>CM032157.1:11278374-12648368 GCA_018901935.1 Pugionium cornutum | reverse complement strand
GTGGACCCGGCGGCGATGGTGACGGCAGCCATGATGATGGACTTTTCTCAATGATATTCGGTAGTAATAACAATGCGGCCGCGGCGGCTCTAAGACCGGGACCAGGACAAGTCTGGTCGATTCTTATCACTATCGTATTATTTTGGTATTTTCAACACCATACGAGATGATAATTTCATTATTGGTTTAAATGATTGTTATTTATTTATATATGGTATATCAAAGAAAAAAACAATGAATGAATATACATATTATATAATATAGGTATACACGCATTTGCAAGTTGTAGAATATGGGAAATGTATAAAATATTTGTATTCTTGTTTGATGGCTTAACCTCTTTTTGGTCCCAAATTGGGACGTATCAATTGACTGGAGGAATCTTTAGTTCTTATATATATATATATATATATATATATATATATATATATATAACAAATGTTTATTTCCGTCAACTACACGAATTTATGCGAATAAACCTATTTCCAACCGTTCTTTTTGGGTATTTTATAAGTTACATAAACTGTATTTTTTTCGTAAACTATATAAATTTCATAAATTATTCCAATTACAGAAATTTCGTTAATGTTTACACGTTAAATTGTTATTAAACCTTGTTTTACTTCGAAAATTTGGTTTTAATTTCAAAATAAACTCAAGTTAAAACCAGATTTTCGAATTATAACAAGATTTATTAGTTATTTAACGATAAACATTAATAGAATTTCTGAAATTAGAAGAATTTATGAAATTTGTGTAATTTATGAAAGAAAAATACAGTTTATGTATGAATTCATCTAACTGATAAAATTATTATTGTGATTAGAAAATGTGAATTAAGAGAAAAATGAGAGAGTTTGATGGGATGTGTTACTTAAGTGAGGTGCCCAGTCAACTTCAAGAAGCTTATCTTCTTCATTTTTTTTTCTTTCAATTATTAACTAGATTCGTATTGCATAGATCATCATTTTTGAGATTAAATAATGAGGAATATTTATGTGATGATTGATGAACGCTTTAATAAAAGAATTCAGATTATTATTACGTTGGTATTGTATATTTTTGGAGAGTAGTCATGAATTACTTTAATATTAATATCACAATCAGAGAAAGAATAGAGTGTTTACGATTTCATAATCAAATTTGTTATTATTTTTTTATATGAATGTAATTGCACATTTATTAGTTTTAAAATATATCCATTAAACTAAACTAGTTTACACATTTGGAAAAATATTAATTTCTAATATTTTAGTTTTAGTAATATTTCTATTATTCAATCTAATAATGCGATTCAGATAAAAAAACATATTAAAAATGAATAGTTATCAAATTTGGACACCAATTAAACCAAGTTTCTAGTTCTAAAGGTTATTATCATTTTGATATTTTTATAATATGTTTGACCACCACATATTAAAAATGAATAGTTATCAAATTTGGACACCAATTAAACCAAGTTTCTAGTTCTAAAGGTTATTATCATTTTGATATTTTTATAATATGTTTGACCACCATTTATTTTTATAGCCGATGTGGGATGTTGACCACCACTTTGTTTTTTGTTAACTAATATATATATTCGTGTTTAATGATTTAATAATTAAATTTACTATTATTTTATATAAATATAATTTAACATTAATAAGTGTCTTAATCCATTCATTTAACTCGTTTTATATAAATATAATTTAACATTTAATATATTACGTGCTTTTGACAAACCAACATATGAGCGAATAATGCATATGTTTAACCCTTCATAATTTTAACATTATCCTTGTTTGATCTGTAATTATGTTTTTGTTATCTGATTAATGTATTATAAGGGTCTAATATGTAAGAGTGTATCGGCAGTTTGTTCCATAGTTATAGTTTGCCATTTAGGTAAGTCCGTATTTATGATTTTATTCTCTGACTGCTACATATTTACATCATTAACCTTGATTTGTTCCACAATTAAGGTTTGACCCTCTGCCCAAAATCATATCCTCATCGTCGCGCGAGCAAGTCGCATCATAATCCTACAGATGGCTATGAACTAAGATCGAACAAGGAAAGAAATACAAAACTGGATCTTTTGGCATTCTTCGTGCTCTTCTGTTAATGTGTGTTGAGCACAATGAAGAAGAATCACTCAAGTGTTTAAAAATCAAGTAGAGTAAAAGCATCAACTTAGTTATGTTGTCATTTAAAAGATGAGGATAACGGCGACAACTAAACACAATCAACAATTTTTTTGACTTTTATTATCGAAAGAGGAAAGTAGATAATATTGTTCACTTGGCTCTTTCCAGCAACTAAGGTTTCAAATCGTCAAGTTTTTAGTACACTTGGAAAAAGAAAAACCAGCGTGTGGGGCAGGCTCATTAGACACTTACCTTATACTTGGACAATAAAACTCGAAGCAAAGTCACGTAATGTTCCAAAACAAACCAAACAATATAGTCTTAACACCTAAGAATGCTTACAGAGATATTCATTACCACATAGACACACACACATGCATGAGTGAGTGTATATAACTCTAACCAAGCATTAATCACTTCTCATTCATGCCTCAGTAACGGTCAAAAGTCGAGGATGACGGATAACCACCACCGTTTCGGCTAGGCCTTTCATAAGGACCACCGGCTCTACTTCTAAACCCTCTTCCCTCGTCTCCTCCACGTATGGGCCCACCAGTTCTACCACCACCGTACCTGTCACCACCTGCACTCGGGACTACGTCCCTCTCAAATGGCCGGACTTTGTCATAATTAGCTGGAGGATAACGATCTGATCCACGGCTGTATCTATCACCGCCTGCAAACCGATCAACTGGGGGTGCATACCTGTACAATCATGTATAGGACCACGTCACGCAACAAAAGCAAGTCAATTTGAAAACTGTTAACACGATTATTAGGAATTCAACCTGTCACTTGCGTAGCGATCACGGGGGATGTACGCTTCTCTGCTGTCAAATCTGTCTCTAGCACCAAAGCGTGCAGCACCATCATAACGATCATCTATGTAACGTTCACGGTCCACATAGCGGTCACGGTCAGCATAACGGTCAGCACGTCCATCAGATCCTCCAAAAGCAGCACGTGAAGAAAAACCACCAACAGGTCCACCACGACCACCAGAAGCAGTCGGGCAATCGCGAGCCCAATGCCCAGCCCGTCCACATCTGAAGCATTCATCTTCACCAACACGTCCACCTCCACCAAAGCTTCCCTTTCCAGCAAATGAATAGCCACTGTCTCTGCCACCTCTAGAGCCATGACTTTCCCCATCATCTCGCCCCATTTTTGGTTCAGCTCTGTTCACTGAGATGACCCGGTCACCAAAGTCCCTTCCATGCATCTCTCTGATGGACTCATCCATTGCCCGACGATCAGCAAAAGTGATAAACCCAAATCCACGTGAACGACCAGTGTCTCTTTCCATCATGATCTATACACAACACACCACAAAAGCTGATTTCCCAAGATATATACTAGAAGCGGAGCAGAAGAGCAGAAGTAAAATGACACAAATGCAAAATCTGAACTATCATATCAAGTCCATGTAACATCAAGAAACATCCATCTGTTTAAGGTTCACTGCATAACACTGACCCTTCCTTTTGTGTAGTAGATTGTCAATCAATCTCAACTTCAGAGCAAAACACACTACAGATCCCAAAAAATGAGGCAGCTTTAAAGCAAATCTCCAATCTCCAGTAGAGGTAGCAGAGAGCACTACCAACCTTTTCTCAGTCCAAAATGAAACTCCTTGAATTAATGCCTTTAAACTGTCTACTAGTTAATACCTATTCTCAAATGTCAGACGGTATAATTACCAAATTAAAGAGAGGAAGCTTAACAAACGGAAGGAAGTCACTGAATTAACAGTACAAAATATTCCTGATCAAGCATCGGTTTCTTCTCGATATGCAGATATCATACAACATTGATCCCTGAAGTCATTCAGATCCAGTAGAGCTAGCAACTCTCTTTTTGGCACCATAGCACACAGATCAGAAATACAAAATTCCATCTCAGACAAAGAATTTTCTCAGGTTTCAGAAACTTGCAGAAAAGATAACTGCAGATAATTGAGGTTGGTGGATCTAGAAAAATGTGTGGCCAGGCACAAGAATCATTTTCATTGGCTTGAAATTGTTAAATTAGGGCATAAGTTAAAATTGGAGATGAGAAAAAATGAAAGGAAGAAATGAAATCCATGCAACTCCTTTAATCACACTGGTGTGAGAAGCAAGGTGATGGTAAAACAAACAGCCGACAAGAAAGACAAGAAGAAACTCTGTGATCAAAAGGAGAGACAGTCCGAAATGATTACAGAAACCTTGAGATCTCTGCTTCAACTGAGTGTAAACCGTCGTTCTGCAGTTCATACTACGCTAGAATATCTAAACAACTGGTGCTGATGATTAAGGTATCAGGAAGAAATGAAAACTTGCAAGAAGACAGCTGAGATGAGGACTTAGCTTAACCAGAAAGCAGAAATATGACTTCACAAACGTAAATATTGAAGCATAAACAGAGCGTTTAATATGTGAGCGTCTTCATACACCTCAAGGCAACGTTGAAACCGGCCTAAACTGGGTAGCATCTTGAATACACAATTCAAAATCAAGTCACGTATCCCAGCCCAGCTAACAAACATTGAAAAACACAAGCGCTTCTTCATAAAGCTGTTTAACCAGGATCTCCATTCTCCTCTCAGAATGTAAGAGCAGCAACAAGGATAATTTTCAGGAAGGAACCCATAACCAGTGTTGCATATTTAGAGAAGCCCAAGACTACCCTAGACGAAACTGATGTAACCCGTTACAAATCTCAACCTCGTGAAACAAATTCCAAAACTGTGGAAATCATTTAGCTCAGAGACACAAATATTACTGTGTTTCCTACATTCTCAAGCAGTATTATTCTTATCACAAAGCAGTTTCTCAACTTGACCGATGTAGCTCTGATCAATGTCATTGTCATCCCTATTTCATCAATCTACAGTGTTTCAGTGACACGTTACCAGCATCCAGGTAACATAAGGGAAGACAAACAATAGGTGAAAAGAAGAATAGTGCACAATAAGAGTTTTAACTAATTTCCATACATTTCTTCTTATATCATGTAATGACTATTTTCAAGTATTTTTCATGAATCAACCAAGCACCCATAAGTTAAAAAGTCCATAAATACTCATATGTTCAACTCTATCAGTATTTCAATTTCATATAGCTAAACATCCCTAAAATTCAGTTATACCCAGCAGCAGTCACAAGACAGTAAAATCATCAAGAAAAGGAAGAAAAAAAAACAGCCCTAACCGACACACAGGAGCAGAAAAAAAGTTCGCACCTGACAATCAAGAATGTCTCCGAAGCGGCTAAAAGCTCGTTCAAGGTCTCTCTCTGTCACCTCCGGCGATAAACCACCAACAAATATCCTACTACCTTCTTTCGCAGCCATTTTTAACTCGTCTGGTTACAGAAAACAAGCAGGAATTAGGTAAACCAAAATAAACCCTTCCCCTCACCCTAACACTTGGTTTTTCCGGGAAAACATTCGATGAATACAACGGCATAGATTTACACAATAGATTCGGCTCACCTCTTACCTTCTCCTCGTGAACGAAGCTGTAAATTTCGTGAATTTAATGTGAATTGTTTTCTCCGCGCTCTCAAATACTAATGACAAGACGAAACCCTAAATGGTGGTTGAGTCGCTACCGCAACAAGAGAAAGGGTCAAGTGCCTAAAGCATCATCAATATAGGCCCAGGCCCAGGTTTCCACTATGGGCCCAAACAATGAAGCTCATGGGTCTTTTTCACCACGGCTTATCGGTCTATCAAAGACCACGAAATAACTTTTTAGTTTATACGTTTACTTTTGACAACTACACGAATTTATACGAATAAATCTATTTTCATCTGTATTTTCTAGGTTTTTTATAAGTTATATAAACTGCGTTTTTCCGTAAACTACATAAACTTCATAAATTATTCCAATTACAAAAATTTTGTTAATATTTACATGTTAAATTGTTATTAAACCTTGTTTTACTTCAAAAATCTGATTTTAATTTCAAAATAAAACCAAGTTAAAACCAGATTTTCGAATTAAAACCAGATTTAGTAGCTATTTAATGCATAAATATTAATAGAATTTCTGCAATTAGAAGAATTTATGAAGTTTGTGTAATTTATAAAAGAAAAATACAGTTTATGTAGTTAAAAGAAGACCAAAAAAATACGGGTGGAAATAGGTTTAGTCGCATAAATTTGTGTAGTTGACGGAAGTATATCCTACATAAAACAAAGCAATTTAAGCTACTAAAAATCAATTGAATGCAATTTCATAAATGAAATATTTGAAATTTGTAAAGCAAAATTTACCTGTTTTCATGTGCGTAATCATTGAAAAAATCAAATTACATTACTACGAAATATATTAACCAATAAAGGAAAGAAGCCTTGTAAAAAATTATGGAATTTCAATTCAAGTTAATTGGAAATAATATATGTGAATCCAAAACGCATCGTTTCATTTAATGATACGTTTAGGGTTTGACGTGTCTATAGATAAATGGATTATATTCACTTTTATCACAAAAGGATTATGTTTCATTCATTATTTTCACTAATAGACCACAATAGACTTATTTTCTAATATACTACTATTTATTTTTAAGGATTTATAATTTAAAGATTTAGGTTTGAGGTCAATTTTGGGTTTACGATTTAGTTCTACAAATTTTAGAATGTAGTTTTTAAGATTAAGAATTTAGTTTTAAAAGTTTAAATATTAATTTTACTTTTGTAGTATTTTGGAAAAAAGGTTTAATAGTATTTTTTTAAAAAATAGACTTATTAATAATATTTTGAAATAAAAACTTTTTTGAGGTATTTGTAAGAATTTTTCATAAATTAAATATATAAAACGATGCGTTTCGTACCAACTACGAGGATAGATTAAAGTTTTTTTTTGTCAATGTACCACAACGGTCGATCCAATAACATAACATATTCATGCGAAGATTTAACATATTCATATGAGAAAAAATAAAATCGAATTCCACACATCTGGAATGTACGTAGAGATAGTACAATCAATATAACAGTTACTCTTTCACCGGATAGATTAATTATATGGATTAGTATTGAGTAATGATGTAGATTAATTATAAACATCCATGTTCCCATGTGGACACATGCACTTGAAAATGGTAGTAAAAAAATATCAAGCATATATTGGAATCTAATAATTTAAGGGGCCACTGATTTTAATTTTTTTTTATATAATGGTAATTTGAAGTATTGTTTAATTTAATGAGAAAGGAATATAAGACTTTGCCCATATAAACCACTTTTAAACTTAAAAATTTAAAATTTGTAACTTTATGAAGTATTTTTTCAGTTGTGAAATTAATGATTGTCGAACTAATAGATTGTGATTATAGATATAGTCGTTCGCACATATACAAGATTAAATCTTTTAAATTAAAATTGCTTTAGAACTACTAAAATGGGCTGTCAAGATTCGTAAAAAAAAAAGGTTTGATTGAACATAAATATACAAAAACAATTGTAAATTAATATCTCAATACCACTTGGATTATAATACTGAATATTTTTCTGATAGGTGCTTAAACATTTGTTTAACCTAACCCAATATTCTTGTGTAAATATATTCTTGTGTAGATTCCTACAAATTGAATAATACTTAAAAAAGACTTAAGTTAAATCAGAGTCGGACCTGGAACCAAACGTAACAAATCCATTCTTTCGATGTTTCATATTTTTGTAATAAATTGTTTTTTAAAAATATTATGATAAAATAATGTAAAATAGTTTTTTTGCAGTTTTATTAAATTTAGGATCGATTCTAAACCTAATGAAACCATCTATTTAATATTGTGAAAAATTATATATCTAAAGGAAAAAAAGGCTACATTAAACTTGTGCCAAGAACATTTTTAAGTAGAAAATATGAAATCTTGGAATATAAAACGAAATATAATCTATGGAAACGTGGGCCGATGCAAAGGTACCAGGTTGTCTGCCATGATATGGGTAGATCACACTCATTTTCCCATACAAAATAATTGTCTGCAAAGTTCTTTTCTATTGACAATTGTTTATGACAGTTATAAATAATATAAAAATTTTGAAGAATAGATGGTAGAGTTTGAACATGGATAGATACTGTAATATCTGACTTTTGAAAAACTGTTGGGTGCATTGAACACATTCAAAGCATTTGGTTTTATTATATATTTATCAGTCTGCATTTAGCTTTTCGTGAATAACGAAAACCTATGCAGTTAAACGTATCTAACGAGAAACAATTTACTTAATAATATTTTAGCTAATGTTATTCATATACAGGAACAATCAACCATTAATATATATACATATATATCATTTATAAACTGTTATTAATTTTTTAAAAAATATTTGATTCAAGAGCAAATGTCTAAAATAGCACTTTTTAAGTTTTTGTTCCAAAAATAGCATCATTAATTTAAATTTCCAATAATAGCATAAATTTAAAATTAAAATGCATTAAAACTATATTTTAATAGAAAAAAATTAAACCCTAAATTGGAAATAATGAACCCAAATACAATACTTTAAATTTATGTATAATTTATTTAGAATAAATAAGTATTTTCACATAAGTATTTGTGCTATTTTTGGGAATTTAATTTTATGATGCTAGATTTGGAAGAAAAACTTTAAAAGGTGCTATTTTAGGGTATTACTCTTGATGATATTCAATCATATCTTATATTTATTTATTATACAAGTTATTTATATATTATAAACTTAATAATTTTAGAGTAATTTAAAAGATACAAATTCACTAAAAACAAATATGTTATTACTATAAACTTAATAACTTTATAGTAATTTAAAGAATAATACCCTAAAATAACATCTTTTAAAGTTTTTTTTCCAAATCTAGCATCATAAAATTAAATTCCCAAAAATAGCACAAATACTTATGTGAAAATACTTATTTATTTTAAATAAATTACACATAAACTTAAAATATTGTATTTAGGTTCATTATTTCTAATTTAAGGTTTAATTTTTTCTATTAAAATATAGTTTTAATGTATTTTAATATTAAATTTGTGCTATTATTAGAAATTTAAACTAATGATGTTATTTTTGGAACAAAAACTTAGAAAAATGCTATTTTAGACATTTGTCATAATTTAAATATACAAACTCACTAACTTCGAAAACGAATATATTACTATAAAATTGTAACTTATAATAAAAGCAATAGTTTCTTATAAGTTAAATGTATTCTTCTTTTCTGATTAAATTGTATCCAGATATTCAATTTTGTTTTAGTATTTTCTACGATCCGAATTAATCGGATACTTTATATAGTCAGAACTGCTACTACTTTGACTATTCATGTACTATTTTTTAATTGTTATTGTTATTTTTATTACTATTCAGAAATTAAATTTTACACATCAGAAAAGCCATAAAAATGATTATTATATCAGCTTTAATAGAAAAGACATCACTTTAATGGCAAATAGAGAATCAAAAGAAAAAAGTGGGATCCATGGGAATACAACGAAGCATAGTTTTTACAATAATACCATAAAATAATAATATTTTAATTTGGGCAAATGTCTAAAATAGCATTTTTTTAAGTTTTTGTTCCAAAAATAGCATCATTAATTTAAATTTCCAATAATAGCACAAATTTAATATTAAAATGTATTAAAACTATATTTTAATAGAAAAAAATTAAACCATAAATTGGAAATAATGAACCCAAATACAATACTTTAAGTTTATGTATAATTTATTTAGAATAAATAAGTGTTTTCACATAAGTATTTATGATATTTTTGGGAATTTAATTTTATGATGTTAGATTTGAAAGAAAAACTTTAAAATGTGCTATTTTAGGATATTACTCTTTTATTAATTTTATCTTTCAAATTTACCATAGTAATTAAAATTCCCAAGATATCATAAATTATTATGTGAAATACCTTAAATAAACTATATATAAAATTAAAACATAATGTTTGGATTTACTTTTTCCAATTTATGATTTAATTTTTTTTTATTAAATTTTTTTTTAATTATTTTAATATTAAAATTGTGTTATTTTGGAAATTTAAATGGTTAGTACTATATTTGGAACAAAAAACTTGAAATAATGCTATTTTAGTCGATTATCTTTTAATTTTATATATATTTTATTTAAGGTAAATAATTATTTTTACATAATAATTTATGCTATTTTGAGAATTTTAGTTTTATTGTGCTAAATTTGGAAGATAAACTTAAAATGGTGCTATTTTAAGGTATTACTCTAGTTTTTATGTACAATTACGTTTTTTTCAAGTTTGTAAAGTAATAAATTTAGTAATATTTACGAATACAAAGAATAAATATAAATATAGAGAGATTATGGCTTTTGATGATCTTCAGGTGAAAGTGTGGGAGACAAAGAATCTCTCTTTGTGTAATGTGTAGTGTACGATGTTTATCAACTTGCCCTGACCACTTTACGTGTATACACACTCACTTCCAAGTCAATGAATATAAATATTATATTTTAAATTATGTCACCTAATGCTTATGTTATCTAATTGGTCGATGTAGTTAGATTGTGTAATACAGTAAAGCCCTCTCTGGTATTGTCACGAGCATATGCCGACGCTCTTCGTATCCCACCATCATCTCATAATTGTTTTTATCCCAAAAAATTATCAGTTTTTAAAGAAATATTTTGAAATAGCACTATAAGCTCGTTTTTAATAATACTATAATAATTTTACTTTTTCAAAATATCATAAACATTAAAAACAAGGACAAATATTTAAAATAACATATTTATAAGTTTTTATTCAAAAAATAGCATCATTAGTTTAATTTTCTAATAATATCATTTAATAGTAATACCCTAAAATATCACTTTTTAAAAATTTTTTTCTAAATCTAGTATCATAAAATTAAATTTCCAAAAATAGCACAAATACTTATGTGAAAATATTTATTTATTCTAAATAAATTATACATAAACTTAAAGTATTATATTTGGGTTCATTATTTCCAATTTAGGGTTTAATTTTTTTCTATTAAAATATAGTTTTAATGTATTTTAATCTTAAATTTATGCTATTATTGGAAATTTAAACTAATGATGCTATTTTGGAACAAAAACTTAGAAATGTGCTATTTTAGACATTTGCCCTTAATTTAAGATTAAAATGCATTAAAACTATATTTTAATAGAAAAATTAAACCATAAATTAGAAAAAATGAATCCAAATATAATATTTTAAATTTATGTATAATTTATTTAAAATAAATAAGTACTTTTACATAAATATTTGTGCTATTTTTAGGAGTTTAATTTTAAAATGATAGATTTAGAAGAAAAACTTTAAAATGTGCTATTTTAGGGTATTACTGTTAAAAATAATTTAATGGTTTATAGTTTAAATTTGTGGATTTGTGTTTAGGTTTTTAGCTTTTGTAGTTTATGATGTAAGTTTTAGAATTTATGATGTAATTTCTAAGGTTGAAATTTAATTATCGTTCTTTGATAGTTTTAAGAATTTCTTTGATTATTTTTCAAACTTAAACTATTATTAGTATTTTAAAATAATTTTTATGATATTTTTGATAATTATCATTTTAAAATCGAAGATGCAAATCAGCATAAAACCTTTTCTCCCATACTTTTATCTTTTGTTATAGGAATAACGAAAAATAATTTTCGATTGACCAAGATCCTAAATTTTTTTTATTATTACATATAATATGTATATATTTTTCAGAAATTGGTGTATCAGAAATTCAGAATCACTCCTTTCAGAGAATGTACTGACCTTGTCATTTCATTATAAATCAAGATCAACACTTTTGCAGTGACTAATTGTTTTTAACTTTTTATATAATATAGTTATAGACTTTATATATGTCTATGTTATTCAGCTGAAATAATTACATGTAGAATCTTATTAACATCCAAGCTTAATTATGATTAAGGTTCCAACATCAACGAATAATTCGAAACCGTTTTTAACGAGTAATATCCTAAAATAGCAATATTTTAAGTTTATCTTTCAAATTTAGTTACCTTAAATAAACTATATATAAAATTAAAACATAATGTTTGGGTTCACTTTTTCTAATTTAGGGTTTAAATTTTTTTCAGTAGAAATAAGTTTATAATTATTTTACTATTAAATTTGTGCTATTTTTGGAAATTTAAATGAATAGTATATATTTGGAACAAAAACTTGAAATAATGCTATTTTAGTCAATTACCTTTTTTTAATTGTGTGAAATGTTCCACACAAATATATGCATTTGATATACTCTTATATGGAACATAACAAATATCTGATAAGTTAAAGTTAGGATTTTCTATGCTCTTAACAAATATTGGTTTTTGTAGTATTTGTTTGTCTCTGGAGAAAATAATTGATCTGGTTTATATTCCTAATCGAAATGGATAAACTGTTGTCAATTGTTCGAGTAGTTGATAAACTTTAGCAAAAAAGAGAAAAAGTTGGACTAATACTCGGATCAAATGTGAATGTGAATTCCAGGTAATTAACGAATATGCATATTTTTGTCAACCAACATATATATATATGTATATTATTTTACGAATGACGGATTACAAAATAATCAACTCTACTAAATTACTACCAGTTGTAAAATAAAAATAAACATTACAACATGTAAAACCCTAATTCTATCAAATATCTGAAAAACATGCTCCTTTTTAAATTTAGTGTGGAAAATTCGACATTGGTTTTGACCTCTTTTTACATATTTTATGAAAATTGTAAATATAAATATATTTTCCTAATTTTTAATATATATAACTATTATTTTAAATTTAAGTTTTTTGCATATGGTTTAAAATGATTATAGATTGAGAAAATTGACGTCTTTTTCATTAATTTGTATTCCTTACATCATGTAATAAAAGATTACTAGATTTATACTCAAGTGTTGCATGGGAAAAATATTTGTAAATTATATAACATTGTTTATTATTAAATATTTTATATAATTTTAAATTTTATTTAAATTATTTTTAATATTAATTTTTGTATACATAAATTATGGAAAGAAAAATAATTGTTTTTTTACGAATTTAATAGAATATTTTTTGGTTAGTTTAATTAAATATATTGATTTTCTAACCAAATTAATAATAATGACATATAATATAATTATTTTACTAAAATAAGTTTATTTCTATATTTAATTGAAATTTAATATGATAATGACACATCGACATAGTATTTTTATTAATAACACGTTACAGTAAAATTATTTTTTTTAAATATTTTTCAAATAATATATTACGGATATATATCTACGTCTCAAAATATCATAATATCATGAGCATATATTATCAGACCAATACAAACCATAAATCTGGTTTGGTTTGATTTGGTTTAGTTTGGTTTAGTAACCTAAGCTATTGCGTCTCTATAAATACTTCACTTCAAGTGTCTTCTTCACTTGCCCATATCACTCCCTCTACTGGTCCTATGCTTACACTCATATATACGTATTCTCTTATATCATAAATAAATAAATAAAATTTATATGCATTTATGAAAGAAACTTACAAGATTGTTTCTTTTTGTGTATCGACAGATCGAAAAATAACCAATCAGTCAGTATTGGATATTAATTATTATATATAATGCTAAGTTCTTTAAGGTTCATCGTTTTTCTTTTTCAAGCAATTATTTTATAGTTTTTCCACTAGAAAAAAGAATCTTTTTTTCTTTGTCTAGAAACAGAATATTCCGTATTTTTCTTATGACGGAAACGAGCCATTAAAACGTTGACGCGTCAGCCCTTGGCTTCTTGAAGGTCTCTCTCTACTTCACCTATCCAGTTTCCTCTCTTCTCTGACTCTTCTCCTTTTTCTTCTTCTTCTCGGAAAGATTAGTATGTTTAGTCAATTCCATCTACGCTTTGTTTCATTACAACAATGTATATTTATGTATACTCAGTCTCTTGGATGTGTAAAGCTCTCGGCGGATCTGTGGAAGAAATCTCATCAGTCGTTGTTTGTAGGTGCAGCACCATCAAGATTCACATGGAAATTGAAAAATCTCCTAATTTTTTTTATTTTAATTAGGGTTTTCATGTGTATATGAGAATCTTGATGATGCTGCATCAACAACCGACGGCTACAAAATACCTAAAACTGCAGAAAGAAACTGAGTTATGTTATATACTAATTGAAGTCTGGATCTTAGGTAAGAATCTGAAAAAAGAGAATCTCCATTTTCTGTGTTTGAGCCTGTTTTACAGCTTATATATATTGCTTATACACACAATTAGTTTGTGTTATATATATATTTGTTAATTAATGCAGGTTCAGTGACGGATTAGGGCGATAAATTACTATGACTATATTAGCTAGTTTGTCTGCCGCAGCGTCTGCGGCAGCGACCTGCGGTCAGATGCTGTGGTTATACGCTGCAATATTGTTGTTCGTTTGATCGCCGTAGGTTATCGCCGCAGGTTGTATCGCAATTGTTTGATCGCAAACGCTATAATTTCGCAGCGATTAAAATTTTTGACCGCAGCGTTTGACCGCAGAAACCTGCGGCGGTCAAATGAACAACGTTTGGCCGCATGATGCAGCCACAGGTTCCTGCGGCTACGAAACGAACAGCCCTATTGTTTTTGATCATAGCTTGTCTATGCAATATATATAGATAATGTGATGATAAAGAACTAACAACAATATAGTGAACACAGATCGAATAATTGGATCATTTGTTATGTTTGACCATCACTTATGAACATATAATGTTCGTCTTCAGACTTTCTGTAGTTTCAGTTCCATGACTGTCTTGTAGTTACATTTATTTCTTGTGTTTCAACTTCTATTTCTGGGTTACAACTTACCCTCAAATACTTTTTTCTTTGCTCTGAATTTGTAATAGTAGAAATCTGGTTTTATGCCAAATCAAATCAAACATTATGACGTGTTGTACATTGTACCAGAACTTTGTTTTCAAGTGGCTCAACTTGAGAAGCATTTCTAAAGCAAAAAATAACAAGAGAACATGCGAACACCTTTTCGTATAAATGTTTTTCATTTTTTGGGTGAGAGAAAAGCTGATCAATAAAATCTAATCTATATAAAGACATTCAATAAATATTATTGATATAAGCATCGTGTCAAAAAAGTAATGGAATGAATACTTAGTTCCAAAATAATAAAAGAAATAAGTTAAGGAAGAAAAATGTGAGTTACCCCACAAAAAAAGCCATTGGAGAGATTGAGAATCTAAAGAAATCGTGTGAGGTAGGGGCATGCAATCAAGGACATTTTCTTTGCTGGTTGGTTTTGTCTTTTGGCATTAATAGTTATAAGTGTAATTAAAGAGTCAAAATCAAAGACTTAGTGGTGATTTGGGATCATCACAATATATTAATACTCCAATCTCAGTAACATCTCAAATCATATATCTACTTAGCAAGTAGGTTACTCTCATCTATTAACCGAAGATATTAGGGTTTACTTCCGTCAACTACACGAATTTATACGAATAAACCTATATCCATCCGTATTTTTTTGGTCTTTTATAAATTACATCAAATATGTTTTTCTTCCGTAAACTATATAAACTTCATAAATTATTCTTATTACACAAATTCCGTTAATGTTTACACGTTAAATTATTATTAAACATTATTTTACTATGAAAATCTGGTTTTAATTTCAAAATAAACCCAAGTTAAAATTAGATTTTTGAATTAAAACGAGATTTAGTAGCTATTTAACGTATAAACATTAATAGAATTTCTGCAATTAGAATAATTTATAAAATTTGTGTAATTTATGAAAAAAAAATATAGTTTATGTAGTTAAAAGAAACACAAAAAGTACGGATGTGAATAGTTTTAGTCGTATAAGTTTGTGTAGTTGACGAAAATAAACCTAAGATATTATGGCTACGTTAGATAATTGTCACTTAAGTTGTATAACATAATATTCAACAATTAATACTAACTTGTTTTAGATAAAACATTTTATAACAGGTTGATTGATTTATCATAAAATATAACTATGCCAAAATGGCGAAAGTGAAATATAATAAGACAAATAGAAGGATGTTGTACGAAATAAATGAATGGGACACGAATCACATGATGAACATTAAATTTATGGTAGCTATGCATTCATAGTACAATCTCCACGTAAGTTATTGATTGGGTAGATCTCATTTTCTATATACTTTTCTAAAATTTTCTGACCTATTAATTATATGTCACTATTTATAAATTCATACATTAACAACATAAAACTCTGAAAAAGCAAAAGAAAAGTTCGTATTAGAGTTACCCTATTCCTTAATTAATACGCTATTAAAACCAAATCCACATAAAACAATGTGAATATAACAATATCAACGTTATGCCCTAATCTTAAATGGGTGTGAAGTTGCGATCATATCATCACTAATGCACCATATTCCATCGGAATTCCGCAATTACACGTAAAAGAAAGTAAGTAGGCTAGTAATTACACCACTTCTATGTCCATAATAGAGGTGTGCACTTCGATTCCACGTTTCGTCGTATTAGGGGCGGATGTAAAAGTACTTTTAGTATGAGACACATTTAAAAAAAAATTTTAATATTAAAATAATTTTTGTAAATCAAAGTTTAAAGAAAAATAAATATTGGTGTGGGGCATATGCCACACCATTGCAAGCTTTAGGTCTGCTTCTGACTCGTACGAGAATGTTAAATTTTCGTATAAAATTGTTGAGTTATTGGATCATGCCGTGTTGCTGTGCCCAATAAAAAAAATGGGTGTACGAACTATGAAATACCCATTATACATTAAAAAAAGAAGCCTAAATGGTTGTAACTTGGTAATTCCCACAATTATAAAAGTCTCAAAATAAGGCATATTTGTCTTGGAATCGCATCCTTTGCTAAAGGAAGTTACATTTTAGCAGAGTTTTGTATTGGTATAGGTTTCTTGTAGGAACTTCCTGATTTGGACTAAGCTTAACACACTTGGAACTCTTCTTTGTTGGCATATCTACCTTATCGCACACAATATGACCACTATTGAGGTATGCATCCTCATTTCCTTGCTCACTGTCTCCAAGACGGTATCTTGCAAATTAATAGCTATAGTCATCAATTCGATCTTGGCGTTTACAAAACATGACCTCAGTATCTTCATCGCTGTTGTGTCTTGCATTTCTCATCAAGAACATGACCATAATTCTACAAGAAAACAACACATTTCCGACGGCCATATTCGTCGGAAACACATCGGTAAAAAAGATTCTCGACAAATTTCTGACGACAATAGTCCGTCGGAACTATTTTGTCGGAAATTAGATTCCATTAGGAATTTATCGGGAATTTTCGACAGATTGGCGATTAAGTGTGCCGTCGGAAACTTCCGACAGATTTTCGATGGAAATGTTCCGTCGGAAAATACCGATGGATATTCGTTGGTCCGCAGCCATCGGAATTACCGACGAATAATCGAGAGATATTTTCCGATGACTTCGACCGTCGGAAATTTGTTCCGATGATATTTCCCGACGGTTTATAATGTTAATGTTTTCTTGTAGTATAAAAGGTTTCATGGTTTACACAGTCGTTAGGACCTAACATGATCAAATGGCTATGACCCACATTTACAAGGAATACTGAAGATGGTATTAGCTTTTCTGCATCGAGAGACAGCTACCTAAAAACTCCAGTCGTCACCAATATCTGGTTACAGATTCTTCAGCATGGATATGGGTTGAATCAGCCCAGCATTTCAAGACTATACACTTGTACACATCTCTTGAAAGCTCACAAAAGAAGTTCTCCACATTTTGTCCTAGAAAATAGTAATGAAAACAGAGCTAAAGAGCATTAGATTATCGTTGCTTTCTGTGACTGAGTTTTGATATCACAGTTTTTAAGATAAAACAGGTTTAAAAATGTTTTTATGTGTTTTATTGTTTCATATAAAACTAGATTTTGACCGACGCAGAGAAAAAATATTTATAGATAATAATTAATTATTTATTTTGTTAATTTAAATAAGATATATATATATATATATATAATTTATCTCATATTTAAAATAATTTTTTTAAATTTTTTAATATTGATTACAAAAATTAAATAGATAATAAAATCAGATTTTACAAATAGATTTAAATTATATATATTTTGGATAAAATTATACATATGATAAATATTCAATTAAACTAAATTTTTGTTTTATATTTTGTTTGACTATTTTTTCAAAATTTATATTTTGTTTTATATTATATTTATATTTTATGACAAAATACATTGTATGTCAAAATATTATAGATTTATATATAAGCGCTGTTCGTTTGTCTGCCGCAGCGTCTATGGCAGCGACCTGTGGTCAAACGCTGCGGTTAGACGCAACAATATTTTTATTCGTTTGATCGCCGCAGGTTGTATCGCAATTGTTTGATCGCAAACGCTATAATTTCGCAGCGATTAAAAATTTTGATCGCACTTCTTTGATCAAACGAACAACGTTCTATACTGTGTAATGGCAATTTTCGTAAATACTCTAATAAATTATGTCTTAGATAATATTTATCTTAAAATGTTCTAATAGTGTGACACATCAACATAGCATACTTGTAAATCACACGTTAACATAAGATTAATTTGTTAAAATGATTCTCAATTAATATATATATATATATATATATATAGATTAGAAGCGTTAATCTGATATTTTCGTTAAAATGCGGGGCTTTTCTACTTTATTTTGGTATATTCGACTATTATTGAGTTACATTTACATACTAATATTGTCATTCTTAGTCTCTTGAGACCGTTTCGGTGAAAGAGAATGTCAGAGATTGTAAATTTGTCACCCTCTCTGAGATCTTTGAATCCAAAGATCTCACTTTTGGCTCCTCGTCAAATCTCGAGCTCTTTCTCTCAACCGAGAACTTACAAATTTGTTTCTTTTGCCGAGAAAATCGGGTTGGTAGCGGAGAGAATCCGGGCAGTCGATGCCCAGAAGCAGGATGGTTGCTTGCAAGAGCTTGATGATTCGCCGGTTTCGGTCGAGCTCGGACCGATCTGTACTGAGAGACAGTTCGATCAGGTGATGGAGGAAGCTCAGAAACTCGGTGAATCAGTTGTGATTGTGTGGTGAGTTTTCTAGGTTACGCCTTTTTTTCTACATAGACTTGGTTTAACATGATTTCACTAAGATGCTTTCAACCATTAGATATTCTCATGGTTCTGTTAATGCTACCTTGTTCATCATTTTTCTTGTTCTTCATTCTCGAGAATTTGCGAAAAATCTTCTCTTTGGTTGCTTGATTATACGATACCATACTGTTCCAATGTCCTTCAGAACAATCTCAAGTCTTAAATGTGGTTGATTGTGTCTTTCTGGTTAGTGAAGATTAGCTACATGGATTTTGTAGGATGGCAGCTTGGTGCAGGAAATGTATTTACTTAAAACCCAAACTCGAAAAGCTTGCTGCTGAATTCTATCCAAGGTTTTATGCAAGTGTTTGTTCTTCTTTACATTGAATGTTCAAGGCAATACTTGTGACGGTTGGATTTGAGTTCTTTTAAACTGTACCTACGTTCATACATCACTTGGGAGGGTTCTAATTGAAACTTTTTCTTCCAGACTGCGGTTTTATCATGTCGATGTCAACTCTGTGCCGTACAGACTGGTTTCTCGTGCAGGAGTTACGGTAAGCTCATTGCGTGAATCTTCCTATTTTATCTTATTCAAACCTTGGGAAGTCTTTACTGTTTGAACTAACCAATGGCTTAATCTATGTTTGGAAACACCGCGGGACACAGAAAATGCCAATAATACAGGTAAGTTTAATCCGTTTCTATATCTTCAAGGACTATGGAAAACTCTCTTGAAAAGCGTTCCTAATTGTTTGTTTTATTATTGCCTCTTGCAGCTATGGAGAGATGGCCAGAAACAAGCTGAAGTTATTGGCGGCCACAAAGCGCATTTTGTAGTTAACGAAGTCCGGGAAATGATAGAGAACGATTCGACACTTGAAAATTAACGGACCCAAGATTCTTATCCTCTGATTGTTCTTAGTTTTGGGGTCCTCATGGAATATTTGAGTTCTTTAATAACTGTGTTCTGATTGTCCCAAGATTGAGGCTTTGGCGAGCAACAATTGTGACCTTCCTTAATCGATTTATACGCAAAAAAAAACAGAGTAAAAGTTTTATTTCATTTTGAGTTATACGATTAATAAAAGTGAGCAATTATGTACAAGAGCATACTGCTCCCATAGAACTAAATACATTCTAAGTCAGTAAAAAGAATAAATATATTGATAATCAGACTTCATCAACTTTGTGCCTCCATTAGAAGAAGAAACAGAGCTCAGAAAACCCAATATTTCTTCTTCTTCTTGCCCTCCGGTATCGGCAGCTCTACATAAAAGTTCCAAGAACACATGTTAGAATCAAAATCAACCAATTCAATGTAACATTGATTCAACAGAATCCATGATTAAACTTAGACATATACAAGAGATAAAAAGGTACCTCCTTCAGGATAGATTGAATTGTAATGAACCTCAGCCCAGAAGCTTAAACATATTACTGATTCAAAAGCCCCATCACATGAGTTTTGTTTTCTTATAAAGAAGAGTTTTTATTATTGTATAAAACTTTTGAGATTTTGGGTTTTACAAAAAAAAAGAAGAGAATATGTTCAGTTATTAGGTAACTTACGACGATTAGACTTCTGCAGATGAGGTAAGATTTCAATGTAACATGTATCCTTGAATGAAGTTATCACAAACATCCGAACACCAAACTGCAAAAACAGCAAAAATAGAGAAGTACTTCAGTGGTTAAATCTTGTCTCATTCATATTCCAAGATCACTAAAGATTCCTTCATTACACAATAAACTTTATACAGTAAATAAACAGCTTAGATTGTGTAAGTACCCAATCCGCAGCAGCCTGAAGAGTAACGTGATCACCCCATTCTCCATTCCTATATTCCCAAAATCTCATGGTTAGTCAATAAACTCCAATGGGAAGACTCAAAGACGTAAGTTTCAGACCGTTTCATTGTTTCAAGATACTCGGTGTAGGCCATTGGAACATAACCTTCGTACATCTCTCGATTATATGCAAGCTGAACAATATATGAGAATGTTATATCATCAAAGGCAGGTATATCAAAACTGAAATGGAGATAATTGAGATTCTCTCAACCTGATTAACAACTTGTTCTCTGACAAAACTATGGTGCTCTGGAGAACGGTAAAGCTGGTCTGATAGTGACCGAAACTGAGAAACGATATAAACCAGTGACGCACTGCTAGAAATTTCATCTAGCAAACCATAATTAGAAACTAAGAAGAAAAATAAACCTGGCAGTTTCCATCTCCTTGAATCTTGTTCTCCACCAACCCATAAAGCTGTAATCTGTAGAGTATAATTAGCATACAAAAAAAAAGATTTTTCGACATCCATTTAAATACATCTATAGATCTAAAGATTGATTACAAAGTTACAATAATGGTTTCTAATAATGAAAGATGTTATTTTGGGCTCTTAGCACTAACTAGCAAGAAGCCTAATGGAATTTGAAACCACAAAAATCTCAGCTGTCAGAAGCAATTAAGTCTCATTTAGATCTGCTCAACTTGTTCAAGAAATTTACAAGTTGGAGATCTGATTGCATTTCTAAGGTATTAAAGGGTTGCAACCAAACCAACCCAGAACCACAGAGATGATAACATAAGATTGTTCTATAGCTCGTATTTGACATCACATCCAAGACCACAACTTACCTCTGAAATAGCCGTTCGTGATCGGAAATCTGCTCATCCTCTGATGGTAATTCCCCATTGATTTTCGGTACATGCTGCAACAAGGCATGCAAACCAGGGGTTTAAAACTTACATGCGTTTCTTATGAGTTGATCCAAAACCATCACAGAGAAGATGTACTCACAGCAACAGGTATCATTTGGTTCAGTCGCTTCCCAACCTCAGAATCCAATGACCAAGATTCTTCTTCGATCTCTACAGAACAAACCGAGTCATTATCACGAGCTGGGGAATTTTGCTCTCCTTGAATACCTATCGTTGCAACATTCCTATCTGCCAGGTCACCGTTATGTTTATGGAGATCATCACTTTCCCGGGATATATCAATGGCTTCCTCTTGATTTTCCTGCCCTGCAGAGATACTAAGTAATTGTATGGACAAATTCTTAAAAGAGAGAAATTTTGAAAATCCACCTTGATGAGGTTGAGTCCATTCTTGTGCAACAACTGAAGCTCGACTAGGATTATTGAGCCCCAATGCTTCGGCTCGATCAACTCTAGACAATTCGTCTTGGTAAAACTGAGCGATTACCACATCATTGTCTACATAACCAGTCAAAGGCTGATTGTAACCTTCTCTAACATAGCCTTGAGTAACAGGATCTGTCTCATACCGCGTTACGCTTCTGCAAGACCCAGCATTCGTAAGTGTACAAACCTCCAGATCATGGAGACCCCATCGAAGAGCATCTGGATCAGGCTCATAACCCATTGATTCGAACGGAAAAAAGTCAAACTTTATTAACACAAACAACCAAAATCGAGTTTTTTTGGCTCGCTCTTGCGTGTACTACTGAGTTTCCTGCAAAAGACGGAAACGAGGAACGCATGGTTTATCTAACTTGTGAGCACATTTGGTGAAAGACATACAGTAATAGGCTATAAATCAACAGATTGTCCAATAGTTACACTACTTAATCGTTGCGCTTCATAGCAAGAAACGTTGCAATATTACAAGATAAAGCTTGAATTCGTGAAACCTCCATCTAGAATAAAGTCATAAACTAGGCTTTTCGATGTACATAGTTTTGCTGCCCAAATCATCATCTGGACACCAAACCAGAACCAAATTCACCAAAATCCCAACAAAACTAATAACATAATTTCTAATAACATTTCCAATGCTTGACCTTTTCAAAACGAATTAAAAATACGAAAAAGTGAAGGAAAAAAAAGGTACCAAATTTGAAAACCCACCAACCTCAGGAACCTGGAGATCGCCGAGACTTCGATGAAAATTTTAGGAACGAAAAAGCAAAAAAAACAGAAGAAAACCTTAGACGATGGGTTTGGTCACAGAGAAGGAAAATCGCAGCCGTTGAAAAAGAAAAGAGTGATCGCAACCGGCAGATATTTAACGCCATCTCTCGGGTTATCGGAATGCGGTTGCTAAAGACAATCCTAAACCCCCGCTTTTTCCAATAACCTGCCACGATTTGTCCACGTGTCTTCGCTTCTATTGACGTTAGATCGCTTTATTTTTCTCATTCTTTTCAAATATTTTTGAGACAAATATAGTAAAAAGCACCTAGTTTCCATTTTTTTCGGGAAAATCGCATAAAAAATCTCGACGCTCAAAGGCACTGACACTTTAAACTTTGATAAATTTGCACTTACACAATAAACATCAAAATATACAAAATAACCAGTTTTAACACTAAAATTCAGTACTGGTTACACAACGTTAAATATATTTAACGGATGTTAAAACGTCGTTAAATAAAAATAACTCCGTTAAATATATTAAACGGATGTTAATTCACTGTTAAGTTAAAACACGTGGGTTAGAAGTCGGGTAAAAGGTCCCGAAACCTTCACAAAAATCGCAAACTTTTTAGGGTTCTTCGCAAGTGAAATCGAGTTGGGGAAAAGTTGTGCAATTGATTGTAGAGAGAAATAGAGAGTGTGCACGGTTCGGAATGAGGTAAGAATGAGTTTGAAGTTCGTATTTTCAAGAATTTTATCTCGATTTTTTGTGATGTGTGAAATCGATTGTTGCGAAATCATTTGGAGTGAAAATCGTTTGACTTGGTTGCGATTAAGAGAGTCGATTTTAGGGTTTAGATTGAATGGTTGTATTGTAGTCGATTGAATGGGTTTCGATTAGGAGAGTCGATTTTAGGGTTTGCATATGTGTTCGGATTGGTGTTGGTGATGGGATTTCAATTGGGGAAATCCTGTTACTGTTGTTTCCGACTGAAGTTCCTGGAAAAATTCAACGGAAAAGGCATAGTTCAGGGTCCAAGTCTACTATGAAAATATGGTTGGCTCGGTGTTTGCATCGGGACAAATCTTCCACAGTTAAAGCTGTGCAAAAACGAAAAAAAAATCACAAATAATAGCATCTAATGAAACTGTGATAGGATTTATGTTGGGCCGAGTGGGGTTTATGTTGTTGATGGGATTTCAGTTAGGGTGGGGTTTGGATTGGGATGAGATTCTATTAAAGTATCATTTGGGAGTTTAGGACTTGATTTGTGTCCAAACCACTCGGGATGTAGTCTCTAGTGTTTGGTTTACTGTTTTGTTGAAAAATCCTTTGAAATTATAAGTTTCAGTTTAGATTGAGTGTGTTATCCGAGTTGTAGCATCATGAATCCTAATACCATAATTGAGTTTACACTGAGTGTGTTTGGTTTATTGGTTTGGTGAAAAATCCATGAAATTATAAGTTTGTTTAGATTGAGTGTGTTATCCAAGTTTACGTTTTATTCTAAATGTTGATGTATTGTGTTTTTTTCCAGTAATGATGGAATGGTGAAACTCATAATACACTTCGGTGGTTTTATGAGAAAAGATGCAGAAGATTACCAGTATTTGGAAGAATTAGGACAATGAAGAGAGACATGGAAGATATCGGATTTACGTTGGGAGAAATTTGAAGAATTTCTTGCGACGGAGAAAGTGTATGCTCCAATATACTTCATTTGGTACAAACAACAAAGTGAAAGTATGGCAAACCTTCAATACGCATTGGAACCATTGGAGGACGAGTTACCGGAGCTGTGTTTACTTGCTGAAGTAGCTGGTGAAGTAGAAATATTTTTCGAACATGGTTGCTCAGAACATGATCCGGTTGTATCCGAGTTTTGTCTACCAAGCAGTCAACCTGAATACGAGGAGGATAGAGCTCATGATTTATCTGATAGGGAAAATGAGGCTGATCCTCTATACGAATGTGAAACTGGTGTGGCTGAGGTTGATAGTGATGTTGATATGCCAAGAGAAGAATTTGAAGGTGAGCAATCTGAAGATGAAGAACATGCAACAGATGGGGTGAATCAACCCGAAGGTGACGTTGGAGACGATGTTGTTGTAGAAGAGGATGGTACCAATGACGATAGATTTAAGTCTTTGTACAAGGAAGGTGCAAAATCAAGTTCAGAAATGAAGGGAGATGCTTATAATGAAGAACAAGTAGAAGAAGAGAGGGAGGCTGAAGACAGTGCTGAAGAATATGTTCTTGGTGATGTGCAATATCCAGATACACCACTCGAATCTGATGAAGAATGGGATCAATGGTCTCTTAAGAAAAATCCTAAAGGTGGGGATAAGTTTCATGGAGATTATGATAAGGAGCCATATATTTGGTTATTTCAGAAATTCAACAGCGGCTTGGAGTTTAAGGACCAATTACTCCGGTATTCACTGAACACACAATATGACATCAAAATGGCAAAGTTAGAAGCAAATAGGATCGCTGCTATTTGTTGCTCTGAGAAATGTCCTTGGAGGGTTTTCTGCTCAGTTGAACATCCAATCAACAAGTGGATGGTGAAAGTGTGTCATAGTAAACACAACCATGGGAAATCGAGCAGAGTATCTATGCTTAAGCAAGGTGTGATTGCTGGTTTGTTTAGAGAAGAGCTTAGAAGAAATGTTAGTTTACAAGCATCAGAGATTAAAGACGCGATAAAGGCACGCTATAACATCGTCGTGCCTCTTTCTAAGTGCTACCAAGGAAGAAGAATTGCATTGAACACCATCCTTGAAGCTCAAACGAACCAGTTTGCGAAGTTATGGGACTATGAAGCTGAACTTAGGTGATCAAACCCGGGTATAACGACTGAACTCAACACTATACCCGTTAATGGTGTCGACCAGTTTGATTGTTTCTACATGTGTTTTGAGGAACTCCGTAGGGCTTGGATGACGAGTTGTAGACCTGTGATTGGTCTAGATGGATGCTTCTTAAAATGGGAGCTAACTGGTGATGTCCTTTCGGCTGTTGGTAGAGACGCAGATAATCGGATGTATCCAATTGCGTGGGCAGTGGTTCGTGGAGAAAACAAAGATACCTGGGCATGGTTCATTAGAAAAATAAAAACAGATTTGAACTTGTGCATGGGAGAGAACATAACTCTCATTTCAGATAAACAAAAGGTATTATCTTTTGCACTTAATATTTTTTGAACTTAACACTCTTATTGATGATGAACACTACTATTCGCAGGGACTTTGTCTTGCTATTGATGCTGAACTCCCAATGGCCGAACACCGACAATGTGCACGACACATATATGCAAGTTGGAGGAAACAATTCACTCGGTCGGAGTATAAAAACTTGTTTTGGGGTATAGCATACAGCTACAACCAAGGGGAATATGTTGAGAAAATAAAGCTGTTACAAGATTATGATGCCGCTGCGTACGAAGCGTTGCTACTCCAAGAACCGGAAAAGTGGTCTCGTGCATTCTTCTCACTTGATTCGAACTGCTCAGATGTGCACAATAATTTGTCAGAAAGTTTCAACAGGACCATCAAAATGGCAAGAACAAAACCCGTGATAAGTTTGCTAGAAGATATTAGAAGACAAGCGATGAGGAGAATAGTACGTAGGTTCATGAAAGCAGAAAAGTGTAATACACTACTTACACCAGCAACAATGGGAATACTTGAGAAGGCAAGAATTGAGAAAAAGTACTGCACAACAATACGCAGCAGTACAAATTTGTTTGAGGTGGTTGAATTTGATAATGGCTATACAGTGAACTTAGCAACAAAGCAATGTGCATGTCGACGATGGGATCTCACAGGTATGAAATATTCAGTATGATAGGGTATTTTCTTTCTCACAGCTATGAAATATTCATTACATTTTCTGATTTTTGGTGAAGGTATACCATGCAAGCATGCTGTGTGTGTTCTTGATGATAACAAAGATGATCCAGAAAAATATGTTGCTCAACATTACCATGCAAGCGTTATGAAAAATACATATTCGGAGAACATCAAACCGGTGAATGGTGAGAAATTGTGGAGGAAGATTAACAAACCTGCCATTAGGATCCCCGAGTATCAAAAGCCACGTGGTAGACCCAAAAATCGAGACAGGAGGAAAGAACCATTCGAAGACTTAAAAAACAAAGGTAAGGCCACGAGACATGGGAGAATTCCACACTGCAGTAGATGTGGTCAAGCTGGTCATATCATAAGGAGCTGTAAAAATGAACCAGCAATTGTTCATGGTCCAAAAAACAGACGTGGAAGACCTCGTAAACATCCAATAGAGGTAATTGTTACAAATAAAAGTCAAACATTCTAATATTGGTCATGATTTGGTTTCTTTTGCGTAGGCACCATCTCGGCCAACAATTCCGAGACAGAAACGAAGGACCCCCTCGGAAGTATCGGCTTCTCAACCTTCTCGAGTATGTGGCCAGTCAAGCTCTTCTTACCCTATTGTGTCTAGTGCTCCAGAACCATCAAGTTCAACCAACCAGCCAAAGAGAGCTAAGCGTGGACGTCCATTGAAGATAACTAAACCTGGAAATATACCTACAGGTGTTGGAACATTTTGGAGTCCTTTTACAGATCGAGTGTTTGATGTGTTTCCTGGCCGAGCTTATGATAGGACTGCAACACCATCACAACCTCCACCTCCACAATGATTTATGGTAGAAGCAACGTTTTGTTTTGTTCCTATCATTGCATGAACTGTTTCTTTTGTTTTATGTCGCTCAAGATATTTCAGACAATGTAGACTTTTGTCTACTTTTGTGTAATGATATGGATATGCTTTTGCTTTTGCTGAGTTTACTACTTTACAACATTAAACAATCAATGCTACAAGTAAACTGCTGTCAACTTTCACTACACAAGTGTTCCCATGAATGTCAACCTTCATTCCCATTACAAACAAGATTGTCAACCTTCATTCCCATTACAAACAAGATTGTCAACTTTCATCATTCCCATTACAACTACACAAAAAAATTACTCAAGCACGATAGTACATTCCTACAATTCCGAACACAATTCCAAGCATGATGGTAAATACAATAGTCAAATAAATCAAAATATTCTGCAACACCCGACTCCTCTCGGTTATTATCAACACTTCTCGCTTGAGTGCTTCACATTCTAAACTTGTGTGCTTCAATTCATCCATTCTTGAACTCGGCGAAACCATCTTATTTTCAAGATCACTACTTAGCGTTCTTACCGTCTCTCTTAAATGTTTTATCTCCTCTCTTTGTTGAGTCATTACATCTCTTGCCTCCAACAACGCAATGTGTTGCCACCCATGCGGTTTCTCTAAATCATACCAACAGAAAAAATTGCAAGACTCGAAACCAAGACCAATTTTACGCCTTCTACAAGTGTAAAATCTTCTTCCGGGATTGTCATTAGTCCATGATTTCAAAATTTTTGCTGGTCGATTGCAATTACACAACACAGTACTCCCACTTTTGTATTCTTCTATTGTTGAAGAACTTCCACTATGAGACATCTTCACACAAAAAATCAGTATATTATTGTCAAATAAACACCATAAATATCCACTACAAACAACAACAACCTGAATTCAACATCATCGCTAAAGGTTTATAGAGCATTTCGGCAAACCCCATCACCCCGAATTCAACATCATCCCAAATCCCGAATTCAACGAACAACAACAAACCCTAACTCCAAATATACAAAATTTCGACAAACAACACCATCCCGAATTCAATATACACACTAGACAAGCAAAATCGAAACCCATAAACTCAACAAACCCAATCGAAAACCACCCAAACCCCATAAAATCGCAGTTAAATTCGGAATCTTTCTTACCTCAACCGACTTCTATAACCCCAGAAAAAATCAAATCGTTTTCATCTTTTTTACCTCAACCGACTTCTATATGGAATCTCAAATCTCCATTTAACTCTTCTTTCCTTCCTGCATTTCAACGCGATCGATTTTCCCAAAATTTTCCCCTTTTCTCACAAACCCTAATACAAAAGATCTTTCTTAACTCTTTAACTTTTTCTCGGTTTACAATAAACAAATCCCACGTGTTTATTTAAAATAAACGGGGTTAAATTCTTCTTAACGGAGCTTAAACTTCTATTAACGTCGACTTAGGTTCTGTTACTTCTACTTGACGGAGAGAAATCGGGTGTTAAGTTCAGTGTTAAAAGTGATAAAACGTTAATCGTAAATGTTTATATTGTAAGTGATAAATTTTTAAGGTTTAAAGTGATAGTGGCTGCCACATTCGAGGTTTTTTATGCGATTTTCCCTTAATAAATGTTAAACACACATATTTCAAAATCAACTTATATTATAACAAAACTATTTTACATTAAGTAATTAAAGTTCAAACTTACATATATTTTTTAAAAAGACATTAAGTTTTGTTTTTTTTCGTAAGAAAACTAAATACAACTTTATATATATAACATTAAACTTGATTATCTTGTTCTTTGGTATTCTCGGAATCAACCAGAAAATCAGCAACATCGAGATATGCATTTCCATCGAAAGAAGGTCCGGGTTCATCCGAGATAAAGTTGGTTTCACTTTCTTTTCCTTTTTGTTTATGTGATTCTTGATACAGATTAGCCAAATGTTTTGGTGTACGACATGTACGAGACCAATGTCCTTTCATGCCAAATCTGTAACAAACATTTTCATATTATATATTTTGGCGTACAGCAGGTACACGACCAATTTCATTTTCGTGGACTTTATTCTTTCTCCCGAATTTGAATTCATTTGAATTCTTTCGTGGACTTTATTCTTTCTCCCGAATTTCATTTTAGTGATTGCCAAAGATCTACATGATCTTCTTTTGTGATATATTCATTTTTTAAACCATCATGGATATGGTGGCATAAAAATATCATGGCTTTTGCTTTTTTTCATCGGATCTTGTTTCTGACCTATCGATGGTGCCAAGAAGGTCTTTTGCCTTTAAATGCATTTTTGCAGCTACTGCCCATGTCATATAATTTTTTCCAGATATATCAAGGGCAGCAATCTCGAGTTTTGCCAAATTTGACATTATAACTATACACATAATAAAACAATGAGTTAAACATCAGTTTTATTAAAAAAATCATTTTACAATTATTTTTAATAAATAATTATGATAAAATTTTGGGTATAGATTTTAATTTATTATTATTATATATATTTTTAATAAATATGTATAATTAGTTTTAAGAATTTAAACATAATGATGACATAAATTAATTTATGATAAAATTATAAAACATTAGTGAATATAATAAGACATAAATTAAAATAATTTTAGGAGGCATGACCTACCATATAAATGAGGAGGCAGCGCCTACCATATAATATCCAGGAGGCAGAGCCTACCATATAATATTTAGAAGGCAAAACCTACCATATAATATTCAGAAGGCAAAGCATACCATATAATATTTAGAAGGCAGAGCCTACCATATAATATTTAGAAGGCAGAGCCTACTATATAATATTCATAAGGCAAAGCCTACCATATAATACTCAGAAGGCAGAGCCTACTATATAATATTTAGAAGGCAGAGCCTACCATATAATATTCAGAAGGCAGAGCCTACCATATAATATTCAGGAGGTAGTGCCTACCATATAATATACACATGTATTAATAAAACAGAATTTTACCTTATTTTAGTATTTCAAGTAGATGGTAGAAACACTCGTGCTGATAACGTGTTGAATAATAATAGAGAGATAGAAATTTTATTATTATACTTATTTTATTAATCTTATAAATCTTACAGAGGAAGAAAAGAGAAAAAGGAGGAAAAGAAAGTTACTTCATATGAATGAAGTAACATACGTATTTATAGAGAATTAGTAAGTCGGCAAACGTACATTTATAAAATAATCACTTTGAGAAGCCGTAATTGTTGACTTTCTCAACAAATAAGAATAGGAGAACATTTGAAAAATAATAAAAAGAGGAAAATAAGAAAATGTGAAAGAAAAATAAAAAGAGGCGATGAAGAAAATGTAGAGGAGAGAAAAAACCATATAAGAACCAAAAGTGAAGATGGATAAAAGTTAGATTAGGATTAAATTAAAACGAATAGTTTTAGTCACAATTAAAAGCAAAATAATCTTATAACAAAGAATATTTAAGCATATTTTTAGATCAAAAGTGGTATTTGAACATTTGATCCGTGAATTTTTCTAATAACTGTTTTTAGTCAGAATTAAGAAAATGACACTTATATAAAATATATAAAGTAATTAACCACTTATGTGCTACCAAAACTACCTTTTGAAATTTATTCATGATATTTTTCTGTTTGAAGATAAATAAATTTATATTCTCATCATTTTTTAATTTAGTTCATTGGTATAAATTAGTAAAACAAATTGAGTATAAAAAGATCTTAATTTTTTTAGCATATGTCGTAGTTTAAATTTTTGAATACAAACACAATTTTTTTAAAATAAAATAAGTGTAAGTATGTCATTTTAATTAGAAAAACACATTATTCTCTATTAAAAGATGTATTTTAAACTAAGGTTCCATTTTAAATCCAAGCTATACCATATGAAAAATGCAGATTTTACATAAGATATTGAAATTAGTTGTTGTTAGAACCGAATTTATATTTTATTCAACTTTCACAAAAAAATCTTTAAAATATTCTATGAACAATTTTCTTTGTTTTTGAATAATTTTTAATTATATACGCGCTGATCTTTTTATATTATAATTCACAATTAATTCTACATATAAAATTAATTACAGATTTGGCGGTTATAATATAATTAATTATCGACGGTTACAATATTTATTATTTTTTTGTTACAAAATAATTAAAATTAATTATATATTTGGTGGTTACAACATAATTAATTATTGACTGTTACAATATTTATTATTTTAGTTACAAAATAATTATTTATTTTGACCGTTACATAATTAAATAATTGGTTTGACTTTTTTTAGGTGCACTTTGATCCTGTTAACGAATTTAGATTTTGAAATTAAATCCAGTATCCACAATTCTCAGAATGAAACCAAAGATGAGAGGGGTTTTTAAGTAACTAATTGTTGTTCTATATATAATACTATTTGGCTCTATATACTATTAGAGATGACTAAAAAGCTCTTTCCAATGGAAACCCAATATAATATTTTAGTTTTTATAATTTATTTAGAATAGTGAGAATAAGTTTAAACAGATGTTAATAGCAAAAATCTAAATTCTTTTCAATTACAATTTATATTTTATTCATGTTACATATAAAATAAAATCAGTTATTATATATATATATATCCAGTTGAAAAGTAATTTGTGATTTATTATAATGATGAAATTATATTTAAAAGAAAATTAAAGTAAGAGTAACAAAGAGACAAATGATACTAAAAAAGTATAAAATACGATTAATAAAAAAGGGTAATCCTCCAAAGAATATTACTTTTAAATAGGAAATTTTTAATTTTTATTTTAATAGTATTCTAAATTTAAAATTGTAAAAATAGTACAAATTATTTTATGAAAATACATATTTACTATAAATAAATTATATAATTGAAATATTATATTTGAGTTTTGTTTTTAGTTTAGAATTTAATTTTTTTATTAGAATAAAGTTTTAAACTATTTTAATATTAAATTTATGCTATTTTTTAGAAATTTAAACTAATGATGATATGTTTGGAACAAAAACTTAAATTAGTGCTATTTTGTCAATTGCGATTCTCCAAACTAGTTTTTTAAAAGTTTTTGTTTTAAAAATAACATCATTAGTTTAAGTTTCTAATAATAGCAAAAATTTAATATTAAAATTAATAAAAAACTTTATTTTAATAGAAAAAGTAACTATAACTTAGAAAAAGTAACCCATCTATAATTTTTTAAATTTATAAATAATTTATTAAAAATAAATAAATATTTTTACATAATTATTTATGCTATTTTGGAGTTTTAATTTTAAAATACTAAATTTAGAATAAAAAATTTTAAAACATGTTTTAAAATATTACTGTTATAAAATGACTTCTTTGAATCCTTAAGGTTTGATACGTAGTAAAGTTTAAAAGTTATACTCTATGTTTGTGATGTTTGAGTTTAGATGAGTTTGTACGGAAAACCTAAGAACACACGTCGAGTTTTACGAGTTCGGATTCCAAATTGAAATCCTACGTCTCGCCGAGATATAACTCGGAATCCACTAAGAAAACCGTCTTACTCAAACGAACCTTGTTCTTGCAACTCAACACAAATAACTCTCTCGAGAAAAACTCTCCTCACCACACCTCTATTTTACGTTTTCAACACTTATATATTGACTTGCAAAACTTTCTCGAGGTGCTGCACTTGACAACACAAAACTCGAAGTTGTCTCCCAACATAACATTTCTTGTGTTCTGTGAAGACTGTGGCAAGCCGCCTGAAACTTCTTCACTACACTGTTCTGTCGTGTACTACTGTGTAGAGTACGGCCATCGACTTTGTCGAACAAGAAGAAGTCAACTTCTTCTTAATTTCTTCAACTTTGGGCCTAATAATTTCTTCAAGCCCAATCACTTAAGTGTAAACCAAAGCTTTATCTTAACAAATCTCCTCCTTGGTTTACAACTTAATTTCACTCGGTTTTCTTCTTGGTTTCCAATCTCGGATCCTCTTCTTCTCTTACGCAGAAAAAGACAGAAGCTTCAAAGCTTCCTCAAGTTTCTTGACTGGAACAATCTTAGTAAAGATGTCTGCCGGATTCCATGAAGTTGAGATTTTTATCACCTATATAATCCCTTCAGCTACCTTTTCTCTGATGAAGTGATATCTAACGTCAATGTGTTTTGTCCGATCATGATGGATAGAATTTCGTGAAAGTGCAATAGCACTTTGTGAATCACACATGATCGCCACATGATCCTGTTTATACCCCAACTCCTTTAACAATCCATTCAACCATATAGGTTCTTTTATGGCATCAGTAAGTGCCATATATTCGGCTTCCGTGGTTGAGAGAGCAACAACCTTTTGTAAACAAGATTTCCAACTGATTGTATTCCCACCTACTGTAAAGACACAGCCAGTTACAGATCTCCTCCTGTCAGGATCTGTTGCATAGTCGGAATCACAGTAGCCTCTGACCTAAAAAACTCCTCCTGAATTCTTGAACGTGAGACACATATCTTTGGTCCCTTTTATGTATCTCAAGATCCACTTGACAGCCAACCAATGTCCTTTTGTTGGATTTGTCATGAACATGCTTACCACACCAATGGGATAAGCTAGATCTGGACGAGAGTCAATCATCAAATACATCAAACTTCCTATTGCATTTGAATATGGCACCGATTTCATGTAGTCCCTTTCTCTCAAAATCTCACCTTTTGTAGCTGATCTTAACTTAAAATGAGCACCCAGAGGAGTTAACACTGGTTTGCAGTCCTCCATTTTGAAGATTCTGAGAATTTTCTCAATATAGCGTCCTTGAGACAACTTTAACAAGCCTTGTGATCTATTTCTTGTTATCTCAATGCCCAGAATTCTTTTGGCCTCGCCAAGATCCTTCATCTCGAAAGTCCTTCCCAAATGGTTTTTCAACTCCTGAATCTCAGTTTTGCTCGTTGAAGCGATTAACATATCATCAACATAGATGAGTAAGTATATATATGATTCATCAGTAAGTTGTTTAAAATAAACACATGAATCAAACTTACTTCGAGTGTATCCAGATTCTGTCATGAAGCTGTCAAAACGATGATTCCAGGCTCTAGGGGATTGTTTAAGTCCATAGAGCGACTTTCTCAAATGACACACCAACTCCTTGTTCCCGGTTTTCCTGTATCCGTCTGGCTGATCCATAATGATGAATTCTTCAAGATCTCTATGAAGGAAAGCCGTTTTCACATCCATTTGTTCCAACTCCATGTTGTGTTTCACTACCATTGAAAACAGGATTCTGATGGAAACATGTTTCACAACTGGTGCAAAGATCTCTTGATAGTCTATGCCTTCTCTTTGACAGTATCCTTTGGCAACCAATCGAGCTTTATATCTTGGAGGTTTATTTGTTGTTAAACCTGCCTTTCTTGTGAAGATCCACTTACATCCGATACACTTCTTTGATGCAGGTTTTTCAATTAACTCCCAAGTTCTATTTTTTCTAAGGAGTGCATCTCTTCCTTCATTGCTTCTTTCCACTTGTCTTTATCAACACAGTTGATGGCTTCAAGGTAAGTTTTAGGATCAGAAAACTCTCCATCGACTGTGGTTGTCAAGGCATATCCCATTAGACTCATCTCATCATTGTACCTCTGAGGTGGTCTTGTCTGCCTTCTAGAGCGATCTCTGGCCAACTGATATGACTCTAAGTCTTCTTCTTTTTCTTCTTCATTATCATTTTCATTCCTTTCAGAGTTAGAGCTAGACTTAGTTTCTGATTCCTGCACTTTTTCCCAGTGTGGCATCTGATCCTCATCCACTGTCTCAGAATTTCTTGAACTGACTGGATCATTTACCTCAATTGTTATTCTGTCTCTTTCTTCTAATGATCCACCCACGTCAGGTTCAACTTCTTCACTCAAATGTTTGAACAAGACTTCCTCCTGAAACACTATGTCCCGTGAAATAACACACTTCTTTTCTTCCAACAGCCATATCTTGAATCCTTTAACTCCTGAAGGATATCCAAGAAAAATTCCTTTCTTGGCACGTGGTTTCAGCTTCCCCTGGTCTACGTGAACATAAGCCACTGATCCAAATCTTTTCAGCTGCTTATAATATGGAGTTCTTTCTGCCCAAATCTCATCTGGGATCTTAAAATTTACTGAAGAACTTGGACTTTTGTTTATCAAATTCACAGCTGTACAAGCAGCCTCTGCCCAAAACTGTTTCCCAAGGCCTGATTCACTCAACATACTTCTGACTTTATTCATAATCGTCCTATTCATCCTTTCAGCAACTCCATTTTGCTTAGGAGAATAGGTGCAAGTTCGGTGTCTCTGAATTCCCTTATGTTTGCAGCAATTGTCGAAGTTAACGTTGCAGAATTCAAGACCATTATCTATTCTAAGGGTCTTGATCCTCTTTCCCATTTGATTCTCAATGAGAGTTACCCACTCAGTGAAGTACTTAAAAGCCTCATCTTTGGTTTTCAGAAAGAAAATCCAAGTCTTCCTAGAGAAATCATCAATAAATGTAATGAAGTATTGACACTTACTTAATGAATATGGAACTGAAGGAGATCCCCAAAGATCAGAGTGTATGTACTCTAATCTCTCTTTGGTTTCATGTCTTCTTGATCCAAAACTCACTTTGTGAGACTTGCCATATATACAGTCCTCGCAAAATGGTATGTTCTTGATTTTGACTTCATCAAGATGTCCCTTTTTGCTTAGAACTTCAAGTCCCTTTGATCCAATGTGTCCTAGCCTGATGTGCCACAGTGATGCTTCATTCATTCCCTCGGAGGTGTTTGATTCACCAACATATGTTGATCCTTCCAGATAGTAAAGAGTATTCTTCTTCACACCTATCAAAACCGTGTCATCTCCTTTAAGAATTCTGAGAACTCCTTTCTTGGATTCGAACCAGCAGCCTTTGTCTTCCAGTGTTCCCATGGATATTAAATTCTTAGACATATCTGGTATATATCTAACTTGTCTAAGTAAGATAGTGGTACCATCATTGTTTAGAATCCTTATATTTCCTCTACCTTTGACACTTGACATAGTATCATTTCCCATGATAACTTTCCCATTTTCTTCTGCAGTATGATCTAACATCCAATCCTTTCTGCAGGTCATGTGAAATGAGCATTCGGTGTCAAGTATCCACTTATCTGAACATCCATGTTTGGTGTTGAGAAGCACGTCTGAAGCTACTAAAGCTGCTGCATCTGTCATGGACGTTCTTACAGTAGATGCTTCTCCTTTCTCATATGTGCTATCCTTTTGTTTATTCCGTTCTTTCCACACAAAACACTGTCTCTTATAATGTCCTTCTTTTCCACAGATCCAACATTTCTTAGCTCCACCTCTTGATTTTGACCTGGTCTTAGACTTCCCCTTCTCTGTTCCTTTTGCAGTTTTCTCTACAGATCTGCCTCTGTCCTGAGTAAACAATGCATCAGAAGGACTTTTCAACTGTTTACCACTCACTCCAAGCTCCAGACTTTTCGATCTAATTGCAACATGAATGTCATCCATCGTGAGAGTGGTTTTGCAATACTTGAGTGTCTCTTTTACTTGGTCAAACTGTCTAGGTAGTGACATGAGTAATATAATCGCTTGATCCTCCTCTGAGACTGAGACTTTTACATTTTCAAGATCAGCAATGAGCTTCAGAAAATCATCCATGTTTCCTTCTATGGACATATTGTCACTCATTTTGTAGCTATACAATCGTTGCTTGAGATAAATCCGATTTGGCAGTGACTTTGTCATATATAATTTATCTAAGATATTGATCATTTGAGCAGCTGACCTTTTCTTTATGATCTTCCTCAATACATTGTCTGCTACACTTAAAATGATTGTTGACCTTGCTTCCCTTTCTTTTCTTTCAGAGTCTTTTCCTTATTCTGCTTTCTGCAGCTTCAGCTTCACCAGTTTCAGCAGTGGAGGCTTCTGCTTCTGAGATTTCTACTTTGTCTTCTGTTAAACCTTCCAAAAGACCCAACATCTCCAGGTGAGCTAGCAGTTTTTCCTTCCACAGAATGTAATTTCTCTCCCCGTCAAACTTTTCTATGTCAACCTTTCCCGAAGCCATTTAGTTTTCCTCTTCCTCTGTTCTGGTTGTAAGCCTGGACTCTGATACCAATTGTTATAAAATGACTTATTTGAATCCTTAAGGTTTGATACGTAGTAAAGTTTAAAAGTTATACTCTCTGTTTGTGATGTTTGAGTTTAGATGAGTTTGTACGGAAAAACTAAGAACACACGTCGAGTTTTACGAGTTCGGATTCCAAATTGAAATCCTACGTCTCGCCGAGATATAACTCGGAATCCACTAAGAAAACCATCTTGCTCAAACGAGCCTTTTTCTTACAACTCAACACAAATAACTCTCTCGAGAAAAACTCTCCTCACCACACCTCTGTTTTACCTTTTCAACACTAATATATTGACTTGTAAAACTTTCTCGAGGTGCTGCACTTGACAACACACAACTCGAAGTTGTCTCCCAACAGACCATTTCTTGTGTTCTGTGAAGACTGTGGCAAGCCGCCTAAAACTTCTTCACTACACTGTTCTATCATGTACTACTGTGCAGAGTACGGCCATCGACTTTGTCGAACAAGAAGAAGTCAACTTCTTCTTAATTTCTTCAACTTTGGGCCTAATAATTTCTTCAAGCCCAATCTAAATGTAAACCAAAACTTTATCTTAACAATTACTCTAGAAAATGAGGACTGAGGGTTGACACTATATTTTCCCATGTTGTTTTTATGTTTTTCTAACCTTTTATACTCGCTATTTTCTTATTTAAAATAGTGATCATCAGTATCACATATCACGAAATATAATTTTAATAAAAATCGTACAAATCCAGTTAAATTTGTAATCGCGTTCGGCAATCTGTTTTTGAATTTGTAAAACTTAAAATTAACTGATAGTTCATAATACCTTTAAAATGGGTAAAATAATTTATTTTGATAAAAATGATGGAAAATATTATTTTACGATATTTTCTGTCTTGCTATATTTTGGAATATTTATCTTAAAAGAAAGAAAAGATGAAAATTATTGATTTTGATATATTGATTTGAAATGAAAACAAATATAAACATAGGTAAATACTAAGAGAGATAAAAAAAATAATAAATTGAACCGATAAAACACAATATAAGTAAAAGGGAAAGATTGTTTCGAACCCAACCCAATAAAGACAATAGAAACTACAATTGTTTTTCGATAAAACGATAGAAAAATGTTATTTTAGAATATTTTCGGTCATATTTTGAAATATTTGTGTTACAAGAACCAAGAGATGAAAATTAGCTATTCGAAAATAGTTCTCTTAAACGAATATAAATTGACAAATGAAATATATATATATTTTTTAAAGCAATATTAAAGTAATTCTCCTATACATTAAATTAGAATAAATTTTTGAAAAAAAATAATTACATGTTATTAGAAAATGATGACATGATTAAAATAAATGATATTATGATGTTTGGTAAAAAGTGATATGTTAATTTTAAAATAAATGAGTAAACCGATAGACATAAATAAAATTATGCTAGGTTCAGTTGAACATATTGGATCAAATTTTTAAACAAATAAATAAAATTAAGATTAAGATTAAAAAGTGAATCCAAAAAACTGAATGAGTAAACCGATTGACATGATTAAAATTATGTCTTAAAAAAATTAGTGAAATGATCACGAGATTCAAATAATTAGATTCATTGTAGCGCGGGAGAGCTGAATTACTAATACTCTTCTCGGTGAATGCCAACTCAGCTCGACAAGCACTGGCGCGAACAGTGGAACTCTAACAGAATATGCTATTGTTCATCGTAAGTGATATCTCTTGAGATATCGCAGTCGCACAAGCATTAAATGAAGGATTTCGAATAAATTTTGTAAATATATATTATAGGTGTAAGTATATGTTATACCCAAAGTTAATTGAGTATATATTGCTTTATCACTAGTAAAATAGTCACCACTGATATATAAAGTGAGAGGAGAATAATTTTTTCTGGGTTAGACAGCAACGGCGATAACAAGCACTACCATACATTCCAAACTGGCATATTTTTTTATTGAAATAAATACCAAATTTTGAAGGTAAAATTTATGAAAAGTAATTTTAAGGTTAGTTTAAGATTTTTTATGCTTCACATAAATGTTGATATTTAAAATGGAGATATATATGACTGGTAGAAGATGTTTTCGACAACCTTTTTGTCATTTAATTTTTGTTTTTGATTTCTGAGCTTCATATGCATATTCAAATCTAAACTTGTGGAGATCTTACATGTTATTCCTGTTGGTGTTCAACACCGTGTATAACGGTTAATAACTGTTTGTATAGGTGAAAAGATTTTTTTTTTAAATGTGATAATGAGATATAGTGATGGTGCGACTTGTGAATTTCGTATGCAGTATTTGAGAGAGAGGTGAAGGTGGCGATTAGATTTTCAGGAGTGAAGCAGGAGCCATAAAATATGACATAAAACTCCAAGAAAATAGAACATACTCATCCCTCGTGGTGTTGGTGAGAAGTCGATATGGATAACCAGACACCTATGGCTTTAACATATAAATCTCCAGAGTGGTTGCTGGTGTAAAATGGTGTCTAGGGTCCTCTAGTCGACATATCAACCGACGATGATGTGAAAATCTTTATGTTAGAACGAGTTCAGGCTGAAGAACTGGCTTTGTGCATTACGGTGGGATTGTATCAAGTTGAAAGATACATATTTTACAAAAGAGGTAATTTCACCGGTGGCATGAATTCAAACACAATACATCAATTGCAAAAGTCTTTAGATGATCAACCAAAAGATTACCAAAGTAAACTTTATGTTAGTATCAAAAGTAAATAATATCCGATATTTTAATGATTTCTGTAATAGCTTGGGTTGAATTTAGATTTGATGGCAGATGGTGTTATAAATGCGAGTCAGAAAGTCTTGGAGGAAATATATACACTCGAAGAAATGGTTTTCATAAACAACATCCATATTCTGTTAAGTAGAATAATCTCTACAAACGATATCATAAATCCCGTAACGGAAACACAATCATCCTCTGGCTCGTCCAGTGAGTTCTGCATCATGGATGATGTAGCCACAGGTAATGATGATGAAATCGTTGGTTTGGATGAAGATGAGAGCAACACATCCCAAGGAATGGAAATAGGAGATGCAAGCCCTAACGATCAAGAGGACATCACACCAAATTCTCATTCAGATGGTAATTCTCACATATTCACTTCTATATAACATGAAAATATCAACTATAGAAACTACTTTTGATTCAATTTTAACCTTCTTTACATTGCCACGTAAGTTTGTGATGTCGGTAGTTGTTCAAGACACACAAGCCCGAGCAATCATTCCAGCAACTACAATCGATAAGGGGAAAGAAAAGGTATTTGATGGCTAGTTCAATTTGGAAATAGGACAATCGAATCGGTAGAACAATTTTCCGGTTGAAGACACAGAGTCGTTGGTTGATTCTTCTTCGGAAGGTATCTGCTACAAATAAATGTGTTATTAACCATGAAATAGTCGTTGGTTGATTCTTCTTCGGAAGGTATCTGCTACAAATAAATGAGTTATTAACCATGAAATAATATTGTCATCCATTTAATAATGTCGTTTAATCAAATGATTAACAATAACATTCTGTTTATTCTGGTACAATTATTTGTATTACTTACAATTGTATTTGGTATTCAAACGAGTTACCAAAATAATAATTATTAGCCATACAATAATTGTTAGCAATTAATAATTATTAACAGTGTAGTAATTATACGTATCAGCAAGCGTTAATTAATTTCTTATCACTTTTCATGCGTTGCTAACCGGTAATGATTTTAATATCGTGTTAAGATGATTTTCTTAAAAACAGTGGGAGTGATGTCTACGTTGGGATGATATTCCATGACCAAGATGCCTTCAAACTACATATGGCTTTGTATGCACTCAAACGGAAATTTCATTAACACGACCTAATGCATAAAGAATAACCCTAAAATATAACGGACGTGGATGTCCATGGCACGTCTATGCCATAAAAGTAGCGGGTTGTGGTTGGTTCTAGGTTAATAAAGCAAAATTTGATCATTTGTGTACATTGGATGATCGAAGAGGATTTCAGCGATTAGCAACATCATCAGTAATTGGTGAAATGATGAGAACAAAGTTTAATGGCCGAGGAATTGGGCCACGACCAAATGAAGTTCAAGAGATGATGCGTAACGAACATGAAGTACCAATATCATACTGGAAAGCATGGAGGTCTAGGGAAATCGCATGAATTTTTGAAAGGATCCAACATAAACTCAGATCGGTTACTTCCATCTTATCTTCAAGAGTTGGTGCATGTAAATCCAAGTTCTATAGTCGGTCTAGAGACATCATATGATGAGGGGGTTGACCAGTGGTTTAAGTATATTTTCTTTGCTTTTGGAGCCAGCGTGGTACGCTATACGTACATGCAAAAAGTAATAATAATTGACGGAACCTATTTAAAGGGGAAGTATGGTGGTTGTTTACTCACCGCAAGTGCACAGAATGGCAATTACCAAATTTTTCCATTGGCTTTCGGTATTTGTTGACGGGTAGAACGATAAGTCATGGGAGTGATTTTTTTAGAACTTGTTGTTAGTGGTACCCGATGAAGAGGACACAATTTTTGTGTCATATCGCCACAACTCAATCTACTCAGGATTGCATAAGGTAATACTTTCGATAAAATAAATTTATATCGGTAATTGACATAATACGATGACAATTTAATTTAATTAAGTAACTGGTATGATAATATATTACATGAAATACATTTATGTATACAAAACATGTGCACTTTTAGTATACTATAATGATAATACAGATGTGTTAGTGTATATTGAATTGATTATTGTGACATCCATACTGTATAGGCTAATAATTTTTCTTCATAATTGGACATGTATATCAAAAATGCAAGCATTGCGCTTGCGTCTTACACCAGCAATGCAACATACATATAATATTTAATAATAAACATTTAGGATATCTTGTATCAAGGAAAGCAAGGGCGTACAATTTGCTAGAATTTTACTCGTATTTCAATAAAATAAAAGAAATAGATATTGCGTGTCCGGGTTACTTGTTGGATATTGGGCTGGAGCGCTGGATAAGGTCTCATTTCAAAAGATTGCGATATAATATAATGACAAGTAACATGATGGAATCCTTGAATGCAGTCATGAGTGAAACTCGTGGTTTCCAGATAATATCTCTAATCGAGTATATAAGATCAATACTTACTGGTTGGTTCAGTAAAAGACAAGAAAGGTCAACATCCATTACCAGTCCACTTACACTAGAATTTCGTACCAATAAGAATGAGTTTGAGATACGTACCAAATTTGGGGGTACATACCACATGGATCTTTTTGGAAAAACTTGTTCTTGCTGTGAGTTTCAGATTCTTAGGATTCCTTTCCCTCGCACAGTTGTTGTTGTTGTGCATACGAAGATAATACACTTGCGTGTACCGAGTTCACTTGTGGCTTTTGGAGGATGTCTTATAACAACGGTGTATATCTAGTATCTGAGTGATTAATACACCTAGGGTGAATGACCCACTAATGGAAATCAATTTTTCTCCCCCCCCCCTGCAATGAGGCGACCACCTAGACGTCTACGAAAACAAAAGATCTTCTCGTGTGGAGAATTTAGAGTGAGATTTACCCATTACAACTCTTATTTACGCCTATTTTTGTACTTATCCGATACTATTATTATGGTGTAAATATTATAACTCTTAATTATATGAAATTTTAAATTGGAAATTGAAGGAAGGAGTTAGAAGACGACTAACGGTATGTGGTAGGTGCGATGAATTCGGTCATAACCGTGCTACTTGTAAAATGCCTATATGAAGTGACTAAGTGGTTGGAAGAGCAGAATGGACATCACGTGTTATAAATCTTTTTGGTACCAACGTTAAAATGGTAATTTGTATGCAATATTTTGCAGATGTTAACCGTAATGTCATTTGTAATCCCGTGGACAAATAAATAATTATTTCTCTTCCAGATTGAATTTGAAATGTGATTTGCATAAATCTGGTAATGTAATTTTACAAGATAAATAAGTTTGTTGTTCTCCACGATTGTATTTTGGAAGAACAAAGAATAGAAAATTTTAAGAAATAATTTTTGTGATAACAACTGAAACATAGGAAATAACAATTGTGATAACAATATTTTCAAACTTAAAAGGAATCCAATAGCACAATTTGAAAAAGTATTAAACAACATTGATGTTGGTAACATCTAGTTCATAATGTATCCGAATAATTATATAAGTAGCAGACATACAATAAGTGAATGAGATCCAATTAGTTTTACACACAGAGTAGTACAAACGGGGTAAGGAGTCCAGAAATGTAAAGATAAAAGTTCAAACGAGATCAGCTCATAGAGTATCAATGGTATCCACAAACTCCTCAAAAATTATAATATTGATCTTTTAAGATTCAGTTGTTATAGACTCGAGTTTGATGTTTTTTCATCCATCAAGTCCGCTGATCGAATGAGCATGCATCATAAGCAAAGACGTATTTGCTGAATCAACATATATACTATTCTTGAATATGTCTCTATGCCTCACGACAAAATATGCCTTAGTCTGAGACAACATGAGCAGTCCTCTTCAACATATAGGGTATCATATGAGGTATTGGGCTAAGGTTTTTCTTAACCAAACTATCCGAACGGAAAACAATATTGCAGTCAAGTACGTATAAAATGATCAAAAAAGAGTCGACGCACACACCAACCCAATGTTGTTTGTCCAAGTTGAAGGGGAAATACAGCCGGGGTGGAGCATTTGGATTGCTCTCCAACCTAAAATAGATGAATATATCATCATCAAACATGAAATGGACCATGTCCTTAACTGCAATCCTCGTGAATTTGGTGTGGTGTTTCATCAGAACGAACACAAAAATGGTGTCCAAGAATAACACAGTTTGTCATGGACTTTGCTTTCTATTGTACATTACCTGGGTCAAATGCATTAGAGCATCAAACATCTGGAAACAATTACAACAAATGTGTTAGATGAACCTTAACTAACATAACAATTGCATTTGAACGATGTATGAATACTTACTTTTGGAGACATCAGTTTCATTCTCTCAGTAGTGTCGGTTACATCTCTGTTGTTAACAGTGGTGCTTTTAGACAAATATATTGTGCTACAGACAAGAGAAACGGTTAACAATATAACGTTCCTGATAGACTGAATATTATAAACAATATCAAAATATCATCGTTAAACATCCTATAAACCTATTGAAAATATTGGAAGCTAACGTCAAAGAATATTAGATAAACTTATAGTTTCTTCTTGAGTAGATTGTGTAGCTTGACAAATTTCGATGCATAATCAAGCTCAAAATCAAATCCATGAGAATCAGTTATGGATCTTGATGCACTGCGATAAGCCTTTTATCACATTCGAAATTCTTAAGCACATTCGGTGTTGTCCTCTGCCTTTTTCTCTTACAAACCTCCTGACCCTCATCGTTTTTAGTAGCATCTTCATTTTCATCTTCATTACCAGCAATGTAAGCAGCGGCATATGTTTCTGGTTATTCTTCCATGGTACCACTACCATCACTTTTGTACACATTCTCCTACGAAAGACCAAGGAAAACGAAGATATGGACGATACAAAAATCGAATCATTGATCGGTATGGGTTCAATCCTCTGTTTGACATTAGCGACGTACAACTAAGAATATCAGTTACATATCAATAGTATTAACAAATGAGCAATGGGTAAAACGTACCATTTCAATTTTATCTCCTCCAACATATATTTCAGCTTCACCTCCAGTCTCTATTTCAAGGTTTGATTCATTGGGAAGGTTGTCCACATTCATGTCAGCCACATCATCAACTCAATCATCATGGACCGAGAAATGAACCTATTTCCATTATTCAAATGATTTTGGTAACAAAATTTAGTTAATAAACATTAAAATCAATTATCGTAATAAGAGTGGGATAAAAAAGTATGTAACATGCTAACATAATAGATATCTAGAACAATAAATATAACTATTTCTTAAAATGAAATTATGTTAATAACAACATACCTCATCCTTCTGCAATTTGATTAATTGAACCAAGAACATCATTTATTGCATCAGATGCATCCAATTCCGCTATCATTACATCAATAGGTGGGTCCTTGGTAGTCAACCCTTATGATGTCCGGGGAACATTGCTCGTCCCAACATTATCATCACGGTTAGCAGGAATAGAATGATGGTCTACAGGGATATTAAATGATGTAGACCTATCCAAAAACTCACGAATAAACTTCACAACAGCATCCTGCATCTTGGTAATCTTTTCCTCGATAAATTTCTCCTTTGATTCCTATAATTTGGTAAATGACTCATATATCTTCTTGAAATGTGCAACCGGTTTATTAAGCTTCACATCAATCGCAAAAACTGATCTTTTAGTTTCGAAGTAACCAAATCAGCAACCAATTGCGGATCGTTTGTACTCGATGCTGGTACCCTGCCACTAGTGGACGAACGACTAGATTCAGATACATTTCCTTTTTTCTTATGCTTATCCTTCTTCTCTCTTTTTTCCATCTCTTTCTTCTCCATCTATTCACTCCGCAACTTATTCAATTCAACCTCTATTGTTCCTCTAGAAAACATGGTTTTCTCGAATTCAAAATCCTCAAGTATCAACTTCAACATATTGTTTACCTTCTCGTCATCTTCATCCTCCGACCAAACCAATTCCTCTTCATTGATTGTCAAAACGCCAACTTCCGGAATAATGCTATGCACAACGACCAATATACAACAAAATATATAATCAATTTGATTAGCGTGTGGTAAAAATATATACCCCGTTAATTTCAAAAACAACAGATGAAAAATTCATTCATCATAAATTAAAAAAATTAAATATCACTGGGAAAAACATTGATATCAACAAAAAAAGGAGACCAACTCATAGCGATTAACATCTATATACGTAACAAACTATAATATGAAATTATACAAGATAATTATTAATGTATCATCAACTAATAAACTTTTTACGACGCTCACAAAGTAATTATCCGGTACTAGATATCATTAGCAGAACTTGCAGAAAAAGGAGACCAACTAATAAGGAGATCAACTAAAAAGTAAACCAACTCACACCGATTAACATCTACATACGTAAGAACATGTAATATGGAATTATAACGGATAATTATTTATTTATCAAGAAGTAAGTTATCCCAAAGTAGATATCATTAACAAAAGTTGAAGAAAAACAATGAAATCGTAAAAAATGCGGAAAATGATAAAAAAAAAGATTTGGAAAAAAATACATGGCATTCCTCATCGATTACCCTAGCATGTCCAGGACTAAATCCAATTTTCTTCTTCTTCAAAAACGATGAGTTATCACACGTTTTATCTCCTTGTTCCTCGGTATCGTCCTTGGTTTTAGAGACGAAGAAGAGTCAATCAATTGTTCAAAATCCAGTAATGATGGAATGACTTCAACCATAAGAAGTTGAATTGAATGGACAAAACCCTGAACAGCGATCGAAATTTGTGATAAAGCAAGAACATCATTTTTCTTAACACTTGAAATCACCAAACCAAAAGCAAGCCTTCCCCAAGGATAAGAAAAAATGCATCTAAATCTCGTATGAGTTCGACATGATTTTTGTCAATCTTCAGAATATGGGATGTAGGCCCCAAGACAAGATGCCATGAAAGCAAGACAACCATACTTGATCCTTCGTCTTTATCGGCTACACTTTTCTTTTTCAACATCTTTATTGCAAGATCAACTATGCATGTTTCGAGATTACCAAAGAGTGTTGGCAAATATGCCTTCTCTTTAATTGGGTGCTTCTTCTTGCTTTTGCCACGACTCGGAAACTTCCCACATAGAATACTGGTTATGATTGCAAACTCTCTTAGCGAGAATATGACCGATTTACCCGCAAACATAAACCATAACTCATGTGGTTTTGAAGTTTTAAGTTGTCGGGTGATCATAAAGTGACCAAAACTTTCAGAATATGATGGTTTCTCCGGCTGTTGCAATGACTTTGCCAAAAGACAAATTTCAGAAAAAATCAACTTCATGTTCTTCAATAGCATTCATAATAACATTTATCATTTTCGTCTTGTGATATGAATTGACACGCGGCAAAAATCCTCTCGAGAAGTTGACGATGAGAATCCTAAACATGCAAAATGGAAAGAATGATTTGCATGCATAAATCCTCATTTCAATTGCAAAAAAAAACAAAAAAAATAAAAGACACTTACTATTTCGGAATCATCCATGTCTTCTTATTCACTGAGATTTTTCACTATTCAAGTGAATAGTAATAGAGTTACAAAAATTTGGTTTTTATCCTGCAAAATCGGCGGTCACAAAGTTTAGAGCTACGAGATTCATGGAGAGTTGCGATGGTTCAAAAATTAGGATGAAATCGAGAATCTTACCGTACTAACTATATCTGACAGTATTCACATGAACAATATAAGGTATCAAAAACGGAGGTTATTACCGGCAAAATACGCCAGTTATGGAACTGGAGCTACGAAAGTTTGGGAATCGCCGGCAAAAAAATAAAAATGAAACTGTTTAGGGAAATGAATGGGAGAAAAAAGAACATAGGACAAATCCTTTGAAAACCATCTCTACGAAATGAGACAGTTTTTACCCTCTCATCATTAAATCAATAGAAACTCATCTGATAAATCTTTACAAATTTTATTTTGCCTACAACCGCTATATATTTAGAGAAATAGAGATAATATTGGATTAACATTATGTGTACAATGTACGAAATAGTTTTTGGTTATTTACCTAATTTTGACATAAATTTGATTCATGCAGTGCAAATACTCTATCAATTATTAGTTGTTTTATTTTATTTTTTATGCTAGCATAAAATATCTTTTTATACAATTTTTTTTAAATGCATTAGTTTGTCTAGATAAAAATAAGTGTTCATACTAAATGAACTTATTTAAAGTTTAGTTACATAGTAATTTACTTTTAAATGCATTAATTTGTCTAGATGAAGATAACTATAATAGACTATATTCTCTAGCATATAATAGAATTTAACTTTTCAATAAAATCATTTTTATCCATATTAAATAGTGCTTACATGTACACAATCAGTAATATATTATTTCAAATTCATAAAAAAATTTAACACATTGTTCTTTCATTTTTTTAGTTTTATCCAATAATACAACGGATAACAAACTACAATTTTACATTTTGGTAGATATCAAAATTGATATCTAAACTTTTTATACATATAATATCCAAATTTTGAAATTATTCAATATTAAAAAATAAACTTATGTGTCGATATTCAGTCTCTATATAAGTTCATAAAGAGAAAACATATTCCTTTTGTTCACAATGTCTTAAAAAAGCTTTTTTATTTTTTCATTAGTGCTCTTAATCTAGTTCTTACTAAATATTAAATAAATCTCACAACACAAGTAATCATCATCACCTATAATGACAATAGCTAATTGTCATTTCGAACTTGACGTAAAATTAACAAACATGATGAGGGTTTTACTAAAAAACTGAAAAAGTCCATTACACGATTTTTACATCTATTCCAGTTATATATATTATCTATATTATTTTTCCGTTTCATTTTAATATTTTACACATTATTAACATACTAACAAAAAATGATTAGGATGGAAAATGTATAACAGTCTCCACAAGTGAATCTATTAACACTTCAAAGTTGTTGAACTATTTTATTTGCAAGAAGTATACCAAAAAAGTTCTACCATATACTGAACAGTTGAATAGCAAACTCATACAATTATGAAAAATGTAATGATGTTGAAGATGTTGGTACCAAGTAATACATACATAATTTGTATATATTCTAATCTTATAAAAACAATATACAAACATTATTTTTGTATATTTTTGTAATCTTTTAAAAATAATGTCCATATATTATTTGGTTTTGATTTATTTGATGAAAATTCAGCTGCTCAAATCAAAATTTTATTCTTTGATGATAGTTGAACACCTTATCATAATTCGCCCTTAACTAGATTTTATTGCGCTAGAGAATTATCCCTTGGAGGTTGCAAATTAGTTTGTTGAAAAATATATTGAAATATCTACTTTATCATAAAATTAAAAGTTCTATTTTATTATTTTCTAAATAAATATACAAAAAAAATTATTTAGAAAAGTCTATATTTCATCCCTCCCATTATAAAAGCTTTCATCAGATATAAAATTCTAATATATGCATTTTAACAGTATATATGCATTTATATAGTTAAGATGACTTGGGATGGATAAGATATAAGTCATGTTCGTATATATACAATAATTATAAACTATGTTCTGTATTATAATTTTTTACTGATAATTAAAACAACAGTGTAATTACAAATATGAGATCAGATACAGACGCAACTACCGATAGCAGACCAACGAACAATATATATTATAACCGTAGTGTTGATCATAGTTGTAGTTGCAGCTAGCGGTAGCAGATAACTGAAAATAATCATAATTGAAAATTTTGAACCATTGCTTTTTTTAGAAATAATATTTTGTCATTAAGTTATTTAAATATCAAAATGATACAATATAAAAACTATATATATATAACAGTTTTAGTGTTTAGATTTTTTAGCAACCTCTTATGTTGACAAATATTGGAAATTTTTTTGAGATATCTCTATTACCTTAATTAACACCTATGTCGCAAACGAAAGATGAGAACCGACAAAACTCGGTAAAAATCAAAACTCTACAACCAAGAAAATCAATCTAGAATTTAACAATACTAAATAATGGTACCACTATTTTATTTACATTTAATGAACTTTTAATATCATTGAATAATTCTACCAATTTTTTTAAATTGCTATTTTTGTGCATAAATAGTACTTTTGAAGAAATATAACTTATTTTATTCGTTTGACTTCTATATCATGAACTATCAATTCACACAAATACCTTTTGACTTAAACATGAACCATTTAGTTAAAATTTACAAATAATCTTTATTCTAATAAATTAAAATATACAAATAATCAAACGTAAACTTTTGTGGTTTCACATTTGAAATATTAAAATGATTTAAAATGTTTATGTATCTTCTCATCACCCATGATATATACACACATATTGAACATTATGGAAAAAATATTATAATGGAAATATGTTCATTTATGCATATGTCTTCATTCTTTTTACTTTTTTTATAGATATCCCTATTATTGATAATACCAACACATCCAGTTAATTAGGATTTATGTTATATAAATAAAAATGTTAACAGTTAAGTCATTAGAGTCACTCATTTTTATTCAAATACTATAAAATACTAAATTCATTCATCGTGATGTAGATTATGATTTGTAATAGGTTAAAATATTTTTTTTCAATGATGAAACAGGAGACATAAATATAAATTTTAATTTGAAACATATTTAAGTGATATAATTGTTAATCCCAAAATTAAAATTATTGATGAGGCATTTAAGTGATAATTTTGGGGTTAATTTATCGATTTTTTACAAACATATAGATTTTATGTATAAATTAGGATTTGGTAAACAACTATTGATATTTTGAAAACAACTATATTACAAAACATATGCTTTCTTAACGAAAATATCAAAAAACATAATGTTAAGATTCTTCAATAGTTATATAAGCCAAACAACACATGTATTATTACTAAAAAATATTCATGTGAGAGACAATTCTATAAAACTCTGCTTATATAAAATCTTTGAAAAAGTTTAAAAATAAATCATCATATTTTTATATAAAAATATGTGTATGTATTCGTATGTTTGAATTTTTCTAACCAAAAAAAAAATGTTAAAGGAGATCATTTTCTAGGGAATGTTTCATTCTTTTTCACTACTCTTTTTACTTTGCTTTCCACTTTGGTTTAGACAAAAAGAACTGCAACATAATCATTAGTTTTTTTGTTATCTTTGTGCTGTTTCCAAATATTAATAGATCCAAAATGCAAAGTTGCAAACACCTCAATTACTCCAAAATATTTGTAGCACCAAATTTTTTTACTTCAATTACAAAATTTAACCACATTATAGTTTATAAAAGTTGAGATTGTTTATCAGTTTACTTTGCTTTGAAAAATTAATTATTATTATTTTTTAAATTTTCTTATCCGATTTATATTTTGTAAAATTTATTTTCAATAAAAAAACTAGTTAAACGTTGACATTAAAAACCGAATCAATGAAACTAAATGAGTAAACCGATTGATACAATTGAAATTAAAATTGGTTATTGACTCAAATTAGTTCAACAAATCGGTTATATCGATGTTAAAAAATAATATAAGAAATATTATTTATTAGTTATGCAACCATAATGAATTTGTATTTCATAATAACACAATCTTAGCACAACAAATTGTTGTATCATTTTTTGATCTTTCAATTTATTCATTCGAACAAATAATTAAAAATACTATAATCAAGAGAGAAAAAAACCTTTATACATATCCAAAAATATGATTTTATATATGATGAATGATGTTTATGATGTGAATGCACTTGACCAATCAAGATATGATTGAAATATTTTTTGAAGGTATATCTACTTTTAATAGCTTTGCTTTATCTATGATGAAATTAATTGTGTTTCAATAATTTTTCTTCAACAATCTTTTATTTACTTTTAGTTCGCAAAAACATAAGTACGTCTTCGTATCGAACAAATCATCTAGAAAATTGATGTAATATTCTTGCAAAAAAATGAAATGACTGAGCTCACCAATAACTAAGGAAAACTCAAACGGCTTACCACACTACCAAAAATCTAAGTATTCATTTCAATATACTTTGTTTGTAAAAATTAGTAAATAAATTTAATTTTTTAAAAATATATCACCACCGTGGTAGACAATGTTATCAAAAATCATTAAAACGAATGATGATTCGTTTCCACATATACCAGTCAATACAAATGTGCAAAATAATAATAAAATCTCATATGTTGCACCTCTTTTACAGAAACATATATACCAATTTTTTGTATTTTTTAGTAATGTAAGATCCTAACATTATTAAGCTAATATAAACTTATGTATCACAAAAAAATATTTCAAAAACCAAAAATAGTACATCTAATTTTTTGGGACATATATTAAACGATACACTTATGCAACACAACAATGATATCAAAATTTCTACATCTCCCTATGAGAAACTTAGGTGCTAATATATTGCGTTTACATGTAATAATATTGTTTAGCTATGGTGGATATACCACACGTGACAGATAAAAAAATAGAAAAACTTTTGAACACTAAAGATAACTCTTCAAATTTGAAAGAACAATGTTTAAACAATTTTTACGAGGCATTGAAAATCAAAGTGAATGATATCTTCTAATACGGTATGTTCATATTCTTATTTCAAAAACATAAACATATCTATTTATAGGTTGAAGACCAAGAAAAGAACAAATTCCCCCCAAAACATTTTACATTCAAAGACATAACCATTTCATTGGAACAAAAATCAAAAGGTTCGTTTTCAGTAACTTATATAATCATCATATATTTACATTATAATTATTAATTATTATGTATGCAGATGTTTTACTATTTTTTGCAAACCCAGATGATTTTTTTTGTTTATAACAACTGATTCTGAACAAGAAGAAGAATCATATTCTTAAGGTATTTCGTTAGAATCATAAATTTAACATAATATATCATTATAACATATTATTATTATAATATTGACTATAGATGTGGAAAAATTATGAAAAATAAACGTATAAGTATCAGTCTTATGCGCCAAATTCATGCAATTGGATTCTAGAACAAAAACCTCAACCAACTAATATTCTAGACAAAATCAAAGAGGTTTGAAAGTTTTCAATGTGATTTATATCAGATCAAAAAATGTAAATGCAAAAACCTCATATAACTATTTGTTTTATAATGATTAATTAACATCGTTATCTTTTATGCTTTATTGATAATCACTGATGAACTATATTTTAAATTAAAATGTACGTAGGTTACTATGACGATAGAGATCCTTCTTTTACGTGTCGACATTGTAAAGCTTATATGTGGTTAGGAGAACTCACACATAAAAGAGCAATAAAGTCAAATCCAATGTTCACAATATGTTATAAACAAGGAAAAATCAAGATTCCACTGCTAAAAACTCCTCCAAAGATTTATTAGCATTGTTGTTTTACGAAGATGATAGAAGCAAACACTTTCTTGAATTTATCTTATCTTACAATGTGATGTTTTCCTTTACAACACTTGGCCGAAAGATTAATCATATATATTACGGAAAAGACCATTATCTATGTCAGTTATATGGTGAAAATTATCATCTTAATAGATGACATTTTTACAGCTCTATATACATGATACTCTAAATGAGATAAAAAAATCAAAGTTTATGGATAATTTATTAGTGTTACAATTTTTATTTCAATTTTATGAAAATAATTAACTAATACATTTAATGAATTTTTTTTTGTTATATTAGTAAAACAAGAGATTCTACAAAACTTGAGACAATAATAGTTACAATAATTAAGAAGATGTTGGATGTTCTCGATCCTCATGTGAAAGCATTTAGATCTACAAAAGAGAGGTTTCATGTTAATAAACCAATTGAAAGTTTACCGAGGCTTTCAGGTTTGAAATATACTGATGGGAGGACTCATAATCTCCTTTCTAGTGATGAAGTCACTGCTCTAACACCGGGTGATTTTCATATTAGTATTAACACCCGTGACATTATTCTTTATACTATAGCAGGGTGATTACAACATATTACTGAATTGTATCCTGCTTATTAGTCAATATCCGTTTCTTTTTCCTTATGGTGAAGATGGGTTCATATTAGGAATCGACATTGGTTTTGGTGAGATCAAAAAATCAGACACGGAAGACTCTGTCAAAGGAGCAGCAGTGACAATGAGAGAGTTCTTTATTTTTCAGATACAAAAGAGTGGGAGAATCTCTAGTTATATTGATGTTAGGCCGATAATTTAACATTTTCTAGTGGATGTGTATACAACGACTAAGACTAATATATTAAAATATCTTTATTTAATCAAAAGAAACTTTGGTCTGACAACTACAATTGGATCTAAAATGTAGGTGATCAAGGTAATTGTAATCTATCAAACCAAAGGAAAGAATTTTTATACCTTCCTCATTTACCAGAGATGTAAGATATATAATGCAACACTATCTCGATGCTATGAAAACAAACAAGTTTTTTGGATATCCTGATATTTTCATTACTATTATTTGCAATCCAAAATGGCATGAAATTACTAGATATCTTGAGAAACATAACTTAAAGGCAGAGGATAGACGAGACATTTGTTGTATGATATTGAAAATGAAACTCGATGGTCTCATTCATGTGTTGACAAATAAGAAAACGAGTAACACTTTTGGAGTAGTTAAATCTGGTATATAAATTTGAAATTTAAAAACTCTTTATATTATATTCTATTTATTATTTAAATTAATGTATATGCATTCATATAGATGAATGCATTTCTATTATTTTGGCATTTTACAACTACGTACACAAACGAGTTTCGAAAAAGAGATCTTCCACATGTGTATAAGATACTTTTCTTGCATCCAAATGCAAAATTACCAACCAGTGATGATATTGACAAGATCATTAGTGCTGAACTACTAGATAAAAATCAAAAATTATATTTATATGAAGTTATTGCAGACATGATGATATATAAACCATGTGGAGTTGCTAATTCTGCAAACGTTTGTATGAAAGATCGAAAGTGTACTTAATCCTTTCCCATATTGTATAGTTCAATTACTAAATTTATGATTTTGGATTCCTATTTATAGAAGGATTCCTAAATTTATGATCTATACGTAAAAAAAGGTTTGACTATGCTAATAAGTATGTGGTTCCATAGATAAAGATTTTTTATTCGTTTTTGAGTTCATGTTAACGTTGAAATGTGTAACCAAAAAACATTTATCAAGTACCTATTGAAATATATTACTAAAGGTCTTGAGTATATTAGTATCAGTCAGAAAAGATGAAGAAAAATATGATCATGTTGGTAAAAATTAAAGAACATTATAGTTGGTTATATTTTCATTAGTAAAAAATAACTAGTTTCTGTAAAAGCCAATGATGATATTTTAAAATTCAATTATTATTTGAAATATTCATATATATCTCAGCATATGAAGCTACATGGCGAATTCTTGCTTTCCTTATTCATTATCATACTATGTTAATAGACAATTCTATTTCATTTCCCTAGTGAGCAATTAATGATTATAATGAAGATGATCCAGTTGATGAAGTGATTAATCGGACATCGGTTGCACTATTCAAGTGTATATCATGATAGAGGCTTGCAAAATGTATCCAAAAGCAAAAGAACTCATTTACACACAGTTTTGAGTTTTTTTTGGAAAATAAATTAACAGATAATGTGAAAGCCGAGGATAAGAGATTTTTCAATTACAAGGATCATTTATGTTCTATCTATTTTAGGAGAAGTGTATTATTTGAGAGTCTTGCTGAACATAATGAAAGTTCCAACATCATTTGAAGAGATAAAAACAGTTAATGAAATCGTCTACGATATTTTCAAAAAAGTATGCTACGCATGTGGTCTTCTAGATGAAAATAAAAAATACATTGAAGGAATTAAGCAAGTAAGCTTATAGGGTTCAAAAAAATACATACGGAAAATGTTTGCCAAAATATTACTTTCGAATTGTTTGGAATGCTAAATGAGAATTTTTATTTGAAGACATTTTATTTAGTCAAAAAAAGATAAAAAATCCAAGTAACATAAATTATTTTATGGTTTCTTTAATTATATAGAACATATGTTTGAATAGTCAATTAATTAATTTAATTTATGATTTTTATTTTCTAGGTTTCACTTTATCTTAAGATGAGATTAAAAAATTAGTTTGGTGTATATCGAAAAGCTATTGTGTATCAATAGAAGTTCTCTGGTCTTTTCCAAAACTATGTCATAGTTGGATTGTACAATATTTTCTCTGGTCTTTCCCAAAACTATGCCATAGTTGGATTGTACAATATTTTATAATGATGATAACATTTTCTTAAGGGATGAGCTAAACTATGATCAGAAGAAGCAAAGAGAATGGTACGAAGATGTACTAGCCAACATAATTGATGAGAAAAAATGTATATCAAGAGGTTTTAGACGAAGTAATTTGTGACATAGGTAGGCTTGGGCAAATACTCCGACCGAATAAACCGAACCAAAACTGAACTAAAAATGGATTTTGTTTGATATTCGGTTATAAATAATTAAGCGATTGGATATTATTTTAAAAAATCATAGTTATCGATTACTCACCGAACCAAACCAAGAGCCAAAATAAGTTTTGAACAAAACCAAATTATTATAGAGCATATCATTTACCTCCCTTTACACAAGACAAGATCTTGTATCTTACTCTCATTTGATGTACGAAACTAATAAAACATCATATTTTATTAATTGTGGTAATAATAATTATTTATGTTTATAGAACTAATAATAATAATTAATATATTTTTACGTGTGCAAAAATATGTCACTAATGGAATTATATTTAACTGCTTTTAAAATAAAAATTAAATCGACATTTTTCTATAAATAAATAGTTTTAAATTTAAGAAGAATTAGATTATTACATTGTTAAATATCACATCTTATATTTATAATCAATAAAAACTATACCGAATATTAGACCCCAGACCTAGATAAAGGTGGTGTGTTTTTGTTCATGGTTTTGGAGGGACTGGAAAAATATTTCTTTGAAATATTTTTAAGTGTTTTTATTCATACTAAAGGTCAGAATATCATAAATGTGTCGTCAAGTGGAATTGCTACATTCCTATTATCATATTGCTATTGCCATGTGTAAGAACGGTTCATTCTAGATTTGAAATACCTCTTAATGTCAATGAATTTAAAATATGATCGATGTAGAAAGGATCATATCAAGCATAACTGGTTAGAAAAACTAAGCTTATAATATAGGTTGAAGCACCAAGAATGAGCAAACATTGTTTTTAGATATTAGATAGGAGTATTCGTGACATATATGTGATAAACTTTTTGAAGGTAAAATTATCGTGTTTGGAGTAGACTTTGGATAAATTTTGCATGTAGTCAATGGTGACGGTAAAGTTATTGTCTTTCGAGTAGACTTCCCGTGATTCTTGATTTTGAAATCACTATAAATAAAAGCTATTGTGTTTTATTTATTTTGAAAGCACCATAAATAAAAGCTATCATGTTTGGAGTAGACTTTGGATAAATTTTGCATCTAATCAGTGGTGATTGTAAAGTTATCGTCTTTGGAGTAGACTTGTCGTGATTCTTGATTTTGAAATCACCATAAATAAAAGCTATCTTGTTTTATTTATTTTGAAATTACCAAAATAAAAACTATTGTGTTTGGAGTAGAGTTTGGATAAATTTTGCATGTAATCAATAGTGATGGTAAAGTTATCGTCTTTGGAGTAGATTTTCCATAATTCTTGATTTTGAAATCACCATAAATAAAAGCTATCATGTTCTTGATTTTGAAATTACTATAAATAAAAGTATTTGTGACGTACTAAGATGCGATAAACTTTTTGAAAGTAAATGATCGTGTTTGGAGTAAACTTTGGATAAATTTTGCATGTAATAAGTGGTGATAGGAAAGTTATCGTCTTTGGAGTAGACTTCCCGTGATCTTGATTTTGATATCATCATAAATATAAGCCAACGACAAACGTTAGCTTGTTTTTACCAATACCGGCATTTATTTATAGACAATTGTATGTTGTCATCTCACGAATAAAATCTAAAGATGGGTTAAAAGTTCTTATCACCAATAAAATGGAAAATCCTCGTAGAAAAACATTAAGTCTTGTGTACAAATAAGTTTTCCAAAATATCAGTTAGGTTTATTTCTTCCATATATTTTAAAGTAATTCAGAAAACGTATTTTCAATTTTATGGTTTTGTTTGCTTTTTATTGATATAAAGTTATTTTACACAATTAGTTTGATATGAAATATTATATTGAATACTTGTATTTTTCTAGTCATGTGTAGTACTTTAATATGTCTATTAAACTGTCACTTTTTAATGCAAAACCCTATTACATAATTTTTCAGTTAAAAAATATATTTAAAAATAAAATTTTATTGAATCAAAATATAATCAAAACATAAACAAAAAATAATGGTTAGAAAACATATTATATCTAAATTCATAAGTTTTAATATACAATCGTAACATAATATAGTCTGTATATATTCTTAGTCTAAAATAAAAGCATAATTATATTACAAATTTAAAAAATATAGTTCTTCCACAAAACACAAATAAAACTCATATTATATACTCCATAAATATGTATGTAATACATATTGAATTTTAAAAAAATCTAATAATTAGCATACAAAAATCTAATAATTATATAAAAGTTAAATGTTATATCCGCGTAAGTCGCAGAAAACTCATCTAGTACTAATAAAAAAACAAGACAAATTAAACATATAAAATCATAATATAATATTTTCAATATTATCATATGAAAATTATAGTTTTTACATAAGATTGCAAAAGTTTACATAACAAGATTGAAACCAAAAACATGAGAACGGATTCACATGAGGGATTAATAGATATTAAACTGTAAAGATTAATGATTCGAGAAATGGTTAATCTAACAATGTGATTTGAAATCAAGAATGGTTCTTAATATTTTCTCTGATTATCACCGATCAAATGTAACAAAAAAAAACAAAACTCTAAACCTGATGCAAAAATCAAAGAACAAGAACAACGGAAAATTGGTGTTCAATTTATACATAAATTTTGATGTTCGATTTATGTATAAATTATATTCCGATGTTTGATTTATACATAAATTATATTCTGATGTTCGATTTATATATAAATTATATTCCAACGTTCGATTTATACATAAATTATATTCCGTTGTTCGATTTATACGTGAATTATATAGAGGTGCAAAAACATACTTTATGTATTGATAAATTTAAATTTCATATTTGAATTTTTATTTTTATGCTAATTCAAACATAGACGTTAGCATGGTTAGCATGTCGTTAAGTTATGATGACGTGGATGCTACATATTGCATACATGGAATTAATTTTTAAATCGCATGTATAGTTCAAAACGGCGTCGTTTTGAAGTTAAAAAACTTTAAAAAAATCTGTAAAGTTTTCCAAAATTGTTTAATACTTAATACAAAGTTTATCCATTTCAACCAAATCCATCTAAACCATTAACATATTATTTGAGAAATATTTTAAGAGAATAAACTCATCCTAACGTGTTATTAACAGAAATGTCATGCTGAAATGTCATCACCACCATGAGTTTTAAATAAATATATAAATAGATTTAAGTTACTAGAATAATTGTAATATATGTCATTGTTATTAATTAAGTTAGTTAATCAATATATTTTATTAAACTAACAAAAAATACTATTAAATTCGTAAAAATAATTATTTTTATTTTTTAAATTTCTATATAAAAAATTAATATTAAAAATAATTTTAAATAAAAATTAAAATTATATAAATATTTCATTATATTTACTAATAAATAATATTATATAATTTACAAATATTTTTCTCACGGACGTGGGTATAAATCTAATATAAGTTACAACATGAACTATATAAAATCCAAACTTCAACCTACCTTTCCACGACCACATTCAACCTATCTTTCCACGACCTTCAGTCAACTTGACATTAGCTTTGTTCAATATATTCTTATAATTACCCGTCAGCCGTTGCAACTCGGCATTCCAACCAAATCTGTGACTGTCTTCAAATTTGTTAGTGTATTTGGATGCATACACAAGTAACTTTTTTGGGACACATCCTCTGAGTACACACCTGAAGAATAACCAAAATGAGTTCACTCATCGTTTAGGTCTAACACATATAATAATGAGATCTTTACACATAGCCAAAATTTAAACCGCCTAAAATTGAAATTTCAAATGTAAGTAGGGTTACTAAACATCATGCGGTAACCCAGTTTGTAGAAGTATGAAAAATAGAGTTAAACTGAAGAAAGTACGCAAGACCTTATGAAAGACAGGAAAAAAAAAGAAAAAAGATAGATTTCCAAGATGTAAGGATTTGCAAGAATGAAAATTGAATATTAGAATATTTGATAGACTATATATAAAGGGTTTAAAAGGACAGATCATTCTCTAGGATTTTTGAGTGAGAAAAACCACAAGAAAAAAGCTTAGGAGAGGTGGATGAGTAAAAACGATTATAACACATATGTTGCTGTGTTAGTGAGTTTTTAGATAGTTTTAAGAATTGGTCAGTTGTAAGAGAGTATTTATCTTGTGTCATTCTGATTAAACATAATTGTGAAAGTTTTGCTCAAGTTATTCCTATATGAATAAAGTATCGTTTTGTTTAACGCCTCTCCATTTATTCAAGTTCGTTAGTATTTTAGTTTTTCATTTAGTATCAGAGCGGGTCACCTCAGAAGGTACAGGTTCATCGTAATCACTCTTCCAGTAATGTCATACGAGATATGTTCGATCCTAGACAAACGCATCACAAGGAGATCAATTTTAGGGAAATGGTCAAAATAGCAAATTTCATATCTCATAGTCAACCAAAAGATGTTGCAGAAGCACTTCAGGATAAGTTATGGGTTGAGGCTATGCATAAAAAATTAGAACAGTTTGATCGTCTTGATGTGTGAGATTTAGTCAAACGACCATCTAATGTAAACATTATGGGTACTAAATGGGTGTTTAAGAACAAGATTGATGAGGATTGCAATATTACTTGGAATAAAGCACGACTAGTCGCACAAAGGGTATTCCCAAATCGAAGGAATCGACTTTGATGAAACGTTTGCTCCTATTGCACGTGATGAATCAATACGTCTACTTCTTGGTATAGCGTGTCAGTTGGACATCAAGCTCTTTCAAATGGATGTCAAGAGTGTCTTCCTCAATGGACTTATGCTGGAAAACGTATATGTCACTCAACCTAAAGGTTTTGAAAATCCAACATTCATGACCATGTATACAAGTTGAAACATGCTTTATATGGGTTAAAACAAGCTTCGGTGCGTGATATGAGCGACTCACGACATTTTTTCTTAATGGAGGATTTACGCGGAGAAATGTTGACAAAACTCTGTTTATTCAACGAGATCAACATGCCATTCTCATTGTCCAATTCTATGTTGACGACATCATTTTCGAAGGTACTTCAAGTGACCTTGTGTCTACATTCGTTCAAGATATGACAAAAGGAGTTTGAGATGAGTCTTGTTGGAGAATTGAGTTACTTTTTGGGTCTTCAAATCAAACAAACCAGTGCTGGTATATCGGTCTCTTAGAGTACTTATGCTAGAAATTTGATAAAAGGATTTTATATGCAAACTAGTAAGACTTCCAAGACCCCTATTGGCATGAATAACAAACTATCCCGTGATGAGGAAGGTCAAAAGGTTGATGAACGTTTATATAGAGGAATGATTGGAAGTCTGCTATATCTCACTACAAGCAAGCCTGATTTGTGTTTCAATGTGGGTGTATGTGCGCGTTATCAAGCTTGTCTTCGTCTATCTCACTTGTTAGCAGTCAAGAGAATCATAAAATTTGTCAAAGATACCATAGACTATGGTCTCACTTATTCTAAGGATACTAACTTGAATCTTGTAGGGTATTACGGCGCAGATTGGGCTGGAAGTTTAGATGATCGCAAGAGTACATCAGGAGGATGCTTCTTTCTAGGTAATAACTTTATTTCTTGGCGTAGTAAAAAAAGAGAATTGTGAGTCTTTATCTACTGCAAAGGCTGAATATATTGCTTTGGAGAGTTTCTGCACACAATTGCTCTGGATGCACCATATGTTAGCTGATTATGGTATGGTTGCTCATCCCTTACATGTTTACTGTGATAATAAAAGTGTCATTGATATTTCTAAGAATCCAGTCTACTATTCTCGCACCAAACATGTTGATATACGTCATTATTTTGTTGGTCAATTAGTGGATGAAAAATGTGTGCTCATTTAACATGTTGTCTCTACGAATCAATTTGCTGACATTTTTACTAAACCCTTTGATCTTAATGGTTATGTGCTTTTGCATAAAGCAATCGAGATTTGTGAACATTGACCTCCTCCTATGCATCAACAAGTTTGTTTTCTCTCAGGCTTTCTGACTTCTTGATAATGTCTTTTACCAAAACTTCTTGTTGGCAAGTCTTCTCGGAGAAAGAGTTGCTGGTCATGCCTTCTCAAGTAGGCTTCGGGTTATCTTTTGCCTCAATAGAATGACACTCAAGTTGGCTTAGAATGCACCATATTCTAATCTGATCTTGTTCACTGTCATGATGGACTTACTCGTCTGTAGTGCTTACTTGTTCTCACTTGTCTGGTGGACATGCTGGTTTGTGTCACACACTGTTAAAAAAATTTTTTAAAAAAACAAAAAAATAGCCATCGAAAAAGGGCGAGTTATGAAAAGAAAAATGAATGAAAAATAAAAAAAACAGGGGGAGGTGCAGACAAGCAAACCAACCAAAATGATGGATACTCGTTCTGGACTAAGTTGCTACTACTCCTTAGGTTGGTTTCAATCACTGTTCTGATTGGGCAAAGATAATCTATGTTCTTCAATGCGTTTGGAATGCGGTTGCAACCACAATTTTTGCTAAACAAACATGGGACATGTGCATTCTTTGTAATTGGTTAAGTCTATCAATCAAAAGTGAGAATAAGTACTTGCTATGGAAGGGAAAAATGGCTCTGAAGTCTTTGAAGATGGGTATGACTATGCGTAGAGTACTCTGATTAGATCATGATGTGTGAAAGCTCCTCACCATGAGAAATAGCTACCATCATGCACTGGTGAGTTATTTTTTCTCTGTTTTTTATTCTTTAACTAAATCCGTGTGGAGGGTCTTTGAGCTCAAACGCTTGATGCATGGTAGGATAGGGTTCTCTGTAAGTATCTAGTCTTGACTCTTCCATAGGTAACTGTTGATGAGTTGTGTTGTTTGTTATTTACCTAAAAATTTAATTGTGTGTCACACATGGACTATCATTGTGTTATACACGAGTATGAATTTTCTGTTTAATCTTGGTACGTGATTCGAATTTCTGGTTTAACTGAACTTAATTTGAACCATTTAGGCCTCCTCTATATATATGCTCATGTCTTCATCGTGTGTAGCAAGCCATAGCCATTGTGTTACATTCTTTCGGCTCTCCAAACTCTAGGCGATGTGTTCTATATGATCTCAATCGAAGAAGCTCATGGCTGATGCTATGTGAGCATCTTCCGACCCTGATTCAAGTGCCGCATCCTCGAAAAAAGCCGAAAAGGCACCTGTCTCACCTCCCAGAAGCCCAATGTCCATTCCTTCATGCCACTCGGACTCCGATGACGGCTACGAGGTGTTCGATGACCCTCGTGATGGGTACAACTACCCATTATTGGAGCAAGAGCCTCGTTATTTGCTCATCGTCGCAAGAAATCAGCCCTAGATCGTTCTCATCCGTCACTTATGCACCCAGCTCAACGTCTCCTTGATGAAAAGTTCATCACCTCTGAGGCTCATGAAAGGTACGAATATTTTAAGCTTCGAGAGTTTCATGATCTGAAGTATCTTCCCTTGGATAACCCACCCTACATGGAATTCCTGATATGCTTCATAAAATCGGGTTAATCTACAATGTTCTTGATGTCGATCCATATTGTGCTCCAGCAGTTCATGAATTTTACTCGAATCTGTGTACTCTCGAAGATTGCAATGGGGTTTCGTTTATGTATATTCGGGTTGTGATGTTTGAATTTTCTCTAGCCATCATTAATCGTATGTTTCTCATTCCTTAGAGGCTTCTTGACAACATTGATGTTGAAGATGTCGACTCGGCTGCCACTACACTCACCCAGAGGTCGACGGCATCATTGGGAAAGACTGGGTTCTCGTCACCTTACACCTGAGTACGGTGTGTTGTATAATTTATGCTGCTATAATTGGATTCCAAGCACCAATAATACCACTTTGGTGAAGACTAGGGTCAATCTTGTTTACATGATCTGGCAGCGCAAGAAATTCAATCTTGGGAAATTGATTTATGATCAGATTCTCCAGTTGGCTCGTTCCCCATCTCATCTTAACACTACACTCAAGTTTCTCAACCTTATTAAATAGATGCTTGAATTCCAGCGAAAGGTCCATGGACAACATGATGATGGATCACTCAGAGGATTTCTTGTGGCTATCACTTTTGATCGTAAGGCTGGTAAGGGATCTGATGATGAGCATCTGTCGTATGCACCTTTCTTGCAAGCTAATCTTGATCAAGTTTCCAGCTTCTACGTGCTATACAACTCCGAGTGAAAGACGGTTCTTGGTTTATATGCATTTTTCTGTGCTATTTTGAATATTTTCATGTTTATATGACTGTGCACATAAGCACGGAGAGATTGTGACACCACAAGTGTTGGACAAGGTCAATTGTCTAACAGTGATGAGGAGATGTGAAAAAAGGAGGAAACAGAAAGTAATTCTTTTGATTAGTTTAGTTTGTCTTAGTTGATTTCGTTTTATGTTGCATTCTATGTTATGTTCTAGACTAAAACTTGCATCTTCCTTTTCTCTATGCGGTGATGATGTACCCAAATTCAAATGATCGGTTTTTTTTAATATTATATGTGGAATATTATATGTTTACTTTGACTCTTGTGTGTTCCATACTTGCAAAATTGTTGTGATGTCACATTCAGATAAACAAGAGAAAATTGTATAAGTAGGAAAAGTGGAGGTGAATTAAAAAAAAAGAAACCAGAACTTATGGAGGGCTAAAGAAAAAGGAAAGAATATAAATTTCCAAGATGCAAGAATTTTTAAGAATGGAAATTGCGTATTAGAATATTTGGTAGAGTATATAGAAAGGATTAGAGAAGGCAAGTCGTTCTCTAGGGTTTTGAGTGAGAAAAACCCATGAAACAGAGAGTTTAGGAGAATTGTGTGAGTGAAAAACGAGTGTAACACAACTGCTGCCGTGTCAGTGAGTTTTTGGATATTTTTAGGAATTGATCAGTTATAAAAGAGTGTTTATCTTGTGTCATTTTGATTAAACATAATTTTGGAAGTTTTGTTTAAATGATTTTTATATGCATAAATTATCGTTTTGTTAAACGCATTTCCATTGATTCAAATTCATTAGTATTCTAGTTTTTCATAGCTAAGTAGTTCTGCTAGGAAAGTTGAGAAGTGTGGATTTAGTCGAGCTAGCAACAAATAAGACCAGATCAAAGCTCCATCTCACAAACACAATTAACCGTTCCTTTGTAAATAAAACCACAATTATCAAGCAAATGCTTCAAATTGATCTTGTAGTATGGTTTTAGCATATTAAGTTACAGCTACTAAAATCAAATACTTTCAAATGTATCAAAATAAGCCACGATGAAAGAAAAACTTACGTTCCTCCAACGCCTTTGGATGTCTCAAAAGAGATAGTGGAAAAAAGGGAGCTCGCAAATGGCGGTGGATGCTCCGAAGCTCGTGGCAAAGCGAGAGGGCGGACGCCACCGTTTGCAACGCCGATAGTGAATAGATCAAAATCATAGTTGCGCTTCGATTCTGCTCCATTATCGTTCTTGGCACGAACATAAAACCGGCGAGAGGGATAATACCGGTGGTTTGAGAGTAAGTCGACACGGGGACGGAGGGAGAAGAAAGAGAATAGGCTTTTAGGAAGCGAACGACAACTATAAGATGATGAAGATGGTAGTGGAATTAGGATTGGAAGTTTTCTACAGAGGATTTGAAGAAATGGAGTGGATAAATAGTAGTCGTAAGTTTCGGAGTCAAAGTTATCTTCGTGTCTAATCTATCTTTGTCGCTCTATCTATTTGAAGTTTCCCTTTTTGACAATTGTACTTGTGGCCTTTGTAACAATTGCCATCAAAACGATGTCATTTTAAATTATACATGTGATTTAAAAATTAATTCCGTCTACGTCATCGTAATTTAACGATAGACTAAATTCGTCAACGCGTATACATAAATTAGCACAAAAATCAAAATTCATATATAAAATTTAAATTTATTAATATATAAAATATATTTTTACATTCTCATATAATTCATATATAAATGGAACATTTAAATAATTTTTAGATATGAGATTTTCCCAAACTACATATTGCACACTTTATCGTGCACTTACCTTTGTCAAATTATAAAAACAACATGAGCTATCAATATGCCACACGTGGCAAGATGATTTTGCATGAGGGGCTCATGAGATGCCAAATGTGTTCTTGTGTAAATTTGACTTCACTTGCCACCACTCAATTGATTCACCAATTTGATGTAATTACTGCAATGTATTAAACTGAAAGGACAAATAGCATATTAAATTATTTTTCTTGAATTAACACTAAATTTTAACATTTAATAATAACATAAATTTAAAATTTAAATATATTGAAACTTATTTATAATAGCAAAACTTTAAACTATAAATTAGAAAAAAAATGAATTTAAATAATGTTTTAAATTTATTTGTAATTTGTTTAGAATAAATAATTATTTTTTACATAATAATTTATTATTTATTTAGAATTTTAATTTTATTGTGTAAAATTTGAAATAAAATTTTTAAAACGTGCTATTTATAGTATTATTCATGAATAAATATAAAATTTATTTATATCTAACTCATTTAATTATATAAAATAAATTCGAATTTTAAATTTTGATGACAACTTAAAATTCATTTTAATTTCATGTAGATTTTTTGTAAAAAAATGGAAATGTTTTAGAATGTCTGATATATTGTTGTACAAAAAAATGACAACAAACAAATAAACAACAAGTAGAATAATAGAGTAATGAGAATTCTTTTATTTACATATCAACTAGACAAAATTTGCATGTACATTTCACAATATGTATTTAAAATCTAAACCTCAAGATGGAGGATTTGGGTTAATTTATTTTACAACAGAAAGAAAAAACTTCTAATTAATCATATATCATATTCTTTGGAAATTATTATTATTATTATTCACGGAATGTACTTTCTAACCATTCACATCTGAGTTGAGCTGGAGCTGGAGCTGGAAGTAGAGCTAGAGCTAGAGCTAGAGCTAGAGCTGGAGCTAGAGCTAGAACTCTTCTTCATGTGATAGCCATTTTCATTTGAAATCTCCATTGAAAATTGTTTCTCACTCTCAGTAGCGACGTGCACGAATTGAGACATTACTTGTTCCCATTTCACAACTATTTCCTTTATTGCTTGTTGTTGTGATAACGTGAGCGTCAAGGAACCACCAGTCTTGATTTGTTGTTCAGATACGGCTTTGCTCATAACCGATTGCAAGATAGTAAGAGTCTTCATCACTTCTTGTTGATACCCTTGTAGTGTTGTCTTCATCTGCCAAATCAGAGAAATTAAATTAGTTTAAACCTATGCTTTCTTAGATTGTTTTTTCCTATGAAGGTTGTTTTTAAATAACTCACCTGTTCTGACCCACTTTTCTTGGCTTGCAAGACAGCCATAGCATCAGAGAGTTTTGTAGCCAGATTTATCATCTCGGACATGTAGGATTTCGTGTCTTTTGCCTCGAATGTTGAAGATACCGGACACGCATATTTCATGTAATCTTTAAGCTTCTGGAAGAAGCTCTGGAACTCTTGTGTGCCTGGACATTTCTTCTCAAGGTTAGATATAAAACCAGTGACTTCTTTCGAAGTACTGCTCTCGATATCGGTTGTCGTTTTTTGCTCTGTCGTGGAATTCATAGCCTCTCCTGTTGAATTGTTGATGGAATTTGCATTGCTATCTCCACTCTTTGCTTGAGCCGCTTCTTGAATTTCTTTTTCAGATTCTTCAACATTTGTCTTATCGTTCTCTTTCTCAGATTGTTCACTCTTTGCTTGAGCCGCTTCTTGAATTTCTTTCTCAGATTCTTCAACATTTGTTTTATCCTTCTCTTTCTCGGATTGTTCACTTTTTGCTTGAGCCGCTTCTTGAATTTCTTTCTCAGATTCTTCAACATTTGTTTTATCTTTCTCTTTCTCAGATTGTTCACTCTTCGCCTGAGCCGCTTCTTGAATTTCTTTTTCAGATTCTTCAACATTTGTTTTATCATTCTCTTTCTCAGATTGTTCATTCTTCGCTTGAGCCGCTTCTTGAATTTCTTTTTCTGATTCTTCAACATTTGTTTTATCATTCTCTTTCTCAGATTGTTCACTCTTCGCTTGAGCCGCTTCTTGAATTTCTTTTTCAGATTCTTCAATATTTGATTTACCCTTCTCTTGCATCTCTTTCTTAGATTCTTCACTCTTTACTTGAGCCGCTTCTTGAGTTTCTTTTTCAGATTCTTCAACATTTGTTTTACCTTTCTCTTTCTCAGATTGTTCACTCTTTGCTTGAGCCGCTTCTTGAATTTCTTTCTCAGATTCTTCAACATTTGTTTTATCCTTCTCTTTCTCGGATTGTTCACTTTTTGCTTGAGCCGCTTCTTGAATTTCTTTCTCAGATTCTTCAACATTTGTTTTATCTTTCTCTTTCTCAGATTGTTCACTCTTCGCCTGAGCCGCTTCTTGAATTTCTTTTTCAGATTCTTCAACATTTGTTTTATCCTTCTCTTTCTCAGATTGTTCACTCTTTGCTTGAGCTGCTTCTTGAATTTCCTTTTCAGATTCTTCAACATTTGATTTACCCTTCTCTTGCATCTCTTTCTTAGATTCTTCACTCTTTACTTGAGCCGCTTCTTGAATTTCTTTTTCGGATTCTTCAACATTTGTTTTATCCTTCTCTTTCTCGGATTGTTCACTCTTTTCTTGAGCTGCTTCTTGAATTTCTTTCTCAGATTCTTCAACATTTGTTTTATCATTCTCTTTCTCGGATTGTTCACTCTTTGCTTGAGCTGCTTCTTGAATTTCCTTTTCAGATTCTTCAACATTTGTTTTATCATTCTCTTTCTCTGATTGTTCACTCTTTGCTTGAGCTGCTTCTTGAATTTCCTTTTCAGATTCTTCAACATTTGATTTACCCTTCTCTTGCATCTCTTTCTTAGATTCTTCACTCTTTACTTGAGCCGCTTCTTGAATTTCTTTTTCGGATTCTTCAACATTTGTTTTATCCTTCTCTTTCTCGGATTGTTCACTCTTTTCTTGAGCTGCTTCTTGAATTTCTTTCTCAGATTCTTCAACATTTGTTTTATCATTCTCTTTCTCGGATTGTTCACTCTTTGCTTGAGCTGCTTCTTGAATTTCCTTTTCAGATTCTTCAACATTTGTTTTATCATTCTCTTTCTCAGATTGTTCACTCTTTGCTTGAGCTGCTTCTTGAATTTCCTTTTCAGATTCTTCAACATTTGATTTACCCTTCTCTTGCATCTCTTTCTTAGATTCTTCACTCTTTACTTGAGCCGCTTCTTGAATTTCTTTTTCGGATTCTTCAACATTTGTTTTATCCTTCTCTTTCTCGGATTGTTCACTCTTTTCTTGAGCTGCTTCTTGAATTTCTTTCTCAGATTCTTCAACATTTGTTTTATCATTCTCTTTCTCTGATTGTTCACTCTTTGCTTGAGCTGCTTCTTGAATTTCCTTTTCAGATTCTTCAACATTTGTTTTATCATTCTCTTTCTCTGATTGTTCACTCTTTGCTTGAGCTGCTTCTTGAATTTCCTTTTCAGATTCTTCAACATTTGTTTTATCATTCTCTTTCTCTGATTGTTCACTCTTTGCTTGAGCCGCTTCTTGAATTTCTTTTTCGGATTCTTCAACATTTGTTTTATCCTTCTCTTTCTCGGATTGTTCACTCCTTTCTTGAGCTGCTTCTTGAATTTCTTTCTCAGATTCTTCACCATTTGTTTTATCATTCTCTTTCTCTGATTGTTCACTCTTTGCTTGAGCTGCTTCTTGAATTTCCTTTTCAGATTCTTCAACATTTGTTTTATCATTCTCTTTCTCTGATTGTTCACTCTTTGCTTGAGCCGCTTCTTGAATTTCTTTTTCAGATTCTTCAACATTTGTCTTATCATTCTCTTTCTCAGATTGTTCACTCTTCGCTTGAGCTGCTTCTTGAATTTCCTTTTCAGATTCTTCAGTATTTGATTTAACCTTCTCTTGCTTTACTTTCTCATTATCACTTGATTTATCATCTTTAGACCCTTTGGCATCTTCTTTAGTCTTCTTTTCATCTTTGTTGTCCTCTTCTTTCTTTTTCTTTGCACAATCTTTAGTTTTTTCTTGAGCCACTGTTTGTATTTCTTTTTCAGATTCTTCAGTCTCTGCTTTAGCACTTGCTTCCATTTCTTTCTCAGAATCTCCTGATTTACCATCTTTAGACTCTTTTGTTTCGTCTTCTTTTTTCTTGGATTTCTTGTCTTTTAACTCTTTCTTCTCTTCTTTCTTTTCTTTCTTCTCTTCTTTCTTTTCTTTCTTCTCTTCTTTCTTCTTTTCTTTCTTCTCTTCTTTCTTCTTTTCTTTCTTCTTTTCTTTCTTCTCTTCTTTCTTCTCTTCTTTCTTCTTTTCTTTCTTCTTTTCTTTCTTCTCTTCTTTCTTCTCTTCTTTCTTCTCTTCTTTCTTCTCTTCTTTCTTCTCTTCTTTCTTCTCTTCCTTAGACTCTTTTTTCTCTTTTTTGCTTTTCTCTGACTTATTTTCTTCAGATTTTTTCTTAGACTTCTCATTTTTCTTTTTCTTGGATTTACACTTTTCTGATTCTTTCTTCTCTTTTTCCTTCTTAGATTTCTGGTCTTCAGATTCTTTTTTCTTTTCATCATCTTTCTTTGATTTATCATCTTCAGATTGTTTCTTCTCTTTTTGCTCTTCTTTCTTCATTTCACTGTTTTCAGACTCTTTATCTTCTTCTTGTTTCTTCTTCAACTTATCTTCTTCAGACTCTTTCTTCTCCTTTTCCTTTTCATCATTAGACTTATTTTCTTCTACCTTCGTTGTACCTTCTTCTTCCTCTTTCTTCTTCGAACTTTCGTTATTTTCCTTAGCCTCTAATGACTTATCTTCCTTACTACCTTCTTTATTCTCTATTTTCGTATCGATTCTACCATTTTCTTGAGCTTCTTGTTGCTTTTCATTCTTGGAAGTTTCATTATTATCCTTAGCCTCAACTGTTACATTGCTTCCTTGAGTTTCTTCTCCATTTTCGCTAACCGAACTTTCCTTATTTTCATTGGCTTCCACGTTTCCTTGAACCTCTTCTTGCTTTTTCTCCACGGAACTTCCCTCATTTTCATTGGCCTCTGTCAACTTTTCTTCCTTAGACTCTTTCTTATTCTCCTTAGCCTCAACTGAGTTATTGTCCTTAGCCTCTTCTTTGTTTTCTTTCACATTTTGTTTATCTTCTTTTTGACCCTCCATGCTCTTCTCCTCATTAACACCTTTGTTCTCCATTGTCTCACCATTCATGGAAACATCATTACCTCCTTGAGCCTCTTCCTTCTTTTCTTCCATATTAGAAACTTCATTATTTTCCTTGGCTTCTATTGATCCATCCATTTTCAATTCTTTCTTATCTTCTTTCTTCTCTAAGTTTTCATCCTTAGTTGATTCTCCTCCTTGATTTTCTCCATTCTTTTCCTTCGTGTGATCTCCATCATTAGTCGAATCCCCAGTACTTTCTCCTTGTGTTTTCTCATTAGAATCTACATTTTCACCTTTAGTATCCATCTTTTCTCCACTCATAGAAACTTCATTACCTCCTTTAACTTCTTCTTGCTTTTCTTCCGCAGAAATTTCATGACTTGTCTTTGTCTCTACCGATCCTCCACCTTCTTTCAATTCCTTATTATCTTCCTTCACCGATTCTCCATTGCTTTCTTTTGTTTCTTCACTCTCTCCACCATTTGTTGTTGTAGCCTCAACCATTTTACCATCTTTAGACTCTTCAGCACTTCCTTTACTCTCCATGTTTGTTGAAACTCCATCTTCCCCTTTAGCTTCTTCCAGTTTCTCATTATCATTTGTAGCACCTTCAACATTATCTGCTTCTTTAGTCTCTTTTCCGACATCACTCTTTGAATCATCTTGTGTGGATTCTGAACTTCCTCCATTGGTCTCCGCCATGGTACCATTCATAGAAACACTATTGTGTTCAGTAGAACTGCTCTCTACCGTTGAAGACTCTGATTTAACCTCTACAACAATCTTCACGATTCGGGTAATTGTTACTTCCCATTGAGATACCGCATTTTCGACAGCGGTTTTTTGTTCCAATGATAGTGACATTGATTCATCTCCTTTTATATGTTGTTCCACAAAAATTTTACCAATCGCAGCATGTAATTGAGTGAGAGCTTTCATCACTTCCAACATCTCATTTCTTACACTTGAATTCAACTATCATATTAACAAAACAAAAACATTTGTTAGTTCCATAAGAAAAAGAGAAAGAGAGCATTTTTTGAGTCATTCAAAAGGGTTATAACTCACAAGTCCAACTCCTTTCCGAAACAGAAACATCGTTTCCAAAAGATTTTGGGATTTAGATTTCAGATCTATCTCGAATGTTTCAGGTTCTTTGTCCTCGATCAACGGTGTAACAGAAGACTCCAACTTCAAAAGATCCTTTAACTTGTCAAAAAATGAGCTTAGTTGTCCTCTTACAGGACAATCATTCTCCAACTTCAACACAAACCCATTGACTCTACCCGAGAGATAAGGCTCGATATCCTTAATCATGCTTGGAGGATTCACAACCTCCTCTTGTCCTGAAACTACATTGAGACTTAACCATGTTGCAACAATGGTGGTAAAACATAAGAACAAGAAAGAAACTCTTGTCATGATTTGTTGATGATAATGATGATGATGATGATGATGATGATGGTGGCAAGTATCTTCATGATCATTTGTATATATAATGAAATGAAATTACGTGACAACACTAAGTTTAGATTTATGGAATTAATGACTTAGAGAATTTGATGGACACATCTTTGAAAAAAATAGGAAACCGAGCTAATTAGTGGTTTTCCTATTTTGTTGAACAATCATGTGGACTTTGAGAACTCAGGAAGAAAATAGTTATTAGATTGAACAACCGGATCCGGTTAACCCGGTTTTTGTTGAAATGATCTTTAATTTTAATTAATTAAACCGGTTATGGGCCGACCGATATTTGGAGAAAACCTCACCAGGGTTCTTTGTCTTTGAGTGTAATGCTCATTGCAGTTTGCTACATGTTTTTACATCAAATGGTGGTATAGAGATTCAAGAATTCATTGTCGAGAAGTGATCAATGATTTCAGATAACATTCAGACATATGAAATCAAATGTTTCAATCGATTCAAATAACTTTTTTATGTAGGTCTCATTGTTTCAGCCTTAGATTATGCATTTGTGATTACATTTACATATATAAAGATTTTGAATATATAAAAACAAGCGAAATTTAGCTAAAAGAGTTATTTCAAGTTTAATAAACTATTAATTTTTAATGTTAATCTTATTTTATTTTTAGATTAAAATTTGTTTAGTTATATATACTTTTTTAAAAAACTTATTTGTTAAAAAATAAACCACAAAATTTGCATAACTTTGTATTGAACCGTTATATTGACTTCAAACTATTTTCAAATGAAAGCTAACTAACATTTCCATCTTTGTCAAAATTTGAACTCGATTCATTGGTCGAAATACCAAATTTTAAAGAATGCCACGCTTCATACATTTCATCTGAATTCTCTATTCCAAAATTTTAAAACTATTTTTCATTCAAAATGACATAAAACTAAATCTAAATATTCGGATATTCGTTTGGATTCATATTGGTTTTTTTCAAATTTTGGATATTTAGATAATAAGGATGTAAGATCCATTCGAGTATTTTTGAATTTTGGTTCGTATTCGTTCCCGTTACATTTGGTTTGGATAGGGTTCAAGTAGCTCAAATCTCAGGAAAAAAAAACTAAAAAATGGTTAAATTTGAATAAATTTGGTTAAACTTTTGACAAAATAACTAAGAACTATTGGTAATTTTGGGTATTTGGACCTAAAAATATAACTGCTATTTTCGAATTCATAATTACAATTTGGATTCTCGGAGTATATTAAATATAAATATGATAACAATTTTGAAAATATAATTGTATTTCGTATATTTCGGAAAGAATATAAATTATATTTCGCATATTTCAAATATCCATTCAGTGTTAAGTTTGATTTGCATTTGGTTATGGTTTTTCGGATATAGAAGTATATGATTCCTTTGTGTATTTTGCTGGTTTTAGTTCGGTTTAGTACAACCTTTTGAAGGTTGGTTGCGGTTCGGTTCTTTGAATCCAGGTATTTTGCTCAAATCTACCTAAAACTTGTAAAATCAAAAACTCAAAACACTTTATAAAGATAAAAAAAAAAAAAAAACAATGATCAGAATGTGTCAAAACACAATATATCAATTACTCTTATAGAAATGAATGGAAGAGAGACAACAGTCGAAGAGCAGCTCACTCTGAGATATGGCAAAGATCCACCTCCAATTCTCGGCTAACCCACCCAAGGAGACCCACCTTCTTTATTGAGCCAATGTGAAGGCTAAGATCAATTAGTTTAGTCTAATAACCACTTGGAATACATTTTTAACTTATTTAGAACACGTTCCAAATTGAAATCAACCCTGAGCTATATATATATTAATTGAAATCAGCCCAAGACATCATTTCATTTAGAACACATTTCAAATTATTTGGTTAGAATCCTTAGTTTAATGCTTACAATACTAAGTGTTCGAGACACTTCTAATCGGTTGAGCCAAGTATTAAAATTGTTTGAGTGATTCAAACTCTCTAGTTTCGATTATTTGATTGAGCGAGTCCATCACTTCTTATTTTCATCTCTACATTTGTCCCACTTTCCCGGATTAACCTTGGAATATCTTCATCATTGAATTATTTTAAGTTGGAAGAACTGCAGTCTTATATCAAAAGTAAACTACGACATCAAAACTAAACTATGACAAGATATACCGTGGTCGTGGCAAAAACCCACCAAAAATCAAAAGCAGGCGGAAGGTGAAGTGAGAGCATCGAAAGATGCTCAGAAGGCATTACGACAACAAGAGCTGCATTAAACACTAGTAATTTTCCGTTTGGAACAGGAAAAGTATGCCAAATCGATGGCTCTTGGAAGGGAGATGGTCCGACACCAGGTATGAGGTAGTATGGAGATGGCCAGCGTTCGCGAACCCGCTAACAGTTTTTAATGGATCCAAGTTAAGATAAATTCTGGTTAAATCCAGCAAGCTATAAAGGTAAAATGTCACATGTCATTGCTAAATCACATTTATGGGAAACACACACAAAAGCTAAAGAAGAAGAAGCAGAGAATATGTAAAAGAGAATCTCAAAAGCTCAATTACTGTGGGACTCATTTCCTGAGTCTACGTTCATCGGCTGAGGGTTCTTATAATCACTAATCTCATCCTTATACCGCTTTTTGTCTACTTGTGCTTTCGCTTCGTATGGCTCTTTTTCCTCGGCTAATGTTCAAAACAACAATACACAAACGATAAGGATCATGTAAAACACACAAACACACCAAAAAGAGCTTGAAGAAATTTTTTTTTAAAGGTTTACCAGACATTTGACGCCATTTATCTCCAAGAACCTTTCCCACCTCTCCAAATGCTATTCCTGGGTGAGTCTTCTTTATGTTCTGTTCAGTTCACAAGTAGAATCGATATCAGAGTCTATGAAAATCTCTCATATTGAAAGTTAGAATATTTCTACACTAATATATAAAGTTAGAATAAATCTAATCATTGCTAATTAGTTTTGATTTAGAAACCATGATTTCTAATAATCGATATATTCGGGAATGGTAAGTTTTACTGGTGAAAAAAACTTGAGTATCCTTTAGTGTGGATTATAGAAATAGAAGTATAAAATAAATAAAAAAGGAGAGATGGACTCACATCTCTTTCCATTTGAGAGAAGAACATGAAACCAGACATTGCTCGTTTTGGTGCATTGGGATCTTTCTTCTTTTTCTGCTGCTTCTTCTTCTTACTACTGCCTTCTTCTGGGGCTAATGCTTTCCTCTTTGGATGTAATCCTTTGGACGATGAAGCCTCTTTTTTGGGTTCTTTTTTTACAGATTTCTGAATCGAGTCGATGGTGGGAATAAAATAAAGATATGTTAAACATACGGTTCCACTGCTGAAAGAGTTCAGTTAAAAGAATACGAAAAGGTTTACCTCTTTCTCTTCTTCGCCACCTTCACTAGCATCAGAGTCGTCCTCGCCAGAGTCATCAGCTGATGAACCACTGTCATCATCTTTGCCAATAACAAAGTCTTCGTCCTTCATTAATTAAAAGTATCGATTGTCAAAAACACGATCTACATAACAAGAAGTAATTCGTTTCAGACATAAAGTACTTGCCTCCTCGTCACTCTCATCAGCAGCTTGGTTTCTGATACGCTCAAGATGAGGGTCAACAGCATCATCATCATCATTATCGCGAAGAACAGCAGCAACACCATCTGTGGTTCCAGCACCTCCAAGGTTCATAATCTTTAAACCCTTGGAGCTGCAGCAAGAGAAGATAATGGTTATTCTCAATAATTCAAATCTAAATGCAACTCTCTGTAACTTCAAATGTTGATACTATAAAATAATCCGTGCTTACCTTATGAAGGAATAGAGATTGTGATACTCATTCCTTTGAATGTTACGGAACAGATGTTCATGGTCAGTTTTCAGTCTTATGAGAAGATCAAAGTAATGCATGTTAGCGCCACCAGCAGCATGCCTTTCAAACTCCACATAATCAATCTAAAAACGCAAATAAAACTGGGTTAAACAAACCATCTCTATCTCAAAGACTAATAAAATTTACCAATTCACAATAACCAGAAAATACCTCATCATGAAGTATAAGCGTTGGAGGTTTAGGTAAAAAGAAAAAGCCCTTTTCAAGTGGATAAAGAACACCATCTTCTGCCTTAAGAGATGACTTCACTGCAAACCCATCTTGGGCACTGCGGAACTTTCCTGGTTTAGTGATCTTTGCACCAGACAGCCAACGCAATACGGTGGTGAATACTTCATGAATGAGACCCTAAAAGTTCATAGCTATATCTTTAGCAATCGGAAGGATGTATAAATTTTTTAACTAAGAAATTATACATAAGCGCAGAACAGAAAGAGACCTTATATGATCGTTCCAACTTGTCCTTGAACTTTGTATTCATAAGTTCATCACTAATTGACAGTTCACTTTCCACGACTGAGTCGGTCTCAAACTAGAGAAGTTGAGCAAAACTGATATGTAAAATCAGACTGGAAAACAAAGAAACACACTTGTAAAAGAAAACTGAAATGAAATGGAAAATAAAAGTGGTGTTTACCTGCATCACGATATGTGGGTACATTGTCTGCCCTTTTCGGATTGGTGGGTCTAGAGAGATAACAACAAACGTATGTGGCTGGTTTGACTGCTCAAGCACAAAACAGATAAACTGAGTTCCATTAAGAGGTATAAGATTCAGCAATCATAATTTCATAATCCTTCTAAATTCTAAACTGATGACTGCTAACATAAGTAAAGCATGAGATATGCTTAAAAAGAATTACCTTTGGAAGCAAAAACAAGCGGACAACACTACTGTATTGGATTTTAAAGTCATTAGCTTGTCCTTGCAAACGTAAAAAAGAAAGGTGGAGTTCCACACTGTACCGACCCCTGTGAAAGAAAATACCTATCATGTAGCCATGAGATGATGCAGCCATACCACAGTATTACAAGTTTACAGCAAATGATAAGGTGAACAACTAACACCCGAATAGTTAAAAAAAAATTATGAAGAAACAATGTTTACCTGGGTGTGAGTATTGCAATACCCTCAAATGTGACAACCGCCTCCTCAACTCCAGCACCAACATCAGCCATTGACATGATTTTATCACGGAAAACCTAAGACATGCTCTTGGCATCAACAGAAAAATACTTGAGACACACCCGTATAAGTAAAATGATTAGGAAACTTACTTGAGCCGGGGGACGGTTTTCATCACCAACAAACTGGGTGTTGGAATTAGGAATATGAAAACTTATCTCCATCAGCGAGTCTTTCTGTAAATATATATAAAATAATTAGGAAATTATCTAGTATGTACCCTTATATACATATTAGCCTAGAAATTACATTTCTAAAAGGGAAAGAGTACCTCATTGGCACCAGCAGTATCATCAACATGAAACTCCAATATGACGTCATTTTTCCCTTGAAGCTGAGTCTGCGAAACATCAGCTAGGGATACTTCAAAAGCTTGCTTTGCACCAACCGAAAAGGTTAGTGTATTCCCTGCACACAGAAATTCACTTTAGAACCACAAATGGACTAGGTAAAGCTTAAGTTAACTTAGTTAAAAGCTCGACTAAAAATGTACATTGTGATTCTTTCCAACTAAAAACAATCACTTAAGGGGAAGAAACCACACCATAAAGATATAAAGAACTCACCATTCAAATCCACCTCTCCCCAATTGCGACCACTGACAGATAATTGTTTCTCTTCAGGTGCTTTTCCAAAATTTGTTTGGAAAAAGCTGCTCAAAGTTGCAACATCCTATTGAAAAAAAAAGTATAAAATTAAGTACAAATACAACTGAAATACTGAAACAGAAGGAAGAAGATATGCACAAACCTGATCCCTAAATCCAATGAATTTATAGTATAACCCATCTTTGGTTTTTACTCCCAACTGATTCGTCCTTGGAACTTTCATCCAACTTAGACCTATAATATCAGATTTATCGACTTCCACAGCTTTTCCACCACCTTGCTTCTTCCATTGAATGCCTCCTGAGCTAATTTTAAGAATTCCAGGGTTCTACAATACCAAATTGAAACCTAAATAAGCACAATATATCGTCCGGAAAAAAAACCCTAATACGATTATTCATGGAAGAATTCCCATCAATCATGAGATACAGAAACAGCGACGAGGTTTAAAAAAAACAGCTGTAAACCACAAAGGAAAAAAAATCAAAATCCTTCATTTCTTCTCGAATAATCGAACGATGGAAGCTAAAAACGGCATCAAGAGTTAGAAATTACGGTTTTCGAAGGAAGAGGAAAACGCGAAAGCCTAAAGGAACTGAAAGACACTAAAACAAAACTCCGGTGAGGTAAGAATGTTAGAGAAGGAAACGCACCGTTCCTCCTCTACCACTGAGAGAGATATTATTGAAGCTATGGCCGTCTGTCATGGCTTCCGATGAGAGTGAAACAAGAGAGGAGGAGAATGTGTTTTTGTAAGCTTCGCTGCGCAATTTTAAAAATAATTAGAGGTTAATTAGAAAATAATTAGCTTTCTTAATTGGAATCAATTGCGTTTAAGGGAGTTAAACTAAAGGTATTCAACTTTTTTTACCTGAACTGTATGTATCTGTATAAAAGAAATACTTGTTACGGGAATAACCCGGAAAATGGTCTGAATAATTGCTATCGTGTCTATTTGAATCTGAATTTATTAGCATATACTACCACATGAACAGATACAAAATTTGAATTTGTTATATGAATTTTATGCTATATAATTTTTTCAACAAATCTATTAACCATGTTAATAAATTATCAAAAAATAATAAGTTAGCCGACACCATGACAAATACCAGACTAATGAATACAAAACAATATCGTTTTAAGTTAAATTAAAAAAAAAAATCTTCTTCTTTTTTCCTTTTTTCTTCTTTTTTTTTCTTCATCGTTGAAATGCAAACGAACGGTTTATTTATATCTAACCAAAAACCAAAACATTTTCGCTATTTCGCATATAATTATTTATTGTAATCATGATTCTGTGAAATTTTGCTCGCATAACACAGATATTGGATAAGTAATTAGCTACGAAATGAATCTCAAACTCATTCCCAATGAATAGAAGAACTCAATATATAAAGAACTACTATTCTTTATTGATTTAGAAATTCTCTCAAAATTAAATCTCTCTTGAGTCTTGTGTAACATATCTTCATAATCTTTTATTTATATATAAGGTAGGCAACTTCCTAAATCTAATTTGGATAACTACTACACAAATTCTATTATATCTAAACTTTTATTTGTGTTTATCCTTATCGCTAAATAAACATATTCTTATTAACAGATAATATTTTTTTAATGTTGGAATTATCCAACATTCTCCCCCTTAATTCTAACTTGAATTTTGGGTGATTTGATCTTTTGGACTCCAATCAAACTTCTCATTTCCTTAAACTTGATCCTTGCTAATGGTTTGGTGAGTATGTCAGCCTTTTGATCAACTCCTGGTACATGTTCAAACTCGATTTGACCATTCTCCACACATTTACGAATGAAGTGATACTTATAAAGAATATGTTTATTCCTTCCATGAAACACCAGATTTTTAGTAAGAGCTATGGCCGATTTATTGTCGATTCTTAGTATGACCTTCTCTCCTTTGATACTTAGTATCTCCCTCAACAATTCTTTAAGCCATATAGCTTGTTTCGCGGCTTCTGTAGCTGCCATGAACTCAGCTTCACATGAAAACAATGCGACGGTGGGCTGCTTTTGTGACGTCCAAATGATCGATGATGAGCCATAATAGAAGACATGTCCTGAGGTATTTCTTCCATCGTCAATGTCAATGTTATGACTACTGTCACTATAGCCGATCATCCTACTTGACCCATCCATTTTAAAGAATATACCTAGGTTAGTAGTTTCTTTTACATACCTCAATATGTGTTTGATAGCTTGTTCGTGGGACTCTCTCGGACATTGCATATATCGGCTTAAGACTCTAACCGCAAAGGCTAGATCAGGTCTTGTATGAAGAAGATACCTCAGACATCCTATGGTTCGTTTGTACTTGGTAGCATCAATATCTGCTTCATGTTTGGATTTTGAGATATTTAAATTTGATTATATTGGCAGATGAGTCACGTTACAAGTATCCATCTTAGTATCACTAAGTATTCCTTGAGTGTATCGTTGTTGTGTTATCTCGATCACATTCGCTCCTTGAATCACTTCTATGCCGAGATCGTATGTACGTTTCCTAAGGTCTGACATCTCAAATTTTCTTGATATATCTTCTTTGAATTGTTCAATAACCTTACGCGAGGTTCCTGTTACGAATAAATCATCAACATAGATAGCCACTATCAAAAAGTCCTTATTGTCATTATTTAGGTATATAGAACACTCTTTCACACATCTCTTAAACTTCATCTCCTTTACAACATGATCAAGCTTCACATTCCAATCTCTAGGGGCTTGTCGCAGACCATATAATGCCTTATAGAGTCTGTATACTCAATTTTCTTTCCTCTTCTTTTCAAAACTTTCATGTTAGCTTACATAAACCAGCTCGTTTAGATCACCGTTTAAGAACACTGTCTTTACATCTAGGTGATGTATCTCCCATCCTTTTGTTGCAGCAATAGCTATAATAGTCGTATAGTTTCGATTCGTGCTATTGGTGCAAACAATTCATCGAAATATATATCTTGTTGTTGTACATAGCCTTTTGATACAAGTATCGCTTTATACTTATTCACCGAGCCATCTGCTTTTCTCTTAATCTTGTAGATCCACTTTAGTCTTATTGGTTTAACACCAACCGGTTTTTCAACGAGCTCCCAAGTCTTGTTTCTTGAGATGGAGTCTAGCTCATCTTTCATTGCATCTACCCATTCATGCAATTTCTGTGTTTCAAGAAAGTTTTCTGGTTCTCCATCTACTGCAAACAATAGTTTTTCACTTTTTTTATCAGCAAGTAATACATAATCATCAAGATACATGGGCTAAGATATGGTACAACCATATCTTGTTACTACTTGTTGAGTTATGTCCTTGATTCACAATGTGTTCTATGTTTTCCTCTTCTTCCTCGTTTTAGTTTATAGGTTCTTGATCATGATGATCATTGTTCTGATCACCTTCATCTCCTCCTTTTTCTATAGAACCAAAATAAGAAAGCTTAAACATGCCCAGTTCTCCATCACTTTTGTTTGTCATAGATGTTCAATCCCAAGCTTTCTTCTCATCAAAAACTACATCTCTACTAACAATTACTTCTTGCCATTGGATCACAGAGTGTATAAGCCTTAGAACCCAGCTCTGTCCCAAGATTTATCACTCTTTGATCTCTCATCTAGCTTCTTAAGATACGGCCCATTGATTTTGGTGTAAGCAACACAGCTAAAAACTCTTAAGTGTTTAATGTTAGGTTTTTTGGATCTCAAGCTTTCATAAGGAGTTTGATTCTTCAAAGCTTTCGTAGGTACTCTATTAATGAGATAAGTGGAGTGACGAACAACTTCACCCCATAAGTAATTTGGAATCCTCATTGCTTTGAGCACACTCTTTGTCATCTCCATCAAAGTTCGATTTCTTCTTTCTACCACATTGTTTTGTTGTGGTGTGTATGGTGTACGTGGTTAGATGCCTTGTTATTCTATTCTCTTCACAGAACATATTAAACTCAGTTAACGTAAACTCTCCTCCTCTATCGCTACGAAAGGTTTTAATGGTTGAACCCGTTTGCTGCTCGACGAATTCCTTAAACCTTTTGAACCGATCGAATACCTCACTCTTCTCCTTTAGTAACATGGTCCACATATATCTTGAGAAGTCATCTATTTTCACGAAGACATATTGATTGTTTGCATGCGTTGGTGGTGATATTGGTCCACAAGTCTAGATGAATCAATTCTAGTGGCTTTGATGCACGATATGTGGTTGAGATTGGAAAGGACCTCCTTGCTTGTTTCCCTGCCAAACACGCCTCACATATTTTTTTCTCATAGAAAACTCGGGGCATGCATATGACCATCTCTTTCTCCACCATGTTTTTCATCACACCAAGATTTACATGTCCTAGCCTAGTATGCCATGTCCATGTAGTATCATATTCTTGTGTGTGAAAACACTTGGTATAGCTAATCTCCATTGGTGTCTTGTAGAGCCGGTTTGAGGATCTTTTGATTTGAACAAGTAATCTTCCTTGTTGATCGTTTGTAGTAATGCCATGTCTTGTAGTCATCTATTTTCACGAAGAAATATTGATTGTTTGCCTATTGGTCCACAAGTCTAGATGAATCAATTATAGTGGCTTTGATGCACAATATGTGGTTGAGATTGGAAAGGACCTCCTTGCTTGTTTCCCTGCCAAACACGCCTCACATATTTTTTTCTCATAGAAAACTCGGGGCATGCATATGACCATCTCTTTCTCCACCATGTTTTTCATCACACCAAGATTTATATGTCCTAGCCTAGTATGCCATGTTCCTGTAGTATCATCTTCTTGTGTGTGAAAACACTTGGTATAGCTAATCTCCATTGGTGTCTTGTAGAGCCGGTTTGAGGATCTTTTGATTTGAACAAGTAATCTTCCTTGTTGATCTATTAGTTTCAATGAATCTCCTTTCATGTACATCTCACACCCATTCTCAGTTGCTTGTACAAGACTCAAGATGTTGTTTTTTAGGTCGGATATGTAATAGATTTCTTTGAGTGCCTTTTGTTCTCATGTCTTACACACAAAGATAATGGTTCCCTTCCCAACAATATCAACAAAAGATCCATCACCAAACTTCACTTTTCCTTTAACACTTTCATCTAAGCTTGAGAAGAAATCTTTGCTTCCTGTCATATGATTGCTCGCTCCATTGTCTAGATACCAAATACTTTCATTGCTATTGTTGGTATCAAAGTTCTGCGGAAACACTTTACGATTCAACAACGCAACTTCATGAACATAGAGCGCATCAGCTTCTTGTGTCTCATTCATGTTTGTCTCTTGTCGATGTGTTAGTCGTGTAGGACACGTAGATGCAAAGTGACCTTGTTTATCACACCTCCAACATATCACTTTAGAATGATCTTTCTTGGGTTTATGATTGTTTCCAGAAGCTTTTCCTCCATGGTTTTGGCCATTGACTCTACCTCTGCCTCTGCCTCTACCACCACCTTTAGGTTTTCCTCGACCTCCGGGGTTACTTTGATCCTGATTCAACAACATGAGTTTCCCTTGATCTTCCTTTTGGGTTATTCTCTTACACGTTTTTCATACGTCTTTAGTCTCCCAACTATGTCCTCAAATCATGTTGAATTTAGATCAAGGACTTGCTCAAAGGATGCTACGATGTGTATGAATTTCCTTTTAGGGAGTCCTTTTAAAAATCTCTTCACCATCGTGGACTCTTCTATAACTTGTCCCAAAGAAGCCGATTTTGATGCTAATCCTGCAAAGTCATCAATAGAGTCAGTGTCATCCATCTTTAATTTATCAAAATCGTTCATCAAGGTTTGAGCCTTGCTTCTCGCACACGATCCGCTCCAAGATGGCGTGATTTGATAGCTTTCCAAAGATCTTTTGAGGTTTTCTGCTCTCCTACTTGTAGAATCAATGTCTCGGAGATTGATTGAAATAATAATACAATAGCAATATCGTTTTTCTTTGGATTTTTCGGTCTTGGATCAATCGTTTCCCACACTTCATTTACTCGCAACATAACATTCATCCTCATTGACCAAACCGTGTAGTTTGTGGATATCAACATAGGGTATTGAAGATCTCTCTTAATCGATGATGTTTCAACATCTCTTGATCGTGATTCTCTATCGTTAACTATGATCGAGTCTCCTCCTTAAAATCTGATACCAAATAAAAGAACTCAATCTATAAAAAAACTACTTTTCTTTATTGATTTAGAAATTTTTTTAAAACTAAATCTCTCTTTAGTCTTGTGCAACATCTATGCATAATCTTTTATTTATATATAGGGTAGACAACTTCCTAAACCTAATTTGGATAACTAATACACAAATTGTAATATATCTAAATTTTTATTTATTTTTATCATTATCTCTAAATAATCATATTATTATTAAAAGATAATATTTTTTTTAATGTTGGAATTATGAACATCCTGCGAGAAATTGGTTACAACATGTTGATAAACGCGTTTTTACTTTCCGTTTTCTGTATTTATTCGGTAAAAATTTGTATGTTCATAGGCTAAGTGATGCATTTGGAACGGGAAGGATGCGAACACGTTTATTGTGTGTTAAACCAGAATCGTGATCCTCAAATATGGAACTCAAAGAAGATTTTACGAAAATCGGACAAAAAATGTAGTCACGACATTTAGATAAGTTTTTCAACAAGTCAAAGAATATTGAATTATGAGATGGACAAGTTTTTATGAACACGTGATATGTGATTTTTTTTTTTACAAATTGATTTTAAATAGTTTGAATAAACAAATAAAACTTTATATTTTAATAATGTCATATATCTTATATTTATAAATACATTATCTACAGATAGATTCATTTTAAATCGTGTATATGTATTAATTTATTGAAATACTTATAAATTGTGGGAAAGAGTCAGTGAGTTTTTTTTCTTCGTTTGGACTCCAAGGAGGAGGAAAGCAAAGCAGGAAGAAGACAATGGAGGAGAAAGAAGATAATGGAGGAGAAAGAAGACAATGGAGGAGGAAGAAGAGAAACATTTTTTTAACCATAATTTAAAATGACGTCGTTTTGTTTGAAGTATAAAACGACGTCGTTTTGTTTGAAGTGTAAAACGACGTCGTTTTGTGTTGTACAGTAATTTGTTACTTACCACGATGTCTGTTGACTCAACATTTTTTTATGGTTTATTAACAACGTTAACGGATTTATTGAAAAATACACACAGAGTAAAGTTCGTGTAAAGAATTCAAATTTTGTATATGTGCATATGGTATTACGCACTACTACTAAATTCGGGTTCAAATAGAAACAACAGCAATTGTTCAAGTTAATTTAACTCTTTTCCCAGGAATAACCAGTTTCTTTTACCATCAAATTAACTTTTTAATTGATATAATCATCGTTTACAACAGAACGTAAAAATGAAGGATACGAAGTGAATAAATTCCAATCGACAGGTGATTGAAGAGATTTTGAAGCCAAAATATCAGCCACTTTGTTGTGAGATCTTGATTGGTGCTGAAACATGATTGCGACAAACTCCAAACTCCATTTGAAAATAGTATGAACATAGTGTTGTAATTGCAAATGAAAGCCTTGACCATTGATGATATTATTTAATTGTGTGTTATCTCCTTCGAATATTACTTTGCAGTATCCCAACGACTATTTAGTCAGGATAACCCAAATAAGAGCAGTAAATTCTCCCTCAATAACAGTATCCCGTCCTTCAAATTTGCCCATTCCGACATGGAGAAAAAGTCCATTATGATCACAAATAATCCAGCTTAACCTTAAATGAGAGTTATCATTCATGTGAGTAACATCATAGTAACACTTCACCCAATGAGATGAAAGAGCCGTTGTAAAAGCAATACTTGTCGATGATTGGTATTAGACGCCGGTTGTACAATAGGTAACCATTCAAAAACATCCTCATAACTTTTATGAAGTAAATTGTCCATTGAAATATCCTTATTATCGAAGGAAAGATCATTCCTATAATTCCAAATTCTCCAGAGCAAATAGAATGAAATATATCGTTGTGCAGAATCCAAATCACATTGGTTAGAACTCGATATAATTTGTCGAATAATATCATATAAATTTTTGTGCATAGTAGAGTTGTGTGGTATACGTAGACCCAATTTCCTGCATAACATCTGAGCATATGGACAGTAGAAAAAGACATGCAGCTCTGTTTCTTTAGACACACATCATCGAATACAGATTATATCTGAAAATTATTTTCCGGTGGCACAGATGGGACTTTAAAGGTAACGCTTTAAATAGTAGTATCCAAAGAAATTTTTTAATCTTTGGCGCTATCTTTAAAGTCCAAATGTTTTTTTGCCAGATCTTGATGATTAGCTAGAACCGGTTGAGGAAGAAATGATTTCGTACTATGCAAATCAACAGCATGTCGATATCCAGATTTAACCGAATAAACACCATTGGAAGAATATTCCAAAACCATTTATCTGTACAATGGAATGGTGGAAGAAAAACTTTGTAGATCAAACAATGATATTCTTTCACAATCAGATCTCGGATCGACTCTGAATTCCAATGACATGTCTGCTGATCGATGAGTGTCTCTAATTTTAGTAGTGGGTTTGTGTAAGTTAAAAGTTTCAGGGCTCTAGGTGGATCAATAGGTAGCCAATCGTTATCACCTAGTGCAATAGAAGACCCATTACCAACAATCTTACGGATTCCTGATCGCAATAAATCCCTTCCAAACAATATAGACTTCCATCTAAATGAGGCCCTCATGCCAATCTTAGCCGTTAATAAATCATCTAAAAATAACAAGATTTTAAGATTTGTGATAATAAGCAATCCGGTCTACTTAAGATCTTCCAAGATCTTCCAACATAGATTAGCTAATAAAGTGTGGTTGATTTTTGGAATTCCCTTAATCCCAGACCTCTTTTTATTTTTGGAATAGTCATTTTTTTCCATGAAACCCATGACATTTTCTTGCGCAATTCAAATGATCCCCACCAATAATGAGATAGAGCTTTGTCAAGTAAATGACATATCTCATTAGGTAATTTGAAAACATTCATAGTGTACACCGGCATGGCATAAACAACTACTTTAATCAAAACTTCCTTTCTAGCTGGAGATAGAAATTTTGATTCCCAACCCGAGATGCGAGAGTGAACTCTGTCAGTAATATATTTAAACATTTGTCCCGGGAATAAATAGTTAACTACGTTTATACTTGCACGGGAGTAAAATAATAACCGAATAAATATGATATCGTTTTATTTACAAAATCTACTATATTTATTAGTAGAATATTATTTTTTGGAATTTAAAATTCTATTATATCGAAAAAACATGTTTATTATAATTTTCAATTGTAATAATAGTTTTGATTATATTTGAATAATTGATCATTTCTATGCAAAATAAAAAGTGATTCGATTGATGGGATTTGGTACGATAATTTTCTTTACTTAAAAACAAATATTTATATTTTAAAATATCAAATTCATAACATATCACAATTAAAAAAATTTATTTAATATGAAAACGTTATTTTATTTTAACCAAAGTTTGAGAAAATCATGAAGAGATGAACTACATTGGAGGGTCATCACCATACCAAAAAGGGTTCAATTAAAACTACTGGAACAACTCTAACTTTTTCTATAGGAACACCAATATGGAGAACCCACATGACCTAACCTTCCAATCTTTCATACCGCAAGATCAATGATACCAACCCTACAAACCTCGATCTCAAAGATTTCAGAAAAGGTATAATCAAACAAAAATGATAGAAAAATATAATGACTAAAACATAGATAATATGATATAATTGAATTACAAATTTTATTTTTTTCGATACGACTGACTATTAATTATTTATATGTTTTCATATGTATAACTTAAATAAATAAATAAGATTATTTTTTGAAATAAATAGTTTTTTTGTTAGTTTAATAAAATATATTAATTCACTAACCAAATTAATAAGAGTGACATATATTGTAATTATTCTAATAAATTAAATATATTTATATGTTTATTTGAAACTCATTTTTGTATCGTCACATCATCATGACACTCTTGTAAATAGTAAAATGCTTCCAAAAACCCAAAAAGGTTTCTTTGTCCTTGAAAAATAATCAATCTTTATTAATATCATTTGGCTCTTATACAAGATCGAGGGCTGGCCGTGACATAAGATGGTGGTCACTATCTTTTGTTACAGCCAAGGGGATAAGAGTGGAGATCTAACAAGCTGGTGGTTGCTCTCTCTTGTTACCGCCAAGAGGATAAGGGTGGGGATCTAACGAGCTGGCGGTCGTTCTCTCTCGTGGGATCAAGGCAAGGGCATTGATGGGGGAAGGGAAGTGCACCACAAAGAGAGTGAAAATTTTTGATAGCGAGACCAAGGAGACAGTGTGATGAGGACATCATGTCGTATGTCCAGCCAGGAGACCAGACTGGCCGACCAGGAAGCTTGCCCAAGACAGCCGGGCCATTTGGCACGTCTGCCAGACCAAGTAGTACCGCCGGACCCTCGACCAATAGGACCAGACCGATCAGCATTACCGGCGGAGAGGCCCAAGCTTCCGGCATACTTGGTGGTGACGTGGATGACACCGCCGGTCCCCTTGGTGATGCCACCGACTTTGGGATCAATTTGGCCGGTCCTGAAGGCATTCCGGCCAGTACCTCGTACAGTCCAGCCCGTACAGTCTATCTAGCCGAGTGCACGAGCATTTCAACTTCTACACAAAGAAACCCAGACCAGATAAGCTTTCAGCTTCAGGACATGCATCTAGAGGAAGTCTCCATGCCAGTAGTGCCACTAGGAGCAATGACAAGGAGCAGATCAAGAGCACTCTTCCACAAGTTCAGCTTATGGGTCGACAAGCTCCTAGAGGAAGATCGACTAAGGACAATGGGCCAGAAGTGCAAAGAAGAGTCCAAAGGCTTTTCAACAATGCAAGGGACTTCAGATACTTGGGCTTTAGTGGCAAGAGAGGTCAGGGCCCAAAGATTCCTAACCCTACTCCAAGTCGAAGAGAGGTCAGGGCCCACAAGGACGGCCACCTTCCATTTTTTGGCCGTGAGGTAAATAAGGTAAATTTCAATTCGAATATATACCTTTTTCTGTTTTGCAGGGTAGGATCTAGATTGTTTTTATTTTTGAGTCAAAAACATTTTAGGAATAGGTCCTTTTTCGGTTATGCACTTTTGTATCTTTTCTATTTGTGCACTTTTCTAAACTTTCCTTTTCTTTATTTGAGTCGACCCTAGAAGGTCAAACTGTCGAGCATATTAATAAGGCTCCTTCCAGCATTGTAGTTCAACAACCCTTTTTGATATTAATAAAGTACGAATTTTCTCTTTACAAGTTTTTCTCTCAAAGAAGCTTGTGCGCTTAGAACCTAGTTGAGACAAGCCCTCCTAGCTCTAAGTTTATGATTTATCACGAGGTTCATCACCCCTTGTGTGGTTCACTTTACCCTTCCATCGACTACCAACCCAAAACCCCTATCCAAGAAGTCTAAGGTCGAGTTTCTCACCTAAACTTCTCCAAGCAGCCCACGCGCATATAAGCCTTGAATCGAGGCTTGTATCATTTTGGTATCAGAGCTTAAAGCTCCTAAACCAGGTTGTTTCTATCCTTTAGCTTGTTTTGTTTCTTGTTATTGCATTAGTTTAAGTTTCATTCAAGAAAAAAAATAACATCTAAGTTCATACCGAGTGCATCTAGTTCCTACGTGCATCACTAGGTTCTCGAATCATTCTTGCATTGCTATTTTCGACTTTCCTTTTTGTTAGAATCATATTTCTATTATTTTTAAAGTTAAATTAAAAGAAAAGAAAAAGAAAATTAGAAAATACCTAAAGGATTCGAATTGGACAGCTAGCAATAGTTGTCAAGAAAGTTTCTTTTTTATTCAAATGTTCATATTTTCGAATTTTCAATTCTCAAATTTTTTCGTTTTTACATTTTTTTCGAATCCCCCTTATAAAAGAATACCCTCCTAATAATTTAGGAGCAACATAACTTGTCTTCTATCTTTGTAGTACACAATGGCAGAAGAAAATAGAGAAGCAACCGAATCCATGATGGCCATGTTCACCACCCTCCAAACGCAACTCGCATCCATAGGTGAGAGATTGGAGCGCGTGGAGAGGCTTGTGAGATTCCAGGCCATAAAGCACGTGAGAGCTGAGCAAGACCGTGCTGAGGGTCCTGAGCACCTTAGGACACGGCACGAACAGGAGGAGCCCCAGCCAGATGGAGATGAGGACACACAACCTCATAACTATCACCATAGGCCGAGAGGACCTCCACGGCAACCAGAGGCAGAAGATGATGGCTTCGAGCCATATGGTCTTCACCAGAGACCAAGGATGACTCCTAGACATCATGAGGATAAAGATGAACACGCATACAACCAGGTAACTCATCCTGATGTTAAGCTAACTCCTCCAAGTTTTGCAGGAAAGGTAGACCCTGAGGCTTACCTAGATTGGGAGAGAAGAATGGATCATATCTTTGATCACTACAACCAACCAGGGCCTAGGAGAGTCTCAATGGCAGTAGCACAACTCACGGACAATGCCCTCATCTGGTGGGATCGTGAGGTATCTGACAGAAGGAGGAAAAGAATGAGGGCCATAGACTCATGGGTCGACATGAAAGATGTCATGCGACAAAAGTTTGTTCCACCTTGCTTTCATAGGGAATATCAACGCCGTTTTCCTACTCTTAAGCAGGGTACCAGATCAGTAGAGGAGTACTATGAAGAGTTCGAGAAGCTAAGGAACAGGCTGGAGCTCAATGATGATGAAGAAGCATTGATGGCACAATTCTTGGATGGACTCCAAGAAAGAGTTAGCCGCAAGGTGGAAAGGCAAATCTACAATGACTTCAAAGACTTGTTCCACCTATCTGCCCAGGCTGAGCAGCACATCAAACGTAAGAGCCAAAGACATCCACAGCAAGCCTAAGACGGCTTGGGCACCAAGCAACATTCCCAAGCCCGTAGACAAAGGCAAGAGCATAGAGATCGAGTCAAAGTTCAAGAGCAAGCCTCCTGAACCCACCCGTGACAGAGAGAGCCTAGTAAGTCTTCTAACCCTCAAAGATCACGTGACATCACTTGTTTCAAGTGTAGAGGTCATGGACACATCTCAAGGGAGTGCACAAACAACCGGGTCATGCTGATTACGGAGGTTGGAGAATATGAGTCCCAAGATGAAGAGGACTATGAACCAGAAGAAGAATATGGTGACATTGAGTACCCTGATGTGGGGGAAGTGTTGGTCACTAGACGCATCCTCAGTGCAATGGTGGATCCTTCAGAGACCATCCAAAGGAAGAACATCTTCCACAGCCGTTGCACCATCAAGGGCAAGGTATGTAACCTCATCATAGATGGTGGTTCTTGCACTAACGTTGCTAGTGCATATATGATTGATAAGCTAGGTCTAGAGAAGACAAGGCATCCTCGACCATATAGACTGAGATGGCTCGATGACAAAGTGGAGCTCAAGATCCATGAGCAAGTCACTGTGCCGTTCAGTGTGGGCAAGTACCAAGACCAAATCGTGTGCGACGTGGTGCCCATGCAAGCTAGCCATCTTCTGCTAGGAAGGCCATGGCAATTTGACAAGGAGACCAGGCATGATGGCCGAACCAATCTCTACACTTTCGTGCATGATAAGAGAAAGGTCAGCCTAGCTCCTCTTACACCTGTCCAAGTACATGAGTTTCAACAGCAAATGAGTAAGGAAAAGAAGCTCATTAAATCTAACTTTCTTATTCAACCGAGTCATGTCCGGAGAGCTTTAGCCTCGAAGGATCTAATGCTACTAATGGTTTTCAAAGAAGTGTTGAATGTAGAAAAAGAACAGGTAGAGCTACCTCCTGAAGTAGCAACTCTCCTCAACAAGTTCCAGGATGTGTTTCCAGAGGAGATACCAGTAGGCTTGCCTCCTTTACGTGGCATAGAACACCAGATCGACCTAGTGCCCGGAGCAGTCCTGCCCAATCGGCCAGCCTACCAGATGAGTCTAGAGGAGTCCAAGGAGCTTGAAAAGCAAGTCAAGGAGCTCCTGGAGAAAGGCTATGTTTGAGAGAGCCTCAGTCCATGTGCCGTACCAGTGCTACTAGTGCCCAAGAAGGATGGCACTTGGCGAATGTGCATGGACTGCCGAGCAATCAACAACATCACAGTCAAATACCGGCATCCGATACCACAGTTGGATGACATGCTAGATGAGCTGAGTGAAGCCACGGTCTTCTCCAAGATAGACCTCAAGAGTGGATACCACTAGGTCAGGATGAAGGAAGGTGATGAATGGAAGACTGCTTTCAAGACAAAGCAAGGGCTATACGAGTGGACAGTCATGCCATTCGGCTTGACTAATGCCCCAAGCACCTTCATGCGCCTTATGAACCAAGGTCTTAGGGCGTACATCAGTAAGTTTGTAGTGGTTTACTTTGATGATATATTAGTTTATAGTAAGTGCCTACGGGAACACCTCACACATCTTGAGATGGTACTTAAAACCCTTCGACAAGAAGAACTTTATGCCAATCTCAAGAAGTGCATCTTTTGTACTGATAAACTTGTCTTTTTAGGTTTTGTTGTAAGTTCACAGGGCCTACAGGTTGATGAAGAGAAGATTCGAGCCATACAAAAATGGCCAACACCAAGCAACATCAGCCAAGTGAGGAGCTTCCACGGACTGGCCAGCTTCTATAGAAGATTTGTGCCCAACTTCAGCAGTATTGCCTCACCATTGATGGCAGTAGTGAAGAAGAATGTGGGATTCAGCTGGGGAGAAGCTTAGGAGAAGGCATTCCAGGCCTTGAAGGACAATCTTACACATGCACCAGTGCTAGTCCTGCCCGACTTCAACAAGACATTTGAAGTGGAGTGTGATGCCTCTGGAATAGGCATAGGAGCAGTGCTAACCAAAGGAGGAAGGCCAGTGGCATACTTCAGTGAGAAGCTAGGTGGTGCCTCACTGAACTACCCCACTTATGACAAGGAGCTTTATGCCCTTGTCCGAGCATTGGAGACTTGGCAGCATTACTTGCTGTCCAGGAGTTTGTGATCCACACTGATCACGAGACTCTCAAACACCTCAGAGGGCAAACCAATCTCAAGAAGAGACATGCCAGGTGGATAGAGTTTATAGAGACCTTCCCGTACGTCATCAAGTACAAGAAGGGCAAAGACAATGTGGTAGTCGATGCACTACCAAGGAGGTTTGCCTTGATATCCACCATGGAAGCAAAGGTCCTAGGATTCGAGCACATCAAGGACCTATACAAAGATGATCCTGACTTTGCTGAGAGCTACAAGGAGTGTGGCACAGGGAGTCATGGCATGTTTTACATCCATGAAGGATTCTTGTTCCGAGAGAGAAGGCTGTGCATACCACAAGGATCATTAAGGGAGCTTATCATCCGAGAAGCTCATGGAGGAGGACTCATGGGCCACTTTGGTGTTGACAAGACTCTAGTAGTGGTCAAGGAGCACTTCTATTGGCCACACATCAAGAGGACAGTAGAGGCTCATTGTACAAGGTGCATCACTTGCAAGAAGGCAAAGTCCCGAGTGCAACCTCACGGGTTGTATCTCCCACTGCCCATACCGACACATCCATGGGTGGACATCTCAATGGACTTCGTTCTAGGCCTGCCCAAGATCAACCACAAGGATGCAATCTTTGTAGTGGTGGACATATTCTCCAAGATGGCACACTTCATTCCGTGTGCCAATGTCAATGATGCCACACAAACAACCGAGCTGTTTTTCAGGGAGATAGTACGGCTTCATGGAGTGCCAAGGACCATCGTATCAGACAGGGACACCAAGTTCCTCAGCCATTTCTGGAGGACCCTTTGGAGGAAGCTAGGCACGAAGCTACTCTTCTCTACCACCTGCCATCCTCAAACCGATGGCCAAACTGAAGTTGTCAACATGACACTATCAGCTCTTCTCAAGACTACACTAGGGAAGAACCTCAAGAATTGGGTGGAGTACCTGCCATTCATAGAATTCGCTTACAACCGAGCCATGCACTCAGCAACCAAGAAGACACGATTTGAAGTAGTATACGGCTTCAACCCTCTCATCCCATTGGAGCAAACGCCACTGCCACCAACAGAGATGACCAACCTCAACGGAGCATCCAAGGCAGAGTTCATAAGGAAGTTACACCAGAAGGTAGCAGAAAATTTGGAGAAGAGGACCGGGCAGTACGTGACTCATGCCAACAAGGGAAGAAAGGAGGTGATCTTTCAACCAGGCGATTGGGTGTGGCTACACCTACGACAGGAGAGGTTCCCCAACCTAAGGATTTCCAAGCTAGCACCAAGAGGAGATGGACCATTCAGAGTGCTGGAGAAGATCAACAACAACGCCTATCGGATCGAGCTCCCAGGTGAGTTTAATGTGTCCAACACGTTCAACATAACTGACTTAGCCCCTTTTCATGCAGATGAACCAGTTTTGAGGTCAAAACCTGTTGAAGAGGGAGGGGATGATGAGAACATCAGATCGTATGTCCAACCGGGAGACCAGACTGGCCGACCAAGAAGCTTGCCCGAGACAGTCGGGCCATTTGGCACGTCTGCCGGATCAAGCAATACCGCCGGACCCTCGACCAATAGGACCAGACCGATCAGCATTGCCGGCGGAGAGGCCCAAGCTTCTGGCACACTTGGTGGTGACGTGGATGACACCGCCGGTCCCCTTGGTGATGCCGCCGACTTCGGGATCAACTTGGCCAGTCCTGAAGGCATTCCAGCCAGTACCTCGCACAGTCCACCCGGTACAGTCGATCCAGCCGAGTGCACGAGCATTTCAACTTGTACACAAGGAAACTCGGACCAGATAAGCTACCAGCTTCAGGACATGCATCTAGAGGAAGTCTCCACACCAGTAGTGCCACCAAGAGCAATGACAAGGAGCAGATCAAGAGCACTCTTCCACAAGTTCAGCCTATGGGTCGACAAGCTCCTAGAGGAAGATCGACTAAGGACAATGGGCCAGAAGTGCAAAGAAGAGTCCAAAGGCTTCTAAATTAATGCAAGGGACTTCAGAGACTTGGGCTTTAGTGGCAAGAGAGGCCAATGCCCAAAGATTCCTAACCCTACTCCAAGTCAAAGACTAGGAGCAAGGCGCGTGCATGCCACAAGGACGGCCACCTTCCATTACTTGGCCGTGAGGTAAGTAAGGTAAGTTTCAATTTGAATATATGCCTCTTTCTGTTTTGTAGGGTAGGATCTAGATTGTTTACATTTTTGAGTCAAAAATATTTTAGGAATAGGTCCTTTTTCGGTTATGCACTTTTGTATCTTTTCCATTTGTGCACTTTTGTAAACTTTCTTTTTCGTTATTTGAGTCAACCCTAGAAGGTCAAGCTGTCAAGCACATTAATAAGGCTCCTTCCAGCATTGTAGTTCAACAACCCTTTTTGATATTAATAAAGTGCGAATTTTCTCTTTACAAGTTTTTTTCTCAAAGAAACTTGTGCGCTTAGAACCTAGTTGAGACCAGCCCTCCTAGCTCTAAGTTTGTGATTTATCACGAGGTTCATCACCCCTCGTGTGGTTCACTTCACCCTTCCATCGAATACCAACCCAAAACCCCTATCCAAGAAGCCTAAGGTTGAGTTTCTCACATAAACTTTTCCAAGCAGCCCACGCGCATATAAGCGTTCTCTCTCGTGAGATCAAGGCAAGGGCACTGATGGAGGAAGGGAAATGCACCACAAAGAGAGTGAAAACTTTTTGATAGCGAGACCAAGGAGACAGTGGCTCTCTGTTGGTTGAACTGAAAAAGGGTTTCTTTCTCCTTGAAGAAAAGTTATAAATAATATGTTAGAATAAAGTTGTTTTTTAACAATACTTCTCAAATAATATATTAATGATAGTAGAGGTGTTAAGATGCTTAAACCAAACCACCACTTATACATTTACATGAGTTAAAATGTTAATTAGCAAATGAATTAGATAATCTATAATTTATTTAACAATATTATTAAATTTTAACTAATCCGTAAGAAAAATATTCAATAAGTTTTTGTTACAAATTTAAAATTGAATACAAATTTAATCACTGAGATTTGAATATAATAATTTTAAATGGATTACCATTTGGGTGTCTGGATAATATTTAATTTAAATATATAATATTTTGGGCATGTAATTGTATTTCGGATATCATTTTAGTGCTCGATTTGGATTTGGTTTTGGTTCTTCCGATATAGAAGTATAGGATTCTTTTGGATATTTTACCGGTTTTAGTTCAGTTTGATACTCCCTTTTGGGGTTGAATGTGGTTTGGTTCTTTGAATATGGGTATTTTACCAAGATCTACCTAAACTTGTAAAAACAAAAATTCATAACACTTTAAAAAGATGGAAAACAATGATTAGAATGTGGTTGAATGCGGTTTTGGTTCTTTCAATCTAGATATTTTACCAAGATCTACCTAAACTTGTAAAAGCAAAAATTCATAACACTTTAAAAGGATGGAAAACAATGATTAGAATGTGTCAAAAACACAATATATCTATTACTCTTAGAAAAATGAATGGAAGAGAGACAATAGTCGAAGAGCAGCTCACACCAAAATATGGCCAAGATCCACCTCCAATTCTTGGGCAACCCACCCAACTTACCAAAATTGGTTCAGCAATAAACCATAGAGGATGAAAGCTGGAAGGTCAAGTAGATAACAAGATATGCAATGCCATGAGTGCGAAGGATATGGACATTTCAATGCTGAATGCCCACTTACCAAATGCAAAGAGCTGAAATGTTATGAATGTGAGGGAGTCGGCCACATAAAATCAGAATGCCCAAACCTTCAGAAACGTAATGACAAGTCACTATTGAGCTTTAGTGAGACAGAATCAGACGATAGTGAAGGAGACAACGAGATGTTGAATTTTGAGTCATTCATGAGTGAAACAAGCAAGGAATCTCATCAAGAGACGGACTCAGATGATGATGGTTAGGTTGATGCACATGTTGAATACCGACATCTCTACGATAATTGGGTAACCTTGAGCAATGCTAATTTGTAACTTCTCAAGGACAATACCATGTTGGAAGCCAAAGTCAACTTTTGCGGAAGGAATGGGCACATTAGACGTAACTCTTATGCAATGTTTAACCGGATAAGGCAAGCATAGAGGTTAGGTAAGTGTTTTCTTGAACCTAAACAATTTAAGAAAGTGTGGATTGACAAGAATTATTTGTACTGCTCTATTATGCCTGAGTTGAACAGGGAAGAAAATGAGTGCAGCGATCTGAGACAAAGTCTCTACTGAACAGTATGGAGTATGGACAAAAGACATTGGCGATGGATACTGGTAAACATCAGCAAGGAAATATGAGAATGTCGAACAAAGTAGAAGAAGAAAGACTATGTGGAAAGGTGGCTTACATTTCACGACCGGATAAAGAGTCAATACACATGACTGGGAACCAACATATTCTGAAATCATACATAGAGATCAAGGCTGGAAAAGTGACATTTGGAGATGGTCCAAAAGGAAAAATATTAGGAGTCGGGATGATCGGTAATGACCTACAACCCTCATTGTTGAATGTCTACTACGTAGAAGGACTAAAGCCAATTTTGATTAGTGTAAGTCAATTGTGTGATGAACGACTGAAAGTATTCTTTACTAAGGACAAATATCAAGCGTTGGATGATCAAAAAAATCTGGTATTATATGGGTCTAGGTCGAGTAATTGCTACATGTGGTGCATCTAAGAATTGCTTTTCAGTGGTTGAATCTCAGTTAGAACTCTGGCATAGATAAATTGGACACATGAACATACATGGTCTTCAAAGAATTGTGCAGGCAGAGGTAATTCGTAGAATTCTCAAGCTTGAGAAGGAAACAGGAAGTACATGGAAAGGTTGTTGTCAAGGAAAGCATATAAAGGTACAACATAAACAGAAACCTGAAATTTGGTCTAACAAATTCTAGATTTGGTACACATAGACTTGATGGGGCCGATACAAACAGAGAGTATAGCTAGTAAGTGGTATATCTTTGTTATGGTGGATGACTTCTCACGATTTACTTGGGTGAATTTTCTGAGGGAGAAATCTGAAGTATTTGAGAAGTTTAAGATCTTTGCATTACAAATGCAGAATGAAGGAAGACAAATTATTCAAATCAGAAGTGACCATGGTGGAGAATTTCATAATGAGATGTTCCGGACCTTTTGCCACAAATATGGAATTAGACATCAATTCTCAGCAATGAGGACTCCCAGCAAAACGGAGAAGTGGAAAGAAAGAATAGAACCTTGCAGGAAACGACAAGGGCAATGACGCATGCGAACAATGTGGCTACTTGGTTTTGGGCTGAGGCAAAAAGTATGGCTTTCTACATTATCAACAAACTCTAACCAAGACCACACCGTATGAAATTAGAAAGGAAAAACACCAAACCTGAGTTACTTTCATGTGTTTGGGTGTGTGTGTTACATACTTGATGAAAGGATTTACCTTGGTAAATTCGACTCTAGGAGTGAAGAGGGATTGTTTATGGGATACTCAACTCACAGTCTGGCTTATCGAGTCTATAGTAAAAAACTCAGAATGATTGTAGAATTAGTAAATATGGTGTTTGATGATCGAAGTATCTCAACTGTTGAGAGAGTTGCATAGGAAGAAGATTTGTGAGATGACCAGAACAGAACAGTAGTCACACTTCCAAAAGAAGAGGAAATTAAGAATGAAGATATTGAGGAAAAGACACAGGTAGATTGACAGCTAAAAGTACATCGTAATCACTTAGCTAGTGATATAATTGATGACATTCATGACAATAGAAAAACCAAGAAAGTTTGGATCGATTTCAAGAATATGGTGAAACTGGCTTCGTTTGTGTCATTGATAGAACCAAAAGATGTATATGCAGCCTTTGAAGGATGAATCATGGGTGACAACAATGCATGAAGAATTGGAACAATTTGCGAGACATGACGTATGAGATTTGGTGACTCGGTCAAGCAATGCCAACGTTGTGGGTACAAAGTGGGTATTCAAAAATAAAATCGACGAAGATGGCAAAATTGTTTGAAACAAGGCATGGGTGGTCGCTTAAGGGTACAATCGGATCGAAGGAGTTGATTTCGATGAGACATTCGCACTAGTGGTATACTTGCAATCAATTCGACTACTGTTTGGAATAAGATGCAAGATGAACATCAAGCTATTTTATATGGATAAGAAAAGTGCGTTTCGGAATGCATTAGTACATGAAGAGGTGTATGTGACACAACCAAAAGGATTTGAAGATCCTAAGTTTCCATCTCATGTCTACAAACTCAAGCGAGCCTTATATTGACTTAAACAAGTGCCTAGAGCATAGTACGAGCACCAAAATCAATTTTTGCTAAGGTTGAATTTCAAAAGGGGTAACATATATAAGGCCTTGTTCATCCAAGAGAAAGAGAGACACATGTTAATGGTCTATATTTATGTTGATGACTACATATTTGGAGGAAAAAGGAAAGCGCTCGTGGATTGTGTTGAACATGACACAAGAATCTGAAATGAGTCTGGAGGAAGAGCTGAATTACTTCCTTGGGCTTCAAATCAAACAGACTCGAGAAGGGATCTTTGTGTCACAGAGCACTTAGGCAAGAAATTTTTTTATCTCGATTTGATATGAAAACGAGTGAAAGTGCTACAACACGTATGATCACAACAATTAAACTGTCCAGAGATGAAGAAGGAGAACCACTTGATGAAAAACTCTACGAAGCAATGATAGGGAGTCTACTTTATTTGACAGCGAACATACTAGATATGTGTTACAATGTTGGAGTGTGTGCAAGATACCAAGCTAACCCATGTTCATCACATTTGATAGCTTTTAAACGTATTCTAAAATACATGAAAGGGACATCAAACCTTGATATATATTAAACAAAAGAGACTAATACTAACTTAGCTTGTTTTTGTGATGCATATTGGATAGTTAACATTGTTGATCGAAAAAGCATCTCAGGTGGCTATTTTTTTCTTAGAAATAACATGATTTCATGGCACATCAAGAAACAGAATTGCGTGATATTATCTACTGCGAAAGTTGAATACATTGCCTTGGGTAGCTATTGTACCGAATTGCTATGCATGAAGCACATGCTAGCTGACTACAGTGTGGACTATGCACCTCTACTTATACACTGTGATAATATGAGTGCAATAAATCTATCTAAAACCCAGTGCAACACTCTAGGACTAAGCGCATAGATATTAGACATCACTTTTGTCAAAGAACTGGTGGAAGATAAGGCTGTTGAAATTGTACTTGTTACATCTGAAAAATAACTCGATGATATCTTCACTAAGACTTTAGATGCAAACACATTTATCTCACTAAGAAAGGCACTTGGAATGTGTGAACTATGACTGTCTGTGCGACTGTGGAGAGGACAAAAAACAAATGTGTGTATGTATATCACAGTGTTGAATGGGATTATCTCAGTTGTGTGATGGGTAGTTAGTGATGATTATGAGTCTTTGTGTACAGATGAACACTCAAAGAAGGGAGTAGACAGTGTTGTGCTATCCATATTATACAAAAAAAGTTGGATATTGGAGAAGATAGTGCACAAATGTGGTACAAATAAATAAATAAAAAAGGAAAGGGGGTGTGATGAGGCCTCAAATGATGGATACTCAACTTGGCATAAGAGGTTACCATATTTTGGTCTAGCCTTGATCACTGTCCGGATCAGGCATAAGGAAGTACTTAACCTATAAAAGGTGTTTTTGGGTAAGGTTGCTACCACAATCTGTACTGAAATATATCTATTTCAATGTTAAGGTCTCTTCTTCTAAAAGATAAATAAGTAAAAAAATAAAATAAGAAGAGAGGTAGCTTCTTGAATGTTTACAATGATGAGATGATTTTTTGTCACAAAACCCTGTTATGCGATTCAAAACCCTGTTATGCGATTCGGGCTGACCTCTTTCCATGTGTCTACAACATTTATGTCACTATCATTTCCCATTTGAGTATAGTGTTGTTTGATTTCATATATTATGTGTGTTCCTTGATCGAGATGTTCCTGCTTCCTTTAATTATTTTTTTTTCTTTCATCAATGTTTTATGCAGATTTTGATAGTCTAAGTCCTTTGCATCAGTTCTTTAAGTTAAACTGCATGTGCTTTGAGTGTATGTTTGTTGGTTTTTGGATCACTAGCACATTTCTGTATGTGCAACAGTTGAGTATTTCTCTGTTCTCTTTGACACTAATCGACGTGTTCATTTTTTTTCATATAAAATGTGGGATGAGTCTCTTTGCAACTATTTTTTCGGGCCTATAAAAAAGAGTCTTTTCATCTCCCTTGTGCATCAGTTCATTTGTCTCTCTCTCTAAAGCTGCCAATTTTTTGAAATCCTAAAGGCTCGATTCCTCCATGGCGACACCTCGAAGGCCTTTCACTCATCTTGCTGCATCCCATGAACGCAAACTCGCTGCCGCAATGTTCGAGGACATATTGACTCCCTCCTTTGTGCCACTTGCCCTCCCATCACCTCCGACAGTCTCTCGCCCCTCTAGCCGATCTGGAAAACAGCCCATCGCCGATTCCTCCTCCCCTCATGTTTCTTATGCCGAGATGGATGACACTGATGACGCTAGAACCAAATTTGACTACCCCTATGAAGAACTTGAAGACCGATTTGAGGCAAAATGCGCCAAAGTTGTTGAAGATTTTTGGCTTAACCCAGAGACAGCGAAGCCCATGACTCGAGCTTTCAACCAACGCTTCACCTCCACCACGGCTAGTGATCGAATGAAGCACTACAACTCTTGGGAATTCCTCGACATGAAATATCTCCGACTCGAAGACAACAATCTCAAAGAAGTCAAGGCGATTATTGAGAAAACCGGTCTTATCTACACCGTGGTCGATGTAAGTTCTTATGTTCCTGAAATTGTGAAATAATTTTATGCGAATCTCAGAGACCTTGAGTATCGACTTGGCACAAACATGATTTATGTTTGTGGGATTAATGTACGATTTCACACCAGATATCATCAATGAGATGTATTCTCTCCCCAATTTGGAGGATTCGACACTTTCTGATGATTGGCTTATTAAGAATTTTGATGTCGCGGTGCATGCTCTCATGGGTGGAAAATGAACTCATTTGGAAGGTTTTTGATCTAACCACATGAACCCCCCCCCCCCCACGATGCCGAAATTGGCTAACTACATCCAACAAGAGTTTGATGATTAAAGGGCGGGTGGAATTTCTCTTTATGGTTCTTTACGGGAAACCATTTGACTTTGGCAAAATCGCGTATTACCAAATGGCGGGTGTAATTTCTCTTTATGGTTTTTGATCTAAGCACATGAACGCCCCCCCCCCCTGATGGGGACATTAGGTCGTATGGCCGGCTAGGAGACTAGACTGGCCGACCAGGGAGCTTGCCCGAAATAACCGGGCCATTTGGTACGTCTGCCGGCCCAAGCGGTACTGCCGGACCCTTGACCAACAGGACCGGACCGATCAGCATTACCGGCGGAGAGGTCCAAACCTCCGGCAGAATTGGTGGCGACATGGATGACACCGCCGGTCCCCTTGGTGACGCCGCCGACTCCGGGATCAACTTGGCCGGTCCCGAAGGCATTCCGGCCAGCACCTCGCACAGTCTAGCCGGTACAGCCAATCCAGCCGAGTACACATGCATTTCAGCATCTACACAAGGAGACTCGGACCAGATAAGCTACCAGCTTTAGCACATGCATCTAGAGGAAGTCTCTACACCAGTGGTGCCACCAAGAGCAATGACAAAGAGCAGATCAAGAACACACTTCCACAAGTTCAGCTTATGGGTCGACAAGCTCCTAGAGAAAGATCGACTAAGGACAGTGGGCCAAAAGTGCAAAGAAGAGTCTAGAGGCTTCTCAACAATGCAAAGGACTTCAAAGACTTGGGCTTTAGTAGAAAGAGAGGTCATGGCCCAATGATTCCTAACCTTACTCCAAGTCGAAGACTAGGAGCAAGACGCGTGCATGCCACAAGGACGGCCACCTTCCATTTCTTGGCCGTGAGATAAGAAAGGTAAGTTTTCAATTCAAATATATGCCTCTTTCTGTTTTGCAGGGTAGGATCTAGATTGTTTATATTTTTGAGTCAAAAACATTTTAGGAATAGGTCCTTTTCGGTTATGCACTTTTGTACCTTTTCTATTTGTGCACTTTTGTAAATTTTCTTTTTCTTTCTTTGAGTTGACCCTAGAAGGTCAAGCTGTCGAGCATATTAATAAGGCTCCTTCCAGCATTGTAGTTCGACAACCTTTTTGATATTAACAAAGTATAACTTTCTTCCTACAAGCTTTCTCTCAAAAGAGACTTGTGCGCTTAGAACCTAGTTGAGACTAGCCCTCCTAGCTCTAAGTTTGTGATTTATCACGAGGTTCATCACCCCTCGTGTGGTTCACTTCACCCTTCACCCAATACCAAACCAAAACCCCCCTATCCAGAAGTCTAAGGTCGAGTTTCTCACCTAACCTTCTCCAAACAGCCCACGCACATATAAGTCTTGAATCGAGGCTTGTATCATTTTGGTATCAGAGCTCAAAGCTCCTAAACCAGGTTGTTTCTATCCTTTCACTAGTCTTGTTTTTAGTTCTTGCATTAGTTTAAGTCGCATTCAAGAAAAATAAAAAAAATAACATCAAACTCCAAACCGAGTGCATCTAGCTTCTACGTGTATCACTAGGGCTTAGATTCACTTTTGCATTGCCATTCACGTTTTCTTTTTTGTTCAAATCATATTTCCATTATTTTTAAGTTAAATTAAAAAGAAAAGAAAACAAAAATTGAAAAAATACCAAAAGAATTCGAATTGGACAGCTAGTACAAGTTGTAGGAAGTTTCCATTTTTCTAAACTTTCTTTTTTTTCAGGTTTTTCCTTTTTCTCAACTTTTTCCTTTTTGCAAATTCGAATTCTCCTATAAAAGAAAACCCTCCTAATCCACTTAGGAGCAAAAAAACTTGTGTTTCTTTCTTATAGCAAGAGAATAGAGATGCAGCCGAGGCCATGATGGCCATGTTCACCATCCTCCAAACGCAACTCGCATCAATAGGCGAGAGGTTGGAGCGTGTGGAGAGGCCTGTGAGATTCCAGACCATAAGGCACGTGAGAGCTGAGCAAGACTGTGCTGAGAGTACTGAGCACCTTAGGACACGGCAAGAACAGGAGGAGCCTCAGCCAGATGAAGATGAGGACGCACAACCTCATAACTATCACCATAGGCTGAGAGGACCTCCATGGCAACCAGATGCACAAGGTGATGGCTTCGAGCCATATGGACATCACCAGAGACCAAAGATGCCTCCTAGACATCATGAGGATGGAGATGAACACGCCTACAACTGGGTAACTCATCATGATGTTAAGCTAACACCTCCTAGTTTTGCAGGAAAAGTAGCCTCGAGGCTTACCTAGATTGGGAGAGAAGGATGGATCACATCTTCGATCACTACAACCAACCAGGCCCTAGGAGAGTCTCCATGGCAGTAGCATAACTCACGGACAATGCCCTCATCTGGTGGGATCGTGAGGTGTCTGACCGAAGGTAGAAAAGATTGAGGCCCGTAGACTCATGGGTCGACATGAAAGACCTCATGGGACAAAGGTTTGTTCCACCATATTTTCATAGAGATTTGCAACGACGTTTTCGTACTCTTAAGCAGGGAACCAGATCAGTAGAGGAGTACTATGAAGAGTTTGAAAGACTAAGGAACAGGCTGGAACTCAATGACGATGAGGAAGCTTTGATGGCACAATTCTTGGATGGACTTCAAGAAAGAATCAGCCGCAAGGTGGAAAGGCAAATCTACAATGACTTCAAGGACTTGTTCCACCTATCTGTCCAGGCTGAGCAGCACATCAAACGTAAGAGCCAAGATATCCGCAGCAAGCCTAAGACGCCTTGGGCACCAAGCAACATTCCCAAGCCCGTAGACAAAGGCAAAAGCATAGAGATCGAGTCACGGTTCAAGAGCAAGCCTCCTGAGCCAACCCGTGACCAGAGAGAGCCTAGTAAGTCCTCTAACCCTCAAAGATCACGTGACATCACTTGTTTCAAGTGTAGGGGTCACGGACACATCTCAAGGGAGTGCCCAAACAACCGGGTAATGCTGATTACGGAAGCTGGAGAGTATGAATCCCAAGATGAAGAAGACTATGAACCAGAAGGAGAATACGGTGACATTGAGTACCCTGATGTGGGGGAAGTGCTGGTCACTAGACGCATTCTCAGTGCAATGGTGGATCCCTCAGAGACCATCCAGAGGGAAAACATCTTCCACAGCCGTTGCACCATCAAGGGCAAGGTATGTAACCTCATCATAGATGGTGGTTCTTGCACTAACGTTGCTAGTGCGTACATGGTTGATAAGCTAGGTCTAGAGAAGACAAGGCACCCTCGACCATATAGACTGAGATGGCTCGATGACAAAGTGGAGCTCAAGATCCATGAGCAAGTCACTGTGCCATTCAGTGTGGGCAAGTACCAAGACCAAGTCGTGTGCGACGTGGTGCCCATGCAAGCTGGCCATCTTCTGCTAAGAAGGCCATGGCAGTTTGACAAAGAGACCAGGCATGATGGCCGAACCAATCTCTACACTTTTGTGCATGACAAAAGAAAGGTCAGCCTAGCTCCTCTTACACCTGCCCAGGTACACGAGCTACAACTCCAAATGAGTAAGGAAAAGAAACTTATCAAGTCTAATTTTCTTATTCAACCAAGGCATGTCCGAAGAGCTTTAGCCTCGAAAGATTTAATGTTACTAATGGTCTTCAAAGAAATTTTGAGTATAGAACAGCAATAGGTAAAGCTACCTCCTGAAGTAGCAACTCTCCTCAACAAGTTCCAGGATGTGTTCCCAGAGGAGATACCAGCAGGCTTGCCTCCTTTAGGTGGCATAGAGCACCAGATCGACCTAGTGCCCGAAGCAGCCCTACCCAACCAGCCAGCCTATCAGATGAGTCCTGAGGAGTCTAAGGAGCTTGAGAAGCAAGTCAATGATACAAGCCTCGATTCAAGGCTTATATGGACGTGGGCTGTTTGGAGAAGGTTAGGTGAGAAACTCGACCTTAGACTTCTTGGATAGGGGTTTTTGGGTTGGTATTTGATGAAAGGGTGAAGTGAACCACACGAGGGGTGATGAACCTCGTGATAAATCACAAACTTAGAGCTAGGAGGGCTGGTCTCAACTAGGTTCTAAGCGCACAAGATTCTTGAGAGAAAACTTGTAAGAAAATTTGATCTTTATTGATTAGCAAAAAGGTTGTCGAACTACAATGCTGGAAGAAACCTTATTAATATGCTCGATAGCTTGACCTTCTAGGGTCGACTCAAATAAGAAGAGGAAAATTTACAAAAGTGCACAAAAGGAAAAGATACAAAAGTGTATAATCGAAAAAGGACATATTCCTAAAATTTCTTTGACTCAATAAATGTAAATATTCTAGATCCTACCCTGCAAAACAGAAAGAGGCAAATATTCTTATTGAAAACTTACCTTACTTACCACACGGCCAAGAAATGGAAGGTGGCCGTCCTTGTGGCATGCACGCGCCTTGCTCCTAGTTTTCGACTTGGAGTAGGGTTAGGAATCTTTGGGCCCTGACCTCTCTTGCCACTAAAGCCCAAGTCTCTGATGTCCCTTGTGTTGTTGAGAAGCCTTTGGACTCTTCTTTGCACTTCTGGCCCATTGCCCTTAGTTGATCTTCCTCTAGGAGCTTGTCGACCCATAAGCTGAACTTGTGGAAGAGTGCTCTTGATCTGCTCTTTGTCATTGCTCCTGGTGGCACTACTGGTGTGGAGACTTCCTCTAGATGCATGTCCTGAAGCTGGTAGATTATCTGGTCCGAGTTTCCTTGTGTAGAAGTAGAAATGGTCGTGCACTCCGCTGGATCGGCTGTACCGGCTGGACTGTGCGAGGTACTGGCCGAAATGCCTTCAGGATCGGCCAAGTTGATCCCGGAGTTGGTGGCATCACCAAGGGGACCGGCGGTGTCATCCACGTCGCCACCAAGTGTGCCGGAAGCTTGGGTCTCTCCACCGGCAATGCTGGTCAGTCTGGTCCTATTGGTTGAGGGTCCGGCGGTACCGCTTGGGCCGGTAGACGTGCCAGATGGCCCGGCTATCTCGAGCAAGCTTCCTGGTCGGCCAGTCTGGTCTCATGGCTGGATGTATGACCTGATGTACTCATCAGTCAAGGAGCTCCTGGAGAAAGGCTATGTTCGAGAGAGCCTCAGTCCATGTGCCGTACCAGTGCTACTTGTGCCCAAGAAGGATGGGACTTGGCGAATGTGCGTGGACTGCCGAGCAATCAACAACATCACAGTCAAGTACCGACATCCAATACCATGGCTGGATGACATGCTAGATGAGCTGAGTGGAGCCACGGTCTTCTCCAAGATAGACCTCAAGAGTAGATACCACCAGATCAGGATGAAGGAAGGTGATGAATGGAAGACTACTTTCCAGGCAAAGCAAGGGCTCTACGATTGAACAGTCATGCCATTCGGCTTCACTAATGCCCCAAGCACCTTCATGCGCCTTATGAACCAAGTTCTTAGGGCGTACATCAGTAAGTTTGTTGTAGTTTATTTCGATGACATATTACTTTATAGTAAGTGCTTAAGGGATCACCTCACACATCTTGAGTTGGTGCTTAAAACCCTTTCGACAAGAAGAGCTTTATGCCAATCTCAAGAAGTGCATCTTTTGTACTGATAAACTTGTCTTCTTAGGTTTTGTTGTAAGTTCACAAGGCCTACGGGTTGATGAAGAGAAGATTCGAGTCATACAATAATGGCCAACACCAAGCAACATCAGCCAAGTGAGGAGCTTCCACGGACTGGCCAGCTTCTACAAGAGATTTGTGCCCAACTTCAGCAGTATTGCCTCACCCTTGACGGCAGTAGTGAAGAAGAACGTGGGATTCAGCTGGGGAGAAGCTCAGGAGAAGGCATTCCAAGCCTTGAAGGACAGCCTTACACATGCACCAGTGCTAGTCTTGCCCGACTTCAACAAGCCGTTTGAAGTGGAGTGTGATGCCTCTGGAATAGGCATAGCAGAAGTGCTAACCCAAGGAGGGAGGCCAGTGGCATACTTCAGTGAGAAGCTAGGTGTTGCCTCACTGAACTACCCCACTTACGACAAGGAGCTTTATGCCCTTGTCCGAGCATTGGAGACATGGCAGCAGTACTTGTTGTCCAAGGAGTTTGTGATCCACACTGATCACGAGACTCTCAAACACTTCAGAGGGCAAACCAATCTCAAGAGGAGACATGCCAAGTGGATGGAGTTCATAGAGACCTTCCCGTACGTCATCAAGTACAAGAAGGGCAAAGACAATGTGATAGCCGATGCACTATCAAGGTGGTTTGCCTTGATATCCACCATGCAGGCAAAGGTCCTAGGATTCGAGCACATCAAGGACCTATACAAGGATGATCCTGACTTTGCTGAGAGCTACAAGAGCTTCAAGGAGTGTGGCACAGGGAGTCATGGCAAGTTTTACATCCATGAGGGATTCTTGTTCCGAGAGAGAAGGCTGTGCATACCACAAGGATCATTAAGGGAGCTTATCATCCGAGAAGCTCATGGAGGATGATGAGGTCATCGGCACAACCCCTGGCCAACTTCCCGGCCCGGCCGGCCCAAGGAACATAAAGGCGGCCAAATACGCGCAAAAGGATACATGGGTGTATCTTCATGAATCCAAGCTTAACCAAGAAGCGGCCAGCAAAGAACAAACCTGGCCTATAATCCTGACTCACAGAGGACACGCGGCGACATGGAGCTCACCCCAAACAAGGCCATATCAAGTCATGCACCATACATCAAATTGGAGTTTTCGAAACTTGCCATATCTGGAACTTTCCTTATATGAAAGTCTCCAAACGTTTCTTTGGCAACCAGGAGACTTTTTGGTACTTCTAGGAGCTCCCTTAAGCACTTCTAGAAGCTCAAACATGTCTTGGATCAGACGGGTCCATCCGTGCCTTCAAATGAACTGATTGGAGCCGTTTATGGCAAGTGAGATGGCCAACTGGTTTAATCACTTGCAAACCAAAATATGGCGTCCAGGAGATATTATTAAGGCCCTAAGGAAGCCAAAAATAAACCTACCATGCACCAGCCACCAGAGGATCAGGCGAATCCCTTTCCTCCAAGACTTGCCATATATGGACCAAAGTGCACTTAATGTGTTCAGATTGCAATATCTCTATTCCTTGCAACTTGGGCACGTATTGAAGACTTTCCAAAGCATCCAGGAAGTACCTATACACATTACATTCTCCCTAAAGCTCTCAAGATACAAGCATATACACTTTTCTTGTTGGCCAAACTAGACATTAATGGCCCACAACCATATATTTTAAATGTATGATTTTCTTTTTTCCTTTTTAGGTTTAGAACCATTGCTAGGAGCACTATATAAGCTAAGCACGACCTCATTGTAAAGATAGACCATCATTGAAATTAAATTTGAATACAAAGTATTTTCTTCAAAGCCTTGTCTTTGAGTCTTGTTCTTGTTCTTTAGAAATAAAGTGTGTGATTCACTTCCTTTCTATTGAAGTCACGGCCAGGTTAGTTTAAGAGATTCAAACTCCCTTGGTTCACCTTTGATCGTGTGATTCGATCAAAACCCCCTCCTTTTTGTTCCCTTGCCCGCTTAAGCCAAGAGAGATTCTCGGTCTTGCGACTCACGGCCGTAGCGCTTGTGAAATTGATATTCAATCTTACATCATTTGGTATCAGAGCTAAAAGCTCATAGCTCAGGTTTTGTTAATCCAACCTTTATCCTTTATTTTTTATGATTTTGTTTTGCATTTTTCTTATTTACATCTTATCAAAAAAACCAAATAGAAATATTTGTTCTTATTCTTCATTTGCATTGTTTCTTGTTGTTTTTTTTTGTTTGCTCTCATATAAATCTAAAACCAACTCAAAAAAAAATTGTATTTCATGTTTACTTAATTTCATTCATCATAAGAAAAAAACCAAAAATATAAGCATCACTCATTTTGTTATTTTCGAATTTAGTTATTAGTAAAGTTAAAAAAAAGATTCATTGAATATTGTTTTTTCGTCCTAAATTAATTTAAAAGATCAAAAAACCAAAAAAAATGTTGTCTTTTTAGTTTGCTTTAAAGTTAGTTTCCAAAAGAATCAAAAACAAAAACCTCAAAATATTTACTTGTATCGATTTTCCTTTTATTACTACTTATGTGTTAATATCATATATTCACAAGAGTATAGTTTCCTTATTTGTTGATTTGGGCCTGATATCTCTTTTTATTGTTGTGCAAGGTACAAAATTTAATGATGGAGCACTATGATGAAGAAGAAGACACCATGAGCATACCACAAACTGATTGTAGTCTAGACAACGACTATGATCAATGCCTAAACACCATCTAATGTGACTGGCAGAAGAGTCATGGAATCAAGACTATTTGGAGACTGATTTTAGGGAAGAATCAGATGGAGAAAACCTTGAACCAGAACCATTGGACTATGACCAAGACTTGGCCGACGTAGATGATTCTAATGGATATGGGACATGGCATGAAGACTATTAGAATATCATTTTAACAATGAAACAGAAGTTGAAGAACTCAAACCAGAGCCACCAGACTACTATTCCACTGACAGAAGCTGGCCAAAGAAAATTACACCTCGCCACTTCGTTGTGTCAAGCCGAGTGCCAACCTACACCACTCCAACTAGATCAAGAAATTAGACCAGTAAGGTATATATTTACAATTCCAAATCTCTAACCTTTTCAGGATATAATAGGAATCCAGATGAATACCTCCGATGGGAAACCAACATGAAACAATGGCTGCGCTCAAACAACATCCCCAAAGAGGAGAAGCTTTCATATGCCGTTGATATGCTTGTTGGAGATGCCTACAATAGGTGGTTGAAGGAAAATGCACGGACCTTCTACAACAAACCAGTCCTTGATTGGGGAGACCTTAAGGCATGAATGTATAGGGAGTTTGTAAAGAAGCGCCAAACACGTAGAAACATCACCACACAACCTATGCACCCAACAACATCAAGGAGTGAGATGTCTACACCAAACATACAACCCTTTCATAAGCCCAAGCTTGCCTACTGCTCTGAGAATAACAACGTCATTTCAAACACCTTAGAAGGAAAAAAGGTAGCTAAGCCGATGGTCAAACCAAAAATTGACCAGCAAGTTCAAAAGCCTCAAGCCATTGCTTGGAATAAACGTTAAGGAAACGCTTGGTAAGTCCTCAAACAATATTAAAACAGATGAAATTATATTCTATAGATGTCAAGAAAGAGGACACTTTGCTAAGACATGCCCAACTAGACAACCTTTTTGATATTAATAAAGTAGAACTTTCTTCCAATAAGCTTTCTCTCAAAAGAGACTTGTGGGCTTAGAATCTAGTCAAGACCAGCCCTCCTAGCTCTAAGTTTGTGATTTATCACGAGGTTCATCACCCCTCGTGTGGTTCACCTCACCCTTCCACCCAATACCAACCCAAAAACCCATATCCAAGAAGTTTAAGGTCGAGTTTCTCACCTAACCTTCTCCACACAACCCACGCGCATATAATTCTTGAATCGAGGCTTGTATCAGAGGAGGACTCATGGGCCACTTTGGTGTCGACAAGACCCTAGCAGTGGTCAAAGAGCATTTCTACTGGCCACACATCAAAAGGTCAGTAGAAGCCCATTGTGCAAGGTGCATCACTTGCAAAAAGGCGAAGTCCCAAGTGCACCCTCACGGGTTGTACCTCCCACTGCCCATACCTACACATCCATGGGTGGAAATCTCAATGGACTTCGTTCTAGGTCTGCCCAAGATCAACCACAAAGATGCAATCTTTGTAGTGGTGGACAGATTCTCCAAGATGGCACATTTCATTCCATGTGCCAATGTCAATGATGCCACGCAAACAGCCGAGCTGTTCTTCAGGGAGATAGTACGGCTTCATGGAGTGCCAAGGACCATCGTATCAGACAGGGACACCAAGTTCCTCAGCCATTTCTGGAGGACCCTTTGGAAGAAGCTAGGCACGAAGCTACTCTTCTCTACCACCTGCCATCCTCAAACCGATGACAAAACTGAAGTTGTCAACCGGACACTATCAACTCTTCTCGGGACTACACTAGGGAAGAACCTCAAGACTTGGGTAGAGTGTCTGCCATTCATAGAGTTTGCTTACAACCGATCCGTGCACTCAGCAACCAAGAAGACACCTTTTGAAGTAGTATACGGCTTCAACCCTCTCACCCCATTGGAGCAAACACCACTGCCACCAGCAGAAATGACCAACTTCAACGGAGCATCCAAGGCAGAGTTCATAAGAAAGTTACACCAGAAGGTAGCAGAAAACTTGGAGAAGAGGACCAGACAGTACGTGACTCATGCTAACAAGGGAAAAAAGGAGGTGATCTTTCAACCAAGCGATTGGGTGTGGCTACACCTACGGCAGGAGAGGTTCCCCAACCTAAGGAGTTCCAAGCTAGCACCAAGAGGAGATGGACCATTCAAAGTGCTGGAGAGGATCAACAACAACGCGTACCGGATCGAGCTCCCAGGTGAGTTTAATGTGTCCAACACGTTCAACATAACTGCCTTAGCCTCTTTCCATGCATATGAACCAGTTTTGAGGTCAAAACCTACTGAAGAGGGAGGGGATCATAGGGACATCAGGTCATATGGCCGGCCAAGAGACCAGACTGGCCGACCAGGGAGCTTGTCCGAGACAGTCGGGACATTTGGCACGTCTGCCGGCCCAAGCGGTACCGCCGGACCCTCGACCAACAGGACCGGACTGATCAGCATTACCGGCGGAGAGGCCCAAACCTCCGGCACAATTGGTGGTGACGTGGATGACACCGCCAGTCCCCTTGGTGACGCTGCCGACTCCGGGATCAACTTGGCCGATCCCAAAGGCATTCCGGCAAGCAACTCGCAAAATCTAGCCAGTACAGCCGATCCAGCCGAGTACACAGGCATTTCAGCATCTACACAAGGAGACTCGGACCAAATAAGCTACCAGCTTCAGGACATGCATCTAGAGGAAGTCTCTACACCAGTGGTGCCACCAAGAGCAATGACAAGGAGCAGATCAAGAGCACTCTTCCACAAGTTTAGCTTATGGGTCGACAAGCTCCTAGAGGAAGATCGACTAAGGACAGTGGGTCAGAAGTGCAAAGAATAGTCTAGAGGCTTATCAACAATGCAAGGGACTTCAGAGACTTGGGCTTTAGTGGAAAGAGAGGTCAGGGCCCAAAGATTCCTAACCCTACTACAAGTCGAAGACTAGGAGCAAGGCGCGTGCATGCCACAAGGACGGCCACCTTCCATTTCTTGGTCGTGAGGTATGAAAGGTAAGTTTTCAATTCGAATATATGCCTCCTTCTGTTTTGCAGGGTAGGATCTAGATTGTTTATATTTTTGAGTCAAAGACATTTTAGGAATAGATCTTTTCGGTTATGCACTTTTGTACCTTTTCTATTTGTGCACTTTTGTAAATTTTCCTTTTCTTTCTTTGAGTCGACCCTTGAAGGTCAAGCTGTCGAGCATATTAATAAGGCTCCTTCCAACATTGTAGTTCGACAACTTTTTTGATATTAATAAAGTAGAACTTTCTTCCTACAAGCTTTCTCTCAAAAGAGACTTGTGCGCTTAGAACCTAGTTTAGACCAGCCCTCCTAGCTCTAAGTTTGTGATTTATAAAGAAGTTCATCACCCCTCGTGTGGTTCACTTCACCCTTCACCCAATACCAAACCAAAAACCTCCTATAATGGATGGATAAACCGTGTTATGATTTAATAACGGGGAATTGACTGATGAATTAGCGCAAGGTGTTGAAGAGTTCATGGCATTTGCATCAAACAATAACATGACATCGGAATATGGTAAAATGTATTATCCGTGTATTAAATGTTGAAATCATAGATTAATCTTTGTTAGAAAAGTACATAATCATTTGTATAGACTGGATTTATGTCGGGTTACAAAATTTGGTATTCACATGGAGAAACTGATGTAACGATGCAATATTGTGGTAGTACTACAAAACGGATTGATAGTGTTAGTGTAGAGGAACCGGCATCACAAGTTGATATATATAGGGAGGTACTGTTTAGATGGTAAATGATGCATTTCGTGAACAAAGAGCATCGTACATTGAAGATAGTAGCAGAATATAAGAACCTAATTTAGAAGCCCATAATTTTTTTGATATGTTAGATGCATCCAAGCAGCTTTTGTATAAAGGATGTAGAGATGGATTATCACCTTTATCTGTTGCAAGCAAGTTGATGACGATAAAGATGGATTTCAACTTGCATGAAGATTGTGTGAATGCGATAGCTGATTTTGTTGGAGTTATATTGCCTGGAGATAATATTGCACCTGCTTCATATTACAAGGTTCAAAAACTTGTATTTGTTCTTGGATTGCCATATCAGATGATCGATGTATGTATTGACAACTGCATGACCTATTGGAGAAATGATGAAAACCACATGAATTGCCGATTTTGTCACAAACCTCAATTTCAATAGACAAGCGGCAGAGTACCTATTCCGCATAAACGGATGTGGTATTTGCCATTAACAGAGAGCTTAAAGAGGTTATATCAATCTGAACACACAGCAAAACCAATGAGATAGGAGAAATTGTGCATCCCTCGGATGCAAAAGCATGGAAACATTTTCAACAGGTTTATCCTAGTTTTTCATATGAGCCTAGAAACGTAGATCTCGGGTTATCTACAGATGGATTCAACCCTTTTGAGAAGCATGTGAGGCAATACTCGTTGTGGCCAGTTATCGTGACACCTTATAATTTGCCTCCTTCGTTGTGCATGAAACGAGAGTTTTTGTTTCTAACAATTCTCGTCCCCGACCCAGAGCATCCTAAGCGATCGTTTGATATTTTCTTGTATCCACTAATTCATGAGTTAAAAATATTGTGGGAAAATGGTGTCGAAGCATTCGATGTTTCCAACCAATAGAACTTCTTGATTCGAGCAGTACTTATGTGGACCATAAGTGATTTTCCAGCATATGGTATGTTATCAAGATCGTCGACGCATGGAAGATTAGCATGCCCGTATTGTCAAGATAATACTGATGCGTTCCAACTGAAACACAGACGAAAGACTAGTTGGTTCGATTGTCATCGTCGATTTCTACCACAAGATCATCCATATCGTCGGAGCACGACATTGTTTAGGAAAATTTAAAAAAAAAACTTTTTATGGTCCACCTCCTATTCTTGACGGGAATTATATGATGACTCAACTTAGAGATTTTGGTGTTGAGAGAATGGCTTCATGTGGAGGTAACGGATATTACCCTGTTGATGGTTGTGGCGAATACCATAATTGGCATAAGAAGAACATTTTTTGGTATTTACCATATTGGAAGGACCATTTGTTGCGCCGTAATCTAAATGTCATGCACATTGATAAGAATTGTTTCGACAACATAATGAATACCGTTTTAAATGTGCAAGGAAAAAAAAGATAATTTGAAAGGTAGATTGGATTTGCCAGATATTTGTTCCCGGAATGAACTACATATAATGTCAAATAGAAAATCATTGTCTTCCGCATTCCGGTTGGATGCGCATCCAAAAGACGAACTCTTTGACTGGATTAAGTATACTGTCAAATTTCCAGATGGATACGCATCTAATCTTCGTAATTGTGTCGATACTATTGAAGATAAATTTTCAGTGATGAAAAGTCATGATTGTGATGTTGTAATGCAAATACTATTCCCATTTGCATTTAGCGATCTGCTACCTAAAAACGTCCACGAAGCAATTGCAGGTATATTTACATTATTTTATATATAAATAATCATAGTTTCATATATTATATGATATTAAATATTTTTTTATGTAGGGATTGGTGCTTTTTTCCGAGATTTATGTACAATATCACTTACCGTAGACGATATCCAAAATTTGGAGGAAAAAATACCGGTTCTTATTTGTAATCTCAAGAAAATATTTCCACCAACATTTTTCGATGTTATGGAGCATCTTCCTATTCACCTCCATAGAGAAGCAGAGCTTGGAGGACCTGTTCAATACCGATGGATGTATCCTTTTGAGAGATATATGTTCCACCTAAAGAAAAGAGATATATAAACACAAAATTGGTGGAAGAAACTTTTCAAAAAGAGAGTGCAATAAAATTTTCCCGCCACATGAACGAGTGGAAATAAAAATAGAAAAAGAGAAAAGATAAACCAAGAGGGTTGAATGAATCGGTTTGGAACGACTTTATTCGTTATTGAGAATCTTCCAACGCTGAGGTCATTTCGAGGACTAATTCGGGAAACCGAAAGAGCAACCGAGGAGGCAAAGGCATTTACATTCACAATGCCGGATCAACTAGTTTTCTCAGATAAGCCAATCAATTGGTAAATTAATTATTATATTACTTTTATTTATTATTATTTGGAAACTTTTTAATTATTAATTTAGAATTTTTTACTTTTAAGCACAAGAAATTGGAGCGCCTCCAGATCACTTGCAACTTCTCGAGGCCGTCCACACGAATAAAAAGACTGGTCGCATCCAAGATGGTCTCGTTAGTGAGATCATCAAAAAAGTAAAAAAGAAAAAAAAAAGTGATATTCTAACCGTCTTCATCTTCATCTTCATCTTCGGTCGTCGAATTGCCTCGTTCTGAGATTAACCATCTCGTTCTTGATATAAGTTTGATATTTTTTTATATTTAATATTATAATACCTTTCTAATAATATTTTTTTTTACAGCAAATACCATTTTCTAAGGGTCGTCATCTAGGACTCATGATAGTTGCAGATACCAGTGTCATAACATCTGCAGCTATAAACGAGGAGTATGAACAGTTAAAAGAACAAATGACGGCAATGAGAATAGAAATGAATAATCTCAAAAATATTGTAAAAATGATGAAAAACAAATTTTCCGATGACTATTTTTCTCCTCCTGCCCCTCCCTTGTAATTTGTATTTTAAAGCAATTGTTTAATTGTTATATTTATAATTAGAATGTTATTTTTATTAATTGTATTATTATTTTTTAAAATATTTAAAAATATTAATTAAATTTAATATAAATATTAATTATTTTAATTTTTTTAATAAATATATTTTAAAAATATTTAATGAATAATTTTAAAAAATAAATCTTTTAATTTTTTTCAATTATTTGGTTATTTGCGACGGATGACGTCGTCGGTAATTTCCGATGGACGGTTCCGTCAGAAATATGTCGGCTAACTTCCGAACATATTTCATCGGAAACCGTGAGGATACATCATTGGTTCACATTCCTAACGGTAATATTCATTGGAAAATAATCCAATGCAAATACGTCGAGAAGTTTTAATGGAAGGGTTCCATCGAATATCCGTCGGAGTTTTCCGACGGCATGAAATATCGTCTATCCGTTGGAAGTTTCTGATGGAATAAATCCATCTAATATCCGTCGGTAATTTCTGACGACATTAATCCAATGTCTATCCCTCGAAAATTCCCGACGGAATAAATCCATTGAATATCCGTCGGTAATTTCCGACGGCATTAATCCATCGCTATCCGTCGGAAGTTTCTCACGGTGAGTTTTATCACCAAGCCATCGGGAATTCCCGATCCTTTTCCGATGGAAATTAATTTCCGACGAAATAGTCCTGACGGACATTTTTCGTCGGCAAATAGACGGAAATCGGTCTTCCCGACAGATTTTCGACGAAACTTACCGTCGGCAATTTGATGTTTTCTTGTAGTGAATGTGGTGTTAAGAAGGGAGAGAATACACGGCTGGAGGCAAACATTGAGATGGTGATGATACATTTGAGGGAGCAAATGAATTCGGGGATGAGAGTGACTAATATGATCCTAGATAGGATCCACAAGATAGGGGGAGCCAGTTTATGTGTGTGTTACTACTATGCTCTATGCTTTGTTTTCTTTTGTAGAACTTATGTTCTAGTTTGTGTGAACATTGAACTTTTTGTGGAGTTAATCTATGATATTAATTTGTTATGGTGCCCGGATTGACAGATAAGGTGTAACTTTGTTAGTACCATGTTTTTCGTCTATGTATGGTGTATGTTAATGATGATGCAGGGTTATGGAGATCTTAAATTTAGACAAAAAAAATAGAAGATTGTTAACACAAGGTTTGTGGCTAAACAGATAGAATGTTGTGCAATGCGTTTGAGTTTGGACGCGGGAAAACTAAAGAAGCTGACGTGGCGTATTCTCATTGGAAATGAAAAAGGATTTCCAAAGAATGCAAGTGTGTTGATATGAATATTGCTGAACATTTAGGAAGTATGAAACCCTAGAGTTAGACAAGTATAAAAGATATTGTCGTGTGACTGGTAGGGTTGTCGCTTCTATGCAGATGAATATGTAGTGTGTATTGTCTGTTGCACACGTTTTCTGGTGAGTGAACAAACAGTAAACACAACTGTTGTTCTGTGTGAGATTTGGATATATTAGGAATTAGTCAGTCGGATGTTAAGTGTTAATAGTACGTAAATCTGATTAATCACTATCATAAAATTGTGTTTAAATGATTTCTAATAATATTTTTATGTGTTATACAAAATTTTTTGTATTCTTTATATTTTGGTTTTTTCACAATCCAATGCTTCCTTCCTTATTTGGCTAGAATCCTCAGTTTAATGCTTACAATAGTCCTATTCTTTTAATTCTCAAATTATATTTCTTTTTTAAACATTTTATAACGTTGTAGTTAATCATTATATAAAATCTCCTAGTCTCTCAGTTGTATTCATCATCTTTTCACGAAAGTATTAATACTAAGTGTTCGAGACACTTCTAATCTACGGATTAAAATTGTTTGAGTGATTTAAACTCTCTTGTTTCGTTTATTTGATTGAACAAATCCATCACTTTACTACAAGAAAACATTACTATTTTTCGATGGTATTTCCAACGGAAAATATATTGTCAGAAACTTCTGACGATTTTTAGACATTTTTCTGGCGGATTACTGAGGGACATTACGTAGTCGGTAAGTCGTCGGAAATTTCCGACACCGACATCACTATAGGGAATTTGATGGTAAAATCCGGCGGCCATCCGTTACCGACGACCCAAAAGCGTCGGGTTCTCCTCGATAAATCGTCGATAACTTCTGACGAAATCAATACCGTCGGACTTTACCGACTACTTCCCAACGGATTTGGTTTTTCAACAGCCGTTGATAATCCGTCGGTAGTATCTTGGTTTACTGATTCCACCTAATAATTTTCTTAGTCGATTAAATCTTTCTGTTGTCGAAAATCCATCGGTATTTCTGATGACTTTTCGAGGACTTCCTATTTTTTGTAGTCATTTTCTTGACCGATTTGTAAATCTAGAGGGTCATCAATAATTCATCGAAACTTGTCCGGAATATGCTCGGAAACCATCGGAAATCCGTCGGAACACACGTAAAAAACTTTATCCAAATATTCTTAAGAATAATCTTAAAAATCATTTAAAATTCATGATAATCTGTTAAAAATTCGTGACAATCTTTGTAATTTCCATTATAAATACGCTTTACTCCTTCACAATTTCACCAAAATGAAAAATCTTAACAAACTTCTTCTTCAGGTTCTTATGATTATTTTCGATTGTGGATGGATAAACCTCAGTATGATTGAACTACGGGGAAATTGACAGATGAATTTACGCAAGGTGTTGAGGAGTTCATGACGTTTTCATCAAACACTAACATGACATTGGAATACGGTAAAATGTATTGTCCGTGTATTAAATGTCGAATGCATAGATTAATCTCTATTAAAGAAGTATGTAATTATTTGTATAGGACTAGATTTATGCCGGGTTATAAAATTTGGTATTCAAATAGAAAAACTGATGCAACGATGCAATATTATGGTAGTACTTCAAAAAGATTAGATAGTACTAATGTTAGAGTAGAGGAACCGGCATTAGAAGTTGATATAAATGGAAGTACTGTTCATATGGTGAATAATGCGTTTCGTGAAAAAAGAGCATCGTACATTGAAGATAGGAGTAGAATAGAGGAACCTAATTTAGACGCCTAGAAAATTTTTGATATGTTAGATGCATCGAAACAGCCTTTAAAGAATATAGAGATGCATTATCACCTTTATCTGCTGCAACCAGGTTGATGACAATAAAGACGGATTTCAACGGTTGAAGAATGTGTGAAAGCGATAGCTGATTTTGTTAGAGATATATTATCTGAAGATAATATTGCACCTGCTTTATATTACGAGGTTAAAAAAACTTATAGGTAGTCTTGGATTACAGTATCAGATGATCGATGTATGTATTGACAATTGTATTATCGATTGGATAAATGATGAAAACCGCATGAAGTGCCGATTTTGTCACAAACTTCGATTTCAAGAGACAAGCGGCAGAGTACCTATTCCGCATAAACGGATGTGCTATTTGCCATTAACAGAGATGTTAAAGAGGTTATATCAATCTGAACACACGGAAAAGCCTTTGAGATGGCATGTAGAAACATAACTCAAATGGAGAAATTGTGCATTTCTCGGATGTAGAAACATGGAAATATTTTAAAGAGGTATATCCTAATTTTTCATATGAGCCTAGGAACGTATTCCTCGGGTTATCTACATATAGATTCAACCCTTTTGGGAAGAATGAGAGGCAATATTTTCGTTGTGGCCAGTTATCGTGACACCTTATAATTTGCGTCTTTCGTTGTACATGAAACGAGAGTTTTTATTTTTAACAATTCTCGTCCCCGGTCCATAGCATACTAAGCGATCGCTTGATATTTTCTTGTAGTCACTAATTCATGAGTTAAAAATGTTGTATGAAAATGGTATCGAAGCATTAGATGTTTCCAACCAACACAACTTCTTGATGCAAGCAGTACTAATGTGGACCTTAAGTGATTTTCCAGCATATGGTATGTTATCAGGATGGTCGACGTATGGAAGGTTAGCATGCCCATATTGTCAAGATAATACTGATGCGTTCCAACTGAAACACGGACAAAAGATTAGTTGGTTCGATTGTCATCGACGATTTTTACCACAAAATCATCCATATCGCCGGAGCACGATATTGTTTAGGAAAAACAAAAAAAACATTTGATGGTCCATCTCTTATGCTTTACGGGAATTATATGATGACTCAACTTAGAGATTTTGGTACTGAGAGAACGGCTTCATGTGGAGGTAACGAACATTACCCTGTTGATGGTTGTGGCGAATACTATAATTGGCACAAGAAGAATATTTTTTGGGATTTACCATATTGGAAGGACCATCTGTTGCGCCATACTCTAGATGTTATGCATACTGAGAAAAAAAATTTCGACAACATAATTAATACCGTTCTAAATATACAAGGAAAAATGAAAGATAATTTGAAAGGTAAATTGGATTTGCCGGATATTTGTTTCCGGAAGAAACTACATGTAATGTTAAATGGAAAATCATTGTCTCCCGCATTCCAGTTGGATGCGCATGCAAAAGACAAGTTCTTTGAGTGGATTAATCATAGTTTCAAATTTTTAGACGGATACGTATTTAATATTTGTAATTGGCTGTCGGAAATATCAAATATAACCTACAAACCCATTGCTCCTGTTTCAGTTCTCTCTCGCGTTTTATCTCTCTCTCTGCCTCTTCTCCTCCCGCCGCTATCATCGCAGGAAACTTCCTCTTGCCTCCCCTCCTGCTGCTGTCGTCGCCAGAAATTTCTTTTCGCCTCTATAAATTCAGATGCCGGAAATGTAAGTTTTTCCCCTTTGTAAAAATTCAAGTTTTAGATTTTCAGATTTTAGATTAGTTTTTAGATTTTGATTTTTAGATTAGTGTTTACTTTATAAATTTTGATTCTTAGTATTCGGATAAGTTTCTAATATGGGTGAATTTGCGACTTAAAATCTGCAAAACAATGGCTGAAAATTGATTTTCACATTATGTTTGTCGTTTTAGTAATTGAGTGTTTTCTACTACAAACACTAAAGATTGCCAGTATTTAACTTTGTCGGTGAATCAATCTTCTATACATGAAAAGCTCTAACACTTGGTTTTTCTACACTTGCCAAAAAAATTTCATCTTTTTAGTCATTTGAAAACATGACATAACCGAATATTTTCCATATTTAGTAGAGTACCAATAATATTATTCCTACTTGAACCGGTGTTTTGTCTCGAATAATATTTTCCATATTTCATTAATGATGTTTAAATTCCATAGAGAGTTAACTGAATCAATTGATTAGGATGAGAATTTCTTCTCTGTGATCTTGTTGTTCTATGACTTTGTTGGTAGTACGGTATTAACCACTCATGATAAGGTGGATTATGAAAAGAAAATACGTTTTTTGAAAAAAAACTTTTTAATTCAAAACATTCAAAATAATTTAACAACTCAGGATTACCTGTAAAATTATTAGAAATAGTTATATCCTTGTTGGGTAGCATATACTTGTTTTAATGTGTTAGTCATATACTTGTTAAAACCTTTAAAATATTTCTTTGAACAGAAAACAAGTAAAGATACAAATATACTTAAAATTGTGTATTATCTTGTCTTTTCCCTTAAATCTATATTAAATATGTTTCATTCTCTTTTGAACAAACTATATACAAAATTTAGATCTATTTTGCACGAAAAACGTCAAATTTGGTTCAGCACATTTGCGGTACGTTAAATTTATTTTTAAATATGTAATTTTTTAATATTTTTTAGTAATATATAAGTAAATTTTGCAGCAACAATTTACATGGGATCCCATGAACACAAAATTGGTGGAAGAAGTTTTTCAAAAAGAGGTTACGGTATAATTTTCCTGCCACATGAACGAGTGGAAACAAAAGTGGAAAAAAGGAAAAAACAAACCAAGAGGGTTGAATGAGTCGGTTTGGAACGAATTTATTTGTTATTGGAAATCTTTTAGCGTTGATGCCATCTCGAGTACTAATTCGGGAAACCAAAAGAGTGATCGAGGAGGCAAAGACATTTACATTCACAATGTTGGATCGACTAGTTTTCTAAAACACGATCAATTGGTAAATTTATAATATTATATTAGTTTTATTTAGTATTATTTGAAATGCTTTTTATACCAACTAAGGTTCAAAAATATATAAATAATTTTTATCGATCAATGACAATTGAAGAATTAGTTCAGCAGCCTACACGTGAACTTTTTACTTTTCTCGATCCGAGACGTCAAGGTAATTCGATATGATATTTTAAATTTTTTATAAATATATTTAAAATAATTATTTTAACGTTATTCTAATAAAAATTTGTAATTTGGGTGTCTCAAACAACGGAATAGGCAAATCTATATTAAATATGATTTATTCTCTTTTGAACAAACTATATACAAAATTTAGATCTATTTCGCACGAAGAACGTCAGATTTGGTTCAACATATTTACGATACGTTAATTTATTTTTAAATATGTAATTTTTAATATTTTTTAGTAATATATAAGTAAATTTTGCAGCAACAATTTACATGGGATCCCATGAACACAAAATTGGTGGAAGAAGCTTTTCAAAAAGAGGTTACGGTACAATTTTCCTGGCACATGAACGAGTGGAAACAAAAGTGAAAAAAAAGGAAAACACAAACCAAGAGGGTTGAATGAGTCGGTTTGGAACGAATTTATTCGTTATTAGAAATCTTTCAGCGTTGATGCCATCTCGAAGACTAATTCGGAAAACCAAAAGAGCGACCGAAAAGGCAAAGACATTTACATTCACTATATTGGATCGACTAGTTTTCTGAAACGAGCCGATCAATTGGTAAATTTATAATATTATATTAGTTTTATTTAGTATTATTTGAAATGCTTTTAAAATATTAATTTAGTCTTTTTTTTACTTTTATACACAAGAATTTGGAGCACCTCTACATTACTTTCAACTTCTCGAGGCCGTGCACACCAACAAAAAGACTGGTGTCATCCAAGATGGTCTCGTTAATGAGATCATCAAAAAGTGAAAAAAAAGTGATATTTTGTCTTAACAGTCTCAAATTGGTTTTTCATCTTCGGTCATCGAATTATCTCGTTTTGATATTAACCGTCTCGTTCTTAATGTAAGTTTGATTTCTATTTTTATTTATTTTTATATTTAATATTATAATATTTTTCTTATAATATTTTAAAATTTTTTATAGGAAATACCGTTTTCGAAAGGTCGTCATCCAAGACTCGATAGAGTTGTAGATACCAGTGGTGCAACATCTTCTGGTGGAAATGAGAAGAACGTCCAACTTAAAGAAAAAAAGCAGCTATGGAGATAAAGATGACTAGGATGAAATATTTTTTAGATTTTGTGAAAACTAAATTCCCATATTATCCGGATGATTTTTTCTCCTTTTGCTACTCCTCCGATATAATTTAAAACACTTTAAATTTAAATATTATTATATTTTTAATTTGAAATATTATTTTTAATTGTTTTAATATTTTTATTTAATATTTTAATTCAATATTTTTATTTAAAAATAATTATTATATTTTTTGTAAATGTTCGGCTATTTCTGACGAAAATAGTCATCGGAAAACTAAGAAAGGTCGATGGATAGTGTTATCGCTAATCCGTCGGATTTACCAACGAACAAAATTCCATCGGGATGGCGTCGGTATAGTTCCGATGGCTAGAAACAATCGGAAAATACCGCCAACTACAACTCCATCGAGTTTACGTCGGTAGTTTCCGATGTCATGTATCATCGGATTCAATATGTAATTCCCAATGGCATGTTTCATCAGAACGTCATCGCCCGGGAACCGACGGACAAGGGAATCGATATTCCCACCCCCCTCCCCCTACACATTTTCTGAGGCAACTCAAAAATAATGGAACTTTGCATTCAACATCTGTTAAGAGTTTGAGATTTTTTATCCCTAACTCCACTTGATTCGAGTAGAGATGCTAAAATGGAGTTATAATTAATGGGTTTTTAATGAGTATTTATAAAAATTAAATACACATTTTGATCCATTTATAAAAATTGAGATTAATGGGTTTAAATAAATATTCATTTAAAGCTCATATATTTAAAAGGGGTTTTGCTTCAAGAAAATTGGTATCCTATTAAATCTATTTACATTTTTCTTTTTATTGAATCAACAATGATTCAAACATACATTTTATAATAAGTAATCAATAACTTTTTGAAGAAAATAAAGAATAAAAATCATGTTTTATTAAAAAATACAAAAATATGTTTTTAACGTAAAAATGCGGAATTGGCGAGAAAATGTGGAATTATATTTCTTTGCAAAATAATGAATTACATTTTTCCGAAAATATGTGAAATCACGTTTTGGACAAAAAAAATGCAGAATTAGGTTTTTGGCAGAAAAATATGGAATTCATTGTTTGGAAAAAACATGAAATCATGTTTTTGGTAGGAGAATACGAAAGTAGATGAAAAAATGTGGAATCACGTTTTTAGCGGAAAAATACGGAATCACGTTTTTAGTTGAAAATACTGAATTATGTTTTTGACGAAAAAATATTGAATTACGTTTTTGACCAAAAAATGTGGAATCATATGTTTGACGGAAAAATGCTTAATTTTGACAAAAATATGGAATACTTCTTTGACAGAAAATGAATTTAAACGGGATGAATCCTAAATAAGGTAGATTTACCCATTTTAACATTTAAAAATGTTAGAAATTTAAATTTCTCATGAAACATATGACAAAAATTTAATATTTTATTTTTAAAAAATATTTTAATATATTTATAAAAATAATATTTTTAAAAAATACATAAATTTATTACCTATTTTAAAATAAAATTATAATATTTTTTATTAAAATTATAATATTTTTTTATTAAAAATATAATGTTTGTAAATAACTATAAACAAGAAAAATATAGATTTTTTTAATTTTTATTAAATGCATACTTTTGTGTGTTAGCAATTATATCCATCAATTAAAATAGATATCAATTTTGTTAGATATGCGTCGACTATTTGAGATATCACACTTGTGATGTTTTTCACTCAAATTCTTTTTAGCATTTTACTTTTTGAAGTAAGTTATAATTTTTATAGGTATTTTTAAACATTATTGTCATATTCACATGTGGTATACCACCACCAATACGAAATTGGTGTGTCCATTCACAAGACTCGTGGTCAATATTATCTCCAAATCAATAAGCTTTGGACATTAAGATAAATATCAAAATTCTAATCTGCATCGTATTGAAAACAAAGTCATTAGTGGTAGAACACTCCCGATTTGGGATATCGACTCACTATAATTGTTGTAATCATAAACGTTATTGTTAACTTTTTTATTTTATTGATACTTTTTATTCGTTTTACACAATTTTAAACCAAAAAAAGTAAATTAAAAGTGCACGAAGAATTATCGTACATCAAAATTCTTGTTCTTCTCACATAAACACTTCACAAAATTATCAGTTTTCGTTAATTCAATAAACATAACCAATATTTTTAGAATTAAGATTGTAATAATTGTGAAGGAAAATATATATAATAAAATGGAAATACCGATAAAAGAATTTGGAAAAGATGGACTTGCAAAAGCGATGCGCTCTTTCCTTAAATCTGAAAATATCTCATAGTATTACGCTTTCATGGCGGTCCGCGAATCCCAACTATTATGTTTTGCACAACCCAAAAACATAACTTTAGAGGTAAAGGTGATGAGCAACCTATGGTGCCCAGAAACCACCTCAAACATAATGAGATGGGGTGAATCACATTCACTGCCACGGACGCCCATGTGCTTCGTAATTTGCCTAAAAGGATCACATACTTCCGAACAAAAGTAACAGAAAATCCACTTATCCCCCGGATAGGTTTATATGCCGCTTAGCTTAGCAAGTTTATCTTTCTTTTGAGCCCCCCCCCCTCCCCCCGAGGAACGCCTAATAGTAACTAGATCTCACGGCGGGTGCCGCTATCTAACGAAGGATTTTTATGTGTATATGTTACATTTTTAGAATGAAAAAACAAAAATTTCTTTTTTTCTTTTTTTCTTTTTTTCATAACCTTAATGCTCAACAGATATAAAAAAGTTACTCATTTATAATGATAATTGATTCTCCACTAAAAATCATTTACGTTACAAAACAATAAACCAAATTAATTTGGTTTTAACTTAATTCAATAAAAGAGACATTATTTATGTTACAAACAATAAACTAAATTATTTTGGATTTAACTTAATTCAATAAAAGAGATATTGACTATTTGGCTTAAGCAACAGATAACAAATACATTTTGAACCAAAACACAATAATTGTACCAGCCATTGGTCCATTTGCTAAATTCTGAAAATTCAAAACTTTTCGATTATCTTAGTGCACTAATACACCAAAATGTATATAAACTTTTGAATTTTGTTCTAGTTTCTCAATTTTATATACAAAACAGATTTCAACACTTTATATGCAAAACAGGTTTCAACTCAACTTCTAATATGAGACAAATTATATTTGTTTATTTTATTATTATGAAACAACCCATTTTATATAATCATTTCTCATTCAAAACAATTCGATTAAATATATAATCATTTCTCATTCAAAACAATTCGATTAAATATATAATCATTTCTCATTCAAAACAATTCGATTTTAATGTTTTCACCAAAAAAATCACCGAAAATGATTAAAGATCATTTCCGTATAATTGAATTCTAACAAATGATTAAATGATTAAAGATCATTTCCGTATAATTGAATTCTAACAAATGATTAAATGATTAAAGATCATTTCCGTATAATTGAATTCTAATTTTTCAAACATTATTATAACAAAATCAGTTTAAAAATGCGCATTGTGACGATGACTAAAAAAAGTTTATATGGATCTGAGTTAGCTAAATTCTTGTTAAATCCAAGCAAGCTAAAAAGGTAACATGTCACATGTCATTGCTAAATCACATTTATGGGAAACACACACAAAAGCTAAAGAAGAAGAAGCAGAGAATATGTAAAAGAGAATCTCAAAAGCTCAATTACTGTGGGACTCATTTCCTGAGTCTACGTTCATCGGCTGAGGGTTCTTATAATCACTAATCTCATCCTTATACCGCTTTTTGTCTACTTGTGCTTTCGCTTCGTATGGCTCTTTTTCCTCGGCTAATGTTCAAAACAACAATACACAAACGATAAGGATCATGTAAAACACACAAACACACCAAAAAGAGCTTGAAGAAATTTTTTTTTAAAGGTTTACCAGACATTTGACGCCATTTATCTCCAAGAACCTTTCCCACCTCTCCAAATGCTATTCCTGGGTGAGTCTTCTTTATGTTCTGTTCAGTTCACAAGTAGAATCGATATCAGAGTCTATGAAAATCTCTCATATTGAAAGTTAGAATATTTCTACACTAATATATAAAGTTAGAATAAATCTAATCATTGCTAATTAGTTTTGATTTAGAAACCATGATTTCTAATAATCGATATATTCGGGAATGGTAAGTTTTACTGGTGAAAAAAACTTGAGTATCCTTTAGTGTGGATTATAGAAATAGAAGTATAAAATAAATAAAAAAGGAGAGATGGACTCACATCTCTTTCCATTTGAGAGAAGAACATGAAACCAGACATTGCTCGTTTTGGTGCATTGGGATCTTTCTTCTTTTTCTGCTGCTTCTTCTTCTTACTACTGCCTTCTTCTGGGGCTAATGCTTTCCTCTTTGGATGTAATCCTTTGGACGATGAAGCCTCTTTTTTGGGTTCTTTTTTTACAGATTTCTGAATCGAGTCGATGGTGGGAATAAAATAAAGATATGTTAAACATACGGTTCCACTGCTGAAAGAGTTCAGTTAAAAGAATACGAAAAGGTTTACCTCTTTCTCTTCTTCGCCACCTTCACTAGCATCAGAGTCGTCCTCGCCAGAGTCATCAGCTGATGAACCACTGTCATCATCTTTGCCAATAACAAAGTCTTCGTCCTTCATTAATTAAAAGTATCGATTGTCAAAAACACGATCTACATAACAAGAAGTAATTCGTTTCAGACATAAAGTACTTGCCTCCTCGTCACTCTCATCAGCAGCTTGGTTTCTGATACGCTCAAGATGAGGGTCAACAGCATCATCATCATCATTATCGCGAAGAACAGCAGCAACACCATCTGTGGTTCCAGCACCTCCAAGGTTCATAATCTTTAAACCCTTGGAGCTGCAGCAAGAGAAGATAATGGTTATTCTCAATAATTCAAATCTAAATGCAACTCTCTGTAACTTCAAATGTTGATACTATAAAATAATCCGTGCTTACCTTATGAAGGAATAGAGATTGTGATACTCATTCCTTTGAATGTTACGGAACAGATGTTCATGGTCAGTTTTCAGTCTTATGAGAAGATCAAAGTAATGCATGTTAGCGCCACCAGCAGCATGCCTTTCAAACTCCACATAATCAATCTAAAAACGCAAATAAAACTGGGTTAAACAAACCATCTCTATCTCAAAGACTAATAAAATTTACCAATTCACAATAACCAGAAAATACCTCATCATGAAGTATAAGCGTTGGAGGTTTAGGTAAAAAGAAAAAGCCCTTTTCAAGTGGATAAAGAACACCATCTTCTGCCTTAAGAGATGACTTCACTGCAAACCCATCTTGGGCACTGCGGAACTTTCCTGGTTTAGTGATCTTTGCACCAGACAGCCAACGCAATACGGTGGTGAATACTTCATGAATGAGACCCTAAAAGTTCATAGCTATATCTTTAGCAATCGGAAGGATGTATAAATTTTTTAACTAAGAAATTATACATAAGCGCAGAATAGAAAGAGACCTTATATGATCGTTCCAACTTGTCCTTGAACTTTGTATTCATAAGTTCATCACTAATTGACAGTTCACTTTCCACGACTGAGTCGGTCTCAAACTAGAGAAGTTGAGCAAAACTGATATGTAAAATCAGACTGGAAAACAAAGAAACACACTTGTAAAAGAAAACTGAAATGAAATGGAAAATAAAAGTGGTGTTTACCTGCATCACGATATGTGGGTACATTGTCTGCCCTTTTCGGATTGGTGGGTCTAGAGAGATAACAACAAACGTATGTGGCTGGTTTGACTGCTCAAGCATAAAACAGATAAACTGAGTTCCATTAAGAGGTATAAGATTCAGCAATCATAATTTCATAATCCTTCTAAATTCTAAACTGATGAATGCTAACATAAGTAAACCATGAGATATGCTTAAAAAGAATTACCTTTGGAAGCAAAAACAAGCGGACAACACTACTGTATTGGATTTTAAAGTCATTAGCTTGTCCTTGCAAACGTAAAAAGGAAAGGTGGAGTTCCACACTGTACCGACCCCTGTGAAAGAAAATACCAATCATGTAGCCATGAGATGATGCAGCCATACCACAGTATTACAAGTTTACAGCAAATGATAAGGTGAACAACTAACACCCGAATAGTTAAAAAAAAATTATGAAGAAACAATGTTTACCTGGGTGTGAGTATTGCAATACCCTCAAATGTGACAACCGCCTCCTCAACTCCAGCACCAACATCAGCCATTGACATGATTTTATCACGGAAAACCTGAGACATGCTCTTGGCATCAACAGAAAAATACTTGAGACACACCCGTATAAGTAAAATGATTAGGAAACTTACTTGAGCCGGGGGACGGTTTTCATCACCAACAAACTGGGTGTTGGAATTAGGAATATGAAAACTTATTTCCATCAGCGAGTCTTTCTGTAAATATATATAAAATAATTAGGAAATCATCTAGTATGTACCCTTATATACATATTAGCCTAGAAATTACATTTCTAAAAGGGAAAGAGTACCTCATTGGCACCAGCAGTATCATCAACATGAAACTCCAATATGACGTCATTTTTCCCTTGAAGCTGAGTCTGCGAAACATCAGCTAGGGATACTTCAAAAGCTTGCTTTGCACCAACCGAAAAGGTTAGTGTATTCCCTGCACACAGAAATTCACTTTAGAACCACAAATGGACTAGGTAAAGCTTAAGTTTACTTAGTTAAAAGCTCGAGTAAAAATGTACATTGTGATTCTTTCCAACTAAAAACAATCACTTAAGGGGAAGAAACCACACCATAAAGATATAAAGAACTCACCATTCAAATCCACCTCTCCCCAATTGCGACCACTGACAGATAATTGTTTCTCTTCAGGTGCTTTTCCAAAATTTGTTTGGAAAAAGCTGCTCAAACTTGCAACATCCTATTGAAAAAAAAAGTATAAAATTAAGTACAAATACAACTGAAATACTGAAACAGAAGGAAGAAGATATGCACAAACCTGATCCCTAAATCCAATGAATTTATAGTATAACCCATCTTTGGTTTTTACTCCCAACTGATTCGTCCTTGGAACTTTCATCCAACTTAGACCTATAATATCAGATTTATCGACTTCCACAGCTTTTCCACCACCTTGCTTCTTCCATTGAATGCCTCCTGAGCTAATTTTAAGAATTCCAGGGTTCTACAATACCAAATTGAAACCTAAATAAGCACAATATATCGTCCGGAAAAAAACCCTAATACGATTATTCATGGAAGAATTCCCATCAATCATGAGATACAGAAACAGCGACGAGGTTTAAAAAAACAGCTGTAAACCACAAAGGAAAAAAAATCAAAATCCTTCATTTCTTCTCGAATAATCGAACGATGGAAGCTAAAAACGGCATCAAGAGTTAGAAATTACGGTTTTCGAAGGAAGAGGAAAACGCGAAAGCCTAAAGGAACTGAAAGACACTAAAACAAAACCCCGGCGAGGTAAGAATGTTAGAGAAGTAAACGCACCGTTCCTCCTCTACCACTGAGAGAGATATTATTGAAGCTATGGCCGTCCGTCATGGCTTCCGATGAGAGATGAAACGAGAGAGGAAGCGAATGTGTGTTTTTGTAAGCTTCGCTGCGCAATTTTAAAAATAATTAGAGGTTAATTAGAAAATCATTAGCTTCCTTAATTGGAATCAATTTTGAAGGGTATTCAAGTTTTGTTTTACCTGAAGTGTATCTGTAAAAAAAAAACTTGTTATCGGCATAGTTAGTTAAATTTAGACTGGTGCACTAAAATATTCATATAATATCAGAGAAGTATATAATTTATTTTTTATATAAAGTAACATTTTTAAAAATTTTAATAATGATTATGTAAATAAAATATATAATAAAATTAGATTATACATATAAATTTAAATTATTTATATATTAGACGCAGTTACATGCGATACATTGTTGTTCGTTTACCTTTCGTATCTATTTGTGACATACGAAGTTATTTGCGACATACGCAGCTACCTGCAGCACACGCAACTATCTGCACCAGATGTAACAATCAAACGTTACATCATGCGTTACAATTTTTTCGAATGCTGATTAAAACAGCGGTGCGATTAAAAATATATGATCAACCGCAATCGCAACCGCATGCGATATACAAACGACTAACATATGCTACAGATGCATCTGCAATATTGACCGTAACTGTAGCCACAGCCGCCTGCGAAGATCAAATGAACAACACTATTGTATTTGTATTTTATAAAATATTAAGAATTTCCAATATATTAAAATAACGCATTTTAAAATATTTGTTCCAAATTTAATATTATAAAATTAGAATTTCAAATAATTATACAAAAATATTTATTTATTTTAAATAAATTATATATAAATTTAAAATATTATATTTAAATTTTCTAATTTAAAATTTAATTATTTTATTATAATAAAGTTTTAATATATTTAACTTTTAAATTTATATTATTATTAAAAATATAAACTAACATGCTATTACGGAAACAAAAACATTAAAAAAAAAAACTATTTAAAAAAATTGTCCATCATCAAACATATAATTTTATTGTTTGTCGTTATTAAAAGTTCATAGGAATTACAAACGAATTTAAACAAACTACAAATAGAGAACATTCTAGCCAAACTAAAAGCAGAGAAATATGTTTAACTCTCAAATCGAGAGAAAAGAGAGCAAAACTCTCAAATGTTTAACGGGAATAAACAAACAAATCAGAGAGATTCTTATTGGGGAATCTTAATACATGCATTCACTTAGAAAACAGTGAATGTAAAAAAGCAGGAGATTTTTTTTTTCTGGTAAGCAAGAAGAATGAAGAAAACCAAACAACAACCCAATTGGTTCGTTCTTCTTATTCCCCATATTTCAGACATATTACACATTCAATGTGTGTTTTTTCTTGTTTGACTTCTTACCAGATTCAGAACATGTAGACAACACTGTCATGGATCCTGGACTTCTGGTTCTGTGCAACACATTCAGATATCCACATCAGGTTCCTGATCTCCTGCTCCCTCAACCTCATATACGCAAAGAAAACAGCGTAATGGAACTGCAAAACTCAGGTTTAAACAACCATTGTTAGCACTGGACCTGAACTTAGAAACCTATAACATATACAATGGCACTCCACGGCCTCATATGTATTAGTCCTGAATTCTCCAAATTTCTATAGAAGCAACTAAAATTCGGTTCTAGAGGAAACTGAAGGTCATCAATGAAGCCGATATGTTATGGAAAAAAAGGAAAGTTCATTCTTTCATTGCCTAGATGGATACAAACCTGCTGCTCAAAGGCTAAGCAAAGCCTTCTAACTTCTTCTTCATAAAATGCCTTGTCGAGCATCTGGCTTTCTCCATATGACATCTTGGAGAATATAGCTTGATATGGTGGGTATTTCTCCATAACACCACGAACCTAACAGTCAATTATAATTGGTTTCACTGAGCCATAATTGCAAGCTTAAGATACTTATAATATATTAGCTTGCAGATTTACCTGATCTATGTCTTCGCAGATAGCAAGCTCCTCATGCCCATATGGATAGCTCCAGAAGCAAAAAAAAAAAAAAAAAAAACATGGTGAGAAACACTAGTTTAGAATGTTATACAACCATTAAAGGGAATCATCATTCAATTATGGAATGCTTACAGGAGACCAAAGTTAGAGTACAGTTTCTTCCTGTCTTCTCTTGTCAGCTCAGTGCCAATGCTGCACAAAAGAAGAAAACCAGTTCAGTGCCTATAACGCTATACATGAAAAGAAAACATCTCGTGACGCCTCACTGCGCCTTGCGCAATTTTAAACTAAGCAATTACCTATTGATGGTGATATTCACCGCTCTTCTATCAGCTTCAAAGGCCAAAAGGTCAGACATTATCTCTGCTGTTGCCCCACCAAGTTTCTATTTCGGATACAAAGTAGAAAACGGGTTAGCAACTAAAGGTAGATTCCAAAATGTTGTAAAAGGACTAGGAGTCCAATAGCACCTGACAGAACTTGTAAAAATCCTCGAGGTATGCTTTGTAGAGGGTATTTCTCATAATCTCAATGTTCATGTCATCCAAATCCTACAAATATTAAGCAGAATCAGATCTGCACATGGTCCTATATTCACAATTTAGCAACAGACTAAAATACACTTGCACAAGATTGAAAACAAAAACTACAATAATAAATCTTTCAGCTTTTTACCTCCGATGTTAAACATTCTGAAAAGTATGGAGCCAGAGGAGTGTCAACAAGCACCAACCTATAGAGTTCCCGCATGTTCTGAGCAACTGCTAGTGTAGCAATGCTGGAAAAGCAAAAAGAGAAAGCATGAGAAAAAAAACATAAAGGTGAAAAAACAAGAAAAGGGGTCTGAGTATGAAGCAGTGGTAGGAGGACGTATAAAAGATGCAAAATTTCAATGCAGTTACCTGTCAAACATGCCTAAAGGATGACATTTCTCCAACAACTCTTGGACATCTCTCTCGTGCAAGGTTCCAGTAACAATCAGCACGACATTGTCAATCATGTGGCCGTATCTGCATTTATTACGAGGTAACAATCTAAGCTAGCATTTAAAAATAAAATAGAATGATAATAGTCTTTTCCTTAAACATATAGTAAACCGAATATTTGCTTTGTCTAGTTGTGATCTCAGTAAAGGTAGAACTTCAGGAAAGCAACAAATCTTACATTTTGATTTACATCAGATATGACTAAGGCAGAGGTAAAATACAAACAAAATTACCAATCTTTGTTCTGGAAACTAAAAAAAGCCACAAATACAATCCCCTGTTAATCTAGAACCATGATTTTAAGGGAATACGAGAAATATCTCACTTACCTGATATACTCTAAAAAGGTTGACATAGGCTCAGTTGCTTGACAAAGCATATGCTTATAATCATCAACAAGCTTGAGCGTACACTTCTCCACAATTGTGGTGGTATGCAGAGGTGACGCTTCTGCAGCCAAGGATTAGAAAATGTTAAGATGATAAATAAACAACAATTCAGATACAAGAACTAACAATTGCGAATATTTGAAACACAAGAACAATTTGTGCAGATATTGAGACTCAACAAAATGACTGTGTCGTCTAAACATCTGATTAGAGATCCAATTATGAAGATGAATGACATTTAAAAATAAAACTGTGGCTAGAACCAATTTCACATAAAGTCATTAGGAAATTTCACTAATTCCCACATCAAACTAAACCAACAAATTCGAGGTCAGGAAATCAAATTCATATTGCAACTGAGTCAATTTTGAGCATCATGGATTGGTAGAGCGATCGTAATGAGAAAGACGCACCGTTTTGAAGGTAAGAACCGTATTTTGTAGCAGAGAGGTGCATTTTGATGTCGTCTAGGTTTTCGCACTGGCAGAGATTGTTGTAATCGGCGGTGGTGAGAAGCCCAGCACGGTGACCTCTAACGATCGCCTCCAAGTATCCGCCATGGATGTTGAACGTAAGCGCCTCGAATCCGTACATGTTTTTATTCTTTTCTTGCGAGGAATAATCTCAAAGACTTTCGGGAGAGATCTGAAGAAGAAAATCGAACCAGAGATCTGTAGCAGAGATCGACGCGAAGAAGATTAGCTTTGAAATTGATTGAGACTCGTATGTGGCACGTTCAATTACAATAGTATCCTTAAACCGGTCTGCTAAAATGAAGACGCACAAGATGTTTAAAACCGGATTGGGATCCGAGAAGAACTATCCAAATCCAAATCCAAAATCCGCAAAGGAAAATTATAGTTTGGGTATCCAATTTTTGTTCGAATCCACATTCAAAATCGTTTAGCGTTTAAAATTTAGGGTTTAAAATTTATAGTTTATGTTTTAGGGTTTAAAATTTATAGTTTATGCTTTAGGGTTTAAAATTTATAGTTTATGCTTTAGGATTTAAAATTTATAGTTTATGATTTAAGGTTTAGGTTTTATCGTTTAGGGTTTACCATTTATGATTTAAAGTAAACGATTTATAGTTTAAAGTTTAAAGTTTAGAATTTAGGTTTTACGATTTATGGTTTATGCTTTAGGGTTTATGTTTTAGAATTTTAGGGTTAAGGGTTAAAGATTTATGGTTTATGGTTTATGGTTTAAGATTTAGGGTAAAATAGTGTTTTTAAAAAAAATCCAAATTTAGAACAATATAATTAAAATTTCAAAAATAATACAATTTTTATGTAAAAATATTTGTTTCTCCTAAATTAATTATAAATAAAATTAAAATATTGTATTTTGATTTATTTTTTCTAATTTATGATTTATTTGTCTTTATTAAAAATATGTCTTAAATTATTTTAATATTAAAATGTGTGATATTGTTAAAAAAAAAAAACTAATGTTCCTAAATTTGGAATAAAAATTTAAAATAATAATATTTTTATCAATTGCTCTATATAGAACTATAAAATAACAAAAAGTAAATTGAAAATATTATATAAATTTCAAAAAAAATTCTTGTCGTTTTGTACACTATTTTAAATGTATTATGTGGTTAGAAATTTAAAATTTTGAAACACATGTTTATTAGTTAACTTTTAAATTTTATTCAACAAATTCATTTGTTATTTTAAAAGTTTAATTATGATCATGTTCATTTGACAGGCGCAGGTTCCTGCGGCTGCAGCTGCGGCAGATTGTTGTTCGTTTAACTGCAATTTTTTCGACCGCTGATTAAAATAGCGGTGCGACTAAAAATCTACGATCAACCGCAACCGCAACCACCAGCGGCAGACAAACGAACAACATCTACCGCAGCCGTAGCCGCAGGATTGACCGCAGCCGCAGTCGCAGCCGCCTGCGGCGACCAAACGAACAACACTTATGTAATTCTATTAAATCCAATGTAATAAAAATATGTGTTCGCTACATTTTTAATCATAAACACGGAAATTTTACTCATTGTGAATGGTAACGGTTGGGCCCTCCGGCAAGCCCAATGAATCGAAGAATCGTCGACGCACACACCGATGGAATTGGAAAGTGCAGAACCGACGAGATTCGTGTTGGGGCAAAGGCGAGATTCGGGGGAATCTCAAATCACGCAGATCTCGCTCCGTTCATCTTTCTCAATCCAAATCTGCAATCCAACGATAAGGAAAGAGTGATGACATGCTTAATGGAGAAGATTTTCGGCTGGTTGATTTCGATAAAGAGAGAATCAATCTCCCAATTCAAATCGGGAAAGTCGATCCCTGGGTATTCCGGTGACTGCGCGAAAAACACCGTTATATATACGGACTCCTCCCCTAAAGAATTCCTCACCGGAAAATCACAAAAAAATCGCCCAAAACATGAGCCATTCTCACAACCGACTCCCATATCTTGAGTTTTCTCTCTCGGCTCCCGAGAGTTTTCTTCTTCCGGAACACTTTCCGGTTGCCTCCCCGTTCCAAATCAAGCCATACCTCCGGCTTGACTTCCATCATCACACTGCGGCTCTCTTAGACCCTCAGGTGTGTGTGATAACTATTGCGGTTCACCTCCCCCGTGAATTTACAAACCTCGCCGAAATCTCCTCTCGGCGGCAAAATCGATTCCGAGAAATCGCCCATATGGCGACATCACTCACCAGAATTGGGAGTCCATCACACGATAGTTTCTCTCAACTAACCAAACCGGTTAATTGTGAATTGGATTTATTCGGTTATCGTGGTTCGGCTAAACCAAATTTGGTCAAGGCAAACCTTGGTCAAACTTTGGTCAAATGTCGATTCGGTTATTTCTTAACCACTTATACCAAACCAAACATCAAGATGACAATTTCAGGATTTTTGGTCGCCAAAAATTGCAGATAACCCAAGAAGCCATACCCTATCAAAATAAGGGCATTTGACAATTCTGCCGTCTTAAAGCGGTTTGAGTCAACATTGGTGGGATGGGTCTTGAACATGATATTGCAAGGGCACAAGGTCTGTACTTTCATGACCCTCCTTCCATCCATTTGGAACTGCGAGGGTCGGGTCCAAGGACAAAAACTGAGCCAAGGCCGGTTCATGTTCAAATTTAACTCCGATGCGGATATCAAGGCAGTTCTTGAGAAATGCCTGTACCACTTTGACCAATAAATGACTACCCTCGAAAGATGGGTACCAAATGTGAGGTCGGACTTCTCCTCGACAATTCTATTCTGGATAATGATTGTGGGAATCCCAACACACTATTGGGCTGAAGAGATGATTGTGGACATTGGCCAAGCCATGGGTGAGCTGTTCTAGTATGATGTGGAAGAATCCAAAATAAGAGTTTCTCTCAATGTAGATGACCCCCTGGTGTTTGCACGAGACCTATAGTTCGCAAATGGAGACATACTCACAGTGACTTTGGACTATGAGAAACTCTCTAAATTTTGTGATCGATGCTTCCGCATCACACACGATGAAAAACACTGCCCAGGGAAGAAGGAGACGGTAGCTCTCCCACCACCCCCTCCTCCTCCTCCAAGAAAAACGGAGGAAGCGCCCCGACCAAGAAGACCCGATGTGAGACCATCGAATGGAGTGTGGAAAGCCGGAGGAAAGGCCCCTTTGCCGTCTCTGATAAAAAGATCCACAAAACATCCAGTAGTAAGGCGGGTACTAAGCTTCGATGATCCAGCACCGAAGCGAGATGGAGTTCTTCGGGACAAAAAGTTGGGCCAAGAAAGAATCGACAAGCTTGCGCCTAAAGTAGTCCGGAAAGATCGACAGGAGAGAAACGACCTTCGTGGTACAAGGAGACAGAGGAAGAGGCCATCCAGGAGAATAGACGAATCATGAGAGGTTCATCGTCCTCCTCCCGCGCTATCCATCTAATAGAAAACGTTGTTCTTCCTCAATTTCAGGTAGATGCAAGAAAGGGCATCAATCCAACTGAGATTATCTCCCCAATGAAGGAGATCCTTGTAGGTGGGAATAATCGATCCGTAGGAAAGGAGGCAAACAAGCTAAGCGAAAGAATCTCAAAAGCCCTCCAAGTAAGAAAGAAAATTGGGAAGAGCCCATATCGAGTATCAAAAGTGAGGCAAAGTGCAGTAATGTACTTTGGGGAGGCCAAAGCTCGGGACAAGCCCCCAGGTGAAAGAGAAAGGAAAGTCTTCGTCCACCTGAGAGACGGCCGCTCCAAAGAGGGGAAATTCGGAGGGACCAAAGAATCCGGTGGTCAAGCAGAGACCACCGGAAGACGTCTAATGCTACTAAGTTGGAACTATCACGGAGCGGGGAGCTACCTAGCAGTTCACCGATTGTGGGAACTACACAAGTTGTTGTTCCCGGGGTTACTTTTTTTTTATGGAAACAAAACGCAGTAGGAGCTTCATCCAAGACATGCAAGCTCACCTATGATATGATTTTCTTTTTACGGTGGAACCATCAGGCCTGAGTGGGGGACTGGCGTTGATGGCTAAAGCCAAATTTAATGTTCAAGTTTTATTCGCAAATAAAAATATCATTGATGTACTAGTTACCATTGGTTATAGTAAAGTCTTTATATCTTTCGTTTACGGAGACCCTATTGTCCGTTTGAGAAATAACGTGTGGGAACGCCTCGTCCGGATAAGTCTAAACAGGACTGAACCATGGCTAATAGTGGGAGATTTTAATAAAATTAATGGAAACTACGAGAAATCGGGCGGAAGAATCCGCCCAGAAACGAGTTTTATGGACTTCAAAAACATGCAAGTAAACTGTGGCATGTCTGATTTCCCATTCAGAGGAAATAGTATGTCTTGGTTTGGTAGGAGAGGAGGCACCATAATCCGTTGCCACCTTGATAGGGTTTTAGGCAACGAAGAATGGCACAATGCCTTCCCTTAGAAAAAAACAGAGTACATGCGCTTCTGTGGATCTGATCATCGTCCGATCTGGATCCACAGCCTCACCCAAATTGGGAAGAGGAGGCCATGTTTTCATTTCGATAAGTGATGGCTATATAAATCCAATTTTGAGGAAGCCGTCTAGCAAGGATGGGCACAAACCGACGGAAGTCAGGAACCCTCGTTTATGGAACGAATCTCCAGATGTCGCGCATCGATATCCCGGTCTAGACACGCCAAAACCCTCGTCTCCTCCAAGATCATAAAAGACCTAAAGGAGGAACTCGAAAAGGCATAATCAACTAATTCAACATATGCCGAAGAACTGCTCGTCCAAAAACAAAAACTATGCGGTACGATCAAGGACGAGGAAGTTTTCGGGCAACAAAAAATTCGCGCTCTATGGCTCAAGGAGGGGGACCAAAATACCAAATTCTTTCATACGGCCACAAAACAGCACCAAGCAAAGAACCGAATCTTAGGTCTGATGGATAAGAACAACACATGGGTAGAAAAGGAGTCAAAGGTAGAAGAGGTCGCGATGGAATACTTCAAGAACCTGCTCACAGCCTCCAACCCAACCGACACAGAGTTTGCTCTAGGCCACCTAACCTCAAAGATAACCTTGGAAATAAACGACCCCCTAGTGAGACAAATTACAAAAGAGGAGGTTAAGGATGCGTTGTTGTCAATGCACCCGGAGAAGGCACGGGACCCAGATGGAATGACTGTCCTCTTTTACCAAAGGTTTTGGAATCTGAATGGAGACAACCTGGTTGACCTGATAAAAGACTTCACGATCAACTGAGTGCTGGATCCAACGCTAATGGTGACCAACATATGTTTGATCCCCAAGAAGGAGAAACCTAGACAGATGTTTGAATTCCGACCCATTAGTCTATGCAATGTAGGCTACAAGGTTATATCAAAAATACTATGCAACAAAATGAATGAGATCCTGCCATCACTAATATTGGAGACCCAATCAGCTTTTGTTGATGGGCATGCGATCTCCAACAACATTCTTATTGTACAAGAGGTCTTCCATGCTCTACGATCAAGGCAAACTTGCCAGGCATGCTACCTCGCGATCAAAATGGACATTAGTAAAGTCTACGATAGAGTGGAGTGGAGATTCTTAGTAGCCCTAATGGAAAGGTTGGGCTTCACAAAGAAGTGGATAGAGTGGATCATGATGTGTGTTGCAAAGGTGACTTACCAAGTGATAATCAACGGGGTCCCAAATGGTCACATAGCCCCGTAGCGGGGAATCCGCCAGGGTGACCCTTGTCCTCGTACCTGTTCATCTTGTGCACTGAGGTCTTAATAGCCAACCTGAGAGAGGCTGAAACATCGAAAGTCATTAACTACATGCATTCGGCTGGCTCGCACAAGCCCACATATATCACACCTTCTCTTCGCCGACGATAGCCTTTTCTTCTACAAGGCCACAATAGAACAATGCGAGGCCCTTCTCAACACCCTGGACGTCTACTGCAAGGCCTCCACACAGCAGATAAACTATGACAAGTCATCCATTGTTTTTGGCAAAAAGGTCCCAGAAGACACCAAACTAGCTATCAAGGACAAAACCAGAATCCACATGGACAGCGGAGTCAGAAAATATCTAGAAATCTTGGAAAACCTGAAAGGCTCCAAAGTCCAGATATTTGCTTACGTATAAGAACGAATCCAACAAAAAATAAATGGATGGTTGCTAGAATCTTATCCCGAGGTGGGAAGGAGATTATGATCAAATTAGTGGCAATGGTGATACCAACATATGAGATGTCATATGTCATGCTTCATGTTCCCAAAGTCCCTGTGTAAGAAGCTGAACAACTTAATCAGCAATTTCTGGTGGAGCTTTGGAAATTCCGAAAGGGGCATACATTGGCTCTCATGAGAAATTCTATGCCTCCCCAAAGCAGATGGGGGACTGGGATTCAAGAGTCTGGAAAATTTCAACAAAGCCCTCCTAGCAAACAACTGTGGCGACTATAGAAATATTCCACGTCCTTAGTGACACAAGTCTTGAAGGGCTGATACTTTAAAGAGTCTCATGTCTTCCAGGCAAATAAACCATACCGTGCATCTTACAGCTGGAGGAGTATCTGGTCCGCCAAAAACCTACTGGATCTAGGCACGAGAAAGATCCTGGGAGATTCCACCCAGGACAAAATATGGACGGACCCTTGGATCCTGGACATAGCCCCAAGGGGCCCAAATAGGATTAACCAACATCAGTTCCCTAACGCAAGGGTAAATGACCTTATTCGGCTGGAAACTGGTCGGTGGAATGCCCGAGAATTAAAGAAGTTATTCTGCCCTGAAGATGTCTAACTATCATGTCCATCGGTTCCCTAACGCAAGGGTAAGTAACCTTATTCGGCTGGAAACTGGTCGGTGGAATGCCCGAGAATTTAAGAAGTTATTCTACCTTGAAGATGTCCGACTAATCGTGTCCACCCCGATTATCCGAACAGGAAAGAGCACGTTTTACTGGCACTTCACAAAAGAGAGAGAATACATAGTAAAATCGGGATACGAGACTCTACAGAAATGGAAAGAGCCAAATCTGCAGATTCTACTATAGCGCCCATCGCTATCCTATTGAAAAATGCAGTCTGGAAATTAAAAATCCCGAGGAAGATACAACATTTCCTCAGATAATCCCTCTCAAGAGTAATAGCCTCCCATGGACGTCTACATCAATGCCACATTAGAAGTGAGCCAACATGTGAAATTTACAGCAATGACAACAAATGCATCAACCATGCCTTATTCATATGCCTACCGCCTCGCCAGACGTGGGCTCTATCACTTATCCCCTCTGCCCCCACCATCTTCCCGCTCAATAGCCTATTTAGTAATCTGGATTATCTATTATGGCGAATACCAGAGGAAGGCCAAACATAACCTGATCCGAGGATATTCCCATGGATCCTATGGTTTATCTCGAAAGGACGAAATGACAAGGTCTATCACAACATAGATCAGACCGCCATAGAAATCCTTGACAAGGCCCGCAGGGAGAGCCAGACATGGTAGGATGCAATAGGACCGAAGGCGACGGGCGACACGGAGGGAAAGGACGTTACCATCAAGGACACCCCACCCATCGTATGCTTTATAGATGGCTCGTGGAAAGATGCGGAGCCAACATCGGGAGTGGGGTTGATTCTGAAACTCAGAGACGGCACCAGCGATCTAATAGGGATGAAAGGCACAAATAAGGAGCAAACACCACTCCACACAGAGTTTTTAAGTCTCCGTTGGGCGATGCTTAGTTTGTACAAACGGCAAAGATTCTGTGAGAGATTCATCACAGACTCAACCGACCTAGTTTAGCTAATCGACAACCCGGAAGGGTGGCCATCATTCTCAGCAGAGCTTGAGGAATTCAACGCAATTCGACAGCACTATCCGGAATTCACACTCACCTACCAAGCTAGGGAAACGAATACACAAGCGAACAGACTAGCAAAACGAGCAAGAGAAAGGAACACAATCTTCACACATATAAACACTTTAATACCACATTAGTTCGAAAACACATCACAGATGTGCTGACCAGATGTCAATTGGATTGCTTATACCAAAGTGACAAAAAATCACAAATATTTTATAATATGAAGTATTTATAATAGATTCTTAAAATTTTAGTAACAAGAAAAAGAAAAAAACTAATGAACAAAATTTCAATCTTTGAGTTTTTTTGAACGAACCCCAAACCCCATGTACTTCAAACTAACAAAAAGAATTACTTCTGTTTTCAACTATTTGAAAAACACATATTTTAAACATTAATATTTTTTTAATTGTAGTATAGACATATGATAAATTATGGTTGGAAATAGGGATATTAAAATATGTTAGAAATTTGCAGGCCTAAACGTGTCGATTGTAAAAGTTTCAACCTGTGATCTGTGCAATTACATAAAAAACTAAACGAATTTTTATAAATTAGTCCATTACGATCTGTGAGTTTAATGGACATATCCAGTATTAAATGGGTCAATCCGTTTAGCCATTAAAGTTTATTTTTATAAAATCTTATCACTTAACTGCACCTCCATCTTTGTGACCCATGTAGCTCTCTCTCTCTCTCTCTCTCTTTATCTCGAAGATCCATGTAATTTTCGCTCTCAAAGACTCGTCTAGCTTTCTCTCTTGAGGATCCGTATAGCTTTCTCTCTCGAAGACTAGTGTAACTTTTCCATTTGCGCCTATGAAGTATTTCTTTTATCGATCGATCTAAAAGTAAAAGTTTGTGATTTTGTTTTTGTAAATTGTGGGTTATTTATGGAGACGAGACGTTAGCTTTAATTCATTGTTTACCTGCTTTAGCTATATTAAAGGTGACACAAGAGTGAATAAAAAAGATAAAGTACATCACACATATACATATACACATTTTGCTTATGACTCCACTTGAAGATGATTTTAATTTATAAGTATTCTTTCTTTTTTTGACACTGAATTACACTTCAGTTATTGATTAGAAGACATTTGACGTGTCCTCGAACCAATAAGGAACTGAAGTGTTAATGAACAAAAAAATAGGATTCCTCAAACATGCTTGTTTAGCGAGCGTATGCGCATGTAATTCTTTTCCCGAGGCTGATGCAACAAGGAGAAATCATGAAGATTCTGACAAAAGCGACTCAAATTCCTTGATCTTAGCATCAAAAACGGGCTATTACGTCGAGTTCTTAACCAGTTGTACAAAATCTGCAGAATCCATGATAAAACAGGTACAATATCGTTGAGGTTTTTGCAAACAAGTCATAGCCCGGAATAACACTACAAAATTTATATGGAATGAGGACAAACCTCTATTGATATCTTGTGTACCAAGAATATCTATTGTATAGTCCTAGAGCTTAAGAATCCAACCCACCCCGGTCCTCCATTTTTCAAGAGTCGTCACGTAAATGGGGAATACACCAAGGATTGTGAAACATGGAAATCTCCCTAGTCTCGATCTCATCAACACCATTGGAGCCATACCAGGTTTCACATTTCCATCATACTTTATCCAAAATAGCAATGGTGGTCTAGTATGAATTATTGTAAACCTTCTCATTTCGTATTTTCCAAATTAACCATAGAAACCATGGGTAACTACGTAAATCCATACCTATCTGCAATTGTTCCGAGATATTCCAGAATAAGTAGCCAAAATTACGAAATAGATTGTTGGCCGGAATATTTTTGAAGCTGATGGTATATTTGATAAAGCCCATGTTTGGTGTGTAGGAGGAAATATCAAACATTGTATGATTGATACTTTCTATTTCATTCCCACAGAGTTCACACAGAGAATCACTTCAGATGTGTCTCTGAAAAAGTCGCCCATTAGTGGGCAAAGCTACTGACAACTATTGCGAGAAAAATATTGAACCTTTTTAGGTATTTTTACCTTCCATAGTGTCTATTTGAGAAGACTAAGAGTGATGGTCGCTGAAGCAAAAAATCAATCGTTGGATCCTTTTCTTTCTGAAAACTCTCGTATTCGGATTTCACAGTTTACACTCCAGCCTTCGTAAAATGCAAACAGTATTTACTCTCCCTACATCAAACATTTGGTGTTAGGGTAGCAACCAAGCTCAAATCTTTCGGATGGAACCAGCGTTTAACTCCGAGATATTCCATTGACCCGTATTTGGATGATAAAGATCTACCATACTTAAACGTAGTTTCAATTGAGAATTAATCTCTCTCGGAGGTCTTGGGAAGTCATCTGAGACCCATGGGTCATCCTAGAGTTGAATGTTACGGCTGGAACCAATAAGCTTTCGTGCCCCTTTATCCACTAAATATTTTGCAAACCAAATACTTCTCCATCTATACGAGGGACGTAATGGCTTTTTAGCAATGAAAGCATGGGTCTTCCGAAAGTATCGCCCCTTTAAAACTCGTGCAATCAAAGACGAGAGATACATCTATAGTCGCCATAAATGTTTAGCAAGTAGCCTTATTAAAAGTTTCAAAGTTTTTAAAACCAATGCCACCCTCCGTCTTCGTCAAACAAAGATACCTCCATGATAACGAGTGGATTTCTTTTGAATTATTTCTTGTGGTCAATCAAAAATTGCTAATTGCACTAGTAAGAATTTTACACAGGGTTTTGGAAAGCAGAAAACATGACATAAGATATGTTGGTGTATCCATGACTATTGATTTAATCAAAACTTCTTTACCTATCGGGATAAGAATTTGGCAAACCATCCATTAATTTTGTGTTGGATATGATCTTTTACGTATGCGAAAATTTGTGTTTTTGATCCAGTATGGGAGTCCTAGATACTTTCCCACACCTCCATCCACTTGAATCCCAAGAATATCTTTGATTAAAATTTTAGTACTTTCGGAAATCTTCCGGCCAAAAGTGAGAGTTGACTTGTCATAGTTAATTTGTTGCTCTGAGCATTGCAAAAAATAAAATATCATCCGCAAAAAAAAAAAGAGATATTGGTGGACTAGCTTGAGCCACACGTAAATTTGTAATGCGATTCGCCGCCTCTGACGCATTCAGATTTGAAATAACACCTCGGTGCACAAAATGAAAAGATGTGGAGACAGTGGATCTCCTTGTAGTAATCCACGACTAGGTATAGTATAATCTTTAGGGGCTCCGTTGATCAGCATTTGATAAGAGAATGAATTAACACAATTCATAATCCTTTCCACCCACTTTCTCGTCAAACCCATATTTTGAAGCATAACGGTCAGAAAATCCAATCTACTTTATCATATGTTTTATTCATATTTGTTTTAATTGTCATATAACTTGATCGGCATTTTGGATGCATATTTAATGCATGGAAAACCTGTTGTGCAATAAGAATATTGCCCGCAATAATTTTCCGAGAGAAAAATGCAGATTGTGTCTCAGATATTAATGATGAGAGATATTTCTTTAATCTATGACATAGGACTTTCGATAGTATTTTGTAACACGCATTGCATAGGCTGATTGGTCTAAATTATGACATCGATTTAGGTTTTTTAGATTTTGGAATAAGACATATATTAGTTTCATTCAAAGATTCCTCCATCTTCACATATTGCATAAAATCCTTAATCATCTTCACCACATGATTTCCTAGAAAATGTCAAAACTTTTGAAAAAAGAGAGCTTTTTAGGATTAATGCAAACATAGCTGCTTTAACCTCCTCTTTTGTCACTTCTCTTGTTAAACGGTTATTCATATACTAAGTAACACACGGATGCAAGTGTGACAGCGAAGCCTTCAGATCAGTCACCGTTGAAGATGAAAATATATTATTGAAGTACTCCAAAACGATGGATTCAACAAAAGAATCTTTCTTTGTCCAGACACCATTTTTATTTAGAAATCCTATGATATGGTTCTTTGCACGACGCTGCGTAGTTGATGCGTGAAAAAACTTTGTGTTGTGATTTTCTTCTTTTAACCGTAATTCACGGCATTTTTTGGCAATAAAACTTCTTTCGCGTGTATTACTGCACATAATTTTTTTTGTATGTCAGAAAGTTATACAGCTGACACTACATCATCCGATTGATTGTCTCAAGATTTTCTGTAAGCTCATATATAATAAGAGACGAATCTAATTTATCTTTACGCTTTCAGCGCGAAATCATCTTACGGCATCTCAAAATACAAACATTTATCGAAAAATCTTAATATTAAATTAAAGCTTATGTGTCAATTTTATAAAATAAAACAAAAACATTTTTCTATGCTCATAATTTTAAATTGAAAAGTGTAATTAGTAAAATTTGTTTATATGTCATCTTTTCTTTAAATTAAAATTTATGTGTCATTTTTTTCAAAAATTAACCATATTTTCCATTTATTTTATCTTAAATTGATCAATATCATATTTCATCTATTTCTTTTAAATGAATCTATGATACAATCCAAACAAATAGACAAATGAATAATTGTCTATAAATCTCCTTTGAAACCCTTAATCCCAATTGTAAAACCACTCATATATGATAAACGAATTCAAGTAAAGAAGTGATAAGAATGCATTCGAAATAAGAACAAAGGTTAGTATGATGAAATTATCTTCCCTAATCTCTATACAAATAAAATCTAAAAATGTTACATATGAAAAGAGATGTAAGTTTTGAAAAAAAAAATGAACATATCATTAGAAAAATATGATATGGCCCTTAGTCAATTGCATGTCAATTCTAAATATAAGATTATTTTTAAAAAATAAATTAATTATATATATTAATTGTATACATTAAAGAGAAATAAAATTTGAAAAAAGGTTATATGTCATTAGAAAAAAATGACATGGTTAAGAAAAAAATTATGACATGGCAAATGTAATATGACAATTCTAAACATAATTTTATTTCTAAAAATAAATTAAATCATATATATTAATCATAGCATATTTATTTACATTTTGACCAAATAATAATTATTTAGAAACATGCATATATGATTAAAAAATATTTATATATCATTATAAAAAATAGTGACTAAAAATTATTATATATATATATTAAAATAAAAGTGAGTTTTGAAAAAAAACGATTACATGTCATTAGAAAAATATGACATGACTAAAAAATTATGACATGATATTTATCAAATGTGATATGATAATTTTAAACATAAATTTATTTTCAAAAAATAAATTAAAGCATATTACTATGACATGACTAAAAGATTGATTCTTATTACTAACCAAAAAAATAGCAAAAATTTCTTAGAAAATATTAAATGTTGTGTAAAAACGAAACTTTCCGCCATATCAAATATTTTTGTTTCTCTGGTATATATTTTAGAGTTGTTTAATACCATATATGTTTTCAATTTTATGTTTTTATTTTGTTTTTATTTCAATTAATTAATTTAGTTTGACAAATTACGATAAATAATTTGTACTTTTCAATCATGGTCATTATTTTTACATGTCTATTGAATGGTTCAGGTTTTAATCAACATCTAATTATATACTTTTTTAATTTAAGAAATTAAGTTTTAAAGATGAAACTTAATTTTACAAAAAAATATATAAACAAAAGATGCAAAACTAATGGTAAAAAATTATATTAAAGATAAATTTATAATTTTAATATACAATCATACTAAAATATAGTTCAAATATATTTTGATTCTAAAATATAAACGTAAACATAATAAAAAACAAAAAAATATATTTTTGAATATTTTAAATACATACAACAAAAAAACTCATCTTATACAATAAATATATAATATAATACATATAACATTTTATAAAATATAATAATAACCTTAATTTATAATATATATATATATATAATATCTATACAAAGCGTGAAAAATTATCTAGTTATGGAGTAGTATATAAGACATACGAAGGATTTATTGTCAAAGGCAATGATTCCTAAAAAATATTAGATTATTATATATGTTAACACGGAAATCTCCTAAGATCCTCAATTGAACAATATTTCGATCTTTCAATCTGTTCTTGAAAGGATAATGATGTCAATAGAGTTCAGGATTTCTGCAGATGATGCTATAAAACATATAGCAATAACTTTCAAAAGCTTTTGTTACTTTTACTAAGAGATAAGCCAAATTAAAAAAGACGGTTTTCTTCTCTGAAAGTTTAAATCTTTCTTACTGGAATGGAGCTGGAATGCCTTGATTTTTGTTGACAATAGCCATTGCAAGATACCTCGTCCCCATTCCAATCGGTGTTTGTTCATCGGGTCCTTCCCAGAAAGGTGCTTCGCCATCTCCAACCAGCCGCCAGTATCCTGACCTCAAGGACTCAGCTTGTTCATCGTCACAGTTCTGAAGCAATGCATCCACTCTGAAGTTTATTCCAAGCGAACCCAAGAACTGAGACTGAGTCAAAGGTCCATGGACTGAGACATTTTCTGCACAGCACCATACGTTCAGATTTCGTTAAGTTAACTCTCTACATCACACTAGCTAGCAGCAAGTATAGGAATGAACCTGAAGTTTCTTCAGCAGAGTATTTTATTGAAGGAAAATCGACATAAGCACTTAGATCTGCAGACCCGGGATCATCCAGTATATTAACAAACTTGTGTTTCCTAATCGCCTAGCCATTTTGTGATAACAAAATGAAGAAAAAAAATGATGGTTAAATCCTATTGACAGATTAGTTTGGAAGAATTTATAAGCATGATTTGAGGCCACAAACCTGAAGACTGTCTGAAATTATTCCATCCATCCCGTAGTCGATTATAAGTGCTCCACCTCCATCAGAACCTATTCTCTTGGCCATTTCTTGGGTTAAATCCATTGATTTTGGGCTGATTTCCACGTGTTCGAGTTTCTCCCTTTCCTCAGGTGTAGCCCACGTGCAACGTTTCATGAGATACAAGGCTGCAGGTGTAGGTTGAGGGGATAAAACAAAGCGAAACCTAAGCCAACAACAACAATGATCAAACATACAAGAATTTGCAAAATCTTGAAATACATTTTTTTTTCCTTAGAATTCTTAAGTACTTACTGTGAATCCTCTCCTACATCAACCATTTTCTCACACCAGCCACGAGAAGATTTCTGAAGAGATTGAATCGAGTTAGGATACACATGTTAACCTAAGAAGATCATATGATAAGTTGTTTCGACAGATAATGATGTGAATACCCACACTAACCTGAAATTGATGAACTGGAAGAGCATCATAAAACTCATGAGCTATGATTATTGTTGGTACTGCCACATAAGCAGAAAAGGAAAAGAGACACCATGAGAAAAGACGTACATCATCATTGTATTGAATGCTTACTGCTTAGACAGATTTAGCACACTGACTTCGTCTATTTTAAGAAAAAATCTCATTGCTAATCACAGTTAGAGTCTCAAATTACAAGTAAATGTAACAAAAGATGCATACCTCCCGATGGTACCTCTTCAAGGGTAGCGTGCCAGTGCACGGGTGTCCCAGCTAATGAACTAATAGCTTTCTTCTCCGAACAGCTTTCATCTGTACATTTCAGGTTCTGGTGCTGAAGCTTCTGCAATGCAGGACTGCATTCCACCAAGTGTATATGCAATGATTCAGTGAAATTTCTAAACTTTGATGTACCCTACAAGTGAAATCCCCAGGAAAGAGTCCTGAGATAGTTTTTTGGTTCTGGAGACAGAATTAGAATTCTCAAGGATACAGGAAAATAGCACAAATACATACACGAAGGAGATCGGCCATGAGTGTTCCTCGACCTGGACCTAGTTCAATGAGATTGACCCTATCTGGTCTTCCCATTTGCTCCCAAAGACAAACAGTCCAGACACCGATCATCTAAGATCACAAGACCGAGTAAGTAAATTCCAATCTCAAACTCAACCAAAGAAAAAATCAGAACTCTAATAACAGAAAATTCTAAGTAATTACCTCGCCGAACATTTGGCTAACTTCTGGAGAAGTAATGAAATCACCTTGAGCTCCAAATACATCACGATTCATGTAGAATCCTGCTTTAGGATTAGTCAAGACTTCTTCCATGTATTCTGCCACTGAGATTGGCCCACCTCGAAACTGCGATGCACAATTCAATAATTGATAAAACTTCATCCTATTTGTACAAAAGCATCTCCAAAATCACAAGATCGATATATGTGTATATATATATATATGTGGTGTTAGAAATTTACTAATAGAAAGTCAAAATGTGTGAATCGAAGTTACCTTGATGATGCTCTTGAGGTGCTTAACGAGCTCGGAATCCGGTGTGGATTCATGAGAGTGATCTAAATTCCCAACACCAAAACCCAATCAGACCTCAAATTTATCAATCTCACATAGAAAGCATTCAGAATGCGCTAAAATAAGTACCAGGAGGGTTGAAGAGAGAAGAACGGTCGACGGAGATGGTTGTTCCCGCTTGTTCCACATGTTCAACAGTGCTATTCCCCGAGGACGGTGGCTCCGGCGAAGAGGACAATGAGGAAAACGGTAAAAGAGAGGATTTGGAGAAGACAGGAATACCGGAGGAGAGAAGACGGCGAGAGGAAGTTTGCGTCAGTAATTTTCGCAGCATCTTCACTTTCAAAACTGCAGACTCTGAGCAACAGAAGTCCGGGGACTCGAGAGGGTAAAGAAGATAAATAAGTTTGGTCTTATATATTTGTAATAATAACTATATCAATCAGGGGATGTAGCTCAGATGGTAGAGCGCTCGCTTAGCATGCGAGAGGTACGGGGATCGATACCCCGCATCTCCACATAATGTTTACATTATTTGCATAAAAAACTTCTATTTTTGCGATAACTTCAGAAAGACCCCAACCTTTCGGAATCAATGTTCTCCACCTAACAGAACAGTTAGCTAAAAGAGCATATAAATGGACACTAAATACACTTCATTTGAGATATACTAATTTTCCTTTACTACTAATAAATTTGAAATATTACATCACTTACTAATAATGGTTTCAGATTTTAATATATTTATTTTATCAAATATTAATAATGTTTCAATTAATTTAAATAGTTGAATATAACTATAGATCTTTCGGTGTAAAAGTTTAGGAGGAAAATTATATAACTACCAGTTTACAATAGGTGATTACAAAAAGATATTCAACTCAATACAGAACATAAATATTGATGGAAAAAAACGATTTTCTTAATCTTCATTGTTTTGCTAAATTTTCTGGTTGTTCATTCAAATCTCTTTGTTGATGAACTAGTATGAATTATGAATAAATTTTTGATTCTTACATTTCACAATCAAAATGTCCCTTCTTTGTTTGATGCAACTAAATTCTCAAATTTTAATTAATGAAAAATTTTGAAAGGAGAAGAGTAAATTCTCAGCTTATTATAGTTTTAGAATATATTTAATATATTATATGAAAAATATTTTTTAAAAATAAATTTATGATAACGTGTTATCAACAAAAATATTATGTTGACGTGTCATCACTACAATGAATTTCAAATAAATATATAAATGAATTTAAATTATTAAAATAATTACAATATACGTCATTGTTATTAATTTGGTTAGAAAATCAATAATATTTTTTAAAATAACAAAAAAAATACAATTAATTTTTTAAAAAATAATTATTTTTTTTATTTATATATACAAAAAATAATTGTAAAAATAATTTTAAATAAGAGTCACAATTATATAATATCTAATTTATATATACTAATAAATAATAGAGTAATACCCTAAAATAGCACCTTTTAAAGTTTTTCTTCCAAATCTAGCATAATAAAATTAAATTTCCAAAAATAGCACAAATACTTATGTAAAAATATTTATTTATTCTAAATAAATTATACATAAACTTAAAATATTGTATTTGAGTTCATTATTTCCAATTTAGGGTTTAATTTTTTTCTATTAAAAGATAGTTTTAATGCATTTTAATGTTAAATTTGTGCTATTATTGGAAATTTTGAACTAATGATGCTATTTTTGGAACAAAAACTTAAAAAGGTGTTATTTTAGACATTTGCCCTAAATAATATTATATAATGAGAAATACCCTAGATTAGCACTAAATGAAGTTTTAGTGTCAATAATAGCACTCCATTTAAAAATTCACACAAATAGCATTTTAACAAATAAAAAAGACTAAAATATCCTTAATTTTAATTAAAGGAGTGTATATATATTAAATAAAAGGTAATATGTTCATTAGCTATAGTATCATATTGGTTACACACTTCTTCTCTCACAACCATTGTCCAAGGTTCGATCCCTTTGCAGACCTATTATAAAGGTTTTACTATTTTAATTCAAGGAGTGTATATATATTAAACAAAATATCATATGTCAATTAGTTATAACAGCGTATTGGTTACACACTCTTTCTCTTGCACAATTTTCTAAGGTTCGAGTCCCCTAATTGCAATTTTTAGTTTTTTTTATTTCATTTAATTATTTTATTTAGGAAAGACTTCCTTAATATTAAGAAATCTTTACTTAATTTAGGTTAGTAGTCACATTTTATGCAAAATTTAGGAAGACTATATGCAAATTTAGGAAATCTCTCTTACGTTTTAAGAATTCCTTCCTACAACGTGAAATTAAATGAGTAACAATGTTTATCCACCACGTTGTTCTAACTGTTTTCATCAATAGTGTTTATCCAAAAAACAACAGTAAGAATGTTTATCCAAAAAACATCAGTAAAAATGTTTATCAACAATCACAAATACAAGTTATAAACAAAAACATCAAAATGAAAATTTCCAAACTAAGATTTATCACCAAACTCATAAAAGATGTCAAATGCCAACTTTGTTATTATATCTTCTTATGCACCATCGAATGATATTCAATTCCCATTGAATGATATTCAATCATTTTGATCACAAAAAGAGAACAATTGGCATCGGTTTTCGTCATAAAAAAAGAAAAAAAATAATTATATTTGCATCTCTCTCAAAAACTCATTAACGAGCTCAATCTTGATCCATGAGAATTTTCACAGCAATATCCTGATATTGGAAGAGAATAATTTTGCAATTACCAAAATTAGAATATTTCTTAAGATATCAGTGAAAAACTTAAACAAGAATTTAAATTTATGATTTAAAAAAGTTTAATTTAAACTAAAGATAGATATATATACAAAACAAAATGCTTATATGTCAGTTAGTTACAGTAGCATAGTGGTTACACACTCTTTCTCTTAGATAATTGTCCAAGGTTCGATCCCCCCTTTGAGTTGATTTCAAAATTTTGCAGAATATTAGGTTAAAGATACATAAGGTTATTTTAGTATTTTTCACTCAAAAAATGTTATTTGTGGGAATTTAGGTTTGTGATGCTAATTTAGTCATTAAAACATTATTTAGTGCTAAATTAGTCAATTGCCCTTATATAATTTACGAATATTTTTCTTCGTGTGAATATAAATCTAATTTTATTATGTTTTAAAAGCCACATGCATCCTTTATTTTCTATATGATATAGTCAAATTTACGAAAAACATATAATTAAGTTATACTCTAAACATATATTGACATGTGCATAGTTGACATGTGTGATTTTATTCGCCTAAGCTTCTTCTCTTCATCATGCTCTGACCTTTTAAATGTGAAGCTTATATATTTTACAATTTAATAGATTTAATATAGTTATGGGTAGAATAGTTATAAATTAGTGGTATTTTTAAAAAGGTTATGATGGTAATACTTTTGAAAATGAAAAAAAAATTGACATATTTAAAATTTCTCAAATTTCAGTTTTCACAATATATCATTTTACATTATCTATGTTTTATGAAAAACTCCTAATAACTTATATATTAATATTAGTTAAAGTTAACATAATAATATGAAATATCATCTATATAAAGCATAAACATTGCAACCAGCACATAACCTTAAAAATTTTCTCATCTTGTTCAATTAAGTTAATTTCTTATTTTAAATTACTACTATTTCTTTTCTGTTTTGCCGACTATATAATATATAACTTGCAAACGTTAATTATATGATTTTTAATCATAAGATATAAAAGACTATAAAAAGGATAAATATGATAAATATACCAAGTTGAATTAGAAATTCATGAATTCTTCGCTAGCTTGTCTGCCACCTATTTTGATCGTCGGTTTCTTTATGAGAATTTATACCATGGGCGGATAATATCCATATAGTTTCGGACCTTCAAATTTTTGACTCTTTCATTGAGTATTTTATTCAAATGGAGATTGTCACCTTCAAATTCTATATTTGTATAGTCCAAAGAAAAAGCCGCTTGTATAGATCAAATAAACGCTGTGAATTCTGCTTATATTAGTGTATGTCGACCTTGAAATTTTCCACTTGCTCCATGAAAAAAAGTTCTTTGATTATTTCTAATTATCCAACCAAGACCTGAATGTTGATTGTCACACAATGAGTTACATCATAATTACATTTAACCCAATCTAGTTATGGTGGAATCCAATTGGTAGGTGTTGGAGATGATCTTGTTAACCGGTGATGCTCTATTGTTGTAAGAATGAATATTTCCATTCACTCACATCCTCAAAATTTCTTTTAATAATGTTCTCAAAATAAATGTTTTGTGGATTATAAAAGAGGGCATTTCTACTCTTCGATAGTCTCCAAATTATCAAGAAAAGCATATATTTTTGTTCCGCATCATCATCTCAAGCTTTAAAACTTGAGATAAGCAATCATACTTTTTCTTCAATGCATGTTTGTGGTCCACATAAACTTATTGTTGAAAATCCAAATTTTCTCCAAATCATTTTATCATAAAGGCATTAAAAGAAAACATGATTGGCTGATTTTTTATGAAGATCATATTTGGGACATAGATTATCCGTGATCATATGCCAATTATATAAGTTAGATTTTAATCCAATTGCATTGGAAAGCATTCTCCATAGAAAATGTTGATTTTCAGTACTATATTGATGGACCAAATATCCTTTGCCAAGTCAATCCCCATAGATGAAATGTTGTTATGTTGTTGTTGTCGATTTTGTAGGAATAATGTTTGATGATATCCTGATTTAACTGTATAGATTTCATCCAAAGTATAGCGCCAGTATAACTTGTTTTCCATGGATGTCGGATGAATATATATCTTATATATATATATATATATATATGATTGTGATCCTTTCTTTTTTCAATAAGATCTCCAATAATTTTTTCATTCTATTGTGAAGTTGTTGGATCAGTGAGTATAGATAGCCATAAAGTAGGATTCGTATACCATAATAATTTTGGTGCTCTTGGAGGCAAAGAAGAAAGTCAATTGTGTGTAGCAATAGGGATGTTATGTCAAGTACCAATAGAATATTGTAATCCAGATGACAATAAAGATCGATCATAAAGCAAAAATGTCCATCCATAAGACGATCGATAATCCTTCTTGGTATCAAAAAATTACTTTTCCGAAATATTGACTTTTAAGAACCCTAAATAGCAAGCTATTTGGCAGATTCATCAATTTCTAACATTGATTAGCGACTAAATCTTGATTGAAAGTATAGAGCCAATATAACTTGTCTTCCATGGATGTCGGATGAATATATATCTTATATATATATATATATATATATATGATTGTGATCCTTTCGTTTTCAATAAGATCTCCAATAATTTTTTCATTCCATTGTGAAGTTGTTGGATCATTGAGTATAGATAGCCATAAAGTAGGATTCGTATACCATAATAATTTTGGTGCTCTTGGAGGCAAAGAAGAAAGTCAATTGTGTGTAGCAATAGGGATGTTATGTCAAGTACCAATATAATATTGTAATCCAGATGACAATAAAGATCGATCATAAAGCAAAAATGTCCATCCATAAGACGATCGATAATCCTTCTTGGTATCAAGAAAATTACTTTTCCGAAAATATTGACTTTTAAGAACCCTAAATAGCAAGCTATTTGGCAGATTCATCAATTTCTAACATTGATTAGCAACTAAATCTTGATTGAAAGTACTTAGTTCTGGAAAACCTAAACCGCCAGTAAATTTATACTTAGCCATATTTTTCCAAGATATCCAAGCCATCTTTTTGTTATCTGAAGAGGTTCCCCACCATAATCTAGCCATCATTTTATTAATATCTGAGCATATTCCTTGTGGAAGTTGAAAGATGTTCATCGAATACACCTGCATTGCAAAAGCCATCGATTTAATTAATATTTTTTACCAACCGGTGAAAGAAATCTATTTTGCCATCCCGAGATTTTCTTATAAACCTTGTCTTTAATATATTGGAATATTTTCTTTATCTTCTTTCCGAATTGTTCCGAGAGTTCAAGATATTTTCACCTCCACTAGTATTATGAATTCCCAAACTTTCTTGAATTGCCGTTTTTGTATGGCTGAAAACTTTAGAACCAAAAGTAATAGTAGATTTCTCCAAATTTATTAGTTATCCTGAAACCCGACCATATTCTTTGAAAATATTGGGTCCATGATACCTGATTGTAAGTATTGTTTAATTTCCTCAAAAACTGAATAACATAATTTATTCCAATGTTTGTGTAAGAAAGCTGTCGTACATCCATCCGTACCTGAAGTTTTAGTACCATCAATTGATTGAACTGCTTCATACTCTTCTAATATAGTGACCTCTTTAATGAGCTGAATATTTATTTCCTCCAACACTACTGGTGTGATACCGTGTAATGACAAATCTGTATCCATATTTATACTATTTGTGAATAGATTAGTGAAATATTTTATCGATTCTCTTGAAATAGCTTCATTCCCAAAAATATCAAGACCATCTGAATTCTTAATACTAACAATCCTATTCCGATTTTGATGATTTTGAGTCGAAGCATGGAAAAATTTCGTATTACGGCCACCCTGCTGAAGCCATTCTATAAGACTTTTATCTTTCCAAAATTGTTCCTCTTCTTGATATGCTTTATTTAATTCTTTCTTCATAGATAACATCTCCATTGAAGATGTATTAGCACTCGATGAAGCTTTATCAATATCATGAAGTAAATCTTGGATACGCTTAGCCAACGTTGTATTTTGTTGTTTCCTCCACCTAGAAATTGCTTGTCGACAAGATCTTAATTTATCTGAAAAAGAAATATTATCCATATTTTGTACATCAATCCAACTTCCAGAAACAATATCAGTAAATTCATGATGACTATCCCAACTTTCTTTTTTGAGTTTGCATTCGGATATGAATTATGGCCGGCCGATGATCAGATTAAACTAAATCAAGATATTCTACGTATGAAGCAGGATATTGAGCATACCATTCACCATTAGCTAAGGCACGACCAAGCCAACATTCAACCTTATAATTCTGTCTTATCCCGACCCATATCTTATTACTACCGCGAAAAGGGAGGTTAGAAACAGAACATGTTTTAATCATGTTTCTAAAATCCATAAAAATCTAATTTTCGCGTTGGCGGCCTCCTCTTTTTTTCTGATGAGTTAAGAATCTCATTAAAATCTCCACACATTATCCAAAGTTCTTTCCGGTGGATTCTTATTCTCTCAAATCTTTCCCATAATACATGTCTAAATTTTCGAACCGGATAGTCATATACACACGACAAGTAGAAGTTGAAAATTTTATTATAATAGATCTTAAAATCGATGATTCTTGCATCTACATAAACAAAGAAGATAGAAACTGATTTTTTCCATAGTAAAGCAAGTCCACCACTCATGCCAATCAGAGATACACACTTAATATTTTCATAATCTAACAAGGCCGCTCCATCATGAAAAACACTATTTTTATTTTTTTTGTTTCAACGAGAAAGAGTATGTTCGGGGATAAAGCTTTTTTTAGTCTCCTTAGGCGTCGAACTACCAAAGATCCTTGTAAACCTCGGTAGTTCCAAAAGGCGATATTCATTTCTCGCCCGGTGGATTATGGCCCACCGCACCATCACCTCTCTCGGCTTGCCTATTAGGCTGCCCATTTTTGTTTGAGCTCTCCCCCTCTTCTCGGCCTTGAAAAGGAATCCAATTCCTTACCATAACAAATTCAGCAACAAATCTTCTTTTTTTAGAGAACTGATCTTGTGTGTCTTCGGAGAAAAACCTATGTATCATATACCAATATATCGTACGAATCGGTGGAACATTTTCCTCTACCGGCCTTCTTGAATCAGTATAATTCTTATTTTGGGTAAAGGTTGGGAAGTTACCTGGAGAATTTTGCGAGTTCGGATTAGCAGTAGGTTGCTTTTGTTTCGCTTCATCATTTACATTGGCCTCTTGGTTTTGATTAACCGATTGAAGGTTCCTCTTTGTTGGTGATATTCACATCATGTGAATTTGAATGCCATTTGATTTTCTTGTTTTGGCTGAGTGAGATAGATGATTATCCTCCAAAGGGTCTGCCGAAGAATGTGAAACATCTTCATCTTCCATTGTCGGAAGTTGCACAATAACATCGGAAAATCCAGGAGGATATTGGGGGTTCCTTCATCACCATTATCAGGGGATTCATCTTCACTTGGGTACATTTCTAGTTTGTCGGTATTCAGAGGGCAGTCATCTCTATCATGGGAGATGAGTCCACATAGAGTACAAAAGCTTCGAAGGTGCTAATATCTGAATTTGAGCGTGACATCTTCATCATCAAATTTGTAAATTCTTTGGAAGCATAGAGGTCGATTGACGTAGAGTAGTACATGGGCGCAGATAAATTCCAATCTCTGTGTGCTTTTCCCGTTGAAATCCGTCTAAAAAAATGCCGAGAGTGGTAGTGATATAGTGAATAATGCGTGCAGATAGAAATTGCGAAGGAATTCCTCTAATTTGAATCCATAATAGAATATGGTTCAGTTCGGCTTCAGAAATATTTGGCGACCATTTTTGCATGATACACATCCATTCGTTAAACGACCATGGACCTCGGCAAACTATGGAATGGAGAGATTCTTCAGAATGAAAAAGAAATTGGATGAATTTGTTTTCTAGTAAACGAGGAACGATGATTTCCCTTAGGCGCAGCATAGGCGCGGCAACACCGTTGCCATTGCTCAAAGATTTTGCTTTTTTGGGGTTAACCGCTTTTGTGATTAGTGAGAAACGAGTTTCCAAAGTCGCTTCTGCACAAGTTCAATTGGTAAAGAAATCACTTCATCCACAATGCCCAGAGAAATTTCTTGCATTTGTTTCCTGATATAATTGGACATGTTGGGACTTGTGAAATGTAATCGGTGTAAATAACATGTTGAACAATTAATTGGTTATCGCACAAAGATTGAGACTCTGAAATAACCGCCGGTAACCGGCAAGATAACCTCTTCCGACAAAGGAGAAGTAAGTTGCAGAAATGGTTTTGTCGGAAAGATAACCGTTCCGCAAATCGTCTTCTTAATCGCATCAGAAGACCTCTTCTATGCTTTTGACTTCATTAGAAATTACTACTATTCTAATTACTAAACACATTTATTTCCAAAGTGTTACACAATTGGACTATTTTAATTGCAGTTGCCAAACATAATTAAATATTTCTAGATTTACAAAAAAATTATTATAACATTAAAATAATTAATTTTAAATATATATATATATATATATATATATCAATTTAATTAAAATAAAAATTAGAAAATAAATACATTTTCAACATAAATTAACATTTTTGCATTTTGTGTTTTCTAGAAAAAATCACACTAATTTTGGAAATATATTTACTTCAGCATATCAAATATTTCAAATAATTAAAAATACTATATTGGGTAAATATAATTAAAATAAAAATTAGAAAATAAATACATTTTCAACATAAATTAACATTTTTGCATTTTGTGTTTTCTAGAAAAAATCACACTAATTTTGGAAATATATTTACTTCAGCACATCAAATATTTCAAATAATTAAAAATACTATATTGGGTAAATATATTATCAATTAAGTAATATATTACATATAGTAAATCACTAAAGATTCTGTTATTTTATATAAAAAATTTGAAAAACGTAAGACTCATCAACAAAGAGAATAAATGACATATTCTAAATTAATGATATATCATTAAAAGTAACTTTTTTAATATATATACTAGATTTTGATCCATATTATGCGTGAAAAAATATTTACATATTATAATTAATTATTTATTTTGTTAATAGAAATCAGATATATATATATAAGTTATCTCATATATAAATAAATTTTTTTAAATTTTTTAATATTTATTATGAAAAATGAAATAGATAATGAAATCAGGTTATACAAATATATTTAAATTATATCGATCTTGGATAAATTGTATATGTGATAAATATTCAGTTAAACGAAACTTTTGTTTTATATTTTTGACTAATTTTTTCAAAATTTATAATATATTTTATATTGTATTTGGATTTTATGATAAAATAAATTTTATGTTAAAATATTAGAAATTTATATATAATCTACTGTTTAATGGCAGTTTTTGTAAATACTCTAGTAAATTATATATTATATAATATTTATTTTAAAATGTTTTAATAATTTGACAAATCATCGTCATATATTTGTAAATGATATGTTAACATAAAATTATTTTGTAAAAATGATTATCAATTAATATATCGGAGATAATATAGAAAAAATATCAAAAATACGACTATAGAAAACGAGTATATAGTTCAAAATATCAATAAGACAAGCATGCGAAGTTATATATAGAGTTAATACAATTTTTTCCTCCATTCGATTGGACGTGAGTTGATTGGACAAAACAATTTAAATACATTTTACTTATTCTACAGTGAATTCTTCTTAAAGGATAGAAATATACGTTATTAATTATTCTTATAATTCGTAAGATATAATACAAAAGGGATTAAAAAACAATACATATATTACAAAGTAAACATAAGTTTTTACAGACAATAGGTTTACAACCTTGAAATAACTTTACACTCTCAAAGTCTCAACCTTTACATTTCTACACATACCAAAATCTTTAGACCTTGAGGACCAAAGATCTTTTTCGACATCATCAATTTAAAGAGCCACAAACTAGGAACAAGACATTCCAAACTTGCCAAGCTTCAGTTTCCTACTGCAATCGTGAATATTGTTCGCGAATCAGAAAGAATCGATGAAACAGGATGCAGAACATCCAACGGTATAAGGTGAAAACTTGGTTATGCATTAAAAAAAGAACTAATTCCTATATTTGAATCATGGCTCTTTTCCATTAGGCTTTGGTGATTGACGGGCATAACGATAAGGAGATGCCTGAGGCAGGTTTAAGCTAGACAAGCTCCTTAAAGGCGGTCCATTTCTTGAGACAAACCCTCCTCCGTGTGTTCTGATTCCGTTCTTAGCAACAGGCTGCATTGTTTGGAAAGAAGAAGAAGAGCTAGCAAAGTCTTTAAGACTTGGTAATGGCTTTAACGCTTCAACAACTTCACTCATCTTTGGTCTAGCTTTGGAGTCTCGGTTAAGGCATTGTGCTGCTACTTGTGTTGCTTTCTGAGCACCCTTGATCGAGAAGTGACCCTCTAACCGAGGATCTAAGAGTCTGTAAAACCTTTTCTTGTCTAAAAGATGAGGTCTCACCCATTCAACCAAGTTTTGTTCACCGTTTGGGCGGCTTTTATCCACGGATCTTCGTCCAGTTAGTATTTCAAGTAAAACTACTCCAAAGCTGTATACATCACTCTTTGTTGTAAGATGTCCTGATGTTCATATTGAAAAAAATTTAAGTAGAAAAGCTCAACTGATAATGCAGTAACCAAAAACAAGGCTATGATAGTTGACTTACCAGTCATTACATATTCAGGAGCAGCATAACCATAAGTTCCCATGACTCGGGTTGATACGTGGGATTTTTTTTCGTCTGGAGCATCTTTTGCAAGCCCGAAATCAGAGAGCTTTGCATTATAATCCTGAAATAAGAAAATATTTCACTAAACTATATAAAACAGAAGAGTAAAGGAAGACTTTTGAAGCTTTTATTGGGTTAATTGGCTTTCAGACATACCGCGTCTAGTAAAATATTAGATGTCTTGAAATCACGATATATAACCGGCTTTTCAGCTTCTTCGTGAAGAAAGGCGAGACCTTTAGCTGCACCGAGCGCAATTTTCATTCTAACAGACCAAGGGAGAGGTAAAGTCCCTGAACCAAATTGACAAAGAAAAAAGTGGTAAATAAATAGGAAACATCAAAGAAAAATGATGTGCTAGGGTTTGTGATTGACATACTTCTGAAAAGATGGTTCTCCAAACTCCCTCGTGGCATAAACTCGTAAACAAGCAGTCTTTGGTCTTCTTCCATGCAATATCCCACCAACTTAACAAGACTTGGATGAACAAGGTTTCCAAGAAAGTTAATCTCAGCCTGCCCAGCAATATCAAAACCATCAGCAATTTTCTATAGAAACGGAAGCACAAGACCGCAATAACTATCAATGCAAAGAGATCGGTCATTACCAGCCACTCCTTGTGACCTTGAAGGCCATCTGGATTTAGTGTTTTGACCGCTACAGTTAGACCGGTACCAGGCTTGACAGGCGCAGTTCCATTTTCCTCTATCCATCCTTTAAAAACACATCCAAACCCACCCTCACCAAGAAGAGATTCTGGCCTGAAATTCCTAGTGGCTAACTTGAGGTCATTAAACATAAAAATCCGTAGCTTAGAAGAATACTTTAACTCCCCGCTGATAAGAGGTGTTGAGGAACCGCTCTCCGCACTCTTAGTTTCTTTAGTCGGAGCTGGATCACCTTCGTGCTTCTCATTAACTTTCGTAGGTTCTGCTAAATTACATATTAAAAAGGAAAAACCGAAAAGCAAGTGAATAAAAAGGATTTGAAGTATGGACTAGACCAAATCCCACACTGGAACATCAAGATAAAGGTCAAGCACATAGACTTGGCAAAGTATAGGATACTGCATTGATGAAACCGAAGGCTTATTACAAATTTCTCCCAGGAAATCTCTCTGGTTTTCATTTCAGCAAATTAAGGAAAATTCTCCAACAAACAGATGAAGAATTATTAGACAATTAAGCATAAGAAAATAGATTAGACTCAGATAAAAATCGCCTTTTAAACATGAATATTTGCTCAAATGTCTCGAAAATATCTGGTGGAAAGTTACAACGGATCTATCTTGAAATTGATTTAAGAAAACAGCACAATATAACAAAATTTCTACAATATAAAACATAATTTTCCATATAATTTCAATTCTTTGAATGACAAGCTTCCATTTAGAGACATATAAAGTTCTATTTCGAGTTCAAATATCAGCACATGATAAAAAGGTCAAGCAAAATCTGAAAGAAACTAATTTACGAGAAGCCTTTCTCACCTACAAAAACACATACATACTTTACAAAGAAACTTTAACATCTTTATAAAGGGAAAAGAATAAATTACCAATAACTGTAGTGGCATTCATGGAGCTATCAACTTTTGATCTAGAAGAGATGCAACTAAACATGAACTTGAATCTGAACCAAAACCCACTTTCACTTTGATCTCCATCTTTCTTAACACTCTTCTTTTTACTCAACATCTTCCCATTTTCAGACTTTTCAACACCTAATTTCTCCACCACCTTAACAGAATCTGTCCTTGTAGCCATCATCTAATTAAAGAACCCTAATTTCCACTCAGATCACCACAGCTAAACGTAAATAACAAGGATTTCAAGAGAAAATTCAAGGGAATCCTGAATTCGATCAGCCCTAGAATAGATCGCCCTCGCTGATCACATCCATACTCATTTATCTGAGTAAACAAAATAAATGATATGAGAAAAGAAATCAGATGCAACGTCAACCAATCAGACCCAGAAAATGAAAATTGATGAAAAGGTGAAGATCGAAGAAGGTAAATAACATAAAGTTTGACCCTTTTCCCTCGAAATCGTTCATAAAGTCGTAGAATTTAACAAAAAGACCAGAGCAAGGGCAAACGAAACAAAACAATTTCAGTAGAAGTGATTCAAGCTCCTTAAAGGGGACAAAGAAGCAATGATAAAAAGAAAGAAATAAGTGAACGAAGAACAAAATATACAACAAATGGAGATTAGCCTGAGAAAGTTTTAGTCAAAAGGGGATTTTTTGCGTGCGCAAGCTAGAGAGCTACCAAAGGGCATCTTCAGAGAGAGAGAGAGAGAGACTGAAAGTGGTCAGCAACGGGCAGATCGGGCAGCTTGAGTGAAAGAGATAGGTAAATTGGTCAGCTTGGGCAACAAAAAAAGTATGCCTATATAAATAATTAAATGTTTATTTAATTCATTATAAAAGAAAAACTTTTTTATGAAACTTAAAACATTTGATAATCTACACACTAATCTTTTAAATGGAATTTCAGAAATTCACTAAGATTATGGTTGAATAGGTCACACATAATCCGATCTTTCTTAAATTATGTGAGACTGGTTGATAGTTCTTTAAGATTCCCAAGAAAATAATTATATTAATATTAGTAAACAACTCTTTTTATTACATCTAAATTATATTAATAATAATTGAGTAATATTCTAAAATAGTATTTTTAAACAAATTTTCAAATCTATCATCATAAAATTAGAGTTTTAACAAATAACTATATACAAATATTTATTTATGCTAAATAAAAACTATACACAAAATTTAAAATATTAGATTTTAGTTCATTTTTCTAATTTAAAGATTAATTTTTTTACCATTAACAAAAAATTTTAATTTATTTAATTTTAAATTTATGTTATTAATAAAAAAATAAACTAATGATGTTAATTTTACAAAAAAAAACTTTAAAAAATGTTATTTTACATAATTGCCCATAATAATTATCACTTAATGTTCAAGAAACTATTTTTTTAATTCTATGTTTAGTAAACAAGTGAAAATTATATAAAAATACATATATTATAGGGCAATTGACAAAAATAACATTGTTTTAAATTTTTTTTCCAAATATAACACTATTAGTTTAAATTTCCAAAAATAACACAAATTTAATATTAAAATACATTAAAATTTATTATTAATGAAAAAATTTAAACTCTAAATTTGAAAAAATAAACTCAAATATAATGTTTTAAGTTTATGTAGAATTTTCTTATACTAAATATGTATTTTTAAAAAAAAATAATTTGTGGTAGTTTGGAATTTTAAATTTAAAGTGTTAAATTTATAACAAAAACTTTAAAAAATAATATTTTAAAATATTATTTTATATTGCAAAAAACGTTAATTTATCTTTAATCAAATAGACTTTGCAAAAATATGTATACATATTTTAATCGAATATATAATGTAATCTAAAGAAATTTAGAATTCTGGTTTCAGAATTGATTCTTTACAAAATAGAAATGTTTAAAGATATTATCTTCTAATTCAGTAATCAATCAGGATATAATTAGAAAAATAAATATTTAGGGATATCATAAATTAATTGAAGTATGAGTAAGTTGATAACTTTATTTTATAAAATAGTATAATTCAGTTTATATTTTGAGTTAGAAAGAAAAACAAGACGAAAGGTTAGACTTTTTTAGTAGGAAGATTAGTTATTATGCTAAACGTTACATCTAGAAGAATATAAACTTTTGTGACAATCCCCCCCATGAGATAATGCCACGTGGAGTTTTTTGTGTGTGTTCAGCTAAATGATAAACGGTAGGCAACTAACTTATTGGAGTTTACAGGTGTTTTTTGACTTTTGACTCAGACCAATGAATCTAATCCTCTCTTTCTTTTTTACATCTTTTTTTGTAAATATACATTTTTTATGTAAAAGAAAACTTTTTGCGTGAACGTAGAGTCACCGGCGGACGGCGGATAAAGACGGGGATATGCGGCGAATATACAATGACCAATGGTGAGGCTGCAGAGTTATTATTGCCAGAAAATTATCTTTTACATATTAATAAATATTTGAAAGATTCCTTCTTTGCACTTAGGGTAACCTCTTCCGACATGACCTGGTTTCATAGTGTAATAAACAGTGTATACAAAATCCGAGAATAAATTGTCGTATGGGTGATCAGCGATTGTTAACGATTTCGGCTGGGAATAAAGATCAGAGAAGACAATTAATCATTTTTAAAACGAGCATTTGAAAGAGTTTGGGCGAAAAAAGGGGAAAGTTTTCCGTTCTTTAATTTGTATTTTATATTGGTAAATTTTGAATCTAGTAATGATATTACGAATGTATTTCAAAGAGATGTTAGAAAAATTATTAAACTTTGAAATTATATTTTGCAGAAAATATTTGTAGCCAAAATTCAAAATAATTTAGGATTCATTATATTAACCAAATTTAAAATTTGAATCTAAACCCGACCCAAAATATATAAATAAAAAAATAAGTATTTGAAAATATCCAAATAAATTTTGTTGGCTTAATACATTGAGTTTGGGTTCGGATTTAGATATACCCGAAATCTGAAGTAGAACCGAAGTTGGTTCCATTAGATATAAGTTGAATATTTCACCTTTCTTTATTTGTTTGGGTCCTAAATTTAAATTTTGTGTTTTGTATATTTAACAAAATACAAAATAATGAATTTTTGTTAACCATAGATTTTCAGTTTGATTCTCTTTAATATTCTCGTTAAAAACTTTATTGTAGAGTATGATAAAGAGAATTATAGAAGATTTACTTTATTAATGACATTATCATTTAAAGAAAAGATATTAATGTCATTATTCATATCACTTTTACTCCATTTTTTTTTATTTGATCTTCTTCAACTACAAGAATCGTTTGAGTTACAAAGTCCTTAAAAGTGCATTTGGAATTTTTTTTAATCATAGCAACTGACTGATGTCGATTATCTGTTTTATTTTATATATTATTACATTTTTCTGTTCATTTAATTGTATTTTTGTTGATTATTTTGAGTACTTTCAAAATGTTTTCAGTGTTAATAATCGACCAAATTATATATATGTATAATAATATTAGAAACAAAATGATCCATATAAAGATGGAACATTTTGGATGATGTAAATTTTTTTTTATAATTATATAAGTTTTCGAATATTTTACATTGATAATTCATAAATTTTTGTTTCTTTTTTTTCATATGGATTCGCTATTAATTTTAACTTAAGATGATCGTAGAAGATGATTCAAGTAGTTTGTTCTGTTTTTCCTCTATGAAAACATTATGGTTTTACTTTATTTAAAAAAAAAAATATTATGTTTATAATATAAAATACAGGATGAGAATTAGTAGGTAAGCAAATCAATGTTTATTTTTGCTATTTAGTATTTTTTGTTATTTTTTAATTATCAGTTTTTTTGTTAATTTCAAATAATGTATATTCATTTTGGATCCAAAACATAAACTAATTAGAACTCGTATGTATGCTCATTTCAGATACAAAATTCGAAACTACCCAAACCCACACACTCGAATCGAACTCGATCCAAAAATTATAAAATATCCGAATGGGGCTTACACTACTAACTTTGAAAACTTGAAAACCCGAAAAACTCGAACGGATATCTAAACATCCAGTGTACAACATATTTTAGAGTAGAATTAATAAAATAATCAAAAAGTAAAAAAAAAAAAATATCTCGTTAATAGTATATGGAAAATGTAATTAGTAAAATGATCTTATGTGTCATTTTCTAAAAAATTCAAACTTATATGTGATTTTCTCATTAATTTCAGTTTTATGTATAAATTTTTTATTAATTTTTAATTTCATGTATCAATTTTCTAATAATTATAAGTAAATATTTTATTCTTTTTTTTTCATAAAATAATCAATAATATGATCCAAAAAAATTTATAAATGATTCATTTTTTTTTATTTTACTCGGCAGTTTAAAAAATTTAAACCGAAATTAATTCTAAAATTTTAGAAAAAGTTATAATAGTTTTCAAGATTGATATTGTCTACCATTATGAACTTTTTGCCAAATAATTTAGTTCACGTAATTATTTATATATCAATTTTTAGGTTAATAATAAATTTCAACTACAATAACATATAAATTACTATTATATTATATAATTTTCTAATTATTTTGTTTTTTAAAAAAACCCATAGATTGAAGACAATGCAGGTTGTGCAATTAGTAGTATCTAAAACAAAAGAAAATAGGTGACTAAGCCATTGTATATGAAAGGGAATAAACTAATTATATTTTCTCATAAATCTTTTGTTTTTTATGCTTGTAAAAAATTGTACTTTAATTCTTTTTTGAATAAGTTGATTTAAAATCATGATCTTGAAAGAAAAAAAATATGACAATAGAAAAAAACAACACTTTTTAAATTTTTATCCTATATATACAATTGTTAGTCTAAATTTTCAAAAATACCATAAAATTAATATTAAAATATTTTAAAACTTTTTTTAATAAGCAAAAATTAAACTCAAAATTATAAAAAACGAAGGACAATTGATTAATTTAATACTAAATAATGTTTTATTGAATAAATTAGCATCTCAAACCCAAACTCACACAAATAGCATTTTTTAAGTGAAAAATACTAAAATAACTTTATTTATCTTTAACTGTAAAATATTTAAATCAACTCACAAGGGGAGAATCGAATCTTGGACCATTACATAAGAGAAGAAGTGTGTAACCAATATGTTGCTGTAACTAATTGAATATAAACATTTTGTTTTGTATATATTAGACTTTTTTCTTTACATCATAAATTTATCTTGTTGTTTAAATTTTTCAGTGATATTTTAAAAAACATTCTAATTTTAGTGATTGCAAAATTATTCTCTTCTAATTTTAGAATGTTGCTGTGAAAATTCTCATGTAGCAAGATTGAGCTCGTTAATGAGTTTTTGAGAGAGGTGCAAATGTATTTTTTTTTCTTTTTTGATGACGAAAATCGATGCAAATTGTTCTCTTTTGTACTCAAAATGATTGAATGTCATTCAATGCCCATTGAAGATATGTCAAAGCTACATGATGGTGCATAAGAAGACATAAGAACGAATCTGTCATTTGACATCTTTTATGAGTTTGTTGATAAATCTTTGTTTGAAAATTTTTATTTTGATGTTTTCGTTTATAACTTGTACTTGTGATTGTTGATAAAAATTCTTACTGATATTTTTTAGATAAACATTCTTGCTGATGTTTTTTGGATAAACACTATTGATGAAAACAACTTACTCATTTAATTTCACGTTTTAGGAAAGAATTCTTAAAATGTAAGAAATACTTCCTAAATTTGTATAAAGTCTTTCTAAATTTTGCATAAAATATGACTACTAACCTACATTAAATAAAGATTTATTAATATTAAGGAAGTTTTTCCTAAATAAAATAATTAAATGAAATAAAAAAACTAAAAGTTGCAATTAGGCAAATCGAACCTTAGACAATTGTGCAAGAGAAAGAATGTGTAATCAATAGGCTGTTGTAACTAATCAACATATGATATTTTTTTTAATATATATACACTCATTTAATTAAAATAGTAAAACCTTCATAATAGTTTTGGAGGGGGATCAAACTTTGGACAATTGTTGTGTGAGAAAGAGTGTGTAACCAATATGATATTATACCTAATCAACATATTACCTTTTATTTAATATATATACATTCCTTTAATTAAAATAGCAAAACTTTTATCTGGGAAAGGGATCGAACTTTGACAGAATTCATAATGTGTAATTATCTTTAGACTAAAATTAAGGATATTTTAGTCTTTTTTATTTGTTAAAAAATGCTATTTGTATTAGTTTTTAAATGGAGTGCTATTATTGACACTAAAATTTCATTTAATGCTAATCTAGGGTATTTTTCAAAAATGGACCCAAATATAATGTTTTATGTTTATGTATAGTTTATTGAGTAATACACTAAAATATCATTTTAAAATTTTTGTTCCAAATATAGCACTATAAAAATTAAAATTCCAAAATTAGCACAAATAATTATATAAAGCGTAATACCCTAAAATATCATTATTTTAAGTTTATCTTCCAAATTTAGCACACTAAAAATAAAATTCTAAAAATAGCACAAATTATTATGTGAAAATAATTATTTACCTTAAATAAACTATATATAAAATTGAAACATAATGTTTGGTTTCATTTTTTCCAATTTAGAGTTTAAATTTTTTTCATTAGAAAGAAGTTTTTAATTATTTTAGTATTAAATTTGTGGTATTTTTGGAAATTTAAATGATGCTATATTTGGAACAAAAACTTGAAATAGTGTTATTTTAGTCAATTGCCCTTATATAAAAATATTTATTTACTCTAAATAAATTATACATAAACTTAAAACATTATATTTGGGTTCTTTTTTTTCAATTTATGGTTTAATTTTTTCTAATAAAATAAAGTTTTAATATATTTTAATTTTAAATTTATACTATTATTGAAAAATTAAACTAATGATGCTATTTTTGGAACAAAAAATTAAAATGTGCTATTTTAGTCAATTGCCCTAATTTATTTAGAATAAATAAGTATTTTGACATAAATATTTATGGTATTCTTGGAATTTTAATTTTATAGTGTTAGATTTGGAAAAAAAAACTTCAAAATATGGTATTTTAAGATATAACTCATATTTTAATTATATTTTTAATTTATTTATGGTAAATATATATATTTTTAAAAAATAATTTGTGATATTTTTTGAATTTTAAGTTTATATTGTTAAATTTGGAAAAAAAATTTAAAAAAAATTATTTTATAGTATTAGTAAAAAAATAGTATAAATTATTTTTCATCTATATTTTTGAATAAACCGACTTCTTCTATATTTTTGAGTCATCAATGATATGCGTTGAATTTTGAATAATACCCTAAAATAGCATCATTTTAAGTTTATTTTCTAAATTTAGCACAGCAAAACTTAAATTTTCAAAATAGCATAAATTATTATGTAAAAATAATTATTTACCTTAAATAAAATATATATAAAATTAAAACATAATGTTTGGGTTCACTTTTTTCAATTTAGGGTTTAAATTGTTTTCATTAGGAATAAATTTCAATTATTTTAGTATTAAATTTATGCTATTTTTGGAAATTGTTTAAAATAACATATTTTTAAATTTTTGTTATAAAAATAGCATCATTAGTTTAAATTTCTAATAATATCATAAATTTAAAATTAAAATATATTAAAACTATATTTTAATAGAAAAAGTTTTAATTTTATATATAATTTATTTATAGAAAATAAGTATTTTTACATAACTATTTGTACTATTTTTGAGAATTTAATTTTACGATAATAGATTTCGAAGAAATTTAAAAAAAATGATATTGTAGGATATTACTATTTTAAAAACAACAAAAATGTTGGTGATATTTTTGGAATAATTTTTTTATGGTATTTTAGGATATTTATTTATAAAATTAAATACAAATATAACTCTCACTTTAAAAAGTCATACATCTACCAAAAGTGAAACATAAAAACTGTATTTAAACTGATATTCTCATACAAAAGATGGATAAATCGAGATTAGAATCATACAAATGACTGAATCTGATAAATTGAAAAAAAAATTACAGATTCAAAATTAAAGCGAAGGAATTACTCCTATCAACACAAATGACTGAAATCAATCATAGGTATTACTGGAAAATGATCATCTGTATCTCCTTATGAATGAACAAACAAAATCTAAACTTAAACGCAACTCTAGTTTTTGTCGATTGCTTTGGCACAAAAAGAGAATAGTCAAATTGAAAAATGAGTTCTAAGTTGTGTTTTCTTTTTCTAAACCTAAACCAAATTGAAACATAATCAGAACGAAAATGAGTTGTGTTTTCTAAGTTAATAAACGGAAAAATTAGAAACAAATTTGACATGCAAACGACCGTCAACAATAAAGGAAAAATAAGAGGGAGATTCTTTACTTAAGTGAGAAAGACAAAGAGATATTTTGAAGCCATTCATTTGCTTCATATTCCAGCGAAGGCAACAACGACAACTTGAGATTTCGGCGAAGGCGGAGACCACAATGCAAACTAAGTAGAAAGATTCAACGGAATGAAATGCGACGAAGAAAACTAAGCAGCGACGAAAGTGGATGACGGAAAGGAATCCGGCGGAAAAATAGATTGCATGTGAGATGAGAGAGATGAAGAGCGTTATGTTAAATTTAAGTGAGGGCAATTTAGTTTTTTTCAATTAAAAAAATATTATATCCGGGAGTTTATGGTTCTGATATTTTAGTCATTAAAAATTTGATTTAGTGTTAAATCAATCAATTGTCATAATCTTTATGGTATTTAAGATATTTATCTGTAAAATTAAATTAAAACCAATTATCTAAAATAACATATTTTTAAATTTCTATTCTAAAATTAGCATCATTAGTTTATATTTTCAATAATACACAAATTTAAAATTAAAATATATTAAAAATAATTTATTAATAAAAAATTAAATCCTAAATTGAAAAAAATGAATCCAAGTATAATGTTTTAAGTTTATGTATAATTCATTTAAGGGTAATTTTTTAAAATAGTATTTTTTTAAGTTTTTGTTCCCAAAATAACATCATTAGTTTAAATTTCCAATAATAGCAAAATTTTGGAAATTAAAATAAATTAATTATATTTTAATAGAAAAAATTAAACCCTAAATTGGAAAAAATAAACCCAAATATAATGTTTTAAGTTTATGTATAATTTAATTAGAATAAATAAGTATTTTTACATAATTATTTATGCTATTTTTGGGATTTTAATTTTTGGATGTTAGATTTGAAAGAAAAGTTTAAAAAGTGTTATTTAATGGTATTAATCTTTATTTTTAAAGTAAATAAATATTTTTACATAATTATTTGTGATATTTTAGAATTTTAATTTTAAAATGATAGATTTGGAATAAAATCTTTAAAAATGCTATTTTACAATATTACTTTTAAAAATATATACTAATTAGGGTAATTGACAAAAATAATATTTTAAGTTTTTGTTCCAAGTATAGCACAATGAGTTTAATCTTTTAAAAATAGCACAAATTTAATATTAAATACTTTGAAATTGTTTTTAATAAGAAAAAAATTAAACAGTAAATTAGAAAAAAAGTAAATATAATATTTTAATTATATTTGTAATATATTTATAGTAAATATGTATTTTTTAAAAATAATTTGTGTTAATTTTGAAATTTAAAATTTCAAATGTTAAATTTAGAACAAATATTAAAAAAATGTTAATTTATGATATTACTCTAACGATTAAACTTAATGATTATTGTCTAAAACCAAAACAAACCTGAACCGTTGCAGATAAAAAATGAATGAAATATAATTATGTTTTATATAACAATTATTAAAAAAAACCCCAAATTCCATTTTCTCTGTTAACCAAACACCATTTTGTTTTCTTTGCTTAGGTTAAGTTTTTTTGGTTTAGTCTCGTATCTTACTGCTTGTACCGTGATTCCCGGTTTGATCTTATTCCGGTTCTCGTGTGCTTGTGTGTCCCATTAAGTTATCGGATATATGTTTTCAGTAAAACTTTTGAACATTTATCTCTAATTTATTCGGTTTTTGTAGTTCTTTCCGTTATTATAATAAATTTAAAATAGATGAAAAATCCCAAACCGAAATATGACTGATTAACCGAATGGTGAGAGCGTAACTAATTTTGTTGAGAGGCTCTGATTATATATAGAGAAGGTTTCATTAATTGGTTTGGTACAATTCCATTGCCAACACATAATAACTCCGTTCTCGAAACCGGTACAGTAATAGCCGTTTATTACACTTGGCTTTGACGACACTGACGTCAAAACACGACGATGAGTGTTCTCTCTAGCTTCCATCAATCATGGAAGAGTTTGATTCTCGCAAGTCAACGTTGCTCAACAGTGTGGCAGATCAAGGCGACTCATGCTCTATTCATCGTTAATGGCGTCCATCAAAACACTTACGCGATTAGCAAACTTCTCACGGCTTTTCTCCCTCTTCCCAATTTGGACAAACACTTTCATTACGCTTCCTCTATTTTTGATTCGATTGAATTTCGTAATTCGTTCGTTTATGATACTATGATAAGAATTTGCTCCCGGACTTCTTTGTCGCATTTGGGTGTGCGATATTTCCGACTAATGGTGAAGGAAAACGAGGAGAACATAGCTCCGAGCTATCTTACTTTTCATTTCTTGTTGGTTGCTTGTTTGAATGCTTCTTTGTTCTCTTTGGGTAAGCAGATACATTGTTGGGTGATGAAAAATGGTGTTTTGTCATCGGACGGTCATGTGCAGACTGGAATCATGCGTGTTTATGTGGAAGATAAAGTGTTGTCAGATGCCCGCAAAGTGTTCGATGAAATTCCGCACCTGGATGTTGTGAAGTGGGATGTTTTAATGAATGGGTATGTTAGATGCGGTTTAGGATCCGAAGGTTTACTGATATTTAGGGAGATGTTGGTTCGAGGAACAGAGCCTGACGAATTCTCACTTACTACGGCATTAACTGCTTGTGCACAAGTTGGGGATCTTACTCAAGGGAAATTGATTCATGAGCTTGTGAAGAAGAATAAATGGCTTGAATCTGATGTATTTGTAGGAACGGCACTCGTTGACATGTATGCCAAGTGTGGTTGCATAGAGATGGCTATGGAAGTTTTCAAAAAGTTGAGTAGGAGGAATGCCTTCTCATGGGCAGCCTTGATTGGAGGATATGCGGCTCACGGTTATGCTATGAAAGCTATTATGTGTTTGAAGCAGATGGAGCGAGAAGATGGTATTAAGCCCGACAGTGTGGTTCTTCTTGGAGTCTTAGCCGCTTGTGCTCATGGAGGATTTCTTCAAGAAGGCAGAACAGTGTTTGATAATATGGAAGCTCGTTACGGAATTACTCCAAAGCATGAGCATTACAGCTGTATAGTAGATTTGATGTGTAGAGCTGGAAAATTAGATGATGCACTGGATCTTATTGAAAAAATGCCTATAAAACCGCTAGCATCTGTTTGGGGTGCTTTATTGAATGGGTGTCGAACGCACAAGAATGTTGAACTTGGAGAACTAGCTGTTCAGAATCTGCTCGAATTGGAGAAAGGAAATGCTGATGAAGAGGAAGCAGCTCTTGTTCAACTCTCTAATATTTACTTGGTTTTTCAAAGAAACGCCGAGGCATCTAAAATGCGTCAGATGATAGGTGAGAGGGGAGTAAAAAAGGCACCAGGATGTAGTGTGTTAGAGGTGGATGGAAATGTTACCAAGTTTGTTTCGGGAGATGTATCGCACCCAAATCTGCTGCAAATTCACACAGCCATTCATCTCCTATCTGTTGATTCATTGCAAATTCTTTAGCATTCACTCATGAAGCTGCAAAAATCTTATCAAAGGAAACTCTTGCGTTTACTTGTTTCCACAGACCGTCTATTGAGAACCTATAACCCACAACACAAACTGAAGGTTTGTCCAAAGGTTATGTGGAGATGGAGACAAGGAGTTAAGGATCCTGAACATGAAGCAGTTCTATATCCTATTAAAGGGCAACATTTGACCCCAAAAGAGGAAGTGGAAACTTATGCAAGGCTTGAAGAAAATGATAAGTCTCCTACAAGGGCCCCTAAGAATGGCGTTGTTAAGTTCTGTCTGATTCAGTCTCCAATGGTGTCTGGAGAAGAGAAGTACATGAGAACTATGGAAACACAGTAGCTACGGTTGAACATTGCATGGCATTTGGACGCACACCTATTAGTAGAGAGAATCAAGTCTCATGACAGTGAAACATTGACTAAATAATGTAAGACATAACAGCTCACAAAGTATTTTCCATTGTCTTATTTATATAACAGGTAAATCAAATCTGTTTCTGCAGGTACCGGTGATTGATGAGGGTCTTTTTCTTGTCTTTCTCAGGAACTATGGGTTAGCCAGGTACCTTCTCTTGTCTTTCTCAACAGTTGCTTCCTCTGAATTATGTTGTGCTCTTTAGAAACTTTTTTTGACTTGTAATAAGTTAGCACCTTGGTGAACAATTTAGTCAATATGATTTAGTATCTCACTAGGAATACAAGAACTTGAAGCCTGAAGAAAATCCTAACACAATATTTAACTTAATTTCGGCGTAGTATTGGTTTCTGGTTGCTTAGGTAGCATTTCACGTACTGTCTGATGCTAAATTCACTTAGCATCAAGTTGGTGTACTCACTTTAGCATCAAGTTGGTGTACTCACGTAATATTTTGTTGATCTACAGCATGTTTTACAGAAATACACAATATTAGAAACCAAAAGTTTGTGGTCTTGGACACCAAACTCTCGGTAATTATCAACCATTCTTCAAGAAGTGCTTGCAGCATCCCCTGTAGAATTTCACACACCACAATCTCTTCAGTTATGTTTGATTCAGGGAACCACTGTTCAGATCTTACCCAAACTAAACGGAACCAACTAACTGAAAATAAAACCCATCTATGTCACAAATATCATGACTATCCACAAAAAGTGGAGCTGTTATGTTGACCTCTGCGTCTAGTTTAGCTCTTGGTTCTTCATGGTTCATTGTTTTGTTAAGTTGGAAAATATAGACCAATGGAAATAAAACTAACCTTTTGAAGACGAAGGGATCAAGACGACATGCATCCTTGTGTTGTTGGGAGGGAGATGCAACCGAAGGGGATATAATTTGCCGTTTAAGGGGTTTTTGGAACATATTGATATATCAGTCTGACCTGTCTCTTCTTCAAGCTTCTGTTTCAGCTCTTCTAGTCCCATTCCCTTGAAACAGAAGAACTCTTCCTTCGTGCTCTCGTCCACGGTCCCATCTTCATGCCCAACCCTATAATAGATTAGTCTCCCATCTGCCTTGACTGGTGAGCAGACCCAATCATCAGACTGTGGCATAAAATATAAAAACCCAAATTTCATAGATAAGTGATATTTGATGCAATCCTGTGCCCAGATAATATACTACAACTACTCCTTGTTTATGTGATGATTCACCAATTAGTGTAGAAGTTATCAAACCTCTGTTTTAGAATATATTGGGGATTTGAGAGAGAATCCTTTGGGTGAATCGAGGTCTTGATCATCATCTTTGATAACACTCAAAAATTCTGGTGGTGGCGGAGGAGGCGGTAGAGGCGTGAAAGCTGGCTCAGCCACTAATAGTGCTTTCTGCTTTCTAATTCCCAAAATATCAACATCCCATAAAACCCAGTCTTGTGTTGCTGTCCTATAAGGAATATCATGAGTGATTGAGTTCCTCCATGGCGGTAAACCCCCATTAGCTCGAAGATACTGTCCATACCTATTGAATTCAAATGCTCTCACACAATTCATCTTCAAGAAGACCATAGACAGAAGAAATGGTCTCTGAAAGATATAACGTTAGAAAGAGAGATCAAAAGAAGAGGCTTACCTTGTCTTGAGCCTAACTTGGACGCCTTCTCTAATGGGTTCCCATTCAGTTGATGAGTCTAGCCTCCGAGGCAATGTTTGGGTTACCTTCTTTCCAGTCATGCCAAGGAACATAGGGATGTTTGAAGCGGTTAGGTACTTTCCAAAACAGCTCTTGAGACGAATCACATTCGCCTGTTGTAAAATCTCCACCGTCCATCTTGCGTTCATAGACCTCCCGTCTCTGTCCTGGCTCACGGATTCTTCGTCATTCTCTGCTAGAAGGTACTTGTCGTGGTAGCTACGTAAACGCACGGTCTCAGCCTTCCTGAAAATCTCCATTTTTGTTCTATCCTATCAAAACAAAAATTGTTTCTTTTCACAAATGCTTTGTACGCAGGATTCATCAAGGCCATGTACAATACTTCCTAGAGATCTCATAAAAGCATTTATGTTTGAAATTCGAAAATGTGGCTACCTTAAAACAGGGATATTGAGATGATCAACACTGCTATTTGGCTGAGATTTCACCTTCAATGATCAGATTGAAGATCATTCACACGAACGATGTTCAGGTATATTCGAAACCTTTTTTTAGTTTCTTTGATGTGGATTAGAGAAAAAAAGAGGTTTCTTTGTTTTTTTATTTGTGGTAATACGTATTAAAGATGATTATTAAGGGCATATTAGGGAACGATGCATGCATATAGAATTTGCTACTTATATTTGTAGGCTTACTATATGTAGATGCATTCAAGGTCGAGGTTTCATAAAACATTCGACCTTTCTCACAATGCAAGATTAAGGAGAAAGAAAGATTTTGGAGAAAACGAAAGCTCAAAACTTTTGAAAGAGAAATGAACTTGTACAAATAAAAGAACAATAGAAATCTAATTCAACATTTTGCCTCCACATACTTTATTTTCATTCTACTTGCTAGACATCTTTTCAATCCTCTCTTACTTCAACTGCAACCAAATCATAACATACTTGAAATCACCCATGGTCTTTTCCATGTTATATATATGCCAAGAACTAGATATTTACTTCCTTTTATTGTGTCGGCTTACAGCTTCTTGACTTGAGCAGAGGTGTGACCGCCTCCATCAGTGTGCTCGAGCAGAGGTATAACGCCCACCGCTTCTGTCCATGAACCTCCATTCTTCTCTCGGTCCATGACCCCACGCCCTCTCTCTGTCTGTAGGTCCCATATAGGTGCAAAACTTGTTTACATCAAATCACCATTTTATCTTCCACGTGTTTTATTTTCACTCACATGGTACCATGAATCATTTCTCGGTAGGTTATTCATCCCTACATTGCTTCAGCTCAATCATCTGATTTATCTTTAATCTTGGAGTTCTATTGGGATGAATTACAGAAAATATAAGTACATTTTGATAATATAGTATCAAATAGATTCTTTTAATATCTCTTCATGCACCACTATTTTCCATAAATCAGAATATTACATTCATGATTCATCTACGTGGGTCGAGTCCTTCATAGTGTGGACTATTGTCTTCCGAGATGTGGAGTTATTGTTCTTTGTGATGTGGAGTTACTTGTTCGATTGTCTATGTTGTCGTGGTCGGGATTGGTGGGGATGTTTGTGCATATGTGATGCATGTGATTGGTGGATCACATATGTGATTGTTGTTTTCATGGAGTGTGCGTTAGCTTTAGAGCTAACTGGAGAAAAAGATCAATTTCAACCTGAATAATTTTGATCTTACTGTTTTATATAATTATGATGCTAAAGTACAATTTCAACATTTACCATTGAATATTTCAAATTTTGGAGACAATCTAATCGAACAGTGCTTTTTTCTATATTTTTGTTAACGGAGTACGGTTTTTATTAAAACAGGTTGACGTGGCGAAGGACGTGCACGGATTAGCTGACATGGCGAAGGACGTGCACGGATTAGCTGACGTGGGAATGCGGATAGGTTAACTTAACCAAAACGGCATCATTTTGGTCGATACGTCGTTTTGCTACTCAAATGATTTTCTTTTGTCTCCTTCCTCTCGGTCTCAATTAGGATTTGTTCCTCGTAGAAGTAAAAAAGAGTCAAAGATTTGTTCGTGGTCTTATTAATATTCATAGGAGCAGTAACATACATGTGATGTTGATCTGTCTCCATGTCAGAGAAGAAATGGTCTTACCACGAAACCATAACGCAGCACACCGTTTTCTCTCTCGAACCCCTCAAACATTAGCCATATACTTAATTGTGTCCTCTTTCTTTAAATGGCAATTTTTAGGGAAAGAAAGAGGAACAAACCCTAATTGAGATTGAGAGGAAGAAAGAGATAAAAGAAAATAATTTGGGTAGCAAAACGACGTCGGTTCGTTTTGGTTAAGTTGATCTATCAGTATTATCACATCAGCTAACCCGTCAACGTACTTTGTTATGTCATCCCATTACTAGAGTATTTTAAAACAAATATACCTAAACATAATTTACTATAATATTTACGAAAATAATATTAGATAAATATTTAATAATGTATTATATATAAATTTATAATATTGTAATATAAAATATATATTGACATAAAACACAAACACAATATAAAACAAAATATTAGAAATTTTGAAAAATTAGTTACACAGAATAAAACAATTGACTGATTTAGCAATAAATCAAATTTTAATGACTAAAACAATATTATAACCCTAAACTCTCAAATACAGCATTTTTAATGGAGAAAATATTAAACTATCCTCTTTTTATTTTTAACCTAATTTATCTCTTTCATTTTTTACAACTGTTAAACGTTCATCTCTGTCATTTTTCACAATTGTCGACGCCTCATCAGTGCGTCCACCTCACCCACCGGAGTAAACACTTTTAGCCAGAATTTTTTTCTCTCACTCCTATCTAATCAACATGTTTTGCTTACCCAACATGACAGTGCTCAAACAACAAAAATGCTCAAGACGGAGTGGGAATGCTTGGTTGAACAAGCCATTTTATGCTCGTGTTGCTGAGTTTCGTCTGTGGCAGCTTTACTCAGGAAATTTGGTCAAAGCTGAAGAGGGTATGTTTCTAACACAACCTGGTGGTGAGGTTGCTGTTAAGTTGCTTCCTGTAACAGTTTGCAGTTTTCTGAATGAGCACTACCCTGTGTTTTTTGTGCCGTTGGAATTGTTGGCTGAAGTCTAGGCAGTAGGGATTTCAGTTCGAGAAGTTAAACCAAAGATGGTTCACAATCTTCTAAGGCAGTCATCTCCATCTATTGATCTACGGTTTGTTAATACTTATATAGATGTACTTGAATACTGTCTCTCAGATATTCAATTCATTGGAGCACTTACAATGAGCACTTAACTCCGACAAAGTTAACATGGATGAAGGAAACAATACTTCTGCTTCAATGTCGATGTCTACTCAAACTCATGATGGCTTAAGTGATGCTTTTGAAATGATGACAAGCCTAGGGAAGGCTTTGTTTGATTTTGGTAGCGTTGGTGTTGAAGATATTGATCGGAAATAGTAATAATAGATATAATAATTTTGATCCAAGGTTTTTATCTGCAGTAAATAAACTTAAAAGATTACCATGCCCGACTGCAACATATCATTTAACACGTTTGGATATTTCTGAGTTATGGTTGGGCAACAAAGAACAACATACCAATTTTGTGCCGTGTAAGGGAGGGACATTTAATCTTCTATCCACCACCACCTTTGCAGCCAATCTCTACAAATGGTGCTTATATGCATGAAAGAGACAGTGGTATGCATGCAACATCAGTAAGTGACGGTTCTTTATCCAAGTTAGTGCAACATTATGTTTCATGCTTCGACCTAGCACAAAGCAAGCATCCTTGGCTGATTTTACTGCTGAACCAGTGCAATATACATGTGTGTGATGCTGCATATATTGATTGTGCTTAAAGATGCAAGCGTCTGTCTTCACCAAGCATGTCAGTTGGTCAAACTATTTGTGATTGTTAATAAACATTATTGCTGATGTTTTTTTGGATAAACATTTATTGCTAGTGTTAATTAATTCTATGCAATTTTACATTTTAGGAATATATTTATAAAACATAAGAGATTATTCCTAAATTTGCATAAAATCTTTCTAAATTATGAATAAAATGTGACTACTAACCTAAATTCAGTAAATAATTTTTAATATTAAGGAAATCTTATCTAAATAAAATAATTAAATTAAAAGAAAAAAATTGAAAAATATAATTAGAGAGATCGAACTATTCACAATTAATTCTAACAAGGAGATGTGTAACCAGTATGATACAATAGTCAATCCGCATAAATTTCCTTGTTTAATATATATATCTTTCTATTTAATTAAAATATAAAAAATTATATCAGCGGGATCAAACCTTGAACAGTATATTAATATAACGAGTGTGTAACCAATGACGCTGCCGTAACTAATCAATACATAAACATTTTGTTTAATATATAGTGAATGTTCAAGTAAATTAGATTTCCAGTTTAGTTTTATCTGGAGGATAGTAAAATATTTTTTGATTGGTCAAGATGCTATATTAGTGAATTATTATATTGAATGTTATATTTGTCCATAAAACCTAATTTAGTACTAATATAGGATATTTCTCAACAAAATATATAAAAAAATTTGGTTTAATTGAATATTTATCATATTTACAATTTTTTACCTATTTAATAATATTGTCTAAACAAGTCATAGACAAATTAAATTCATTTTTATAATCCAATTATTGTCTATTTCATTTGTATAATCAATATTTAAAATTTTGAAAAAATAAATTATGTATCTATCTAATTTACATATAATCAAGTATAATGTGTGAATAATTTTCTCTGTTCTAGAACGTGAGTCGAAATCTAATTGGATTTATTTCGAGAGTATTCTCTAATATAACATAAATTAATAGATTTGACAATTAATATCATAAAAACTCCGATTAAGTAGTGGAAGCACTCGACCGAGGAAAATCGGCCGTTTCATATTCAAAGTTTATTTGGATGTTCGATTTAAACCCAATTGTTAGAGCAGTGCAAAATCATACATGAAATTAAATAAAATTCAAATTCCATACCCAAAGAACTACTATTGTACAAATTTTTACATGAGCCGTAATTGCGTTAGGTGTCCGTTAACGAATGATGATGTGGCTGCCAGATAATACCAACGTGGCGGGGAACTGTGATATGGCAGGTCAATCTCAAAACGACGTCATTTTGAGAAATATTTAAAAGACGTCGTTTTGCTATTAAGTTGGTTTTAAAAAAATAGAAACGACGTCGTTTTGATACTTCTCAAAACAATATTGTTTTGAAGAATCGTTTGATCAAACAGAAAAATCAAATAGTCAAACAGAAAAAAAATCAAAAACGAAAACATATTGCCTTCTCATATTAACATAACCGAAACAAGTTCATTTTCATTGGAGAGACAACATCATTCCTAAATTCATAAAGATGGCACACAAAATAGAAATAACTTCAATCATACTACCAAAGACACAAAAATAAACAACCTAAATACCATGTAGAATTAACTTTGTTAGACACCAAACAAAAAACTTGCACCATCGAAATCCAAATCTTCATAACACTCAAATAGCAGGAAAAAAAATTCTTTTAGAACACTAATAATCCAACAAAACTGAAAACGATAATCGAATAATTACCTCAATTGAAATGTGAATTTTGAGATGGCTGACTTTGAGTTGAATTCTCTCAGTGGACAGAATCACTCGTGGACTGCCTCTTTGGTCGATTTACCGGACAACCATAGTTAGAAAAACTTCTAATATTATGTTCATTCACACCACATCTCCCACAATGAATTGTGTGACATTTCCGTGTAAGTTTAATCACTCTTTCTGAAGGTTCTTCCACGATTTTCTTCTTCGTTTTCGGAGACTCATTCTTTTTTTCCGTTCTCTTTTGTTTCTTTTTTGATCTCTGAGATGGTTCTTTTGGTGGTGGTTGTATCGTACTTTCCTCAAAACTTCTCCAAAAGTTAATGTCATTAACCAGAAGAATGGGATCTTCGTATTGTTTTCTCCATGTCGAAGTCAAATACCATTAAGATACATAGTCAAAAGGATCATATTTTTTATAGAGAATGACACAGAGAGCATGGCGGCAAGGAATACCTGTCATGCTCCATCGCCTGCATGCACAAGTCGTTGCAATCATATCAACCTTAAAACCATGACCGTGTTCAGTTACATCATACTGCCCATTTCCACTTGGAATCACTCTACACTACATTCTGTGTTTCTCTTTTTCTTTGATAGTCACAACCATTTTTAAGCTGAATGTACCTTGATGCTTGGTTGCCTTCTTTCTTCTTATATCCATCGAATCATAGCTTGTGTTCGTGTTGTCTCAAGCATCTCAATTAATGGTATTTCTCTTGCCTTGTTGATAGTGTTGTTATAAGACTCGGAGAAGTTGTTGGAGACATCTTCGCACACAAATGTACAAGTGAAGAACGCACGGCTATAATTTCAGGGGTTTCTCGCCATCACATCTTCATACACACCAAGATCGAATGCTTTGAACGATCCAATAGTCATCTCATACTCGCCAATGTTGTAACTTTTTGCAACTGCCCATAATAAGTCTTTCGTCAATTCTTTACCTGGATATACTCTCCTTAGATTTCCATAGATGTGACGTGTACACATATGGTGTTCCACTTGAAGCAATGCTTGCTCAACCGCATTAATCAAACCTTATAAAAATAACAAGTAATCAAACTCATGTTCATATGAATTGGAAATATATAATACTTACTTTGTGTCTATCTGAAATTAAGGTAAATTCTTTGCCATTTTTGAGTTCCAAGTCATCTTTCAAATGCCGAATGAACCTGAGCCAACTATCTATATTTTCAACTTTGACAATAGTCCACACTACTGGAAAAAACTAGTTATTAGCATCGCATCCAACGACTGCCAAGAATTGTCCTTTGACATTGTTCTTGAAAAAAATCCATCTATACCAATAATTGGCCAACAATGTGAAATTCATGTCCTCTTTAACACAGCAAAGCAAATGTAGAACTTGTCAAATGTCTCTTTACCATCCTCAAAAGTCATTGTACTCACCTCCACATATGAGTTTGGGTTAGACCTTGGATTAACAAACAGAAGTTAGAATTATGCTCTTCTTCATCCACAAATCCAGAAGTAACAAATAGAACTTAATGTAAAAAAAACACAAATCCATAAGTAAAAACAGAAGTTTACTTACTCTAACAACTCTTGTGCGTAGTTTTTCATTCTCGCTAATTGCTCATCATGCTCGTCTTCAATCATTAGAAGTGCATGTCTCTTAGTTTTCCTACAATGGTCATTGGATACAACCAAGTTATATTTCTCCTCAAGTGCTTCTTGCATTGCCTTCGGCTTTAGCTTGGGGTCTTTTTTAATGTCATTCAATAGCAATTTTGTTATGACTCTACCTTTCAACACCTTACTATATCCATCAATGATGCATGTATGTTTGTCATTGACGGTTTTCACTCTAAATCTTCCTATTGGGTTTTCATAGGAGCAATATATCCTAAACTCGCATCCACCTCCAATTGTACATCTTTCTCAGACCTCCATCTAGTGAACTTGACATTATAACCTTCCTTGAGAGTATACTCCACCATAGCTACCTTGAATTGAGGTATACTTTCAAATTCTTGACCCAACCATGTTTCTCCTGAACGTTGCTTGCATACAGGAACATGTCGTCTCCCACTATCCTCACAATCTGAATTCATAGGAGTATTCTCATCATTAACATGCTCTTCTTTATCCACAAATCCAGCTACATTTTCCTCAACGCGAGCTTCTTCTTCAAGTTTTTCATTTTCCCCATGTCTTTTTTCATCTTCCCTATGTCTTTCATCATCTTCCCCATGTATTTCATCATCTTTCCCATCTCTTTTATCATTCTCATCAGAAATAGGTACATCGCCTTCATTTTCTTTCTCCATAAACACATCAGCTACTTTTGTCCACAACATTGTTTCACACATTCTTTGAAAATTTGCATCTCCATGAGTCATCAGCTTCAGCTCCGTGAAGTTTTCGTATGTAAGCTTGTACCATATTCTTTGCCTATGCAAAGAAATGTTGGAGGATTCTAATAAATTTGCAAACATCGTTTCCGGTTTGCAAATAAGTGTGCGAACCTCTCCTCTAACATAGCTAAGCTTATTTTTCTCTGAAATTAAAATTTTCCATTGTAATAGATTTGAAACGTTCCATCTGCAAAAAACAACAAATCACTACATATTCAATCACACTTATAAAATAGGAAAATCATGGTATTTCAAATAAAAATCCTTTTTTTAACTTTCTGTTTGCAGATATGAAACATTCTCAATGAAATCAATGGTACACCTAAGATCATGTCCTCGAAAGTAAAGTTCCTTGTGTAGATTTCACTTTTCAGATAAAAATGTATGCTTTCATATTCAATGTTTCTATGTCAAAATCTTAAATTTTCAGTGCATTCAAATCTAATGCCCCGAGAGTCTGAGACGAACACGACTCTATAGTGTTTATAAATAGTCCCCACCATGTAAAAAAATCTATTATTAGGTTAAAGTAGTACTTTAAAAAATTGCACTTTGAGATATTTAATAGAAATTTTTTATTAAGTTAAAGCTAAAATAGTACTTTAATCTGTTTACGCCTCTTTTCTTAAATTTTAAAATTTAAAATAAAAATATACTAAAATATATTTTATTAAGTTAAAGTAGTATTTCAAATATGTTTCTATTTACTTTAAACAAATTCAACCCTATGAATCATTACGATTACACAGACCAAATTCAAATCCAACTTTATGAAACTTCAATATCTCGTATTCATCATTTGTAATTGTGGTCGTAAATATCTTAGGTAGCACTACCAAGCCGAAGCCTACCAAGCCTGGTCTAACTTCGTTTTCCTCCTTCGACAATCTGTTAGCTTTTCTCCTTCGGCAAATACAAATGAAAAAAACTAACAGATTTAAACAAAACTAACAAAAGCTAACAAAGATTTTGGGAAAAGACTAACAAAATCGAACTCTAATAGAACCCTAATTGAACCTTAAATCAAACCCTAAATCAAACCCTAAATCAAACCCTAAATCGAATCTTAAATTGAATCGAAAATAAAACTCTAAATCAAACCCTAAAACGAAGGAGTCATGAAAATTACCTCATTTTGCCTTAATCGTTTTCCCGAAATAGATTCCCAAAAAATTGCCACTTCGAGATCCCTAAATCGAGGAGCCCTCTGTGCAAATTGACAACCTTAATCGTATGTGAACCTTTGAAAACCCTAAATCGTTGATAACTGGAAGTTAACTCGAGGAAAATTGGTGAGATGAAAAGCAAAACTCTAATTGCATGCGATGAAGGTGAAAGTGAATGTAAAAATCGGTGAAAGTAAAAGGAGATGAAAGTGAAAATCGATGGAAAATGGAATATTAAACGAGTCTTCAAAACGAACTTTTATTTAGATAATAACATCGATTTATACCTATGTCTTAGTCAAAAAATATTTATAAATTATATAATATTATTTATTAACAAATATAAATTAGATATTTATATAATTTTAAATTTTATTTAAAATTAGTTTTAATATTATTTTTTATATAGATAAATTAAGAAAATAAAAATTATTTTTTTATAAATTTAATAATAGTTTTTGGTTAATTTAATAAATATATTGATTTTTAAAAAAAATTTCAAATAATATATTAAGAATTTGAGAAATCAGTTGGACAGAGTGAATGAAATCTACGTGGAAAAAGAGTTTCAGTACGAATATATAGATTGAAACAACATATTGCTAGCATACGAGGAAATGTGTCTCGTTCAAAAGTTATATGTATAGAAATAAATTAACTATGGATTTTCAATGGCTATTTTGAATGTCAATATATAAAATATGGTTCTTTTTAAAAAAATTTCATACAAAATAATATATTTCATATGTATATAACATAGCAATGAATTTATTGAACAAAGAATATATATATATATATATATATATATGTGTGTGATTATAATATAGAGACAAAACAATTTAACTAGAATAAAAACAAAAACATTATTCTAATTAAAAACTAATTTAGATTTTTGTTATATTATAAATATTTCTATATTAAACATATTTATTGTTACTTTATATTTTTAAATTTATTTTCATGATGCAAAAACATAATATCAATTGTATTAAGAAAATATTATACGCTATAAAAGCTTTTTTAAGACATAAAATGACATATCATATTGACTAAAATAAATTTGTATATGATTATTACCAACGACTAAAACTAAAATAAAAATGATATAAATATAATTATTATTATTATTTGCATATTATAATCTCATGTTTGTGGTTGTTGTTAAGTTGTTGAAGGAGGTGAAGCCAACCATATTTTTTTGTTTGAAAAATGATTAAGTAAGCCATTTACCATTTTTTATTTATACTAACACAAGATTTTGTCCATCATGAAGAAGTTTACAAAAAAGAGATATTATAAGACGTTGAGTTACTAGATTTGTAAATTGTAATAAAGAAGAAAAAAAATTTAAAGATGATGTTTGTTAGCAATGAATTGGATAATTTAAATGGGCAACACATAAATATAGAATTTTGGGAAGGTATGGGAATGCTCATGAAAATTTTGTACCTTTGTACTTAGATTAATTGATGTAAATAAAAAGCATAAAGTAGTTTTGCTACATGGGGAGTAAGATATGTTAAAAAGGGTTTAAAAATTTAGGGTTAAACTAGTTTATTAAAATTTGTGTAAACCGTAATTTTGAAATATTGTATAGAAAAAAATTAGGGATAATTTAGGATCGAATTTAAATATTAGTATTGAAAAAGGATTAATCTTGTTATATCTTAATTTTTCTTATTTAATTTTTAATTAAATATTTTTCTTTCAAAATTATAAAATAATGTTTCTCATAAAAACTAAAAATATTATTTTTCATCAATACCAATAATGTTCTTTTTTGCCAAAACTGCAAATAGCATTTTTCGGCCAAAACCAGAATATAGTATTTTCTCGAAAATTTGAAAATAATATTTTTTGCAAAAAACAAAAAATAGCGTTCTACAAAAAATAGAATTCTCACCGAAATTTTAAAATATCGTTTTTTCAAACTGCAAAATAGCGTTTTTCTCCCAAAAACGTAAAATAACTTATTATTTCGCAAAATAACATTTTATCGCTTAAAATGTAAATCATTCTTTTTGCCAAACGTGCATAATAACATGTTTTTCAAAATCGTAAAATGCCTTGCAAAAATCGTGAAATACCATATTCTCACCAAAATCGTAAAATAAAAATATATTTCTTAACTTAAGAAATTAATACTTTAGTTTATACAAGATTTATATATAATTCGAATGCAAAAATAATTATGTTCTATCATAAACATATATAAAAAGGATGAAAAAATTGATGGATTTAAAATGGATTACAAATGGTTTAACCTAGGGTTGGGTTTTCGGCATAACCCGATTAAACCGAACTGACCGAACCGAAATTTTTAGTTTTTGGTTTTAATTTAATTATAATCTTTAAACCGATCAGATAAATAATTAATTTTATTTGGTTTACAGTTCGGTTCGATTCTGTTCGGGAATACCAAACCGATCGATTTCCAAAAACCAAAAATCGGTTGTCCTATATAACTTAACGCAACCCTAATTTTTCTAAAACTTTTGATTTCTTCTGTTGCGGCAACCCTTATCGGCTGCGGCAAACCCTTATCGGCCAAAACGTTGCGGCAACCTCTTCTCTGAAACTTTCTGAAACATCGTTTCTTTTTCTGCTGCTTCTTCTTCTTCCTTCAATCATTCCGTTTCCTTAAATGATTCGCGTTTGATTTTTTTCTCCTCAATCTTGTCAAATTTTCTTCTATTAGGTAATTTTTTTCTTTTTTGTTCGAATCTCCGCGAGGTTAACCTCTAGCAGTGTCTTTTTGCGTTGGTTTTTTAGGATCTATGATATTGATTTTGCAATTTTAGACGCTTTTGTCGACTCCAGAGTTGTTAAACTCATCAGTTATATATATATATATGATTAAATCTATCCACGATGTTTTTTTCTTTCCTCTTGTGGCTGCCTCTTTTTTTAACATTTGGTGTGGGAGATATATGTTTTGCAATTTGTTTCTATGCTTATGATAAACTCATCAAGTTATATGTATAGATATTTTTAGTGCTATTTTGGTATTGATGAGTCTTGCATGTTTATAAAATTTGTCTTTGTTTGGAATATGTTTATAAAATTTTGTTTCACTAAGTTTCTTTTGCTTAGCGTATGTTTTCTCTATTCGAATCTGGTTTTTCTAATTTCTTTTGAATTAGGTGTTATTTTACTAAATCTGGTTTTTGTAATTTGCTTACCGAATTAGACCGAATAAACCAAATATGACTGATTTGGACCAAACTGGTCCGAATTAAATCGAAAAACCATATTAACCAAATTAAACCGAAAAATAAAACAAAAATAATTCGAAATTAACCGAAAATAACTGGAAAAAACCGAAATACAAACACTCAACCGACTAAACCAAAATTCTATCTATAATTCGGTTTAATTCGGAATGTTTTTATATGCTTAAAATTGAATCGATTAAACCGAAGAAAAATCCGAACCGAACAAAAATTTTTTTTGATCTATTTTTTCTAAAACCGAATTAATCGAAAACCAAAAAACTCGACTCGATTGACCCGAAAAAAATGAAAATCCAGGCCTAGTTTAACTTTATTTTTTAAATATTAGTGGGTTAAAATAGAATTAAAGTTAATTTAGGGTCGGATTAATTTAGAGTTAGATCGGATTGAATTTGAAAACCCATATTACGATCCCTAATGAAGAGTTAGAAGAAGGAAAGAAAGAGATATATAAAACCCTAAATAATCTTGAGAATAACTAAGCCAATATTTAGTATCATTGATGAGAAAGGTAAATGTCATATTGGATGGCATATCTCTTGCATCTTTACTATTTTTATAAATATTTTAACTATCCAATTTGACTGAAATGTCATTACTTTCAACTGTTTTAATACTTTTTATCCAAATGATTTTGATACTCAAAATGTTGGTCATTAACATTGAACTCCAAAATATACATAAAGGAATACTTGAACATTCAATAGCCATTAAAAGATGATCTAAAAATGATGCAAATTATGATCCCATGTTTCTTTTCTAAGTGTTTTTGTGTTTTGACATTTTAATTGTTTTCCACAAAATTACTAATCATTTTTCTTAGTTAAATGGTGGAACTTCTATAAAGCTATAAACAATGGTAACAAATGTTTGTGTCTTTAACGACTAGCTCATTGGGATGTTAACATAAATAGAGTACTTTTGAAACGAGATTTATCCTAAACCACAAGTATTATTTTTTTTATAAATTAACAAATATTATGAATTGGTGTCTTATTTACTACATTTTATGATTTTATGCAATTCCGCACTAAATTAATAAACAATTTTGATACAAAGCGGTTGACAATCATTTTATGTACAATTTAACACAAAGTTGTTACCTAAATGAAGGAAGCAAAAAAGAAAAATGTGGACATATTATTTGCATATTGTGTTATTCATGTTCAAAATTGGATTGTTGAAAAATATGTTGTGCAATCTGTGAAAACTACATAAGATATACTAAACATGATGACATGAGGAGTGAATTTCATGAATTTGATTTGAGTATAACTTTATATGCATGAAGTTAAGAATTGTCATTCGTTTAGGGGCTAACACTTTTTGAACATTAAATTGTAAAATATCACCATTTTAATTTTAATTTTATTTTAAATATATCTTTAAATTTTTAAAAATAACACAAATTCAATACTAAAATACCTTAAAACTTTTTGCTAATAAAAAAATTTTAAACCCTAAATTACAAAAAAAGAACTTAAACATTACTTTAATTTTATTTATAATTTATTTATGATAAATAAGTACTTTTCACAAAATAATTATGTTATTTTTGGAATTATAAGTTTAGGATGCTATATTTGAAATAAAAATTAAAAAAGATACTAATTTTTAGGGTATTACTCTTAATAATTTACAAATTTGTTATCATTTTCTGTTTCATTTATGAATACATTTTCAACCTATTTAATTTCTTCTTCTCTTTCAATAGACACTAGACATATGGTTTTCCCAATCGCAATACATGATAAGCTCTTCATCGTTGATTTTGACGCGGACAAAACTTTCATCTAATATATCATCGTAGTTTGAGTGAATGGATCATATCAAGTAATCACTTGTCTAATAAATTAACGATCATTGATCTATTACAAAAGATTTCAAACTCTGACGTAACCAGAAATTTCATCCAATATATCATCGTAGTTTAGTGAATAGATCATACCAGATTCATCACTCATATTTATCCAACAATACTACCTAAGAGAAAACATATGTACTACAACAACATTTGCACATGTATAGCAAATGAAAAAAAACAATTAAAAATGAAAAAGAAAATTGAGAAAAAATCTTTTTTTTTCTATTAGATAGATGATGCAAATAGATACGTATAATTCTAATTTATTTATGTTAGAACTTTTACTTTGTTGAGGAACTAGATTTTGTAAATTTTTAATATAAAACTTGTACAAGTTATCCATGAAAATTCCACGTTTTTTATTTACATAAAGTTTAGACTTTTATTTAACGTGTACCATATGTTCATATTTTCATTTTTTCATCTACAAAAAATTCCATGTTTTTCATTTACTAGAGAATATTGGTCGCAAGAAAAAAATGTAATAGCCTGAACACTCAAGAGATATTGCTCGATCTTTTTTTTTTTGTTACTTGTACCACAATAAATCGGCTCAATAATTTAACATTTTATACGAGAGAATGTGAAATTGAACTCCAAATCACTAGCCCACTTAAATGGTATAAACAACTATTAATCCAAAAGAAATCCATAAAACCATACAAATTAAAGTAATAATTATAAAACTATATCAATGATATAATGTCATAAGATGTGAATCAATCGAAGAGACCCATCATACCTACATCATCATCGGATTCCTCTTTCTCTTCTTCAACCTTTTTCTTACTCTCAGCCGCTCGCTCAACCGCTGAAGTTACATTGCCACCTCCATCTCCGACAACCATAGAAGCAACTGGACCACCATAGAAGCAACTGGACCACCAGAAGATAAAACCACCATCTTCTCTCTCTCCCAACGGCAATGAGCTCCATCACATCGTGATCCTGTTGGGAGAAAATAATTTTAGAAGTGGTGGAGAAAGTGTTTAAAAAACTTTTGAGAAAATAGGAATTTTAGGAAGAAAAATAAGATTTTATATATAAAGGAACTTGTTGTTTTATTGGAACAACTTGTTTTTTTTACAACAACTTGATTACAAATGAGAGGGAAAAAAGTTATTTATAGCCTACAAGTTACAAAATATTTCAATATTTTAATCCTAAAACTAGAGAGTTCTCTCATAATATCTTTATTATTTTAATACAATTATCTAGATATTTTTTTTAATGAGCTAGAAGATAATTCTAGATATGTTCTAGAATTTGGATCAAGTTTTACTTATACCCAATTAGTATTATTGGATCATTGATTCAATAATTAAACTTGATCCAAAATCAAGTTTAATTTTCAACACTCCCTCTTAAACTTAATTTTGTTACTCCAAACAAATTTCTAATCTTTATAAAATCTTCACGCTTGAGTGGTTTGGTAAAAATATCAACTACTTGATCATTCGTCTTCACATACTCCATATGCACATCCTTCTTGGTAACATATTCTGTAATGTAGTGATAGGGTATGTCAATATGCTTACTTCGATCATGGAAGACTGGATTCTTTGCTAATGATATTGCTGACTTGTTGTCCACTAAGATTTTCGTTGGTTCCTCTTGTGTTAAACTCAACTCTTTTAACAAGTTTCATAGCCAAATTGCATGACAAACACATGAAGTAGCAGTTACGTACTCCGTTTTACAAGAAGAAAGAGTGAAAATCGGTTGCTTCTTTGACATCCATGTGAATGTCGTATCTCCAATGTAAAACACAAATCCACTTGTACTTTTTGATCATTTACGTCTCCACTCCAATCGCTATTGCTATATCCGATAAGTTTGTAATCATTAGAAATAGAGTAGTGCAAACCAAAATTTGTTGTACCTTTGATATATTGAAGAATCCTCTTGGCCGCCTTAAAGTGAGTTGTGGTTGGATGCTCCATGTATCGACTCACAACTCCAACCACATATAAAATATCAGGTTTTGTGCATGTTAAGTAACGTAAGCTTCCAACCAAGCTCTTAAATAGTGTTGGATCCACCATTTCTCCTTCTTCATGCTTTGACAATTTTACTGCACATTCCATTGCTTACGGGGTTCGAATCATCCATCTTAAACATCTTGAGCACCTCTTTAGCATAACTTTCTTGAGTAATGAATATTCTATTGGCTTTCTTGCTTCACTTCAATTCCAAGATAGTAAGACATCAATCCAATATCCGTCATCTCGAACTCTTGTGTCATCTCCATTTTAAAATTCTCAAACATACTTGGATTGTTACCGGTGAATATCAAGCCATCTACATACAAACATGCAATCAATATATCATTCTCTTGAGTTTTTATATAGAGTGCATGCTCATATGGACACTTGATGAAGTTTTTCTCCTTAAAATACTTATCAATTCGAGTATTCCATGCTCTTGGTGCTTGTTTTAAGCCATAAAGCGCCTTCCTTAACCTTAAGACTTTGTTTTCTTCTCCTTTGTCTATATAACCTTGTGGTTGCTCAATGTACACTTCTTCATCAAGATCTCCATTTAAGAAGGCTGATTTGACATCCATTTGATGTATCCTCCAACTGTTTTGGACTGCCAATAAAATGATTAGTGTAACACTTTCTAAACGAGCCACATGAGTGAATACCTCATCATAGTCGATTCCGGCTCTTTGACTATAGCCTTTTGCCACCAATGTTGCTTTGTATCTTTTGATTTATCCTTTAGAGTTCTTCTTTGTTTTATACACCCATTTCACACCAATTGCCTTATGCCCATTCAGAAGTGAAACTAACTCCTATGTCTCATTCTTTTGTATCGTTTTGATCTCTTCATCCATTGCATTTATCCATATTTTCTTTTCCATAGCCTCTTGAAAGTTCATAGGTTTGCAATCCGCAAATAAACAAAATAAAGTAAGGTTGTCTTGATTTTCAATTACCTCGTAAAGTTCTTGCAAACTTCTATAACATAGAATCCTTTAACTCGAACTTTCATCTTCTTGATAACTTGTGGTTGGTGAAGTTGGCGGCGTAGCTTGCTGCTCTCTAGGTTACTCCAAAATTTCTTCTTCAAAAGGTGGAAAGAAGTTATAATCTTCATCATTTGAACTCCAATCCCATTCTCCTTCTTCATCAAAGATTACATTTCAACTAAAGATTGTCTTCCTTGTATCTGGATTGTAGAGCTTATAACTTTTGGTATTATTGGCATAACCAATGAAGATATACTTCTCACTTTTATCATCTAGTTTGTTCCGTTTTTCATCCGGTATATCAACATGAGCAATGCTTCCAAAAACTCTTAGATGAGAAATACCAGACTTCCTTCCACTCTAAGCTTCTTGTGGTGTTTTTTCCGAGACACTTCTTGTTGGAGATCAGTTCGATAGATAAAACACACATGCAACCGCTTCTGCCCATAGCTCCTTTGGTAATCTTTTGCTTTTGAGCATGCTCCTCGCCATCTCAATGATTGTTCTATTCTTTCTCTCCACTACTCCATTTTGTTGAGTTGATCTTGGCACCGTCAATTGTCTATGAATCCCATTATCCTTATAATAATTCTAAAATTATTTGGAAGTGAACTCTCCTCCACAAGACCACTTTCTTTCTCGACAAAAGCTTTGAACTTTTTGAAGTTTTCAAACACTTATGATTTTTCCTTCAAAAAATAAACCCACATTTTTCTTGAAAAATCATCAATAAAGAGAAGAAAGTAGTTACTTTTACCGAGTGAACTTGGTTTGATTGGACCACAAACATCTGTGTGTACAAGTTCTAGCGGCTTCCGAGCTATTGTGTTTGACTCCTTCGGAAAACTCATTTTGAATTATTTTCCAAGTAGACATTCTTCATAAATTTGATTTGGATGATTGATGCAAGGCAATCCTCTCACCATTCCTTTCTTAGAAAGTAGCTCCAATCCTCCAAAGTTGAGATGTCCAAATCGGAGATGCCAAAGCCAAGATTCTTCCTTATAACACATCTTGAGATATTGTGCGATATCATTTTGAATGTTAAGGACAAACATTCTATTTCTTGACATCGGCACATTAGTGATGAGATTACTTGCACAATCTCTTATAGAAAGATTATTATCTTTTAAGTGAATATCATAACCTTTCTCTAAGAGTTTTCCAATACTCAAGAGATATTTGTCTTCATATTTGGCACATAGTAAACATTAGAAATAAATTGATGATCTCCATTCTTCAATCGGATGAGAATATTACATTTGCCTTTTACTTCCATCTTTGATTCATCTCCTAAAACCATATTTCCTTTCACCGATTCATCAAGCTCTACGAACATGCCTCTTCTTCCACACATATGATTGCTTGCACCACTATCAAGGTACCACATTTGAACATCATCTCTTTCATCCTTCTTTTTAGCCATTAATAACACTTCATCTTCTTGGATTTTTTCTTCAACGTAGTTAGACTTCTCTTCAACTTGATTATTTCTTGGAGCTTTACATTCAGAAGCATAATATCCAAAATTTCCACAATTATAACATTTAATGTTTGATTTATTGTACCTTGATCTTTGATTTCCTCTCCCATGACCTCTTGATGAGTTTTCTGCTCTTTGGTTAACATTGTTTTCAAAAGACCTCACACCTCTTCTATTTCCATAACCACAACCTCTTCCTCGGTATTGACCTCCACCTCTTCCTCGGTATTGACCTCCACCTCTTCTTGGATGGATTTGATCGCTTTCTTCTTTATCAATATGCATCTTGAGTACTTTCTCCATGATTTCTTCTTTCTTCTTCTTCTTTTCTTCATAAGCTTGTAACGATCTAAGAAGTTGCTCCATCGTCATAGTCTCTAAATCCTTTGTTTCTTCAATGACGGTAATAATATGCTCGAATTTTGAATCCAACAATCTAAGAACCTTTTCCATTATTCTCACTTCATCTAGTTTCTCACCATTTCTCTTTAGGTTATTAGTAACCGTTAACACTCTTGAAAATTAATCGGAAACTAGTTCACTTTCTTTCATTTGCAAAACTTCAAATTCTTTTCTTAGAGTTTGAAGACGTACCTTCTTAACTTGTTCCACTCCCTTGTAAGAGATTCGAAGCTTCTTTGGCCGTTTTTGATTCGACGACCTTCTCGAATGTGTCTTCATCTAAACCTTGATAAATTAGGCAGAGAGCTTTCTTGTCTCTCTTCCTTAGATCTCTCAAACCATCGTTTTGAGTTTGAGATAGATTAGCTTCATTATTTGATTCAATGAAGCCTCTCTCGACTATGTCCCACACATCATGTGCTCCTAGAATTGCCATCATTCTAAGACTCCAATTGTCGTAGTTGCTCTTTGTGAACATCGGAACTTGCAGGAGAAAACCATTACTTGTCATCTCTAAAAGAATAGTATGGCTCTAATACTACTTTGTTGGGAAAAAATAATTTTAGAAGTGGTGGAGAAAGTGTTTAACAAGCTTTTGAGAAAATAGGACTTTTAGGAACAAGAAAAAGATTTTATCTTTAGAGGAACTTGTTGTTTTATTGGAACATCTCATTTTTCTTTAGAACAACTTAACTACAAATGAGAAGAGAGGAAGATATTTATAGCTTTCAAATTATAAAATATTTCAATATTTTAATTCTAAATTTAGAGAGTTCTCTCTTAATATCTTTATTATTTTAATACAATTATATAAATATTTATTTTTAAAGAGATGTAAGATAATTCTAAATATATTTTAGAATTTGGATCAAATTTTAGTTAGACCCAATTAGTATTATTGGATCATTGATCCAATAATTAAACTTGACCCAAAATCAAGTTTAATTTTCAACAGATCAGAAAACAACATATCTATTTTTGCTTCGTCGACTTCACCACCAACGGATTCGAAGATCTTCTTCAAACCATTACTTGTTGGGTTCTCATATCCGTTGAGTTTCGCAAGGAGAAAAGCAGCGATAATCTTCATCGTTTGTTTTGCTTTTTTTTCTTCTCTCCAAAAAAAGAATGCTAGGGTTTGTGTATTTATATGGTCAATGCACTCCCTAATGAAGAAATTTAGGGTTTTCTGTACATGTACAGTAAATAACACGTGAGATTCACGGAAGTTTTAACTGGCCTCTAATGTCGTTTTTAATTCAAAATTAGATAATTTGTCATAAATTATAAATTTAGTCATTGATTAAAATATATATATATATATATTATATTATATATTTATTATATAAGATTAGTTGTATTTTATATATTTTAAAATAATAAAATTATATTTTCCATTTTTTTATTTCAAATTATATCTAAAATATATTTTGTTATGATTGTGTATTAAAAATTATAGATTTATATATAATACACTTTTTAACTATTAGTTTTTTTATTTTTTTGGCTATTTCTACTGTTAAATTAAGTTTCATTTTTAAATATTTTTTTTTTTAAATTACTAATTATATAATTACATATTGATTAAAACATGAATAACTAGACATATAAAACTAATAACCATTATTAAAAAATATATAATCGTTGGATGTTAGATTGAAAAATTATTAATTATATAATTGGATATTTATTAAAATACGAATAATTTAATAAAAATAATAAAATTTTAATAGGCCTCTAGTGGGTCTCTAATGGGCTTCTAGGCCTTTAGAAAACTTCAGTGTCGTTTTTTTATTTCAAAAATTGTAAAAAGAAAGACAAATTAAATGTTTTAGTTTATGATAAAAAGGTAAAGAATCTACCAAACATGAACAGTCAAGAGAATTTAAAACAAATGCTGAAAAACAACTGTACTTGTTCATCGTCATTAATACTTTTGAAAACGGACAAAATTGTTTTCTCTTTTTTGAAAACGGACAAAATTGTTTAATCGTAAAAAACCATAGGAAAAATTTTGAGAAGAAGAAAGATTCTTAGGGTGAGAAGAATGCAACACAATTTCATCGAATCTGTCTTCGCCAGCAAAAAGTTTTTCGTAATGGGTTCTCGGATTTTTCTCGCATGTTCTCTTTGTCTTCTCTTGATTTTTCCTCCAATTTCATCTTCTTCTATCCGTTTCCTTCCTCGATTGATTAATAGGTTAGTTAAATCTCTTCCTTGATTCGATTGTGTTCTTCGAACTCGTTGACTGAGATTTTTTTGTTTGTGGGGCAGAGATGTGTCTGTGAGTAAGATTAAAAAAAATGCTTCTTCTCTAGTTTTTGATCCAACTCGTGTCACTCAGCTCTCTTGGACTCCGAGGTTTGTGAGTTTTCTTCGTACCAGAAAATAAAAACTCTGAATTTTGATTTTTTATTTTGGAACGTTTTTTGAATTTTTGTTGTTGTTGTTATTTCTCCAGGGCGTTTTTATACAAGGGGTTTCTGTCAGATGAGGAATGTGATCATCTTATCAATTTGGTAGAGTCAAAACTTCTTCCTTAGAACTAGTGATGAAGAAATGTTTTTGTGTGAAGCTGTCTGTGACTGAGATCAGAAACTTTGTTTGGATTGTTTTGGACATTTGCTTTTTAGGCTAAAGGAAAACTTGAGAAGTCAATGGTGGCTGATCTTGATTCAGGTGAGAGCATAGAAAGCGAAGTACGCACAAGTTCTGGAATGTTTCTGAGCAGAAGACAGGTAATCTTCGTTCCATAGAAAATATGTTGGCTAATATGTTAAGCATTTGAATGACCTATAAGTATCTGAATCTATTCGCATGTTTGGTTGTGTGCAAAATCGCAGTTATGTGTAAATTCAGTGTACTGAACTAGCTTTATTTCACCAATTAGACAGCCTATTTTCTGTTTGCTTTCGGACAGAAGTAGACACTTGACCAAGTAATCATTTATATTCTCTGCAACACTGTAAGATTCTGCTTCTGCAGTTTTAGACAAAGTAGTAGCCTGAATGCAAATCTGGATTTTGTAGGGGTTTGCGTAATTCACTCATTTGTGACCCTTGAGCTTGAGGTTATGTTTTGTCTTTGCAGGATGATATAGTATCGAATGTTGAGGCAAAGCTTGCTGCATGGTCCTTTCTTCCCGAGGGTATTTCCAAGGCATATGTTATATATAATCTTTTAAATTCCGCTTCTTACTTTATCGTTTAGTAGCTGGGAACTACTCATCTCCTTCTTTTCTGTGTTTTCGATTAGAAAATGGGGAATCCATCCAAATATTGCATTATGAGAATGGTCAAAAATACGAACCGCATTTTGACTATTTCCTCGATGAGGCAAATCTAAAGGTCGGTGGTCATCGGATTGTCACTGTGTTGATGTACTTGTCCAATGTCAAAAAGGGTGGAGAAACAGTGTTTCCCAGGTGGAAGGTAAATACATATGTTAGTTCCTATTTCATAAGTTTGTCGCCTAAGATTTGCTTTCATTTCAATTTGATCACACATTCTTAAAGGGTAAAACAAATCAACTGAAAGACGATAGCTGGAGCGAATGTGCAAAACAAGGTTATGCAGGTATAAACACTGTATATAGACTTTATGTTTAAATGTGGAAAAGTTGAGAAAATTAGACGGTCGACAAAAGCAGTGATTGTAGCAGTATGATTCTATGTCAATATGTATCTTTGCAGTGAAACCGAGAAAAGGGGATGCGTTGCTCTTCTTCAGTCTTCATCCCAATGCAACCACAGATCCGAGCAGTTTACATGGAAGCTGTCCAGTGATTGAGGGAGAGAAATGGTCAGCAACCAAATGGATTCATGTGAGGGCATTCGGCAGAATGTTCATGGCGAACTTTGGGTGTGTGGACGAGCACGAAAGCTGCCCAAAATGGGCAAAAGCAGGGGAATGCGAGAAGAATCCTACTTACATGGTTGGTTCAGACACAGACCATGGATTTTGCAGAAAGAGCTGCAAAGCTTGCTCATCTTAAGAACAAGTAAATATCAAAGCTCTTATTAAAGGATCAAATTTTTTGTATAGCGAAAAAAGAACCGGTTTTTTCGCCATTCGGTATAGAAAAACCTTTGGTTACTAAAAGGAATATATTTAGAACAATACTGAGAAGATAATTCTGATCATATGTTACTCATGATTCATAACTTCACTTGATAGTTAAACAAAAGTCAGTTTCTTTTATCATCAACCTCAAGCAAACCATACATGATAACAGAATTATGTATTAGTATACAATCTGTTGTCTAAAACTACGTCATGCACTTCGAAACTCTTTATATTTCTAATGAAGTGTAACAAATCATGCAATTACCGTTAATTAGGAGCCTTCAAGCATGAGAACCTCACCTATTCTCTCTCTCTCTCTTTAGATAGGTTTCAAGAGCTTTTGCACTGCATCACTCTACTTCCATGAAGCCTTTGTTGTTGTACTTTTAAGACATTTATCATCTTCTTCTTCATCATCTTCTCTCTTGTGTCTGAATACTGCAGAAAAATGGGAAGGCCTCCCTGTTGTGACAAATCCAATGTCAAGAAAGGTCTCTGGACTGCGGAAGAAGACGCTAAGATCCTCGCTTATGTTGCAATCCATGGTGTAGGAAACTGGAGTTTGATCCCCAAAAAAGCAGGTTTCAAAAAGAAAAACAAGCTTCTTTCTTTCAAGAATCAAATCATCTTAATAATTTGATTTCTGAGGTTTTGTTTCTTCTGTGCAAGGTCTGAATCGATGTGGAAAGAGCTGTAGATTGAGATGGACTAATTACTTAAGACCTGATCTTAAACATGACAGCTTCTCTCCTCAAGAAGAAGAGCTTATTATTCAGTGTCACAGAATCATTGGAAGCAGGTTAAAGAAGAAACCTAATTGCCAACTAACTTTTGTAACATTGACAGGAATCTATCAAACACAATGAGACATATCTTCATTTGGTAATAATAAGTAAATCTCTGATGCTTTTCCAGGTGGTCTTCGATTGCGCGAAAGCTTCCAGGAAGAACCGATAATGATGTGAAGAACCATTGGAACACAAAGCTGAAGAAGAGGCTAATGAAAATGGGGATAGATCCGGTGACTCATAATCCGGTTTCTCAGGTCCTTTCAGAATTTAGAAACATTAGTGGCCATGGAAATTCATCTGAAACTTTTGTCAGAAACTTCAAAACAGAACCATCTAATAACTCTATACTTACACAATCCAACTCAGCCTGGGAAATGATCAAGAACACAACCAGTCATGAGACCTATTACAACAACTCTGCTATGATCTTTACGAATCAAACTTCATCCAATTTCTCTAGTAATTCAAATCATTTGATGAATGGAACCACATCTTCTTGTTCTTCCTCATCATCTTCTGCTAGTATCACACAGCCACAAGCACCGGTTACTACATTCTGCTGGAGCGATTTCCTTCTCTCGGATCCGGTTTTACCTCTGAATTCTCAGACACAAGTAGTGGGACCCCCAGCGACTTGCAACCTTACTTTTGCGCAGACCGAGTCTCATCATAACGAAAACTTCAGCAGCCAAACCGAATGCAGCTCTCAGAAGATCGATTCCAAGACCTCGGAAGCATGTCATTCTGCAAGCTCATTTGTGGATGAAATATTGCATAAGGACCAAGAGATGCTGTCACAGTTTCCTCAGCTATTGAATGATTTTTATTATTAGATTCTTCTTTCTTTTTTTGTGCTTATTGCGGTTGCTGTTGCTGCTGCTTGAGAGCTTGTCTTCATCTTGTGTTTCAATAAGTTATCTCTTCTCTTATTAGTACTAAGTTTCTTGGCATTATTGAAATTTAAAATTCAAGAGTTTTACACACAACACAGCTCAAATTAGAGAACTTTTGTTGGAAGAACAAATCCTCTGGCTGTGGAAGAGGGTTTTCACTCTGTTTCTTCCATCTTTTCGTTTTGATACTGATAAGCTCCAAATTCGAAACCTTTTTCAGTTATCAGTCTTGTTCACTTGCTCGTCGGCGACAGATGCAGTTGTGGTTACGGCTGCGATTAATACTGCGGTTGCAGTTGAGGTAGCAGTTGTGACATATGTTGTTCGTTTGTCTACCGTTGACGATTGCGATTGCGGTTGATCGCATATTTTTAGTCGTACCGCTATTTTAAGACACAATGTTTGAGTGATGCGATTATCCGAAGGTAGCTAAACAGGTAAACAAACAACAATTTATCGTAATTGCAACCGCAAAAAATTGCGAATGACAAACGAAGAAAACTATCTCCCATAGGAATCCACATGTCTCTTATTCTCCATTATCCTTTCCCCAAAGTTCACTTCTTAACGTTTTTAGTCCACTGCGTAAATCAGTCATAGTGACATGTAAGTACTTTTATAAAATCACTTCTCATTTAGGATTCCATAACAATTTAGGAAAATTATTTTTAAAACCCAATAACCGATATGCCGAACTGGACTGTGGATCCTAATTTCAATCATGCCGATTGATTCGTCAATTCGATTTGGTCGGTTCAGTTTTTCTAGATTAGCACCAATTTAATTATTTTTTGAAAAACAAAATATTACAAAATATATTTTGGTATAATTCGGTATAACTCGGTTAAGTAAATTATATAAAACAATAAAAGATTTATCAAAATGAACCGAAAAGTGATACTAGTTTTAATCATGACAATCAATTCATTCATTTAATTTTGTCTATTTAATTTTTATTTATTAAAAATCAAATTTATATTTTAAATTAACATGTGACATTTTAATTGTCATAACTTTTTTAAATCATATCATGTTTATAAGTAAGTATTCTTCTGGAAGCAGTAACTGAATTAGTGGTTGCACCATTTCTACGTCTATCATAAAGATTTGAAGTTTGACTATACATGATCTCGTATGAACGTGTTAAATCTTCGTATAAGAATGTTAAATCTATGTATGAGGATGTTAAATCTTCGTATGAGTGTGTTAAATCTTCGTATGAGTGTGTTAAATCTTCGTATGAATATATTAAATATTTGTATGAAAATGTTGGGGTATTGGTTCGGCCCGTTGTACCCCAATAAGTATTTTTCCAAACCTAATTTCTCATTTAGTATATAGGATGGACTTTGGTGTTAAGTTATTTTTAATGATTTCGATTATGAATTCTTAATCCCAAGAACATCTAGATTTGATTTATTTCAACCTAATATTGTAGAAGAAAAAGAAAATACTAACCTTGATCCATGAAGAATTGGATTGATTTTTTCCTTGGTTTGATCTCTTCCTTAATGATTCTTTTGATGAATTAAGAATTAATAATAATTTTCTCTCTTTAATGGTGTATATTTTCTCTTTCTAAAAAAAACTATAAACCACACGACACACCTACTCCTTTTTAAGAGTTGTGATGGTTTTATAAGCATTAGAAAATAACCACTCTTTTAATAATCATAATATATATATATATATATATATATATTATCTATATGTAGTTATAATTATTCTTTTATTAACTACTAATGCTTTATATATAAATGTATTTAAACATTAGAGAAAATTACTTATTAAATATGATAAGATAAGGGAGGAGGATTATCAATACACCCAAATTCTAATATCGTTAACCGAAACTGATTCATCACGGTATCGTCTTTTATATATTAGAATTATGAACATTAATATGAACTTGATCCATATAATTAAACCGAAAGACACATAGATCACATATAAGAATATAAATATTCTTACATTCTTCCACTTGACCTTGTGTCGACTTGATGATTCAACAACCTTAATGTTCACTTTACATCAAGTTCATTTCACTTTAAACTATCATAATAAAATTAGAATTGATCGGATCATGGCGGTCACACATCATTAGACGACATGATTCCTTCCATGTATCACAAAACAATCCCAACTTCATATATAACTTCTTTATATTGATAATAACCTTAATTCTCAATCTAATCATATGTTATCAGAGAACCATAAGTGTATACACATACTTTAATGATAACATATTTATTAAAACCGAAACATAACTTAAATTGAATTCATAGTGTCATACACATAATGAACATATCATAATCATAATAGCAAGGCTTTGTCTATAATACCCATACGCTCTACATGACCAATAAAAATTTTGGGTGGTAGTCCCTTAGTTAACGGATCCGCTACCATCATATCAGTTCTTATATGTTCAAATGACACTCTATGTTTCTGTACTTCTTCTTTGACAACTAAGTATTTTAACTCCATGTGCTTAGCACCTTTAGAGTACTTGTCATTCTTTGAAAAGAAGACAGCTGCAGAATTATCACAATAGATTCTCAGCAGCCTCGCTATAGTGTCGACAATTCGAAGTACCGAGATAAAGTTCCGCAGCTACAATGCGTGAACTATGGCCTCAAAGCATGCCACAAATTTGGCCTCCATAGTGGAAGTAGCAATGACGGACTATTTTCCACTTTTCCATGATATTGCTCCTCAAGCTAATAGGAACAAATAGCCAAACGTCGATTTTCTACTGTCAACGCATCCGGCATAATCTGAATCTGAATATCATATGACCTCAAGGTGATCAGATTTCTTGTATGTAAGCATGTGCTCTTTGGTGCCTTGCAAGTATCTGAGAACCTTCTTTGTAGCTCTCCAGTGGTCCATTCCGGGATTACTTTGATATCGACCCAATATACCAACCGCAAAGCTGATATCTGGCCGAGTACATGTTTGAACATAGTTCAAACTCCCAACCACTAATGCATATGGAATTCTTTCCATTTCTTTACGCTCTAATTCATTTTTAGGACATTGCATTTTACTGAATTTGTCCCCTTTCTGAATTGGAGCTATCCTTGTGGAGCATTTATCCATTTTAGACCTCTCTAAAATCTTAATGATATATCTTTTCTGAGACAATCTTAACAATCCTTGTGCTCTATCTCAAAATATTTCTATTCCGATCACATATGATGTCTCACCCATATATTTCATTTCAAAGTTCTTAGAGAGATACTTCTTTATATCATGTAACATGCCCATGTCGTTTGCAGCAAGCAAAATATCATCAACATATAAGACTAAAATCACAAACTTGCTCCCACTAACTTTAATGTAGATACATCGATCAACGACGACCTCTACAAAAACGTATGACAAGATGATATCATTAAACTTTAAATACCATTGTCTAGAAGCTTGTTTTAGTCCATATATCGACTTTCTCAGCTTACATACCATATGTTCTTTTCCTGTGACCACGAAACCTTCAGGTTGGTCCATATATACTTCTTCCTCAAGCTCTCCATTTAGAAAGGCGGTTTTTACATCCATCTGGTGAAGCTCTAGATCATAATGAGCCACCAAAGCCAAAACAATCCTTAGAGAATCCTTCTTTGAAACCGGAGAGAAGGTCTCATTATAGTCAATACCATCTTTTTGGGTGAAACCTTTAGCAACAAGACGAGCCTTGTATCTTTTAATATTATCTTTCGAGTCGCGTTTAGTCTTAAAAACCCATTTAGAACCAATGGTTTTAAAACCGTTAGGCAACTCTATTAAGTCCCATACTTTGTTATCACCCATAGATTTTATTTCTTCTTTCGAGGTAATTAACCCTTTTTCAGAATTGTCACTTTTCATGGCTTTTTGGAATGAGCTCGGATCTTCATCAATGCTTAAGTCACATTCACTTTCAATAATATAAACCACATAGTCGTCTGAAATAGAAAATCTTCTTTCTCTTCTAGATCGCCTTAATAGTTTTTATGGTACACTATTCTCTTATTGAATTGTAACCGGTTCATTAATTGTATTTTCTACTAGTGGGATTGACACATCATTATTTTGTTCTATTGTGTCATTTAACTGTGATGCAACAATAGAAACAACAACCTCAAGTGCAACGATAGGTGAAGGAACATCAACATGGACTTCTTGAATGTCCACTTTTCGTGGTTCACCACTCCCACTAGTTTCAGCATTCTCAATGAACCTAACATTACCGGTCTCCACTATTCTCGTACTATGGTTAGAACAATAAAATATATACCCCTTTGATTTTTTAGGATAACCAATGAAAAATCCACTGATAGTCCTAAAATCAAGTTTTTTTTCATGTGGGTTATACAACCTTACTTCTGCTGGACAACACCAAACACGTAGATGTCTTAAACTAGGTTTTCTTCCCGTCCATAGTTCATAAGGGGTATTAGGAACAGCCTTACTAGGAACCCGGTTCAGCAAATACGTTGCAGTTTTTAATGCATATACCCACAACGAAAGGGATAAAGAGCAATTACTTAACATGCTCCTAACCATATCCATTAAAGTACGATTCCGCCTCTCAGCTACACCATTCTGCTGAGGAGTACCATACATTGTATATTGTGCCAAATACCTTTACTTTCAAGTAACTTTGCAAATGGACCTGGACATTGTCCATTTTCGTTGAATTTTCCATAAAACTCACCACCTATATCAGATCTCACAACTTTTACCTTTTTATCTAACTACCTTTCCACCTCGTCAATGAACACCTCTAGGACATTCACAGATTTGGACTTTTCATGTAGCATATATGTATATCCATAACGTGAGTAATCATTGATAAAAGTGATAAAGTACTTTTCACCACTCCAAGAAGGAGCATCTAAAGAGCCACAAATATCGTTATGTATTAACTCAAGAAGCGGAGTGCTTCTTGTGGCTATTTTCTTTGTTATAAGTTTAGCCTGCTTTCCTTTAATGCAGTCTACACATACATTTAGATCACCAAAATCCAATGGAGGAAGAATTTCATTTTTTACCAACCTCATAATTCTTTCTTTGGAAATATGACCTAATCTTTGATGCCACAATAAAGCATAATTTTCATTTGATGCACTACGTTTAATGCCTCGACTTTCAATATTGAATAGAGATTCGGAAAATTTTGCATCAAGATTGAACTTATAAAGTGAATCAAACAAAGTACCACTACCATAAAAGTAATCATTTCAGTACAAAGAGAAAACACCATGTCCAACCCTAAAAACAAATCCTAAATTATCCAGTTTACTTACAGAAACAAGATTTCTAGCACATTTAGGTACATAGAGACACCCTTCAAGATCTACATGACACCTAGTATCTAAAATCAATCTATAAGTCCCAATGCCTTCAATTCGTGGTTTCATCATGTTCCCCATCAGTTCCTCTTATGGGGTAGATCGAACTGAATCCCTATTTAATATGAGACACATGAGTAGTAGCACTAGAATCTAACCACCAAGTATTATTAGGCACTTCTATAAGGTTCAATTCAGAGCAAAAAAAATTATGATATTTACATTTCTTGTCGAACTAGGCCTTTCTTTTTAGACAACCTTTCTTGAAATGTCCTGTTTTTCTTGCAAAAGAAACATTTCATCTCTCTATGGATTTTGCTTCCAGGTCCTTTCACAAAAGCTTTATCCTTCCTTTTGTCCTTTTTACTCGGTTTTGCCTTATAGCTGCTAGAACTTCCAAAACCTACGAGATTCGCAACTTGGTCCTTCATTTTCTTTAATCTCCCTTCCTCTTGAACCAACATAGCCTTTAGTTCTTTAAAATTCCATTTATCTTTAATGGTGTTGTAGTTCACCTGGAATTGGCTAAATTCAAAAGGTAGGGAGTTCATAATGAATTGGACCAAAAACTGCTCATGAACTTCCATTCCCATGGATGTTAACTTTGCTGCCAAGTTAGACATGTGCGTGACATGATCATGGATTGGTTGAGACTAGTCAAACTTTTTTGTAGTTCGCTCACTCATTAGGCTTCCTACAATCGACTTATCAGCCAAATCCGATTGTGAACACTCCTTAATTTTCTGTATGAATTCTCTTGCTTTCTCTGTTTTAGGCATAGATGGCTTAATACTTTCTGCCATCGTCATTCTCATAAGGTTCAAACTCAACCTGTTAGATCGCTCCCAAGATTCATACTGAGTCTTTTCAGTTTGGGAGCTATCATCTGTAATGGTTGAGGGTTCCTCATCCGTTAGGATTGCAAGATCGAGTGTCATAATATCCAGCGTGAACCGGATATGTTCTGACCACTCCCCATAATTGAGCCCATTAAACTTTACGTCAGAGTTAGCAGATGCATACAAATTTGATGAAGATGCAAAACATTTATACGTACTTACTCATTATTACTTTGATACTTTATTACAGATTAAAAGACCTAATCATAAACTTAAAAAAACATGTATTCAAGCAACCTTTGGATAATACTTTAAATACAAGCACTTTTAGCGATGTTAAATTTATTCTTTAACAATTAATCATATCACATAAAATCAAATAATTATGCTACCTTTGGGTATACATAATATCGACTATAGTGAAATGATTAATTCTTTTCATATTAATAACTATATCATATGATTTACCTTTGGGTAATCTCCTAGAATATAGATATTAAAACAATTGATCAATTAAAACTTTAATGTCATTTATAAAATCACTTTAATCATGATCAATTGATAAATTTACTATTTTTAATATTTCTATCTATTATAACAAGACCACTTTGGTGACTAACATGTTATATAAAATATAAACATTAAAATTTTAATAGATAAAATATCTTTATATTGTATTAACATTTCAAAATACAATTAACTATTTCTATTAAACCAGCGGAAACTTTATTGTACACTTATATATATAAATTTTTATATACATAAGCAAATTTATTTACTCAATTATTTTTTTTACTCCACATACTTTATGATTTTATCTTAATCAATAAATGTCATTTATTATGACTCATAAGAAAAAATCGGATAATATGCATCTATTTAATTATATATTTTTTTAAAATAATTTTGTTACAACATCATTATCATTATCATTAATTGTACTTTTTCATGTGAATCCCGGTTACATAGTTCATAACGCATATTAATTCACAATGATATGTAACCATAATGATTATTATTTCTTTTAAAGATGCTTTTAATTAGGGTTTTTAATGTTATTACTAATCTAACATAGAATTTTCATAACACGACACCTAACCCCAAAACTTAATTCACATGATTTTCATCATGAACATCAATCACTAATTTTATGGTGAATTAAACAAATCTAATTTGCTCTTATACCAATTGTTAAGTTATTTTCAATGATTTCGATTATGAAATCTTAATCCCAAGAACATGTATATTTGATTTAATTCAACTTAATATTGTAGAAGAAGAAGAAAATACTAACCTTGATCCATGAAGAATTGGATTGATTTTCTCCTCCTTTTGATCTCTTACTTAATGATTTTTTTGATGAATAAGAATTAATAATAACTTCTCTCTTTAATAGTGTATATTTTCTCACTCTAAAAAAACTATAAACCACACGACACACCTACTCCTTTTTAAGAGTTGTGATGGTTTTATAACCATTAGAAAATAACCACCCTTTTAATAACCACCACATATATATAACATTATCTATATGGAGTTATAATTATTTTTTTATTAACTACTAATGTTTTATATATAAATGTATTTAAACATTAGAGAAAATTACTTATTAAATATGATAAGATAAGGGAGAAGGATTATCAATATACCTAAATTCTAATATCGTTAACCGAAACCGATTTATCACGATATCGTCTTTTAAATATTAGAATTATGAATATTAATATGAAATTGATCCGTATAATTAAACCGAAAAACACATAGGTCACATATAAGAATATAAATATTCTTAGATTTGGAGCTTCTACATTTGTTAGTAGCTAAATTATCACCTGAGATTAAGGATTTAACATTCCAAGACTGTTTCTTTCCCTCATTCTATACGCTGCTGGTGGTTGTTCAACGTCTCTACGTCCTGGTAAGTGGTTGATGCTTCGGTTATACACACAGCTCGAGTCCAAAACTTTTTGAAATTGTCTCTTGAAGATGTTAAATAGTTTTTTTTCAATTTCAGTGTTCAATATTACTTGCAAACTTCAGCTTTGTATAGTAACTATTTAATTATATCAGCGTTACACCACCTTACATGGATGTTGATTATGAGATTCTGATGAATCAAGTTCGGTCCAGCCTTTGACTACTAGTGTAAGTTTTTTAAAATGTAAGTACATATACATTTTACTACTAGATTTGATTTGGAGCATTTACATCTGTCATATTCATTTTGTTTTCAGTTATGTTTCTTCCTCTCACGTATACTTAGTTCCTCAGATTAAATTTGTGCTGGTGCTTTTGTCCATCAATCACCATTTTGTTTGTTCCCAAGACCTAAGATAAAAAGCGAGTTGTAGTCTTATTAAATTGTGCTGGTGTATGTTACCATGTGTAGTATCCCTTAAGGCAAATAGATATATAGTAATGCGATTTTGGGGGCATGTATGTTTAAACTTATATCTTTAAATGCTTGAGATTACAAGAAAGAGTTAATAAGATTTCTTTGCTGCAAATAGATCTAACAGAAAGATAAAATTGTAGCTGTAGCTCCTTTTTACTTATACATTGTTACATTCTTACTTGGTTTTCTTATTGTTCAAAAGCCATTTAAGATAGTGGTAAGGAAAGTAGTAGGCTTGCTAATACTTAGTCAAAAAAGGTACACTGTCCTTTGCTTTTAAATGTCTTAAAATATTTGTAGTAAGGAAACTGTGAGGTCTTCAATGGTTTGCTGCATGAAAATTCACAAACCAAACTAAAGAGAAAAGGTACTCACGGGCCCATATAGGCTTGGGTTTTCGGTTTTTCGGGTCAATCGGATCGGTTTATTCGGTTTTTGATTAATTCGGTTTAGAAAAAAATTGACCGAAAAAAATAAATAGAAAATTGGTTCGGTTCGGGTTTTTTGTCGGTTGGTTTGGTTTTTAATATATAAAACCGTTCCGAATTAAACCGAATTATAAGTTGATTTCGGTTTTATTATTTAAAATTTAGATTTATTTGGTTTATTTTTTGAAATTTCGGATTTTTTGGTTGAATTTGGTTTATTTTTTCGGTTTAATTCGATTTATTCGGTTTATTTGATTTATTCGGTTTATTCAATTTATTCAGTTTTATTCGGTTTATTCGGTTTATTCGGTTTATTCACCAAAAAAGAAAAAAAACATTGAGCAAATGTCAAAGGAAATCATAGGCATGATATAGAACTAAAATACATCTCAATATAGACAGGTAATCGAACTTTAAAGAAAATTTCTACTATTTTGGAGTTATTAGAAGTTAGCTTGTAACGAGAATTTCAAGGATTACAAAAGATCGACTTAGCTAACATGCAGTTTCCAGTGAGTTTTGATCAATGTCTGCAGATTTTTTAGATTAACACCGATCTAAAATATTGGAATCTAAAAATCCTAACACTGATTTATAAATACTCGGATCTAAAAAACCCTAACACCGATTTATAAATACTTGGATCTAAAAAAACCCTAACACTGAAATCATTAACAACGATCTAAATTAAAATACTCCGAATCTTAATCTGATAAATAATCTGATTAAAAAACACTAACATGAAACCAAACAAAAACTTACCTATCCAAACCGAGGAGATATTCGATGTTTCAAAAGATAAAGAAGACAAAGAACAAGAAAAAAGAACAGAAACAAAAGAAAAAAAGCAGAAGAAAAAGGAATAGTCGATTTTTACCTTATATAGGAAAGTATTTTCGGTTTAGAAAAACCGATCAGTTTAGTCTTCCCGAACTGAACCGAAATGTAAACCAAACAAAATTAATTATTTAGCCGATCGGTTTAATAATTATAATTAAACTAAAACCAAAAACCGAAATTTTCGGTTCGGTCAGTTTGGGTTTTTCGGTTTCTACCAAAAACCCAGCGCTAGGCCTATATGTTACATAAATACATGTTTTTCTTTATAACTCTCTCTCTCTCTCTCTCTCTCTCTCTCTCTCTTTCTCTCTCTCTCTCTATCTCTTTTTCTCTCTTTCTCTCTCTCTCTCTCTCTCTCTCTCTCTCTCTCTCCCTCTCTCTCTATCTATCTATCTACATGTATACCTACGTATGTATGTTGTTGCTTTTCCCCTGTTTAGCTTCTTATGTCCAAAGATCTCTCTCTATCTATGTCACAATTACTACCAACATCATGTATATTGTTGAATCTTAGTTCTTGGATCAAAACTTTGGCAGATCAATTTTTAGTGTTTAGATTCTTAATAGATGGGAGAAAAGTTTGAACCGTTTATTAATCAGTTCGGTTATAAAGCAAATAACTTTTTAGGATGAAAGCACCTTCGAGCTAATTAATTCTGTCCTCCAAATTATGGCGCGAGTTTCTCCTTTTATATATTCAGCTCGTCTAATCTTTAACGTTGTAATCATTATTTGCAATAAATGCTCATAAATACTCATAAATGGTTCTTCTATGGAGGTTCACTACCGCCCTCAATAGTTGGCGAGATCAGACGTATTATTAAACTGTCCTGGCGGCTCCTCGGTAATGGTGTGTCCACTTTCTGACATTGGACGTTTGACATAATGGATCAAATCTTAACAGACCGAGCTTGAACTTCTTGGAAGGCGTAGCCCACCTCCAACATATGTTATTCTTGAGTTTGGTTGGTTAGTTGTTCATGTTAAACATGAAGTTGTAGGGACATAGGTTGCAGTATGGGTGGAAATTGCATTAGAGCTTTGGTAGGAGCTCTTGTATCTTTGTGTATTATTGTGTTTCTTCTTGTGGGTATCTTAGTAAACTCGGCTCCAAGAGTTCCATCAACAGAAAAGGTAAAGACTTTCTGGTTTAGTGGTAAAGATGTGAATCTGTTTCATGTAAGCAACCGAAAAGTTCCAAATGGTCCTAATCCTACCCGCAACAGGTTTTTTCTTAAATTTGCATTGTTGAGTCTGCTGTCAGATTTCAACACTTCTGAGAATTTTGTTTATGATCTTTTGTTTCAAAACTGTTTCTTCAGGAAAACATATACTGTTAGTATGCAGCAAATACTCTGCTGCACGAGCTCAAAAACAGAGAAGGCAGACACTCGGACTGAAGCAGAAGGTCTCACACTTATCAGTTCGACATCTAAGCCCACACAAGTAACCGAAGACAACATCAATACCAAGTTGGAAACCCAAAGCAAGGTCAAATTCATCAAACGAAGTCAACCCTACAGTGTGCCCATATCGTCCTTCTTCTGCAACAATGTTGCAAACTGCAAAATTCAGATTGGCAGGAGGAAATGCAGTCGACAACTCTTGGCTTCTAGTAATAGATTTGAATGCCTTACAGGACAGGATGAAAGTGACATTTGTACTCTTTGTCGAGTTACAATTGTGTAGTTTCAGTTTAAATATGTCATATATACGACATTATGGTTATCTCATGTAACTTCAGATTCAGATATATGCTGTGAACACATTAGCTTGTGAAAGGGGAAGCCAAAGTCTCTTCTTGCTCTGTTGCATTATTGAAGGTGAAGTCTTTCTCTCTTTCTCTTTTTCCTTTATAGAACATGTTGTGTCTGAAGATTGAAAACTTTCACAATAGATTAAGGCAGATATTAGGGTTTTGTTGGGTTTTTTGAAATAATGTTTGTGTGTTGTGTCTTTATTTAACTCTTTGTTTTATGTTTTCCTCATCTTTCTTTCTTTCCTTGGCTTTTCCTTTTAAACTTAATTAATTTTAAAAGTCTGCTTTTGTGTCTCCTCTGCTTAAAGCAAACCATAAACTAAGATTTATCTATTTGCAAGTATTCATTTTCTCCTTAAATTACTGATTGTTATTATATAAGATATGTTTTGTAATATTATCTCCACAAATACACAACTAAGTCACCATGATATTGTCCTTGTACAACTTTATAATCACATGTTTTTGGGTTCTTCTGATCTTTGGGAATCTTACAAAGTGAAATGCAAATGGAGTGAATGTAGAAGGTAAATTCTCTTTGTTGGATAAGTTTCAAAGACTATGGCCCAAAATATCTATAATAATATTAGTTAGGATATAAAATAGATTTAAATATACTTTAAATATATTTCTTCGGATTAGCAGTTATCTAGTTCTAATTAATATATGAATTGATAAAGATGTACTAATAATATATATATATATATATATATGTGTGTGATTGTTGAGTTATAATAATCACAACGAGAAATTTAGTGTTTAGTTTTGAGTTATTTTCTAAACATAATAAGAAAGTTATTCTTATTTAAAGGTAAGAGCGTTTCTTTTAAATACTTGAATTGGTATCAAAGTTTAAGGTGATTAATCAATCTTGAAGTTTTGATCACGAAGATCATACAATATCAAGCCACGGGAGACATCGTCCCCAACCCGAAGGAAGTCATTCCTTCTACAATCCAATGCCCTATGCTAACAACAACAAATTATACCGTATGGGCCATGAGGATGAAAGTCTTATTGTGAATTCATAAGATGTGGGAAACGATTGAACCCGGATCATCTGAATCCAACAAGAATGACGTTGCAACATGATTACTTTTTCAATCTATACCGGAGACTCTTATCTTGCAAGTAGGCGAACAAAACTCTCCAAAGGGGATATGGGAGGCGATCAAATCTCGTCACCTAGGAGCAGACCGTGTCAAAGAGGCAAGACTTCAAACCCTAATGTCTGAGTTTGAAAGAATCAAGATGAAGGATACGGATACTATCGATAGCTTTGCGGGAAAGTTTTTTCGGAGCTGACGTCAAAATAAGCTTCTCTTAAAAAAACAATTGAGGAAACAAAACTTGTGAAAAATTTTCTCAATAGTCTACCAAGAAGCAAGTACATTCAAATCATAGCATGTCTCGAACAAGTTGTAGACCTAAACAAAACCAGATTTGAAGATATAATAGGCAGAATCAAAGCTTATGAAGAACGAATTCTCGATGAGGAGAATCACGAATACTCACAAGGCAAGCTATTATATGCAAATTTAGAACAACAAAGTGGTTTGAAATTGCGAGGAAGAGCTCGTGGAAGTGGAGGCAGAGGAAACAAAGGACGTGGCAGAGGAGGAACATCTTATTCACAACAACGATCAACAAATCAAAAATGATCAAAATCAAGCAAAGGTGAAAAAGGATAGATCGAAAGTAATTTATTACCGATGTGATAAACCTGGCCACTTTGCTTTTGTTTGCCCCGAGAGAACACAAAAGTTTCAAAAAGCATATAAAGCAAAGACAAAAGAAGCTGATCAAAATCCTTTTATATGCATGAAGTAGTATTCTTGAATGAAGAAAACCTTATCCCAAAGAACTATGAATCAAAAGGAGGTGAAGAAGGGATTTGGTATCTTGATAATAGAGCAAGTAATCACATGACAAGCAATAAGACATATTTTTCAGAGATCAAGGAAAACATAAAAAGAAAAGTAAAGTTCGGAGACGACTCTTGTGTTAAAATAGAAGGAAAAGGATCAATTCTTTTTCAAAGTAAAATAGACGAACATAAGCTTGTAACTAATATCTACTATATTCCCGATCTCAAGAGCAATATTCTTAGCTTAGGACAAGCTACAGAAGTTGGATGAGATGTTAGAATAAGACAAGATTACTTGACACTCCATGATCCAAGTGGAAGACTCTTGGTGAAGTTCATACGTTCACCTAATAAACTCTATAAAATTAGTCTAAAATTAGGCAAACCGATATGTTTGAACACAAATATAGAGGATGATACTTGGAGATGGCATGCAAGTTTAGGACATATAAACTTTAGAACTATGAAAGCCATGTCCCAACAACAGATGGTTCACGGTCTATCAAAGATCAGAGAAAAAAAAGATTGTGTGAGTGTTGTTTAGTCGGAAAACAGACTCGTCAACCTTTTCCAAAATCATCAATGTTTCGAGTTTCAAGACACTTAGAACACACGCAGATTTATGTGGTCCGATCTCACCATCAACCATTGCTCATAATAAATATATATTTGTTATTATAAATGATTTTTCAAGATATATGCGGTCAATCTTGTTAAAAGAAAAAAATAAAGAATTTGGAAGATTCAAGGCGTTTAATGAGCTAGTAGAGAAAGATTATGGAAAGGCGATTATGACTCTTAGAACCGACATAGGAGGTGAGTTCACATCAAGGGAATTTCACGAGTTTTGTGAAATAAAACGAATCAAGAGACATCTCACGGCACCTTATACACCACAACAAAATGGTGTAGTTGAGAGGAGAAACAGAACATTGATGGAGATGACAAGAAGTATTTTCAAAGCAATGAAGGTACCAAACTATATATGGGGAGAAGCATTTCGACATTCAACCTATGTAATAAATAGGGTACCAACAGCAACTCTTGAGAATATGACCCCTTATGAATGCCTGCGAGAAAAGAAACCAAACCTAGATCACTTAAGGGTGTTTGGCTGTCTTGCACACTCGAGGATTGAAGCTACAAACCTCAAGAAGTTGGATGATAGGTCAAGATCACTAGTACACCTTAGAATTGAACCATGATCTAAGGTTTACAGATTGTATAATCCGACAACAACAAAAATAGTGGTGAGCCGTGATGTGTTATTTGATGAGACGAAATATTGGAATTGAAATGAAACTACAAACGGATCAAGAAGGGATCCGGGGATGTTTCACATGAGATGGGGTGAGGTTATAGATGCAGGAGAAGAACCTACTGTAATCAGTTATGATCAAAACCATGATCATTGTGAAACAGAGAGCAACAAATTCAATGATCAAAGTCTCGAACAAGTAGAGGATCACGACGTTAATGAAGATTCTCATAAAATAAGGGTGATGAGAATGATGCACACAAACAACAAGTAGAGCAACCCCTAAGAAGATCAACTCGCCAAGTAACAAAGCCATGGTACTTTGATGACTTTGTCCTTCAAGCTTCTATAGAATACGAGAGACTCTTGCTCTCTATAGATGATGAGCCAAGAAATTATAAGGAAGCAAATAACTTGTTCAAATGGAGACAAGCTTACCAAAAAGAGATAGACTCTATCAACAAAAACAAGACATGGTTTCTGATTGAGAAACCAAGAGAGATCAAAGTTATTGGTCTTAAATGGGTTTTCAAAATGAAGAAGAATGCAGATGCTACTATCAATAAGTACAAAGCGCGACTTGTAGTTAAAAGATATGTACAAAAATCAGGAATAGACTTTGATGAAGTCTTTCCACCAGTTGCTCGTCTTGAAACCATACGACTATTGATAGCCTTGGGGGCATCACACGGATGGGTGATTCACCACTTAGACGTAAAAACAACGTTCTTACTTGGAGAATTAAAGGAAGACCTTTATGTTGAACAACCTGAAGGTTTTAAAGTGAAAGGTCAAGAACATAAAGTGTACAAGCTTTCAAAGACTTTGTATGGTATGAGACAAGGTCCATGAGCTTGCAACACAAATTTAGATCAAATCTTGAAAGGAATGAGATTCATCAGTTGTTTTAAAGAAACTTCAGTGTATTGCAAAGAATAGGGAGGAAGTCTTCTCATTGTTGCTATATATGTTGATGATTTATTTGTGACCGGCAACACTTTCAAAGCCATAACTGACTTCAAAATAGGGATGTCATCCAAGTTTGAGATGTCTGATCTAGGAAAGCACACCTACTGATACAAGCCTCGATTCAAGGCTTATATGCACATGGGCTGTTTGGAGAAGGTTAGGTGAGAAACTCGACCTTAGACTTCTTGGATAGGGGTTTTGGGTTGGTATTCGATGGACGGGTGAAGTGAACCACACGAGGGGTGATGAACCTCGTGATAAATCACAAACTTAGAGCTAGGAGGGCTGGTCTCAACTAGGTTCTAGAAGCGCACAAGATTCTTAGAGAGAAAACTTGTTGGAAGAAAGTTCTACTTTATTAATATCAAAAAGGTTGTCGAACTACAATGCTGGAAGGAGCCTTATTAATATGCTCGACAGCTTGACCTTCTAGGGTCGACTCAAAGAAAGAAAAGGAAAGATTACAAAAGTGCACAAATGGAAAATGTACAAAAGTGCATAACCGAAAAAGGACTCATTCCTAAAATGTCTTTGACTCAAAAAATGTAAATATTCTAGATCCTACTCTGCAAAACAGAAAGAGGCAAATATTCAAATTGAAAACTTACCTTACTTACCTCACGGCCAAGAAATGGAAGGTGGTCGTCCTTGTGGCATGCACGCGCCTTGCTCCTACTCTTCGACTTGGAGTAGAGTTAGGAATCTTTGGGCCCTGACCTCCCTTGCCACTAAAGCTCAAGTCTATGAAGTCCTTTGCATTGTTGAGAAGGCTTTGGACTCTTCTTTGCACTTCTGGCCCATTGTCCTTAGTCGATCTTCCTCTAGGAGCTTGTCGATACATAAGCTGAACTTGTGGAAGAATGCTCTTGATCTGCTCCTTGTCATTGCTCCTGGTGGCACTACTGATGTAGAAACTTCCTCTAGATGCATATCTTGAAGCTGGTAGCTTATCTGGTCCGAGTCTCCTTTTGTAGAAGTTGAAATGCTCGTGTACTCGGTTGGATCGGTTGTACCGGCTGGACTGTGCGAGGTACTGGCCGGAATGCCTTCTGGACCAGCCAAGTTGATCTCGGAGTCGGTGGCGTCACCAAGGGAGCCGGCGGTGTCGGAAGCTTGGGCCTCTCCGTCGGCAATGCTTATCGGTCCGGTCCTATTGGTCGAGGGTTTGGCAGTACTGCTTGGGCCGACAGACGTGCCAAATGGCCCGGCTGTCTCGGACAAACTTCCTGGTCGGCCATTTTGGTCTCCTGGCCGGACATACGATCTGATGTCCTCATCATCTCCTCCCTCTTTAGTAGGTTTTGACCTCAAAACTGGTTCATCTGCATGGAAAGGGGCTAAGTCAGTTACGTTGAACGTGTTGGACACATTAAACTCACCTGGGAGCTCAATCCAACACTCTGAATGGTCCATCTCCTCTTGGTTCTAGCTTGTAACTCTTTAGATTGGGGAAACTCTCCTGCCGTAGGAGTAGCCACACCCAATCGTCTGGTTGAAAGATCAACTCCTTTCTTCCCTTGTTGGCATGAGTCACGTACTGCCCGGTCCTCTTCTCCAAGTTCTCTGCTACCTTCTGGTGTAACTTCTTTATGAATTCTGCCTTAGATGCTCCGTTGAGGTTGGTCATCTCTGCTGGTGGTAGTGGCGTTTGCTCCAATGGGGTGAGAGGGTTGAAGCCGTATACTACTTCAAATGGTGTCTTCTTGGTTGCTGAGTGCACGGCTCGGTTGTAAGGGAACTCTATGAATGACAGACACTCCACCCAAGTCTTGAGGTTCTTCCCTAGTGTAGTCCTGGGAAGAGTTGATAGTGTCATGTTGACAACTTCATTTTGGCCATCGGTTTGAGGATGGCAGGTGGTAGAGAAGAGTAGCTTCGTGCCTAGCTTCCTCCAAAAGGTCCTCCAAAAATGGTTGAGGAACTTGGTGTCCCTGTCTGATACGATGGTCCTTGGCACTCCATGAAGCCGTACTATCTCCCTGAAGAACAGCTCGGCTGTTTGCGTGGCATTAACTATCTCTCTGAAGAACAGCTCGGCTGTTTGCGTGGCATTATTGACATTGGCACACGGAATGAAGTGTGCCATCTTGGAGAATCTGTCCACCACTACAAAGATTGCATCTTTGTGGTTGATCTTGGGTAGACCTAGAACAAATTTCATTGATATATTCACCCATGGATGCGTCGGTATGGGCAGTGGGAGACATAACCCGTGAGGTTGCACTCAGGACTTTGCCTTCTTGCAAGTAATGCACCTTGCATAATGAGCTTCTACTGTCCTCTTGATGTGTGACCAGTAGAAGTGTTCCTTGACCACTGCTAAAGTTTTGTCGACACCAAAGTGGCCCATGAGTCCTCCTCCATGAGCTTCTCGGATGATAAGCTCCCTTAATGATCCTTGTGGTATGCACAGCCTTCTCTCTCAGAACAAGAATCCCTCATAGATGTAGAACTTCCCATGACTCCCTGTGCTACACTCCTTGTAGCTCTCGGCGAGGTCAGGATCATCCTTATATAGGTCCTTGATGTGCTTGAATCCTAACACATTGGCTTCCATTGTGGATATCAAGGCAAACCTCCTTGATAGTGCATCGGCTACCATATTTTCTTTGCCCTTCTTGTACTTGATGACGTACGGGAAGGTCTCTATGAACTCCATCCACCTGGCATGTCTTCTCTTGAGGTTGGTTTGCCCTCTAAGGTGTTTGAGAGTCTCGTGATCAGTGTGGATCACAAACTCCTTGGACAACAAATAATGCTGCCAAGTCTCCAATGCTCGGACAAGGGCATAAAACTCCTTGTCATAAGTGGGGTAATTTAGTGAGGCACCACCTAGCTTCTCACTGAAGTATGCCACTGGCCTCCCTCTTTGGGTTAGCACTGCTCCTATGCCTATTCCAGAGGCATCATACTCCACTTCAAATGTCTTGTTAAAGTCGGATAGGACTAGCACTGGTGCATGTGTAAGGCTGTCCTTCAAGGCTTGGAATACCTTCTCCTGAGTTTCTCCCCAGCTGAATCCCACGTTCTTCTTCACTACTGCCGTCAATGGTGAGGCAATACTGTTGAAGTTGGGCACGAATCTCCTGTAGAAGCTGGCCAGTCCGTGGAAGCTCCTCACTTGGCTGATGTTGCTTGGTGTTGGCCATTCTTGTATGGCTCGAATCTTCTCTTCATCAACCTGTAGGCTCTGTGAACTTACAACGAAGCCTAAAAAGACAATTTTATCAATACAAAAGATGCACTTCTTGAGATTGGCATAAAGCTCTTCTTGTCGAAGGGTTTTAAGTACCATCTCAAGATGTGTGAGGTGTTCCCGTAGGCACTTACTATAAACTAATATATCATAAAAGTAAACCACTACAAACTTTGATGTACGCCCTAAGAACTTGGTTCATAAGGCGCATGAAGGTGCTTGGGACATTAGTCAAGCCGAATGGCATGACTGTTCACTCGTAGAGTCCTTGTTTTGTCTTGAAAGCAGTCTTCCATTCATCACCTTCCTTCATCCTGACCTGGTGGTATCCACTCTTGAGGTCTATCTTGGAGAAAACCGTGGTTCCACTCAGCTCATCTAGCATGTCATCCAGCCATGGTATCAGATGCCAGTACTTGACTGTGATGTTGTTGATTGCTCGGCAGTCCACGCACATTCGCCAAATCCCATCTTTATTGGACACTAGCACTGATACGGCACATGGACTGAGGCTCTCTCGAACATATCCTTTCTCCAGGAGCTCCTTGACTTGTTTCTCAAACTCCTTGGACTCCTCTGGACTCATCCGGTAGGCTGGCCGGTTGGGCAGGGCTACTCCGGGCACTAGGTCGATCTGGTGTTCTATGCCACGTAAAGGAGGCAAGCCTGTTGGTATCTCCTCTGGGAACACATCCTGGAACTTGTTGAGGAGAGTTGCTATTTCAGGAGGTAGCTCTACCTGTTCTTTTTCTATATTCAACACTTCTTTGAAAACCATTAGTAGCATTAGATCCTTCGAGGCTAAAGCTCTCCAGACATGACTCGGTTGAATAAGAAAGTTAGATTTAATGAGCTTCTTTTCCTTACTCATTTGCTGTTGAAGCTCATGTACCTGGGCAGGTGTGAGAGGAGCTAGGCTGACCTTTCTTTTGTCATGCACGAAAGTGTAGAGATTGGTTCGGCCATCATGCCTGGTCTCCTTGTCAAACTGCCACGGCCTTCCTAGCAGAAGATGGCCAGCTTGCATGGGCACCGCGTCGCACACAACTTGGTCTTGGTACTTGCTCACACTGAATGGCACAATGCCTTGCTCATGGATCTTGAGCTCCACTTTGTCATCGAGCCATCTCAGTCTATATGGTCGAGGATGCCTTGTCTTCTCTAGACCTAGCTTATCAACCATATATGCACTAGCAACGTTACAGCAAGAACCACCATCTATGATGAGGTTACATACCTTGCCCTTGATGGTGCAACGGTTGTGGAAGATGTTCTCCCTTTGGATGGTCTCTGAAGGATCCACCATTGCACTGAGGATGCGTCTAGGATGTGTCTGGTGCCCAAGGCGTCTTAGGCTTGCTGCGGATGTCTTGGCTCTTACGTTTGATGTGCTGCTCAGCCTGGACAGATAGGTGGAACAAGTCTTTGAAGTCATTGTAGATTTGCCTTTCCACCTTGCGGCTGATTCTTTCTTGAAGTCCATCCAAGAATTGTGCCATCCAAGAAGCATGTTCCTTAGCTTCTCGAACTCTTCATAGTACTTCTCTATTGATCTGGTACCCTGCTTAAGAGTACGAAAATGACGTTGCAAGTCCCTATGAAAGTAAGGTGGAACAAACCTTTGTCGCATGACATCTTTCATGTCGACCCATGAGTCTATGGGCCTCATTCTTTTCCTCCTTCGGTCAGATACCTCACGATCCCACCAGATGAGGGCATTGTCCGTGAGTTGTGCTACTGCCATTGAGACTCTCCTAAGCCCTGGTTGGTTGTAATGATCAAAGATATGATCCATTCTTCTCTCTCAATCTAGGTAAGCCTCGGGGTCTACTTTTCCTGCAAAACTTGGAGGAGTTAGCTTAACATCAGGATGAGCTACCCGGTTGTAGGCGTGTTCATCTCCATCCTCATGATGTCTAGGAGGCATCCTTGGTCTCTGGTGAAGACCATATGGCTCGAAGCCATCATCTTCTGCCTCTGGTTGCCGTGGAGGTCCTCTCGGCCTATGGTGATAGTTATGAGGTTGTGTGTCCTCATCTCCATCTGGCTGGGGCTCCTCCTGTTCGTGTCGTGTCCTAAGGTGCTCAAGACCCTCAGCACGGTTTTGCTCAGCTCTCACGTGCCTTATGGCCTGGAATCTCATAGGCCTCTCCACGCGCTCCAATCTCTCACCTATTGATGCGAGTTGCGTTTGGAGGGTGGTGAACATGGCCATCATGGCTTCGGTTGCTTCTCTATTCTCTTCTGCCATTGCGTACTACAAAGAAAGAAGACAAGTTATGCTGCTCCTAAATTATTAGGAGGGTTTTCTTTTATAAGGGGATTCGAAAAAAATGCAAAAGGAAAAAATCTGAGAAATGGAAAATTCGAAGATATGAAGATTTGAATAAAAAAGAAACTTTCTTGACAACTATTGCTAGCTGTCCAATTCGAATTCTTTTGGTATTTTTCCTATTTTCTTTTAATTTAACTTAAAAATAATAGAAATATGATTCTAACAAAAAGAAAAGTCGAAAATAGCAATGCAAGAATGATTCTAGAACGTAGTGATGCACGTAAGAACTAGATGCATTCGGTATGAACTTAGATGTTATTTTTTTTATTTTTTTTATTTTTCTTGAATGAAACTTAAACTAGTGCAAGGACAAGAAACAAAACAAGTTAAAGGATAGAAACAACCTGGTTTGGGAGCTTTAAGCTCTGATACCAAAATGGTACAAGCCTCGATTCAAGGCTTATATGCGCGTGGGCTGTTTGGAGAACGTTAGGTGAGAAACTCGACCTTAGACTTCTTGGATAGGGGTTTTGGATTGGTATTCGATGGAAGGGTGAAGTGAACCACACGAGGGGTGATGAACCTCGTGATAAATCACAAACTTAGAGCTAGGAGAGCTGGTCTCAACTAGGTTCTAAGCGCACAAGATTCTTAGAGAGAAAACTTGTTGGAAGAAAGTTCTACTTTATTAATATCAAAAAGGTTATCGAACTACAATGCTGGAAGGAGCCTTATTAATATGCTCGACAGCTTGACCTTCTAGGGTCGACTCAAAGAAAGAAAATGAAAGATTACAAAAGTGCACAAATGAAAAATGTACAAAAGTGCATAACCAAAAAAGGACATATTCCTAAAATGTCTTTGACTAAAAAAATATAAATATTCTAGATCCTACCCTACAAAACAGAAAGAGGTAAATATTCAAATTAAAAACTTACCTTACTTACTTCACGGCCAAGAAATGGAAGGTGGCCGTCCTTGTGGCATGCACGAGTCTTGCTCCTAGTCTTTGACTTGGAGTAGGGTTAGGAATCTTTGGGCCCTGGCCTCCCTTGCCACTAAAGCCCAAGTCTCTGAAGTTCCTTGCATTGTTGAGAAGCCTTTGGACTCTTCTTTGCACTTCTGGCCCATTGTCCTTAGTCGATCTTCCTCTAGGAGCTTGTCGACCCATAAGCTGAACTTGTGGAAGAGTGCTCTTGATCTGCTCCTTGTCATTGCTTCTGGTGGCACTACTGGTGTAGAGACTTCCTCTAGATGCATGTCCTGAAGCTGATAGCTTATCTGGTACAAGTCTCCTTGTCTAGAAATTGAAATGCTCGTGTACTCGGCTGGATCGGCTGTACCGGCTGGACTACGCGAGGTACTGGCCGGAATGCCTTCTGGACCGACCAAGTTGATCCCAGAGTCGGCGGTGTCACCAAGAGGGCCGGCGGTGTCATCCACGTCGCCACCAATTGTGCCAGAAGCTTGGGCCTTTCCGCCGGCAATGCTGATCGGTCCGGTCCTATTGGTCGAGGGTCCGGCGGTACTGCTTGGGTCGGCAGACGTGCCAAATGGCCCGGCTATCTCGGGCAAGCTTCCTGGTCGACCAGTCTGGTCTCCTGGCCGGACATACGATCTGATGTCCTCATCACCTACTATCTCAGCATCGAAGTATATCAAGTAGAAGATGGAATCGAGATTAAACAAGAAGGTTATGCACGAAGGATCTTGGTATAAGCTGGTTTGGAAACGTGTAACCCGACACAAACTCCTATGGAGTTTGGATTAAAGGTTTCAAAAGCTGAAAAATAAGCAAAGATAGATCCTACGTGTTATAGAAGGAATGTAGGGTGCCTGAGATACTTGTTACACACGCGACCGGACTTGGCATTTTATGTTGGAGTTACAAGCAGATTTATGAAAAGCTCTCATAAATCGCATGGTGATATAATGAAGCATATACTTCGGTATATTAAGAGAACAATTGCTTTGAGATTGAAATTTGGCCGTAAAAAACAAACAAGATTATTGGATGCAGTAGTCATAATGTGATTCCAGACGATGGAAGAAACACGACTGGTGTTTGCAAAACCAAGATACAGTTGTTTTTTTTATCGTGTGAAGCAAAATTCATGGTGGCAACGGAATTGCTCTGGGTTTGATTTTGACTATACCGAGAAGCAAACCCTAAAGCAAGATTGTGCAGAGAAATCTTCTTTTACATGTGTCTGCATGGGACACAAATTACACTTTTGCTCTCTCTTTTTTTTGTTCTTAAAACAAAACTTAAGTAAAAAAGTCGCATTGTCATCCTCGAAAAGACTCCTTTAACACCAAATCAACATAACATTATCTTAAGACTTTGACTGAAGAGAACATGCATAGGATTCAAACCGACAATAATATTTAAGTTCACGGTTAGATGAAGTTGCAACACAAGTGAGTTAATTACTTATAATATTTTTCATATAATTTATGTTGCTTAGAACACAATATACATATATCAAGTCTTTACAGTGATTTTCTAATATGATATTAGTTTCAACTATGAAAATTTTAAAATATCATAATCTTGAATAAAAAATTAGAATGAGGAGAATCATAACCAATATATAATCTTTTTAAAAAAACATACTAGTGATTGAATCACTTATACATCTATTTTAAATGTTTACAATTCGATTTTATATTTTCCTATATAAAAATAATAAATTATTGAAGCGGTATGTTGTGTCTCAAATTCACCAGTTGGGTTTGTTTCAATGATTGATGGATGATAAAAAGTTAATAACAAATATGACTATAATTTCATCAGTGCTTTCTGTATACTATGAATCATCTTCTATAAATTGAATATAAGTGATTTTTGAAAAAAAATATGTCAATAAGAAATGATGTGGATAAAAAATTATGATATATCCTAAATACCTTAAAATAGCACATTTTAAAGTTTTTCTTCCAAATCTAGCATCATAAAATTAAATTCCCAAAAATAACACAAATATTTATGTGAAAATACTTATTTATTCTAAATAAATTATACATAAATTTAAAGTATTGTATTTGGGTTCATTATTTCCAATTTAGGGTTTAATTTTTTTTCTATTAAAATATAGTTTTAATACATTTTAATCTTAAATTTGTGCTATTATTGAAAATTTAAACTAATGATGCTATTTTTGGAATAAAAACTTAGAAAGATGCTATTTTAGACATTTGCCCAACATTTTACTATAACAAATTAAATTTCAAAATTATTTGGGCCCTTTTGTATTGCAAAATTATATATTTTTTTGGGATCAAAACATTTGCAAAACAGCAAATGATTTGTTTGAGAAAGAAGAAGAAATATGGGGCACAATGCTATGAAGGAATCAACAAAACAGCCAGCAGCATGCCTTTAATGTGTTTTAATTATTGTTTTTATACTTTATATATTCTCATCTAATATTTTCCTGATGACATACTTTTATTCAGTATTTCAACTAAAACATTTTTTTTAGATATTTCTATTTCTCTATCGAACTTAACTTTGAAAAAAAATTTAAAAAGGGCAATTGGCTGAATTAACACTATTTCAAATTTTGGTTCCAAATATATCAATAATCATTTAAATTTTCAAAAATATCATAAACTTAATAATTAAATAATTAAAAAAATTTCTAATAAAAAAACCCTAAATCGGAAAAAGTGAACCTAAAAATTATTTTTTAATTGTATATATAGTTTATTTAAGGTAAATAATTATTTTTACATAATAATTTGTACTATTTTTAGAATTTTATTTTTAATGTGATAAATTTGAAATATAAAATTAAAATAGTGCTATTGTATTACTCTTTAAAAAACTATACATTTCCAACCCAAAACCACTTATTTATATGTTACTGTACAATTGATAAAATAACATTTTTTACGTTTTTCTTCCAAATATAGTACTATTAGTTTAAATTTCTAAAAAATAACATATTTTTAATATTAAAATACCTTAAAATGAATTTTAATAAGGAAAAATTAAATCTTTAATTAGAAAAAAGAACTCAAATATAATATTATAAGTATATTTTTAATTTATTTATAATAAATATGTATTTTCAAAAAATAATTTATGATATTTTTAGAATTTAAAATTTAAAATACTAAATTTAAATTTTTTTAAAAATATGTTATTTTACAGTATTATTTTATATTATTTGGTTCGGTTCTAAACTTTTGATTTAGGATCTGAATATATCTACTTGATATCGAGCCGAATCCCATTTCAGTACCGGTGATAAACTTTTCACCGGTAGTCATAATTAAGTTAACAAACTAGACTTTGATACTAAGTTAAAAATTATGGATCTTTAACTCAAAATAAATCAACAATGAATGGATTGATTTATGTTAGTTATATACTATGTATATCATTTCTAAGTATTTGATGTGAGATTTTAATAGGTTATTTCTCTGGTTTATTATCTTTTTAGGTAAATTTATCTAACAATCATATTTGACTCTAAAATTAAGAAATTAGCATTGATACATTGAAAAGACAGTTCTTTTTTGACTATATACATTGAGTTTAATCAATGTTTGAATACACGCTAAACGCTATTCGGACGGCTAAAATACACCTAGCGTCTAACAAAATATTGAGAATTACTCGACGATTACGCAGGATTTAGTTTTCAGCCTATTTATTATCTTATATATATGATAATCTATAATTATTTATGAATATAATATAAAGTTACGTTTAAGATTACATAAAATATACCAAAACTAATTTTAGATCTAATATATTATCAATTTTGTTTACACTATTAAAATAAATTAAATTAAATTTTGATCAAAATTTTTTTAAAATATATATATATTTTTTTTTTAAAAAGTTAAAAAAAATAGACAGCCGCCTAAACGGCTAGATGTTTGTCTACACGGCTTATGTGGACAAAAATCAGATATCCGATTTATTTAATAGATTTGAACAAAAACTACACAATTAGATGGTGTGTAGCGACTAAGTCTTCGCCCGATTAAATCGGACACCCGATTTCTTGTTAAATCCTAAGTTACTAGAATGTAATAAAACGATATCTCATTTTAATGTATAATATATAAATTTGCATAAAGTGGAAGATGAAAAATGATTGTTTTCACTTTTCAGGAAAGAATGGTCCACCAAGAAAACAAGAAAATCAGAAACACAGAAGAAATAAAAGTAATCAGAAAAGCCTGAGAAGAAAGTAATAATAAGATGTCTAGAATAGGAACAGATATGAAGGGGCATGCCTGTGCATGTCTCTTTCACTTTTCTTCTGATTCTCATGTCTTTTCATTTTGTTCTTTCTGTTCGCCATTTGGTCATCCACAGTCGGACCCACCAAATTCTTGTTTAGGAATCTTGAAATCTCGTATAAGAATATCTCAAGTTCATCAAAAGAAACATAGCAGAGAGAGACAACAATGGAGATGAATAGAGACATTAGAATAGAGAAGAAGGAGGAGGAAGAAAAGAACATTTGTACGTCGTTGTTAACTGCAGTTGTTGTTCTGTCAATGACTTGTCTGAAACATTTCTCTTCTCTATCATATTTGATCGAGCAATGGCGTTCGTTTGTCTTTCTTTTACTAAACATCGTTCTCTTTGCCGTTTACTTTACCTCAACTCTTCCTATTTCTGGTGAAACTCACGATTTCAAGACTCCTCGTGGAGGTGGTAGAATGAGGATGATGCGAGGGAAGAAGAAGACAAGAATGTTGGAGGAACAGTCTTGTTTGGACCAAGATTTCTTAGTCGTTGAGCCAAAGGAAGTGATCAAGAACTGTATATTGGAAGATACGAAAAGGGTTTGTTCTGAATTCGAGGAAACTGCAAAAGATTGCTTGTTTCACAAGAAAGCCTTGAACTTTAATGGAGAAGATGATGGATCGAATGAGGAGTTAAACGAAAGAGTAGAGGCGTTCATATTGACGTTTAGACAACATTTGGTTCTTGATGCTCGAAGAGGTAGAGAGAGAGAAACTGACCCAAAGATGAGATCAAAAGACTGACATTACATTGTTAGGTCAGGAGGGGTCTACTGTTCAGTTTAAGAGTTTCTCTACATTCGTTCGGATTTGTTCGGTTTAAGAGTTTCTCTACATTCATTCAGTTTTGTTCGTTTTAAGAGTTTATCTACATTCGTTCGGTTTTGTTCGGTTTAAGAGTTTATCTACATTCGTTCGGTTTGATGTAATGTCTAAGAACACATTACTATAGTCAAAACCTCAACATAAGAACTGAAAATTGAAAAAAAAAAGGAATTAAAATATTCTTCTATGTAAGTGAAACAATGACATTAATCACTAAAGTTAATAGAACTCGGCAAAATACCCGGATCGAAAGATACGAACCAAAACTGAATTGAAAAAGTAGTTTGGATTGGTTTTGATTCTTTATAAATATCCGATTGGATTTTGTTTTCGGTTATTTTGGATAACAGTTCGAATCGGATATTATCGATTTTATAATTTTCTCTTTTTTACCTAACAATGAGTTTATGATGTTTTTACTTTTTTAGTCGACAAAATAAAAATTTAAAACTGAAATCCCTAATATAAAAATCTAAAAATCCTAGTTTTTTACTAATCATCATCTTCTCCGTCTGACACTTCGAAAAATCACTCTCATGTGTTTGTTTTGGATGTTTTTAGTGAATGTTTATCTATTTTGGAAATTTTTTTAGTTTTATAACTTGTTTTGATATTTGCAATATGTTTTTAATTTGATTTTAATAGTGTTTTTAGCAATACTAAAATAAAATTTGAGTTAGTTTTATATTTTTTATGGGTATTTTGAGTGTATCAGATAGTTTGAAATACTTTAGGTACATTCAGATAAATGAATACCCGAACCGAATAATATGGAAAAAAATTATGTTATAACTCGGTTTTTTAATTAATTATCCGAACCGATCTGAACCCAAAAAATACCAAACTGAACCCGATCCAAATTTTTAAAATATTCGAATGATTACATGACATCTCAACCTGAAATACCTAAAATCCAAAATATCCGAATTGAATCAGACATGAGTACTAGTTGTACAAATTATATATATATATATATATATAATCTTAGTTTTATTAGTTGTATAAGTTATATTTTATTAGCTATACTTGGTTATTCTTGTTGGACATTTGTTAGTTATATCAGTTACGGTTGTACTTAATTGTATTAGTTATACTCAGTTGTATTTGTTTTTTCTCATCGATGTTTGTTCAGGATTAATAGTATCATGATCTTTTCACAGTTATATCATAATATTTTAACACTAAATTTTATCACGAAATACAAATAAGAAAAAAAAATCTAAAAGAGATAGAAAATTAAGATCTAAAAGAGAATATAATATTAAGATAATGAGAAGAGCTCAAACAAATCATGACAAATGATAGAAAAATATAAAAAGAAAAATAAAATTATGTGGATTTTTGGATTTGAGAAAATTAAAATAAAAAGAATCTGAAAAGATTTGAAAAAAATATAAAAAAATAAAGAGAAGAAAAGAAAAAATGATCGAAAAAAATGAACAATGAGAGAAATTAGATATAAAAAATAAATTATATAGAATATCAAGAATAAAATAGTTCTTTATTTATTTTTAATATTAAAATAATTAAAAATTAAAATATTTTTGTAATAAAATTTATTTGAATATATTTTAAGTCGTATATGATCATTTGATCCAAATTATTGTCTCTATCGCCTTAGTAGCAAATCATTTTTGCCAAATTCGAAAAGGGATGGTCTGGTGACCGGTGTCTATTATCGGTGCCGTTAGTGGCCTGATCCTCTCCATCTCCTTGTTGTTCGTAACTTTTTTCTTGAAGTGATCTATTTATGAGTTTGAATCATCCGTTCGTTTTATTTTGTTGATTGAACAGTGAGGTCTTGGATAGTGGTTGACGGTAACTAGTTCAGGTCGATGAGGAAGATATCACTCGTGCGCCTTAAGGATAGCCCAACATACTTGTTTTCTTCTCTCTCCGGAGATGTGTACTACAAATCTGCAAATTTGTGTTTTTAGTATTCTGTTGACAATGATGGTTTCACTAATGAAAAATATGATATTTTCATAAATATTTGGAAAATATGTGTTTAGTTGTATTTTTGTATTTGATTTAAAAAAATAAAAATATATATATTAATGGCAAAATTGTATTGTTAAGGATATAAAAATATAAATGGTTAGTTTGCAAAATGAAATTTAGAGAAATTAATTTTAAATTTATACTCAAATTTTGAATTATTTTTACAAGTCAACCGAGACAAGAAAATGTTCATTTAATTCTTCTAAACAAGAGTGCGTAATTTAAATCTTCAAGCTAAGTTGCCTTCGTAAATTTAGATATCACAAAAGCAACATTAAATAAGAAAATTGAGAAATTAACTTTTTGTCCAATTTTGGAAAGTGGACGGTTGGGTTTTAGAGTAGTTTAAGATTTGTTTTGACTTGTTAAGTGTGAGAGTTAAATTAACTTAGAACTTGAATCAAAATTCGTGAGATTTTACGAGTTCGATTTAACTGTAAGGTTAAATTTACGTCCGTCGGAAACACTTTTTTTGGAATCCACTATTTTGAAGAAAATTAAACAAACAAGTTTTTTACAAACTCTCTTACTCTCCCCTTTCTCACTCTGTTCTATTTTTCTTAGTAAAAATAGAAATATACTTATACAAAAGTATTTCGTATTCTAATAAGATATTGGGAAAGAGAAAACCATTAACTTTAATTCGTCCTTCTTTCCTCAAAACACGCTGAACCTTTCTGAGTTGCCAGAGGGGAAGGCAAGTTGTCGGAGAGCCGTTTTCCTCATCCCATTTCCGTGAAAGCAACCCATCTTCTGTCTGAAACTCAAACAGATCCTTCTTAAAGAAACCTTCTAAGCGTGAGAGGTTGTTTTCTGGACTTTTCTTCTCTTACGCTGAAGTGAAAGACTTCCTCTCCTTCAGCGTGTCTTGGTTTACTTGAATTGAACCAACTTACTAAACCGGAAACTGTATTAGTCATATTCAACAGACTTCCCTCTGACTAATGGTTTCTGTTTTTGCTTTCTCTCTTCCTTGTTTTTTTTTGTGGATTCCTCTTTCCGGTTTCTTAATTTGTCTCATCAACTTGAGACGAGATTGAGCAAGCTCAAAGCATCCCGAAACTTGCTCCCACTGACTATCTTTGTCAACACATCAGCTAGATTGTAAATTGTGTTGATTTTGATTACCTTAACATGCCTTTATGCGATTAAGTCTCTAATGAAATGCAATCGTACATCTATGTGTTTAGTGTGGTCATGATGTACTGAATTCTTTGCCAAAGCTATGGCACTTTGAGAATTACAATGAATCTCCATTGTCTCTTGATTCATTCCAAGCTCATAGCTTAAACCCTTTAGCCATACTCCTTCTTTAATGGCCTCGGTTAGTGCCATATATTCAGATTCAATGGTAGAAAAAGCTACCACCTTCTGAAGGCTAGATTTCCAACTAACTGCAGTGCTTCCAGCTGTGAATACATATCCAGTAATAGACATTCTCTTGTCTTTATCAGCAGCATAATCAGAGTCGCAAAATCTCTTAATCTCAAACTGATTTTACTTTCTGAAACAAAGCTTCTTCCCTTTACACTGTTTCACATACCTGAGAACCCACTTAACTACCTACCAATGCTCCTTAATAGACTTCTCCATGTACCTACTTATCACACCTACAACGTAGGCTAGATCAACTCGAGTACCAATCATAGAATACATCACTGATCCTATTGCATTTACATAAGGGATTAACCTCATAATGTCTGCTTGTTCCTCTAACTCTTTATCTGTAGCAGCTCTGAGTTTAAAATGTGTTTCTAAAATGTTCCCTTAGACTCCTCCATATTGTATGTTTTCAGAACCTTTCCAAGATATTCTTCCTGTGACAGTTCCAAAATCCCATTTCTGCGATCTCTACTGATTTCCATACCAAGAATCTTTCTTGCGTCTCCCATATCCTTCATCTCAAACTCAGACTTCACTAGTTCCTTTAGTGCTTGAATTCTCCTTTTGTCCTTACAGGCAATGAGCATATCATCCATGTATATCAACAAATAGATATATGACGCTTCTGCAAACTTTTGATAGTAAATGCAATGATCATATTTGCTTCTAACATAGCCTGACTTTATCATGAATGAATCAAACCTCTGATTCCACTGACACGGTGACTGTCTTAGACCATAGAGTGATCTTTTTAGGAGATAGACCATGTCCTCTTTGTTTCCTATCTCAAAGCCCTCTTGTTGTTACATTAGGATATGTTCTTCCAGATTTCCGTGAATGAATACAGTAGTAACATCCATCTTTTGTAATTCCATATCCATTTCAACAACATAAGAGAGAATCAACCTGATTGAGACGTGTTTTACTACAGAAGAAAAGATCTTTTGAAAATCCACTCCTTCCCTTTAAGAATATCCCTTTGCAACAAGCCTCGCTTTGTATCTTGGTTTCTCAATCCCTTCTATGCCTTCTTTTCTTTTGTAAACCCACCTGCAACCAATAACTCTTGAGTTTGTAGGTCTCTCAATTAGTACAAAGGTTTGGTTTTTGATCTGTGAGTTCATCTCTTCATCCATAGCTAATTTCCAGTTTTCCCAACCTTTGTCTAACTTGGCTTCTTGATAACTTCTTGGCTCTAGACATCCACCATCCTCTGCCATTGTGAGAGCAAAACCAACTACATTTGAGTCATGGTACAATGGTGGAGGTCTTATAATTCTTTTAGACCTATCTCTGGCCAGGAGATAGTTATCAAGACGATCTGTAGGTTCACACTCATCTTCTGATTCTGATTCCCAATTTTCATTTTCTGAATCAGTTGTCTCTCTGATCTTCATAGATCTTGGTTCTGCATCATTCATTCTAGTTTCAAACCTTAAAGTATCCTCTGAGATCTCATCTTCTTTTGGAAAATCGAATACTATTGTTTCCTTTTCAACAACTTCATTATCTGAAATCTTCAAGTGCTTATAAACTTGGTCTTCATGAAACTTAGCATCACGGCTGATTGCACACTTCTTTTCATCCAGAAGCCAGAACTTATATCCTTTTACTCCAGGAGGATAACTAATGAACACATCCTTCTTAGCTCTAGGATTCAATTTTCCTTGATCACTGTGGATGTAAGCAACTGATCCAAACATCCTTAACTCCTCATATCTTGGCTTTTGTTTGGTCCAGAGTTGCTCAGGAACTTCCTGTCCTACTACAGAAGATGGGGATCTATATATTTGGTACACTGTAGTGCTAGCAGCTTCTGCCCAGAAGCTCTTGGAAGACCAGACTCACTCAAAATGCTCTTGACCTTTTCTAGAACTGTTCTATTCATCCTTTCTGTAATACCATTCTGTAGAAGAGAATAAGAACATGTTTTATGTCTCATAAGTCCTTCTTTCTTGCAAAAATCATCAAACACCTTGTTGCAATATTCTAACCCATTGTCTGTCCTAAGAGTTTTGATCTTCTTCCCTTCCTGATTATCTACCAGATTCTTCCATTCCACAAACTTATCAAAGGCCTCATCCTTTCTCTTTAAGAAGTAAATCCAAGTTTTCCGAGAAAAGTCATCAATAAAGGTTATGAAATATTGACACTTACCTAAGGAAATGGGTACATTTGGTGATCCCCAAATATCAGAGTGGGTGTAATCCAACTTCTCCTTTGTGTTCATTTTTAAACTCCCAAAACTTACACGGTGAGATTTACCAAAGATACAATCTTCACAGAATTTCAATTCAGAAACCTTGTTCTTGTTGAGATAACCCTTTTTCAACAAAGTCTGAAGTCCCTTCTGTCCCATATGTCCTAATCTCCTATACCAAAGCTCAGATTCATCTCTGAAGATTTCTAAAATATTAGCTTCTCCTGTAAGTGCAGTACCACTTAGAACATAAAGAGTGTCTTTCTTTTGACCTTTCAGAAGTGTTAAACATCCCTTATCTACCTTGATTGTTCCACTTCTAGATTGAAACCAACATCCTTGATCTTGGAAGGTACCTAGAGAGATTAAGTTTTTAGACATAGAGGGGACATGCCTAACATTGGAGAGAAGAACCGTGGTGCCATCATCATTTCTGATTCTAAGCAGTCCAATTCCTTCTACCTCTAAATAGGAGTCATTTTCCATCCTCACCCTGCCACCTTTTGTCTGAGGAACCAATCCTTTCTTGATCCAACTTCTAGAAATGTCATATGACAGTAGACATTGAGCTTCAGAAACCATAAGTGCTGCAACACCATTAATCTGGTTTATCACATTCGATGATTCTCCCTTTTCATATGATGATTCTCTCCTATTCCTCTCTTTCCAGACTTGACACTGTCTCTTAAAATGACCTTCTTTACCACATATCGATCCAACATTCTTTCTTCTCTTTTTCTTTTGACTTCGATCTGAATCTTTGTTTACCTCTCTCTTGTGGTTTCGTTTTGTTTGTCCTTCCTCTTGTGTCTTTCACATAAAGGCTTTCTGCTACACTCTTGTTTCTCTTCATGTTTTTTCCAAAATCTAGTTGTTTTGAGTGGATTGCACTAATAACATCATCCACAGAGAGTGTATCCTTGTTGTACTTCAAGGTATCCTTTAAATGATCAATGGTACTCGGCAAGGATATAAGGAGGATGATGGATTGATCTTCATATGGGACAGTAACATTGACGTGTTCTAGGTCAGCTATAAACCTGAGTAAGTCATCGGTTCCTTCTTCCACATAGGCATATTCTGAAATCTTGTAGCTATAGAACTTCTGTTTGAGGTAAATGCGATTAGGAAGAGCCTTGGACACGTATAACTGATCTAGGAGCTTTAGCATTCATGCAACTGTTTCTTCTTTTATGATTTTTCTTAGGACATGGTCTCCCACACTCAGAATGATGGTTGACCTGGCCTTACGCCTCTTTTCATCCAGCTGCAGTTCCTTCAAAGCCTCCTCTTTTCTTTTGTCCCGACTTGGAGAGGTGGTCTCTTCTTCTTTTACCTCACTGCCAGCCCTCAGAGGCCTTTCAGTCTCATCAACTTCTGTTAAACCTTCTAGCAAACCAAGAATCTCCAGGTGAGCCAATGTTTTTTCCTTCCATGGTGTATAATCTCATTTCCCGTCAAACTTCTCTAATTCCACCCTTCTTGTAGTCATTCTCTACAGATAAACTCGACTGCTCTTGTCGATACTAGTTGTTAGGTTTTAGAGTAGTTTAAGATTTTTTTCTCACACTTGTTAAGTGTGAGAGTTAAATGAACTTAGAACTTGAAAGCAAAACACCCGAGATTTTACGAATTTGATTTAACCGTGAGGTTAAATCTTCGTCTCACCGGAAAGATTTCTTCCGGAATCCACTATCTTGAAGAAAATTACACAGACAAGTTTCTTACAAACTCTCTTACTCTCTCCTTTCTCACTCTGCTCTGTTTTTCTTAGTAAAAACAGAGATATACTTATACAAAAGTATTTCGTATTCTAAGAAGGTATTGGGAAGGAGAAAACCATTGACTTTAGCTCGTCTTTCTTCCCTCAAAACACGTTGAACCTTTATGAGTTGCCAGAGGGGAAGGCATGTTGTCGGAGAGTTGTTTTCCTCATCCCATTTCCGTGGAAGCAACCCATCTTCTGTCTGAAACTCAAACATAACCTTCTTAAAGAAACCTTCTAAGCGTCAGAGAGTGTTTGCTGGACTTGTCTTCTCTTATGCTGAAGTGAAAAACTCCCTCTCCTTCAGCGTGTCTTGGTTTACTTAAATTAAACCAACTTATTAAACCGGAAACCGTATTAGTCATATTCAACATCGACGCAAAGTTGAAAAATTAATTTTCCAATTTTAAAGTTGAAAAATTAATCTGCAAAATCGCAAAACTTAATGAATTAAAAATTACAAAATTGCAAAAAATAATGTTTTTCTGAATTTTATCATGTTATATTAAGAAAAAAAATCTTTATATTTTTCATCAAATTCCAATATTGAATTAGATTTTTTGGAAAAATTAAAAATAAATAAAATTTAAAGAATATAAAACAAAAACACAAAAAAGTAACGTGCAAAGGTAAACTTATTATTACATAAAAATATATCGAATATCATAGTCAAATTTTGTTTTTGTAAATATATATATATATATATGTTTTTTGTTCATTGAATCTAAATTTCATTTATTATTTTATGATATTATGAGATTAACTAAATGAATAACAAAGATAAATTGGAAAATTAGGCAAATGACAAAGAGAAACTATTTGTTCTTTAGTTTTTTCATGTGATGGGACGAAAATGTCTTCCATTGTCATGCCATGTCAGCAGCAAAAAAAAACTATTGGCTAGATAATCATAATTACACAAGATTTTATAAGAAAATGTTGATGATTTTGAATAGTATATCTACAGAAATTTACACTATAATATTAACATTTAGGCAATTGTATTGAATGTTCGATATTTTTAAAAATTGTAGTATACGATTGTGTATCAACTATATGCAGGGGCAGATGTAAATTTTTTTTAATATATGGCACATATTGAAACAAATATTTAAAGTAGAACTAATTAAATAAATTTTTATAAGAATTTTTAAAGGAAAAAATAATTAATATAAGGTATATGTCATACTCTTGTTATAAATAGATATGCGTTGTGACTATATGTAGATGATAAAATTATAGTTACATTGAAAGGAATAAATGATTTATTGGTTGTATCAATTTTAGAAATACAAAGTTCGATTGCACCTTGATTTATATGATGGTGTTAAATATTCGTATGAAAATATTGGATAAGTGTTATATTCATATGAATATGTTGGATTATTATGTCGTCGTAGTTAAGATGATAAAAAAAAACATTATAGTTACATTTTATATAAAGTTATGGTCAACTAAAACAATAATCCACCATTTCTCATAAACAAAAAAAAACTTAAAAATTCATTTATCGCGAGTAGAAAGTTTTAAAAGATAAGTGTTTCACCGCCAGTTATATAAAGACAGAGTCAGTTTAAATCTCTATATTTGCAATGGTTATAAAACTATGGTGAGACAATTAATACTAGTTCGTGGAAAAAGATGTCAAAGAGAGGATGCGGACGCTGAAATTGATAATTAAAATGGGAGAGATGATAAAGACAGAGTAATTTAGGATTTCATATTAGTTATTTTTCTTGTCTATAAGGTTTTTCATTTTTATCATTGATTTAGTATGTTCAGAAACTCAATTTCTAACTCGTTATAACTTCTTCTTATTATCTAAATAAAGATTTAATTGTATTATTAACTTTATATTTAATAAAGCTATATATTATTATAACATATTAACATATTTATTGTATTAAATAAATTTGTATATGTATATCTAAGTTTGTGTTTAACATGGTAGCTAAATTATTTAATATTAACTTTTATATTTACGTAAAATAAAAAATAATATAACTCATTATTAAAAAATATATTATGTTAAAATATGAAAATTACAATGTTAAAACAATATTTTCTAATAAAATCATAATAGTTAGTGTATTACATATAAATGTAATAAGTTAAATTATTAATTTAGAGACGAAAAAAATAATCGACACCGAAAACGGTGCCACTAGAACTTTTTATAGAACATGGCAGTTTTATTTTTGGAAAAGATGAAATTGACGATTTTATGACTGATTCTAAAGACTGAAGATGATAATAAATTATAAGATGGATTAACAAATCTGAAATCAATTTTAGCAATGACAAGGAATATCAACAAACTACAAGATCTTTAAAAATTGTTGTGAAACACTAAAACGTTTTTAGTTTGCAATTTGACTAGTGAATAATGCTTCAAACAATGTTTCTTCTAAAGTCTTTTTGGCAAAAATTCGACGACGAAAACACGGTTTACAGAGAAAATGTTATGATTTGATATGGAGAATTACAAATATTATAAAAATTATTACTATTATTATCAATAATAATGATACTATAAAATTTTAGACTACTAGTAGGGTGATAATCGGATTAACAAAATTTGAACAATAACGAAAATATGTTTTTGTTATTTTGCCAATTTTAATTAATAATTATGTTATCTACGCAAATTTCTCTATTATAAACTTAAAAAATACATTTATATCAACTACAAGAGTCTATTATAGTAACTAAATAACTTGCCTATCCAAAAGAAATTAGTGTTAATTTAATAGTGAATATTCCATCTACAACATACCATAAAATATTGGGTCTTGTAAAAGTTTGCAACAGTAAGATTTGTTTGGCATGTTACTACAATTAGTATATCATTGTTATTATAAAAGAAAATTAATGGATTTAGAAAACTCTACTCAGGGAAACAACAAATTCAATCAATATAAAAGAGTGAAAACCTGCAAATAAAATCCATCTAAACGAGGAATACTCACATGCTTATAGTAAAATACAAGAAAATTTAACTTATTATTTTTATACAAAGAGCATTGTATCATATGTATTAGACAATGAATGTGTGATGACCATTTAAATATGTTATTGTCTTTTGGTGTCAGTCAATAATAATTAAATATTGGTCATGTTCGTTTTGTCATCCACAGAAAATTGTGATTACATTGATGATAGATTATTGTTCGTTTATCTATCGCAATTACTTACGGTAAACACATCAGTTAGACGATACATCTTGCATCGCAATTTTTTCGACTGTGAATTAAAACATCAGTATGATTAAAAATCTGCGATCAATTGCAAGTGCAACCGCAAGCGACAAACAAACGAATAACATCTGCTGTAGTCACAGCCGAAGTATTGACCGCAACCATGACATCATCCGACGATCAAATAAATAAAACTATTATTAACAATATTGTATAATTTAAAGGTAATATATATATATTGAAATAAGAAGAAAAGCACATGAACCCATGTGTTCATTGGACCATTATCAACCCATATTCTAAATTGCTGGATTCCTACAACCTAACATGCTTTCCTTTTATATATTTTTATCATTTATGTCTATGTGTGTAATGTCTACATTTACGTATGTATTCATTTAATTAATTATTACCTAATTTACATATTTTATAAGAATTTATGTCAATATTGACTGATATGTATTTGCTAATCTTCTCTCTCAACGCTTATTGCTGTAATGGTTAAAATTTGAATGTTAACAGCTAACAATTCTAAAAACATTTTGTAGTTTTAAAAGATATATGAAAATATAATGTATATATGTTGCAATAACTTTTCTGACTGCTTATATTTTTCCGTTTTAATATAAATGTTATTTAAGAATTTTCACCACATATTAAAAAAATAATTCACTTTTCTGTTTGCTTCTTATTAATATATAATATAGGGTAATTTTCTAAAATATCATTATTTTAATTTTTTATTATAATTTAGCAGCATTAGTTTATTTTTTTAATAATAATACAAATTTTATTATTAAAATATGTTAAAAATATATTTATAATAGAGAAAAATAAATTCTAGATTAGAAAAATATAATCAAAAAAATATTTTAATTTTATTTGTAATTAATTTAAGATAAACAGATATTTTTAGATAAAAAAATTATGACATTTTTGGAATTTTAGTGTTGTGGACTAAATTTACAACAAAAACTTAAAAAAAAAATACTATTTTATAGTATTAAACTATGATTCTATTTATTAATAAGTTAATTACTCTTAAATAATAGAGAAAGAATCATCAAAAGTTGTATTGAAAAAATAAAACAAAGTTAAAATAAAACAAAATTTTAAGCTTTAAAAATTAAGTATCTTAAATGACAAGAATACACAATTTCACATAGGTTGTACATATTTTGGATAAAATAGAAATACTATTTTTCTGTAGAACAATTGATATTCTTGAATAGATATTGTATATGTATAATTGGTATATCTTAAATGTTGTTTTTTTGTCATAATTGTAATCTTAATTTTTACAACTGTATACAATGAAACAATACTACTTTTTGCCGTGTTTCAAATTCATTGTTCTCAATATAAATTCGAACTCATTACTTTGTATTTATTGTGATTGAAAAACAAAATTAAGTATTTATGGGTTTCTAGAAAAAGAAAAAACATTTCGAGTGAGAAAACGAGTTTCAAACGATCGTATTTTGACCATTTTCTTTCCAAAACCGCGTTTCCCTTTTCTTTACTCGTCTTCGTCTTCGTCTTCTTCCTCGACCTTTCTCTTTCTATCTCCATAAATTCCAGAACCCTTTTTCAAGTCACTTTTTAAGAACCAAACCCTTGAAAGAGCTTTGCTTTTTGAGATCTTAACCATTCTTCAAACCAATTAGTTCTCTCTCTCTCTCTTTCTCTGATGATGATGTCTGGTTCTAGATTAGTCTCTAAACTAATAATCTTCATTGTAATCTCCACAACTTTGTCCACCGTCGGATCGATTCGATTATTCTCAGATGAAAGATCTTCAGATTTCATGGAAGCTCCTGCATACCAAAACGGTCTCAAATGCTCTGTTTTAGCCAAAAACAGACTCTTGTTAGCTTGTGATCCTTCAGCTGTTCATATAGCTATGACTCTTGACCCAGCTTACTTGCGTGGGACAGTATCTGCAGTTCATTCGATTCTTAAACACACCTCTTGTCCTCAAAACATCTTCTTCCATTTCATCGCTTTGGGTTCGAGCCACGGTTTGCTCACAAAGACTCTCTCTTCTGTTTTTCCTTCTCTGAGTTTTAAAGTCTACATCTTTGATGAAACCATTGTGAAGAATCTAATTTCTTCTTCTATAAGACAAGCTCTTGATAATCCTTTGAATTACGCAAGAAGTTACTTGTCCGAGATTCTTTCTTCGTGTGTTCAACGAGTGATTTATCTAGACTCAGATGTGATTGTAGTCGACGATATCCGAAAACTATGGAAGATTTCATTATCTGGGTCAAGAACAATCGGCGCACCAGAGTATTGCCATGCGAATTTCACGAAATACTTCTCAGATCGATTCTGGTCAGATTCAAAATTCTCAAGAGTCTTTGACTCCAAAACGCCTTGTTACTTCAACACAGGAGTTATGGTGATCGATTTGGGGAGATGGAGAAAAGGTGATTACACCAAAAAGATTGAAAATTGGATGAAGATACAGAAAGAAGAGAGGATTTACGAATTGGGTTCATTACCACCGTTTTTGCTAGTGTTTGCCGGGGAGATTGAAGCCATTGATCATCAATGGAACCAGCACGGTCTCGGTGGAGACAATGTGGTGAGTAGTTGCAGAACGTTGCATCCTGGTCCAGTGAGTTTAATACATTGGAGTGGCAAAGGAAAGCCATGGGTTAGGCTTGATGATGGTAAGCCTTGTCCAATTGATTATCTTTGGGCTCCTTATGATCTACACAAGTCACAAAGACAGTATCTTCAATATAATCAAGAGTTAGAAATTCTTTGATTCTTTCATTTTTTTTTCTTCTATTTTGGTATATGAGATTTTTTTCTACTCAATCCATGGATTCGATTTTTTGTTTTTTTTTTTATGTATATAAAACTGAAATACATTGAGGATTTTGTTCGAGACATTATCTTTTGTCGGATCTTTATTGAATTCCCAAATAATTATGAGGAAAGTTTACTTTTTTTTGCATATTTCTAGACAATGTGAAAGAAAGTCTTTGTGATTCCACGGAAAATCACCGATTTCGGTTTGAACTTTCACCATGAGTTATTTACATATACGATTACCATCAACGCTATTTACGACTATCATCAGCTATTTACATATACGACTAGCATCAACTATTTACATATACGACTAATGAAGATGTTAAAATGGGTTAAAAACCTCTGGATTTAAATGGGTCGGTGATAAATATTTTAATCCGTGATCTGTCTAATTATACAAAAAATTAAACGGACTTTTATAAATTGATATGTTATAACCCGCGGGTTTAATGGACATATTAGATACTAAATATGCTGACCCGTTTAACCATTAGGGTTTTTTTATAAAATGTCATACCATTAGCTAGGGATGTTAAAATGAGTTAAAAACCCGCGGGCCTAAATGGGTCGATTGTAAATATTTTAACCCGTGATCCATCAAAAAATATGTCAATGATATTTATTTATCTCTCGTTGAATATTTATTCTTCAATTGTAATAGACATTATAATTAATGTATTTTATGTGTTTTTATGGTACAATTTTAATTTATTTCTAACAAATATATTAAATATGGGTAGGGTTTAAACGGGTCTAACAGATTAATGTGTACCCAACGGGTCTAACGGATTAATATAAGTCTATTTTTTGTAACTAAACGGGTCCAACGGGTCCATGCAGGCTCAAATCTAAATGAATATAAATAGGTTTAAATTTAAACGGGTATAGATTAAATGGGCAAGGTATAAATGGGCAAGAAATAAATGGACAGGGTCAACCCATTTTAACATCCCTAACGCCTACCATCAGCTATTTACATATAGGACTACTATATGTATTGATATTAAAATTATTTTGGGTTAATTTATAGGGCAATTGACTAAAATAGCATCATTTCAAGTTTTTATTCCAAATATAGCACTAGTCATTTAAATTTCCAAAAATAGCACAAATTTAATACTAAAATAATTGAAAACTTATTCCTAATAAAAAAATTTAAACCCTAAATTGGAAAAAGTGAACCCAAACATTATGTTTTAATTTTATATATATTTTATTTAAGGTAAATAATTATTTTACATAATGATTTATGCTATTTTGGGAATTTTAGTTTATTGTGTTAAATTTGGAAGATAAACTTAAAATGGTGCTATTTTAGGATATTACTCTAATTTATATATAAACTATACAAAATTGATACACATTGACTTTATCAAGGTCAACTTGTCTGTTTGTGCATCGTAAAACGACATTGTTTTATAGTTTTTATCCTCAACAAATAAAACAATTTCATTTTTCTTGAAATTGTGCAATAAGTAAAACAACGTCGTTTTACTTGCGATTATGCAACAAATAAAACAACGTCCTTTTATTTGTTGAAAAATAAAAAAAATGGCTAAGATTATATTTTTCATCTCCATCGTAATTGGGATCGATTTTATGGTAAAATCTATTTTGCAGTTGTGAAATGAATTTCGTAGTTGTGAGATCGAATTTCTCCAAAAAAATTACATCGGATTAGTCATGACACATATGAACACGAAGAAGAAAAAATATCCAGAAATTCGGTTTATTATCTTCAAAAAAGAGAATGGAATATGTTAGGTAGATTTCGATTTGTAATTTGTTATCTATGATGAATCATCATCTATGAAGTGTGAATATTTAAAATATTTTCGATTTCGACTCTAATATTTATGTTGAAAAAGTCAACAATATCGTCTGATTATTTATGTAAACTTACGTTTGTCGACTTACTCTTTCTCTATATATACGTATGTTACTTCATTCAGATGAAGTAATTTTCTCTCTTCCTTCTTTCTCTCTTCTTCCTCTGTAAAATTTATAAGATTAATAAAATCAGTATAATAATAAAATCTCTATATCTCGATTATTATTCAACACGTTATCAGCACAAGTGTTTCTACCATCTATCTGAGATACTAAATTAAGGTAAAATTCTGTTTTATTAATACATGTGTATATTATATGGTAGGTTCTGCCTCCTAAATTATATGGTAGGCACTGCCTCCTGAATATTATATGGTAGGCTCTGCCTTCTAAATATTATATGGTAGGCTCTGCCTTCTAAATATTATATGGTAGGCTCTGCCTTCTAAATATTATATGGTAGGTTCTCCCTTCTAAATATTATATGGTAGGCTCTGCCTTCTAAATATTATATGGTAGACTCTGCCTTCTGAATATTATATGGTAGGCTCTGCCTTCTGAATATTATATGGTAGGCTCTGCCTTCTAAATATTATATGGTAGGCTCTGCCTTCTAAATATTATATGGTAGGTGCTGCCTCCTGATTTATATGGTAGGCAATGCCTCCAGAAATTATTTTAAGGGGCATTTGCAAAAATGACCTAAAATTTGTCTTCAATTGCAAGTTTGACAATTTACACTTTTTTTTGCAAAACTAACTTTTTATCCCTGTTTTATCTTTTAACAATAACTTTATTTACAATTTTGTCATTAACTTAAAAAAAAACGAAAACAACACAAAGACCATTATGACCAAATTTTTCAAAAATATTACGAAAATGTCATCTTCTTCATTGCACACAACCACCATTGTCGTGGTTGTTGGGAGCTCTTAATTCCATCGACACACCCACCTTTATACCTCTATTCCTTCATCAAATCTCATTCATCTCAACCTCTTTCATTTTCTCTCTCATTTTCTTCCAATTTCTCTCTTCACTCTACATTCAAAAGCTTCCAACTTTGCAAACATTCATCATTATCCGTTAAATCAAGCTTCTGGGAGTTTATATCGGTCATCATTTAAGTCGCGTAGCTAAAAAACCAAGATCGAAGGTTAGTTTTCGTGTTTTGCTTTCGGTTATTTTTTCTGTTCATATAGTTACGAGAAGTCTGCTTTGTAAATATATTACAAAGCAGACTTCTCTAGCAGACTTCTCGAAGTCTTCTTTGTAAGTATATTACAAAGCAGACTTCTCGGAGAAGTCTGCTTTGATAGGAATAAACGTCGCAGACTGCGAGAAGTCTGCTTTGTCGAGAAAAACGTTTTATTCCTGTCAAAGCAGATTTCTCCAAGAAGTCTGCGACGTTTATTCCGATCAAAGCAGACTTCTCCGAGAAGTCTGCTTTGATAGGAATAAAAATTGCTTTGGAGAGAAAAACATTTTATTCCTATCAAAGCAGACTTCTCCGAGAAGTCTGCTTTGTCGAGAAAAACATTTTATTCCTATCAAAGAAGACTTCTCCGAGAAGTCTGCGACGTTTATTACGAACAAAGCAGATTTCTCGGAGAAGTCTGCTTTGATAGGAATAAAAATTGCTTTGGAGAGAAAAACATTTTATTCTTATCAAAGCAGACTTCTCCGAGAAGTCTCCGAGAAGTCTGCTTTGGCGAGAAAAACAATTTATTCCTGTCAAAGCAGACTTCTCCAAGAAGTCTGCGACATTTATTCCGATCAAAGGAGACTTCTCCGAGAAGTCTGCTTTGATCGGAATAAAAATTGCTTTGGAGAGAAAAACATTTTATTCCTATCAAAGCAGACTTCTCCGAGAAGTCTGCTTTGGCGAGAAAAACATTTTATTCCTATCAAAGCAGAAGTCTGCTTTTATCGGAATAAACATCGCAGACTTCTCGGAGAAGTCTGCTTTGATAGGAATAAACTGTTTTTCTCGCTAAAGCAATTTTTATTCATAACAAAGCAGACTTCTCCGAGAAGTCTGCTTTGGTGAGAAAAACATTTTATTCCTATCAAAGCAGACTTCTCGGAGAAGTCTGCTTTGATCGGAATAAACGTCGCAGACTTCTCCGAGAAGTCTGCTTTGATAGGAATAAACTGTTTTTCTCGCCAAAGCAATTTTTATTCCTATCAAAGCAGACTTCTCCGAGAAGTCTGCTTTGATCGGAATAAACGTTGCAGACTTCTTGGAGAAGTCTGTTTTGATAGGAATAAAATGTTTTTCTCGCCACAGCAGACTTCTCTAAGAAGTCTGCTTTGATAGGAATAAACTGTTTTTCTCGCCAAAGCAATTTTTATTCCTATCAAAGCAGACTTCTCCGAGAAGTCTGCTTTGGCGAGAAAAACATTTTATTCCTATCAAAGCAGATTTCTCGGAGAAGTGTGCTTTGATCGGAATAAATATCGCAGACTTCTCCGAGAAGTCTGCTTTGATAGGAATAAAAATTGCTTTGGCGAGAAAAACAATTTATTCCTATCGAAGCAGACTTCTCTGAGAAGTCTGCGACGTTTATTCCGATCAAAGCAGACTTCTCCGAGAAGTCTGCGATGTTTATTCCGATCAAAGCAGACTTCTTCGAGAAGTCTGCTTTAATAGGAATAAAATGTTTTTCTCGCCAAAGTAGACTTTTCCGAGAAGTCTACTTCAGTAAAAAAATTTAGTATGTGTACAATGATCTAATCAAATTCATTAATTTTTACCGCAGATAATGGTCCAAATCGTTGTTGTTTGTGGGGAGTGGAGTATTACAGATACTTGGAATTTTTCTGTGGATAATATAAGAGGAGGAAAAATGTTTGTAATTGAGGATGATTGCAAACATCAAGAACTTGTCGAAATGATTCAAGATGATTTCGGATTCGATAGACAATTTGATGTGTTGGAGATAAGTTATGTTCTACCACCGGCGTTGTTAGATCAAATGCCGTGCGATACTCCTCCTATGAAAGTAACAAATGATAGACAAGTTCGTAACTTGGTTGAGTTATGCAAAAATCATGTTATACGTCTTTGTGTCTCTGTGAAGCGTGAAAATAATTTGTCTGAGGGTGATGATGTCTCTGAGGATGATGAAGATTTAGTTGAAGATGATAAAGTTTACTACGATGGTGAGGATTACAGTCTTTACGGTAAATTGAAAAATGAAGATAGTGATGAAGATGATAATAAATGTAGTTTTAGTGTTGAAGATCTCAAAAAAGGAAGTTGTGATCAACGACAAGAGTTAACTCTAGGATGTGTTGAAAATATATATGTGAACCAAAGTTTTCCTTGCAAGGCTGATTTGGTATCACATTTGCGTAGGATGTCGATTATACAACAATTCGGTTTCAAGGTTTATAAGTCATCGAAACAATTGTATGTGATAATATGTCGCGTCAAAGATTGCGCATGGAAGGTTCGAGCTGCGGTCAAATCTTGTGAATCTAACACGTTTTGGGTGACGAAGTATGTGCAAGATCATACATGTTCAGTAACGAACAGGTTGAATGGCCATAAACAAAGTACTCCAAGATACATTGCTCAGATGTTTATGGAGCGAGTTGGAATAATTGATGGAATTACTCCAAAACACATCAAAGACTCAATGAAGGTAATGTTTGGTATTTCTATGGATTATACGACTGCATACCGATCATTAATATATGCTCAAGAATTGGTAAGGGGAACAGCCGAAGATGGATATGACAAATTGCCTGCATATTTGCAATCCATTCAAAAACCAATCCGGGTACGATTACTGCTATTGAACTAGATGAGCATAGAAGATTTAAATATTTGTTCATCGCATATGGAGCCTCGATTGTTGGATTTGAATATCTCCGAAGAGTTGTTGTGGTTGATGGGTCCCACCTCACTGGAAAGTACAAAGGTGTTTTGCTTGTGGCAACTGCACAAGATGGCAATTTTCAGACATATCCACTTGCTTTCGGGATTGTTGATTCTGAGAATGATGATTCGTGGGAATGGTTTTTCACAAAACTTCGTTGTTGTATATCAGATGAAAATCCGTTGGTTATAGTTTCCGATAGACATAAATCCATAATGAAGGCATGCGCCCGTGCTTTTCCGCAAGCACAACAAGGAATATGTTATTATCATCTTCAAAATAACATAATCACGAAGTTCAGGGGAAGACATTTATTATACTTGGTGAAAGGTGCTGCATACGCATTTACGATGACAGAGTTTAACCGTTACATGGATGAAATTCGAAAAGTGAACAGTAACCTTGCAGATTACTTAGACAAAGATGACGTACGTCTTTGGTCACGAGTTTATTTCACAGGAGAGAGATATAACATAAAGACAAGCAATATTGCAGAATCTATCAATTCTGCTTTGAAAGGAGCACGTGGATTTCCTATTTCGTATTTGCTTGAGTACATACGGGAAAAGCTTGGGAGGTGGTTTTGTAAAAGACGTGAGGACGCTATGAAACTAGAAACGCTGCACTCTCGAGGAGTTGAATATTTGTTGGCCATACGTTCACATGATGCACTCAAGCTAAAGGTGCAACGCATTGATAGTTGGGAGTTTTATGTGACAAGAGGTTCGCGAGATTGTGTTGTTGACTTACAAAATCATAAGTGTGGGTGTCGTGTGTTTGACATTGAAAAAATACCGTGTGAACATGCTATTGCAGCTGCGATGACGATTGATATGCATGTATCTACGATGGTATCTCCGTTCTACACGAGAAATTACTTGTACGCGGCATATGCGCATAATATTTATCCAAAAAATGATGAACTGCAAGTTGTTTCCGAAGCAAGATGTCTTCTGCCGTTTGTCCGACGTCTTCCTGGCCGACGGAAAAAGTCTAGGTACCAAGCGTTTCTTGAACTTGCGTTGAAAAAAGGAGCGAAGCCAAGAAAAACGCACAAACAATACACTTGCTCAAAATGCAAACAACCCGGCCATAATCGATTGAATTGTGTAAGTCTAGTTTTATTATTGTTGAGGAGACTAACATTTTCCTTTATTTTTGTTTTGAAATATTTTTGTTTTGCGTAGCATGCATAATGTGGTGAAAACTAAAGTAAGGAGTAGACTGCAAAGTATTCTGTCGAGAAGTCTGCACAGAAGTCTAGGAGAAGTCTGCAAAAAAGACTTCCGAAAAGTCTGCAGCAAGGTTTGCCGATATAAGAATGTATTTTATGAAACATGGACACAATCATGGACACAATCATTTCAATTTCAATTAGTTAGAGGGCACAATGTTATCGATGGTGTGTTACAAAAACATCCAACACCATCCTGCACCATAATTACAACATATACATTCTACACAACAACTTCATACAACTAATTATGCATAATACTAAGTCATACTACTAAGTCATATTACACATCACCCATAAATATCAACCCAATGGTTACCCATTACATGCAACGGTGAATATATGTCATCAACTTCGAGGCCCCATATCTTTCCGGTTTTGCAGTATGATGGTTTAGTTCCTGCATGATATTCAAATGCTCCTGGAGGGAGTAGTCGTCCTGAACCATCTGCATTCTTGGTGGAATTCAAGAAATACTTGTGATGGCTAGACCAAACCATCTGGAAGATGCAATCAACGAAGCAAATCCGAGTGCTCCTGAACCATTCTGGATGCTTGTTGAAACGAAGCCGCAAAAGGTTAAGCCCAGTGTCCATATGCTGCATTTACACATAAAATTTGCAATGTTGATCAGAAGTCTGCAATGCTAATCAGAAGTCTGCAATGCTAATCAGAAGTCTGCAATGCTAATCAGAAGTCTGCAATACTAATCAGAAGTCTGCAATACTAATCAGAAGTCTGCAATGATAAAAAATATACCAAATCGTTGAGCCATTTCTGAGGACCCCGGAGAGTGAGAAACCACGCGTTTGATTCCTTTGAAGTATCACTGCACAAAAAGATTCTAAAATAAGATAACTTGCACGACAAGATTCTAAAATAAGATAACTTGCACGACAAGATTCTAAAATAAGATAACTTGCACGACAAGATTCTAAAAAGATTACTTACTTGTCAAGATTCTAAAATAAGATAACTTGCATGACAAGATTCTAAAATAAGATAACTTGCACGACAAGATTCTAAAATAAGATAACTTGCACGACAAGATTCTAAAAAGATTACTTACTTGTCAAGTTTCAACCAATCATTGAGCACATTTACTTTCTGTCTGTCAACTTCAGCGAAGGGATCATACCCACCACCACGTTTTTTGTTTGTAATTATTTCTTTCACGGTGCTATTTCCTTGGAACGGTGATTGTTGTGTGGGACCAAGTTTACACATTCTAACACTTTTGGCGCGTTGAACAAGCATTGCTGCCTTTTTTGTGTTTTGTTTGTGTTTTAAAGCAGACATATCAACTTTCGGCTTTTTTTCTGTGCGTACGTATTGTACACTGCTCTGCTTCCCTCGGTAGACACTTTCACTTGCTCCTCCTTGTTTTTGATTAACGCGGGATCCATCCTTAAATAAAATTCCATAACACAATCAAATCTTTATTCAAAATCTGTATAAATCTGTTAATTATGAAACCATCAAACCACATAGCGAAATAAGTTCAACCAATAGTATACACAAATGAGAACCAAATAAATCACTTCTTTTTAAAAACCGGGATCGGGTTGTTCGAGTACTAACCGCACCAAACGCACCACCTTCCCCGACAATGTTCAGACCTCCCTTAAGCTGCTCCAGATTGCTCTCCATGACGTCCACCTTCTTCGACAATGCATCCACTTTTTCCTCGACATTTTGAATGCCGACCATCACCTTCTCGGAGAAATTCGAGAAACACATCTCGAAGTTGGACTTCATCGCCTCTAACATATCTGTCTTATCCACATTCCGTGGCGCACCCTGGGATAAAAATGGTGAATCTTCATCCGGTTCGTGCCTCCTTTTCTGAGGAGTCACCTTACCAATATCATCAATCTGAAACAACCCATTCATGAAACCTCTAGGGTGCCAATGGGAGGCATCAAACTCAAAAGGCCCAAAATGCTGGAAATGCGCCTTGATGATGTTGGTACAGCTGTCATCAACAACGTTATCTTTCCAATATGGAAACATATCGTCGAACTCCTTCACAACAAAGTGATGTACGTTCTTCTGCACAACCAAACACAAAAATTAGAAACGTAGGGAGATGCAATATAAAAACACCAAACGTACCTGACTCTGAAGAGCAGCTTTGATGTTCTTCCTGCCACGGGAGCCTCGGAAGGAGAGTAAAGGAAGAGTATGGGGAGGACTGATGGGTTCACCATACTTTAATGCAAAGTCTGGTAGAGCAAAATAAATCCAAATCTGAAAAACTTGAACAAACCCATCAATGGAGTAAGCAGACCTACCCAAGTCCCTATCTTTTATGGGAAAAATTAGCTTTTTAAAAGCTACTCTACCCTATGGGTAGCTCTCGAATGCAGCGAGATTCATCACCAGTGTAGCATAGTTAATATTTGTGCATACTCTACGATCACGAGCGTTAATGAAAGTCGCGAAAATGACCAAATACCCCAACCTAATCCTATCATCACGAGACCAGAAATTATAATTTGAACTCCGAATGCTAGGACTTTTAGAAATACGGACCCCAATATTCTTCCAGAACAACCTCATCTCCATCGTGACTTTAATATCCGGTTCTTTAGCTAAACTATCATCATATTTACAGTTCAACCCAGTCAAATGCTCGAATTCATTAAAGGAGAACCTTACCGTATTATCACCAACCAAACACCAAATCTCGTATTTGGCAGAAGAGAAAAGCTAGAAGGTGAGCATGTGGTGCAAAAGCCTAAAAGCCCATGCGAAATCCAACTTGTAGAATTTAAAGCATACACCGAGAGGAGAACTGCATAAGTACTCCCATTCATCGGCATGGAGAGCAGCCTCAAGTGCAGACATGAGCTCAGTATCGCAAGAATGATATCCGATGCTTTTCTGTGAGGGCGGCTCAGTGTCTTTTGTAAAGAGGCGAATTGAGAAAATATCTTTGTCCATTTTGAATACTGCAATCACAAAAAAATAGTTAAATGCAGAATAATACATTGTTGTGCATAATACAAAAATATGAAGCAGACTTCTAGAAGTCTGCTGACAAAAATATAAAGCAGACTTCTAGAGAGAAGTCTGCTTGAACAAAATATGAAGCACACTTCTCAGAGAAGTCTGCTTGAACAAAAATGTGAAGCGAGACTTTCTCGAGAAATCTCTTTGAACAAAAATGTGAAGCGACTTCTCAGAGAAAGCCTTCTTTGAACAAAAATATATGGAAGACTTCTCTCGAGAAGTCTGCTGAAAATAAATATGAGCACTTCTCTAGAAGTCGCTTTGAACAAAATATAAGCGAGACTTCTCTGAAGTCGCTTAAAAATAAATATGAAGCAGACTTCTCGAGAGAAGTCTGCTTTGAGCTAAAAAATGAAGCAGACTCTAGAAGTCTGCTGAAAAAAATGTGCACTTCTCGAGAGAAGTCTACTTTGAACAAAACATATGAAGCAGACTTCTCGTGAGAAGTCTGCTTTGAACAAAACATATGAAGTAGACTTCTCGAGAGAAGTCTACTTTGAACAAAAAATGTGAAGCAGACTTCTCGAGAGAAGTCTGCTTTGAACCAAAACATATGAAGCAGACTTCTCGAGAGAAGTGTGCTTTGAACAAAAAATGTAAAGCAGACTTCTCGAGAGAAGTCTGCTTTGAACAAAAAATGTGAAGCAGACTTCTCGAGAGAAGTCTGCTTTGAAAAAAAAATGTGAAGCAAACTTCTCGAGAGAAGTCTGCTTTAAACAAAACATATGAAGCAGACTTCTCGAGAGAAGTCTGCTTTAAACAAAACATATGAAGTAGACTTCTCGAGAGAAGTCTGCTTTGAACAAAAAATGTGAAGCAAACGTCTCGATAGAAGTCTGCTTTGAACAAAACATATGAACCAGACTTCTCTAGAGAAGTCTGCTTTGAACAAAAAATGTGATGCAGACTTCTCGATAGAAGTCTGCTTTGAACAAAACATATGAAGCAAACTTCTCTAGACAAGTCTGCTTTGAACAAAAAATGTGAAGCAGACTTCTCGATAGAAGTCTGCTTTGAACAAAACATATGAAGCAGACTTCTCTTGAATAAAACATATGAAGAGAAGTCCGCTTTGAACAAAAAATGTGAAGCAAATTTCTCGATAGAAGTCTGCTTTGAACAAAACATATGAAGCAGACTTCTCTAGTGAAGTCTGCTTTGAACAAAAAATGTGAAGCAGACTTCTCGAGAGAAGTCTGCTTTGAACAAAACATATGAAGCAGACTTATCGAGCGAAGTCTGCTTTGAACAAAACATATGAAGCAGACTTCTCGAGCGAAGTCTGCTTTGAACAAAACATATGAAGCAGACTTCTCGAGAGAAGTCTGCTTTGAACAAAACATATGAAGCAAACTTCTCTAGACAAGTCTGCTTTGAACAAAAAATGTGAAGCAGACTTCTCGATAGAAGTCTGCTTTGAACAAAACATATGAAGCAGACTTCTCTTGAACAAAACATTTGAAGAGAAGTCTGCTTTGAACAAAAAATGTGAAGCAGACTTCTCGATAGAAGTCTGCTTTGAACAAAACATATGAAGCAGACTTCTCTAGTGAAGTCTGCTTTGAACAAAAAATGTGAAGCAGACTTCTCGAGAGAAGTCTGCTTTGAACAAAACATATGAAGCAGACTTATCGAGCGAAGTCTGCTTTGAACAAAACATATGAAGCAGACTTCTCGAGCGAAGTCTGCTTTGAACAAAACATATGAAGCAGACTTCTCGAGAGAAGTCTGCTTTAAACAAAACATATGAAGCAGACTTCTCGAGAGAAGTCTGCTTTGAACAAAAAATGTGAAGCACTTCTCGATAGAAGTTTGCTTTGAACAAAACATATGAAGCAGACTTCTCTAGAGAAGTCTACTTTGAACAAAAAATGTGAAGCAGACTTCTCGAGAAAAAGCACAATGCCGGAAATCACAGAAAAATGCAACAAAATAAACCGCGAAAGCAAGCACAATCCAGAAATCACAGAAAAATGCAACAAAATAAACCGCGAAAACAAGCACAATCCAAAAATCACTGAAAAATGCAATAAAATAATCGTCAAAATAACCGTCCACGCAAAAATAGCCCCCGAAACCAGTTAAAAATATCAGTGAGACAGTTAAAAATCTTCAAAAAATCTATGAAATGAAAATCACATACCTTTGACGGTGGGGATTCTATTCGCAGTAATTTCTGGAAAAAAAAGGTTCAAATATCACAGTAATTTCTGAAAAAAAAATTTCTAAAAAAAAATTCAAAGCCATTTTCGAAGTGTTTCTTACCGCGAAAAGGGTTGCACCGTAGGGGACTCCGAAACGTCAGAATATCTATGAAGGGGAAACAAAAAATCGTCAAACATCAACTATAAACCGTCAAACATCAATTGAAACATGCAAATCTATGAATGGAAAACAAAAAACTGTCAAACATCAACTGAAACATGCAGATCTATGAATGGAAAACAAAAAACTATAAAACATCAACTGAAATATGCAGATCTACTCATACCGTCGAGGGGGAACGAGAGGGCGTCGGGGGAAAAGAGAAATACAAACAAAAACTTACACCTTACCGCGGGGCAAGAGAAAAAGAGACGGCGACAAGAGATAAATATGAGGGCAAGATAAACCGAAAACCTTACCGAGAGAGGTATGACGGAGAGAACAAAGAAAACCTTACCGCGGTAACGAGAAAGCTGGTGAACGATGAGAAAGACGGCGACAGAGTAAGCGGCGGCGAGAGAGAGAACCAAGTTTTTTTTTTGGCTCGAAAATAAGTGGTAAATTATTAGGGTTTTGGCTTATATACTTGTGGTAAAAATCGGTTAGGTTAAACTGTCAAATCACTAATTCCCGGTTTGCGCAGACTTCTAGATGTCTGCTTTGTAAAAAAAAAATACAAAGCAGACTTCTCGAAGTCTTCTTTGTAAAAAAACTATAACGAAGACTTCTAGAAGTCTGCTTTGTATTTTTACATTACCCTAAACTCTAAATTGAAGAAAACCGGTTTAGTTACATTTAATTTTCGGTTTGTGGAGACTTCTCGAGAAGTCTGCTTTGTTAAATCTACAAACAACATCTCGAGAAGTCTGCGTAACCCTAAACCCTAAATAATAAAATTCACTAAATCAAAGCAGACTTCTCCGAGAAGTCTGCGAGAAGTCTGCTTCATCCGGAATAAACTGTTTTTCCTACCAAAGCAGACTTCGTGAAGTCTGCTTCAGCCGGAATAAACTGTTTTTCTTACCAAAGCAGACTTCTCCGAGAAGTCTGCTTTGATAACAAAAAAACACGCAGGGACTAAAACGTAATTGATATTTCGACATTATTTTTTAGACCAAAGGAGTGTTCAGTAATTTCTCCACCCCCATAGGTTAGTTTTGCAAAAAAAAAAGTGTAAATTGTCAAACTTGCATTTGAAGTCAAGTTTTAGGTCATTTTTAGCAATTCCCCCTTATTTTAATTTATGTGTTATTATATTCACTAATGTTTTACAATTTTATCATAAATTATTTTATGTCATCATTATGTTTAAATTCTTAAAACTAATTATACATATTTATTAAATATATATAATAATAATAACAATAATAAATTAAAATCTATACTCAAAATTTTATCATGATTATTTATTAAAAAATAATTATAAAATTATTTTTATAAAACTGATGTTTAACACATTGTTTTATTATGTGTATAGTTATAATGTTAAATTTGGCAAAACTCGAGATAGCTGCCCTTGATATATCTGGAAAAAATTACATGACATGGGCAGTAGCTGCAAAAATGCATTTAAAGGCAAAAGACCTTCTTGGCACCATCGATAGGTCGGAAACAACATCCGATGAGAAAAAAAGCAAAAGCCATGATATTTTTATGCCACCATATCCATGATGGTTTAAAAGATGAATATATTACAAAAGAAGATCCTGCAGATCTTTGGCAATCACTAAAAGATAGGTTTGATCACCAGAAATATGTGATCTTACCAAAAGCCAAACATGAGTGGTTAAACCTCCGGTTTCAGGATTATAAAAGTGTAAGTGAATATAATTCCGCGTTGTTCGGAATCACTTCTAAGATGATATTATGTGGAGAAAAAGTAAGTGATTATGATATGATTGAAAAAACTCTCCAAACATTTCATCCTGGAAATGTAATCCTGCAACAACAATATCGAGCAAAGGGATATACTCGTTATTTGGAGTTAATGCAAGTTCTCCTTGTTGCTGAACAAAATAATGAACTTGTGATGATGAACCATCAATCTCGTCCCACTGGATCAGCTCCATTCCCAGAAGTGAATGTTGCATCATCCAGTTACAATAATTGGCAAGGACATGGACGTGGTCGAGGCCATAGTCGTGGCCATGGACGTGGACGAGGAAAAGGAAGAGGTTTTCGTTCCAATGAATTCAAATTCGGGAGAAAGAATAAAGTCCATGAAAATGAAGTTGGTCGCGTACCTGCTGTACGCCAAAATATACAATATGAAAATGTTTGTTACAGATGTGGCATGAAAGATCATTGGTCTCGTACCTGTCGTACACCAAAACACTTGGCTAATCTGTATCAAGAATCACATAAACAAAAAGGAAATGAAAGTGAAACCAACTTTATCTCGGATGAACCCGGACTTTCCTTCGATGGAAATGCATATCTCGATGTTGCTGATTTTCTGGTTTATTCCGAGAATACCAAAGAACAAGATAATTAAGTTTAATATTATATATATAAAGTTGTATTTAGTTTCCTTACGAACAAAAACAAAACTTAATGTCTTTTTTTAAAAAAATATATGTAAGTTTGAAGCTTAATTACTTAATGTAAAATAGTTTTATTATAATATAAGTTGATTTTGAAATATGTGTGTTTAACATTTATTAATACATCTTTATCAATATTTTAATCCAGAAAATGTATCGTTTTGAGAGTGAGAATGGAGATATATGCCTAGCAGACAGTGCTACAACGCATACAATACTTAAAGATAAAAAGTTTTTCTCCTACCTTAAAATGAAAGATTCCGCCGGAAGCGTAAATACAATATCGGGTAATGCAAATATTATCATAGGCTCCGGAAGAGCTAGTTTTTCAATGCCAATGAGAATAAAATTTGAAATAAATGATGCTTTATATTCCCCCAAGTCTCATAGAAACTTATTAAATTTCAAAGATATCCGTACAAATTGATATCACATAGAGACAATGAGCAAAAATAACATTGAATATCTTTGCATTACATGGGAGCAGAAACAAATATTGGAAGAATTACCAATGATGTCCTCTGGATTATATTACACAAAAATAAATATAATTGAATCGTATATTACGGTAAACCAGAAGTTTACGAGTACATTCAAATTCTGGCATGAAAGACTAGGACATCCTGGATCTGTTATGATGAGAAAAATTGTGCAGAATTCTAATGGCCACCCATTGAAAAACCAGAAGCTTTTTCAATCATGCGAGTTTTCGTGTAAAGCATGTTCTCAAGGAAAACTTATTACTCGGCCATCACCATCCAAAATTAGTAATGAATCTCTAGTATTCTTAGAAAGAATACATGGTGATATATGTGGGCCTATTCACCTATCATGTGGGCCATTTCGATATTTTATGGTTTTAATTGACGCATCTAGTAGATGGTCACATGTGTGTTTGTTAACCACATGAAATATGGCTTTCGCAAGATTCATTGCCCAAATAATCAGGTTAAGAGCTCAATTCCCTGATTATACTATAAAGAAAGTAAGACTTGACAACGCTGGTGAATTCACATCACAAGCCTTTAATGATTATTGTATGGCTCTTGGAATCGATGTTGAACATCCAGTTCCGCATGTTCATACACAAAATAGTATGGCTGAATCTTTGATAAAATGGTTACAACTCATTGCGAGACCGTTAATTTTGAGAACAAATCTCCCAATTTCAGTATGGGGTCATGCTATATTGCATGCGGTAGCATTGGTCCAAATAAGACCAAGTGCATATCATGAATATTCCCCATTACAATTAACATCTGGCCAGAAGCCTGATGTATCTCATCTCCGAGTTTTTGGGTGTGCGGTTTATGTTCCTATAGCCCCACCACAAAGAACAAAGATGGGGCCACAGAGAAGATTAGGAATATATATTGGATTTATATCATCAAGTATTATTCGGTATCTTGAACCACGAACTGGTGACATGTTTACTGCACGATTTGCCGATTGTCATTTTGATGAAGAAGAATTTCCTACGTTAGGGGGAGGAATTAAACAACTGCAAGAAGATATTAAATGGTGTACGCCATCTTTGTTGTATCTTGATCCTCCCACAAAACAACGTGAAATGGAAGTTCAGAAAATCGTACATTTGCAAAATATTGCAAACCAGTTGCCAGATGCATTCACAGATACAAAACGAGTGACGAAATCATATATACCCGCTGTGAATGTCCCATCAAGAATTAATGTTCTTGTAGAATATGTTGATGGCAATAAAATAAATGAACCCAGAGTTCAGTTAAAGAGGGGGAGACCGATGGGCTCAAAAGATAAAAATCCCCGTAAGAAAAAGTATTTGGGAGAAAAAAATCAAAAGGTTTTGGAAGAACCTTACAAAAAGCATCTCGAAAATACTTGTGAAAATGTTATAGAGGAACCAACTCAAACGGAATGTCCGGAAGATATATGCAAACAGGTTTTTGAAAACCATGAAGTGGAACTCCGTCCAGAAGACGAACGCAATATAGAAACATATGAGATTTCAATTAACTATACCCAAAATAGAAAATTATGGGTTAGAAATGAAATAGAGGATATTAATGGAATATTCTCCTTTTCTCTGTCCAAAGAAATTGAAAATGAAAATGATGACGCAGAACCAATGTTTGTAACAGAATGTCAAAAAAGATCTGATTGGGAAAAATGGCAAATAGCCATGAGAAATAAATTATTCTCTCTACAAAAAAGAAATGTTTTCGGACCCATTGTCATTACACCTGAAGATGTAGTGTCAGTTGGGTGCAAGTGGGTTTTTGTAAGAAAAAGAAATGAGAAAAACGAGGTCACTAGATATAAAGCACGTCTTGTTGCACAAGGGTTTTCTCAAAGGCTGGGAATAGATTATGAAGAAACATATTCTCCGGTCATGGATGCAATTACATTTAGATATTTAATGAGTTTATCATCATCCAAGAGGTTAGAAATGCACCTTATGGATGTCGTGACTGCATACCTATATGGAACCCTTGATAGTGATATATACATGAGAATCCCAGAAGGATTCAAGATCCCAGAAGGATCAAAGATCTCTAAAGGACCCAAAGAACTATATTCAGTCAAATTACAACGATCATTATATGGGTTAAAACAATCCGGACGCATGTGGTATAATCGCTTAAGTGAATATCTGTTGAAAAAAGGATATATTAACAATGCGATATGTCCTTGCGTATTTATAAATAAATTCCCATCAGGCTTTGTGATCATTGCTGTTTATGTAGATGACCTGAATATAATTGGAACTCAAAAGAAAATTGATAATGCAAGAACTCATATGAAAGAAGAGTTTGAAATGAAAGATCTTGGAAAAACAAAATTTTGTCTAGGACTCCAAATTGAACATTTCCAAGATGGGATATTTGTGCATCAATCAAATTATACGAAAAGGATATTGAAACGATTTAATATGGATAAAGCGAATCCTTTGAGTACTCCAATGGTTAATCGATCGCTTAATATAAACAAGGAATGTGTATGGCTCAGATCTATGACTCAACATATAGAAGGAGCAAGTGGATTAATCAACAATAAGGAGCCAACAAAATTATTCGAAGATAATTCTGCATGTGTGACCCAAATCAAAGAAAGTTACATCAAGAGTGACCGAACAAAACATATTCCTCCGAGATTTTCCTCCTATATCCAAGAACTTGAGAAAAATCAAGAACTTAACGTCGAGTACATTCGTTCAAGTGATAATGCAGCAGATTTGTTTACAAAGGCGCTTCCTACGACAACGTTCAGAAAACACGTTCAGAATATTGGAATGCGTCATCTGCGAGACTTATAAAGGGAAACATATCTATCTTTTCGAGAGGGAGATTGCGTATATGTACTCTTTTTCCCTTATCATGATTTTTATCCCGTTGGGTTTTTATATGATAAGGTTTTTAACGAGGCATTCACACTTCATATATGTTGATTCATCATAGATAACAAACTAGAACTCGAAATCTATCTAACATATCCCATTCTTTTTTTGAAGATAATAAACCAATTTTTTTTCTTTTTTTTCTGTTTGTCGTGATTAATGTGGTGCAAATTTTGGAGAAATCCGATTTTACAACTATGAAATCGTTTTCACAACTACAAAATATATTTCCGCATGAAATTGATCACAATCGCGATGGAAATGAAAAACAGAACCTTACTCGGGTTTTTTTTTAGTTTGCAACAAGTAAACCGATGTTATTTTACTTGTTGCAAAATCGCAAATAAAACGATGTTTTACTTGTTGCAAAATCGCAAATAAAACGACGTTGTTTTACATGATAGACATTTGTAAGTGTGACGTCGTTTTACTTGTTGCGAATAAAAACCGTAAAATGATGTCATTTTGCGATTTAATAACATACAAGTTGACGATGTTAGATTCAATATATGATATTGGCCAACTTTTTATGGTTCATATATAAATTAACCCAAAACGATAATTTTTATCGGAATATGCATGGTAGATTAGTTCGGATATATATAGATAGCCGATGGTGAAAAGTTCAAGCCAAAATAGGCCTTTTTCCGTAATTCCATTAAAAGAGTCGGTTACAGAGTGTTTATATACTCATGTTGGATTTTGGATTACAAATGAACCAAAAATTACTCGGTTATCAATTAACCGGTTTGTACATGTTAATATTTTTTATTAATATTTTTCATTTTATATATACCAAAATTTAATGAGTTACTAGCTAATCAGTTTACATGTTATGCAGATTAAATCCATGAGTTATTTAAAAAATTATATATTATATTAGTAATTTATATTATTTAAAATTTATTATTGATATAAAAATAATATACAAATAATTATATGAACTAAACTATTTGGTTAAATTTCTAAAAATATAAATTTCAATCTAAAAAAACTATTATAATTTTTTATAAAATTTTAGTTTAAATTTTAGTTTGAATTATTTATAGTTTTGAATAACATAAAAATATAAATATAAAACTTAATCATTTATACAAAATTTTGGGTTGTATTATTGATTAATTTATGAAAAAAATAAAAAGAAATAAAATGTTTACTTTTAGTTCTTACAGAAATTGATACATAAAATTAAAATTATTGAGAAATTGATACATAAAATTAAAATTATTGAGAAATTGATACATAAAATTAAAATTATTGAGAATTTGATACATAAATTAAAATTAATGAGAAATTTATACATAAAAATAAAATTAATAAAAAAATGATACATAATCTTGAAGTTTTACTAATTACATTTCACAAAAACATTAGAGAGATTTCACATATACATATAAATTTGATATTCTCAAAAAGTGTTGAAAGTAAAAGTAAAATGAAATTAAAATCTTTATTTCTTTTACAAATAATTTGAAGGTTTTCAGTAGTTAATTTTTAGATCATCCAAATAATAAAATAAAAATAATACGGAGCAAAAGTAGAGAGTCTGAAGAGTTTGATCTTCTAATTTCCCTTGATTTTTTATATATTTTTTTATGTTGATTGCTTTTTATACATGGTTAAATCGGTCCATTTTAATAAATCTCCTATCTCCACTTAAAAATCGGATTTCTCTTTAAATTTGGAGATAAGCCGAGATATGTAAATCTTGGATATCGATCAAAATCCGTAAATTTTGGAAGTTGGCTACCAACTTAGTTTGGGTCTTTTCGGGTTTTTCTAGAGATGATGGTTTCTATTTGAACCAAGCTTTTATATAGGCGTTGTACGATCCACCTCCAAACAAACAGATTGAAAAATACATTTACTTATGATATAAAATTTCAAGATGATCACATAATTGTTATTACAAAATATAAATTTATGGAATAGTTATTTGTTCACTTCACATATGAAATAGTGAAAAAACACTTTGGGAATATGATTATGTCATCAACGATAAATATACAATTTACTTGCTCGCGATTACCATTAATAAGTATCACAACTAAAAATATGGTTTGAAAAGAAGTTAAAATCCATTGCCGAGTCTTCATAGCTTCGATACATGTTCTTGTCTCTACAACATTCTTCTTCATGGTCACTTATGCATAAAGGATTATGTCATTAGAAATTTTATAGCTCGTTACAAAAGCAGACACTTGAGGACTTGAACGATCTCTAGGATCTACATCTCTTCTATTTTACCTGACTAATTTGAGATTCAGAAGCAAAACTATCAACAAATCAAAGTCTTTATTAGTGTTATGATGACTAATGTGTGAGAGTTGTCAGAACAAAACATAACATATTATTATTCATATAGTGGACATATGAGATGAAGTATAATATGTAAGTACTAATACAAAAGAAACTGAGACAAAACTTGATGCATTGGTTGATACAGAGTTATCAAGACATAATAGAGTATCAATAACAATGTTGATCCAAATATTGGAAATATGAGATAAAGTATGTTCTGCAAGTGTTGATACAATATAGGCTGAGACATTACTTGATGACGTATCTGATACAATCATAACATAGAACAAGAGTATGATGTGATGATTAAGTTGGGATAGTCATCGACTTAAAGCAAAATGATGTTGAAGGAATTAAAGAGATGTAGATTCTAGAATATATGGTTATATACAATAGAAGATGCATCAAACAAAGGGTTGAGATCTGATGCATCTGAGAATATATCAAAAGTCAAGGACTTGATGTGGTGCATGATGTGGTGTAAAAAAATCATATTTGCACGTAAGATTATTTGCATAACTCTCTGCAACGCTTTATAGGACATATAGGTTTATATTTCTTGTTAGGTTCATAATTTCCAAATTTTTCATGTTTTTGTAGAAGAGAGTAGTTAATTCTTTTTTTAGTTATCAAAACTAGTTCTCTCTATCACTATAGAACATGTTTCAAAAATTGTAACTTTTCTATTTTTGTGTTCGGATTTCTATCATATATAAAGGTTTTTTATGATCTATTCTACCGACAAAACATATGCAACACATAGAATTATCAATTAAGGATTCTTTCACAAAAAAAAACAGAGAAAGTTTACCAATTTGCAGCCACCAAAAATAAAAAGGAGAAAATCGAGTAATTTGCAATAAGGGTTTTGGTAATGCTCTCCAAAATCAGGAAATGTTTTTGGTCGTCCTCGTGCCATAACATCTTATGCTAGAAGAGATGTGTTTTTATACCATTGTATGTTTCTTAGTCTATTTTGTGACAATTTTTAGTTGTTTTTCATCCGTCTATTTTTTATTATAGCAAAAAACATTAAATCTTTCGTATTAAAATTAATGGTTTTCTTGTTATAGACATGATTTTTAGGAAACCAATGTTTAAGACAAAACCTAAATCCAAAATCTTTGCAAGTAAGATTGTTTGTAGAATTCTCTGCAACGCTTTACAAGACAAATAAATTTCTTTTCTTTTTTTTTATTACAATTTCCAAATCTTTCATGTTTGTCAAACAACTTCTTGCTTCATGTATCACAAATTGTAACTTTTCGGATTGTGTTCAGATTTTGGATAGTTATAAGACTCTTATATGATTTATGATACATACAAAACCTTTACAACACATATAATTATCAATTAATACTTATACGGAAAAAAAAATTTCAAGAAAAAGTTTATGTAAATTTGAAAATTGAGCTATGCCTACTTTTAAGTAGTGAATAAAAGTGAACAAATGCACAAAGTAAAGAAAACACATATATTTTCATGAGATTCGGTTCTCCAATCTACATCTCTAATACCTAATCCAAAAACAAATACACTAGAATAATAAAACAATTACAATTGCATATGATATAACATAAATAAGCATACTATTATTTTCTATGTGATATGTGTAACCAGTATCAAACACAACATGTCTGACTACCACCCAACTGCAGTGGTGTATCACCATCTTCAATGGATGTAGATTCCATAGAAAAACCATCAATACAACTGACAGATTTCTCATCATATCTGTCTGTTTGATGGGACGATGTCACATGTCTGCACCTTTCAATAACACCTTAAGCGTGTGTAAGTCTTCATGAGACAACTCCTTCGTATTTATAACAGTTTTTTAACCCTAGCACGTAGGATCCTCATGAGATTTTGGTAGATACAACTTGCTTTCCATCCAAGTTTATGTACTTTTCAAATCCATTTCAAGAATATTTAATTTTCCATATTCGGTATATACAATTTATTCTCCAAGTTTATCTACCTGTCAAATCTGTTGTAGAGAATATTATTTTCTTGCAGTCTCATAACAGCTCAAAAAGCCACTTGCCACATCAGCTCATGTGCAACATATCAAGTCTTTGCTTCGTATTATGTTTTCTGATACATGCTTTGATGCATCACGTTTATGCCCAATTTGAAATCTCAACAATTCCGTTCAGCTCAGCAAACCACTTATCACATCAGCAATTGTTCCACATCAAGTCATTGTCCCCTCATACGACGTCTGTTATATTCTTTGATGTATCAGACCCATCAATTTTTGATGCATCCTCTGTTTTATCCAACCAAAACTCTATAATTTGTATCTCCTTAATTGTCACAACATCGTTTTGCTTTGATTCGATGACTACCTCAACTTCATCATGACATCATCCCCTTGTTCTATGTTGATGATTGTATCAGATACTTTATCAAGTATTGTCTCAACATATGTTGTATTAGCTACAATGTTTGGATCTTGCTTTGTTATTGATATTGCATCCCATCTTGATGTTTGTATCATGCCATATATTATTGATATTGCATTTCATCTTGATGTTTGTATCAACCACTAAATCAAACATTGTCTCAGTTTTTGTTGTATCAGCACAATATCTGAATTATAGTATATTATGTTTTGTTCCAACAATTTCACAAATTAGTCATCATAACATTAATGATTTCTCCTTTAATGACTGCCTTGTAAAGCTCAAATCCACAATCACTATCACAACACATGTTTCACATCAAATTTTTGCAACTTTAACACAATAGATTAGCACATCATGATCTAGTAATTGTAACATATCTTTATATAATAACTTCTCAACTAAATCAACAATATATTTATAATTTACCAATTTGCCGCCATCACAAGTAGGTAAACAGAGTTTTTGGTAATGCTCCTCAAAATCAGGAAATGCTTTTGTTCTTCCTCTTGCCATAGTTTTTTTTGTCACTGAGGTACAAGAGGTCGGCTCAATAACCCAATATCTTCCCACGAAGATTTAACACTCTCATGCGAGGGAAGCTAGAGTCGAACTCCACACCTTTGGGATGGACGTAGAGATGGTACAACCAGTACACCACTTACTCCTCCCCTCTTGCCATAGTTTTTTATGCGATACGAAATGCGTTTTATACCATTATATATTTCTAAGTCCATTTTGTAAACATTTTAATTTTTTCATCACCCTATTTTTCATAAAGTAAAAAAACTTCAAATATTATATTGAAATTATTTTTGAAATAAAACAAATTATAATTAAAAATAATTATTGACCAGAAATAATTTGTAAATAAAATTGAAACATTATGTTTAAGTTTTTTTCTTTTCATTCATGATTTAAATTGTTTCTATTATATTTTTTTATGATTTACCATGAAATTTATGATATTTTTGATAATTTAAACTAATAATAATACAAAAAAAATTAAATAGTGATACTTTATAGATTTGCTTTTTTAATACTTTAAAAGAAATAACAGTAATCTTATTTAATTCAGAATCTTATCTTTTTTATGCAAATACATTATCTTATATATAGTCGAATAAAAGTTCATGATTTAAATAATTAATAGTTAAGAAAGGGCAATTGTCTAAATATCACTATTTCAAATTTTTTTTCTAAATATAATATTAATCATTTATATTTCCAAAAATATCACAAATTTAATATTAGAATAATTAAAAATCTCATTTTAATTAAAAAATTTTTAATTCTAAGTAAAAAAAGTGGACCCAAATATTATGTTTTAATTTTATATATAATTTATTTGAAGTAAATAGTTATTTTAGAAATTTTATTTTTAATGTGTTACATTTGAGAAATAAATTAAAAAAAATGTTATTTACGATATTACTCTTAAAAATATATATATAAACGAAGGGATTATATTACACATGTAAAACAAAAAAAAGTAATGTATAAGCATTGTTAGCTTGAAAACAATTGTCTTGGGTGTAGAAAATATGGATGCAGGATATTATTGTCTTTAGTAATGAGTGATTTTTAGCCTTTTCCAGTTAACATTTCTGTCTTTTCATGAGATTTTGTTATCCAATTACGGTCCTCTGATATATTTTCTGCTTTACTTTAAGAACCACAACAAAAGAATATATACAGACATGATTTGTGAATTCACACGATTTTCACAGGTCACACAAGAAACTGAAAATTCAACACAAACAATTTTACAGATTTCTTAGAACCACAATTTTGTCTGAGGCCTGAGGATAAAATCTCTAAAATCATCATCATCATTATTATCATTTCACATCTACTTTTTTTTTGTGTTTTTGTCTTCCTAATTAATTACCAATCTGCCAGTAATAGTCCAACCTAGGTCAACTCCAAATTGATCTTTCCCACTAAATCTGTACGTTCGAATATTCAGTTTAATTTTGGTCAATTATTTTTTATTTTGTTTTTTTTTTCATTAAAAATTTAGTAATTTATTCAGATGTTTTTCTATTTTGGTTCAATTTTGTGTTGATTATATTTCAATTTGCTAGGTTTGGATATTAAATTTAAAAACTAAAATATAATCAAAAATAATTTGGTTGTTCGGTTTGATTATATTCATCGAAGTTGATCCAAAAATAATCAAATATATTTAATTAATCTGAAATAAACAAAAAAAATAAGATGTGATATTTAGACAATGTAATAATTTTTTTAAAAAAATTTATAATTATTTATTTATAGTAAAATTTTAATTTAATTATTTGTTTATGCTTATTAAATTTTATGATTATTTGTTTATAGAAAATATCAACTTAATTTCTATTTTAAAAATAGTTAAATATAATTCTATTATTAACATTTTCTATACAGATAAAAACATATTAGTATAAATATAAATAATTAGTATTACCATAAATAATATAATATGATGTTTTGTTAGTTTCGTTTAAGATACAAGATTTTGTGTAAAGAGGTAAATGATATGATTTTTAATAATTCAATTTCGGATTTTATTTTGGTTTTTGATTCGATTTATTAAAAACAAATAATTATAATCTTTTAAAATAATATCCAATTAAATTTTGATTTGGTTTGGTTTAGATTCAGTTCATAGGATCCGTATTGTTTGTGGAGACCTAGGTCCAACAAACTCAAACTAAATGGTTCAGTTTGGTTTACTCCTTGAACCGAAATCAAGTCTTAACCTCAAATGTATCAAACAGAATCATATTCATCTTTTCCCAAATATCAAAACCATCTTTGAATAGAAACTGATCATCGATATAGAAATTATGTGTTTTACATTATATAAGCAATTACTCAAAAGATAGATTCACAATCCAATATAAATGAGTAAAAATAAATAAAAACTCAGTTAATCGCATCGCACCTTCGCCGGATCTCTCCTCGCCGACCAGTTTTAATACCGTAAAGACTCAACTTTTGCATAGCTCTAGCGAAATCTTTAAAGAACCGATCTTGATCTCTAGCGTAAAGTTCAACATAAGGTTTGGTTCTCGGATCGGAATATAACCCGTGATCCGATTCGAGTAACCCGAGACCTTTTGGTAGATTCTGGTAATACACATTGTCGAATTTGTTTGGAGTCATAATATCGTTGAAAACAGAGATCGTCGGATCTTTCGGGTAATTAGAACAAGCTTTCTTCAACGCATCGGCGAATCTCGGGTTATACCCGGTATTATTATGGGTAACTCGACCCGCAAACTCTTTACAGTGTGAGAATCCGATGGAATGTGCTCCACTAAGAGCAACCATTTCTTGTACGGAGAATCCTTTAGATTCGAATTGGTGAATGAGTTTTGAGATCGGCGACGAAGGAAGAGGGAGGATATCAGCGAGGAGAGAGGATTTTGAGATTCGTGAGTCGCGACGGCCGAGGAAAACGTCGTAGTAAGGACCACCTACGGTTACGAGGAGGTCACGAGTAGCGACGGTGATGATATCGGAGCAAGAGACTGTGTTCGGACAAGCGAGTTCGAGTGCGGTTTTAGCTCGAACGATTACGTCGAATCCGTCGCCGGGAAGTGAGAGATTGATTGAGGAATCTCGTTCTGCGGTGTTGAAGGCGGTTGAGGAGATTAAGACGGAGGCGTCACAGCCGTTGGGGAAACAGTCGTGGAAGAAGAGACGGATTACAGCTGCTGCGGTGGTTGGTGTTGTGATTTGTTTGTTGGTGATTGTATCGCGGACGATGTCGAGGAATCTAGGACATGATTTGGAGTAAAAATCTGTGGTTAAGCGAGATTCAACGGTGGAAGCGAGTAGAGTGCAGAGGACGATTACGAAGAGAGAAAGAGATTTGAGTGGCGATTTCTCCGCCATTGTTGTAGCAGAGAGAGAGAGAGAAAAAGAAAGATAGAGAATTTGGGTTATTTAATGGAAAGACGATGAAGAAAGTGAGAGGGAGAGTGAAGGACACGCGCCGATGAATGGTCCAACAATCACGTGGATGTGTGTAAGTCAAAACTCGGGAACCGATCCCGGTTCAGTTTAGATTTACGGATTGGTTGTGTAAATATCCGGTTGAGTAGTAATAAAACAGAATACTATAAGTTATTATGAAAACGGTCAATTTCAACTTTGAACAATTTTTATCATGAGTTTTTATACGCGAATTTTAATATTTATTATTTAATAATTCAAATTTTACATATAACCTAACAATGTGTATTTTTTTGACGTTTTTTTAACATAATCTAATTTTCGTTAATATTTTCTGACGTCATATAGAACTAAATAACGTGGCATAGAACTGAATGACATAGCAGCAGTGACAAATCTAGAAGTATTTATAGTATGGGACATATTTTAATAAATATTTAAATTAAAAATATTTAAATAATTTTTTTAAGTATTTTTTTTAAAAAAATTTTATATGGAACCCATGCCATATCATTTAACTACATAGCTCCCCCCTTATGTGGTAGTGTGTATGTAGTAAAACGACATCGTTTTTTTTAATATGTTTTATCTTTTATTCTTTTTTTTTAATCGTGATTAGAGTTTGATATTATAGATTATTAAAAATGAAACAGTTTTAAAATCGACGAGTGAAAAAATAAATCGATTTTGAAAAGGTTTTGTTTTCAGAAAATCTCCAATAATAAATCTTAATCACGATTGAACAATGAAAAACAAGAAAAAAAAATATGTGTTATGAAAAACGATTGTTTTACTATATATACTGTTATGTCATAGAGTTTTTATATTATATTAGTTATTATTAACAGAAATCAGAATCTGTTAACAGAAATATAAAAAAATATGTATTTATTAAGTTGTGTTTAAAATTTGAATTATTAAAAGATAAATATTAATATTCAACTTCGTAATTGTATAAAAATGTTGTTCAAATATTCGAGAAAAAAGAGTAATTGACGGACATTACGTAGTTCACATGCACTATGCACAGCTGAACGCTCTCGTCCACGCGGAAAAGACAGAGAAGCAGCAATATGCAAAAATTCTCATGGATATTATAGAAACACGTTAGATTTCTAATTAATATTATAATAGTTCAATGCAATAATACTAACACTTTATATTAAATAAGTTCTCACATAAAAATCATATACTTTTTCCATCGTTTTTAAAAATATTCATTTATCTTTGATTAATATTTTAAAATAATATGTTTTAAAGTTTTTATTTCAAATTTAATATTTTAAAATTAATATTTAAAAAATAATATAAATATTTATGTAAAAATATTTATTATAAATAAATTATACATAAATTTAAATTATTATATTTGAATTTTTTTCTAACTAAAATTTTGTTTTTTCTATTAAAATAAAATTTTAATGTATTTTAATATTATACTAGTATTAAAAATTTAAACCAATGATCAAAGTTACAAATATGATATGATATTTTACACAATTGTTTTTTTATCTTTAACCGATTGGATTTTCGTAAACTAATTACAAAAGAAAAAAATTATTAACAGTATTTTATTTTTGCTGGATATCTTAATAATCTAATATTAGTCAAGTGGTATTAGTTAGTCGGTCAGAATAAGAAAATAATTTATAAAAAAAAAAACAGAATCTTAATTACTAGAAACATTTTCTTGTTTATTGTAGATTTCAGAACCAATTGGTTCCTAACACTATTCAAATTTTAAATAATTCAGTACACTATTTTATAAAAGAAAGTGTCCTCTTTTTGTCTCGATGGAAATAATGATCTTCATATTTATAAATTATACTTTTCGAATTGTTTATAGAAAAACTATATGATAATATATCTTAGACCTCTGCCCAATGATAAAGAAATGCTTAATTAGCACTGAGTTTAAGAAATCTGTTTAGGCTGTAATGACAGTCCAAATATCTATGTGATGAGTCTAATTAATAATCACTACATTAATATTTAAGAAAATAATCTTACCATTAATATAAATATTATGCTAATTTGTTATAATGACATTAAATTTCAAATAAATAAATAAATAAGATTAAATTAGTAAAAATAATTATGATATATACCATTGTTATTTATTTGATGAGAAAATCAATATATTTTACTATAATAACAAAAAAATAATATTAAATTCATAAAAACAATTATTTTTATTTTTTAATTTATATATACAAAAATTATTATTATAAATAATTTTAAATAAAAATAAAAATTATATAAATATTTAATATATATTTAACAATAAATAATATTATATAATTTACGAATATTTTTCGTGCGTTAGTATAAATATAGCTTGTAATTATTTATTTGTGAATAATGTCGGTGCTGAATTATAATAAATAGTCTTGGGGTTTGTTAACAATTGTTATTTTGTGTTTATAATATTCAACAGAAGAAATAACAGCAAAATACAACTGGAATCGTCTAAAATATCATAATGATATCGACATTGAAGAAAATCCAAAAACAATTGTTTTCTTTCACTATCTAATTAATTGAAGGGTATAGAAATATTAATTAAAATTGAGCAAACACATATGGGATAAATAAAAGACACTTTAAGCTAAAAATAATTTTGATATCGACTGCGTTTGTTTCTTTGTTGCTTATAATTTGAAAGGGTTTATACAAAAAACTTTATAATTTGAATATTTTTACCTAAACAATTTTTTTGTCAGTGTCATAACAATTTCTTTACTTAAAACTAATACGATTGGCAATAAATTATTTGGCAGCAAAAATATAATTAAAAACGGATTTATATAAAGATGAAAATATGTATATATCCCATATTCGAATACTTGCTAAACGCTAGTCGGACGGTTGAAATAGATCTAGTGTCTAACAAAAATATGAAATATTCTTCGGTATGATTTATTTTTTGGTTTACTTATTGTTTTATTCTATAATTATTTATAATCCTAATATAATTTTGCATTTTATATTGCAAAACACATTAAAACTAATTTGATTTAAAATATAAAATAATTTTTTAAAATAATACATTTTTAAATTTTATTATAAAAATAGTATCATTAGTTTAAATATTTAATAATAACACAAATTTAAAATTAAAATATATATGAAAAAACTTCATTTTAATAAAAAAAAATTAAACACTAAATTAGAAATTAAAATATATTAAAAATTTATTACAATAGAAAAAGGTTAAACACTAAATTGGAAACATGAATCTTAATATAATATTTTAAATTTATATATAATTTATTTAGAGTAAATAAATATGTTTCAATAAATTATTTGTGCTATTTTTGAAGTTTTAATTTTAGAATGCTAAATTTTTAAAAAAAATTAAAATGTCATATTTTAAGATATTATTTAAAATATATTATAATTTTTCGTTAAATTGATGAACATAATTCGATTTATTAAATTTTTGATTTGAAATTTTTTAAGAAATTAGATGAATGCATAATCGACTAAGCGACTGTCTAAGCCAATTATATGGACAAAAATCAAAAATTCGATTTATTTAACCAATTTTGAATAAAATCACAGATGGAGACGCCTAAACGAACATCTAGACAATTAAACGGCCGATTTTAGAACATATATTTATCTATTACTTTGCTTTAATCAGATTGATAGACCATTAAAAGCATATTATCATAAGAGAAAGGCTGAGAGTGTTCGTGAAGAGCAGGAGGATGAAGGTTAAATGAATGCTGAGCTGAAAGGAAGGAATAGTGAGCTGGCATTTTGATTGGGTAGTAGTAAATAGTTTGTTAAGTTGGTTGTGAAGAGAGTCTTCCGTTTATAAGAAGATTCTCTGGGGAAATTTGGGGATTATCGATATTTTGGGAATTGTTGTAAACTACAGGAGATTGTTCTACTAGGGGGACGATTATAGCTCAATCTACTGATTGAGTATAATCGTTTACTGTAATTCTCAGTTTTAATCAATAAAGGTGCTCTGTTTCTAACAAATTGGTGCGTTTGTGAGCAGTAATCGAAGTATTGCGATTCTTCAACTGAGATTTCCATGGTGCTTCACAATCAGACCTCGGCGGAATCAATCCCGGAACAGGAACATCATGCTCTAACAGAATCATCTCTATCGTTGGAAAACAGTGGCTCAAAATTTGCAGAAAACCATCGCGGTGTTGTTGGATCATAAAAAAGGAACACAGGCGAAGTTCGCAGCCTTAGAGACAACATTTTACGCCATCGATGATAAGTTTTATGCAAAATTTGATAAAATCATGGAGCTGTTGGAGAGAAATGACGGAAACAGAGGAAGGAAGCAACGTGTCACCTCCGATGTACCGAGTACCTCAAATCGTCTGCACCAGGTACGTTTCCTTGACTTGGAACCTAGCCGTAGTACTAGGAGCCCGGTTGAGAAACGATAGTCATTTGATCGGAAGCAGAGAAAGTTTAGTCAAACGAGTTGAAATGCCGGTGTTTCAAGGACTTGATGTTTACGGTTGGATTTCCAAAGTTGAACGATTTTTTAGATTGGGGGCTTACGAAGATGATGAAAAATTGGATTTGGTTTCAATGAGCTTAGAAGGAGATGTGTTGAGCTGGTTCAATTGTGAACTTAATCGGCATCCTTTTTGTGATTAGCGAGATTTTAAAAATCATTTGGTTGTTTGATTCAGTAAGGAAAAGATTCGTGATCTGAGTCAAGCTCTGTTTGCTGTCCGACAGAGGTCTTCTATTGCTGAATATATCCACGAGTTTGAGGATCTTTCATCTTAGGTCAGTAGATTAACTTAGCGTCAGTTGAAAGGAATTTTTATGAATGGTGAGATGAAAGAAGTGATCAATATGTGCAAGTCTGCAGATTTGCCAGAGATGATTGCTACTGCTAATCAAATGGAGTCGAGTTCACTTTATCGCGTGGTTAGCAGAGAGATGGAGCAACGAACTCGTTATTCTACAGGTTCTTTCAGATCACAAAGTGAATCTCCTGTATCTTCAGGGTGGAAAATGAAGACAATCGTCACTGAACCAACGACGAATAATACTCGTCTTCCACCTAAATCAGAACCTAGAATTCAACAGAAATTATCTCCAGCTGAATTAGCAGGAAAGAGGAAGAAAGGATTGTGTTATAAGTGTGGTGGTCGATATTCTCGTTATCATGTTTGTTCCAATCAAACTCTACATATTTTAACGGTCATAGATGGATTTGAGATGGAAGTTTTGGAGCAAGAGAGTTCTGAAACAGAGGAAGAATTGCCAGTAATAGCACCGAATCTGATGGAATTATCACTAAGCTCATTTATGGGTTTAAAATCATCAACTACAACGAAGATGTTGGGAGTGATTAAAAATCAGCAGGTGATAGTTATGTTAGATAGTGGAGCCAGTCATAATTTCATTTCTCCACAAATTTTAAGGTAGTCTCGATTGAAACCTGATATGACTAAGCATCTAGAGGTAATGTTGGGAACTAGAGTTGTAGTTAAAAGTTCTGGAGTTTGTAAAGGAGTTCAGCTGGAATTGCAATATCTCAATTTTACAGTCGATTTTATTGTGTTGGAGCTGGGTAGTGCCGATATAATTTTGGGTATTCAGTGGTTAAGGATTTTGGGCAAGTGTGCAATGGACTGCGAGAATCATGAGTTATGTTTTAAGTACAATGGTCGTGAAGTAAAACTCATTGGAGATCTTAAGCTACATCAGACTAAAGTTTCCTTTAAATCTTTACAAAAAAAAACTCATATTGGGTTTCATAATGTTCAAGTGATAGATTCAAAGCCACTAACATTATTGAAGCCAATAGAGGAGGTGATCAATGACTTTCATGATGTCTTTCAAACACCATCCGGTTTACCTCCTATACGTGAAAGAGAACATACCATTACTTTGATACCAGGAATGGGTCCTATCAATGTTAGACTTTATAGGCACCCACATGCGCATATAGAGGCAATGGAGAATTTGGTGAAAGAAATGTTGATGGCAGGAACTATTAGACAAAGCCGTAGTCCATACTCAAAGCCCGTGTTATTGGTGAAAAAGAAGGACAATTCATGGCATTTTTGTGTGGACTATCGAACTTTAAATAAAGCCACAATACCAGATAAGTTTTCCATTCCAATGATTGATCAACTTTTAGATGAATTATATGGTGCAAAATTGTTTTCAAAGTTGGATTTGCGATCTGGTTATCACCAAATAAAGATGAAAGAGGAAGATATTGAAAAGACTGCTTTTCAAACTCATGAGGGCTATTATGAGTTTTTTGTCATGCCTTTTAAATTGACAAACGCCACTGCTATATTTCAAACTTTAATGAATGAGATTTTTAAGCCATTCTTAAGACGATTTGTACTTGTCTTCTTCCATGACATTCTCATATATAGTTCGAATTTTCAAGAACATGTGCAACATTTGCAGCAAGTTTTGAACCTATTTAGGCGCCATACATTGTTTGCGAACTTGAAAAAATGTACATTTAGGCAGCCTCAAGTGGAATATTTGGGTCATGCCATTACTCAACAAGGAGTATCAATGGATCCATCTAAGACTGTTGCTGTTCAAAATTGGCCAGTGCCGAAGACAGTGAAAGAACTTCACGGTTTCTTAGGCTTGACTGGTTATTATCGTTGTTTTGTCAAGAACTATGGTTCTTTGGCTAAACCTCTGACTGAGTTACTCCAAACCGATCAATATGAGTGGTCAATGACAGCTCAGGAGGCATTTGATAGTTTGAAAAAAGCAATGATATCTGCCCCTGTTTTAGCTTTGCTGAATTTTGAGCAAACTTTCATTGTTGAATCAGATGCATCAGGCTTTGGCTTGGGTGCAGTTTTGATGCAGTCTCGCAATCCTATTGCTTACTTCAGTCATGGATTGACAAGTAAAGAACAATTGACGCCAATCTATGAGCGAGACTTTATGGCAACAGTGATGGCTATTTTAAAGTGGAAACATTACCTATTGGATCGACAGTTTATTGTTAGAACTGATAAAAAAAAGTCTAAAGTACTTGCTTGAACAGAGAGAGAGATCACATTGGAGTATCAACGTTGGTTGGTGAAGTTGTTGGGTTATGAGTTTGTCATTGAGTATAAGTTGGGTGTTGATATGCAGCTGATGGTCTCTTTCGTATTGTGCAGCCCATCTAGTTGGGAATGTTACACTTGTTATTGTCCTTGACAATTCCAAAAGCCTGCAACTACATGAAATTTACGATGAAATTGATGCTGATGAGGATATTCAGAACATGTTGCATAAGGTGTGTGATGAAGCATAAGTGAAACAAAGCTTTAAAGTATTTCAAGGAAGACTGTTTTACAATAACAGTTTGGTAATTCCATCAAATTCAAGGCATATACCTCTGATCTTATTTGAATATCATGATAGTCTGTTGGGTGGCCATGGGGGAGTTTTAAAGACATTGAAGAGAATTCAACAGGTTTTCTATTGGATTAAGATGCGACAATGTGTGCAAGATTATGTGATGGCCTGTTCAGTGTGTCAAACTCATAAGTATTCAACATTGTCTCCAGCCGGATTACTACAACCAATTCTAATTCCTTCTCAAATTTGGGAAGAGCTTTCAATGGATTTTATAGAAGGATTACCCATGTCCCATGGGGTAAATGTGATATTGGTGGTTGTTGATCGCTTAAGTAAATATGGTCATTTTTTTTTACGTTAAAGCACCCATTCACGGTAATGGAGGTTGCTCAGCGATTTGTTAATGGATTTATTAAACTCCATGGTTTTCCTCGATCCATTATCACTGATAGAGATAAGATTTTCTTAAGTGGATTTTGGAAAGATTGTTTTAGACTTTCACGGACAAAGCTGAAGTTCAACACTACTTTTCATCCGGAAACATATGGGCAGACTAAAGTTCTGAATAGATGTCTTGAAACATATTTGAGATGTTTTGCATCTTCTCATCCCAAAACTTGGTCTTGTTTTTTGTGTTGGGCAGAATTATGGTATAATTCTAGTTTTCATACGGGCATGAAATGCACTCCCTTTAAAATCGTGTATGGCCGTGACCCTCCTCAGTTACTACAATATGAAAAAGGTTCCACTTCTAATTTTGAGTTGGAGGAAATGTTACTGGAACGAGATGCAATGCTGGAGCAGTTAAAGGATCAGTTAAACATAGCTCAACAATCGATGGAAAAGTCTGTAGATAAACATTGCCGTGAATTGCATTTTAGTGTTGCGGAAATGGTTTTTTTGAAATTACGCCCTTATAGGCAGCGATCTGTGAGTCGAAGATTATCAGAAATTAGCAGCCCGTTATTATACTCCTTTTGAGATTTTGGAGAAAATCGGACAGGTTACATATCATTTGAAATTGCATGCAGATTTTTGAATACATCATGTATTCCATATTTCTCAACTCAAACCGGTTTGTGGTCAGGGTCATGATGTAAATCCTTTACCTACTTCATTTAATAACAATGATGAATTTATGGTTGTTCCGGAGACTTTATTGGACACTAGGTATGATGAAGAAGGGCATTTACACGCATTAGTTCAATGAAAAGGTTTGCCGAATCATGAAGACACTTGGTTGCGTGTTCGTGATATTAAAATGCAATTCTCTACTTTTCCGCTTGAGGACAACCTCATTCTTTGTCAAGGGGGTATTGATAGGCCATTAAGAGCATATTATCAGAAAAGAAAGGCTAAGAGTGTTCGTGAAGAGGAGAAAGATAAAGATTAAGTGAATGTTGAGCTGGAAAGAAGGAAGAGTGAGCTGACATTTTAATTGAGTAATAGTAAATAATTTGTTAAATTGGTTGTGAAGAAAGTATTTAGTTTATAAAAAGATTCTCTGAGAAAATTTGGGAATTATCGATATTGTGGGAATTGTTGTAAACAGCAGGAAGTTGTTCTGTTAGGTGTACGATTATAACTCATTTTACTGATTAATCTACTGATTAAATATAATCGATTACTATAATTCTCAGTTTTAATCAATAAAAGTGATATGTTTCTATCACAGATTTGGTGTACAACATATTTTCTCTTTATGATGATGATTCTAGTGTGATTATGTTGATGATTATGATAAGATGGTGATGCTATATGATATTAAGATGTTTTATGAAAACTATTACAGCCATGAAGGTGATATTATGATGATGATAACATTAGAATAGTGCTGTGATATCATCGTGATTGTGAATGGTGATGAGATTGATGTTTATATGGTGATGATTATGAAGATGGGATGGGGTGATATCATTATGTTTATGATGATTATAAAAATGCTGATGAAGAATAAATAAAACTATATTTTATTAGGTTTCTTGTCTTTTTTAAGATACTTTCTTTAAAAAACATCATCAATTGATAAAATTCTAAATTTTGCATGTAGTTTTTTTTGTCGGCCAACAATTATATTAATTGATAAATCCAACAAGTGGAAAAATTATTTCACAGAAAAATATCATCAAAACCATAAAAGGGAAAACTACAATAACAAACCCATTAACAATTTGGAAAACTTATTTATATGGTATAAAAGCAAACCGAAATATTACCATGGGAGTTAAATCCTTAGTGAAATATTTCCTAATAACATAATTATATGGGTAAATATTAATAAAATATATAAACATAGAGTAATTCTATAAAATAATATTTTTAAAATTTTAATTTAAATAGTTTAATTAGTTTAAATTTTTAATAATAAAATAAATTTAATAGTTACATAATTTTTGAAAATAGAAACGTAATATTTATTTATATATTATTTTTAATCTATTATCTAAAAAACATTTTAAAAAAATAATTTTACTCTAACGTATTATTAACAAAGATACATTTTGATGTGTGATTATCATAATAAATTTCAAATAAATATATAAATAGGTTTAAATTAAACTGATGTGTGATCACCATAATAAATTTTAAATTAAACAGATGTGTCATCACAATAATAAATTTTAAATTAAACTAATACCAAAATACTATTCAATTAGTAAAAGTAATTATTTTTAGAACAATTGATTAAAATAGCACATTTTTAAATTTTTGTTTAAAAACAGTATTATTAGTTTAATTTTTCAATAATAGCACAAATTTAAAATTAAAAATACAGTAAAAATTTATTTTAATAGAACAAAATGAAATTATAAATTGGAAAAAAAACCCAAATATAATATTTTATATTTATGTATAATTTATGTATAGTAAATAAGTATTTTTATATAATTATTTGTACTAATTTTAGAATTTTAATTTTAAAGTATTACATTTGGAATAAAATTTTTAAAAAATACTATTTTAAAATATTATTTTTATTTTTATTTTCTTAATACTAAAAATAAAAAGATTAATACTAAAAATAAAAATTATATAAATATTTAATTTATATTTACTAATAAATAATTTATATAATTTATAAATATTTTTTGAAATGCGGATAAAAGTCTAGTTTAGTTTTATTAGAAGAACAAAAAAGCAACACGTTATGTAGAAAAAAAATGATGATAAGTAGAAACAGTTGTGATTATTGTGAAGCATGTGATTAAATGGACCCACAAAGTGTACACAATTGACTACAGACCCATTGTTTTCAATAATCTAACATACTATTGGTCGATTTTTTTACTATAATTTTTAAGAATTTTTTTCCAACCATTCACTAATGACGAGAAGTCCATAGTCTCGTTATGTTTGTGCTGATAAAACCATATTTGATTTTATATTACAATGTTTTGTAGATCAAATTATTTGATGATATTAGAAATTAAAATTGGTTTTATAGATTAGAAACCATAACATTTTAATTTATTTTAATTATATTTGTAATTTATTTATAGTAAATATGTATTTTCATAAAATTATTTGTGTTATTTTGGAATTATAAATTTGGAATAAAAACTTTAAAAAATATTTTTTTATGATATTACTCATTTAGTATGAAATGTTTTGTTTGCATTAACACCATAATTTAAGAATAATACCTAAAATAGCATATTTTTTAGTTTTTGTTCCAAATTTAATATTTTAAATTTAAAATTCTAAAAGAAACACAAATTATTTTCTAAAAATACATATTTATAATAAATAAATTATAAATATAATTAAAATATTATATTTATTTTTTTCTAATTTAGGATTTAATTTTTCTTTATTAGAAAAAAGTTTATAGACATTTTAATATTAAATTTATGTTATTGTCAATTTCCCATAATTTTATTATTTATATCATTATAGTATTTTTTATAATATTTTGTTGTCAGTTACCCACAACGGATCGGTCCAAAATATTAAATATTCATACGAATATTTAATATGTTCGTTCGAAAAAATATGGAGTCGAACTCCATACCTTTGCAATACACGTATAGATGATACAAACACTAACCTATTTACTACTTCCGTCGTTTTTACTATTTTAAAAATGCTTCCAAGTAGTTAAATATATATATTTACTCTCGATGGTATATTATTTTGTAATAAAAGTTGTTGATATCCTTTATGAATTGCTCTACTACCACATAATTACTTTTAATGTATTTCAACTATTAGGTATCTATTAGGTATGCTCACTACTTAATCCATATAAATGTGTTTTTCCCCATTTGGTCGATAGCTGATAATAAATGTACAAAAATAGAATAAATGTCAAAAAAAAAAATTATTACGTTAATCGTAGCATGAGTTGTTATCGATATGGACCTTTGATGCTTATCTTATTATTCACTACCAAAGCATTATCGAGTCTCTTTTAAATCTATCAACTTCATTGGTATCTTTGAAGTTATACGTCATCTTTCTGTCAAGTTATTCCAACATTTGTTTTTATGATCCGTTTTGTTTGTCCGCCGATGGTAGTTACGATTTCAGTTATCAATGCGATTATGATATATGTTGTTCGTTTATTTGTTGTTGACGGTTACAGTTAATTATAAATTTTTAATCGTACTATTGTTTTAATTAGCGGTCAAAAAAATTGCAACGCAAAATATTGTATTTGACTGTTGTATGATTGGCTACATATAGATAGTTTCGACAGGTAAACGAAAAATAATACGCCGCAGTCCTAACTGTAAAAAATTACGGCTGATAAACGAACATAACTTATTTTTTTTACTAAGAACGCAATAGCAACAAGAGTGCAAACCTGAACTTTTTCTTATAACACCATATTTCTCTTCTTCTTGTTAACTTGTCTAATTAGCTCTCCAATTCTCTTCTTCGTGGTTTCTTTCTTTGCAAGATTCATCTTTTGCTCTTTCAGTTTGCTCAATAGCTCCAAACCAGACTCCGAGTTTCTCTTTTGCAATTTTTCTTCTTTTTCAACAAATGCTAACAAGTCGGACTTTGATGATCCTAACTGGAATACACTACAAGAAAACTGTCAATTTGCGACTGCGATTTGCGACTACATACGTAATAGTAAATTTTGCGACCATATTTGCCATGATTTTATGACCAATTTGTGACTACGGAGAAATAGTCGCAAATTGGTCGCAAAAATATGACTAATACGTGTAGTCGCATTTTGATCGCAATACGCAACCAATTACAAACTGAAATGCGACTTCGTTGCGACTGACCTATGTAGTCGCTAATCAATCGCAAAATAGCGACTGATTAGCGACTACATATGGAAAATCAATTGGTAGTCGCATATTGGTCGCTAAAAATGCGACCAATTTGCGACTACATGCTGTAGTGGCTCTTCAGTCACAAAGTGGTGGCAAAGTGGCACAATAAAAAACATGTGCAGGTTATGTATAACGACATTTAAGCGACTACACTGTTGTAGTCGCAAAGTAGTGGCAAATCAGTGGCAAAGTAGTGGCAAAATGTTGTATATATATGCATCATCCCATTCTCTCATTTGTAAAATCAAAGGAAAATTGTTTTTTTAAAACATGTGGGGAAATTAGAATAATTCGAGAGATTGTATGTACAGAATAATTGATAATGAAACAAGAAATATATCGGCGGAATTTGCACAAGGCATGGAGTAGTTCATGAATTTTGCAAGTAGTCAACCTATAGCTCAAAGTAACGGAGATAAGTTTTTCTGTCCTTGTATTAATTGCAAAAATGATAAATTTATTCCAGGATGGAAAATATGGAGTCATCTATATGGTCGAGGATTTATGCCAAATTATTATATTTGGTATAAACATAGAAAAGAGCTGAATGTTCAGTTAGTGACGAGTATTAGTCGAGGTGATGTCCAAAGAAATCAGGGAGGTACGCATGGTTGTATTAGTGATGAAACAGTTGGTACATCCGGTAATAGATATGTTGAAATGGTGACGGATGCATTTCGTGAGGCAACGAGTGATGAACATTAGTATTATAATCAGAACGAAGAAAATAATAATTATAATGAAGAAAAACGGCCTAATGAAGAAGCACACAATTTTTACAACATGTTAGAAGCTGCGAAAAATCCATTGTATGATGGTTGTCATGAAGGGCACTCACAGTTATCTTTAGCTGCTCGGTTCATGAACATCAAGTCTGATTTTAATTTACTAGAAAAATGTATGGATTCTTGGGCGGAGCTGTTTACAAAATATTTGTCTGAGGAGAATTAGGCAATAGGTTCATATTATGAAACCAAAAAATTGATGCAAAATTTTCAAAATTGACGTGTGTGTTCAAAATTGTATGATCTTCTGGAAAAAAGATGAGAAATGGGAAAAATGCAAATTTTACGATTCCCCCGGTATAAGCCAAGCGAGGGCAGGACGAGAATACCTTTCAGTCGTATATGGTATTTACCTATAGGTGATAGACTTAAAATAATGTATCAAAGTGAGAAAACCGCAGAAGCAATGAAGTGGCACGTAGAGCATGAAGCAGAAGACGGAAAATGAGTCATCCATCTGATGCTGCAGAGTGGAAAAATTTTCAATATCTACATCCTAGATTTGCTGCTGAATCTCGAAACGTTTATCTTGGCTTATGTACTGATGGGTTTAATCCATTTGGGATGTCTCGTAATTATTCATTATAGCCGGTGATTATCACTCCATATAACTTGCCATCAAAGATGTGTATGAAGAAAGAGTATTTGTTTCTAACAATTCTAAATTCGAGGCCAAATCATCCGCGTGCTAGTCTGGATATATTCCTCCGACCTTTGATTGATGAGTTAAAAGAATTATAGTCTACGAGAGTTGATGCATATGATGTATTGTTGAACCAAAATTTCAATATAAAAGTCGTGTTACTATGGACGATAAGCGATTTTCCCGCTTATGGAATGTTGTCAGGATGGACAACGCAAGGAAGGCTGGCGTGTCTAATTTGTATGGATGATACGAAGGCATTTCAATTACCAAATGGGAGAAAGACATGTTGGTTTGATTGTCATAGAAGGTTTCTTCCTAATGGTCACCCGTTACGGAAAAATAAAATAATTTTTTTAAAAAGGAAGTACGTTTTGAATGACTATCCTCCACAATCATTGACAGGAGAACAAGTTTTAAACGAGCGAATAAAAACTGTCAATCCTTTAAAAACATCTGAGTGCGGTGGAAACGATCATGAAAGTAAAGAAGAAAGTTACGGCAGCTGTCATAATTGGCACAAAGAAAGTATATTTTGGGAGTTGCCGTACTAGACGGATCTTAACCTTCGACATAATCTTGATGTGATGCATATAGAGAAGAATTTCTTCGATAACATCATTAATACTGTTATGAATGTGAAAGAGAAATCAAAAGATACAGTTAAGTCAAGGTTGGATATTGCGAAGTTTTGCTCTCGAAAAGAGTTGCATGTGGATGGTCGGGGTAATGCTCTATTCCCTATATTTCGATGTAGATTGGCCTCTTGTAACTGTGCGACTGATTTGCGACTTTTTTCATTAGGTAGAAGTTTTAATTATTTTAGTATTAAATTTATGCTATTTTTGGAAATTTAAATAATTAATGTTATATTTGGAATAAAAACTTGAAATAGTGCTATTTTAGTCAATTGCCCATCCAAATATTATGTTTTAATTTTATATATAGTTTATTTGAAATAAATAATTAATTTCACATAATAATTTGTGTTATTTTAGAAATTTTATTTTTAATGTGCTAGATTTAGAAGATAAATCTAAAAAAATTCTATTTTATGGTATTACTCGATATAAAACATACTCTACTGGACCGCGGTCCCCGTGGATGAAGTCAACTTGCTACTGATTGAGTATGAAGACAGTCCTTGCCTTCGGCACCCCGTAGATGATTTTCTATCGTTATTGTCAATTTTGCCTTTGTCTGGCAACTTATGATTTGTACAATAAGCTTATATACAGTAAACTCATGGAACCTATTGTTTAATTGGCTAAAAGTGTTGATGTTCTGCTGGTCCTGCCATGTGACCTCCATCTCATATCCACTACTACTACCCTGCACACCAACAATTCAAACGCTTAGCATACGAATACTTAGCATCGCAAACAAAAGTTTTAGCAAATCCTCTGAGAGATTTTCTTTTCTTGTTGCTGCATTTTGTTTCTCACAGTGACGAACCAATTTTGAGAAAAAGCGGTCCAAAGCGAAAATATTGTTAGTGGGAAGACGACTCCTTTTATTTATTTTATTTTAATTTGTGAACCATTTGTCGGAAAATTAAAAAATTGTAAACCAAATTGGTAAATCAAATTCATTGTCCAAGTTATGTATGTGAATTTTCTTTTGCTTGATGCTTTTATTTGCATTTTTTAAGAAAAATATGGTAGATATTTATTGTATTTGTGGAGAGTGGAAATTAAATGAAATGCTCAAATGAGAATTTCTAGTTGAAATGGAAAAAGAAGCCTCTGTTTTTGAAGTAGATGAAGATTTCAAATATGATGATTAACTATTGTGATAAGGTAACCTTTTTTGATGAAGTCGACAATGGCATAAATGTCTTCATCTTCCTCATCCTCCAATGATATAGAATCTTCTCCATCATTCTCAAGACATGGGAGGATACATATAACTTTGACCTACATAACAAAAAAAATTAATTCATTAAAATTCAAGAAAGAATTCCTAATTCATTATAATATTATAAACTTACATTTTTTACTTCTTCTATGTTCTGGATATGCGAGATAGTAGACTTGTGTGTCTTGGTGAATCATTATGCAATGAAACCATTTCTTTGTGCAAGGACATCGATCGCACTAAATAAAGACAGGAGAAGTGGCACAGATGCTAATAGCCACAATTGGAGCACCATGGGGAATCCGTGGAGATCGTATTTCCATTTTTCTATATTGGCTTTTTTAACAGATTTAAGGAACATCATGTAAGAATCTCTCCCCCAACAATGATTTTGAAGCTTCTCGATATCTTGTGCAATTTTCACATTTGATGATGGAAATTTATATCCACTATACTTATGCAGCAAGATTCCTTCGATCAGCAATAGCATACCCAACGAAAACTTTTCGTCGAGCGAATCCTCATTGGTCTGTCGAAGTACATCCTTTATATCTTTTAAAGTGTGGCTCCCATTTAACCTTTCCCACACAATAATTTGGTTTTCACAATCTTCTGGTCGCTTTTCTTCTCTACATCTTAGACCCGTAACCATATGAAATTCTCTTATCGAGAATCACATAGGTTACCCAGCAAACTGAAACCATAACTCGTTCTTATTTTTTGTATCAACTTGTCTTGATAAAATAAAATGAACGAGCTTGCCCGAGAATTCCAACCCTCTCTCACCAGCAAGAACAAGAGGGCCCATAAAACTGTTTTTACACGCTGAAAGTGATCATCTCATAACAGCTCTTTAACAGTTTGTATAACATTTAATGTGGAAGATTGGTTAATAACGACTACTTGTTGGGGTTCTTCTCCGAAGCTATACCGCAACTAAGGTAAATGAATTTTTAGGGGGAATGAGTCTCCCATGTTTATATCTATAAAAATCGATGAATTCGTTAATGTTAACACTATCTGATTTATTTAAGATTAAGGAATTCCTTACTACTAAAAGTATGAAATGCCTTCCTAAAACGTTTATTAAATTATAGGAAAACTTCGATCAATTTTAGGAATAATCTCTAATGTTTTAGGAATTGTTTTCTAAAACATTATTTATGTAGTTATCTCTAATGTTTTAGAAATTTTAGGTAGTAGTTTTTATGTTTTAGGAATTCTTTCATAAAATGATGATTTTAGGAAAACTTTGATTAATTTTATGTAGTATTTTTAATGTTTTAGAAATTTCATCCTGAAACGATATTTATGTTTGATGTAGCCTTTTTCTTCAGTTTATTTTATCACATATGTTTGAATGTTCTTAAGAATCAGAATGTGTTATATGAAATATTATTCCATTATTTTAACTAACCAAAACTAAGACCAATTTTGACATAAACCGCTGATTATAATATTCAAAAAAATCATAATTGACTATCTCTATGCATACTTTATAAGTTAAGCAAAAACTCAACCTTCTAGTAATATTTTTGTGAAAAAAAACAGCTCAAATGTGCTGGAGACATCCTTAAATCCTTTGCGTATGGAAAGATTAAATTTTATTAAATGTGATAAGCAGAGTCGATTAAAAAGAAAGAAACAAACAAGAAAGACTTTATTAAATTTTAGGAAAACTTTATGCAATTTTAGGTAGTATCTCTTATGTTTTATGAATTTTTTCTAAGATTTTATAAAGTTTTTAACTCAAAGTTTATTAGCACATGAAACTCGAAATGAAACTTACAATAGCAGCTGGATAGTAAGTGGTGATACTGATTTTCTGGTAGCTGGTACATATGATTTGCAAATCCATAGTAGCAACATTAATACATTAAAATTTCATCTACCAAAAGATGAAACAAAAATAACATCTACCAAAAGTGTTAAGAGACTTTCCAGAAATCACAATCACAATCACAATCAATTAAAAGTACAAAATAAACTTAAAAGTTTTCAGGAAGTGGCCTTAATATATATTAACCGTGAGGGTAATCTTTCATCTTGTAAGTAATACTAAGCAGAAAAACTCTAGTGGGTGATTGTATCTTACCTAACAATATTAGATTCTGGTGAAACTAAATCATCTCAGAGAGAAGAATCTAAGCCTACTGGGCAAGAATCTCAGTCTCGGCAAGAATCTCAGTCTCAACAAGGTTACATATATTTGATTCTCTCTCAATTCTAGTAAATTTATGTTGCATGGTCAAGAGTATACCTTTTTCTATTTTTCTTTGCTAGCTAAAAGTATTTGATAATGTATTATACTACAAAGTTTATAATGCCCAAATTCTTTTTTATTCCAGATAAAAACCACAAAACGTAAATTAATATGAGAGTGATTTATGAAAAAAGGAAAGAACTCAGCTCAAAAAAATTACATAGGTTTGTTTTTATCAACTTAGCATGATCGTTTACATAATAAGAAAATAAATGATGCAAAAACTAAATATCTCAATCTAGCAAAATAAGTATTCATAATATCTTGGGTTATCTTTGTTCTACTTTGTTGCCAACAAGTGAGATTTTCCTTGATTATATGATCTAAATTTACGTTTGAAATTAAATTTAGTATAGAGTTTAAAGCTTGTCAGGTTCTCAATTAAGGATGCATAAGTTAAAGACATCTTAATAGAGATTCAACGAAAACACAAAATCGATCCGGAAAACAACAACTTCAACATGTGAACTAGAATGATTCACAAGTTTTCTTCAGAGATAAGACCCCATGTGTCCACTTCTAAAACCAATTAAACTAAGCCGACCATAATCCATATAAACAAAGAATGGAGACAACAAGAACATTCAAAAAATGAAGTAAAATATTCGCAAAATGGCAAAAGCATCTTAGCAGCAATAGCATCTTCTATTTTAAGCACATCGAACTCTCAAAACAAAGTAAAAAATGCCACAGAACTTGACTTAGGAATTTTATAACACAAAAAATGTAGACAACAAGAATATTCAAAAAATGAAGTAAAATACACACTTTTAAAATGAGAACTTATATGCTTTTTTTTCTAATTTTGTATCATTGTTCGAAGTTTTTTCTGAGACAAGGAGACTAAAAGAAGACACGGATCAGAAGACAAGAACAAAAGGTGAAATATGCTCACTTATACTTCAAAAGCAGAGAAAATTTTCGTCTATGGAATCCGATTCAGCAAATCTTGCGCAGATATTTAAAATCACTTTAATTTTTCACATTGTTGCTCATTTTGTGTGTTGCTTACACTGAGTAAATTGTTATCCTGCGTTCTAGAATTTAGAGCTTATTCTGCAAGAACGAGATAGTATATCTGCTAAACTGGGTTTAGAAGAGAACAAAGAATCTCAAGCTGATTCCAGATCCAGGCAGAAATAACAGAAAGGTATCCGACACTAGAGCTTATCTACAACAAAAATCGAAAAAGATTTTTATCTCTGTGAAGACGACGAAGGTCGATTTCGGCGGAGGAGACGACGAAAATCGTCGATGAGGAAGAAGGTGAAGGTGTAATGGAGCTGGATGTCGACGAAGAGAACGGGAGATTTCGACGAGAGATTTCGATGGGAGTGAGAAAGAGACTATGGGAGAGAGAAAGAATCTACGGGAAAGAGAGAAAAACAGGGGTGAGTTTCGTCGGAAGAGAAAAAAATAGCACAGAAAATCGGCGGTGAAAAAGGCTGGTTTCCGGCGTGTTTTTGAAAAATGAGAAAAACATGGTTAGTTCTAGGTTAAAATTAAGTGAGATTCTTTTTGTCATTTTGCATTTAAAAAAATGTCATTTCTAAGATTTTAGATTAGAGATACTAATTTAATCACTAAAACTATATTTAGTGATAAATTAGTCATTTGTACTTATTTTATGGTATTACTCATTTTTTTCTAAACATTAATTTATTTTAAACTTGAAAAATGATGTTCAACCGTTTTATAACTTTCATAAATATTAACATATCTTATAGTACATTGAAAAGTTGGAAGCACAAAATATATAATTATTAGTACTCACACATTGTTTTTTTAGATAATTGAATATGTGCATACTTTAAACCACAAACCATCAAACATATGTTGCAAATTTTCAAAGATTTTCGATTGATATTACCTTTTATTCTTTTTCAATTTCCCATAGAAATTTTTTAAAAATATTTTCATTAAATTAATGAAACAAAATATTTTGTTTTTGTTTTATCATAATATTGTTATCGATTTCCAACAACTTATTAAATTGTGGCCAATTGACAAAAATAACATTCTTTTAAGTTTTTCTTCTAAATATAACATTATTAGTTTAAATTTCCAAAAATAACAAAAATTTGATATTAAATATCTTAAAATTTCTTTTTAATAAAGAAAAATTAAATCCTAAATTAGAAAAATAAATTCAAATATAATATTTTAATTATATTTATAGTTTATTTATGGTAAATATGTATTTTTTAAAAATAATTTGTGTCTATTTTAAAATTTTTTAATTTAAAGTACTAAATTTGGAACTAAATTACAAAATATGCTATTTAAGATTACTCTTAAATCTTTTGAAATTTATTGTTTTTCTCTGAAATTTATGATGGGATTATTTCCATAAAAAATTATATCAAATCCATAAAAAATTCTTTCAAATCCATAAAAAATTCTATCAAAAATCTACATACTTTTTAGTAGATTTCCACATAAAATCTATCAAAAATCTACATACTTTTTAGTAGATTTCCACATAAAATCTATCAAAAATCTACATAAGTGTAAAATCAGACTAAAATTGTTTCTTTTTAGAAAACGGTAAATGATGTTCTTTTTGAGTTGTGAAAGAGAATCTAAACAAAATCACACATATTGATGTTAAAGATAGTACTAGTTTAGGGATATAATTACTAGATTTATATTCATGATTTATGCAGAAAAAATATTCACAAATGATATAATATTATTTATTATTAAATATAAATTAATTATTTATATAATTTTAACTTTTATTTAAAATTATTTTTAATATTAATTTTTGTATATGTAAACTATAAAAATAAAAATACTTATTTTTTATAAATTTAATAATATTTTTTGATTAGTTTAATAAATTATATTGATTTTCTAATCAAATTAATAACGATAACATATATTGTAATTATTATAACTTATTTATATATTTACTTGAAATTTCATGTGATGATGACACGTTATCATATCATTTCTGTTAATAACACATTAGTATAAATTTATTTATTTTAAATATTTCTCAAATAATATATTAAAATATCATGCTAATAATTAATATATTATTTGAAAAATATTTTAAGAAATTTTAGTTTATATTTCTCAAATAATATATTAAAATATCATACTACTAATTAATATATTATTTGAAAAATATTTTAAGAAATTTTAGTTTATATTTCTCAAATAATATATTAGGATTTGAATGATCATTAAATCTTTGTATGCAACAATCAATTTCCTCAATGTAAAAGTCCCTACACTTTTTTTCTATTTTAGAAGTTGGAAATATAGATTACTCATTCTGAAATCATTCTTTTTCAAAGTAAATATGCATTTCAGTAGAGTTTTCTTTTCAATCGAAAAACCATTCTCTCAAACCCATTTCTTAGTAATATGTTTAGGTAACTTCTTCAAATTCGTTTGATTCAAACAAATTGAATTGAGAAGTTTAACTGAATTATTATAATTGATAAATAATTGGATAATTGACAAAAACATCACTTTTTAAATTTTTATTTTAAATTTAGCACCACTAGTTTATTTTTTCAATAATATTACAAATTTTAGTATTTAAACTTTAAAACATATTTTTAATAAGAAAAAATAAACCTTAAATTAGAAAAAAATAATCCAAACATATTATTTTAATTTTATTTGTAATTAATTTAAGAAAAATAAATATTTTTAAATAAAAAATTATACTATTTTGTAATTTTAAGTTTAAAATACTAAATTTAAAAGAAAAATTTAAAACAATGGTATTTTATGATATTACTCTAAATAATTTTAGTTTTATTTATATCCTTATTATATCCCTAAACTCTTGCTATCTTTAATCACATTTATCAATTATTTAAAATTTATAAATAACATTTGTAAGTAATTACCTAAAAAGTTGAGAGACAAAAAGTAAAGAAATATTAAATAAATCACATACAAATGGCAACAAAATTTCTACAAAAAGGAAAAAAGAGATTACGCCGTGAAATGTGGTTTTAATTCGCTACTCACATGCAAACACATACTACATCTTCATACGCCACGTGTCTTCATCTGACGGCAATCGTTACATCATCAATGAAAACGAGAAGAAAACAAAATATTTTCATTCCTAAATTACTTTCATTTTCACTGCGTTAATTAAAGTGTAAAGGAAGAAAAATCTCTTGGGGAAATCGACATGCAACGATGAAATCATCATCAATTTTCCGAGAAAATTCAGAGAAATGGATAGTGACGAACATAAGAAGAGTAGTAACATTACTTTTGTCTTCTTTTTGTATAACTCTTTTCTTCATCAGTTTCTACGTTTACCCTCCAAATCCTTTCAATTCCATCACCAATCGTAATGTTATCTTTCACCAACCTGAAATCGGTAAGGTAAAACCAAGAAAAATATAGAATTATGTTCTTGAGATATTGATGGATAATAACTCTATTGATATTTTGTTGTTGGGATTTGGTTAGATCCTGAATGTGATTTGTTCAAAGGACATTGGGTTCAAGAAAAAAGAGGATCTTTGTACACAAACTCAACCTGTTCTACGATTCCTGAATCGAAGAACTGCATAAAACATGGAAGACCAGACAGAGATTTCTTGTTCTGGAAATGGAAACCTGATGATTGCGATCTTCAAAGGTTTAACCCGGAAGCATTTCTCAGTTTGGTTCGAGGCAAAAAGATGACTTTTATTGGTGATTCTGTAGCCAGAAACCACATGGAATCTCTTCTCTGCTTGTTATCAATGGTAATATTTGTTGCTTTGTTTACAAGTATAGAATTTGTTTTAAAGATTTGTGTTTTGCTTGTGTAGGAAGAAACTCCAAGAGACATTTACAAAGATGGTGAAGATAGAAACAGGATTTGGTATTTCCCAAAACATGATTTCACTCTCTCGATTTCTTGGACTAAGTTTCTTGTGGTGGGACGAGAGAGGAGAGATGGTAACAAGACTGGAACTGGATTGTATGATTTAGATATTGCGAAAATCGATCAAGGATGGTATAAGGATTTGCCAAATACAGATATTGCGATTGTTTCAGCTGCTCATTGGTTCTTCAGACCAATATTTATACATAAAGGAGATGAGTCAGTTGGATGCATTTTCTGTAACTTACCAAACATGACTCAGATTAGCCCGGAAGAAGGGTTTAAGCTTGTTTACGCTTCTGTCTTTAAGCACATCGATGAGTGTGATAAATGCAAGGGGGAGTTAGTAACGGTGCTGCGGACTATTTCACCTGCACATTTCGAGAATGGGACATGGGATACTGGAGGAGCATGTAGCAGGATGAGTCCTTTGGGAGAAAACGAAATAGACCTGAAGAGCAATGAGATGAAGATCAGGACAGCTCAGATTGAACAGCTTGAAGGTATAAGTAAAAGAGACAACAAGAGAAAGAAGTTTGTGGTTTTGGATGTGACTAAGGTTATGCTAATGAGACCTGATGGGCATCCAAATGGATATTGGGGAAATAAATGGATGAAAGGTTTCAATGACTGTGTCCATTGGTGTTTGCCTGGGCCAATTGATGTGTGGAATGAGTTTCTAATGGCGATAATTAGACAACTTAGATGATTATTTGTGGATAAACAAACAGTAGAAAAAAAACATTCCTTATGAATAAGTATATCACTAATGTGATTTGTTGCTAAGTTTGCTTGATTATCTGATGTTACTTGAGTTTAACAAGACTAGTTTACCGACCACTAAGCTTCTTCTTGAACTCGAAGACCATGAGAAACGGATCATCTTCTCAAAAGTAAAGCTAGCTCTAAGAGGAACCAATGGCTTTTAGATTAAATAAACGAAGGAAAAATATTTACATATTATTTAATAAATATAAATTAAATATGTATATAATTTATTTTTTATTTAAATATTTTTTTTTATTTTTTTAATATTTATTATACAAGTGAAATATATAATACAGATTATATAAATGAAAATTTAAATTATTTTTATCTTTTTTCGTTATAACCAAATTTTTGTTTTATATTTTATTTGAATAAATTTTTAAAATTTATAATATTTTATTTTATATTGTGTTTATCTTTTATGTCAAAATATCTTTTATATCCAAATATTAGAAATTTATTTTCGTAAATAATCTAAAAAATTATGTTTTATTTAAAATTTTCTGTTTTAAAATATCTTTTATGTCAAAATATCTTTTATGTTTTATGTCAAAATATTTTTTATGTCAAAATATTAGAAATTTATTTTCGTCAATATTCTAATAATGTGACATATCATCGTAACATATTTATAAATCAGATATGAAAATAAAATTTTTTTGTTAAAATATTTCTAATTAATATATTAGATATTTCTAAAATTTTGACAATGTGTTTTCCTTTGTATATTACAATAGTTTGTTTTCCAATCTTTAAAATGTAAAGTATATTGTTTGCCACAAGAAGCCCCCAAAAGCTTAAACACCTTCCTTTCGAAAGGTTATTTATATTATCAAGATTCTATTCACATCATAATCATTTGTTAATAACAAAAAAACACTTAAAATTTTACACTTTTTACTTTATATAAATAAATGTTAGTTTTTTTTTCAGGTCTTCCTCTTCTTTCTCTTCAAGAAAGGCATAGCACTTAATCCTCCAGCTGAAGAATTCGCAATTTCAATTTCAACACTCTCTTCCAATGATCCAACTTTTGCTTTGTTTCGTTGTTCTTCACTCTCCATTGCATCTTCCTCACCTTTTTCATCTTCATCAACACAGAATCCACCACCAATCACTCTGTAATCACCATCATCTCTACCTTTATCTTCCAAATGATCATCTCCCATTTCAGCTTCATCTACACAGAACCCACCTCCCGTTTCGATATAGTCTTTGTTGATCGATGCATCAATGGTTATTGTTGGTGAGACATTTTCTTCTACTCTTCCTTTGTCTTTGACGAATTCATCATTTTCCAAATTCTCACTAGGAGATTCTCCATTGCCTCTCGACTCGTCCAACTCATCATCCTCCCTCGTATTGTAGTTCACAGGATTTCGAGATCGTGTTGACTGCGAATAACAGATAACATGTAATTAGTCAAGACAAGCGATATCGGTCCATCGTATGAAAAAACTAAATTGATGTCTTACCCTTCGCACTTTTTGAAGATAGCCCGGTTCTGCATCATCATCCGAAGAACAGTCTGATAGCTCAGGGAGCAGATTTCTTTGGCCTCTGCCTCGTCCTCGTCCTCTTTTCCGTGCTCTTCCTCTTCCTCTAATACTAGATTGTTTTTCTAAGCACGTCCTTTTGGTTTTCTCTTTCTCATTGGCTTTATCTGTGGTGTTATCTTCTGTTTCATGAGGAACAAAAGTTTTCTTATTTCCATTTCTTGGACCTTCATGATCAGCCACTTCCGAGGATAGACCTCCGCCAATTCCTTTGACAGCTTTTTTAATTCTTTTACTACGGATCTTTGCAAATCTTTCACTAAAGGAGTAGAAAGCTTCCATTCGAAGTTGTGTCTTCATGAAAAGAAAAGAAAGAAAAACGGATCAAATTGTCAGTCAGTCTCTGTGCATATATATATACTAACCATATGCATATCTAAAATAAAAGATCAAACGTAGATGAAGACCTCGCGCTTTTCATACTCCTTCAAGACTGGTAATAGCAGATCATCTGTTTTCTTACTGTTCCAACCGAACTTTTCCCAGCATAGCCTTCACAAAAAAGTAATACTACACAAAATCAGAATTCAGGATATTGTTTCATAAAATTGGTAGTAGTTTTAATGCAGAAACGAGATCATGCGGCTCATTGAAACATTTATCATGCCTTAGATTTGCAAACCTAGTACTGAGAAAGGATGGTCATATACATACCCAATATCAATGAAATATAAAGTTAAGAAATGACATACTTTCTTAGAACGGAGAGATCAGGCTTGCCCCATGAGAAAATTTCAGTCGACCGATCCACTTGTGGATTTAAGTAGGCTGAAGTAACTGCTTCACTAGGGAAAGTAGATGGAATATGCCAGTTCTTGCTTACCTTTCTCTGTAATATAAACATGGTAATCAAAAGAGTAGAACGGTTGTGTGTTCATACTCCGATGAGTTGGACCATATTAAATATTGAAGTTCAGAAAAAAGAGCAATACATGCTTATCCATGAAGACTTTCTTTATTTTTTCTGTGTTATCAGTCGCGACGTCTGAGATGCTTTCTTTATCATCTACAGAGTCAGATCCACGTTTCTTTACATTTGAACCTGTTTTCGCATCAGTTTTTCCTAAAATGGTTGGATCAGGTGATTCAACCCATTCACGAAATTTCTGAAGCCCATCCTCTTCGGGAAATGCAGTCACAACTTCAATAGCATTGACAATACCAATTCCACTGCATGCCAAAATAATTACGAAATCAAGTACATAGAGAACAAGACTTTGATCCTATGCAGTTGAAAAATCAGCTAACCTGATGCCTTCTGTGTAATCACTTCCTAGAAGCATTGCCATGCGGATTATTTTATCTCTGCTCAAGCCAAGCTCCTTCTCAATGTCCTGAAAATCAGAAGAGCTTAGAGGTGTAAACACCAAATCTTTGAAAAACTGAATGCGAACGATTAGAGATGTAACTGGGAACAAATCAATAAATCATCTTAGTACAGAAACAATTTCTCAACTTAAAGATGTTAACAAAAAGAAAAACATATTCCTGGTAAAGTCAAATGTATTCACCTACTAAAGAAAAGGTAACAATCCAAAGGAAACTACAGAACTGCTAAGAATTTAAAACATATGATAGGAAGTACAGAGGCTCTTTAGAAACTGCTGGAGAAAATAAACTCAATGCAGCAAAAAAAAAATGATCTCTTAAATCAACAACTAGGAAAAGAGATGACAGATATACACACCTTCATAAAGTATGTTTCCACATATTTGCGATCATCAAATATATTTTTGTACACGCTCCTTGCTCCAAACAAGAATACGTCAGAATCGTCTGTGACAATGCCATCAACAAGGTTTGATTGTTCCATAAATGCACATTGTGCCTCTGCTTCCATGGGAGCTATGATGTATGGTATGCCAAATATTTGGAGTAGTTCCTAAGTAAATTCAAGACAAGCAAAAAGTTATAAGTTTGTTTTAATATCAAACAAAAGAAATCTCGAAACGTTTGCAAGAGAACGATGTAATGAGGAATAAATCATATGTAGTAAAAGAAAACAGGAAAACCTGGCATTCTGCAAACATCTCACTGCTAACAGATTCGGCATTCCGCTCAAGTTTCCTTTGTTCATCCCCTAAACTTACAAATTCTTTGTCAAGAACTCGCATTTCCTCCTCTAAATTTGCTTCTGAAAATTCAACAGGCACACCTATCTCCTCTAAGACTGTTGCACTCTCAATATTCAAACCGTGTTTGTTAAGGTTATTTCCCTCATTTCTTTCTCTCTGCGATTCTTTATCAGATAGTATCCCTATGTGTGATCTGATGACATCACGAGAAGAGTCTCTTGATTCAACTGCATGACTCTGATATTTATGTGTACGATTATCTCTCTTATCAACAATCGTGACAGATAAGTCACCATCAGCATTACCTTTTTCCATACTACCACAAATAGATGTCTCACCCAGAAAACCAGTTCTCTCCTCATCAGCTATGGGCAATGCAGACACTTCGACAGATTCTCCACAAAAACTTTCAGAACAGTCATCATTATGCTGTTTAGTCATGGTGCACACCATGCGGCTCTCACTAGAAATATTAAATGCATTATCGGGTGAGATAACTGATTTAACCTCTGGCATTTCGTTGCTTCTAACATGTCTAACGTTATCAGAACCCAAAGATGGTTGTGTATCAAATTGTTTGGTTATCCCTCTCTGACCATCTGCATTGCCGGCTACAGTAGTGTTGGACTGCTGCTCATGTATAGCACCACTAGTTTTCAAGATTGTTATTTCATCCAGAGTTCCCTTTTCCTCTCTTTCATCCACAGTTTTGCTAAAACACAGACTATCTTGAGTTGGCTTGTCAACAACTAGATTAAGCCCTACTGTTTGGTTTTCTCCAAGAAGAATACCCCCGGACTCCTTATCACGTAATTCGAGCAGACTCTTCTTGATAGCCTCCTGCAGATCAGCTTCTTCTTCCAGATAGCCTTTTGAGCATTTTGTTATTGTATCATTCTCCTTGGAGTTACTAGCATTTACACAAGTAATTTCTTCCCTTGCCGCACGCTCATCCATACTATTATCCTCTGGGATTTGCTGATTGCTGAAAGTCACTTCAAACTTATTGACAACACTATTCTGCTCAACAGGCATTTCTTCCCAATCGCAGTCAGAAGTCGACGGTGAAGAGTTTTCTTTAGGATCATTTGTCACTGGTACTCCTGCTGCCAACTGAAGAAACATATCATCTTCGTCATTGAGATCTTCTCTACCACCACCATGTTCAAATGATATCTCTATTGAAGATGGATTTCGCAACACGGAATCATCATTCTGGTTATCCAGGTTCACAACATCACCTCTCTGAACAGGTAAATTTTGAAGAAACTGATCTTCAGAAGGAAAGTTCTCCCAGGCGCTAGATGTTTCATCGTTATCATTAGCTGTTCTCTCCTTTTCTTTCATCAAATGCAAGTTCCTCTGGATATCACGAGTCATTTGGATCCCCATGTGTCTGTTCCTTATTCTTAAACGTCCCCTTTCATCTATATATACTTCAATATTTTCATCAGGATTTGTAGGTTCGTCTCTATCCAACTCAATGGTAGCATCTGATTTATTCAGCGATGACACATTCTTAAGGGGGACTGGCAAAGACTGTTGTGACGTATTTTTCTGATTTTCATCATTTCTTCCTTCTCTGGCGGACGCAAATACTCTAGAACACATTAAAACTATCAGTTATATTCTAATACGAGAAAATCTCATTCTCTAATAGACTTCACACTGCAACTCACTCTTTATCGCCAGAAAAGGAAGATGAGAAAATAAACTCTCTGTTTGCTTCAGAAGCTATCCTAGATGTTTGAACTCCACCAACAGCCCTTCCACCAGCAGTTCTCTGAACTTCATTTATCTCCCGACGGAAGGCTACAGTTTTAAGATATGCTTCTATTTGCAGTTCAGAAAATTTTTCAGGGGCCTATACGCTCATAAAAGAAGAAACTTACCTAGTCAATTTTTTGCATCTCCTCATACAGAACAATGCATTTACATAATGGAGCAAGAATGAGTCAATGGTTTATGTGACTCACCTTCTTGACCTTTTGGTACCTTTGCCGATTTTCTGCCATCAATTTTTCTCTCATCTACAAGTAGTGACATTATTAAATAATTGTAACATCCATGAAATTAAACATGCGGAATAGAGCTAGTTACCTGAACAAGGAGATCAAGTTGCATGGATGGAGGAAGAGAAGCCAAAATAGCTGGGTCGACATCCCCATGTATTTCTGGCTAGAAAAGTAGACAAAATATTATGAGCAGATGAAGATGGCAAAGTATCAGACATCTTTTCCCTTTTCCGAAAAACATAATCCAAAGACACTGCCATATTTTTATTGAAGCACCGAAGATTCCATTCAGATGAAATTAATTTTCCCTTTTCAGAAAAAAGTCCAGCCAACTTGACGACTGATGCTGATTGCTTAACTAAAAAATCAACTTAAACAATTTATACCCCCCTGAATAATAGTGATTTGTAACTAAGCATCAGTGAAAAAAGAAGAGAAAGATGTAAAACATAGACCAAAAATTACCAATAGAATTTGCTCATCTTCCTCGCTGTCTTCTTCAGATGGGATTTCTGCTGTAGCAGAAGTCGTTGCTTTGTTAGTAATATTTTCTTGTTCTTCTGCTGCAAGGGATGCAGCCAACCTATATATAACCGAGACAGGGAAACACGAAATGACTACATGCAGGTAAACATCTTCAAGCAATATCTCAATTACTGCTTACATCTCATCCAACTTTTCCTGATAATCCTTTTCCAGTACTGAGGAATCCTGTTCAAGATTAGCCTTCATCTTGTTAACCCCATGCAACAAAACTCCCTTTCCCTTGGGATCATACTTCTGCTGCAAATTATTTGATAAAGGTGACAGTGAAAGAATTGAAAATTAGGGACTGAACATAAAACTACAATGAATAATCAACATGTTTGCTACCAAATGTTAAGTCTGGTAAATAGATTCCAAATGTTCTATATTTTAAACTATGAAAGGAAAGATGGAAGACTAAGGGCATAAGAATGCAAAAAAAAAAAAAAAAAAACTGGAAACACATCAGAAAAGCACAGAATAAACAGATTTTCCAGCTTCTCAAGATGCATGATTGTTGGTAATTAAAGAACAAAATAATCAAGACTCTGCCATTCTTGACAAGCACAACTAACTTCAAGATAGTTTGAGTGGCTTTATGCGGAGGCCCGAGATATGATCATCTTGTTGTTATAGGCCAATGCCATACCAACAGATCGTAACAACAACATTCTAACTAATGAATTACATAAGTACAGAAGTAGATAGTTCCTCTTCGCAGTCAGTAAAACTAACAGAAATCACCTAAACCAACCAGTCCAACAACACGATCTAACATTTTTCTTTGCAAGTGCAATGTTTACTCTTTACTTACCGGGGACCCTTTGATGGCATCATCAATACCACTTTTTCCGATCATTGATGCTGGAGATCTACATCAAATGAGGTCTTTAAAGGAATTCCACCAAATCCATGACCTTTAAGGTCAAAATAACTAGAATTTGTAACTTACGCCTCATCACGATTTTCCTCCTGAAAACAACTGCCTCCCACATCATCTTTCTCTGCAAAATTTCGCAAATTTTCTTGCACAGAATCAGTTGATACACGTTTCTTCTTCTCTCTAGCATTACTATTCTGCTGCAGTCTTTGGTTTTTAATATCCTTGGCTTGTTCCTTAAGCCTCATATCTTTGAGCTATAACAATATAAATCCCAAAGCAAGTTACTAGATAATATATAAATCTCGTAAGCTTCTAACTTCTTAATCACTGTACTAATCACAACCAATTAACAAAACTAAAAAGAAAAACCGTCACTGACCCGATTAAGCAGCAATTTCTCAGCCGTCTTCCGGATTTTGGTCTGAGCGTTCTCACGCTGACGACGACGCGCAATGACAGTGCGCCGTTTCAACGCCGGAGTACCTCCGTCAAAGACGAACACCGGTTTAGTCTTTAGGAACAAAAGCTTGCAAATCCTTCGGAAAAAGCCAATCAAGTGCGCGTTCTGCACCATATCTCCTTTTTCATCTCGCATAGCCTTTATAAACTGTACCATCCATATACTCGCATCTGCAACATCATCAGATTACCTTGGACTCTTCGTCTAGTAACGAAATCAAAAAGAAAAGAACAAAAACAATAATGTTGTTCAAAGGATCGCCGAAAATTTTACCGATGGCCAATCGTTTTCCGGCTAAGGTTTCAACAGAAACGCGGCGACCCACCGGTGCCAAGAGCTCCCAAAGCCCTTGCACTCCCATTTCCCCAGTTTCTTAATTTCTTTCACCGTTGAATTCTGCCGCATCAAAAAACCGTTTATCTACGTGTACCGACCATCGACGGCGGCCAGAGTATACGGTGTCGTTTTGTGTAAAGAGTCCAGGCCCGCAATATTAGATCGGACTCAATATTGGCCCACACCAAAAGTTTTTGTTTCTCTTATTTTCGTTTTTATCAATAATTCCAATCTACTTGACTATTTTTTTATGCTATGAAAATATGTACGTATAAAATTAATCTGATAATTTTACTCAAAATAAGAGATAAGATAGAGAATAGAAAAATCACTTATTGTTATTGTTTACAAATGATACATATCTATTATATTTATAAAGAAGTAAATCAGCAAAGATAATTAAAAAATAAGTTAGACATACGTCACATACGTCTTTACTGACTTTTTCAATACTGTTTTTTGATTATCTATTTTTAGCGAAGTATTATGTACTCACTCGTTAAAAACCTTATCATGTAAAAACTCAATGGGATAAAATCATGATAAAAGAAAAAGAGTACAGATACGTAATCTTCCCTTCGAAAAAATATATATAATTCCTTTTATATATCTCACAAATGACACATTCCAATATTCTGAACATTTGTTTTGAATGTTGTTGTAGTAAGCGTTTTTGTGAACAAATCTGCTGCATTGTCGGTTGATTGAATATACTCAATGTTGACTACTTGATTTTTCACAAGCTCTTGAGTATATGAGAAAAATCTTGGTGGGATATGTTTCGTCCTATCGCTTTTGATATAACCTTCCTTAAGTTGAGCGACACATGTAGCATTATCCTCGAACAATTTTGTTGGTTCTTTATTTGTAGTGATTCCACTAGCTTCTTGTATGTGATGAGTCATGTACTTAAGCCATACACATTTTCTACATGCCTCATTGAGTGCGATAATTTACGTATGATTTGAGAAATTGGCAACCAATATCCGTTTTTGTGAACGCCACGAGATCGTAGTACCTCCTAATGTAAAAACGTATCCGGTTTGCGATCGAGCTTTATGCGGATCTGATAAATATTCTGCATCTGCAAAATCAACTAGACCAAACAAGAAATTTCTGGGATAATATAATCCCAAGTCAATTGTACCTTGAATATAACGGAATATTTGTTTTATTCTGGTCCAATGTCTTCGCGTAGGGGTTGAGTTATACCTTGCAAGTAAGTTAGTAGCAAAATCAGTATTTGGTCTAATACAATTAACAAGATACATCAGTGCACCAATAGCGCTCATATAAGGTATCTCAGAACCTAAAATTTTCTCGTTATCTTCATAAGGTCGAAATGGATCCTTATCAATAGTAAGTGATCTATTGACCATTGAAGTACTCAAAAGATTTGTTTTATCTATATTAAAACGTTTTAATACCTTTTTGTTATAATTTGATTGATACAAAAATATCCCATCTTGGAAATGCTCAATTTGGAGTACTAAACAAAAATTTTTCTTTTCAAGATCTTTTATTTCAAATTCTTCTTTCATATGAGTTCTTGCATTATCAATTTTCTTTTAAATTCCAATTATATTCAGGTCATCTACATAAACATCAATGATCACAAAGCCTGATACAAATTTATTTATAAATACGCAAGGGCATATCGCATTGTTAATATATCCCTTTTTACTTATCCGATTATACCACATGCGTTCGGATTGTTTTAACCCATATAATGATCATTGTAATATAACCGAATATAGTTCTTTGGGTTCTTTAGAGATCTTTGATCTTTCTGGTATCTTAAATCCTTATGGGGTTCTCATGTATATATCACTATCAAGGGTTCCATATAGATATGGAGTCACGACATCCATAAGGTGCATTTCTAATCTTTTAGATGATAATGAACTCATTAAATATCTAAATGTAATTGCATCCATGACCAGAGAATATGTTTCTTCATAATCTATTCCCGGCATTTGAGAAAACCCTTGTGCAACAAGACAGATTTTATATCTAATAACCTCGTTTTTCTCATTTCTTTTTCTTACAAAAAATCATTTGCACCCAACTGGCACTACATCTTCAACTGTAATGGCAATGGATCCGAAGACATTTCTTTTTTGTAGAGAGAATAATTCATTTCTCATGGTTATTTGCAATTTTTCCCAATCATGTGTTTTTGATATTCTGTTACAGACATTGGATCTCTGTCATCATTTTTATTTTCAATTTTTTTGGATACAGAAAAGGAAAATATTCCATTAATATCATTTATCTCATTTCTAACCCATAATTTTTTATTTTAGGTACAATTAATTGAAATCTCATATTTTTTTTATATTGCGTTTATCTTTTGGACGGATTTTCTCTTCACGATTTTCAAAAACATGTTTGCATATGTCTTCCCGACATTCCGTTTGAATTAGTTTCTCAATAATCTTTTCACAAATATTTTAAAAATGTTCAGAACCTTTTAATTTTTTTCTCCCAAATACTTTTTTCGGAGATTTTTATCTTTTGATCTCATCGGTATCCCCCTATTTAACTGAACTTTGGGTTCATTTATTTTATCATCATCAATATGTTCTACATGAACATTAATTCTTGATGGGGCATTCACAACGGGTATATATGATTTCATCACTCGTTTTGTATCTGTAAATGCATCTGGCAACTAGTTTGCAATATTTTGCAAATGTACGATTTTCTGAACTTTCATTTCACGTTGTTTTGTGGGAGGATCAAGATACAACAAAGATGACGTACACCATTTAATATCTTCTTACATTTGTTTAATTTCTTCCCCTAACGTAGGAAATTCATTTTCATCAAAATGACAATCGACAAATCGTGCCGTAAACATGTCACCAGTTCGCGGTTCAAGATATCGAATAATACTTGATGATGTAAATCCAATATAAATCCATAATCTTCTATGTGGCCCCATCTTTATTCTTTGTGATGGGGATATAAGAACATAAATCGCACACACAAAAACTCGGAGATAAGATACATCGGGTTTTTGGCCAGATGTTAATTGTAATGGGGAATATTCACAATATGCACTTGGTCGTATCTGGACCAATGCTACCGCATGCAATATAGCATGGCCCATACTGAAATTGGGAGATTTGTTCTAAAAATTAACGGTATAGCAATGAGTTGTAACCATTTAATCAAAGACTCAGCCATGCCATTTTGTGTATGAACATGTGGAACCAGATGTTCAACATCGATTTCAAGAGCCATACAATAATCGTTAAAGGCTTGTGAGGTGAATTCACCAGCATTGTCAAGTCTTACTTTCTTTTATATTATAATCAGAGAATTATGCTCGTAACCTGATTATTTGGGCAATGAATCTTACGAAAACTATATTTCGTGTGGTTAACAAACACACATGTGACTATCTACTAGATGCGTCAATTAAAACCATAATGTATCAAAATGGCCCACATGATGGGTGAATAGGCCCACATATATTACCATATATTCTTTCTAAGAATACTGGAGATTCATTACCAATTTTGGCTGGTGATGGTCGAGTAATAAGTTTTCCTTGAGAACATGCTTTACATGAAAAATCACATGATTGAAAAAATTTCTAGTTTTTCAATGGATGGCCATTAGAGTTTTGCATAATTGTTCTCATCATAACTGATCTATGATGTTCTAGTCTTTCATGACAGACTTTAAAAATACTAGTAAACTTCTGGTTTACTATAGCGTATGATTCAACTATGTTTATCTTTGTGTAATATAATCCAGAGGATAACATTGATAAATTTTCCAATATATGTTTCCTCTCAGATATAATACAAAGATATTCAACATTATTTTTACTCATAGTCTCTATATGATATCTATTTTTACGGATATCTTTGAAAATTAACAAATTTCTGTGAGACTTATGAGAGTATAATGCATTATTTATTTCAAATTTCGTGCATTTTGGCATAAAAACTAGCTTCTCGAGAGTCTAATATTATCTTTGCATTTCTTGATATAGTACTCATGTTTCCAACGGAGTCACTTAAATCAAAACAGGAGAAATATCGTCTATCTTTAAGTATAGTGTGTGTTATAACATTATCTGGTAGACATATATCTCATTCATCAATTCCAATTTATGATATTTTCTGTGTTATAATTTATAGAAATGCATTAATAGTTTAAAGAAAATCATATTTCATAAACTACTAAAACCATCATTAATTTTTATTATACAAACATATTATACATGTCTTATTATCAGTTTTTTTATTTCTCATCAATCATAATCGATTTAATCCTCGTTGATACTTTCGAGATTAACAAGAAAATCTGTGATATCCAGATGAGTATCATCATTTAGACCACTAATGGAAGGCCCAAATCCATCATTGGCGAAGTTGGTTTCAACATTATTACTCTTGGGCTTTATTGATTCTTGATACAGATCGACGGAATATTTGGGCATACGACATATACGTTCCCAATGCCCTTTCATGTCGCATCTATAACAAACGTTCTTGGTCAGTTTTCTTATTATTTGACCACCCTCATTTATTTGGAAATCCTTATTTTTTCTAATGTTAAAACCCCTTTCTTGTCCACGTCTACGACCTCGTCCATGATCTCTACTACGTCTTCTGCCACGTACATACTCTCATCCTTGATAATTATTATTATTACTGGATGCTACAACATTCACTTCTGAGAATGGAGTCGATCCAGCTGGACGAGATTGATGATTTAACATCACGAGGTTGTTATTTTGCTCTGCTACAAGGAGTATTTGCATCAATTCTGAGTAGCGAATATATCATTTAGTCTGATATTGCTCTTGTAGGACTATATTTCCAGAATAAAATGTGGAGAGCGTTTTTTAAATCATATCATAATCGCTCATTTTATCACCACATAACATCATCCTAGAAGTAATTCCGAACAACGTGGGATTATATTCACCAACACTTTTATAGTCCATGAATCGGAGGTGTAGTCAATCATATCGAGTCTTAGGAAAGATCACAAATTTCTGATGAGCAAACCTATATCTTAATGATTGCCAAAGATGCACAAGATCTTCTTTTGTGATATATTCATTTTTAACGTATCGTAGAGATGCTGGCGTAAAAACACCATGGCCTTAGCCTTATTCCCATCTAACATCGTTTCTGATGGATCGATGGCTTTAAGAAGGACATTCGATCTCAGATGCACTGATGCCCAAGTCATATAGTTTTTTTCAAATACATCGAGGGCAATGATATCAATGTTTACCAAATTTGTCATGATATCTATATAAATAATTAAATCAATTGATATAACATTTTAAATATCATTTTAAAAGTTGGTAATGATAATAAAAGCATGTGCATATAATAAAGTAATTAAAAATAAAAGTAAATAAATAATCATCTTAGGAATACCATCCATGTGATTGAGGAGGTAGCGCCTACCATATTATTTCGAGGAGGCAGTGCCTACCACTCAATTAAGGAGGAGACATAATCTTTCACTCCATAAATAATATTGTAGGAGAAGGTATAACCTACCACTGCATAAATAATATCGTGGGAGGAGGTATAACCTACCACTCCATAATATCGCGGGAGTAAGTATAATATATCACTTCATAAATAATAACATGGGAGGAGGTATAATCTAGCACTCCATAATTAAATTGAGATAATAAAATAAAGTAAATAATATCATGGGAGAAGGTATAACCTACCACTGCATAAATAATATCGCGGGATGAGGTATAACCTACCACTACATAAATAATTAAATTGACATAATAAAATAAAATAAATTTTTACATGGGCGGTATAACAACGCAGTATTAAACTAGTATTTGGAGAGATGATCGTGCTGATAACGTGTAATAAAAATATCTAGAGAGATAAAATTAATCTAATAATTTTACTCAAGAGAAGAGAGGAGAGAGAGAAGAGAAAAATATCTTATTGTTGTTGTTACAAATGATGCATATCATCATATTTATAAGAGAAGTAAATCGGCAAAGATAATAAAAAAAAGAAGTAATACAGACGTCACATGCGTCTTTGCTGACTTTTTCAACATTTTAAACGATCAAATATTTTTTTTACTTGTGTAACAACTTAATAATTTAATATCATTATATCAGAAAATATATAGTCGAATTTCATAACAAAAAAAGAGAGATGATGTAATTATTGATTCATTTGTTTATCTTTTATATGATCAAATGTTTTTCGGTTATGTTTGAATAATAAATTTCGAATATACATTTCTCTTTGTATTTTTTCTTAAATCTTTCGAAAAAAGATTCTCAAAATTTTTTCTTCACAAGCCATATTATCGTGTGTTTTTTATTTAGAGTTGTTCGTTTGGCTAAAACTAACAACAGTAGCTAAATATGATTAACCATAATCTATTATAAATTATGATTCGTTTTAACTTACGTATTTAATAATATTATTTATTTTGGAACTAATGCAACGAATACTAAAAAAATTATCGATATGTTATTTTGATAAAAATGCTAATTCATATTTCGACAACAAGTTACCGCATAATTTTTTTAAATTTTACTATACATAACTTATAACTAGATAATTTTTTCACATTTTGCATGAACACATATTATAAACTCAAATTATTATTATATTTTATTAAAATATTATATCTATTGTATTATATATTTATTATATGAGATTAGTTTAATATTTATGTTTAAAATTTTTATGCCATATTTGAAAAGCGTCATCACATAAGTTTTTAGTCATAACATCTTTTTCTAATGATATGTAAATATTTTTTCAAAACTCACTTATTTTTTATTGTATGTAATTTTTTAATCATGTTACTTTTTGTACTATATGTAAATATTCTTTTTGGTGGAATTTGTTCTAATGAACATGATTTGTTGTGAAGTTAAAAATATGTTCTAAAACATAATTTAGAAATGGGATCTCAAATGCATCATGGCTAATATTGATTTGCGTTTTTACCAAAGACTAGTGATTGTTTAGTTAATAGCCATATTCTTGTTTGTTGCATGAATCTGTGATTGCAAGTCCGGCATATCGTTGTTAGTTTATTTTATACAATTTTTTGTGGCTAGTCAAATTGGTCAAAAGTTATATTTTATATCATAATTATTTTGACAGTTAATTAAAATAGTAATATGATTAAAAATATGTGACCAACCGTACGCAGAATTGTAATCATTATGAGTTACATATAAATAAACAACATATATAACAATCGTAACCATTATGAACAAATAAACGACCATGGTCAATATATATTTGGTAAATGTGTGTTTTAAAATTAATATTTAAGATGGGTGTGGAAATGTTTTTTAAAATAATGTTTGCATCCTTCTTCATTGACATCTAAAATGTGTTCGTGTTCTTTTCATCCTCTTTATTACCATCATCAGAAATTTTGGAGTCATCTTCATTTACAGACTCATGATCATCATCCTCGTTCAACCCTATTTCATCGCATCAGCCCATTGTCCTTCGTAACCAATACTATCGTCATTACCACCATACACAACTATAACACCTTAAAGGTTGATTCAACAACAACAACACTGTTGGATATGATTCAACAACAACAACACTGGTGGATATGATTTAACAACAACAACATTATTGGATATGATTCAACAACAACAACAATATTGTTGGATATGATTCAACAACAACAAAACTGTTGGATATGATTATGATTTAATAGTGAAAGCATCAGTTTGTAGTATTGGTGAAGACTTGAAGAATGTTCAAAAATATGAAAGCTTCTATTAAGGGAATATTATTTTGAATGAGAAAGTTATATGATCTCACCTGAGTCACACGTTCATGATCACCTTTTAACAGCTCATTTTATCTCTTTGTTAAAAACGAGATAAAGAGAGTTCTAGAACAAGAGATGAGCTTCTTCTTGCAATCACATATAGCTGAGAAAATAGAAAGAGAGAGAGAGAGAGAGAGAGATAGAGAGAGCTTTAGAGTGAGAGGATTACGAGCATTTGTATTCTCCCGAGATTCCTCTACTTCTTTCTTTTCTTTTCTTGCCTTCTTCTTTTGGTTTTTGTATTCGATCAGATTGTGATCAGAGCTGAGAGATCCAACTGTAGAAACCACGCTGAAGGTGTTTTCTGGTGACTTTATTGGATGCCGTTATGGGGGAGGGTGTTCACCCCGAACATAGCTGTGAAACCGTGAATCGGGTTGAACATATTGGTGTTGTTATTTAAGTTTGAGTCACAGGTATTGGGTGAATCATTGTCTTGATTCTCAACAATCACTTCAGATACGTCGTCGAGTGGGAAGATTATTCTTTCTTCTCTATGTCTCTTACGATTTGCAGATTTAATGATTGATTTAAATGAGGAAGAAAAAATTGAAAAACTGATTTAATGATTTTTGATTTTAGGGTTTGAATCAATTTGGGGATTGTTGTTTTGGAGTATGCAACACCATTTCTACTAAATAGGTTTTCATGGGATTTAATCTCATTAATTTTATTTGTTAATCGTTTTAATGTCGTATCTAAATTGAGCAAAAGTTCAAAATTAAAAAGAAAGTTTATTTTTAAGATAAAGACGAAGTTAAAGTGTTTTTTGCTACACGTTCGGAGATTTTAGGCATTGTTCGCGGACAAATTTGCATATATAGCAAAAGATATAAGTGAAAATTTGCGAAATGACAAAGAATAGTAACTTAATTTGCAAAATAACGTTTTCAGATTTTATCTATTATTCATTTTATGTAAAACCGATTTCACCTCTAATTCTACTCTGATTCCAACTGACACCACTCGTAGGAGTATTAGTTTTTTTATGTCAAATCAAATGCATTTACACTACATTACTATATATTCCGTGGAGAAAAAAATTTCTACATATTTTCTCTTTCCACCCACTTTTCCCCACCATTTTATTCGCGTTTCTCACCTCTCTCTTCTTCTTCCCCACCTCTCTCTTCTTCTTCCCCACCCTTGAATCTCTCTTCTTCTTCCCCACCCTTGAATCTCTGCAAAATAATCAATAACTGCTGCAAATCTGGTAACTCTTGCTGGAAAAGTGATGACGACCGGTGAAGGTGTAGGAATAGCGGTAAGTTTATCATCGAACGCGACTTATATAGATGCACGACTATCTATTTAACTCAACGTTGAAAGTTAAACGTGATTTTGTTTTTTAGCTTCAAGAAATTTATGATTTCATATGTTGTTTATACTGATTTTTACTCGAATCAATTTCTTTTATCGGTTGAAATACCGGTCATATTTATTATATCGCGTTACAATTGGTTTTAAAACCCAATTTCTAAGTTTTCTTTTAAGTTTTTGATATTTGATTATATGACTATTTATGAATTTCTCGAAACTCCGTTATTAGATCTACTCCCGGTAATATTTGTAGTTATTTTTTTCAACCCACCCATGATTTTTATCACACACCGGCTTTTGTTTATAAACTCATCATGTATCATGTAACGGTTTAGTTATCAATCTGGTTCTCTAATGATCTAACTTGATTATTCAATCGTTGTGTTCTAATTTGCTGTTCAATTATAATTTTAACTGCTATTTTTTTGTTTGGCCACAACTGCGAGATTTAAAACAGCTTCTATTTGGATCTTTGTCGTCGTCCCAAGCGTTGTTAGCTGATAAATTTTTTTTTTAAAACGATGCAAAGCTTGACGAAGAAAAGTTTGTTTGGTAAGAGAATGAAAAAGATGAAACGTAGTCAACATGATTAAACTGATTTTTAGATATTTATCAACACGATTATCATATATCTTGTATAATTAAAATATTTCTTAATATTTATCAGGGTTATTATACAGATATCATGTATTAAATCATATAATACATATGTTATAGCTACAAATTCAAAATATCTTTGATTACACGAAAACAAAGTTGATATCTAATGCATATGTTCCAATATCAAAATAAGAGTTAACATTTAACAATGTTATTATACATATACAAGTACAATTTATTAATGAGAAAGTTGATGAATTAGATATAAAATTTTTGTTGATTGGATGGCAAACATATAACATCGTCAATACCGTGTCATGTATTACCATGTATATTATTACTTGTATCGTTAACATAAATGTTATCAGTAATACTATTTTTATACATTTTAAAAGAAATTATAATATATACGGTAGATTTTACACCATCTCTTTTCTTATATAAGTCATACCATCTATTCTTATATACATTTTATAGTGTTTTTTACATATACATTCGCTGACGACATATATGAGTGATATTACGCTTGAATCATGAAAGAATCATATCATTTAATGCTCGCCGTAATGTTTGCATCCAACGGTTCGGATTATATGTTGAAATACGTTATAAACAGTACAATTGCATATTATATCACCATTAGTCAAAATCAGTCACAATCTCTGTCTCTTTTCAGTAGATATCGGTTAACATGTAGGGGTAAAACCGGAAAGGTAAAGCAAAAATGAACAGTTGAAAAATAATTTTTTTCTTAGTTTGCTATTTTACTAATTTCAATTTATCTCTTTGTCATTTTGCAAATTTTCCCAGATATAAACATAACTAAAAAAATAGTATTCAGACTTTAAAATTCAAAATTTTCCCGAGATATAAACATAACTAAACAAAATAACAAAAAAATTTAGTATTCAGAATTTTTAAAATCCAAATATATCTTTTATTTTTTCTCTGTTTCTCTTTTTTTTTATTTTTTATATGTTTTTTTCAAATTCAAAAACATAATTTTTATATTACAATTTATTATTTTAAACACCATATTTTTATTTAACGTGTTAAATAAATTAATAACAAATATAAATTACTAAAACAGAAATAGTTTATTTTTTAGATGTAGATACATTAATCAAAAAATTTAATATTAAATAATTTAATTAGCCTGATAAAAAAATTTAGATACATAAACAACATTTTATGTAACATAAAAAATGAATATATTTTAAAAATATATAACATACTATTTATAATGTTATTTATATATAATAATATATCTAAATATTTAACATGTTTATATAATTAAAAATATATATAAATTTATATACATCTTATTTTAATTTATAATACTTTTATGAAAAAAGGTAAAAAAAAACTCTCGACATGAACTCAATTAAAAATAAAATTGTAAAAGCTCATATTAACATAAATAGTAAATTAGTAACTCAGCCTTTCTCTGTCAAATCATTTTCATTTTCGTCACTTATTCTTTGTTACTGAGCTAGTCACTCTTTCTCGCCTTTGATATCTCTCCAATTCTTATTTTTAGGAGGTTGAAAAATTCAAACCTAAAGAAAGGTAAGATGCCAGAAGAGCGCAGATCTTCTTCTTCCTCCTTCAGCAATTGATTTATCGAGGCTTAGTACCAGCTTCTCAGTTTCTCCGCCTAGTAATTAATGGGGAATTTTCTGCCCAAAGAACCGCCGCCTCCGGTGGTGCTTGTCCCTCCTCTTTTTGATTTCCCTCCTCTCTCCGCCCGTACCAGGTAACCGATGTGAATCCCTTTTTTCCAGTTTGATTTTATTTTTGTTTCAATGCAATTTTCAATTTCTTTTATGGATTCTGTTTACAGAAATTTGTGGGGAGAATCTGTCTTGTATACCTGTATTATTTCAGTGTTATTTCAGTGTAAAATTGTTGGGAGACTCTGTCTTGTATACCTGTATTATTTCAGTGTTATTTTGGAATCTTTCATGCAAGCTTTCATGTTTTCGTATGTGTATCGTATTTCAGTGTTATTCATGTGTTGTCGTATTGATTTTCATTGGCATTGGGTTTGCGTTATTTCAACCGTTTTGTTGAGGTGATGCAGGATGTTGGAATCATCATATAATTTGCTGTTTGGGAAGCTTGCATTAAAATGTCTCTTTGAGGATTACTTTGAAGAGGCACGTCACTTCTCTGCAAAGTTCTTGTTGAAGCCTATTGATGATCCTCACGTGGACTTAGTTGCATCTGTATCCATTTAAAACCTCTTTGTTTTTTTGGATAATTAGGGATACTACAAGTTGAAAATTTCCTTAATAGTATAAGGTTTCGGGCGCTCTAGATCGTAAAATGGATGGAGATCTTATTGGAAATGCGCTGTTTCGCTGGCAAAGGTATGCAATACAATATGGCATTTAGACATTAGAATACTACTGGTTTCAGTATATAAATTTAGAATACTGCTTAATTTCCCCCCGCTTTAATTATGCAGTGATGTTGATGATCCCCATACTTTTGTGGACCTCTCTGTATGAACCTCAAACCCGTAAACTTCATGCTACTTTTGATATCTTCTGCTAATTCATCTTCAGTACAACAGTTTAATGTTTTCAAATTGTTTGTCAACATTAAGGGTTCTACTAATAAGGTCTTCTGCTTACTACCCGAAATATGGGATCGGAGCATTTACAGTTTACCCTTTGCTTTCGAAAAAGACGTAAGTCACATTTAGGTGCAGATACTCTCATTTTTTAGTTAGAATTTGATGTTTTCTTATAATGTAATATTACGTAAGATAAAAATATGTTGTTTCTGCAGTGAACAATTGTCTGATAAATATGGAATCATGGGGTTGAGATATGGCTCAACAAATTTATCTCTCGGAGCTACTGTCTCTCCTTTTGCTAGTAAGCACCTTTAGTTCCTCCATATCTTGTTCTTTCCTTCTTCATCCACAATTTTGACCCTTTTAACTCCAAATTCCAGCAAAGAACGAATTGCCAAAGAGTGCATGGCTGGTAAGCAAGATGGGAAGACTTACAGTAGGAGTGCAATATGAACCGCTATGTGAGTCAGTACATTCCATCGAACAGATTTTACTTGTTGACACATGGAATCTATGTATTGTGTGATTGAAAGAAAGTTGGCATCAATAGTCGTAATTGGACTTTATGGTAGATGAAACTGAAAGCAAAGACATCGCAAAATACAGAGATCTAAGGAACTGGAGTTGTGCTGCTGGATATGGAGTAGGGTCAAGAAGCCCCTTGAGCCCTTCTTTCAACTTTGGGCTTGAACTAGCGAGAAGCTCTCAGGTAATAGTAATACTTTTAAAGTCCGAGTAGATGAAAGCTATTATACTGTATATGCAAAAATCTTAACCCCTAACAATTCTCAAGCCCTCCATATTTTTTCCGTTGAGATATCAGTTTTCAAGTTTGTAGTACTTTTGTTAATTGTGTTCTTGGCCTTGCTGATTTTGTTTTACTTCTTGTAAATGCAGTTTATTGCTTCGTTCTACCAACATGTAGTAGTCCAAAGACGGGTACAACTCTTTGAAACTAGTTATTTTTATTTCTGTGCTGCATCTATTACCAGGTATAATATAACTTCTGGCTTAATCTGAATCGGACTTGGAACAGGTGAAAAATCCTTTTGAAGAAAACGAAGTAGTTGGGATCACAAACTACATTGATTTAGGTTTTGAGCTACAAACGAGGTAGTGAACATATCTGAGCAAAAACATTGTAGCTATTTTTTTTTCTTTCTATTTGGCTATATCCAAACATAGTTTTTTTGTTTTATATTGAAGGGTTGATGATTCCAAGACATCAGAGAGCTTCCCAGCTTCTTCACTGCAGATGGCTGCATCTTGGCAAGCCAATAAGAACTTATTGCTCAAGGTACCTTTTCGAGTGATCAGAAATATCTTTATAATAGAAACCATTATCTAAGTATGTAATGTTTTGGATTTGTTTTGCAGGGTAAAGTTGGAGCGCTAAGCTCAACATTCACATTAGCATTCAAGTCGTGGTGGAAACCGTCTTTCGCATTCAATATTTCAGGTATGTTCTCGATAAACAAATCTTCCAGTTATGGAGATTACCGATGAACAATCAAGAAACCCATCAAAATGAGTTGAATGATTTAACTTGAAACAAGAAATTAAAGCAAAATCTAGATGAACATAGATTTCTAGCACATGTTCATGTTGGTCGTTTTGCAGCAACTACAAATCATTCGACTGGAGAAACATCACTTGGATTTGGTCTCCGTGTTGATAACTTAAGAGAAGCAAGGTGAGTCCATTTTATGACTAGTTTTGAGATCAGTCAAACCCTATTTAGTAAATAATCTTTTCACCTTTCAATGTCACTCTCTGTTATAATGTGTTTTTGTGTTTCCTTTGAGAATTGCAGTTATCAAAGAGCTGATCCAAACTTCGTAATGCTGACACCAAACAAAGAACATCTCGCTGAAGGAATTGTGTGGAAAATGGGGAAGAGACCAATGTTTCAATCCGATTTAGACTCAGAGAAATTCAATGAACTGCCTAAAGAACTTAGACCACCTCAGAAGATTCTCTAAGCTTAAAACCTTCAATTTCTTTTCTTTTGTATCACTTTAGTTACTTATTAGATATATAGACCAAGTAAAGATTCTAGTAAGTTTTTATTAAAGGAATGAGATCTATATTAATAATAAGTGCAATTGTTTAAAATAACACTATTTCAAATTTTTGTTCCAAATATAATTGTAATTGTTTAAAATTTTGAAAATAACATAAATTTAATAATAAATAATTAAAAATCTCATTGTAATAAAAAAATTTAAAACATTAAATTGGGAAGAATAGTCCAAAACATTCTATTTTAATTTTATATATAGTTTATTTGAAATAAATAATTATTTTTACATAATAATTTATACTATTTTAAAAGTTTTATTTTTAATATGCTAAATTTGAAAAATAAATTTTAAAAAATATTATTTTAAAGTATTACTATAATAATAATAACTATTTTACTCAAATGGAGTGGTATAAAAGTGTCTACCGTTCAAAATTAAGACTGAAAATTCAGTTATTTAGTTTGTGATTTGATTTGGTTTGATTTGGTTTGGTTTGATTTGGTTTGGTTTGGGGAGTGTATTAGCATTTGTGAACACCTCTTCAACTGTGTTGCAGCTTTGTGGTCTTTCTATAACCAAACCAGTCTATGAGAGTTGCATAGTTAGGTCTCAAGCTTCGCTTCTCTTTGTGTCTATTAAGGCTTTAGTCATAATTTGAGTGGTCTACTAAGGCTTTAGTGTTAAATTGAGGGATTGTCCATCTCTTATGTTAGGAATATAATAAGACAATTGTCTAAATTAACAGTATTTTAAATTTTTGGTTGTAAATATAATATTAATCATTTAAATTTTCAATTTAACAATAAAATAATTAAAAATCTCATATTAATAAAAAAAATTAAATTCTAAATTACAAATAATGAACTCAAACATTATGTTTTAATTTTATATATAGTTTATTTGAGATAAATAATTATTTTTACATAATAATTTGTGTTATTTTAAAATTTATAGTTTTAAAATTCTAAATTTGAAATATAAATTTAAAAAATGCTATTTTATGATATTATTCAATATAGTTTTCCAAATTCTACATTTGACAAAAGGAAATAAAGAACACTAGTCTTTGTATTTCATTCGACTTGAAATAAATTCAGTTTTGAATATTTGATAAAAAAAAAATATATTATAAATTTCTGATATTTGTTAAAATTTCGTTAACTATGTTTAGTTATGTTATTAAATTTGTATCCAAAATCAATCTAAATCCAAATCGAATGAAAATGAAATAAGATTAGGTCTTTTATATTTTTAAACTTGAAAAATTCAAGTCTAATTAGATTAAATAACTTAATATCCCTCATAGGTTTATCAATTAATTTGGTTTATTTTTGGATAATCCAAATTGGATATATGACTTTCTATACGATTTTGTTCCGGTCACTAGCCAAGAATAATAAAAAAATTTCTATTTAACATTAAAAAATAATTTTTTTTAAAATGATATTTTTCAAAAAATGATATATTTCATTACAAAAAATACTATATTAAAAAAAATTATAACATGATGTTTAATCAAATGTAACATGATAATTTTAAACATAAATTATTTCTAAAAATAAATTAATTAAATGTAATACAAAAATTTTAAACATAAATATATTTTAAAATAATAAATTAATCAAATATAACATGATAATTTTTTTTAAAAAATAATAGATATGTCATTGAAAAAGATGATATAGCTAAAAAAACTTATGACATGACGTTTACTCAAATGTAATATGACAATTTTAAGCATAAATTATTTCCAAAAAATAAATTAATCAAATGTGATAGAAAATTTTTAAGATAAATTTATTTTAAAAAATAAATTAATCAAATATAACATGACAATTTTAAATATAACTTTATTTCCAAAAATGAAAAAAAAAATCACATATATTATGGAATCTGGTCAGATATTAATAAAATGATGACTCAGTTCTGGTGGGGAATCTCTTCAGATAACAAAAAATGGTTTGGATATCTTGGAAAAATATGGCTAAGTTTAAATTTACTGACGGTATGGGTTTTCGAGAACTAAGTATTTTCAATCAAGCTTTACTTGCTAATCAATATTGGAAATTGATGAATCGGCCAAATAGTTCGCTATTTAGTGTTCTTAAGAGTCGATATTTTCGGAAAAGTAATTTCCTTGATGCCAAGAAGAGTTATCGATCGTCTTATGGATGGACATCTTTGCTTTATGTTTGATCTTTATTGTCATCTGGATTACAATATTCTATTGGTACCGGACATAATATCCCTATTGGTACACACAATTGGCTTCCTTCTTTGCCTCCAAGAGCACCAACATTATTGCCATATATGAATCCCACTTTACCGCTATCTATACTCATTGATCCGACAACTTCACAATGGAATGAAAAAATTATTGGAGATCTTATTGAAAAAAAAGATCATAATCATATATATAAGATATATATTTATCCGACATCTATGGAAGACAAGTTATATTGGCACTATACTTCGGTTGGAATCTATACAGTTAAATCAGGATATCATCAAGCATTATTCCTATAAAATCAACAAGAACAACATAACAACATTTCATCTATGGGAAATGATCTGGAAAAGGATATTTTGTCCATCAATATAGCATAGAAAATAAAACATTTTCTATAGAGGATGCTTTCCAATGCAATTGGATTAAAATCTAACTTATATAATCGACATATGATCATGGACAATCTATGTCCGAGATGTGATCTTCATGAAGAATCAACGAGTCATGTATTCTTTCAATGCCTTTATGCTGAAATGATTTGGAGAAAATTTGGATTTTTAAAAATTAGTTTATGTGGACAACAAACATGCATTTAAGAAAAGGTACGATTACTTATCTCAAATTTTAAAGTTTTAGATGATAATGCGGAACAAAAATATATGTATTTTTGGATAATTTGGAGACTATAGAAGAGTAGAAATGCCCTCTTATATAATCGACAAAACATTCCTTTTGAGAACATTATTAAAAGAAGTTTTGAGAATATAAGTGAATGAAAATATTCTATTCTTACATCAATAGAGCATCACCAATTAACAAGATCATCTCCAACATCTACCAATTGGATTCCACCACAACTAGGTTAGATTAAATGCAATTATGATACAGCTCATTGTGAGGGCAATCAACATTTAGCTCTTGGTTGGATAATTATGAATAATCAAGGAACTTTTTTCCATGGAGCAAGTGGAAAATTTCAAAGTCGACATACAATAATAGAAGCGGAATTCACAACGCTAATTTCGTATATACAAGCGGTTCTTTCCATGAGCTATACAAAGGTGGAATTTGGAAGGGATAATCTCCAATTAAATAAAATACTCAATGAAGGAATAAAAATTTTGAAAATCCGAAACTATATGGATACTATCCGGTAATGGACATCCTATTTTCAAAAATATAAATTCTTATACAGAAACCGACGATCAAATCAGGTGACAGACAAGCTGGCGAAGAATTCAATAATGTCTAATTCAACTTGGTCTATTTATCATGTTTGTCCTAATCATATAATTAATATTTGCAAGTAATATATTATATAGTCAGCAAAAAAATCATATATATTATGGTTATGACCACGTGTAGGAGTGAATTTACAAAAAATGATATGACTAAAGAAATATGATTAGAAAAATTATTATCTCCAATACATTAAAAGAGTAGTGAGTTCTGAAGAAATATTTACATGACATAGATAAAAAAATTATGATATGATGTTTAGTCAAATGTTATAATTTCAATTTTAAACATAAATTTATTCATAAAAATAAAGTAAATCATATCTGTTAAACTAGAAATGAGTTCACAAAAAAATTTAATATCATGTATGTTTTCAATTTTATGGTTATATTTAGGTTTTATGCATTTATAATTATTTCAAATAATTAATTTGGTTTAATAAATTATAATCAGTAATTTGAATTTTTTCAATCATGATTATTATTTTTACATGTGTATTGAGTTGTTCATATTCTAATCAACATTCAATTATATAATTGATATTTTCAGAAATTAATATTTAAAAATAAAACTTAATTTTACAAAAAATAGCTATAATATACAAAACTAATGGTTAAAAATTGTATTTTATATAAATTCATAAGTTTTAATATAAAATTTTACCAAAATATAATTTATATGTAATTTTACTTTAAAAATAAAATCATAAGTACATTAAAAATTAAAAAAATATAATTTTAATAGTTTTAAATATATAAAACACAAATAAAATTTATCTTATATAATAAATATATAATATAATATATATAATATTTTAATTAAATATAATAATAGTTCAAGTTTATAATATATTAAACTGACGTAAGTAATTATCTAGTACAATATTAATTTAAATGGATAGTTTAATTTTGATGTAAAAAATTATAGCTTAATTTAAAAAATGTTAAAAAAGGTTGAAATAAAACAGAGGCCACAATCCTATTGTCCATGAACAGAGAAAAGTAATGGCGACGAGTCGTTCGCTTCTCCTTTCTACTCTCTTCCTTCACTCTCCTCCTTCCTCCCAATTCTCTACTGGAACCTTCTTGAATCTCTCTCAGCGATCGTCTCCCACTTCGATTTCTCTGTATCCGATCCGATCCAGACGCTGTTTTCGAATTTTCTCGAAGCTTCCACTAGACGACAACAGAGACGATGCTCTTCTCACGCCGTTGTTCTCCGCCCTCAAACCTTTTTACATCCTTTGCTCTTCCTTCGCTTTGTCATTTTCCCTATTCGCTGCGTCTCCCGCCGTCGAATCCGCTGCAGCGTTCGTTGTGACTACTCCACGAAAACTCCAGACAGATGAGCTCGCAACGGTTCGTTTATTCCAAGAGAACACTCCATCCGTTGTTTACATAACAAATCTCGCCGTGAGGTATCGATTTTCTCCTCTCGTACTTTCTTACCGATCCTGAATTTGATTCTCTTCGTTTAATTGATGAAAATTCACAGGAACGCCTTATCTCAATTACTAGTAAACGTGAGTGTAGCTCATATCCAAAAACTAGCGAAATGCTGAAGAATTGCCAACGCTTACATATTAGATTAGAAATCTTCCAAACTTCTAAACGTGTTTTACATTAATAGAATAGTTGGATTACGTTTTTTTCTTCTTAATATATGGATAACTGATCAATTTCACCACTCCTCATCAACTGGGTTTGCATGTAAAATGTGTAATCTTCTTCTCTTCTCTTAATACTTTGAAGAGTGTTCTAATGGTATTTTGTCTCTCGGGGAGGATTGAATTAGGCAGGATGTGTTTACATTGGACGTGCTTGAGGTGCCTCAAGGTTCTGGTTCAGGATTCGTGTGGGATACGCAGGGTCACATTGTTACAAATTATCATGTCATTCGTGGTGCTTCTGATCTCAGGTTGTTGAAATTTTTTTGATACTTGAATTCATTTGTTCGTTCCTTCCTTGGAATGATCAGAATTCTGTTAAAAAGAAGCTGTTTTTAGTCATTGGTTCATCTAAGATATGGAAGTTAGTAAATGTGTGTGATCCATGACAGAGTCACTCTTGCTGATCAATCAACGTATGATGCAAAAGTTGTTGGATTCGACCAAGACAAGGATGTTGCGGTTTTACGTATTGATGCACCGAAAGACAAATTAAGACCTATACCTGTAGGAGTCTCTGCAGATCTTCTTGTTGGACAGAAAGTCTTTGCCATTGGAAATCCCGTGAGTAACAGTCATCAAATATAAGTTTTATATACACACACGCTTTAAAGCATGAATCTTTGTATGTTATTTTTCTATGCAGTTTGGACTTGATCATACGCTTACAACTGGTGTTATAAGGTACTGAAAATGTCATTGTCTTGTAGTTGCTTTTGATGTTTAATCTGGAATTGTTTGTGTATTATTATGTGTACAGCGGTTTGCGAAGAGAAATTAGTTCTGCTGCAACAGGTCGTCCAATTCAAGATGTGATACAGACAGATGCAGCCATTAACCCTGGTAACAGTGGAGGCCCTCTACTAGATAGTTCAGGAACTTTAATTGGTATAAACACCGCAATTTATTCCCCTTCGGGTGCATCTTCTGGAGTTGGCTTCTCGATCCCAGTTGACACAGTGAGTTATGTTTTATTGTAACCCAGATTTCTCAGTCATTGAATCCACTAAAGAGTGAGTATTCCAAGCTCAGTTGATCTCATTGTTCAGGTTGGTGGTATCGTTGATCAGTTGGTGAGATTTGGAAAAGTCACAAGACCAATCTTAGGTATCAAATTTGCACCAGACCAATCTGTTGAGCAATTGGGAGTTAGCGGTGTGCTCGTCTTGGATGCTCCTCCTAGTGGTCCAGCTGGGAAAGCCGTAAGCCTTTGCGCTGCGAATCTCTGCTCTGCTTTGCGTTGTCAACATTAAAATTTGGCTTTGATTCGCAGGGACTTCGGTCAACCAAACGCGATGGTTACGGGAGACTAATACTAGGAGACATAATCATGTCAGTTAACGGTACAAAAGTAACCAACGGGACTGATCTTTACCGGATTCTCGATCAATGTAAAGTCGGCGATGAGGTAAAATACGGATTTCTGTTTACTCTTTTACTTTTCACCTGTGTGTGTGTGTGTGTTTGACATTCTGATGATTTGCTTAGGTCACTGTTGAGGTTCTAAGAGGCGACCACAAGGAGAAAATCTCTGTAACTCTGGAACCAAAACCCGACGAGTCTTAGAACTTTTGTTCAAAGAAGAAATGTTCTCTGTAACGGTAAAGTTAAACTTCTTTTTGTGTGTATCAATTCTTCGGGTATTTAGATTTTCCAATTGTGTACATATAACAGTAGGCAAAAACATTCATCAAATCCAACCAGAACCGAATTTTATAAAATAACACTTTTTAATTTTTTTTAAAATAACATCATTAATTAAAATTTCAATATTTACATAAATTTAAAATTAAAATGAATTAAATTTTTTTATTAAAACTAAAATAAAAATTCAAATATTATATTTTAAATTTATTTATTATTTATTTAAAATAAATAAATATTTTTTATAGAATAATTTGTGTTATTTTAAAATTTTTTATTTTATTGTGTTAAAATGTCAAATAAAAATATTAATTTTAAAATATTATTCTTATTTTTTCAGATTTATTCGAACAATATTAGTTATAATGAGCTAAAATATTAAATATATTAAAATATAACATTAATTAAAAGAATTTAGTTATATAGTTTCAACATAAACTAATTTATTTATTTTCAATTCAGGATTACAAAGTTACTACACAAAATTTTTGAAATACAAATTATTACATATGACATATGTTAAAAATAATATAATAAAGAAGTGATTTAACGATTTCTGGAATACGAAAAAAGTAATTATATGTCATATATGTTTATGTTAATAGTTATAATTTTCTGGTAAACTAATTTATTGATTTCAAGTTAAAATTACAAAGTTACTATACTATACAAAATCATCGGAACACAAATTATTACATAAGGATATATGCGACATACACCTTAATAGGCCTGTCAATTTGGCTCATTACCCGCGGGTCCTGCCCCGTTTGACCCGCCGCGGGGCGGATGCGGGTCGAAGGAAAAAAAAAAGTTTATATGCGGGGCGGGTGCGGGTCGAAATTTTGGTATTGCGGGGCGGGTGCGGATTTCGTTTTATTATTTTGCGGGTTGGCGGGTACCCGCAAATTTTAGGTCAAAATTATTTGACCAAAATTTAAACTAATTTAATTATAAACCAATTTAATTTTAAACCAATTTAATTCTAAAATAATTTAATACCAAACTTGATATTCAAAATTTATATAATTTGATGTTTTAAAAATTGAATTATGATATATTTGATGTATTAATTTTAGATTTATTATTATTTAGATTTATTTTAATTAAATATTTTAAAAAAAATTTAAAAACGAAGCGGGTCGCGGGTCACCCGCAAATCCGCTAGATTAATGCGGGGCGGGTGCGGGTTTTAAAAAAATGATTTGCGGGTTCTACGGATAAAAAAAAATTTTGAAAAAAAATCTTTAACCCGCCGCGGGGCGGGTCATGCAGGGCGGGTCTGACCCGCTTGACAGCACTACACCTTAAGGACGATACACTAAATTTGACAATACTTTCCCTATACTAAATTCATAAATTTTTGCTGCAAATCTATCGTTAGATAAATTTCCAAAAATAACATAAAATTATTATATGAAAATAATTATTTATCTTAAATAAAATATAAATAAAACTGTATTTAAGTTTTTTTTCAATTATAATTTAGATTTTCTAGATTAACAAAATGTGTTTTATCTATTTTGATATTAAATTAGTATTATTATAAAAAAATTAAACTAATAATGTTATATTTAAAATAAAAATTAAAAATTTATATTTTAAAATTTATATTTTTTATGTGAGTTTTTTATGTGGTTAATATTTTTGGTTAAAAAATTAAAAACCGATATTTTGATATAAACTAACATATTAATAAATAATAAAATTTTCAAAAAAGACTTAAAATTCAATGAAGAAGAAAAAAAGAGAGAGATACGAAACAATTTGGATGAAGAAAAAGAAAATAATACACAGTATTATTTGTGCTTTTTGTTTAGTTAACGTCTCCGATTGCAAACTATGGAGTGCATTGTTAACAATCATAATAATAATTTTATATAATTAGTAATAAAATTATAAGTTAAATTAATACAAAATAATAAACTAAATAATTTCAAACTAAAATAAAAAAAATAATACACCAAAATTTTAATTAAAATATTTAATATGATAATCAGAATCTTGTACATATCTATCTGTGATGTTTTAATACATAGTTTCCATTGTTTTATCACCGGTCAATTAATATGAAATATGTTTATGTTCATCATCATTATCGATTTATTTTCATTGTTCTTTTTTTTCATCACCATAAGTATAATATTTGTGTGATTTACCAATGTAAAAAATCAGTTCTTTCGATGTAAATCCCGAATGAAATTGTATAGTGTCACTGTTACTATTACAAATTTAATCCACTTATTCAAATTATATTTTGGATGTTTACGAATCCAAAATCTTTCATTTTGATTTTTTTTACTTCAAATGTCCTTTTAATCACTGATCTCAAAACAAAATGTTTTCGATTGAACAATTTTTGTGTGTTTGTTAGTGGTTCTGCTCTACTAAGTTGACTAAGATGATATCGAATTCTACGATGCAAACCAAAATACTCTGGTTTAATGGGATATCCGGAGTTAACTAAATAGTACTTTTCATTAGACGGATGTGAAAAAAGAATGTACATTCCCCCACACAATGAGTTAATATCTTTATATCATGTGTTTTATCATGTAAACCTATATATGTGTATATGAAATTCACATCGAAGTTATGTATACTAAAGATATTCATTTTAGGTTCTAGCTTTCTATCTCTATTTCTTCGGTTCGAATAGTAGAGAGATTTCGGTCATGATTTCCATCAAGTGATATAATACAATATTTCTAAAATGGACAATATCGATCATTTGTCTTCAAAATAGGGTTTATTTTTGAAAATTCAGCTTTTTTAATTTTAGTGTATCCGCTGGAAAAACGATGATAACGTTTAAATCGTCATCAACTTTTCTTTTCACTATATCCAATAATCACTAATATTTTTTAGCTATCACCTGCATTGTTTTATTTTGACCAACCAATTCAAAAAGTTATAACCAAGTAGAACAATTCATGAGCAGTTACTTAAAAATAAAGGAATAAACTTTGGCTTAGTGAAAACAACCATAAAAGTAAAAAGAAAAATATGTGTAAATTACACTAAAATAAGAAAAATCTAAATCGAATCCTATTACCTAAAAATAAATAATACTAAATGAAAACGTTATTATTAGAAATTTCGACGGTGCAGAAGAGATCTATGCCGTTGTCTATGAAGATGGATTTGGATCCGAGTTTGCAACTAAACCGAAGATGAATCGAAATGATGGAAAAGGTGAGGGTAAAAATAGAGAGGATATATACAGAGAAAAGTTAGAGTTTTCGCTGATAAACTATGGAGTTTTGAAGAACATGAGTTTTGCTGGAGAGTAATGTTAGAATAAGAATTATTCTTCTCTTATTGTTAAGATATTTCTGCTTTAAATATGCACATCCCTGATTTTGTGTACTTTTCATCATTTTGTGTAATAATCTCATGTATATATAATTATATAAATATATGAAAACGGTAAGGAATATTACTGTGACTTTCATGGTATGAGAGCAAATTTTTTGCTACTAAACCTCGTCGTAGCTCTCTTTTTTTTTTCTTCTTGTTTTTTATTCTCTTTTTTTATTCTTCTCTTTAATGGTCAACCTGCTGTAATTGAGAGAGCTTTTAGTGTGACTAACATTAAGCCACACATTCCTCTGATTTTATATCTAGATAATCATAATTATGATGCATGGCGAAAATTATTCCTCGCTCATTGTGTTACCTTCGATGTAGAAAGTCATATGGATGGAATTACCGTTCCTAATAGTAATGATGATATCGTTTGGAGAAAAAGAGATGGTCTAGTAAAAATTTGGATCTATGGAACGTTGGTTCCGTCATTGTTCCGTAATTTATTCAAAACAGATGGGATGGCATGAGAGGTGTGGATTAGAACTGAAAACAAATTTCACAACAACAAAGAAGCACATGCAATTCAGCTTGACAATGAGCTGCGCACAACGGAGATTGGTGATCTCTCCATCGAAAATTATTGCCAACGTCTTAAGTTTCTTGCTGATCTTCTTACTAATGTTAATGCTCCAGTCAGTGATCGAACTCAATGTTAATGGTCCAGTCAGTGATCGAACTCTGATTATGTATTCGCTTATTGGTCTAAATGAAAAAGTTGATAACATAATCAATGTTATCAAACATCGTGAACCATTTTCAACTTTTGACAGCGCACAGTCAATGTTTCAATGGAAGAAGATAGACTTAAGAAATCACATAAACTAGCTTCTACCCACAACGACCACTCCTCCTCAAACACGGCGCTAACAATAACTTCTCCAAAATAATTTGAAAATCCATTGCCAAAATGGAGATTTAATACATCTCGTGGAAATAGACGCAACAATGGAAGTCGTTTTCGAGGAAGAAACAATTTTCATCAACTACCACTATATCTCCCATATCCTAATTGGGCTCCAAATAATCAGTTTTGGCCTAATCAGTTTTCCATGTATCCAATGCAGTATGGACCCTGGAACTCATTCGCTGGTCCTTCACATGGCATTCTAGGTCCAAGACCTACTCCTACTCATCTTCCCGAAGCTAATGTCACTCAGCTCACTCAACCAACAACTGACTTGGTAGAAACCTTCAACACCATGTCACTTCGTGATCCTTCTGCTGGAAATTGGTTCATGGATTCAGGAGCCACATCTCATCTTGCATCTTCACCAGGTATTCTTAACTTTGTTCTTTATCACAACACCAATAAATCAGTCATTGTCGGCAATGGATAAAAAATTCCAATTGTCTCTTTTAGTCATTCCTCATTATCATCTTCTTCCCGACCTCTTGCCCTTAATAATGTCCTAATTGGTCCATAGATTGTAAAAAATCTCATTTCTGTTCGCCAATTTACCACTGATAATTAGTGTTCCGTTGAGTTTGACCCTTATAGATTTTCTGTGAAAACCTTCGCTCTCGGAAGACACTTCTCCGCAGTGAAAGCTTTGGTGATCTTTACTCTATTCCAACCTCTTCAACATTTTCAGCTCTTCTTGTCTACACTCCTAACTTGTGGTACAAGCGTCTAGGACATATCAATAATCAATATCTTAGTTCTATTATTTCCTTGAACTCCTTATGTTCTAATAAAAATAAACTCCCAAATTCTTGTATGGCTTGTAAATTAGGCAAACAAATAAAGTTTCCGTTTCCACAATCTCAAAGTCAAGTTTCTAAATCTTTTGATATAATCCATTCTGATGTTTGGCATTCAACAATACCAAGTATCAACGGGATTCATTGTTACGTTCTATTTCTTGATGATTACTCACATTTTCTATGGGTATATCCGTTTCATAACAAAAGCGAAGTCTTTTCAAAAAAATTCCACTTTGTCACTTTAGTCAAAAATCAGTTCAAGTATCAAATTAAATCTTTCCAATGTGATAATAGAAAAGAGTTTAACAACTTTGAATTTCATAATTATTTTGATGTCAATGGCATCAACGTCAGATTTTTTTGTCCTCATACTTCCCAACAAAATGATAAATATGAACGAATGATTCAAACAATAAACAACATGATTTGATCTCTGCTTTTTCAAGATCAACTAAGACCCATTTATTGGGTTGAAGCACTCCATGTAGTTGCTCATCTTCTAAACATTCTTCCAGCATCATCAATTAATAACTGTATCCATTATTCTCTTCTTTACAACAAAATACCTTCTTATGATCATTTGAGAATATTTGGCTGTCTTTGGTTTCCTAACATAAATCATTTCAATCTTCATTAACTTTTGCCAAGAACAACTCCATGTTTGTTTTTTGGTTACCCTTCTCACCATCGCGGCTATCGCTGTCTGGATTTGAAAACAAATAAAATCATTATCTCATGTCATGTTATCTTTGACGAAGAGATCTACCCAGCAGCAACTCATCATAAAAATCTTCAATCAACATATAATTTTTGGATTCAAATGACGATACATCTCTAATTTTCAAATCTATTTTTCAATTGCCAGTTTCTCAATCAATGATTCCTCCACCACCTGTTCCTCAATCGTCTAACTCATCCACAATTATTTCAATTGTACCAACTACCTCAATTCCGGTTGCTGCTCCGAAAAATCATTCAATGACGACGAGAAGCAAACATGGGATACATAAACCTAAGCCTATTCTCTCTCTTATTACTTCCAAAATTTCACCTCTTCCACACAACCATCTTCAAGCTCTTTCTGATCCAAAATGATCTACTGCAATGACTGATGAAAATGATGTTTTGCTTAAGAATAAGACTTATGATATGGTGCCTCATCTCCTAGGGGAAAACATTATCAGGTCGATGTGGTTGTTTAAACATAAGCTCAATGTAGATGGTACATTAAAGCGATATAAAGCCAGATTAGTAGCCATGGAAAATCTCAAGAAGCATGTGTTGATTATGAAGAAACTTTTAGCTTTGTGGTTAAACATTAGAACTGTCCTTAATATTAGTCTGGCTCGCGATTGGCCAATACATCAACTTGATGTTCAAAACGCTTATATATATATATATATATATATATATATATATATATATATATATATATATATATATATATATATATGCGTGTGTGTGTTTTAGCTCCCTGGTCTTCAAGACAAAACAAGATCTAATCATGTGTGCAAGTTAAACAAAGCCTTATATGGATTAAAGTAGGCGCTAGGCGCTTGGAATGCTCGATTTGCTAAATTTCTTACTATCATTGGCTTTTTGCATGCAAAAGTGATGTTTCTCTATTTGCTTACACGAAAGGAATTGAACAAGCATATCTTTTATTATATGTTGATGATATTCTTCTTACAGCCTCTACAAGGTGCCTCCTTAGTCGTATCATCTCTTCCCTGAAAGGAGAATTCCCAATGTCATATTCAGGACCACTTCATTATTTCTTAGGTGTTAAAGCAGAGTATAATAATGATGTTATCTTCTTAAGTCAAAGTGCATACGCTCCAGAGGTTATTGATAGAGCTAAAATGACACACTATAAGCTGATCTCAATGCCAGTTAATCTTCAATCAAAGATGTCAGCCAGCTTTGGAGAACCGGTTTGTGATCCAACACTTTATCGATGACTTGCAGGAGCTCTTCAATATCTAACATTTACCAGACCGTATATGTCCTATATGGTGCATCAAATCTGTCTCTAGACAACCACACCTTGAAGCTTTGAAATGCATCATTCGGTATATTTAAGGCACTAAACTACATGGTCTGCAACTCCATAGAGAGGCGATTAATGAGTTGACAGCTTACTCTGATGCGGAATGGGTTGGATGTCCGGGCACAAGACGTTCTACTTCAAGCTACTGTGTCTTTTTGGGCACAAATTTGGTGTATTGGTCTTCAAAACGATAACCAACGATTTCTCGGTATAGTGCTAAAGCTGAATATAAGGGAGTTGCCAACATTGTGGCTGAAATTTGTTGGCTTCGTAACTTGCTTCTGGAATTATATTGCAAAGTTTTGAAAGCATATGTAGTTTATTGCGACAATATCATCTATGTTTACCTCGCCAACAACCCGGTGAAATATCAACAGACTAAGCATATTGAGATTGACATTCATTTTATCCGAAAAAAAATTACGATGGGTCAAGTTAAAGTTATTCATGTGCCTTCCGTATGCTGACATATTCATAAAAGAATTACCAACCTCTCTTTTCAACGAATTTAGATCCAGCTTAACTTATAAAACAGACAACGTTTAAATTGCAAGAAGATGTTAGAATAAGAATTATTCTTCTCTTAACAATTGTTAAGGCATTCCATTTGCACATGTCTGATTATGTGTAGTTCTTCTGATTTTGTGCAACAATTTGATGTATATATAATTATGTAAATATATGAAAACGGTGATTATATACAGTTTTTCTGATTTTGTGTAACAAATATATAATTATGTAAATATATGAAAACGGCAAAGCAGATTACTGAACTTTAGAAAAATATCAATTACGATAGATTTAAGATTAAAAGTAATTTATAAATAATTTTAAGGATAACCCAAAAACAAAATCAAATGTAATAAATTACTTTGTTGATCGGTATAAATTTCAAATCCGATCTGAAACCAATAATCATTAGTCAAATCATTTATCGTCCGATTCCAAAGTGCCATGTGACACATTACTTTGATTTAATAATTAATCAATATTTGCGATGTCATTAGTCATTATTAAATACGATAAATGACTGATCATTATCAAGCACTGATCATCATTAGTGGGAATCGTCTTCTTCTGTGTATTCCTTTTTACAAAATCTCATCATTCTTCATTGGTCGAAATTTTTTCAAGCACTGCTCGGAGATAATGGAGGCAGTAACATCGTTAAAGCCGTTAATTAGAGTCGCTGCTCTCTCCGGTTCCCTCCGTAAAGGATCTTACAACACTGGTCTCCTCCGTGCTGGTATGTCCCCTTTTTTCGCTTATGAATTTTTGGGGTTTCGTTTGTTAACTTCTTTTTGCGGTTCTTTCTTCAGCGATTGATTTGACGAAGGATTCGGTGCCCGGGATGCAGATTGAGTATGTCGACATATCTCCTTTACCGTTAATCAACACCGATCTGGAAATCGAAGGTACTTATCCTCCGGTGGTCGAAGCTTTCCGGCAGAAAATCCTTGACGCTGATAGCGTTCTGTTTGCTTCCCCTGAGTACAATTACTCAGTATCAGGTACTTAATCAGGTTTTTCTTATGCAAACGTCTTCATTTCTGGGTATAAGATTGCATCAATTGAATCTGGATGTAATTTTTGATGTTTAAGGTTTGGTTTCATCTGTTAGATGTGAATGGGTTATATATAGAGTCCATAGTTTTGATTTGCTTCAAGGAGATGTGTATTTTGCGGAAAGTGGTGAGAATTTGGGGTTTTGGAAAGATTAGGATTTTGGTTCAAATCGATTTGATAAGATGTATCTGTAACAATGGTCGATCTTTGTTGTAGTCATATGCAAATATATAAAGAACAAGCTGATTGTGGAACCATTTGATATGGCTTAATAGTGTAACTCATGGGACCACACAAATGCTCAAAATTGAAAGACTATCTTGAGTCTTGTTGGCTTGTGAATTCCTTCTTTGGGGAAGTGGTGAAATTTCTTATTTTAGTTCCAAACTATAGATCGATTTGATACTTGCTCTGCTCTGTTCCTGTTAGCCTTATAGACTTTTGCTCAGTGTTGAGGAATGTGGCATTGCTAATAACTAGTTCAAGCTGATAGCAACTGTATGAGACATAACATTCAAAACTTTTCCGATATGCTGACTTTGTTGATTGGATACATGTTTCTGTTTCTGTTACCTTTGTAGATTTTTGCTTATGAAAAAACCAGAATATAGAGAATACCAAAAATTTGGTATAACACAGACAAATACTATTAGAAATCATTTAAATACAATTTTACAATAGTATTTAATCAGATTTATACACTACTAACACTTAGCATACAACTGATCGATTTCTAATATACCCAAAACTCACACATAACAATAGTTGTGTTCACTTTTTATTCACTCACCAGAAAACGTGTGCAACCGATCACACACTCAATTCTTCTCACCAAAAGCGAGAACTCTCTTTTATACTTGTCTTGCACTAGGGTTTTGTCTTTTCTAAATGAATATTCAGCAATATTTAGAACCACGAACTTGTCTTCTTCGAATATTATTTTTCCTTATACAACTTGTTATCTCATTCCCAATGAGAATACGCCAGCATTTTAAGTTTCCCGCATCCGAACTTAAACGCATTGCACACCAGTCGATCTGTTTAGCCACAAACTTTGTGCTAACAGCTTAGTGTTGAGGAATGCAAACATGATTTAAAACGAGTTCAAGCTTATATAAATACCTGAAACATAGGATCCAAAACTCTTTCAATCTTGCTGACTCTTATCTTTTTTTGTATTGGATTACTATACCAGCTGCTCTTAAGAACGCAATCGACTGGGCTTCACGATCACCTAATGTTTGGGCTGACAAGCCTGCTGCGGTTATAAGCACCGGGGGAGGACATGGTGGAGGAAAATCACAATATCATCTTCGACAAATCGGAGTTTTCCTTGATCTTCATTTCATCAACAAACCCGAGTTTACTCTCAATGCATTTCAGCCACCTCAGAAATTCGATGCAGAAGGAAACCTTGTCGATGAAGCGGCTAAGGAGAGGTTAAAGCAAGTCCTTGTTTCGTTACGAGCATTTACTCTTCGACTTCAAGGTAAGTAAGTGAGGTAACTTTGGAGTTATTTGTGAGATTAATCTGTTTGTATGCTGAAACTAATGCCAATTTTTGTGATAAGAATTGGTGTGTCACCTATCATACCATTGTATACGAACTTTTGGTTCCAAAAACTAAAAATGATATCAAATGTCATATTGTAATATATTTTTTAAAAAACATTTTAATAAAGAAATTTTATTTTTATGTGTCATTTGTAAATATGTTACAGTAACAAATTACATCAATAAATCTTTTAAATCAAATATTAAATAAAACATAATTTACTATACTATTTACGAAAATTATATTAGATAAATATTTAGTATTATAATATATGTAAATCTCTAATATTTTGATATAAAAAATAAACACAATATAAAATAAAAAATTAAGAATTTTAAAAATTAGTTACATAAAATATAAAAAAAAAGTTTGGAATAATTAGGTATTCATCCTATTACAATTTTTTACCTATTAATAATATTATTTTTTTAGAATATAGATAATTTAAATTTATTTTCATAATTTAATGTTATTTTATATTTTATTGACCTTTATTAACATAGGAGACAAAAATATTGACTTTTGAGTCAAAGTGGATTCAATCGACAATGTTCAGTTTAGACGAAGTCAGTAGTTCCATGACGTTTAGGAAGCTACTCAATAGTCAATACAATAGATATGTGAAAACGCGAATTTTTGAATAAAAATGTAATAACATATAACCTAAATTATGTAGTAACGATTTAAATAGATTTTTAAACTTGCATAGTTAGATACCCAATTGATGTCAAAAAACAAAAAAATTATATCGAAAACCAAAAGCATATCCAATGAATCAACGAAAAATTATGATTGTTATAACTTAAAAATGAAATTAGCTTTAAACACATTAATATGTTCTTCTTTTTATAACCAAAATAAAATTACTTGATTCTTGTTTAGATGTTTTATAATATACTCGAAATGCTAGGTTTAGTAATACACATATTTATATATAATATATATAACTAAAAGACAAATCTCCAAAATATCATTTAAGTTTTTGTTTTATATATAATATAATTAATTTAAATCTTCAAAATATTAAAAATTTACATATTATAAAAGGTGAGTTAGTCTTTTTATATTTATATTATTAGAATGACCTTATAAAAAATATAAGTTATTTGTGTAAAATTAATACTAAAAAGATTCTTAAAAACATGTTTCACGAAAAAACGTATTACAAAGATGATGTTATTATTACATTTTATCCACGTCAGAGAAAACGTCTAATTATTTATGATTGTGTCTAAGCATTTCCAAATTTGGTATAAGTATGCCGCAGTAGATTTATTATTACAAATATTTACACATTACGGTGCGAAATCGATGTTCAACGGTGCTAAAATTTTTACAGCAAAAAAATATTAAATAGAGCATATAAATGTAAAATAATAAACATGTAGCTAAGTTAGGTAGGAATGTGTAGTTATATAGCTACAGAATTTTGTTTATAGATTCTATAGATGATATGACCATAGTCTATCAGACTGTTTTTTTTTTATCAAGAATTTATCATTCAACAGTTAGCAGATGGCATTTATGTCCATTATTATCCCTCTTTTTTTTTTTTAACAAAATAACTAAAGAAAACTGATTTATGAAAATAAACTAAACTGAAATTTCTTGATTAGAAACATGTTTTAAGATATTTAATATTACATTAGGGATATTATTAAAAATTTATATTAATAATGTTATATTTATAGTAAAACAAATTATAAAATATGTTAATTTTGGATTGCATTTTATTTTATTAGTCGTTTATAAATTTTTGTGTTCATTTTGTTATGTAATATTTTATATGATTGATTTTTTTTGCCATCAAAGAATTTTGTTATGTAAAAAAAATTATTTATGTAAAATAATTATTTAGTTTTTTTAGTTAGAAGGCTAGAATCGAAGGTGTAATTATTAAAATATCCATATACATATTTTTAATAAACTATGAAATATTACAACTTATTTAGATACGACTTTTAAAAATCTCTTTTTTTAAAAAAAAAAAACAAAACAAAAATCACTGAAAAGATCCAAAGAGATTTTGATCAGAAAGGAGAAAAAGTCTTTCCGTATCGATTAATGTTGGCGAAAAGTCCGACGATATCTTGTTTATATGGTAAATATGATTTCCTCTTCTCTTCTTCTTTCATTGCTTTGTTCCTCAAGTAAAATCTCTCATGTGCAGAAGAAACAGAGACTTTCTCCTTCTTCTCCTTCTTCACCGTTATCAACGATTCGTTTCCGTTTGCTATGTAATTCTTGTTGATTGAGTTTGAATTGAGGAATTTGAGTGATTGTTTACCGTCACTGTGACTTCTCTTGAGTAGATCTCTGATTCTCCACCGTTTTGTCGAAGAAGATCCAGTCGATTTGCTCTTTCTACAGCCTCCGCTTGGCGACATCTCCGCCGTAGATCTCGCCGGTGTCCATGGACAATAGATCTCGCTTGGGATCGTGTCTAAGTCATCCTCTTCGTCTGACGAAGATGAATACGTTTGTTGCGGTGGCTGATCGTTACGCTCTCGGACGAATAGATCTTTTAACGGAGTTAAAACCGGTTCCGGTGAAGAAGAAACGTCGTTAGTTTCCATGGAGGAGATGAGATTCTGGTTGAAAACAGGGAATACAAATCCACCACCGTCGGTAGACGAAGATGGCGTTGTGGCAAACTCGAATTCGTCTACTCCTTTATCAGTGTAATCACCGTCGGTGAATGACCGACCAACTCGTTCGGCGATTTCAGCGAGTCGATCTCCAGAGTAAGTACTAAAGCTAGGTGAAAAAGCATTAGAATCATCATCTTTCTCCATCTGAGAAGCTTGAATTAGCTTTTTTCTTCTCTCTATTAATGGCGTTTTTTTGTCTTCTTCTGTAAACAGAAGTATATATAGAAATCGTTGAGCCAAGAAAAAAGGAAAATGGCAGTTTGCGGTAAATAAGTGAAAAAGCTTAAAACGACGAAAAAGTAAAAAAAAAAAGAAGGATTAAATGAGTCATTGAAGCAACTATAAAGCATTATTAAGGATGAGTTTCTAGAAGCGAATCCCTCTAATTGATCCAGAAGTTTTAATGTGGTCGAATTTCATTGTCGGTTTCCATCTCATGAGTCATATGATTAATCCCTAATATATTATTTGAGAAACATTTTAGCAAAGAAATCTTATCTTTACGTGTGATTTACAAGTATGTCATGCTGACGTGTTAAACTATGAGAGCTTTTTAAAGCAAATATTATATAAGACATAATTTACTAGAGTATTTACGAAAATGGCATTAGACCAATATTTATTACTATACTATATGTATATAACTAATATTTTAACCTAAAAGACCAACATAATATGAAATAAAAATATTAATTTTTTTAAAAATTAGTCAAACAAAAGATAAAACCAAATTTTAGAATAATTCAATATTTATCACATATACAATTTTTACCTATTTAATAATATTATCTTTCCAAGATATTGATAATTTAATTTATTTGTATAATCTGATTTTTATTTTATATTTTATTTGTATAATCAATATTAAACTTTTAGAAAATATTTTAAATAAAAAATCAATTATAAATAAATAAATAAATAATTATAATATGTGAATATTTTTCCCCACACAAGGTGTGGGTCTAAATCTAGTTAGTTATTATCTTTCGGTTGTCAGGTACATCTCACAAATGAATTCAAGATTTGTTTCGCTTTATTTTGTAATCTTAGATGTTTACATTTAAGATTGCTACTAGATTTAGATCTAGGTGTTCTATCCGTGAAAAAACAATTCATATATTATAATTTTATTTATACAGTAAATATAAATTAGTTATATATATATTTTATCTTTTATTTAAAATATTTCTTTTTAAAATTTTTAATATTAATTATATACATGAAATAGATATTGAAATCACATATAATACATCTATTTTATTTTGAAAAATTCATATAAGAAAACATAATTAAACGAGCTTACGCTTGAACTTCTAAAGATAAAGACACATGATCAAGACACATGATCAGCCATTTGATCTCTATCAAATAATATATTAAAGATATTATTTTATTATAAATTATGATATATAATTATATACTTTTGTGTAATTTTTTAACTTTTGAAATATGTATTTTGTTTTCCATGAAAATGATATAATATATTTTTATGCTAAATAAAAAAATAAATAATTTTTCATGTCATGCGTGAGTATAACATATCATAAACTCGGTTCATTATTACATTTGATTAAAATGGTATATGTATTATATTATATATTTATTATATAAAATGAGTTTTGTTTATGTTTTATATATTTAAAATTATATTTTCAATTTTTAATATATTTAAGTTTTTATTTTAGAACTAAATTATATGTGAATTATATTTTGGTATGAATGTAGATTAAAATTATGCATTTATATATAATACATTTGTTTAACCATTAGTTTTGTAATTTTTGGCTATAATTTTTTGTAAAATTAAGTTTCATCTTTAAATATTAAATGTTAAATTAGAAAATTATGTAATTAAATATTAATTAAAACATGAACAATTCAATAAACTTATAAACATCTAAAATAATAATCATGATTGAAAAATTATAAATTATTCATAAAAAATTTTCATACCAAATTAATTATTTGAAATAACTATAAATAAATAAACTAAATAAAAACATAAAATTGAAAACATATATTATATTAAACAACTGTAAAAATATACCAGAAAAACAAAACTAGTAGATATGCTAGAAAAAAAAATCCTTTTTACACAACATATAGTATTCTCTCTGAAATTTTCTTGTTATTTCTTTGTTAGTGATAACAATCATTCAATATATATTATTTACTTTCTTTTAAAAATTAATTTATATTTAAAATTACTAGTTATCATATTTGATAAAATGTTATGTTATAATTTGTTTGAGTCATGTCATTTTTTTATTGACATTTAAATATTTTTTCAAAACTTACTTTTTTATTGTATATCATTTTTTCAGTCATGTCATTTTTTAATGATATGTAAATATTTTTTCTAAACTAACTTCTAATTATAATATATTTGATTTAGTTTATTTTTTGGAAATAAATTTATATTTAAAATTTTCATGTTATATTTTATTAAACGCCATGTTATAATTTTTTTAATCATGTTATATTTTTTTGAATAACAAATCATTTTTTCAAAACTGACTTCTTTTTAATATATGAAGGACTATCATAGTTTTTAATTAGAAATCTCATATCGATGTTAATCATTCTTACCGCTAAAATCCTATAGAGATACTACATTTCGTATAATAAGATGGCCAAAATAAGTATGGCCAAAATATAGCCATAAGCCATCGTTTTCGTGTAATTAGTTGAACATTCATGTTTAATTAATGTATTTAATATATTATTTGATAAATATTTTTTAAAAAATAATTTTATAAAAAATAATATATTTATATGTCATCAAAACAAAAATTTCAAATACAAATAAGTTTAAATTAATAAAATAATTATAATATATTTTATTATTATTAATTGATTAAATAATTAATATATTTTATTAAAATAATAAAAAAATATTATTAAATTTTATAAAAATAATTATTTTTATTTTTTTAATATATATATAATTTAATATAAAAAATAATTTTAAATAAAAATAAAATATAATATATGAATATTTTTCTCTGTTGGTGGATATAAATCTAATATATTAATATATTCATATTCTTCGACTCATTATATGGAAATGCATACGTAATTGCTTACATAGCAAGAAGAATTATAAACGATGAAATCATGATTGCTACATTGAATCAATTTTAAACATTTTTTTAATTGTTTTTGTTTTAATTAATTAGTGCACACTTACAATAAATACGATCTTGTTTATAGAAAATTTTCACATGGACAAGGATATTTACATGTGTATATAAACGTATAATACTTCAACATGTCGTTATCACTTCTGTCGACGAAGTCTTATGAGTTAAGCTAAGGAGACTTCATATTGTAAGTGTGGAGAAAGTATTGACTTGGATGTATATTATATTTGTATAAGTTAATTTTTTATAAAAATTATGCTTATTAAAATTTACCCACATTTATTTTTTTTATTATCACCAAACTAAAATATATCTTAAATCTAATTTATTTTGATCCTAATCATCTACCGTCATACACAAGAAAAATTAATAACATTTATTTTTCCAACTTTTTGTCTAAAACTTCGAAGTTACAATTTTTTTAATCGGTTTTCAAGAGTATTAAATTAACTTTTAACCCTTTTAAATTCTTTTATATTAATAAAATTCTTTTATATTAATAAAATTCTTTTGATCTGACAACCATACAATCTTTGTATAATCTCATATAAGAAAGAAAACTTGTCATATCCTTCTTAAAAAAAATTTTTTAAATATTTTTTTGACATCCGCTTGTCATATCACTTGATCGTTTTGTCACATCAGTAGATGAATAGACTTTTGTTTGCATAACAACAAATGTCTGTTTTTTCAAATATATATCAAAAATCAAATATCTCTAATATATTATTTAAAAAATAATTTAATAAAATAATTTCACGTATTATTAATAAAAAAGTCATAATGACGTATCATCACCACAATGAATTTCAAATAAATATATAAATGTATTTAAAGTATTAGAATAATTATAATATATATCATTGATATTAATTTGGTTAGATAATCAATATATTTTATTAAATTAAGAAAAAATATTATTAAATTCGTAAAAAATAATTATTTTTATTTTTTAATTTATATATAAAAAACTAATATTAAAAATAATTTTAAATAATAGTTAAAATTAGATAAATATTTAATTTATATTTACTAATAAATAATATATAAGTTACGAAAATTTTTCTCAAGAGTATATATCTATTTTCTATATTATAAGGCAACAATGTAATAGAATATACAATATCAATTAAATATTGTTTTGCGAAATATCATTACGAAAACGTTGACCAAGAAAAGTGTGACGATAAGTTTCATTGTTAGACTATAAGGAAAGACGACTATATTGACTAATAGTTTATTGAATACGAAATTAATTCGAAACCAACAATTTACAAAATGCATATGCTCCAAATTCATCTATTTATCTATTTATGCAGTCAATGAGAACCAAATTGTCATAAACTATTTTATTTCAAAGGCTATTCAATTGTTGACTATCATGAAAATTAAAATGGATAAATTTAATAAAGTTTGAATTTTTTAACGACATTAAAATAACTTTTTATATTTCTCAATATTAAATGAATTTTAAATATTTAAATTTCATGTGATTGTTACAAATATATGTTATTTTTTTATATGTAAACATCTAATTTCCCTACAAAAATAATCAATAAAACATTTTACAGCATTTAAATAACCAACGAATTCATTAACCAAATAAATAAAAAATCTTCTAAAAAATACCACTTTCTGAAATTTATTTTCCAAATTATCAATAATATTTTTAATTTTAAAGCTACTATAAATCATTGTGTAAGTTTTTAATCCTACATAATCCATAACAATAATTAAAACATTATGTTTAAATTTCATAACTCTAATTTCAAATTCCAACCTTTTCATTATAAAAACAATTTTGATATAAAATAAATGATATTTCTCAAAGAAAACTTTTAATTATTTTTAAAAATATGAAAATAGGATATTTTGAATAGTGCCTTTTCAATTCATTTCTTTCACATGCCACATCGTCAACAAATTTTTAATTCTATTATTTGAATTGATCCCACAGTTTTAGATCACCTGTATCTATTATCGATTTTCATTTAAAGAATCAATACATATAGTTCCTTTGAATTATAGTAAAAAATTCATTCGAATTCAAAATTATATTAATTAAAAATTTCAATCGAACTCAAAATTCAAACTTTTTAAAACAACTATGAAAATACAATTTTTCAATATAATCCACGAGAAACTACATTCACTTAGTGAATCTCTAATATATTAATTAAAAAATATTTTTACAAATAAATTTTATATTTTAAAGTAAATATTATATAAAACATAATTTATTAAAATATTTACAAAAATAATGTTAAATAAATATTTTACAGTATATTATATGTAAATTTTTAATATTTCGACGTAAACTACAAACATAATATAAAATAAAATATTATAAATTTTTAAAAATTAATCAAACAAAAAATTTCATTTAAAGAATCGATACATATAGTCCTTGGAAATATAGTAAAAATTCAATCGAATTCAAAATTAACAAACTTTTAAAACAACTATGAAAATATATTGTTCAATATAGTATTATATTCATTTGGTAAATATCTAATATATTAATTAAAAAATAAAATTTTATATTCATGTGTGATTTATAAGTATATCAGGGTGTGTTATCTATTACATTATTTTAAAACAAATATTATCTACGATATAATTTACTAAAATATTTATAAAATTACATTAAACTAATATTTAACAGTATACTATAAATAAATTTTTAATATTTTAAAATAAAATATAAATATAATATAAAACAAAATATTAAATTTTTTTAAAAATTAATCAAATAAAATATAAAAAAAATTAAATTTATTAAATATTTATCGTAATTATTATATATTTTATTTATATAATCAGTATTAAAATTTTAAAAAAATTATTCTAAATAACGTATCTAATTTATATTTTAATTATAATTTATGAATATTTAGTTAGATATTAAGTGGTAAAATGTTTGTTACAATTTAATAACAAAATCAGAAAAAGCTATAAATTGCGTAAAATACGAATCAATTCCAAGAATCTCTTCTCGACAAATTTGCCCTAAGATGATGTAAAGTAAACTCAACTTGCACAGGAAGCTCGCTGGAAACAACATTTGTCCTAGTCTCCGGCCGTTCTGTTCTTCTCCTCTGCTCAACAATAATATCGTGGTACATTGGTCTGAACTTGATCTGAAAGGCCCTGTAAGAGAAATACGGCAAGAGAGTAGAGAACACACCGAGGACAAGAGTGAGCCAACAGATCGGGCTCGGTGCTGTGGTCTCAACCAGGACTTGAAACGCAGTTGTTGAAAACGTCGGAGGAAGTGAACCGTAGACGACAAGAAACAAATACCAAAATCCAATGCTTCCCCAAATGAAGCAATGTTGGATCCAAGTGAAGTAGTTAATCGAAATCGCCATTTGGCAATTCACCGTCCACACTACGGAAGAGTACATTGTAACGCCGAGAATCGAGTAATCAACTACTTGGCCATTGATTCGGAAAGCTTGAGCAGCCATTGTGTTGATTGTGAGGAAGAAAATGATCATTGAGCTTATAATTCCATTCAACATCCAACCAAGGATTCGTTCCCAGCTGAATAATATGTTCTGTACTCCTTCTTGGTACAACAATGGATACTGTGGAAAAACAAGAATGAAGAAACATCTTTTCATCAAGAAAGAAGGAGGAAGAAGATCTTTACCTTAAGACAAAGGCGAGCAGAGACATCTTGATCGAAAACTCCAAGGGCGATGACAGGAAGTGAAGTGAAGAAGACATTGTAGCAGGACATGTACCAATCATTATAAGCCGGTTTGCCGGAGAAAGAAGCATAAGCTTCGTACCAAAACAGCGTGAACCCGAATGTAAGGTTCTTGTAGAAGAAATAGCATATCTGAATTTCACAAGACTCTAATCAGAAAACATCTGAAACTCCTTCAAATAGTTTCTGAAAGACCAGACTGAATAGCTTCCATTCGAAGAACTCAAACTAAGTAAATAAGTTGAGCTTATAAAGATTTTTACCATCAATGCGATTCGTCTGTAACACCAATGGCCATGAACAAGCAACAAACGTTCTAGAAACCAAAACTGAGCAATCGCAAAGTCACTAGCCATTACTGCCTGTAACAATAAAACTTCTCAGGGCTTTTATGACCATTACATAGTAATATAGAAGAAGTACTAAGCAAACCATACCTGCATTCCTTCTGCACCACTTATACCAACTCCGATATCGGCTTCTTGAAGCATTCCAACATCATTTGCACCATCTCCAATGGCCAAAGTTGTTCTACTTGTTCCGTTCTTGACCAATCTTGTAACCTAAAATATTTAGATTCTATTCCTCTCAATCCGATTTTACTAAAGACAAGTGAAAACAGAACTAGAGAATCTTACTAGAGCCTTTTGTTTTGGTGAAGACCGACAACATATAACAGAATTACATCGAATCGCAAGTTCCAAGAACTCTTTCTCCAACTTCGTGTCCAATGCAAATGTTAAGGACTTTCCATCAATCACTAAACCAAACATTTCCCGATTTTCCTCAGTCGGATTATCGCTCGCTGCAGCAGCAGTCTGCGACATTCCTTCTCTTAACTGTTTTTCAATACTCTGAAAAGAAGCCTATTAAGAAAAAAAAAAGCACACAAATCCTCATCATTTCTCTATAAACATATAAACTCATCATGTGCAAGAAAAAAACACAAACAACCTTTGCAACAGCCTCCTTGTCTCCTTGTTTTTCCAAGTCTTCAATGTCGGATGAATCTAGAGTTATCAAAATCTTTCTCATACCTTCTCTTAATAGACTACATGCATATCTGTCAAATATCATCACATTTCAACACATCTGAATTGTTACAGAACCTCTAAGATCATCAAGAGAATACTGAAAATACCCGATATTTACTGCGGTTTCTGTCTTATCGCCTGTTAAAACCCATATCTTGACACCAGCCTGAGATAACTTTTCAATACAATCTGGAACCTATTAACAAGAAAAACAAATGATAAGCTCAAATAACAGAAACTAACTTATTTTCATTTCTGTTATACTTACACCTTTCTGGAGTTTATCTTCCACAGCAGTAGAGCCAAGAAGAATCAAATCCTTTTCAATTTTGTCAGCAGCTGCCTCAATTAAAATATCTCTATCTTCAGTAACCAAAGTCTTGGCTTTCACAAACTCTTCTTCCCAAATTCTGTACTCGTCTTCATCGACTTCTTTGTATGTAATCACCAAAGTTCTTAAACCAGCCTCTGCATACCTCTTAATGTGTTCCTTTGTCTCATTCTCATTTTTTCGTCCGTTTTTGGCAAGTCTTTCAAACATTACACTGAAACACATGCCAGAAGAAGACATTTCTATTGAACCATAATCTTAAAGAATCAAGCTTTTCCATAAAGAAAAAGTATTAACCTGTCTGCTCCTTTTGAAAGCAACAATAACTGGTTTTCTGGATTTCGCACAATTACCGACATTCTTTTGCGCGAACTGCTGAACTCTAGGACATGAAGCAGCTCATATACTCTGAATATTTCAACAATAAAAAGAAAGAAATGTGTTAACTTTAGGTTGTATTCTCATGTTAACCAAAAACAAAGATTCATATTACCTGTCTACTTTTTCACCCGTCATGTGATCGATTTCGTGCAAGGAAATGTTAGTTTGAGACCTTGCAAAGAATTCAAATCCAAGCTCTCGAGAGGCTATGACAAAAGCCGCTTCATCGGGAGATTCAGCTTCATATGTGATTTCTCCAGTATCACTGTTTACATCAGGAATAGCAGTGTGGCAAATAGCCAATACTCGAAAAAACTTCTGGATGAACTCTGCATGTGGCTGATTAATCCATTGCCCGTCGACTATTCTCTCATCCCAGAAGTTGAAACCTTTAACCGCCTTTGTCGAATTTGCTTTCTTTTCCTTAATGGATAAAGAATCATCATCAGCTTCTTCTTGAGGCACCATTAATCCTTTTTGCTTTCTCAAGGCCATTTCTACTTCCGTCATGCCACGCCCATAAGCCGTTCCAGCTATCGAACATTTCACAAACTCCATAGAATTACAAGTCAGAGTACCTGTTTTATCCGAGAGAATTGTATCGACTTGACCAAGTTCTTCATTAAGATTAGACGTCCTTGCACGAGCAGGCCTGTCTGTTTCCTCGTGGTACATCTCTTGGTCTTGGTTAATAAAAATACTCTGTAAAACCTTCACAACCTCAATAGACACATATAAAGATATCGGTATCAAGTAACCATATAGCATTAAAGCGGTCAAGAAATGAAAGAAGCCAGCAAGAACCGCTCTGAGTGGATCGTAAAAAACAGTAGTCTGATCTGGTCTAAGATACCATCTCTTTAGCTTCCCATCATCACTCATATCTCCTCTTGTTTGAATCCCGAAGAACATAGATCCGGTAAATGCTATCACAATCAAGATAGTGAAGAGGATGTAAATGATCTTATCCATTTTTCTCTCAATCTTACTCCTTTTAGAAGGAGGATCAGTAGCATTCTGCATCACTTTGGTGTCATGACCCGTGAAAACAACCACACCGTAGACGTAATCGGTGTTTTTAAGCTTGGAATCCCTCAAGAGTATCTGGTGAGGAGATAGAGGGAATTGCTTTCCTTCAAGATGAAGTGTTCCTACAAATGAATAAAGATGTTCATTTGGATCCTCACATTTGATAACAGCCCTGAAATTCTTGATTGAATCTTCATCAGATGTGATCTCCAACGCATGTTTTAGCTTCAAATTAGTCTCACCATCAAGATTCATTGTTTCAACATAACATATACCATCTTCATAGCTAGATGAAAGAAGAAGAAGATCAGCAGGAAAGTAGTCATCTTTATAAACCTTCACAAGATCACCAACTCTGAGATATTTCCATTTCGTTTCGCCAAATGTACCATTTTTACCACAAACTTCAACTTTTCTATTGTTAGACTCAATGTCCTAAACACATCATAAAAATAATAATAAAGAATCAAGATTCTTAATCGATCAAAAACATCATCAAATATCACCAAAAAACAAAATGAAAACCATACATACTTGTTTCCTTCTCCTTAAATCTTCAACACCTTCTTTAACCATTGTTGCACCAATCACAACTAAGAGTGGAGCAAGAACACTTGGTGCAGTGTATGGAGCCAAAGGGCTAAACGAAACGAAAGCAACTACGAGGAAATATATATTTGCAACTCTTCTAAATTGCTCAAACAATGACTTTGGGATAAAATTAGTAGCTGTGTACTTAGTTGTTGATACATAATTTCCTCTGTAATTAAGCTTTAGAGCCTCGGGATTATCAGAATCATTACAGAACACAACTCTTGAGTAACCCTTTGTTCCAATTTGTGAATGATCTTCTCTACAGAATGCTCTTAAACACTTGAAAGAATATAATTTACTCAAACGCATCACTTTTTTTATCTCTCCACCCATAGATCCTTCTTCACTTTAAACACAAATTACTCTCTAGACATCAAACAGAACATCAAGCCTTAGTTTCTCTTAGAACAAATTTCACCCAACGGATAAGAAAATCTAGAAGCTGCAGTAAACAGTAAACTCTAAATTTTAGAAAAATATATATATATATATATATAACTAATAAATTATAAAAATTAATAATTTGACATCCTTGCAGAGAAAAATGAGCAGATTAAAATTAGAAAAAATTAAAAAATAAAGCAAAAAATCTTACATAGAAAGAGATGAGTTCATGTTCATGTTTCAGATGAGTATTAAGCTTTGCCTCTTTTGTAAGTAAAAACCATATAAGAGAACAAAGAGATGAGATTTCTTTAAGAATATTTTATTTTTCACTTTTGCTTTTTACATTTCTTTATCTTTAAATTAATTTAATATTTTTTTATTTTTCGTATGTGACATTTGTCGGTTTTCGACGAGTACAATGTGAGATTAATACACGTGGCGATATCTTACAGTAATATTGATTATGTAATAAATATAATTAGCATTGCACCGTTTGCAAGCTATTTCTATTTAAGGAAATTTGTTCATTAAATTCTGAAATTAAAAAACAAAACAAAACGAAAGAGGTATGGATTTAATGCGAGACACCTCACGTAAGTTGCAATCTGAGTCATAAAGTAAAAAAAGTGTTTCTCTTATAGATTTTTTTTTGTTTATTTAAAATGTAGCATTTAATCCTTGCTAAATATTAACCGGTTTGATTTTAAAAAGTTTTGTGAAATAACACGACAAGAATAATTACAAAAATATCAATTTTAAAATTTTTCGTTTTAAATATAATATTATTAATTTATTTATAATAAATATATATTTTCAAAAATAATTTATGATATTTTTGAAAATTTAAGTTTAAAATGTTATATTTAAAATCAAATTTAAAAATATCTATTTTAAAATATTACTCATAAAAGAATCGATCAACAATTTTGTTCTAACTGTTTTTAAAAGTAAAATAAACTATTAAACTTTTTAAACTAGAAAAAGCTGATTATTTTAATACCTAATCGTTGTACAATATAATGGTTAAAAAGTTATATGTTTCAATAGTTTAGATAGTAAAATAGAAAAGACAAACTATTAAGTTATATATTAGATAGGATGCAGTGAAAACATTAATACAAATTATTAGGTTATATATTTGTGTTAACTAAAATTTAATTTTTATTAAAGTAATACACTAAAATATCATGTTTCCAAGTTTTTGTTTCAAATCTAATATTTTAAAATTAAAATTCTAAAATTAATACAAATAATTATATAAAAATATTTATTTACTGTAAATAAATTATCATAAACTTAAAACATTATATTTGGGTTTTTTGTAATTTAAAATTTAATTTTTTATTAAAATAAAATTTAAATGTATTTTAATATTAAATTTATGATATTATTGGAAATTTAAACTAATTATGATATTTTTGAAACAAAAATTTAAAAATATGTTATTTTAGTCATTATTAAGTAAATGAATTTTTATATTAAAATTATTAAAAAATAATTTCAAAATAGTATATTTATTATGAACTTATAAAAAATATTGATAAATTGACTATTGGTTATGAGAAAAAATTTGTTTCGAACTGTTTAAACTTCACCATTTTACCACTTTCTCGGACAACTGATGATTGGTTTTGGAAACATACACCTACTGGAGTTTATTCGCTGAAATCCGGTTATCTTCATGCGATGCAAACCCAATGCAATACACATGGTAATTAACAACCAGTGCTCGCTTCTTACCCATATTTAGCTAAGCATATTTGGATGTTAAAAATCCCACCAAAGATTTAGCATTTCTTATGGCATTTGTTATCTAAAACTCTTTCCTTGAAATCACATCTCAGACACAGGAAAATTATATTAGATACCGCCGTTTGTCCAGGATGTTGCGTCTTTGAAGCATCTGAAATCTATTCTTTCTTCACATGCCATTATACCCAGATGATTTGGAGAAAATGGGTATATTAACAACTTCTATTTGTGATATCAATACAAATATTCATGACAACATCCGTTATTTTATTTCGAGCTACAAGCATTGTGACCGAGATTCATCCCAATGATATCTACCGTTTTATGTGTTATGGCGAATTTGGAAATCACGAAATTTCCTAATTTTTAATCGTCATAATATTTCTGTTGATACTATCCTTCAAAATGGCTTTGAGGATGCTCAAGAATAGATATCAACATTAACGGGTTCTGAGATTGCTGCACAGTCTCCGACCATTCATTCATCATCGCTTCGGTGGTAGCCTCCGCTAGAAACATATGTTAAATGTGATTATGATGTCGCCCATAGGACGGAAAATATTCATTTGGGATTAGGTTTGATTATTCGTACTCATCAGGGATCTTTTCTACACGTTGATATGAGTAAATTGTAGAGAAAATTTTCAATCATTGAAGCAGAATTGAAAGCGATAATTTGGGTATTGTAGTCATTCTGTTATTTGGGTTTCAAAAAAATCATTTTTGTTGGTTATAATCTCTATTTGAACAATATTATTAATCATAATCTTCAACTCAAACACTACATTGACAACATTCACCAATAGAAATCACTATTTGAAAATATCAAGTTTCAACATCAACCACAATTATGTAATTAAACCGCAAACAAATTGGCATCAACATCTATTCAATCAATTGTTGATTGACAATTATTTTCGTTTTGTCTTTCGTTTTTACGCTATATTGTACAACATGATTCGTTTATTCAATAAAATTAATATTTGAAAGAAACAAAAAAGGAAATATGTTGATTAAATTGTGCAACTATTTGTTGTCACAAAATTGGCATTAAAAGAAAAAAAAGAAACACTTATGGATAAAATGCAAGATATCACGTAAGTTGCAATTAGAGTCATCAAAGTAAAAATGTGTTTCTCTTACAAAATGTTTATAATTATTTCAAAACAACTAAATAATTTAACCATACTTTACTTGGAATAACATATAATATAATATTTATTTGTATATTATATGAAGCATTTGCTATATTAATCTAAAATATTTGGTTAATTGCAAATTTAACTTTTTCAAAATTTTATAAAATTAATTTTTATTTCTTTTTAATCGTTTAAAAATAAATTTATTTAAAAGTTTACCATTATATCATAATTAAATTTTTTTAAATACAAAACATCATTTATTTTAGATTAAAAATATCAAGAAAATATCAATTTTTTCTCACTTATATCAAATCTCATTTATTTCAACTTTTTTTTCATTTTTTCTCACATTTTTTTCAAAAAAATTATATAATAATAAAAATTAATTCATTTCTTGATTCATATGAAATAAATATCTTATTTAAAAATTATTTAATAGCAGATTTCGGCGTATGATTTTATGTTATGAAACAGTAAAGCTCAAATTGCGAGATTCTATAAGGTTTACTGCTTCATATAAACTGATTTCAAAGCTGTAACAAACAACAAAATAGATCAAACCAGAAATTATTAGATTTTGTGGTAAATGATTTGAAAAAGCTTACACCGAATTCAAACAAAAAAATTCACATCATTTTTATAAAATATTCAACAGAGAAAATTAAAAAAAAACAAAAACAAAAACAGATTTGATGAAAAGGGTGATGCTCATATTCTATGGGTGTAATGTGAGTCTATCAAGCCAATGGCTTTCAGTACGAGGAATTACTTTTACAATCATCGCAACAAACCCATTTCAGATCCAAAATTTTCTTCTGCAAAATCACGGAAGAATTAAGAGTACTCAAGTACCAAAATCATCTCCGGATCAAATCTCATGTAAAACAAAAAAAAAAAAATTGAGAAACAAATGAAGGCTCAGTGATTTGCATAATGTGCTCAAAGAAGAGTTTATCAGACTCTTCTCATACAAGAGGTGTCAGAAATATTAAGCATTATTCATCTTTGCCACAAAACCAACACTATCGAAATCATTAAATCAAGAACAAAAGAAGAATAAAACCATTCGAGAAATCTTCACACAGAGATGCGGCGGAAAATTAAAGACGACTAAGAATTAGGGTTTTGGTTTGAATTACTGATGAAATTCACTCGCATAAGAAATTGTATTTATGGATAACTTAATGGGCTTATATTTATTAAAAAGCCCATGAAAGTGTCTCATCTCCGGAAATGGGTTATACAATTTTTCGCGAACTACCTAAGAGCTCACTTTATGCTTGAAAGTAGGGTTGGGCGTTCGGATACCAATTCATATTTGGTTTGAGCGTTCGGATACCAATTCATATTTGGTTTGAGCGTTCGGATACCAATTCATATTTGGTTTGGGCATTCAGATACCTATTTAGATTTGGTTTGAGTTTTTCAGATTTTTGAAATCAGAAGTATAAAATTCATTCAGATATTTATAAATTTTGAATCGCATTCGGTTCGTATCTCTTTGAATTCGTATTCGGGTTGAGATTGATTCGGTTTTTGAATACGGATTCGGATTGATCCGGGTTTTGTATCTGAAATATGAATACATATGAATTTGGATTAGTTCATATTTTTTTATCCAAAATGAACATACGTTATTCCAAATAACTTAAAATAATGTGATGATACAAAAATAACAAAAAATATAAAACATCAAAAGTAAAAATCAAATTGTCTATCTACTAATTTTCTTCATGTAGTTTATATTCTAACCATAATATTTTTTTTCATATTTACATAAATAAATATTATTGGATAAATATGAAACTCCAATTAATAGATTTTATTTAAATTTTTAAAATTCGTAGACAAACTTTAAAAATGTTTTTATTTTAAAACATTTGAAAATTAATAATTTTTATGATAATATTTAAAAGAATTAAATGAAAATTTTCTAATTAACAAAAAAAATCATTAATTTGGATTTGCTAAATATACAAATAACAAAATTCAAACTTATAACTAATCAATTAACAAGATGTAAAATATTCAATTGAGTAATATCTAAAATAATATTTTTTTAAGTTTATCTTTCAAATCTAACACATTAAAAATAAAATTATATATATAATTATTTACCTTGAGTAAACTATATATAAAATTAAAACATAATGTTTGGGTTCACTTTTTTCAATTTAAAATTTAATTTTTTTTATTAGAAAGAGAAATTTAATTATTTTAATATTAAATTTGTGATATTTTGAAAATTTAAATAATTAGTGTTACATTTGAAACAAAAATTTGAAAGACGGTTACTTTAAACAATTGTCCTATTCAATTTATATAATTTAAACCAAATTCGGTTCTGATTCGGATTTCGGCTATACCCGAATCCGAACTCAAATCCAAACCCAAAATATTATTTTGGATATATTTGAATCCGAACACGAACCCAAATTAAATAACAAACAAAATCCATTCGGATATTTTCAAATACTTATAATTGTTCGGATTCGATTGTTTCGGATCGGGTTCATGTTCAGATTTTAGATTCGGTTAATATGGCTAACCCTACTTGAAAGTGAAAAATTAAAAAGACGAATTCAAAAATTCACAAAAGAAATGGATCCAAAATTTTTGGATTGGTTCGATTTCAAATATGACCAATTTAAATTCCACTACTTTGTAAATTGTAACTTTTTCTATCTCTTATTTACTTATTTTTTCTCTTATTTACCAATCGAAGACAAAAAAAGTCCCAAATTCAAAATTGGAATCCATAGCTAAGATCGCCGATTTCTTTTCTTCATTACCGTCAGCCTTATCAAGAAACCAATCTGAGGTATGCGTTTTCTTCTTATTCATCGTTTTTACACTTTAGCCATAGAAGACGTAGACATCTCTCTGATTTTGTTTCATTTCATTTTTTTAAAAAAATGCTATGTTAAAATATTTATAAGCAGGTGGATACAGTCAAAGTTTTGTTACAACGTTATGGGTGCAGATTATTTTTTATTATTTTCCCGATTACCAGTACATGATAATATTGAATCAAAACTATTTAACCAAAACCTAAAACAATTTACATCTAAACTAATTTAATCTCAAACCAATTTTACCTAAACCAATTAACCAATACTATAAAAACTAATAAACCAATTTGACCAAATTTCACTTGATTTTAAATATTTAAAAAAAATTTAATTAAACAAAACAGATTACCCCGTTAAACCCATCAGATTAATGTCGGACAGGTGTGAATTTAAAAAAAATAATTTGCGAATTTTGCAGGTTAAAAAAATTTATGCAAAAAAACTTGAATCCACCTTAATAGATGAGGCGAATACGATCCGCGTGACAGAACTACTCCGTTATCACCAAAACCTAATTTCGAAGTTAGAACCCATTTTTCTATATATATAATCTTATAAAAAGCACAAACTATGAAAAAATAAAAGATGACACCATTCACTGTGAAGGACCTATTCGTCTTTGAGTGAGTATCTCATTTCACATTCTCAGTTAAGCATTTCAACAAACATGTTATGTGCAGCTAAAGAAACACTAATTAACCAATTGATAAAACAGTTACGGAAAACCAAATTGATTCAAATTTCAATAATTTCTCAACATTCCAAAGGCAAGCTATACTACAACAAAAGAAGCCATGAAATTTTAATTCCGATTGTTAAAACTTAAGCAATGGAAACCTTAGCACCAGCTTCTTCGAGCTGCTTCTTCGCTTCTTCTGCTTCATCTTTCGTCACACCTTCTTTAAACTTCTTTGGCAACCCTTCAATGAGCTCCTTAGCATCTTTCAAAGCCAAGCTAGTCAAAGCCCTAACCGCTTTAATCACAGCAATACGCGCATTGCTGGGGACTTCATTGATAACCACATCAAACTCGGTCTGCTCCTCCACTACAGCCGCTGCACCACCACCGTCTCCCGGAGCAGCGACAGCTGCTGCAGCAGGCGCTAAAGAAAGTGGTGAAACACCGAACTTATCCTGGAGGTAATCAACGAGGATGCGAGCTTCTTCGAGGGTAAGGGAGGAGATTTCAGATCCAATCTTCTCAATTTTCTCTGGAGCATCGACGGCGGAAAGAGGACGGAGATGGGTCGCACGGTGGGTGAGTGTGGAAGAAGAAGAAGCACCAAAGCGAGACGAAAATTCGACAGCGATGGGTCGAGAAGGGAAGTGATGTGAGAAAGCGGAAGTTGGATAAGAAGACGAACGGATTGAGCTTGCGATAGAGAGTGTTGTCGCTGCCATTTTCACCCTTTAGCTTCTTCGGATTTGTTTTGCGCGTCTCCTCTCTCCTCTGTGTTGCTTGATAGTTGATATTGAAGAGGATAAGGGGTAATTTGGAGATTCAAAACAATTATGTTTGCTTGATGCTATCATGCGCGTTTTGGGTAGATAGATGAGTTGTGCCCGTTTTGACTTTTTACGAAAATAAAAATAAAACAATATGGGGCATTCCGAGAATCGAACTCGGGACCTCTCGCACCCAAAGCGAGAATCATACCACTAGACCAAATGCCCTTTTGATGTCACAATATTATATTAAATTACAAAATATATATCATATTATATTTCACTTAGTGTGTATAATAATAGTCTCTAGGGTTTTTATGCTCATATTGTTTTGTTTTTAATTATGTTTTGTAGTTAGGATCTTAATTAGGTAAATAATTTCAAATTCTAATTTAATAATATGGTAGTATATATTTCCTCCCATTGAATTTTCACACATTGATTTGTTTAAAAGTTTTTCAATAGGGGCCAAATGCAAAAACACAATCGTAGACTTCAACACATACATTACTAAACATGTAATGAAGCTCAAGTCAATGGCTAAATCAGTTTTGAAAAAACCATTCCATACACAACATTTTAAAAAATATTAAAATATTAACTTTATAATATGGAGGAAAAATGAATTAATCATGTGATAAAAACTTTGTTTAAGAGTTTTCATGTTATTTTTAGTTTCTTCTTTTTTTTTCAAAATAAAACAAAAACAATGAAAATGGTAGAAAATTAAATGCGAATTTATAAATCCTACATATCAAAAATTATAAGCTATTTTAAAACCTAATTTTGTAATTTATATGTAACAATTGCCATTTTGCTTTGTCACAAAAGCATATGGTTTTGTTTGGCCAAATTCCAAAACACAAATAAAAGATTTTTTTTTTGCAACAATTGACAAAAATAATATTTTTTAAAATTTTTGTTTCAAATATAATATTATTAGTTTAATATTTTTTAAAATAGCACAAATTTAATATTAAAATATTTTAAAACTTATTTTTAATAAAAATATTAAATCTCAAAGTAGAAAAAAAAATTCAAATATAATATTTTGTTATATATATAATTTATTGATGGTAAATATGTATTTTCACAAAATAATTTGTACTATTTTTAAATTTTAGATTTAAAATGCTAAATTTATAACAAAAATTTTAAAATGTGCTCTTTTCTCACTTTAAACTCTTTGAAAATCATTACTGTCTCTTTGTTTCAGTTTGTAATGCCAGTACTAGTGTTAGTCTATAGAGATGTTAATAAATTTTTTAACTTAATTCGAATTAACTCTAAATTAATCTAACTCTAAATTAAGCTAATTTTAAATTAATCTTAACTCTATTTTAATCTGTTAAATTTTGTAAAATATGGTTATTAAATTTTTTGTTATCCATTTAAAACCCACTATTTTTTATCTTTTTTTTAATTTCCTTTTATAAGAGGGTATAAAAACAAAATTTTATTTTTTTGACATTTCTATTATTTATAATGTTATGAATTGGTTTGCATCTAAACCAGAAGTTGGTTAAAACAATCAAGATTGAATTATTGGGTTAATTGATTGGTTAAGAAATTAACCGGAACGCAGTCGTTTGCGTACATGAAGAAGTATTGAAGACTCTGATATAAAAGGAGGTTTTGAGTCATCTTCTTCTGGATTGCTTCTTGTTCTTCTGGGAAATTTTCTTGATTTTTCGGAGTATTCTCGGTTGAGAGAATGTTGTACGAGAGAGACTTTTCTTTCGTTGCTTTGTCAAGAGAGAGAGAGAGAGAGTGAAAGAACGTAGTGAGAGATGAGATCTGTTTCAAGTATAATTGTACTTGAAGCAGTGAGTTCTCCCGGTTGTTTTTGTACGATTCTTTGTGCTTTGTCAATAGTGAATTTTGGGTAAATCCCAGCCAGACGTAGGGTTACAGTTTATGCACCTGTAAAAACAGAGTTTGATAAAAACACAAAGAATTGCAAAGAATGATCTGACTTTATTCATAGGTTCCAATGCCTTTTATAGAGAAATACATCAAACATCGTAAAACGAAAATAATGGACACAACTCCACTAGCTCAAATAGCTCTAACAGTAACTAGAAAATAGGAAACTGAAACTTGACCAAATCTATTGAGAAGACTCAGTCTTTTATTTGAAATTACTAAGACACGTTTACAACAATCCCTCCCTTGAACTAAACTTGATGATGAGTTTTAGTTCACAACTCTCATCCCAAATGCTTCTCTGATTCGCTGAAACGATGCCATCTTCAATGGCTTAGTCATGATGTCTGCCAATTGTTCCTCCGTGCTACAATGAATCAAATTCACCACACCTTCTTTTGATAGTTCTTTGAGAAAATGATATCAAACCTTTATATGCTTTGATTTTCCGTGCATGACTGCATTTTTGGACAACTTGATAGTGGAGGTGTTGTCACAAAACAGAGTCATTCCATCTTCTTGCTCAAAACCGATCTCTCCCAAAATCCTCTTCATCCAAATTGCTTGACACGCACAAGTAGCTGCTGCTACATATTCTGCTTCAGTTGATGACAAAGTCACGATCGGTTGCTTCCTGGATGACCAAGCTACAGCCCCTCCACTTAATAAGAAAATATAACCCGAGGTGCTCTTACAGTCATCTATATCCCCCGCATAATTACTATCTGTATAACCTAAGAGACCACCTCTTGCTTCTCTTCGATACCATATCCCAAAATCAAGCGTTCCCTTTAGGTATCTCATGATTCTCTTTGCAGTAGCGAAGTGTAGCTCGGTTGGGTTCGCCATAAAGCGACTGATAAGACAGACCACGAACATTAGATCAGGTCTCGTGGCTGTGAGATACATCAGCTCCCCACTATTTGCTTATAAAGCGTAGAATCCACCTTCGCACCATCTTTATCTTGCCCAACCTTCTGTCCAGGCACAATCGGATTACAAACTGAATTGTAATTTTGCATTCCAAATCTTTCAATTAACTCAGCAGCGTACTTTCTTTGACATATGAAGATTCCATCGGTTTTCTGCAACACTTCTATGCCAAGAAAGTACCTCATCTTCCCTAAGTCAGTCATGTCAAACTCGTTCTTCATGGACCTTTTAAACTCATTCAATAGTTCTTCATCATCACTAGTGAACAACAGATCGTCAACGTAAATACTTACAATCAAGATTTTACCTCCCTTTCGCTTGATGAACAATGTTTGTTCACTAGAGCTGTTCTTAAAACCTTCCTTGATGAAGTAAGCCTCAATGCGACTAAACCAAGCCCTGGGCGCTTGTTTTAGTCCATAAAGGGCTTTATGCAACTTATAAACCATCTCTTCCTTCCCTGCTATCTCATAACCTTGTGGTTGCTCCACAAAAACGTCTTCTTTCAACTCTCCATGAAGGAAAGCGGATTTTACATCGAGCTGATAAATTTCCCATCCTTTTTGAGCTGCTACTGCAATGATCATTCTCACCGTATCCATCCTAGCTACTGGTGCGAAGACTTCTGTGTAATCTACTCCATACTTTTGAGCATAGCCCTTCACCACCAATCGAGCTTTGAACTTGTCAATTTCTCCCAATTCATTTAATTTGGTCTTGTAAATCCACTTGACCCCAACTGCCTTAACTCCAACAGGTAGCTTAGTTAGAGACCAGGTGTGATTTCTTTCGATGGATTTTATTTCAGCATCCATCGCCTCTTTCCAGTGGAGATGCCTTGCTGCTTCATAATAGCTGACTGGATCGGATATGACCATGAAAGCAAGATTCTCAAACTTGATTTTGGCCATATTTGCCTCTTCTTCTGTATCTGAAAGTTCTTCTCCCATGATATAGTCAGTAGACCAGATTGGAGGCCTTTTTGTTCTGCTGGTCGTTGCTATTGTGTCTCCAATTGGCGAGTTATTTGGAGAAGCCATGTCACCAATGCTTTCTTCTGTTTCAACCATCTCTTCTTCTTCTACAATTTCCTCCATTTCCTCTGCAATTTCTACATTTTCATAATCATCTTCCCATTCCAGATTGTTGCTTCCTTCACCAGAATAAACATTGTCTTCCCAGTTCCACTTCTTATCTTCTTCAAAAATCACATCACGACTGATGTGGACTTTCTTCATCACCGGATCAAACATTTTGAATGCTTTGGACTCACTGCTAAAACCCAGCAAGACACATTTTATGCTTTTATCGTCGAGCTTGCTTCTTTTCACATCGGGAATATGAACATAGCCGATGCACCCAAACACTCTAAAGTGTTCTACTGATGGCTTCCTCCCACTCCAAGCTTCTTCTGGGGTCTTATCTCTCACAATAAGAGTAGGAGACCTGTTGAGAATATGATTCACCCACTGCACAGCGTCTGGCCAAAAAGACTTTGGTACCTCCTTCTCTAGTAACGCTGCTCGCACCATGTTCATGATTGTGCGGTTCTTGCGTTCAGCAACGCCATTTTGCTGAGGTGTGAAAGCAGTTGTCAATTGTCTTTTGATCCCATGTTCTCTACAGAATTCCTTGAACTCATTTGAGTTGTATTCTCCACCTCTATCCGTTCTTAGACTTTTGATGAACAAGCCACTTTGTTTCTCCACAAACGCTTTGAATGTTTTAAAACGATGAAATGCTTCAGATTTTTCACCAACAAAATATATCCATGTCTTCCTCGAGAAATCGTCTATGAAGCTAATCATGTACTTTATTTGGCTGTTTGATGGGGGACTAATCGGACCGCAGAGATCGGAGTGGATCAACTCTAATCTTTCAGTAGCTCTCCACTTGCTTTGCTTTGGAAATGGAACCCGATGATGTTTTCCTCTCACACACGCATCACATATAGCGTTAACATCTCTAATCTTAGGTAAGCCTACAACCATCTCTTTGATGCATAGCGTGTTAAGTCCTTTGTAACTGAGATGCCCGTATCTATGATGCCATAACTCTGCTTTGTTTGAGATGTCAACCTGTAGACACTTCTCCTCTTCCGCCTTAGCATTTGATTCACCCAGCAGGATAAACATCCTATTTGCACTCATCACAGACTCTGCAATCTTGCCTTTGGTGGGGTGAAAGATGCTGCAGGTTTTGCAATCTCCTTTGAAAAGCACATCCAGACCCTTTTCTTGAAGTTGTCCAACGCTCAACAAGTTGTTCTTTAACTCCGGGACAAAATAGACATCGCTGATTACATAACTCACACCGTTAAACGTGAGCTTTATCACTCCTTTCCCATCAACCATCAGCTTATGATTGTTCCCAAGTTTGACATTATGTGTGAAGCTAGTGTCCAAACTTGTGAACATTCTCCTTTCTCCACACATGTGGTTCGAGCAACCAGAGTCTACGAACCAAACATCACTTCTCTTTGTTCCTTGAAGTTCCACATACGCCATCAATAGAACCTCCTCTTTCTCCTCTAACTCTGCATAGTTGGCTCCTTTTGCTTCATTCGAACACTCATAGGAGAAATGACCCAACTTGTGACAATTGTAGCACTCGACAGTGGCCTTGTTGAAGAAGCGACCTCTGCCTCTGCCTCTGCCTCGTCCTCGGTAAGAACCTCTGCCTCTTCCTCTAACATTTAGTGCCTGATCTTCCTCTTCATGACTTGGCTTTCTGAATTTCTTCTCATGCACAGATAGTGAACTCTGCAATTCATCGACGGTCATGCTGCTCGTGTCTCTAGACTCTTCGATCGATACCACCACATAAGTAAATTTGTCGGTCAGAGTGTGGAGAATCTTTTCCACGATCTTCGAGTCTGGCATACTCTCGCCATTACTCCTCATCTTGTTTGACACCATCATTACTCTCTTGAAGTAATTATCAATGCTTTCATCGTCTTTCATCACAAGAACTTCAAAATCTCTTCTTAAAGTTTGGAGAAGAGATCTCTTGACCCGTTCATTCCCTCCAAACTTTCTCTTCATGGACTCCCAAATGATCTTAGAAGTTTTCCGGTCTAAGATCTGCTCAAACACCTCCCGCTCAATGGCTTGAAATAGGTAATGTTTCACCATATGATCTTTCTTCTTAAGGTCATCAAGTTGTTTCTGCTGCGCTGCAGTCAACTGGACACCCGCTGCAGGTTCGGTGTACCCTTCTTCTACCAAATTCCACAAACTTTTGGCACGCAACAAATTCTCCATTAACTCGCTCCAATGATCGTAGTGACCATCGAAGATGGGGATCTTGGTGTGTGTCTTATTGTCACTCATCTTCTCTCTTTGTGTTTAGCTCTCTTCTCTTTTGATCACTCTCTTTATGTTTTTGCTCTGATACCAAATGTAAAAACAGAGTTTGATAAAAACACAAAGAATTGCAAAGAATGATCTGACTTTATTCATAGGTTCCAATGCCTTTTATAGGGAAATACATCAAACAACGTAAAACGAAAATAATGGACACAACTCCACTAGCTCAAATAGCTCTAACAGTAACTAGAAAATAGGAAACTGAAACTTGACCAAATCTATTGAGAAGACTCAGTCTTTTATTTGAAATTACTAAGACACGTTTACAACAGCACCTGAACTAGATAAATTTGGCTATGTCTTCTTTCAAGATTTTATGATTTTTCAGTTGTAGTAAATCGGTATTTGATAAATAACAGAGAAGTTTCGGTTTTGGCTACTACAATTGGTATCAGAGCCATTGAAACCTTCGTGTTTTTTTTATCATTTGACAGTTTAGGATGTTTCCACCAAGATGGAGGTGGAGAAATTCAATGTAATTATAGATTACAATATGTGGAAAGAAAAGATAATGGCACAACTTGAAATTCTCGGATTAATGGAGGCTCTGAAATTACAGGAGAAGGAGATCTTGAAAACTTCATAGGAACTTGAAAGAAAAGATTCGAAAGAGACAAATACAGACAAGAAGGATCAATCAAAGATGTGGATCCTCTGTTAGTTGAAAAGCAAAGGAAGGCTCGAAGTACGATTGTTTTAAGTGTGAGCGATCAAATTTTCCGAAAGATTATAAAGGAACCTACTGCTGCAAGGATGTTCAAGGTTCTTGATGCTTTGTATATGTCTAAGTCTCTTCCTAATAGGATCTATTTGAAATAGAAGCTGTATGGTTTTGGGATGAATGACTCTATCACTGTCGAGAGCAATATAGATGAGTTTTTGAGGATAATCATAGATTTGGAAAATGTCAGAGTGAATATATCAGATGAGGATCAAGCCACCCTCCTCTTAATGTCTCTACCTAAGTTTGATCAGCTGCGAGATATGGCAAATCCATTCTGACTCTTGAAGAAGTGATTAGTGCTATTAACTCAAAGCGATTGGAGCTTAGAGCATATGGAAAAAGGCAGAAGAGTCAAGGTGAAGGACTTTACTTGAGCGGAAATATAAGAGAAAAATTCTTTAACAAAATAAATTTCCAAGGAAAACAGGGAAATAGATCAAGGTCTAAGTGGAAGGACGGAAAGATGATTTGTTGGACATGTGGTCTAAAAGAACATTTCAAAAGGAATTGTCCAAAGAAAAGACAATAAAAAGAGAAAGACTATAAAACATCATAATCAACAAAGGCATCTTCAATTGATGAAGTAAAATTCATAAAATTTTTGACTGTAAATGAGGTTAATATGGTAGAAACAATTGATTTTAAGGCGATATGGATAATGGATACTGGTTATACTTTTTATATGACTCCGAAAAAGGATTAGTTATCGGAGTTAGATGAGTTCAATGTTGGCTCAGGGAGAATGGCAAATGAATCAGTATCTGAGGTGAAAGGTATTGGGACAATTCAACTAATGACATCAGAAGGATCATATGTGTGTATAAAGGATGGCAAGTATATATGTTCCAACTTTCTCTAGAAATCTATTATCTCCTACTTTTGAATCACAAGAATGTACTTTATGCTCTAAAAATGGAGTTCTTAAAAGGCTGTAGAACAGTATTAAAAATTGTGAGGCAATGACAATTATACTTTGTACAAGGAAAATGATGTAAAGGTGAGATGAATGTAGTTACTAGAATGGATGAAACAAGCATGTGGCATAGTAGATTAGGACATTTAGGTCAGAAAGGTTAAATGTGCTGGTGAAAAAAAGTCACTTAGATAGTTCAATAGTATGGATCTTACAGTTTTGTGAGAACTGTATTTTTGAAAAAGCCGATAGAGTTAGTTTTTCAACAGGTTTGCATATTTCAAAGGAATGCTTTGAATACGTCCACAAGAGTGAAAGAACGTAGTGAGATATGAGATCTGTTTTAAGTATAATTGTACTTGTAACACTGAGTTTTTTCGCTGTTGTTTTGTACAATTTTTTGTGCTTTGTCAATAGTGAATTCCGGATAATTCCAACCAGAAGTAAGGTTGCGGTTTATGTACTTGAACTAGATAAATTTAGCTATGTATTCTTTCAAAATTTTATGATTTCTCAGTCGTAGTAAATCGGTATTTGATAAATAACAAAGAAGTTTTGGTCTTGGGTACTACATATAAATCTTACATAAATTAAATTATTATTATTTTAATTTACAATAAACTAAAACTAAGTAAAAAAATATAATGTGGTCAATCAATTAAATCTGATGTTTTGTTAACTCGGTTTTAAATTATCTAAAAATATTATCTATACAAAAATTTAGAATTATAGGTTACATATATTTTAACCGATCCGATTAATTTTAAATGTTTAAACTTGTTCACATCCATAAGTGTTACTATCTCTTAAACATTTGTGGCAATTATATTATATATCCACATTTAGTTGTATCATTGATAACGTAATCAAATATTTTTTGTGCTTATTTTTCTCTAAATATTTAAAGTCAACATTTTGTTAACAAAGGAAAATCGTACTTTAATTTTGGTTTAGGAACTTAAACAATTCAGCATTTGATAAACACCTAACCTTTAACTATTTATGAGATGTAAATTTCACCTTCTAATACGAATTACAATTTTCGAACAAAAGTTAATATGAGATAATTCCTTCAAACTTCGAAAATGAATGTCGTTTACATTATAATAAGATTTCTAATTTTTCTCTCTCGAACTTTATTTTTTTAACGGAAAAACACAATTTAATCCACATTTTCAAAGTTTTATTTATTGATATTTTATTTATAAATATTTTTATTTGTATTATATAACCCGTGAAGAATATACCACATTGAAATATATAAAAGAAATAAGTTATTTTTGTTAGGATTTTAGTATTTTTTTTTATAAATGCATTTGGACATTTGGTGTTTGTAAATATATTAATTAGAATAAGAACATACAATTTAATTATCGAATTCTCATTTAATATACTTTTTGGGTACGATCAATCTTGTACAAACTTCTAATATAAATCTGATATAGCATTTTACAATAATTAACTTGAAAAACAAACTTAGAAAGAATTAAAACTCACGCGAAATATTGAATCTCTCTCTTTGCCTCTCTGATTTTTTCTCTAACCTTCATCCTCTCTCTGTTTTTTTTTTCTCTTGCTAGGCTGCTACTCTCTATCGACCAAATAAAGGAGATTTATACCCTCTCTCTCGTTAACTTGAAAAGAATAATTAGGTTAATTATTCTTCTTCAAAGTTTGGGATTCATGGGTCCAACCCAAAAATAAATGAGACATGTTCACAATTTTCCATCTTTTCATTATTTTTCGGTTTGGGCTTTAACAAATTTTCCTTCCCCTTTTTTCTTTAAATTTTTGCCAAACCCTATTTTTGCCAAACCCACTTATGGCCATTTCTGAATCCAGTTTCTCCAGATTTTTTTTGTGGGTGCGTGATGGCCATGCGCTGCCTCACGCGCTGGCCACGTCTCAGCCACGCGCCGACCACTCGCCGACCACGCGTCGACCACGCGTCGACCACACGCCAACCACGCGCCTCCACGCTCCTCCATGTGCCTCCACGCTCCTCCACGCTCCTCCACGCGCCTCCACGCGCTTTCACAGGCCGCACACGCGTATTCACGCTCCCCCCACGCGCCATCACACGCCGCCCATGTGTCTTCACTCGCCACCACGCGCCGCCCACGCTCCTCCCACGTGCCAGCCACGCGCAGGCCATGCACCGTCCACATGCCGGCGACGCACCGCCGAGCCTCCGGCCATGCGCCGGTGACTTACCATCCACTTTCCGGTGACTCTCCGATGACTTTCTGGCAACTTTCCGGTGAATTTTCCAGCAAATTTTCTGGCAACTTTTTCAGCGACTTTTCCGGTGACTTTTCTGAAAACGTTTCTCACCTTGTTTTCTCTCTGTTTCAGGTAGCCTACTACTTCTACCCCATGAACTCCACCTTGAAAGATGTTTCCTGCTTCTTTTCCCCTCGCACCCATCCTCCTAGGTAACTTCTGTTTTTTTCACTGTTCTAAATATACCCTGAAACTAAGTTGTTTCAATTTGTCTCTGCGAGGTTGAGACAACTACATTGATGTTCTTAGGAGGCCTTCTCATTCTCTAGAGTCTCTTGAGAAGTTCACAGCAAAGCCGCAAATTCAAACCATGTATCTCTTTGGTAGCTAGGGTTTTTGGAATTTTGCTTAGCTGAATCTTAGATAGAATCACATCGTTTTTAGCAACAATATTGTAAAACCTATCAGTTCCTAATATCTGCAAAGCTTTATACAGAAACTTTACTTTAGTTCCATGCTCAAACTCCTTTTTCCACTTCTGATTTTCTGCAAATCTTTTGAACCATTTTCCTTGTGAGTTTTAGCGCCAGAATCCGCCCTATTCTGTTCAGCTACAATTTCTCTGGAATCTTCAACAGAAAAGTCTCCACTTTGAACAGTTGAACCTGCCTTAAAACCATTCGGTGTAGGTCCTTGAGTTAGATTCTCATTGAAAGTCACATTCTTTAATTGTCTATCCACTAATTCGACCTTGTGTGTAGCTATCTCCTTACTCACCTTCTTCGTTACTAACTTGATCCCTGCCTTGCAAACTTTACCTTGAAGATAATACAACCCGTTCTTAAGTGTTCCACATATTATATTCTTGCCGTCCTTAAAAAATTGAACTCCAAAATCACATCCTTGATAACAACAACATGATTTTTCCAACAAACCAAATGTAATCAAATTTTTACTCACCTCGAGCATGTATTTCACATCCTTGAGTATCACCATAGAACCATCTGAGTTCTGAATTCGAATACTTCTTGTTCTTTTGATGTAATTGTGAGTGTTATTAGCCATTAGAACTTTACCTCCATTAATTTATTTGAAGTCAAACAAAACGTCTTTGTTATGTGTGATGCGGTAAGAACTTCCTGAATCCATTACCTCTTTCCTTGTGTCTTGAGTACTAGCTGGTAAAACCACTGGCTGAATAGGCTTTACAATGTTAGCAGATTCTGAACGTTTCTTTCTTTGAGGACATTCTCTTTTCCAATGTCATTCATCTCCACATATGAAACATCATTTGTTGTTGTTCTCAGATTGTTGCCTTGACTTAAATATGCCTCTGTTCTTCGATCGACCTCTCTATGTGGTGCCATTATCAAACCGATTGTTTGACATATCCTTTGATTCCACATACAAACCTTCATCTTGAGAATTTGTTATCTTTCCACTTTCAATTAACTCTCTTTCCTTATACTTAGCTGCTGTTGTGACCTCATTCAGCTTTAGAGTATTTCTCCCATATTTTATAGTTTCCTTGAGTTGATCGTACCTGCTCGACAAAGAACTTAGAAGTAGAATTGCTTGTACCTCTTCTGAAATTTCAACTCCTATATTGTTGAAATCTATCACTAGCCTTTGAAAGTCGTCGACATTGGTATCAATGTTTTTGGAGTCATCTATCTTGAAAGTGTAGAACCTCAATTGTAGGTAGATCCAATTCAGAAAAGATGTCTCCATGTATAACTTGTTTAGGGTATACCACATGGCTGTTGTTGTTTCACACTTAGAGATTTTCGTGACTACCTGATTCCCCACGTTCAAAACAATCAGATCTTTAACCTTTTTTGATTTTTCAAATTTTACTGGATCAATCTGTGAACTACTGTCTTCTATGCCTCCTTTTACCTCTTCACCAGATTTACATTTTGTAACCACTGAATTCTTGAGCAACTTTTCATCCGTTAGGATATATTTCAACTCTAAAACCCCAAAATGAGCCATCATTCTCACTTTCTATAGAGAAAAGTCACATATCCCATCAAATCTGTCAACCTCAATCCGTGAACTCATCATTAGGTGTTCAAATTTGTTGTGCTTCTGAATTTTCGAGCAAACCCAAAACTCCTATTACCCCATCTCTCGTCAACTTGAACAGAATAATTAAGTTAATTCATCTTCTTCAAAGTTTGGAGTTCATGGATACAACCCAAAAATAAATGAGCATAAATATTGCCTCGAATGAGCATAAATATATCACATCAAAAACATAATGAAAATTTGAATAATATGTAAAAACCAATATAAATCATCCCATCCATTATCAATGGTTTTGAAATGAAAACCTTTAATCTAATACAACCGATTTAGGGGTTCCTTTTCAGTTTAATATGTTATAATTTTTTCCCCTAATTTCAGTCATGTGACCATATATAATACATTTTCAAAGCAACCACAATGCTTCGAACATATTAACAAATCATCTTTAGAAACTTTATTATATTTAGAGTATTGACATTGTCTCTGGTTATATATATATATTAGGTTTTTACTTGCAACATGCACATATTGAAATATTTATTAAGTAAATACAATTTAGTTTTTAAAATTTATATTCGTAATATTATTATTTAATATTTTTATTTTCAATATAAGGTTCATTTTTATTTTGTTTGAATGATTGATGATTTTTATAAAAAATATACATTTGATCCATAAAATTATTTTAAAATATTTTTTTTACTTAAATAACAAATAAAAATATAAATTCAATTTTAACATATGCTAATTAAAAAAATTTATTTTATATGAATGATTGATGATCGTATTTTTAAACAGAATCAAACAAAAATAAAAGGAATAATATAATAACTAAAACAATAATATGATATAATTGAAATTCAACTATTACTTTTAATAATTTTTTTGTAGTTATTTTTAAGTTTTTCTATGCATAAATTAGCAAAGAAAAAGAGATTGATTTTTTGAAAACTAATAATATTTTTAGTTATTTTAATAAAAGATATTAATATTTTAACCAAATTAATATGAATGGTAACTCATTTATATATTATTTAAAACTCATTTTGTTGACGACGAATCATTATGACAATCCTGTAAATAATATATTATGTTTAAATTGTTGAGTAATACTCTAAAATAATTTTAAAAAATTTCGTTTTAAATCTATCACCATAAAATTAAAACTTTAAAAATAACATAATTAATTATATAATAATACTAAAAACTTTTGGAATTTTAATTTTAATACGATAGAATTAGAATAAAAACTTTAAAATGTGATATTTTAAAATCTTAATCTTTTTGTTAATGTTATGCCACTTTTGTTTTCAACTACTAGAAAATATTAAAAAGCATATTAATGCCAACGAAAACATTGCTTATATTCAAAATAAGTACCGTTCTAAGAATTTTTGTTAAAAAATAAGGTTTATTTTAGAGTTCAATATAAAATTTAACAAAAATTCTCTAGTTTGACCTCAATTTTACTAAATAAAAAATAAAGAATCAATTTGTAAATAATGATAAATTTCTATTAAAATTATCAACTATGGTCATTAAAATTTCAGTAGGGCATTTGGTCTAGTGGTATGATTCTCGCTTTGGGTGTAAAATTTAAAAATAGTACAAATTATTTTGTGAAAATACATATTTACCATCAATAAATTATATATATAACAAAATATTATATTTGAATTTTTTTTCTACTTTGAGATTTAATATTTTTATTAAAAATAAGTTTTAAAATATTTTAATATTAAATTTGTGCTATTTTAAAAAAATATTAAACTACTAATATTATATTTGAAACAAAAATTTAAAAAAATATTATTTTTGTCAATTGTTGCAAAAAAAAATCTTTTATTTGTGTTTTGGAATTTGGCCAAACAAAACCATATGCTTTTGTGACAAAGCAAAATGGCAATTGTTACATATAAATTACAAAATTAGGTTTTAAAATAGCTTATAATTTTTTATATGTAGGATTTATAAATTCGCATTTAATTTTCTACCATTTTCATTGTTTTTGTTTTATTTTGAAAAAAAGGAGAAACTAAAAATAACATGAAAACTCTTAAACAAAGTTTTTATCACATGATTAATTCATTTTTCCTCCATATTATAAAGTTAATATTTTAATATTTTTTAAAATGTTGTGTATGGAATGGTTTTTTCAAAACTGATTTAGCCATTGACTTGAGCTTCATTACATGTTTAGTAATGTATGTGTTGAAGTCTACGATTGTGTTTTTGCATTTGGCCCCTATTGAAAAACTTTTAAACAAATCAATGTGTGAAAATTCAATGGGAGGAAATATATACTACCATATTATTAAATTAGAATTTGAAATTATTTACCTAATTAAGATCCTAACTACAAAACATAATTAAAAACAAAACAATATGAGCATAAAAACCCTAGAGACTATTATTATACACACTAAGTGAAATATAATATGATATATATTTTGTAATTTAATATAATATTGTGACATCAAAAGGGCATTTGGTCTAGTGGTATGATTCTCGCTTTGGGTGCGAGAGGTCCCGAGTTCGATTCTCGGAATGCCCCATATTTTTTTTATTTTTATTTTCGTAAAAAGTCAAAACGGCACAACTCATCTATCTACCCAAAACGCGCATGATAGCATCAAGCAAACATAATTGTTTTGAATCTCCAAATTACCCCTTATCCTCTTCAATATCAACTATCAAGCAACACAGAGGAGAGAGGAGACGCGCAAAACAAATCCGAAGAAGCTAAAGGGTGAAAATGGCAGCGACAACACTCTCTATCGCAAGCTCAATCCGTTCGTCTTCTTATCCAACTTCCGCTTTCTCACATCACTTCCCTTCTCGACCCATCGCTGTCGAATTTTCGTCTCGCTTTGGTGCTTCTTCTTCTTCCACACTCACCCACCGTGCGACCCATCTCCGTCCTCTTTCCGCCGTCGATGCTCCAGAGAAAATTGAGAAGATTGGATCTGAAATCTCCTCCCTTACCCTCGAAGAAGCTCGCATCCTCGTTGATTACCTCCAGGATAAGTTCGGTGTTTCACCACTTTCTTTAGCGCCTGCTGCAGCAGCTGTCGCTGCTCCGGGAGACGGTGGTGGTGCAGCGGCTGTAGTGGAGGAGCAGACCGAGTTTGATGTGGTTATCAATGAAGTCCCCAGCAATGCGCGTATTGCTGTGATTAAAGCGGTTAGGGCTTTGACTAGCTTGGCTTTGAAAGATGCTAAGGAGCTCATTGAAGGGTTGCCAAAGAAGTTTAAAGAAGGTGTGACGAAAGATGAAGCAGAAGAAGCGAAGAAGCAGCTCGAAGAAGCTGGTGCTAAGGTTTCCATTGCTTAAGTTTTAACAATCGGAATTTGAAAAAAAAAAAGTATATGATTTTCCTGGAAATTTCATGGCTTCTTTTGTTGTAGTATAGCTTGGCTTTGGAATTGTTGAGAAATTATCGAAATTTGAATCAATTTGGTTTTCCGTAACTGTTGTATCCGTCGGTTCTTTAGCTGCACATAACATGGTTGTTGAAATGCCTAACTGAGAATGAGAAATGAGATACTCACTCAAAGACGAATAGGTACTTCACAGTGAATGGTGTCATCTTCGTTTCTATGCGGCAGCGAACTTCGGTCAAACGCTCCGGTTAGACGTTGTAATATTGTTGTTCGTTTGATCATCGTAAGTTGTCGCTGCTGGTTGTATCGCAATTGTTTGATCGCAAACGTTATAATTTCGCAGCGATTAAAATTTTTTACCGCAGTTTTCTGTGGTCGACCGCATCATTTGACCGCAAGAAAATGCGATGATCAAACGAACAACGTTTGGTCGCATGATACAGCCGTAGGTTCCTACAGCTACGAAACGAACAACTCTTATATATATAGAAAAATGGGTTATAACTTAGAAATTAGGTTTTGGTGATAAAGGAGTAACAATGTTTGTGTTATGAAGACTCCTGAGTTTGTACATTACCAAGTACCTGGACACGACGAAGCAGATTCTTACGTAGTCACTAGTCAGCGGTCTCTTGTTGCATGTGCAGCTAATGAATCATTCACTATAAAAATCTCAACCACTAAACCACAATGTGGCGAGTTTTTTTATATTTGGGGTTTTCTTTGGTGTGAGTTAGAAAAAACACTATAATATGATTAAAAAAAAAGGGTTTCAAAGACTTGAATCAAAAGTTTGTAGTGGAAACTTCAAAAGAAGCATATAATAATAATAATCGTATACCAAAATGTAATCACATCAAGTAGTTTTCAAATCTCTTTTCTATATTCTTCCCACCGATGCTACAACACAAACAGCCATTTCCAATGAATCCAATACCCAATTTTTCACCATCTACGGCGTCTCCTGCCGTACCAAAACGCAAACGCAGCGACAGAAGCAGCCACAACGACTCCACTTGCCGCGTGCCATAAGTACAGAGGCTTCTTTTCCATCATTATCACTCTTGAAGATTGCTTCACCATCTCGGAGCTTAGAACATCTTTAACTTCTGTAACTTTATGCTGACTCACTACTGTCCGAGCAAACCCGAGGCCTTCTGTTTCCAGTTTTCCCAAATCAACTACAGCTGGTTTCAATTGTGTCGCCTTTGAGATAGTTTCATATTCTTCTTTAGTTCCTCCTTCAAGAAAAGACCCAACAAGGTGACCCTTTTTGACCCAATATGCTCCAAACGCTTTGCCGTCTTCATACTCCCCAAAGTGCACAACTTCACCTGCAGGGTCTCCGTAGAATTGCCATGAGAAGGCGAAGACCCTTGAATAGAAAAACGGCAAGTAGTCAAATTCTCCGGTCTTTTCTGGCTTTATGATGGCTGAAACTGCATGCTGTGCAGATTTCCTAGCCGAGTCCACGTGCTCAAGTCTCCTCATTTCGCCAAATAGTTTCACTGGGAATGTTGCTACGTCGCCTATTGCATACACGGAGCTGTCACTTGATTGCATTTTCCCGTTCACTTTTATCCCTCCTTTCTCTATTGTTAACTGTCCTTCAAACAAACTTGTGTTTGGTCGTATTCCAATTCCAACTACGACCAAATCTGCTGGTAACTGGTTCCCATCTTTGAGATTAACCGCAGTGACCTGTAAATCGAAATCCCAAAATATTCATATCGGTTAAATAAATACTCTGAACAATGTTCAAGATACTGAACCAGGAGAATCCATTATTATATTAATTCTTCCCATCTTTTTAGTTCTATACATGGATGCAAGCAAAGTACCAGATATCTTTTGAGTAAAAACTCAAGCTTAAACATAGATCTAACCTTTTTATTCGAGTCAAACTCAAGTGATGTCAAAACCGTTCCTTTTATGAACTTCACACCTTTACTCTTGTAGTAATCTTCATACAAGCTTGCAATCTTGGGCGTAAAGAGACGTGCCACTGTCATGAAAAGGTCAAGTCAAATATACCAGCTTTTACACGTAAACTGAGATATTATTAAGAGTGCTTACTGCAGTGAGACTCAGGAAAAACCATCGTCACATTGATTTTGTTGATCACTAAAGATGCAGCGCACTCCATGCCGATATAGCCACCACCAATAACAACAGCATTCCCATTGGAGCTTGACTCCATCGCAGTGGCGAGCCTATTTGCATCACCCAGATCTCGTAAGTAACAAACATTTTCAGCATCTGAGCCTTCCACCCCAAATTCTTCAAGCTTCAACGCCTACTTGTACAGCCACATGCGAAACGAATAAGGCCATGACTTTAGCAGTTTGACTCTTTAAAATAGCATAAATATTATTTCCATACCCGGGCACCTGTTGCAATGATCAAGATTTTGTAACTTATAGTCTCTCCTGTGCTCGATAAAAGAGTCTTCCTCCTCACATCAACGGACTTAACACGAGTTCCAAGGACCAATTCAATGCCTGACAAAAGAAGTTCCGAAAATTTTCAGCAAGTACTCTCATAGTCATACTGCCATAGCCAAAGCAAAGAAGTATTTTCCCAGAATCAAATGCGCAAATGTGATTACCATGATCTTTGTACCATTTCGGGGTAAGCTTCTCATCATTAGCTCCAACACAAGTATGGAAAGAAGGAAGCCGTGCAGGAGCTGCAGATAAGATCGTCACAAAGCCTAATGAGTGAACTGTAACTAGATTCCTTATTTCGTGAGAACTATTTATCTACACATCGTAGATTTCATCTTAACTCCAAATGCAAAAAATGCAAGCTAACAGGTTTCTCTTACCTTCTGGTAGCAGAAAACCTTTGCTTAACGCAGGCCTCTCATATGGTGCAACCTAGTGCAAAAGAAAATACCAAAGCTACTTATTAACAGAGCGAAACCAATACTTCATAACAAAACATGAATCACAAACAAGAAGAATTGCGTCCATAGTGAGTGACAAGGAATGTTTACTACTAACTGATACCAGAGATGATAAAACGTCATAGATTACCACCTCATCTTGAGCAAAACTCTAATCTTTAAGGAAACACTGCATATAAAGTATCAGAAGTTGTACCAACAATGGAGAAAAGAAACAAAAGACAAGCGTAATCAATTGCTCTAATAATCATTGACACACCAAAATCCAAAACGAGAGTAAAAAACTAACTACAGAATCACTGAAAAAAATTCAGGGGAGAGAGCTAATATAAGTAGTTCCCAAGATGAAGCGATTCAGAACCCACCAACAACATCAGAAAAGGAAAAACAAAGCATAGATAATCTTCTCGCATATCAAACAATAAAATTCAAATCAATTCATAGACAGAGAGAAAGATTTCGAGTGCATACGGGTTCTTCGGAAATGATACAGAGTTCACCATCGGAGACACCTCTCCGTGTGAATTCGAGAGCTGCGTAACCAGCAGCAACACCTCCTCCAAGAATTACATACACGAACGCTCTTCCCATGGCGCTAATATTTTCCTCTACTTTCTCGAGAAAATCCTAAACATGGCAAAAATTCAATGATGTATTCTAGTGAAATGGATTTTGTTTTTGTTTTTTGAGGCACAAATACAATTCTGTTATCGGATCTTTTCCACCACTGAATGATATTCGATGATTTTATTGTTTATTTACACATTTACCCCTCTTTGACTTCTTTAATAACAACGGTGAAGATTACGTTAGAAAGAAGATCTGAACCATCCATTTGGCAAATTGCGACAGTGGGACCCAGCTTAACTCTTTCCTTGCACGACTTGCCTTTGGCCCATCATCATTGCCAATGCAGTGATGCAGTGGAAAAAATATACAGTTAAACAATTAATAATCTTTTTTTTTTTTCATCAATAAATTTTTAAGTTTTGTTTATAAGAGAAATAATTATAAGATAAAAGATAATTATTTAAAATAGTATATTTTAAGTTTTGTTTCAAAAATAATATTATTAATTTAAATTAAAATGTATTTAAAACTATATTTTAATAGAGAAAAAATAAATTTTAAATTGAAAAAAATAAACATAAATATAATGTTTTAATTTTATTTATAATTTATTTAGATTAAATAATTATTTTTACATAATTATCTATTTTATTTTTACAATTTTAATTTTAAAATGATAGATTTGAAACAAAAAATTTAAAAAATATTAGTTCAGAATATTATTTTTTAAACATTCGACAAGATAATTTTGATTGATTTTAAATGAATTTTTGAGAAATAATTATGAAATAAGTCAGTTAGTTTAATGTTAATTTAAAAATAATTTATTTAAAAGATTTATATACATATATAATTTTGAATTTAAAATTTAATAATAGTTTTGCTAATTTTGGTTATTTCAATTTGGTGCATTTAATTTAGATTCGGTTCATTTAATTTAGAAGAACTTTGTATATTATTTGGGAGAATTGATAAAAATAATATAAAACTTGATTGCAAATACAACTTTATCTCACATGAAAACATTTTTGCAAAACTAACTTATGAGGATGGAGAAATTATTGAACACTTCTTTTGTCTAAAAAATAATGTCGAAATGTCAATTACGTTTCAATCCCTTCGTGCTTTTTTGTTATCAAAGAACACTTCGATAAGTCTGTTTCAGCCAGAATAAACTGTTTTTCTCATCAAAGCAGACTTCTCTGAGAAATCTGTTTCAGCCGGAATAAACTGTTTTTCTCACCAAATCAGACTTCTCAGAGAAGCTTGCTTCAGCCGAAATAAACTATTTTTCTCTAGAAAGCAGAATTCTCGAAATCTACTTTGTAAATAAATTACCTAAATCAAATAAAAATCGTGAAATATTTTTAAAAAAAATTAAAATTGTTATTAACACAATTTATATACATATCAAAAACACGTAAAATTTATAATGAATTCAAAAATAAGGAGATTGTATTCGATCAAATAGTATCAAATATTTTTGCTAGTTTTTATTGTAATGTGTTGTGGATTAATAGTTGATGTTTGTGTAGAGAATTCATGGTAGAATTTGAAATATCATGTGATAAATTTGAAAATTTATATTTACAAATTTTTAAAGGAAAATTGTTTGAGTTTTGAATTTACTTAACTATCTTCAACATATTCATCCAATTTTTAATAAAACTTTCGCACATTTAGTGAATCTTATTATTTAGGGTTTAGGGTTACACAGACTTCTCGAAATGTTGTCGTAGATTTAACAAAGTAGACTTCTCGAGAAGTCTGCACAAACCGGAAATTAAATGTAACTAAACCGGTTTTCTTCAATTTAGAGTTTAGACTTATGTAAAAATACAAAACACACTTTTCGAGAAGTGTGCTTCAACTAGAATAAACTGTTTTTCTCACCAAAGCAGACTTCACGAGAAGTCTGCTTCAGCCGGAATAAACTGTTTTTTTCACCAAAGCAAACTTCTCGAGAAGTGTTCAAGATTTATTCATATTAAAGCAGACTTTTCGAGAAGTGTTCAAGATTTATTTCTATTAAAGCAGACTTCTCTAGAACTCTGTTTCAGCCGGAATAAACTTCAAAAACTTTGAGAAGTCTACACAAACCGGAAATTAACAGTTTTTAACCTAACCAAATTTAACTCTCCATATATAAAAAGGTAACTCTAAAATTTTATCATAATTTCATTAAAAAAAACGTGGGAGCCTCCATCCTCAAAAAATGACTACAAGGTAAATCTTCTCTTCTTCTCTCTTTACTTCCCCTCTTTTTTTTCTTTTTCTCTTCTCATGTTCTTTGTCATCTTGTTATTTTGTAGATCTGGAAAAAATCATGAGATATGAAAAAGATAAGTTTTTGTTTAGTTTATATGGTTTTAGGTTTGTGATTTTGGAATATTTTTATTGTTTAGATCTTTTGTTATTTTTATAACACTCTTTCTCGTCTTATAATATTGTAGATCTGGAAAAAGAAGTAAAGAGATCCAAAAACGTAAACTTGTTGTTTTTATTAGTTTTTAAGTTTTTCGTAGTTTTGGTGGTTTTTGTTGTTTTTGTTTTTTTCTTAATTTTTTTCCTATATTCTTATCTCATTTCTCATCTTGTATTGTTGTAGATCTGAAAAAGAAAATCCCAAGATCTAAAGATGTAAGTTTGTTATTTTTACTAGTTATTACGTTTTTCGTGGTTTTTTTGTTGTTTTCTTAATTTTTTTTTCTTATGTTCTTATCTTATTTCTCATTTTCTCTTGTTGTAGATTTGGAAAAAGATTTATAAAAAGTAATATTGTTGTTTTAGTAGTTTTTAAAGTTATTTTTAATGGTTTTTAAAATTTTTGATGGTTTTTTAAGATTTTCTATAAATGTTTGAAATTTTTTTGAAATTTATGGTGGTTTTACAGTTTTTTTGTTGTTGTTTTTGAGTTTTTTTCTTACGTTTTGAATTTAACGTTAGTTTTTGAATCAATGGATTTTCGTGTTGTTGACTTTATTACATGTTGCAGAATTCAGTTGCAAATTTCATAGCACGTTTTCATTACAATTAAGTGTAGATTTTATTTGCATATTTCATTACTAATTGCATATTTCGTTTGTATTTTTTTATCATATTTTAAATGAGTTTTTGTAAATTTTATTGTACCTATCACTAGTTCTCATCACTCCACTTTATCAGTCAATTTTCAATCAACTTTTACACAATTATAATAAACTATTAGTTGTATGTCAATCACTTTTCAATCAGATCAAGTCAAATCATTCTTATAAAATTACAAAATAATAACCATTAAAAACACAAATATTAATATAAATGTTCATAAGCACTTTTATACATAATTAAGGATTTAGTGAATATTTAAGATATTTAATGCATACTTCTTAATAACAAGAAAGAGCAAGAATTGAATGAAAAACAATAAATCGATTTGCAAAATCTAAAGATATGTCTTAACATTTCCATCAAAATATTCTCACTGAAGCAGACTTTTCAGAGAAGTCTTCAAGGATTATTCCGATCAAAGCAGACTTTTCGGAGAAGTCTGCTTCAGCCGGAATAAACTGTTTTTCTCACTGAAGCAGACTTTTCGCAGAAATCTGCTTCAGTCGGAATAAACTGTTTTTCTCACCAAAGCAGACTTCTCGGAGAAGTATGTTTCAGCCGGAATAAACTGTTTTTCTCACCAAAGCAGACTTCGCGAAGTCTGGTATTTTTAATCCTATCAAAGCAGACTTCTTGGAGAAGTTTGCTTTGATAGGAATAAACCTCGAAGACTTCTCGGAGAAGTCTGATTTAGTGAAAAAAACAATTTATTCCGGTTAAAGAGAGATTTATTCCGATTAAAGAAAATTTCTCGAAGTCTGATTTGTAATATATTTACAAAAAAGACTTCGAGAAGACTGTTAGAGAAGTCGGCTTTGTAAATATATTACAAAGTAGACTTCTTGTAACTGTATGAACTGAAAAATATAACCGAAGCCAAAATACGAAAACTAACATTCGATCTTGATTTTTTAGCTACGCGACTTAAATGATGACCGATATAAATTCCCAAAAGCTTGTTTTAGCGGATAATGATGAATTTTTGCAAAGTTAGAAACTTTTGAATATAGTGTGAGGAGAGAAATTGGAAAAAAATGTGAGAAAAAATGAAATAGGTTGAGATGAATGAGATTTGATGAAAGAATAGAGGTATTATGGTGGGTGTGTCGATGGAATTAAAAGCTCTCAACAACCACGAGAATGATGGTTGTGTGCAATGAAAAAGATGACATTTTCGTATTTTTGAGAAACTTTTTATAATGGTTTTTGTATTGTTTTTTTTAAATTAATGACAAAATTGTAAATAAAATTATTATTAAAGGATAAAATAGATATAAAAAGTTAGTTTTGCAAAAAAAAAGTTTAAATAGTTAAACTTTCAATTGAAAATAAATTTTAAATCAATTTTGCAAATGCTCCATATTATTTTAGTAATTACAAAATAGATTTTTATGCCAATCCCTAACTAAAATTAAAGCATAAGTTTACCGGATTAAATTTGCTTGCTTTAATATAAATTTCCTTTGAGCACCTTTCTGTAAATATTTTAATATTTCTAAAAATATGTCAATTTTATTGTTAATAGTTGTACCTTTTATTAATTCAAGTAATAATTTATTAAAAACTTTTAATTTTACAAGTTACATTAATATTTGAAAATTCGCATTCTAATAGTTACATTAATATTTAAAATGTTAATGTAGTTTTTCATATCATATTAACATTCTAAAGGAAAAAACAAATTTGGTTTTTGAATTTGATATAATATATTCATATGATAGGTAGAAGTCATAGAATGCAATACAAACCGGTTCGGTTCTGCTGTGAATTTGACTAAAGATTAATTAAATAGAACAAAAGAACAAATTGTAGACTTGGTAGGTAATAAAACAAAAGAAATGACGAATTATATTGAGTCACGTGTTAAGACAATGAGCTAGTTGGTGTTGGGAAATGTGGTCGAGATGAGGATGATGGGCCATACGATAAAATCCAAATGGATAATCTCTATAAAATAATATTATTTTAAATTTTTGTTTTAAATATAATATTAATTATTTAAAATTTTTAAAATTAATATAAATTTAATAATCAAATAATTAAAAATTTCAAATTAATAAAAATTTTAAAAAATTTTAAATTAAAAAAATTAATCTAAATATTATGTTTTAATTTCATATATAGTTTATTTGAAATAAATAATTATTTTCATATAATAATCTATAATATTTTAATAAATTTATTTTTATGTGATATATTTAGAAAATAAACTTTTAAAAAAATTATTTTATGGTATTAATCAATCCTAAATACTATCAAACGAATAATTTTTTTAAACAATCGATAAAAATATTATTTTTAAGTTTTTCTCCCAAATATAATATTATTAGATTAAATTTTCAAAAATAACATAAATTTAATATTAAAATACTTAAAAAAAATTTTAATAAGGAAAAATTAATCTCATAATAGTAAAAAATGTACTCAAATATAATATTTTTAATTATAAATTTATTTATGCTAAATATTTATTTTCAGAAAATAAATTATGTTACTTTTTAGATTTTTAAATTTATTTAAATTTTCATCATTAAAACATACAATTTAAATATCTCATTAGAAAAAATTCAGAATTAAAGAAGTTAAATCAAATATTCAATAAATAAAACAAACATATAAGTTTAACCAACATTTTTTGTATAAAACTAAAATTAAGCTAATTGTATATGTTTTAACAATGAAACAATATTTTAAATTATTAAGTTATATTTAAAAAATATTTAACCGTTTATTAGATAGAGAACCATTTAGTAGAAATTTTAAATATTTTTTTAATATATAATTATGTATTGAAACAACTTTTTTAGTTATATTAATAAAAATATAATAATACCCTAAAATAGTATTATTTTAAGTTTTTGTTCTAAATTTAGTACACTAAACCTAAAATGCTAAAAATAACACAAATTATATTTTAAAAATACATATTTAGCTTAAATAAATTACAAATATAATTAAAATATTATATTTGTGTTTTTTTCAATTTAAAGTTTAATTTTTTTTATTAAAAAGAATTTTGTGGTATTTTAATACTAAATTTGTGTTACTTTTGAAAATTTAAACTAATGATGGAACAAAAACTTAAAATAATGTTATTTTTGTCAATTGTCCTAATAACTATGGGTTGTATGTTATTTTGGGTGTTTAGATTTTGTAAATAAAATAAATATACCACAATTATTTTATGTCATTTTGTGCAAGATATCAAAATTAGTATGCAAACAGATTAGAAAATAAAATATTAAATTTATTTAAAATATTGGAAATACAAAATTATAAACAAACAAACATAAAAATAATCGGTAATTAACTGATTTAGCATTAAATAAAATTTTACTAACTAAAAAAACATCCCAAAGCTAAATTCTTACAAAATAGCATTTTTTAAATGAAAAAAAAGACTAAAACAAACTGATTTAAACCTAATTCCTTTCCTCTCACGTGATATCTATCCCTCACCCATCGCCGAAATCTTTTTCTACATCGCTTTTCACACTTCCATCGATCTTTTTTGATCTCACACTCTTGTATTCACCTCGCCTCCGCTGGAGATGAAGGTGTGCGATTTCGTCTTCGTCGTTTCCACCGGAGATAGAGGTCTACGATTTTGTATTTGTCGCTTCCGCCGGAGATGGAGTTCTGCGAATTCTAAGTCTGCTTTGCCAGAGATGGAGGTATGCGAACACCAACACTCAAGGTTTACGATTTCAGAATTGTGTAATTAGAGGAGATTACACGATTTCAGCTTTGTTTAATTGGAAGATAATAAAGTTTTTTTGGATTGGTCAAAACGCTAGATTAGTGAATTTTTACTTTGAGTGTTATATTTATCAATAAAATCTAATTTAATGCTAATATATGGTATTTCTCAAAAATAAATTATAGAAAGGACAATTGACTAATTTAATACTAAATAATGTTTTACTGACTAAATTAGCATGTTAAATCTAAACTTCCACAAATAATATTTTTTAAATGAAGAATACTAAAATAATCTTATTTATCTTTAACCTAATATTCTGCAAAATTTTTATATTAGCCTAGGCAGGATCAAACTTTGCACCCATTTATAAGGGGAAGAGTGTGTAACTAGTACACTATTGTAATTAATCGACATATAACCATTTTGTGTATTATATATATATGTCTTTAGTTTAAATAGCAAAATCTTAATATAAGTTCAAAGGGGTTGAACCTTGGACCCCTTTATAAGAGAAAGAGTGTAACTAGTACACTAGTGTAACTAATCAACATATAACCATTTTGTATAGTATATATATGTCTTTAGTTTAAATAGTAAAATCTTAATATGAGCTGCTGTGGGAGGGGGGTCGAACCTTGAACCACTTTAAAAGATAAGAAATGTGTAAACAGTACACTACTGTAACTAATCAACATATAACTATTTTGTTTATTATATATAACCATTTAGGAATTCTATTACAGGAAAAACCTCAAAACTCAATCATATCTCTAATTGTGTTAGATTCAAGTTTCATAATAAATCTTATATCTAATTGTGGTAGACATTTTTATGTTTTTGTTTATGATTTGTATTTGTGATTATTGAATGTTGATAAACACTCTTGCTCATGTTTTTTGGAGAAACTTCTTGCTTTTGTTAATTTTTTTTTGTCATTTTATGATAAACAATACAATCGTTCACCGGTCAAAAGATACCTACTATGTCCTCAAACCAGTATGAGATGTTAATTAATCATATGTAATTTCACATTTTAGGAAAAAATTTCTAAAACATAAGTTATAATTCCTAAATTTGCATAAAATATTCCTAAATTATGCATAAAATATGACTACTAACCTAAATTCAGTAAAAAGTTCTTAATATTAAGGAATCTTATCTAAATTAAATAATTAAATTAAATAAAAAATTGAAAAATATATTGAGCGAGATCAAACCATACACTTTTAATTCTAACAAGAAAATGTGTAACCAATACGTTACATTAGTCAATCATCATAAATGTTTTGTTCAATTAAAATATAAAAAATTATATCAGTTCAAAAGGGATCGAACTTTGAACATATGTGTAAAATAATAAGTGTGTTACCAATATGATGTGATAGTTAATTGACATATAAACATTTTATTTTGACTAAATTATGTTTTCAGCTCTTTGTTTTAATTGGAGGATAATAAAGTATTTTTTGATTGGTCAAAATACTATATTAGTGAATTTTTATATTGAATGCTATATTTATCACTAAAACTTAATTTACTGGTAATATATGGTATTTCTCTTCCCGAAATTCTAGGGTTTTTTTTATTACAAGAGTTTAAATTCAAGATCGAATGTACAAAAAAGGACTTTTCATTTCGTCATTAATACTATAAGATAAAGTTCAATGTATAGTATTAAGTCCATTACTGATAAATTATTTCTAGATTCGTTAAGATAGTTATAACATTGAGTAAAAAATAAAAATTCAATGAAACTAAGAAGTTTAATCTTATGAAGTATTATTTTAATGGTATGAATTATGATTGTTTTAAGAGTAGTAATTTGAGAACTATGTAATATGATAGCTTGTAAATAATTTATCAAAAATTATCGCATTTGCCATTTTAGTTGGTGTATAGATTTTATTTAACTGTAGATGTAAATTTAATCAAAATACGTGTAGTTAAAAGTGTGTTTGGGAATTAAGTAGGAGTAATTTAAACTAATTACCAATGACAAACAATGTGTTTGGTGTTTGCAAAATTTAAAGAACAGTTTTTAGTTAAGAAATATAAAATTAAAAATAATTAAAAAGTAAACTTGACACATGAGTTACAATTTTTCTCTTTTTACTATATAGAAGATAATACTAAATTTGGCAAAGTTTCATTGTGTTTCATCTAATATTTATTGACACGTGTCCATAAATATAAATAAAGTAATATTTTAAAATAGTATTTTTAAAATTTTTATTTCAAATTTAGAATTTTAAATTTAAAATTTTAAAAATAACACAAATTATTTTTTAAAAATACATATTTAATATAAATAAATTACACATAAACTTAAACCATTATATTTGAGTTACTTTTTCTAATTTACAGTTTAATTTTTTATTAGAAATAAATTTTAATATATTTTAATATTAAATTTATATTATTTTAAAAAATTTAAATTAATAATAGTATATTTGAAAAAAAAAATTGAAATAGTGATATTTTTATCAATTGTTTTATAAATAAATATACGATCAATTTTTATGGGGAGAATTGATAAAAATGACCTAAAACTTGATTACAAATGCAAATCTAATATTCATGAAAATATTTTTGCAAAACTAACCTATGATGGTAGAGAAATTACTAAAAATTCCTTTTAACTAAAAAATAATGTCGAAATATCAATTACGTTTCAGTGCCTCCATGCTTTTTTGTTATCAAAGCAAACTTTTTCAGTCGGAATAAACTGTTTTTCTCATTAAAGCAGATTTTTCCAAAAAGTATGCTTCAGCCGTAATAAACTGTTTTTCTCACCAAAGCACACTTCTCAGAAAAGTCTGATTTAGCCGTAATAAATTGTTTTTCTCCGTAAAACAAACTTCTCGAAGTCTGGTTTGTAAATAAATTATCTAAATCAAATAAAAATCATGAAATATTTTTTAAAAATTTAAAATTGTTATTAACACAATTTATATACATATTAAAAACACGTAAAAATTATAATAAATTCAAAAATAAAGAGATTGGATTCGATCTAATGATATCAAATATTTGCTAGTTTTTTGTTGTTATTTGTTGTGGGTTAATAGTTGATGTTTGTGTAGAGAATTCATGCTAGAATTTGAAATATCATGTGATAAAATTGAAAATTTAAATTTACAAATTTTTTAAGGAAAATTATTTGAGTTTTGCATTAACTTAACTATCTTCAACATATTCATCCAATTTTTAATAAAACTTTCGCACATTTAGTGAATCTTATTATTTAGGGTTTAGGATTATGCAGGATTTTCAAGATGTTGTCGTAGAATTAACAAAACAGACTTTTTGAGAAGTCTGCACAAACCGGAAATTAAATGTAACTAAATCGGTTTCCTACAATTTAGAGTTTAAGATTATATAAAAATACAAAGTACACTTCTCGAGAAGTCTGCTTCAGCCGGAATAAACTGTTTTTTCACCAAATCAGAGTTCTCGAGAAATCTGCTTTAGTCGGAATAAACTGTTTTTCACCAAAACAGACTTCTCGAGAAGTTTTCGAGATTTATTCCTATTAAAACATAATTCTCCGAGAAATATGTTTCAACCGGAATAAAATTCGCATACTTCAAGAAGTTTGCACAAACCGGAAATTGACAGTTTTTAACCTAACCAAATTTAACTCTCCATATATAAAGAAGATAACCCTAAAATTTTATCATAATTTCATTTCAAAAAAAAATGTGGGAGCGTGCATTCTCCAAAAATGACTACAATGTAACTTTTTTCTTATTCTCTCTTTACCTCCTCTCTTTTCTTTTCTTCTTCTCTTCTCATGTTCTTTGTCGTCTTGTTATTTTGTAGATTTGGAAAAAAATCATGAGATATGAAAAAGATAATTTTTTTTTTGTTTATATGGTTTTGGATTTGTGATTTTAGAATATTTTTTTATTGTTTTGATTTTTCGTTATTTTTATAACACTCTTTCTCATCTTATAATGTTGTAGATCTGGAAAAAGAAGTGAAAAGATCTAAAAACGTAAGATTGTTGCTTTTATTAGTTTCTAGGTTTTTCGTAGTTTTGGTAATTTTTGTTGTTTTTGTTTTTTTTTTCTTAATTTTTTTCCTATATTCTTATCTCATTTCTCATATTGTATTGTTGTAGATCTGGAAAAGGAAGTTACGAGATCTAAAGATGTAAGACTTCTCTGAGAAGTCTGCTTTGATAGGAATAAACACCGAAGACTTCTCAGAGAAGTCTGATTCTAGCGGAATAAACTGCTTTCTCACCAAAGCAGACTTCTCGAAGTCTGCGACATTTATTCTTATCAAAGCAGACTTCTCGGAAAAGTGTGATTTGATAGGAATAAACGCCGCAGACTTCTCGGAGAAGTCTAATTCAGCCGGAATAAACTGTTTGTCTCACAAAAACAAACTTTTCAAAGTCTGCGACGTTTATTTCTCCGGAAGTCTGCTTTGATAGGAATAAACGCCAAAGACTTCTCGGAGAAGTATGTTTCAGCCGGAATAAACTGCTTTTCTCACCAAAGCAGACTTCTCCGAGAATTCTGTTTGAGTGAGAAAAAAAATCTATTCTAGTTAAAGAGATATTTATTCCGATTAAAGCAGATTTTTCGAAGTCTGATTTATAATATATTTACAAAGAAGACTTCGAGAATTCTAATAGAGAAGTTTGCTTTGTAAATATATTACAAAGAGACTTCTCGTAAATGTATGAAATGAAAAATATAACCAAAACCAAAACACGAAAACTAAACTTTGATCTTGATTTTTTAACTACGCGACTTAAATGATGACCGATATAGACTCATAAAAGCTTGTTTTAACGGATAATGATGAATTTTTACAAAGTTGGAAGCTTTTCAATGTAGTGTGAAAAGAGAAATTGGAAGAAAATGTGAGAGAAAATGAAAGAGGTTGAGATGAATGAGATTTGATGAAGGAATAGAGGTATTGTGGTGGGTGTGTCGATAAAATTAAAAGCTCCTAACAACCACAACAATTGTGGTTGTGTGCAATGAATAAGATGATATTTTCGTAATATTTTTAAAAAATTTGTTCATAATGATATTGTGTTGTTGTTTTTAAAGTTGGTGATAAAGTTGTAAATAACGTTATTGTTGAATAATAAAAAAGAAATATAAAATTAGTTTTGTAAAAAATTTTTTTTAATAAATTTTAAATTAATTTTGCAAATATCTCATTTTATGTGTTTTTTCGGTTTATTTTACTTTTAGGTTTCTAAGTCAATCTGCTTCAGATTAACTCTCTATCCATCTTTACATTCAACGTTGACTAAAAGAAGTGATAGAATTAAGATGATTAATCATTGTTACTTTTTTTTTTGTCACAATCATTGTTACTTTGATTGATTAGTGATGGGCCAATGATATCGTCTTTCAATTGTTAATGTTTATAAAAATTATTATAGTTATTCATAAAATATTATTATTTAGAATTTAACATTAGCTTATATCAAATAAAAAATATTGATTATTATTTCCAATGTAATGGTAATTTTTATTATATTTGAATGATTGATAATTTATATGCAAAATATATTTCACTTATAAAATATTAGAAACAATCATTTTTTCCTTATTTAAATAATAAATATCTATATTTTAAAATATCAAATTTATAACATATGCTAATTAAACAAATCTATTTTATATGAATGATTAATAATTTTATTTTCTTTTTAAATTATCAAACAAAAATAATAGAAAAATACAATGATTAAATATAAATAATATGATATAATTAAATTATAAATTGTTTTGATATAATTGATTATTAATTATTTATAAGTTTTTGTATGTGTAATTTAAGAAAATAAATATTTCAAAATAAATAGCCATTTTGTAGTTAGTTAATAAAAAATATTGATTATTTAACCAAAATTAATAAAATAGCATACAATACAATTATTCTAAACTTAAATATGTTTTATATTTATTCGACATTCATTTTGATTATAACACATTATTATGTCACTTTAGTAAATAATACGTTAAGATAATATTATTTTATAAAAATATTTCACAATTAATATATTAGAGATCACCACTTGGTAAGTCATAGAAGTCAAGTTGAAGGAGTTTAGATTTATCTAATCTTACATATTACATATTTAGTTATTTACAAACAAATCTAAATCTCAGTTTAAGGATATAAAAAAACTAAAAACTTAGAAGCTTTTCATTTTTTACATTGCTACATTTTCATTTTGTAATATTAAAGATTAATCTTTTATTTTTCCAATATCAAAGTTATTAATTATTAATTTCATATTATATAAAAATAATAAGTAGTTTTATGCTCCTTTTGTTCCAAAGTATGTGTAATGCTTTAAGAAAAACATTGTTTCAAATTATAAGATGTTTTAGATCATATGATTTTATGATTATCACATTCATTTTGTTTCCTTTATATTCCAACCTATTTTAGATGAAACAAGTATTTTGTTCCCAAATTCTTGTCTTCTTTTCCTTCTCGTAAAGTCATATTCCCGAATTCCTATTATGTTAACAAAAACTAGAATTTTTTTAATCTTTATTTCAAATATAGAATTATTACTTTAAATTTTCAAAAATATCATAAATTTTTTATTAAAATATTTTAAAACTTATTTCTAATGAGAAAAAATTAAACCATAAATTAAAAAATATAATTTAAATATAATATTTTAATTATATTTATAATTCATTTATGCTAAATATGTATTTTTTTATAAAATTATTTTTGTTATTTTTGGAATATTAAGTTTCTAGTGATAAAATTGAACCAAAAACTTAAAAATGTGATATTTTAGGATATTTTTCTTTTAAATTTATGTATATTTATTTATAGTAAGATATTTTTAATTAAATATTTGTGATATTTTAAAATTTTAGTTTTAAACTGATAGTTTTGAAATAAAATTTTTTTTAAAAATATTATTTTAAAGTGTTATTCTTTGCGCACCTTCCCATTCCTCATAAAAACTGTAGTAATTGTTTTCTTCATCATACTAATCATCATTTATATTCATTACTGTCTCTATATTTTCCTAAATTAAAATATGATGTCAAAAGCGTTTAAAACAGTAAATAAAAAAGATGAAAATACTTATCAAAGATTAAATACTTAAACATGAAATTAACAATATTATACATCAATTGTTAAGCATTTTAAACAAAAAAAACATTCAAAATTCGTTAAAAAACATATTTCAAAAGACATATATTTTTAAAAATTTATGATCAGATGTTGTGATAATGTACGATAAATGATTGTTTGTTTTATAGCGATAATGTTTGACTCTATGTTGCCACGACATGTTTATTCATTTGTGCTGATCTCAACATTTTGTTGCCGTAAATTTTTTCACTTAATTGATAGATAATTATAAAGATAGTTTTGTTTTTTATATTTCAATCACAATTTTTTGATTATATTATTAAAATTTGGTGACGTTTAAATTTTTTATATTTTAAATTTGATCGTTACGATCGGTTATTTTGTTTGACTGTAATAAAATTATGATTAACAAATAAATATTAATCATATGTGTGGAACAAATACTGAAAAATTTTAAAATTTTAAATTTGACTGCAGCAGCAAAATATATGACAATAGGATTTGGAACAAAGAATAAGAAACTTTAAAATTTTTAACGAAAAAGAAAAGAAAAAGAAACTTTAAAAAAGTAATTAAAAAATCGTCGGATTCAGAATTCAGACCACAAAAATACGAAATGGGGGCAACCTTTGGGCTATTCTACCATTATATATATGGGCTTATCTCAACAACAGAAATTTATATGTTATTGTGCCCTTGAGAAAACATATGACTATGACTCTATACGTAATGACATTAATTTTTAATATATTATTTAAAAAATATTTTAATAAAATAATTTTATCACGACGACGTGTTATGATATTAACATAAATATTATATTAACTTGTCATTACTATATTGGGCTTAGACAAATATATAAATAAATTTAAATTACTAAAATAATTATAATATATTACATTGTTATTAATTTGATTACAAAATTAATATATTTTATTAAACTAACCAAAATAATATTAAATTCATAAAAAAATATTTTTATTTTCTTAATTTACATATACAAATATTAATATTAAAAATAATTTTAAATAAGATTTATAATTTATGAATATGTTTTTCCCATGCACAATACATGGGTATAAATCTAATTAATAATTATTAAGTAAATTTGTGGATTTTATTAGAATCTATTTGGTCGTTGTTAAAAATATATTTGACTATATAATTATTAGAAAGATAGTATAATTATTATAATGAGTTTTACACTAATATAGAAATATTTTATAATTTATGTCACTTCAATTAATTTGTTTACAGAATCTTATATCTTTTATTAAATTAACTCTTTAATTTTTCAATTTTGTTTAAATAGACTAAATATGGTTAATTTTAATTTTTGTATTTGATTGAAACTCATGTATTATAAATAAAAGTAAACATGTGGCCCAATTTGATACACATATTAAATTTTAAAACTCGCGTTGCATATAAAATCTTAGAAGAAGTAATTAATATTTTTTTTTGCAATATGGGAACATAATTTACCACATAAATTTATTTTGTTCACGGTATTTCCATCCGAATTTTGAACCTCTCTAAAATACGACATAAACTAACTAACCAAATCGCATATCTATAAAAATTTGACATATTTATTTTCTTTATATATGTGTACAATAATTAATTATTTATGTAAAAAACAATTTTCTATTTTTAAAATTGGTGAGTAATTAAATGTGTAATTTACTAACTCAAAATTTCTTAATTTTTGAATCTTCGTATGTTTGAAAATTAAATAGTTTTTGAAAACTCATTAAATTCTATAATTAAGTTATCTAATTAAGATGTTTATATAATAAAATAAATAATTTATATTTAAAATTAAATTAATTAGTAAAATTATTGAGAATAAATATGGTGATGACACCTAAACAATTTTCACTCTGAATGCTTTTCCTTTAATATATAGTAGATACCAACAGTATAAATGTTTGAAAATATGTGAAACCGCAATGGCACGTTTTTTCTCAAATTATTGCATCCGTAACACCATCTGCTGAGATTAAACAAATCAAACACTAAATCTTTTAACGATTAAGCCATAACTTAAAGCATTTCATTTTATACGCCTACATTCATCTATTATGGAACTTACAATACCACGTTTGAGTTGATAGCACAACAACATTGGGTTTAGACAACAAACAAATGTACTGCTTGAAATCAACCAAACCCACTTCAACTAAATAACAAAGTCTCCTTTGCATACGAGACAATGACAGTTTGCAAAACAGAGATAGTCTGCAAAACAGAAGCACTCTACAATCCCTGCAGAATCTGCAAACATTTCCAACAATCAATTCTCATCTCTTTTGGATCTAGCATAACAAAAAACTAGTGGACATATGTCTCTTTTATTAGTAGCATTCTCCTATGTAAGGATTAGTTTTGTAAACGAACACATCAATGAAAAATGAAAGATTAAAAGTTGCAATGTCTGTTTTTGTTCTCTCTTCTCTTTGTTTTTCTTTGTTCTTCCTTTCATGGTATCGGAGCCATGAAAACTACTCTCACAGACCCAATTGATGCGTCTTCACTAAGCATCACGCAGTGTGTAACACTAAAACTCTCTGCCAAAAATTACCTCCTTTAGAAAACTCAATTTCAGTCCTTTTTATCTAGCCAAACCCTTATCGGATATGTCATCGGAGCTGTCCTCAAATTACCCTCCACCATATATGTTCAGCGTGATGATATTCTGGTTGAAGAAGCCAACCGAGAGTACTTCAAGTGGATTCAAAACGACCAGTTAGTAAAAGCTTACATCTTTGGTTCACTCTCTGAAGAAGCTTTACGAAAAGTATATGGTCTCAACACCAATCAAAAGGTTTGGCTCACATTGGCAAAGCACTACAACAAAATCTCTAACTCTCGCAAGTTCGAGTTTCAAAGGCGTCTTCAAACAGTCACAAAACAAGGTAAAACCATGAATGCCTACCTTACCAAAGTGAAAAACATTTGCGATCAACTCGATTCAATAGGATATCCTCTCACCGAGCAGGAAAAGATTTATGGAGTGTTAAACGGTTTAGGGAAGGAATATGAATCCATTTGTACAGTAAAACTTTACGAAAATTAGTCAAGCTTTAGTAAAGGCCAACGTCATCATAGAACACTCAGTGGATCAGTTTCTTGGCCTTTACTATGATGACGTTGAATTTAAACTCATTGGGTTTGAAGACAAACTTCAAGGATATGCATCATCTACTGAAGTCACACCTCACCTAGCGTTCAATGTCGGAATAGGTTTCTCGAATCATGGAAGAGGTCCTTACTGTGGCTGTGGAGGACAACAAAGAAGAGGTCTTTACTCCACCCGAGGACAAGGTTTCCCTTAGCAGATCTACTCAAGACCTAACTAAGGACAAAAAACACAATTCTCCAGCAGGCCAACATGTCAAATTTGTGGCAAAAATGGACATACCGCGATGAATTGTTACAACAGATTCAACAATGCTTATCAAAGTGATAACTTGCCTCAAGCAATGGCGACAATAAGAGTTGGAGATCACTCTGCAAGCTCTGGAACTGAATGGTATCCCGACACCGAAGCTTATGCCTATATCACGAACACGCCTGCAAATCTGCACACTTTTGAACCTTATGAAGAAGATGACTCGGTTATGGTGGGTAATGGAAATAACTTACCAATAACGTATGTTGGCTCGATTGCCTTGCCTTCTCTTCAAGATAATCTGATTCTCAATGACGTCTTAGTCTATCCCACCATCACTAAATCTCTTCTATCTGTATCTAAATTAACTGTCGATTATCCCTGCAACTTCACATTTGATTCTCATGGTGTTGTTGTAAAGAACAACATGACCCAAAAATTGTTAACTCGAGGAACCAGGCATAAGGACTTGTACGTGTTAGAGAATCCTTGTTTTCATGCCTTTACTTTAATAGAAAACAAGATGCTCATGAAGATATCTGGCACCAGAGGCTCGGTCATCCACAAAAGGATGCTCTTCTTCATCTTGCAAGTTATAAAGCTATTGTAATAACCAATAGAAGCTTAGCCTTGTGTGAAACTTGTCAGTTGGGAAAATTTAGCATATTTCAGTTTTTCAATTCAACTTCAGTTTGTGTTAAACTTCTTGAACGTTTGCATTGTGATATATGGGGTGTTTTACATGTTAGTTCAACTCAAAGATTTCGATATTATGTGATATTTATCGACAATTTCTCACAGTTTACATGGTTATTTCTTCTTCGATTGAAGTCTGATTTCTTCTCCATTTTTGTGACATTTCAAAAGGCTGTTGAAAATCAGTTGCAACACAAAATAATGTCCTTTCAAAGTGATAGGGAAGGTGAGTTTGTCAGCAAGAAATTCATCAATCATTTAGCAGCTTGTGGCATCAAACATATGATTTCTTGTCCTCATACCCGAGAAAAAATAGACTCGCCGAAAGAAAACACAAGCATTTGACTGAGTTGGGATTCTCACTAATGTTTCAAAGCAAAGTACCTCAACAACTATGGGTAGAGGCATTTTTCACTGCAAATTTCTTAATAAATTTGCTGCCATCGATTGTTTTGCAAAATAAGCTAAGCCCTTACATAGTTTTGACAGGAAAAGAAACTATCTACCATTTGTTAAGGGTCTTTGGCTACTCGTGTTATCCATATTTAAGGCCCTATCAAGTTGATAAGTTCAACCCGAAATTGTTGCATTGCGTTTTCCTTGGATACAACGATAAATACTAAGGATATCAGTGTCTCTATCCACCTACATGTTGTATCTTCATCAGCAGACACGTTAACTATTTGATAAAATGATTTTTTTGTTTGCGGATATCTACTCCAAATACCAATCCGGAGTCTTATTTCTAACAAAAGCATGGCAATCCAGCTTCATAATCCCAAATTCTCCTTCTTAACCAGCCCCAACAGAAGAATTCTTTGTTAAACCGAGAATCAATGGTCGTGAAGACAACAACATTGTGGCTGAAACTCCTATTGTCTTACCTGCGAATCAAACGAGGTTGCAGAACCCAACACTCCTCAGGAAACAGAGTCATATCTTCAAGACTCACCATTCATTGAATCTTCAGAACATTCGCCACATCAGTCAGAAATTGCTGCCACTCAAGTTGCCCCTGAACCAACATTAGAACAAACAACAGGAAATAATGACACCATGACAACACATGCAAATCAGGTATAAGAAAACCCAACACTCGTTATGCCTTGATTTTGGTAAAAGATGCTTATGCATAATCAAAGACCATAAAATCAGCCTTGAAGAATCTTGTTTGGACTGCATCCATGAGGGAAGAAATCGATTCTCTTAAAGAAACAGACACATATGAGCTGGTTCCATTCATTCCCAACATAAACTTGTTAAGCTGAAAATGGGTGTATCTCACATGCTTACGGCTCTTTAAACAAATTAAAGGCGCGATTGATAACAAAAGGCTATCTTCAAGAACAAGGAGTGGATTATATAGAAACCTATAGTCCAGTGGTGAAGACTACCACAGTGAGACTTGTTTTACATGCAATAGTAATTCAACAACGGCGCATAAGACAATTGGATGTTTGAAAAGCATTTCTACACGGTAATCTGAAAGAAAGTTTATATGATGCAACCTTCGGGATTTGAAGATCCTTCAAAACCAAACCACATATGTAAGTTAAAGAAAGCAATATATGGTCTCAAGCAAGCCTTGAGGACATGGTTTGATAAATGTAGCTTTTTTTACTTGAATTTGGATTTTTTTGGCGCTTCTGGTGATAGCTCACTTTTCATTTACAATCATGTGCAGGATGTTGACTTTCTCCTCTTATGTGTAGATGACATCATCTTTACGGGAAACAATGATAAGTTTATTACAAAGCTGTTGCACCATCTCGACTCAGAATTCAGAATGAAGGACCTTGGGGATCTCCATTACTTCTTAGGAATACAAGCCTATCACCATTAGGATGGTTTGTTTCTCTCTCAAGAACGTATGTCGTTGAACTTCTTACAATTGCAAGAATGGAGGATTGTTCTCTGGTTGCTACTCCTTTGCCATTGCAACTCGACAATCTATGAGGGCAAACAGACCATTTTCCCGAGCTTACATACTCAGAAGTTTGGCGGACAAGTTGCAGTACCTCACCTTGACAAGATTGGATATTCAATTCTCGGTAAATTACATATATCAAAAGATGCACTCTCCTACACTATTTGACTTCAGTTTGCTTAAACAAATTTTCGATACGTTAAAGGCACAATGACAATGGGCTTTACTATTAATTCTTCTGCTGATTCAACGCTAAAAGCATATAGTGATAGTGATTACGCCGGGTGTAAAAAAACAAGGCATTCAACACAAAGTTTCTGCACTTATCTTGGGACAAACATCATCTCTTGGACAGCAAAAAGGCATCCAACAATTTCCCGCTCTTCTACAGAAGCTGAATATAGAACATTGTCTCTTTGTGCTCAAGAACTCACATGGATCAACAAAATACTCAGAGATATTGGAATATCTCAAACAACTCTGGCTGATCTTTATTGCGACAATCTCTCTGCTGTTTATTTAACAGCAAATCCGATAATGCATTCTCGGTCTAATCACTTTGAAACAGATTGTCCCTATGTTCGTGAAAGAGTTGCATTAGGTACAATAACTGTGAAACATATTCCAGCCACACAACAAATTGCAGACATTTTCACCAAATCATTGCCACATAAAGCTCACTTTGATCTTTGATTCAAACTTGGAGTTTGCTCTCCTCTCACTTCAAGTTTGAGGGGGAATGATAGCACAACAACATTGCACTTCGACAACAAACAAATGGGCCACCTGAAATCAACCAAGTCCATTTCAACTAAAGAACAAAGTCTCCTCTGCATACGAGACAGTGGCAGTCTACAAAACAGACATAGTCTGCAAAACAGAGGCAGCCTGCAATCCTTGCAAAATCGTACCAAGGCTGCGGAAATTTCCAACAACCAATTCTCACTTCTCTTGGATCTAACATAACAACAAACTAGTGGACAAATGTCTCTCTTTTATTAGTAGCATTCTATTATATAAAGATTAGTTTTGTAAACGAACACATCAATGAAAAATGAAAGATTAAAAGTTGCGGTCTCTGTTTTTGTTCTCTCTTCCGTTTGCTTTTCTTTGTTCTTCCTTTCATGCGTGACCAATACTTAAAAGATATTTGGTCTAAAAATTGTATCTATCCAACTAAAAAAAACATCATCCGAATTTGAAACTTGAATCTTTAAATATTTGGAGACCAACTAATCACATCTGCAATTTTGGGTTTAAAGTTAAAGAAAATACAGAGAATATTCAAGACTTAGGGAGAGGAGTTAAAGAACGATACTTCTCATATTTATTTCCTTTTCTATCTCTCTCCAAAGTCTAAGTTCTCTCTCTCTCAAACATCAATTAAAATAAATAAATGAATATCAATTATTTTATTTCTAGCCAATGCATAGAGAATGAAAAGTGAAATTTGGGTTTATCCTTTACACATGACAAAATGTGTCGTTATGCTAAAGACTAAAGTTAAAAGAAAAGTTTGGTAAAGCTTAAATGTTTTGCCGTTTGCTATAATGCTTACATTTCTCGACCTAACTTCGTGTCCCAATTCTTAGTTATTCTATCCAATTTATACAAATTATTAAGTATACATATATTTATTTAAACATATATAATATAACCTTATTTTAAAAAATCACATTTATATAAATATTTTCAATGCTAATAACCTTTATATTTAAATAATTTTGAATTAATTATGGGTATACTAAATAAGTCATAATAGTATAATTTAAATTTTCTTAATATGTTTGAACTATGTTAAAATGACAAGAAAACAAAAGGACTAGAAATAAAATATATTTTATTAAATACACATTCATAAAAAAAATATAAGTATCACTTTTTTCAACTTGTTTTAAACCTCCCAATACTTAAGATCGTCTCTGTATACGATTATTTGTTTTATTTTGAATGTAAATATCATTAATATAATGAAAAAATACATAGAAGTTTAGGTAATTATTGTGATTTATATTATAATATATTTAAGAAATATTCTATACATTAGAATATATTAGAATATACTTAGGAAATATTCTATATACTAGAATATATTTAAGAATATTCTATATTATTCATGTTTATCTAGTTAGCTTTCACATGTATAAATAGTTGAAAGATGGATCAATAATAAATCAACAAATTCAAATACTTATCATAGTATCAGAGCAAAGGTTTTCAATAAACACTTAATCAATAATTTTCTTTATATTTTCAGTCATGGTTTTTTCTGATCACGAAAGCAATACAACCTCTAGAGAAAAAACGGAGATTTCGTCAACAAAACCAATGTCTCCGTATCATATAAACGCTTCTGATAATCCAGGTTCTCTCATCTCCTCTGTTCTTCTTCATCAAGATAATTATTCCGAATGGACAATGGAGATGTGGAATGCTTTGCAAGCAAAGCAGAAGATCGGTTTTATCGACGAGACGATTACGAAACCGATCTCTGAACCAAATGTTTCTATGTGGAAAACAAACAATTCAATGATTGTGGGGTGGATTCGAACATCTATTGAACCAAAGGTGCGTTCTAAGGTGACGTTTGTTGCTGACGCTAAGATACTTTGGAAAACTCTTAAAGGAAGATTTTCGGTGAAAAATGGTGTTCGAGAACATCAAATCTCTACTGAAATTATAGCATGCAAACAAGATGGACAATGTGTGCTTGAATACTTCGGTATACTTTCTACACTTTGGGATGAATTTCAAATTTATCGAACTAATCACACATGTGTGTGTGGCGCGGCTGAAAAATAGCACAAGACTATGAAAAGGCAAAAGTGCACAAATTATTGATGGGATTAGATGAAGCACGATTTGGCTCAGTACGGAAAAACATAATCGGCCAAGATCATATTCTAAATCTTAATCAAGTATATTCAAGAGTGATTCGTGAGGAACAACATCTGAACATCACATGAGTGAATGAACATAAACCAGATACAATAGGTTTTTTAGCAAAAGCTGAATCATCAACGCCCATTGCGAACGTCGTGCTAACAAGACCTCGCAGTAGCGCAACATGCACTCATTGTGGACGTCAAAATCATGAAACCAAAGACTGTTTTCATATTGTTGGTTATCCAGACTAGTGGGAAACTCGTACATCAACCTCACGACCTACCAATCGAGGAGGTCGTGGCGGACGTAGCACATATATCCAAAACGGACGAGGAAGAGGAGCAACAGTTCGTGCTAGCTACGCCCAAGGAGAAGAACAAAGTCAACAAGTAACTAACACTCCTTCTAGTTGGACCACAAATCAACTCACAACTCTTCTCAATGCTCTCAATGCTTAAAAATCGGGGCACTCGTCTAAACGGCTTAATGGTAAGACAGAATTAAATGATGTCATCATCGATAGCAGTGCATCCCATCACATGACCGGTGATGTCACATTACTGATTGACAAACAAAAAATTTTACCATCTGATGTGTTGTTTGCTGATGGAAGCTCCGCAAAGGCAACAGAATGTGGAACACTAGTTTTAAATAACACTCACACGTTGAGCGACGTGCTTTATGTCCCTAACATGAATTGCACTCTAATCTATGTTGCAAAACTTTTAAAGCAGACCGGATGCATTGCAATTTTTACTGACACTTTTTGTGTTTTACAGGAATGTTTTACGAGGATCCTGATTGGAGTAGGTGAAGAGAGAGAGGGGGTCTACTATTTTAAAGGTGTTAGAGTTACGCAAGCACACCAAGCTAGTAAGAAATCTGATGCAAGCTTGTGGCATCGCCGACTTGGGCATCCGTCTGCTAAAGTGCTTTCTTCTTTATCATTTTTAGGAACTACTAGTGCTTTTAATGAAACTTGTGACATTTGTTTCAAGGCAAAACAAATAAGGAACATTTTTCATGATAGTCATAATAAAACTACGGAGTGCTTTCAGCTTATTCACTGTGATATTTGGGGACCTTATCGGACAAAATCATCTTCTGGTGCAACATATTTTCTCACAATTGTTGATGATTTTTCTAGAGCAGTTTGGACATACCTTCTTTTGGAAAAATCAGAGGTATCTCGGTTTCTTCAAGATTTTATTTCCATGACTGAAAGGCAATTTGGAAAGAAAGTTAAGACAATTCGAAGTGAAAATGGAACCGAATTCATGTGTCTTGCACGAGTGTTTAACAATCTAGGCATTCTCCACTAAACGTCTTGTGTAGGCACTCCACAACAAAATGGATGTGTGGAGCGCAAACACAGACACATATTGAATGTTGCAAGATCTATCAGGCTTCAAGCTAACTTACCAATACAATTTTGGGGAGAATGCATCTTGGGGGCTGTCTATCTCATAAATCGGACACCTACACCACTTCTCAATAACAAAACACCGTACGAGAAGTTATTTGGTCATGCTCCCTCTTACAACATATTAAAAGTATGTGGATGCCTCTGCTATGCTCATCGTGGAGCTTGTGATAAAGATAAATTTGGCCCTCGTAGTCGACGTTGTGTGTTTGTTGGGTATCCTTTTGGTAAGAATGGGTGGAAGCTGTTTGACCTCGAAAAAGAAGAGTTCTTTACCAGCAGGGATGTTGTGTTTTGTGAAGATGAATTCCCATTCATGACCACCAATACTCACCACATTAACTCACTTATAACAACTGCGGAGTTTATTGATTCTGAATGGATTCTTCCTGGTCATGAGGATGTGGCAGATGAGGGGAGCTCGCCATCATATAATATTCCTCCGGATATTAATGATTCACATCATCCTAATCCTTTATCACCATCATTAGACGTGATTTCTAATGAAATTGAGATCGAATCTATCATGGTTGAATCTCCGAAAACGCAAAGACAACTCGGTCTGGGCCAGCGAGTTAAGCAACCATCAGCTTTACTTAAAGACTATGTTGTCTACAATGTAAAAACTCTAACACTGCCTCCTCCAACTCTCTGTCACGCTAATTCTCTATCAGTCTCCACTAAAACGAGTCCAGGTATTTCTCTCTATCCGATGACTCATTATATCTCTGTTGAACGTTTTTCTGTGAAACATAGAGCCTTTCTTGCCGCCATCACCTCCGGATATGAACCAACACATTACAATGATGCTGTTAAATTTAAGGTTTGGCGAGATTCTATGAGAGAGGAAATTACGGCTCTTGAGAACAACAAAACTTGGGATATTACCACGTTACCTCCAGAAAAGAAAGCAATTGGCAACAAATGAGTCTTTCGCATTAAATATAATTCTGATGGTTCCATCGAACGGTACAAGTCTAGACTTGTGGTCCTTGGTAATAAGCAGATCAAGGATGTGGATTATGGAGAAACTTTTGCACCAGTTGCAAAATTAACAACCGTACGACATTTGCTTGCAGTTGCTGCAGCATTGAAATGGGAAGTACATCAAATGGATGTACATAATGCTTTCTTACATGGAGAGTTAGAAGAAAAAGTTTATATGAAACTTCCGCAAGGTTTTCACTGTGCCAACAAAAATATGGTTTGTCGCCTTAAGAAATCACTATATGGTCTCCATCAAGCTCCACGTTGTTGGTTTGCAACACTCTCATCTGTTTTGATGCGATATGAGTTTATTCAAAATAAGTCAGATTATTCTCTATTCACTTGGACCAAAGAGGGTTCGATTATTCATGTGCTTAGTTACGTTGACGACTTTGTAGTTGTAAGCAACAATTTGCCTCGGATGACAAAGTTCAAATACTATTTGAGTGAATGTTTTCACATGAAAGATTTGGGGAAGCTTAAATATTTTTTGGGTATTGAAGTCGTACGTCAAAAAAGTGGATTTTTCTTAACCCAATGCAAATACACTTTGGATATTATTACTGAAACAAGATTACTTGGAGTCAAGCCTTACTCCACGCCGATTGAGCAACATCACAAATTGGCAAATGATGAAGGGCCGATGCATGAGAATCCAGAACAATATCGCCGTTTAGTGGATAGTCTGATTTATCTCACCATAACTCGCCCCGAACTAACGTATGTCGTGCATATTCTCTCACAATTCATGCAAGCTCCTCGCGAAGCCCATTGGACAGCTATCATACGTGTCGTTCGCTACTTGAAAGGTTGCCCAAGCCAAGGTATCCTTCTTCGATCGGATAGTGACTTGCGAATACGTGCTTATTGCAATGTAGATTGGGCCGCATGTCCTCGCACAAGAAGATCTCTTAGTGCATATGTGGTTCTTTTGGGCTCTTCCCCGATCTCTTGGAAAACAAAAAAACAAGACACAGTCTCGTGTTCATCAGCCGAATCAGAATATAAGGCAATGGCTTATACTCTCCGTGAGCTTAAATGGCTCAAGTCAATGTTAAAAGCATTCGGTGTCGACCATTCCACACCTATGAAAATGTATTGTGACAATCAATCTCCCTTACACATTGCCGCCAATCCGGTCTTTTATGAACGAATAAGCATATTGAAGTTTATTGTCATCAAGTTCGTGACGCTATACAAGACAAAATAATCACCACAAAGCATGTCGATACCTCCGAATAACTTGCAAATATTTTGACTAAAGCTTTGGGACGTCTAGCTTTTGAAAATCTTTTGGTCAAGTTGGGCATTAGTGATTTACATGATCCAACTTGAGGGGGAGTATTAAAATATACTTAGGAAATATTCTATACATTAGAATATACTTTAGTATATACTAGAATATACTTAGGGAATATTCTATATACTATAATATATTTAAGAATAGTCTATATTATTCATATTTATCTAGTTAGCTTTCAAATAATAATAGATCAATAATAAATCAACAAATTCAAATACTTATCAATTTACCTAATTATATTAATTTTTAATATAATGAACAAGATACATAGAAGTTTACGTAATTATTGTGATTTACGTAATTATTGTAATTATTAATATAATGAACTAGATACATAGAAGTTTTACGTAATTATACAATTAAAAATATTATTTTCATATATGATATTTCGATGAGTGGAAAACAAGTTTTTGCAAAATTGTTAGGACAATTGAGAATTTTTACCTATTTGTCTATGATTATGCGTCATATATTCGACTCATTGGTTTTTTTTTACGATTAATACACTAACTAGATTTATATCCATGGGGAAAAATATTTGTAAATTATATAATATTGTTTATTACTAAATATAAGCTAAATATTTATATAATTTAAATTTTATTTAAAATTATTTTTAATATAATTTTTTGTATATATAAATTTTTTTTATTTTTATGAATTTAATAGTATTTTTTTATTAGTTTAATAAAATCTATTGATTTTCTAACTAAATTAATAACAATAGAATATATTATAGTTATTATAATAACTTAAATTTATTTAAATATTAAATTGAAATTCAATGTGGTGATAACACGTCATCATGACATTTTTTTAATGACATATCAGAATAAAATTATTTTATTAAAATATTTCTGAAATAATATATTAGGGATCATCGAATCTTAATTATTACTATCTTATATTCTTTTGAGTTTATTATTATAGTTTTTTAAATAAAAAATATTGAAGTATGGATGCAAATATCAATGAAAATGAGCAATTATTTCATTTAAAAAAGTCGATACCATCGTTTATAAATGGTTGTGGTATTGGTTCATGGAGTTAGGCTTGCGTCGGCTTCTGCATAATGAATAGAGATGCCTAAAAATGTATAAATATTGTTGAATAAAGACAACGATAATGGTACTAATTAAAGTTATCTATTTTTAACTTCCATATGATATGTGTCTTATTGTAATTGGTAAGATTAGATTTTGTATGGTTCATGAATGATGAGTACGTCATGTGATATGTACTCATATCAATTCACATGTATATGAAATACATAATGCATGCCTAACTTTATGTGTAAATCGTCGTGCTTCTGATGTCACAAAAAAACCCAATGTGCTTCTCATTCTGTATTAATCTTTAGTTATGAAAATAGAAGAGAAAAAAGCATTTTTAATAACATAAAAGAAAAGTATATTTTTAATTGTAATTAACATTATGAGGGTAGATTAGACTTCCATACGTGACAAATAATTGTATGTTCATTCATCAATCGTAGTTTTATGTGATTACGGTTGCGATAAATTATTGTTTGTTTAACTGTCGCATCTATCTACGGTTAGTTACAATAATTATACGTTGTATTTTTTTACCACTGATTAAAACATCGAATCGATTAAAACTTGCAAACAATCACAACTACAACCATCATCGACAAGAAAATAAATAACGATTACGATAAATTGTTGTTTGTTTAATTTTCGCATCTATATGCGGTCAATCGTATCGATTAGATGTTGTATTTTTTTAATCGCTGATTAAAACAACGAAGTGATTAAAAACTTGCAAACAACCACAACCGCAAGCGCCATCGACAGAAAAATATATAGTTGCGGCAAATTGTTGTTCATTTAACTGTCACATCTATCTATGGTCAATCGCAGAGATTAAACGTTATAATTTTTTTGACCGCTGATTAAAACATCGAATCGATTAAAAATTTATAAACAACCATAACTGCAACCGCCATCGACAAAAAAATAAATAACATATATCGCAGTCGCATCCGTAATATTAGCCGCAATCACAATATTAGCCGAAGTCACAACTGTCAGCGACGAATAAATGAACAAAAACTAATATATGCAATCATTCATCGGTAAATAAATGATTGTGCTCATATAAATAAGATACAAACATTCCTTTACAAATTATTTTCATAATACAAAAATATCCAGAAAATAAACAATTTTATTTTATATATAACAAAAGAGTTCAATGAAGTTCAAATTATATATCAAGTATTTGATTAAGTAAATATTATATATTGATTATATCCCCAAACCTCAACAACGAGGCAAAAACATATACATGTCACATTCTAATCATAATACTTCTAAAAATCACATATTAAAACTCCATGTTTTCTCAACCGAATGATCTATAATTGATTCATTAATCAATTACCATTCATTAAATGCATTGATGACCAAATATCATCGATACCCCAATAATTTTCACCGGTTTGATCATCAACTATCATTGGTATTGAATAATCGGTTATCGTCGCCATCGTCGTCGAATAGTTACCATAATTGAAATCCATATTGTTATGTTGATACGAAGTTGTTGTAGGCATTGTTTGATCTTGTGTACAAAAGACATTATTATGGTTCGATGTAGTTGCAGATTGATCATTGATTTCAGAGCTTTGATGAGATCCAACTGATGATGATGCTGTTGTAGTTATTACATGAGTTTGTTTGATGTATTTTTGGATTCTTGTTCTCCAGAAATTTTTGATTTCGTTGTCAGTTCTTCCTGGAAGATGTTTGGCGATTTTGGACCACCTGATGATATAATTAAGAGTTATTTGATTAGTGATATGATTATTAGTTTTGAGTTTATTACGATGAGCTAATGGTTATGACAGTATCAGATCAAGTACGTGTAGATCAAGCAAAAAGATTAAGGTTTATGTCTATTTCAATCTACTTTTTCATAAGAATTTTCTTTTATAACTATTATTACATGCATTATGTCTGGATTTTTTATTTTTCATTTTCTTAATATACTTTTCTTTGCTAACAAACTTTACTTATTTTGTTAACAGTATTTTTTAGTAATATCTTAAAATAGTATCTTTTAAAAATTTTATTTCAAATCTAGCATCATAAAATTAAATTCTCAAAAATAGCACAAATACTTATGTGAAAATACTTATTTATTCTAAATAAATTAGAGTAATACCCTAAAATAGCACCATTTTAAGTTTATCTTCCAAATTTAGCACACTAAAACTAAAATTTTCAAAATAGCATAAATTATTATGTAAAAATAAATATTTACCTTAAATAAAATATATATAAAATTAAAACATAATGTTTGGGTTCACTTTTTCTAATTTAGGATTTAAATTTTTTTCATTAGAAATAAATTTTCAATTATTTTAGTATTAAATTTGTGCTATTTTTAGAAATTTAAATGATTAGTGCTATATTTAGAATAAAAACTTGAAATGGTGCTATTTTAGTCAATTGCCCAATAAATTATACATAAAATTAAAGTATTGTATTTGGGTTCATTATTTCCAATTTAGGATTTAATTTTTTCTATTAAAATATAGTTTTAATGTATTTTAATCTTAAATTTGTGCTATTATTGGAAATTTAAACTAATGATGCTATTTTTGGAATAAAAACTTAGAAAGATGCTATTTTAGACATTTGCTCGTATTTTTTTTAGTTTGTTTGTTTAAAGGTATTATAAAGTAATTTATGATTTAGTAAAAGTTCGTTATCAATAAAAATGTGCAATTATCTAAAATAGTACATTTTAAAAATTTTGATCCAAAATAAGTGTATAAATTTAAGATTAAAATATAGGACAACTGATTAAAATAATATTATTTTAAGTTTTTATTTCAAATATAACACTAATCATTTAAATTTCTAAAAATAGCATTTTTTAAGTTTTTATTCCAAATATAGCACTAATAATTTAAATTTCCAAAAATAACATAAATTTAATACTAAAATAATTAAAAAATCTGTTTATTTAAACCTTATATTAAAAAAAAGTGAACCCAAACATTATATTTTTAATTTTATATATAGTTTATTTTAGGTAAATAATTATTTTTTTATAATAATTTATGCTATTTTAGAAATTTTATTTTGAATGTGCTAAATTTGGAAGATAAACTTAAAATATGCTATTTTATGGTATTACTATAAAATATATTAAAAATTATTTTAATAAAAAAAATTAAATCATAAATTTGAAAAAAGAAACCTATATATAATATTTTAAGTTTATGTATAATTTATTTATAATTAATATTTTCACATAATTATTTAAAAATTTAATTTTAAAATATTAGATATGTAACAAAAATTTTAAAAAAATTCTATTTTAGGGATCGGTAAAGTGTAAAAGCAACAAAAAGTAACAAAGAAAAAAATTCAAACATATTATGGAAAATCTGTAACTGAATATTATTAGGTTGTTCTTCTGGTAAAATCTTCACTCCATATCTAATAAAAATATCCAAAATTAGTAAGCTCAAAGAGCTAATTAAATTATAGATAAAACGATATTTAAACATATTTAAAACATATGATACCATTTATTAAATTAGAGAATTATGTACCTTTGCAACTTTGGAGCATATTTTCCAGCTCTATAGACTATACATATAAAACAAATAAAATAAATTCCCATAACATACACAAACATGGAAATAAAGCCTCGTTTATCTTATTATATTATGAATAATACCATAAAATAGTATTTAAAAATTTGTTCAAAATTTATCAGTATAAATTTAAAATTTTACAAATAACATAAATTATTTTCTAAAAATAAATATTTATTATAAAAAAATTATAAATAAACTTAAACATTATATTTAGGTTCTTTTTTCTAATTTAGGATTTAATTTTTTAAATAACAATAAATCTTAATATATTTTACTATTAAATTTTTGATATTTTTGAAAATTTAAACTAATAGTGTTATATTTGCAACAAAAACTTAAAAAATGCTATTTTTATCAATTGCTTTTATATTAGTACAATTGACTAAAATAACACTATTTCAAATGTTTGTTCCAAATATATCACTAATCATTTAAATTTCTAAAAATATCACAAAATTTAATACTAAAATAATTAAAAGCTTATTCCTAACCATAAATTAAAAAAAATGAATCCAAACATTATTTTTTAATTTTATATATTTTATTTAAAGTAAATAATTATTTTTACATAATAATTTTTGATATTTTAAAAATTTTAGTTTTAATATATTAAATTTGGAAAATAATACTATTTTATAGTATTACTTTTTTATTAACTAAAAACATTTAAACAAACACACAAAATCATAGCCATGAGTTTCGAGAGAAATAGGCACGAGGTTTTCATGGTGTTTTAGATAAACAGCACGAGGTTTAATGTTACTGGCTATGAAATTTCGTCACGTGCAAAAAACCTTGAGAACAAACTTCGATCAAAGTCTTTTGTACTGTCTTTTCAAAGATCTACGTGGCATTTAGCTTCAAGAGTATAAAAACGAATCAAAGGTCGAAGATTTGCCTTTGTTCTTTCGTTACACATAGTGTATATATATGTGTGTGTTTATGTAAGTAAATTCAAACTAACCTGTTTCCCCACTTAGCATGAAGTTCCATGATAATAAGTTGTTCCTCCGCCGTGATGTTTCCCCGTCGTACGTCTGGACGGAGATAGTTCAGCCACCGGAGTCGGCAACTTTTTCCGGTGCGTTTTAGACCTTTTTATACATTCATATTATCAATCATCACAAATCACAATTAATTAGTATGACTCGTATACATTATTATATATGTATATTAATTATTTTGCATAATAGAACATTTATACGTTCTTAGTTCTTCAATTGGAGTTAGAGATATATAATACGATTTAATATATATGTACAAGAAACGAATGCAAGAGAAAGTATATATTTGCTTCTAAGGACCAGCCCAAATGTATTTGTTGCCTAAAGCAAACTGTGAAGACATCAGTAAAACATACATCTCAGATATTAAACATTGGTTATTAAATAAAACTTAAAAGGAAAATAACGAGACAAATTTAGTAAATATATGCTGGCCCAATTTTTCATATAAATTTTTGTACAATTCTCTAAAATAAAAATTTTTATTCTAAAATTAACATTATTAGTTTAATTTTCCAATATAACATAAATTTAATAGTAAAATACATTAAAAATTTTGTTAATGAAAAAATAAATATTGAATTGGAAAAAATGACCAAATATAATATTTTAAATTTATAATTGATTTATACTATAAATATTTTTACATAGTTATTAATGCTATTTTTTGGAATTATAATCTTGTTAGATTTGGAATAAAAACTTTAAAAATGTTATTTTATAGTATTACTCTAAAAATTTTATTCACGGGTTTTAGAGAAAACCGATCTTGCATTATTTGGTGTATGGTTAGGCTTGTGGTGAAAATTGAAATAACCGAAACCGATCAAAGCGGCTTATTTGGTTTTTCTGTTTCCATTCACCTAGTATATGCTTTTGCATGTTCCGAGGAAACCCTAGTTCAATATAGTAAAAATAGCGTATACATAATTCTATTTTTTATTAGTGATTTGATTCTTATAATTGAATTTGATTTTCAAAAGAAACTATATGAAACCTGCAGATTTGGCGAGAGAGTTCCAAACTCCATCGCCATGGTTAGCAATATAGTTGATAAGAATAAGATCTTCTTCCATGGTCCATGGTCCTTTTCTCACCTCTCCTTCTCCTGATGATCCTCTTTTCTCCATTTTATTATATCAATCCACAAGATCGAGTTTTATAAATTTATATCTAGAGAGAGAATAATATCAAAGAAAAAAAGGAGAGAGAGAGATAGTAATAGAGAAGGATGAGTGAGTTCACATATATTGAGGGTTGTGGAAGGTAAGCTACTGCTTTTATAGGGACTAAATTCATAAAAGTGATTAGTAACCTTTAGATTATCTAAATAATTAATTAATTATGTATTAGTACCATAAGCTTAGAATGTTAATTAATAATCATATATTTCTTTTATTTTTTTAGGATTTATGGTCCAATTAGTAGCTATATACTTATACTAACAACACATAGGGACTATATATGTATGTATTCATGCACGACCTAACCATTTGATCATATATATATATATAACTCATGTGTTCATATATGTTAAAGGTTGATGCATTCATGCATGGATGATCAATAAACACAGATATGCATGCATTTTCATATAGTTTCAAATACATACGCGTAGTTTTTGATGTGTATGTATAATCTTTGCACCAATTACTCATAGTGTTTTCAAATTTAATTGTACGAAAATATAATGAAAATAAGGATGCATTTTTGATACATTTATCGTTACATACTAGGAAAAATGAATGTAAGCTATATGAAGTATATCCTATTACATTGTCACACAACTGTAGTTTCAAAATATATCTAAAACTACACGAAATATATAAATAACATGGTGACATGTACAAAGTGTTATGGAGCATATGTTTAACATCATAATTTGATTTTCGATTGGTTGAAATCTTAATAAATGGTATTAATCTGATGGGTTAAAAAAATTAAACCGACTCGAAATCGACGGCTTCCTTTATGTAAGAAGGCAGAATAGCACTAAATCGACTATTTTGGAGTCAAAATGAGGTGAATTCGGTGAAATTAAAATTCTAAAAATAGAACAAATAATTATATAAAAATATTTATTTACTAAATTATGCATAAATTAAATTATTATATTTGAGTTCATTTTTTTCAATTTATGGTTTAACTATTTTTATTAAAAAAGGTTTTAATGTATTTTAATCATAAATTTATACTATTATTGTAAATTTAATTTAATAATATTATTTGTAGAGCAAAAATTTGAAAAAAATATTATTTTAGATAATTGAACTATATTTTATATAAAAAATAAATTTGATGACCCAAATAAAATAATTATTATCATAAAACAAAATTTAATGGTTTTAAAAACTCATAAAAGATTATTATGATGGTCATAAACCGTCGCCTAGTTCGTTTATCATTGGACTTAATGAATAGATTGCTTGTGGTTTCAGTTATTGTTTTGTACCTCAATCAATAAGACTCATTGTCATTTCTATAGTTAACATCAAGTTCTTCCATACATTCAAATTAGACCAAAACAATATTTGATGGTAAATGTTTTTATATATGCTTTTGTAGACTATCTTTCTGCTTACATAAGTCAATAAAAATTACGATAAGTCATTTGGAATGGTGCTCCAATGTTTTTTTTCTTCGAATTCCATATATTAAATCAAGTTAGTTCGATATGTTATACAAGGAGATTGACCTTACCGATATATTATAAAAATTTATTTAATATAGTAAACATTTAATTAAAAATATATAAATAAAATTTTATAATAACTTTTTAATGTGCAACAATGTTAAGAGACATTAATGAAGTATTAAGACTCGTTTAATAGTAGGAAGAAAGCGGTTTTACAATCTTAAAATGTGGTAAGTTATGTGTTTGGAGAGAATGAAAGGTGGGTACGGTTTAAGGGTTTTGACTAAAACCGTTAACCAACACTTGGCCAAAAAAATTTTTTATTAAACATACGGCTATTTACTGACTCCGAACCTGAACTCGAGCTCGGTCTGGTCCGACCATAATTTTAAGCTTTTACATAAGTTTTTTTCGTATTATTAATATTTAACCAACAAACTTATAATTTTTTTATAAATTTAATGACTCATTTCTAATTCATATTTTAATAATTTTTTTAATCAATATTTGTTTCATGTTATTCAAATTGAACATGAAAAAACATATTACAACATAAACTGATTTTGCGTTTTTATGAGTGGATTTTTTTTAAAAAAAAATTTTAGATTGAGTTCATTTAATTAATCATTTTTTCGGAAGAAATTTTGAGAAAAGTTTTATTCGAGAAAATAAATAGTTTATTTGAGTAAAAATATCTTACACGCAAATTTCAAAAATTTTGTTGAATTATTTTGATTTTCCAACGAATACAAACCGTTAAAATTCTTTCAATTATATTTTGTTGCAAAATTTTTGGAAAATTTTCGATAAAATTTAATATAAATGATACAGATATTTTCAACGGTTTTCTAATGATCTCTGATTACAAGTAACTCTATACTTTTTGTAAGAACAAACGTCGGTTTGTAAAGGAAATATTTCAATTCCTACAGCCATAAAAAAAAAACTAACCAATTAACAAAAAAGTAAAGTAAATTAGTAAATTATTTTTAGTTAATAGTGATGCTAATTAACTTAATCAATTATAGGTAACTTTTTATGTAAACTCTATTAGTAAACAAATAAAGAATGAGACAAAGAAAGTACAAAGATGGAGACACATATGAAGATATTAACTCTATAAAAGATAGCTTAATTTAATAATAAAATAAATTAAAATCTAGTTATCATAAAAGTGAAAAGTGACTAATGCCTAATAGTTGCTTTTGTTGCCACATCCAAACTGTCTTTTATGAGCAATAACAGTGCGTGTTTCTAGATTCAAATCAAATGTCATCATTGATGACAAAAATAAATCAAAACTCATGATTAGATATACTTAATTTGACGTAACCTTTATTATTATTATTTTGTTTTAAAATTTTGGCCAATCAACAAAATATCATTTTTAAAATTTTTTTTAAATATAATATTATTAGTTTAAATTTTTAAAATATCACAAATTTAATATTAAAATATTTTAAAACTTATTTTTTAAAAATTAAATCTTAAATTAAAAAATAATTTAAATATAATATTTTAATTATATTTATAATTTATTTATAATAAATATGTATTTTCAGCAAATAATTTATATTATTTTTAGAATTTTAAATTTAAATTGTTAAATTTGAAACAAAAATTTAAAAATTGTGTTATTTTAAAATATTACTTTATAATTTAAAAAAAGAGAAGTAATAAATCAGTAATTTCACTATTTTACTATCATTTGATATTTGATTTCATAGATATGGAATTTGAAAATATATTGATGGGAAAAATCAACAGCCATCAATAGATAAACTAAGTTATGTATGTATATTTTTTTATGAATGAATTATTAGTTGGTTTTAAATAGATTTAAATATAATTTAAAAATAAATGAAGATTAAGTAAATTAGTTATTACATTATTTTTAATACTATTTTATATATGTGAAATTCGATTCTAACTTTTTTATATGGAAATATTAGAATATTAAATTAACACATTGTGACGGAAATGATAAGAAAGAAAATCAAGTTAAAAAATTTACATTTAATATATAAAAAACATTTTGAAATTTGTAATAAATAATTTGTACCTTAATCAAAAGATATGTTTCTCTTTCCCAATTATTTTTTGGCGTTTACATTTATAATTAACAAAGAAAAAGTTAGAAAAACAAATGCACAATTAAGTACGATATTTTAAAAGTGCAATTGGTACGTCTTTTATATGCTTCCACATAGATATTTTTATGTGAATGAAAGCTTAAATGAATTTATATTTATAACATCAAATTTATTTTTGTTTAAATTAATCAAATGAAACAGTTTTATACCAATACACATGCAAATTTAACATAACATAAATATCTTGAAAAAAAAAGGAATAAGAGGAGCAATAGTCACCACCTTTACATACATCTCAAGTTATGCAGTTCGACTCCATCATCTTTATATGAACGTATTAAATTTTTGTACAAATATATTGAGTTTTTAAACCGGTACATTGTAGTTCATGTAATAAAAAATACCCAAAAAATTATTTTTGTGTATCCAAAATCCCTAATGCGGTACGTAACTTCGGATAACTAGATTTGAATCAGGTTTGTGGTTTTTTAATAATTTAAATTTTCAAAATTTTATACTAACTAATAGTATAATTCGGTTCGGTCTCGTTTGGTTGTTAAATAGTTTATGTTTTAAAATTTAAAACAAAAAATAATAAAAGTTTTTGGTATTGAGTTAAAATTGATAAATTAGGTTAGTTCGGCTCTTTAATTCGAAATTTTATCCATTTTGTAAAATTTCATATGTTTAGTTTATGTGGATTGGAATAAATTATAAAAACCAAAAAACAAAATAAATTTTATAATATTGTTGATCGGTTAAAACTCTATATTCGAATTCGAATCAAAAATCACGGCTCGGTTAATATCTAGGAATTTAGAAACATATAATCTTTAAGATTGGAAATGAATTATAGACCTAATTAATTACAAAGTTGCATAATTATTTTTTTTACAAAATATGTTTTATCGTATGAGATATCAAAAATATCTTCATCTTAAAGCATAATTAAAGAATTTCCATATTTGAAATAGCATTTGATTTGGCCGATCATCCAAAAGTTAAAGCATTCTTAAGACAACTTTACGTAAACCTTTTTTTGTGGCTGCGATTTCATTAGCTGGAATTTAAATGTGTGAAATTTAAATATGTATATTTTATTATAAAATTGAATAATATTTTAAAATACCACATTTTTAATTTTTTTGTTATAAATTTAACACCATAAAATTCAAATTCCAAAAATAATATAAATAATTATGTAAAAAATATTTATTCACTCTAAATAAATTATACATAAACTTAAAATAATATATTTAGGTTAATTTTTTTCTAATTTAGAGTTTAATTATTTTTATTAAAATAAAATTTTAATGTATTTTAATTTTAAATTTGTATTATTATTAGAAATTTAAACTAATGATGTTATTTTTGGATCAAAAGTTTAAAATATGCTATTTTAGAAAATTATCCTTATAAATTTCTTTAATTGTATTTTTTTCATTTCTTTAAAGAAAACTGGAGATAAAAAGAAACTTTTTCTCAGTCAAGGTTTGAAAAACTTAAACTCTAAAATAAGTATACTAAACATTTGTTGTATTACAATTTTTGTTTTGTAACTATTTATCTGATAAAAGATATATGAATTATTTCAAATTTTTATATTTCAAGTTAATTAAATATTTTGGAAAATCAGAGAGTCTTATGGTTATTAAAACCCGTAAAAACTGAATTAAATTACTTTCTTAGGTAAAAAAAAAATTATTTTAAATTTTACGAAAAAAAACTGATCTTCAAAGTTTTATACATTCTGTGTTGTCTTTTTGATTGTATGCAAATTAGGTTAAAAGAGAGGCGCGTCGAGAAGAAAATATCTAAAAAAGGGCAAAAGCTTATTGCTTTTATGTTATGTGTCAAATGAGATTTTAATGGGAAAAAACAAAGCTTATGGGATTTAATGTAAGTGTCAAGTGGCTTTTAAGCTTTATATTGATATGAGTGGCCATTAGATTGACAAGCTAAGGATCTTCAATTAGATGTTTGTGGGGACCTTTGAGGATGGGAAGAAAACATGCATGTGCATTTGCTATCTTCACAACTACAACTTTTAATATATATATAACTTAATTAATAGGAATAACTAGTTTAGTGATTACGTAGTTTTATTGTCATATAATAAATCTGGATTAGAATTTTTTTTGTCACTGAACCACAAAGGACCGACCCGATATTTCAATATTTTTATACGGATATTTAACACATTCGTACGAAGAAAAATATAGTCGAACTCCACACCTCTGACATAGACGTATAGATGATACAAACATTACCCCATTTACTCCTCCCAATTAGATTTATATCCATACTATACGCGAGGAAAAATATTCGTAAATTATATAATATTATATATTAGTAAATATAAATTAGATATTTATATAATTTTAGTTCTTATTTAAATTATTTTTAATATTAATTTTTTTTATAAGTAAATCAAAAATAAAATAATTATTTTATAAATTTAATAATATTTTTAGTTAGTTTAATATATTAATAACAATGAAATATATTATAATTATTCTAATAACTTAAATTCATTTATATATTTATTTGAAAGTCAATATGCTGATGACACGTCATCATCGTATTTTTTAATAACACGTTACATTGAAATTATTTTTTTTAAATGTTGTTCAAATAATATATTAAGGATTTCCACGTTACTTTTTCTTATAGGATAATGTTGTTCTATTAGATGGGATAATTGTTCCTATTAATTAAGAAAAATGTATCTAGTCAAAAATTTGGAAGGCTTTAAGTTAAAATGATAAATTATATGTTATTTAAATATAATTTTTTTTGAAATCTAGTGTTATTCCTTATAAAATTTGTAAATATCTCTTAAAAATTCATGTTATTGGATTAGTGATTCTAAGAAATATATTATTAAAAATATTTTAAGCATAGTTTTTAATGGATTCTCAAAGTATTTTATTTTTGGAAGATGTTTTTAATTCAAAATACAAATCTCCAAATCACAATTATTGTAGAGAATTTTAATATCAAATAAGAAAAATTGGTTAATTCTATAATGAATTTGTGAATATGAGATTATTTATACATGACCTATTCTGATTTGATCATGAATTTTGTTTCTTTTTAAATTTAATACATGAACATTTAAAACGGAGTCGATTCAACTAACCAACATAATCTATTTGTTGTTCTATTAAATAGAATGATATGAATGTCACATAGAGGAGACGTAGATGATACGTGGATGCCATGTAGATGATACGTGGATGCCATGTAGATGCCACGTGGTGAAATAGTCAAAACCACGTCGTTTTGACTATTTTTTAAACGTTTATGTATTAAATTAAAGAAAACAAACTTCATAATTAAATCGGCATGGTGTAATATGTATAATATGTAGTGAATAGATTATCTCATTCAGAAATACGTAGTGAAATCGAGCATTTTTCTTATCAAATCATAATTAATCCTTTAGATCCACATAAAATCACTAAAATCATCCAAATTCTTTTTAAAATTCAAATCATTCCAAATACTTTGGAAAGATGTATTCAAATAAGTAACTTGGAATGATTTGAGTGTAAATAAGATTTTGGATGATTTTATGTGAACCTATTAAAATTTGTTATGATTTGGTGTTAATTTTTTCTCCAATCTCATCTAAAATCATGTCATTTAGGTTTTTCTATTTTTAACTAATAAATTCCTTCAAATTCTCTCAAGTCACTAAAAAGTAATGTATAAAATATTTCTAGTAATAATGGATTTGAAAATAGTGTTTAGAACCACTAATTCAATGTCAAATACATTTACAAATCTCATAACCAATAATATTTTTTTTTTTTAAAACTTATCGTTCATATTTGAATAACACTGAAATTGTCATTTTAACGAAAATAATTTCAAATTCTTGATTGAATAAATTTCTTTAGTTGAATAAATCTAATTGTTTTCGAATTGAAAAAAAATTTGTCAACAAATACACATTATACGAATTTAAAAATAAATTTGATACAAGCACAACACTAACACAAACTAATAAACAAATATATTTTACCATAATACGAATTTAAGTGTAGAGGATTGTGTTTGTTTTTAATGTTCAGAACTGATGATCCAAGTAAAATTAATTAATAACTTTTGTTTGTTTTGTTGTCGGCGATAGTTGTGATTGCGGTTGCGATCAACACTACGACTGTAATTATGATATATGTTATTCGTTTAACTATCGTTTACGATTGTAGTTATGTTTGATTACAAATTTTTAATCGTATTGTTGTTTTAATCAACGTTCGAAAAAATTGCAAACGTTACAATTGACTGTATGTAACTTCGGTAAATAAACGAACAACAATATATTATTATCGTAGTTATAGTTTCTTGCGGCTGACAAATGAATATGACATATATAAACGAATAAATTAAACACTTAAATACACATTTAATTTTTTAGGAAATTCGTTAAAGGTATGTACCGTAAATTTGTACAATTTGGATATTTTATGGCAAATAGAATTACGAAAGTTTTAGGATAAATAAAAAAAGCAATTTTATGGATAAGCTAGACCAAAAATCTAAGAAGATGTTGTATGTCAATCAAGTACAAAATCATGTTCCAACTTGTGGCCAATTGTTTTCTTTTTTGCATTGGACCCATCATAAATATCTACTCAGTTAAGTCCAGAATAAAATCTTCAATTTCTTTCTCTATATTTTAAAATTTTATAATATTAAAATGCTAAACTTTGGAAACGTGAATCTGTGTATAGCTGAAAAATTTGTGTTGCGAAAATTTTTCATCATAATCGCAAGTACGATATATAGATCATGTTCGTTTGGCAGCCGCAGGAACCTGCGGCTGCGGCTGTGACAGATTGTTATTCGTTTAGCTGCCGCATGTACGCAGCGGTCAAACGTTACGTTCTGCGTCGTAATTTTTTCGACCGCTGATTAAAACAGCGGTGCGACTAAAAATCTGTGATCAACCGTAACTGTAAACACCAGCAGTAGACAAACGAACAACATCTACCGCAGCCGCAGCCGTATTAAATTTTTATTTTATTAGTATATATAATAAGATTAATCAAAAAATTTGGATGTAAAAAACTTAATAATATATTACACATGGTTATATACTCAAACACATATTGTGATATTACTATAAAACTAGATTTTGATTCACGCTATACGTGTGGTAAACTATTTATTCAATTTTACAGATTGAAATTTTACAAAAATAATATATATAATTATTTTATATATTGAAATATTATCAAAAAATTTAAAAAGATACTACTTTATAAAAAGATGTATCATAATTGTATTATGAATTGTTTTAAAATATAGTCATATGAGTAAAAATTTATTTTCTATGTGAAAAGATTTGAAAATTTGAGATTTAAAAAATTCTAGTAAAAAAATATTTTGAAACTCAATTAAAATTAAAAAAAAAAGATTACACTAAAACCATTAATAAGATAAGTAAATGTTTTGGTGTAGAAATTAAAGTATATTATAGATAAATATAAAAGAGTATAAATATAGTTTGACCATTTTTTAATTAAACTAAGTTATCAGTAAATTTAACTCAAAATGTTAGCATTATTTTCAAGAATATAATAATTTATGTATTGATTATTAGTAGATAATGTAGTAAAAAATTTGTAAAATTTATTTTAATGGTTTTACGCGTATTAATGATTATTGAATGACATATGTAGTAATTTATCTCGTAAATTAAGCATTGTTTTAAATTTGCTTTGAGAAATTATGAGAAAGCGACACATCAGCATGACATAATTGTAAATAACATGTCGAGATAAAATTATTTTTTAAAATGATTTTCAATTAATATATTAGAAATAGATATAAGGACATAAATCAAAAATATTTCGAGTTAGAATGTTTTGTTGTGTGTTAAAATATATCACTAGGCTACTAATTTTATAAAATATATTCCTCAAAATAATAAATAAATTTTATTATTAATTTTATAAAAAAATATAGTCAAAGATGAAAACCTAATAGTTAAAAAATGTAATATATATAAGTCCAAAATTTTAATATATAATCACACTACAAGAAAACATTATCATTTCTGACGGTATTTCTGACGGATATAAAACCGTCAGAAATTTCCGACGAAATTGAGACGATTACCGACGGAACACCGAGGGAAATAAACCCGTTGGAGATCCGTTGGTAATTTCCGACGCTAGAGAGGCCGTCGGTAAATCGATGGTAAAACCTGATGGTAAACTGTTGAATTTCCGACGAAAGCGTAATCGTCGGGATATCCTCTTGAAACCGTCGGAACTTTACCGACGTATCTCAGGCTGTCGGTAATCTCCCAACGATTTACCGACGGATTTTGTGTTTTATTATCCGTCGGGAATCCGTCGGCACTCGTCGTCGGAAAACCATCGAAAGTATCCGACCATTGTCGGACACCGTCGGCAATCCATAAGAAAATTAAGAATAATCTATTAAAATTTTGTGTTTATCCGTCGGTGGTCGGAAACCATCGAAAATCCATCGGTTAATGAAGATAAAATCTATTCAAAATATGTGAATATCCGGTACGTTATTTAAATTTTAAATATATAATTATTTTAAATAGTTTTTAATAATATTTTTTAGTAATATATATTAAAATTTCGCAGCAAAAATTTACATGGGATCCCATGAACACAAAATTGGTGGAAGAAGCTTTCGAAAAAAAGATTGCAGTACAATTTTCCCGCCACATGAACGAATGGAAACAAAAATGGAAAAAGGGAAAAGATAAACCAAGAGGTTGAATGAGTCGGTTTGGAACGACTTTATTCGTTATTGGGAATCTTCCAGCGCTGAGGTCATCTCAAAAACTAATTCGGGAAACCGGAAGAGCGACCGAGGAGGCAAAGACATTTATATTCACAATGCCGGATAAACTAGTTTTATGAGACGAGCCGATCAATTGGTAAATTAATTATTATATTAATTATTTATTATTATATAAAAATTTTAAAATTATTAATTTAGAATTTTTTTATTTTTAGGCACAAGAAATTGGAGCGCCTCCAGATCACTTGCAACTTCTCGAGGCCGTCCACACGAACAAAAAGACTGGTCGTATCCAAGATGGTCTCGTTAGTGAGATCATCGAAAAAATAAAAAAGAAAAAAATGATATTCTAACCCAGCAATCTCAAGTTGGTTCTTCATCTTCGGTCGTCGAATTGCCTCGTTCTGAGATTAACCGTCTCGTTTTTGATGTAAGTTTTTTTTCTTAAAATATATAATTAATATTATAATAATTTTCATTAAATTTTCTAATGATATTTTTTTATTTTTACAGGAAGTACCATTTTCAAAGGGTCGTCATCCATGACTCGGGAGAGTTGCAGATACTAGTGCCGCAACATCTGCAGGTAGAAGCGAGGAAAATGAGCAACTAAAAGAAGAAATGGCGGCTATGAAAATAGAGATGAATAATCTCAAAAGCTTTGTAGAAATAATAAAAAATAAATTGCCTGATGATTTCTTTTCTCCTCCTTCTCCTCCTGCCCCTCCTTTGTAATTTTTATTTTAAAACAATTGTTTAATATTATTAATTATAATATTATTTTAATTAATTTTATGATTATTTTAAAAAATTTTACAAATATTTATTTGAATCAATAAAATAAAAAAATTAATTTATTTTTTAATATTGATATTTTAAAAATTTTGAATTCAATATTTTTTAAATATTTAATATAAATATTAAAAAGGTAAATTTTTTATTTTTTCAATTAATTGGTTTTTTCGATGGATTATGTTATCGGAAATTTCCGACGGAATCAGCCATCGGAAACGTGTTGCGATATCAAAAAATAAATATTTTATTTTTTCAATTAATTGGTCTTTTCTGACGGATTGTGTCGTCGGTAATTTCCGATGGAAGCAGCTGTCGAAAACATGTTGCGATATCCCAACGGTTCATAACCGTCGGGAAATATCATCGGACCAAATTCTCGACGGCCAAAGTCATCGGAAAATGTCCCTCGGTTATTCGTCGGTAATTACCGATGGCTGCGGACCATCGAATATCTATCGGTATTTTCCGACAGAAGGATTCCATCGAAAACCCGTCGGAAGTTTCCGACGGCGTAAGTAATCGCCAATCCGTCGGAAATTCCCGATTAATTCCCGACGGATTCTATTTTCCGATGAAATAGTCTCGACGGACTATTTTCGTCGGAAATTAGTCGCGAATCTATTTTACCGACGTTTTTCCGATGAATATGGCCGTCGGAAATGTGCTGTTTTCTTGTAGTGTCATACCAAAATATAGTTCGGCTATATTTTGATTCTATAATAAAAATATAAAAATATTACAAACTGAAAAATATATTTTTGGATGTTTTAAATACAAAAACACAAATAAAATCTATATTATATAATAAATATGTAATAAAACTCATATTATATAATAATATGTAATATAATATATATATATATATAATATTTTAATTAAATATAATAATGATATGAATTTATAATATGTAATATCCGTGTAAAACATGGGAAAAATTTACATATCCACATAAAACGTGAGAAAATTATTTAGTTTATTATTAAATAAGAACAAATAAAGGCCAAATAAATAAGTTAAGCTAAGGAGGCCAAAAATCTAATATTTTCTTTTTAAATTGTTCGATAACCAAGACGATCTTGTTCTTGTACCACATAGACTTGTGTTTTTATGAAACTTATCTCTCTCTTTATTACTTACAATTATGACAATGTCTTCTACTGCTTGTGCTTTGTTTTCGATTATCATGTTTGAGTGATTCTATGATTGTGCTTAAAGATTTCTAATAGGATTTCATAGTCCAATAAATAGGAACTAGAAGTAAAATTGCATTATTGATAAATTAAAACAATCCTTTGTTTATATCTTTGTTTTTTTTAGAATTCGGAAAATTTGGATAGAAGATTCATATAATAACTTAAATACTTGATTCAATTTGTATAGATATGTTTCCATTGTTATCCGTTGGGTTAGTGTAATTGAAAACCAACATAAAACCAAAATTTATTCGAATTTAGTATAGTTCATATACTTTTATTCAAAACTATTTAATTTATTTAAAAATATCTAAAATATTCAAAAAAATTATTGAATTATTCAAAATATTCGAAATTTAGTTTAATGAAATTTAATTCAATTGTGTAAAATAATATTAATTTAAAAAATATAACTAGGAATATTTCAGTTAGATTTGGACATTCGGATTAAACCAAAATAAATCAAACTGATTTGAACCGATAATATTGGTTTTGGTTTCACATCGGTTTGAAGTTATAAACCCATTCGCAACTTTATTAATTGATTTTGGTTCTCAGTTTGGTTCAGTTTTAAACCAAAAACAAAATCAAACCAACCATATATTTGTTAGAAACCATACATCTAATAATTTTTCTTTCATTTGCGGTCGTCGAACATCTGAATCGATATGCACTTTTTCATTAGAATCGATCTACATCTAATAATCTTCATCGACGAAAAAACCACCTATTGCAATTTCAACCTTATATTCTACTCTCATTTCTATGCACGTCTACTCTCCGGTATTTCTTAGTTTCTTATATTCAAATTTGATTTAAAAGATAATGAAGATTCACAAAGGATTTACATCTTGGTGAACTTAACCTATCTCACAAGGTTTCCACTAGAGATAAACACCAATTTCACCAACGATTACAACCAAAAGAAATCACCTAAAACAGAGCAAATTACAAAAGCTTCAGATAAGTCTTTCTACCTCTTTTCTCTTCTCTCTATCAGTGTATATGGATCCGTTTCTTTCCCTAGATTTTCCTTCTTCTCTTTACTCTGTTTCATTCTTCTCCAGGTGTTACTTTGTACTCTTGTAACAAACCTTATCTTGAAGATTCATCGTATACAATCACTTGTATACTTAGCCCATATTTGTGACATTGGGCTTCAGAGTATAAAACATTCAGCTCAAAGATAGGCCCTTGTCATGACCCAAGAAGAAGATAAGCAAATCCAATAATCTCCACCTTGCTTTTTTCCCTTTAGATACGAACACTCTGTATTATTCTGTTTAACCTCTGATCTACCCTATTCTGTTGTGGAGTATATAGGCAGGTTTTATGTCTTAAAATACCGTAAGATTTATAATGTTCATCGAATGTATTGTTACAATACTCGAATCCATTGTCGGTTCTTAAGGCTTTTAGCCAATTTCCACAATAATTTTCAACTAAGGTTTTCCATTCTATGAACTTATTGAATGCCTCATTCTTAGTCTTCAGAAAATATACTCATACCTTTTTAGAGAAGTCATCCACAAATGAAATATAATACTGACATTTCGCTAGACTAGGAGTAACATTTGGTTAGCCCCATAAATCAGAATGAACATATTCTAGGAGACTAGAAAAAATGTGTTTACCTGATTTATAGGGTAGTTTGTGTGATTTTTCAAGTATGCAATGCTCACACTGTCTCAAGTCTGAATCTCACTTGGTTGAATCAGCTCTTTTTTAGCCAGAAGTTGTAAGTTTTTAGAATTCAGATGCCCCAACCTACTATGCCATAGATAGGTCTTGTCCTCTAAAACAACATTCAAATTCATCTGTTACAACTCTGACTTTCCATCCAACATGTAAAGTGTATTTACATATTTACCAGCAAAAACTTCTTTTTCACCCTTGAACACCTTCAGTCTAAAATCCTTTGAATGAAACCAAAAACCAATAGACTCTAATTGACCGAGAGAAATTAAATTCCTTCTAGCAATCGACGAGTATTGAACATTTGTTAGTATAAAAGAGGTATTGTTGTAGTTAACAAATCTTATCTTCTCGATTGTAGTTACCTCACAATAAATATTATTAGCCATCATTATTTTTCACCATCTATCTCCTCAATATCAAACATCAAATCTTTCCTTGATGTTATGTGGTAGGAATATCTGAAATCTAGAATCCAACCATCTTTTGAATGATACGCCGAGGAAGTTAGCATGATTGGTTCTGCATTCTGAGCTTTACCAACACTAACTTCCCCTGAAGAGAACTTGTTGTATTGTTGGTTATTTTAGGGACATTCCCTTTTGAAATGTCCTTCTTGACCACATATCCAACATGTTCTTTTTGACTTTGGTCTAGACTTACTTCGTTGGGTAAACTTACCTTTACTAGAAGATCTCTTCTCAGTCCTTACTCGATCCTTATTAGGTTTAGTCAGATAATTACTCTTCTGCAGTTCAGTTTCCAAATAATAGACCGTTATGATCTCTTTTAATTTAATGGTTTCCTTTCTCCCATTATATTTTAGTGTGTGAACCAATTGACCAAACTTTTTAGGTAAACCATTAAGTAGAATTACTCTCTAATCCTCATCACTAACCTCTACACCAAGGCTAACTAAATATGAGACTAACTTTGTAAATGTATCAAGATTTTTGTGAAGATTTTTATCATCTTCCATCTTAAAACTGTAAAACCTTTGTTTAAGATAGAGCCTGTTTGATAATGAGTTATCTTCATGATAAGTAGATTCCAAAGCATTCCATATCTCTACAGCAATACGTGATTTGATGATTTTCCTCAACGATCAATAACACTTAGAGTTAGGAGATTTCTAACCCTCCTATCCTTATCAAGCCACCTTGGATCAGCCTTTTAACTCCCCAGATTCACTGTCGATTTTTTTTTAAATTATATGATATTGTTTATTAGTAAATGTAAATTAGATATTTATATAATTTTTATTTTTATTTTTATATATATAAATTAAAAAAATAAAAATAATTATTTTTACGATTTTAATAATATTTTTTGGTTAGTTTAATAAAATATATTAATTATCTAACCAAATTAATAACAATGATATATATTGTAGTTATTATAGTAATTTGAGCCTATTTATATATTTATTTGAAAGTCATTGTTGTCATGACACCTCAACATGATATTTCTGTTAATAATACGTTAGAATGAGATTATTTTCTTAAAATATTTTTTAAATAATATATTAGAGATAGAAAATAATTTATTCCATTCGAAATTAATTTTATAACTTGTAATCTAGCCAAATAAACCGATTTACAATATATGAAAACTCAAAAAATGAATGTGTTTTTTAATGAAAATGAATAAGTTTTAAAAAATTATTAGTAAACAAGTGGCATGGTATGTAATTATTTACAAGACAAATGCTAGTTTCTATTTTTTTCTTCTAAATTAATATTTAGAAGATTTGCAGCAAATTGTTTCATGGGTTTCAATGACTCCAATAAAATAAGATACATAGAATTCTATAGTTTGAAAACAAAAAAATTATAATAACCATAAAAATTAGGGAGATTGTCTAAAATATCATTATTTCAAGTTTTTATTCCAAATATATCACTAATCATTTCAATTTTTAAAAATACCATAAATTTAATAATAAAATAATTAAAAATCTCATCCTAATAAAACAAATTTAAACCCTAAATTAGAAAAAAGTGAACCTAAACATTATCTTTTAGTTTTATATATAGTTTATTTGAGATAAATAATTATTTTCACATAATAATTTGTGCTATTTTATGAATTTTATTTTTAATGTGTTAGAATTGGAAGATAAATTTTAAAAATATTATTTTAAAGTATTTTTTTAAAAATAAATTATATTTTGAAAAGGTCCAAATCTTTTTAATACATAACTAATGATCTGAGAAAAGCGAGTGAAGTAGTGGAAGATTTTAGAGAGGTTTGAAAAACTTGTGGACTGCGTGCTGTTTTGTTGATAGTAAAAAGTTGAAATGTAACAAACATGCCGTTTGTCGGCCAAGTTTTATGCATGAAATAAGGCTTCTTTATAAACAAGTTGACATCATGCAAAGCCCCACAAATATCTTACCTCAGGCTATGAATGCCACACGCCACAGATACTTTTTGGTCCGATTCCTTGTTCAGATTAATATTTTTTTTTTTTAATTTCTTTGTATTTATAACATAAATGATTCAATCTCATTCCACATGTTTTAAAATCCCAAAATTTTAAAATAGACATTTTTATAAGAATCAATGTATGTAGATTTTAAAATATTTGTATCATATCTTGGATTTTTAAGAAAAATTCTACTCATGAATTTTTTTTGATGAAGTATTGAAATTTTTAATTAAATACCACCAAATTTTAATTTTTTTTTCTAAAGCACCTATCATAAATATAATATTCTTTAACACCATATATTTAGAGTTACATATACTAAAAATCACAATTGGATAACCCCACATAAATAAATAAAAGGTTAATACCTTAAAATAATATTTTTTAAAACATGTTTATTCTACTTAGACTGTTTATATTATTTTTTAAAATAACATTTGATTTTATATTAATTTTATATACAAGAAATAACATTGTTTACAAATTTCTATCTCGCTTAGCTAACATAAGGAAATATACTCTCAATCCTCTTATGTGATGAGCATAGTATGGTTTTACAAGCACGTCTCCTTTTCTTGCACGTATTTGCACTGTCATTTGCATGGATACTTTGAATCTCCTAAAATGATATTGCATACCACACTAAATTTTCTATAAAATCTTCCAAAAATATAGCATGAACTATATATATTGTTTTCATTACTAATTACCAGGTTAATTTTAGATATCCAGTAACTCAGTTTTAAAATAATTAAAATATTTTCTTAGTTAACTAAGATGGATAGACATACGAAAAGGTTAACAAATACTATTATTGTCACTATAAGAAAAAAAATTCCATCTTGTCGTAGTCACAATGTGGTCTTAAATTACATATATGCAACCATGATTGTAATAAAAAAAAAACTAATTAAAATTATCGAAAAGTAGTTACACATTGATCAATTTGTAACTACACTAATAAAAAATAATTCATTATTTAAATACTATAGTTACAAATTAGTTATAAAATAGTGATCAATTTGTGAATACAATTTAATAATTTAATAAAAAATAATTCAATTTATTTTAAAAAATTAAAAAAAATATTTAAAACTATTTATAATATACGATTTTATTAATAATTTATTATTATTTTATTAATAATTAGTTAATTATTGTTACTTAATTAATTTTGAAATGTAGTTTTATTTATTAAAAGTTCAAAATATATATTAATTATCAAATTTTGATTGCAAATAAAAAACTAAAATTTAATTAACAATAAAACTAAAAAACTAATTATGTCCGGAAGCGAAAATTAATAATAACGAAAGTGTTTAAAATATGAAAAAAATGTGTTTACAGATATTTTAGTATTTAGAATAAAATGTTTGAATTGTGCAATGGGAAAGGAAAAAAGAAGTATTTATAGAAAAAATTTACGACCATACGGGTGTCGTAAATGGGTCACAAAACACGTGGTCGCAAAAACAACGACCCCCAATTAATTTGGAGTTTGCAAACTGAAAATTTTCAACTCTCCCTAAATTAAATAGTGGTCACAATTGAAAATTTTCAGTTCTATTCTAAATTAAATAGTGGTCACAAATTATCGAACGTTTGAAATTTTAAGATGCTCGCATTTTGGTCCAAAAAATAACGACTAATTTGTGATAAGAGTTAATATTTTTAATAAGTTGTTGCGAATGTTCAAACTCGAACTTTTCGAAACTTCTAAGATGCGTGTAGTCGCTAAACTATTAATATTATTTAGTATATATATATATATATATATATACGAAATTCAAAACAATTGTTATTCATAACCAATAAAAAGCCAGTATTTTGCAAACCATGATAAACCTGTTGAAAAAGTCAACAATGTCGTCTGATTCTTTATGTAAATTTACGTTTGCCGACTTACTCTTTCTCTATAAATACGTATGTTACTTCATTCAGATGAAGTAACTTTTCTCTCTTCCTTCTTTCTCTCTTCTTCGTCTGTAAAATTTATAAGATTAATAAAATCAGTATAATAATAAAATCTCTATCTCTCTATTATTATTCAACACGTTATCAGCACGAGTGTTTCTACTATCTACCTGAGATACTAAAATAAGGTAAAATTCTGTTTTATTAATACATGTGTATATTATATGGTAGGCTCTGCCTCCTAAATTATATGGTAGGCACTGCCTCCTAAATATTATATGATAGGTTCTGCCTTCTAAATATTATATGGTAGGTTCTGCCTTCTAAATATTATATGGTAGGCTCTACCTTCTAAATATTATATGGTAGGCTCTGCCTTCTAAATATTATATAGTAGGCTCTGCCTTCTAAATATTATATGGTAGGCTCTGCCTTCTAAATATTATATAGTAGGCTCTGCCTTCTGAATATTATATGGTAGGCTCTGCCTTCTAAATATTATATGGTAGGCTCTGCCTTCTGAATATTATATGGTAGGCTCTGCCTTCTCAATATTATATGGTAGGCTCTGCCTTCTGAATATTATATGGTAGGCTCTGCTTTCTGAATATTATATGGTAGACGCTGCCTCCTGATTTATATTTAGAAATTATTTTAATTTATGTGTTATTATATTCACTAATGTTTTACAATTTTATCATAAATTAATTTATGTCATCATTATGTTTAAATTCTTAAAACTAATTATACATATTTATTAAATATATATAATAAGAATAACAATAATAAATTAAAATCTATACCCAAAATTTTATCATGATTATTTATTAAAAATAATTATAAAATAATTTTTATAAAACTGATGTTTAACACATTGTTTTATTATGTGTATAGTTATAATGTCAAATTTGGCAAAACTCGAGATAGCTGCCCTTGATATATCTGGAAAAAATTACATGACATGGGCAGTAGCTGCAAAAATGCATTTAAAGGCAAAAGACCTTCTTGGCACCATCGATAGGTCGGAAACAACATCCGATGAGAAAAAAGCAAAAGCCATGATATTTTTATGCCACCATATCCATGATGGTTTAAAAGATGAATATATCACAAAAGAAGATCCTGCAGATCTTTGGCAATCACTCAAAGATAGGTTTGATCACCAGAAATATGTGATCTTACCAAAAGCCAAACATGAGTGGTTAAACCTCCGGTTTCAAGATTATAAAAGTGTAAGTGAATATAATTCCGCGTTGTTCGGAATCACTTCTAAGATGATATTATGTGGAGAAAAAGTAAGTGATTATGATATGATTGAAAAAATTCTCCAAACATTTCATCCTGGAAATGTAATCCTGCAACAACAATATCGAGCAAAGGGATATACTCGTTATTCGGAGTTAATGCAAGTTCTCCTTGTTGCTGAACAAAATAATGAACTTGTGATGATGAACCATCAATCTCGTCCCCCTGGATCAGCTCCATTCCTAGAAGTGAATGTTGCATCATCCAGTTACAATAATTGGCAAGGACATGGACGTGGTCGAGGCCATGGTCGTGGTCGTGGACGTGGACGAGGAGGTGGACGTGGACGTGGAAAAGGAAGATTTTTTCGTCCTAATGAATTCAAATTCGGGAGAAAGAATAAAGTCCACGAAAATGAAATTGGTCGCGTACCTGCTGTACGCCAAAATATACAATATGAAAATGTTTGTTACAGATGTGGCATGAAAGGTCATTGGTCTCGTACCTGTCGTACACCAAAACATTTGGCTAATCTGTATCAAGAATCACAGAAACAAAAAGGAAAAGAAAGTGAAACCAACTTTATCTCGGATGAACCCGGACTTTCCTTCGATGGAAATGCATATCTCGATGTTGCTGATTTTCTGGTTGATTCCGAGAATACCAAAGAACAAGATAATTAAGTTTAATGTTATATATATAAAGTTGTATTTAGTTTCCTTACGAACAAAAACAAAACTTAATGTCTTTTTAAAAAATATATGTAAGTTTGAACTTTAATTACTTAATGTAAAATAGTTTTATTATAATATAAGTTGATTTTGAAATATGTGTGTTTAACATTTATTAATACATCTTTATCAATATTTTAATACAGAAAATGTATCATTTTGAGAGTGAGAATGGAGATATATGCCTAGCAGACAGTGCTACAACGCATACAATACTTAAAGATAAAAAGTTTTTCTCCTACCTCAAAATGAAAGATTCCGCCGGAAGCGTAAATACAATATCGGGTAATGCAAATATTATCATAGGCTCCGGAAGAGCTAGTTTTTCAATGCCAATGGGAACGAAATTTGAAATAAATGATGCTTTATATTCCCCCAAGTCTCATAGAAACTTATTAAGTTTCAAAGACATCCGTACAAATGGATATCACATAGAGACAATGAGCAAAAATAACATTGAATATCTTTGCATTACATGGGAGCAGAAACAAATATTGGAAGAATTACCAATGATGTCCTCTAGATTATATTACACAAAAATAAATATAATTGAATCGTATATTACGGTAAACCAGAAGTTTACGAGTACATTCAAAGTCTGGCATGAAAGACTAGGACATCCTGGATCAGTTATGATGAGAAAAATTGTGCAGAATTCTAATGGCCACCCATTGAAAAACCAGAAGATTTTTCAATCATGCGAGTTTTCGTGTAAAGCATGTTCTCAAGGAAAACTTATTACTCGGCCATCACCAGCCAAAATTAGTAATGAATCCCTAGTATTCTTAGAATGAATACATGGTGATATATGTGGGCCTATTCACCCATCATGTGGGCCATTTCGATATTTTATGGTTTTAACTGACGCATCTAGTAGATGGTCACATGTGTGTTTGTTAACCACACGAAATATGGCTTTCGCAAGATTCATTGCCCAAATAATCAGGTTAAGAGCTCAATTCCCTGATTATACTATAAAGAAAGTAAGACTTGACAACGCTGGTGAATTCACGTCACAAGCCTTTAATGATTATTGTATGGCTCTCGGAATCGATGTTGAACATCCGGTTCCGCATGTTCATACACAAAATGGTATGGCTGAGTCTTTGATAAAACGGTTACAACTCATTGCGAGACCGTTAATATTGAGAACAAATCTCCCAATTTCAGTATGGGGTCATGCTATATTACATGCGATGGCATTGGTCCAAATAAGACCAAGTGCATATCATGAATATTCCCCATTACAATTAACATCTGGCCAGAAGCCTGATGTATCTCATCTCCGAGTTTTTGGGTGTGCGGTTTATGTTCCTATAGCCCCACCACAAAGAACAAAGATGGGGCCACAGAGAAGATTAGGAATATATATTGGATTTATATCATCAAGTATTATTCGGTATCTTGAACCACGAACTGGTGACATGTTTACGGCACGATTTGCCGATTGTCATTTTGATGAAGAAGAATTTCCTACGTTAGGAGGAGGAATTAAACAACTGCAAGAAGATATTAAATGGTGTACGCCATCTTTGTTGTTTCTTGATCCTCCCACAAAACAACGTGAAATGGAAGTTCAGAAAATCATACATTTGCAAAATATTGCAAACCAGTTGCCAGATGCATTCACAGATACAAAACGAGTGACGAAATCATATATACCCGCTGTGAATATCCCATCAAGAATTAATGTTCCTGTAGAACATGTTGATGGCGATAAAATAAATGAACCCAGAGTTCAGTTAAAGAGGGGGAGACCGATGGGCTCAAAAGATAAAAATCCTCGTAAGAAAAAGTATTTGGGAGAACAAAATCAAAAGGTTCTGGAAGAACCTTACAAAAAGCGTCCCGAAAATACTTGTGAAAAGGTTATAGAGGAACCAACTCAAAGGGAATGTCCGGAAGACATATGCAAACAGGTTTTTGAAAACTGTGAAGTGGAACTCCGTCCAGAAGACGAACGCAATATAGAAACATATGAGATTTCAATTAACTATACCCAAAATAGAAAATTATGGGTTAGAAATGAAATAGAGGATATTAATGGAATATTCTCTTTTTCTGTGTCCAAAGAAATTGAAAATGAAAATGATGATGCAGAACCAATGTCTGTAACAGAATGTCAAAAAAGATCTGATTGGGAAAAATGGCAAATAGCCATGAGAAATGAATTATTCTCTCTACAAAAAAGAAATGTTTTCGGACCCATTGTCATTACACCTAAAGATGTAGTGCCAGTTGGGTGCAAGTGGGTTTTTGTAAGAAAAAGAAATGAGAAAAACGAGGTCACTAGATATAAAGCACGTCTTGTTGCACAAGGATTTTCTCAAAGGCCGGGAATAGATTATGAAGAAACATATTCTCCGGTCATGGATGCAATTACATTTCGATATTTAATGAGTTTATCATCATCCAAAAGGTTAGAAATGCACCTTATGGATGTCGTGACTGCATACCTGTATGGAACCCTTGATAGTGATATATACATGAGAATCCCAGAAGGATTCAAGATCCCAGAAGGATCAAAGATCTCTAAAGGACCCGAAGAACTATATTCAGTCAAATTACAATGATCATTATATGGGTTAAAACAATCCGGACGCATGTGGTATAATCGCTTAAGTGAATATCTGTTGAAAAAAGGATATATTAACAATGCGATATGTCCTTGCGTATTTATAAATAAATTCCCATCAGGCTTTGTGATCATTGCTGTTTATGTAGATGACCTGAATATAATTGGAACTCAAAAGGAAGTTAATAATGCAAGAACTCATATGAAAGAAGAGTTTGAAATGAAAGATCTTGGAAAAACAAAATTTTGTTTAGGACTCCAAATTGAACATTTCCAAGATGGGATATTTGTGCATCAATCAAATTATACGAAAAGGATATTGAAACGATTTAATATGGATAAAGCGAATCCTTTGAGTACTCCAATGGTTAATCGATCGCTTAATATAAACAAGGATCCATTTCGACCTTGTGAAGATAATGAAGACATATTAGGTCTTGAAGTACCTTATATGAGTGCTATCGGTGGACTTATGTATCTCGCAAATTGCACTCGACCAGATATAGCATTTGCTATAAATTTGCTTGCGAGATATAATTCATCACCTACACGAAGACATTGGAGTGGAATAAAACATAATTTTCGTTATCTCCAAGGTACGATTGATTTGGGATTATTTTATTCTAGAAACCCCGAGTTTGGTTTAGTTGGTTTTGCAGATGCTGGATATTTATCGGATCCACACAAAGCTCGGTCCCAAACCGGTTATGTTTTTACACTTGGTGGAACTGCAATCTCGTGGCGATCTCAAAAACAAACTTTGGTTGCCACTTCTTCAAATTACGCCGAAATCATTGCCCTTCATGAAGCTTGCAGAGAATGTGTATGGCTCAGATCTATGACTCAACACATAGAAGGAGCAAGTGGATTAATCAACAATAAGGAGCCAACAAAATTATTCGAAGATAATGCTGCATGTGTGACCCAAATCAAAGAAGGTTACATCAAGAGTGACCGAACAAAACATATTCCTCCGAGATTTTTCTCCTATATCCAAAAACTTGAGAAAAATCAAGAACTTAACGTCGAGTACATTCGTTCAAGTGATAATGCAGCAGATTTGTTTACAAAGGCGCTTCCTACGACAACGTTCAGAAAACACGTTCAGAATATTGGAATGCGTCATCTGCGAGACTTATAAAAGGAAACATATCTATCTTTTCGAGGGGGAGATTGCGTATCTGTACTCTTTTTCCCTTATCATGATTTTTATCCCGTTGGGTTTTTACATGATAAGGTTTTTAACGAGGCAGAACGCAATAATTTAATAATAATAAATAATCAAGGGGGAGTGTTAAAAAAGTCAACAATGTCGTCTGATTATTTATGTAAACTTACGTTTGCCGACTTACTCTTTCTCTATAAATACGTATGTTACTTCATTCAGATGAAGTAACTTTTCTCTCTTCCTTCTTTCTCTCTTCTTCGTCTGTAAAATTTATAAGATTAATAAAATCAGTATAATAATAAAATCTCTATCTCTCTATTATTATTCAACAAAACCAAGGTATTTAATTAATATTATAATAGATGATGAAAAAAATAGATTTTTTAATTGTGGGTATGCTTACCATTCACAAAGCATAAACATTTGTGATAGAAAAAAAGAGTTAAAGCCTACAAACATAAAAATGAAAAGAAAAACAACTATTTAATTACAATATAAGATTTGTGAAAACCAAAAAATGTTCAAAGGTAAAGAAAACAAAAAATTTGGAATTAAATATTTACACCAAACTTCAACAAAATATGTTTTTGGCTTATCTTTTAATATATAAACGAGGTAGTAATCACATTATGGAAAGGATGAGAATTCTATAAACTATTTTGGAAGCCATATTTTTAAAATGTTTTATATAATATTTGTAAGTAACAACAATAAAAAATAATGTAAGATTTTTAAATTATTTAAACGTATATAACTTATTTGTTAATTAAAATAGATAAAAAAGTTGATGTGAATTCGTAGAGATATATAGCTGGATATAAAAATATAATTATATATTTTTGTTTTACCAAAAACTTTAAAATTTTGATATTTTATCTAGTTTTTATGAAATATCTGGGCATGATAATGAAAAAGTTTTTTTTTAAAGAAAAATTTGATAGCCTTATCATTATTTTTCAAAAGATAATAGAATATTTTTTAAAAAATACCTAAAATGAAGTTAGTATTTGTTTGGGACAAGTGTATAAAATATCATTATTTTAAGTTATTATTCCAAATATATCACTAATAATTTATATTTAAAAAAATAACACAAATTTAATATTAAAATAATTAAAATATTTTTCTAATGAAAACAATTTAAATAATAAATTAAAAAAGTGAACCCAAACATTATATTTTAATTTTATATAATTTATTTAAGATAAATAATTATTTTTACATAATAATTTATGTTATTTTTAGAATTTTATTTTTAATATCTTAAATTTGGAAGATAAACTTAAAACGGTGCTATTTTATAGTATTAAACTTAAAACGGTGCTATTTTATAGTATTATTATTTTGTTTATCAATGTTGTTCAAAAATAAGATTATATTTCTTTTGCAAATTTTTAATTTGATGTAACTAGTAACTTTTTTTAAATTGTATATAACAAAATTTTTAAACTAACTACTATGTAATTTCATTGTTTTGTAGTTCAAATGAAAGTAAAATGATGAAATAATGCTAAAAATATAGATTAATATTTTAAAATAACACTTTTTAAAAAATTTATTCTAAATCTAGTATCCTAAAATTATAATTCCAACAATATCACAAATAATTATATAAAAATATTTATTTACTCTTAATATATTGTACATATAATTAAAATATTATATTTGAGTTTATTTTTTCTAATTTAGGATTTAATTTTTTATATTTAAATGAAATTTTTATATATTTTATTATTAAATTTGTGTTATTATTGAAATTTAAAATAATGATACTGTTTTTTGAACAAAAATTTCAAATAGTTCTATTTTTGTTAATTGTCCAAAAATATAGAATATGTAAAAAAATTATTCATAAAAAGCCTGGCTGTATTTTTTCAAATCTCAAATTAAATGAATAAATGTTTTGGTATAATGTATTGATTAAAAATGGTTTTTAATTAATATGCATTAATTATGTAGAGATATAGTGTGGAATTAGTGAGTGGCATATATAGTAAACGAAAGTTTGTTTAAATGTGGTAGAAAATATTTTGTGGTGATAAAGAATCATCATGATATTTATAAATCAAAAATCAAAATAAAATTAGATTATTAAAATAGTTTTTAATTAATATTTAAGAGATAATATTTATCAGGTATAATGACAAATTGATAATATTTATCTAAGTTATAATATAAATCGTTTTTTTATATTAATAGATTGATTTCTAGATAGTTTCATTGATTTTTTAAGATTTTCATACATTTCCTTAAAATTAATGTAACAAATAGTAAATTTAAAATAATTGAAAATTTTGAATTATTATTGCTTTCTAGTTATAAAAAGTGTTTAGGATGAACAAAATTATACATTACAGCTGAATATTAATAATTTTTTAATTTCTGTAAAAATTAAAAACAAGTGGAGTATGATTAAAATGTATGTAAAGCAGTCTCAACAACTAAAATTAATAGCATTCATAAAAATAAAAAATGAATAATACCTTAAAATAACATCTTTTAAAACTTGTCTTCCAAATCTAGGATTTTAAAATTAAAATTATTAAAATAATACAAATAATTATGTAAAAATACTTATTTACTCTAAATAAATTATATATAAAATTAAAACATTATATTTGGATTCATTTTTTCTAATTTAAGATTTAATTTTTTTATTAAGATATAATTCTAATGTATTTTAATTTTAAATTTGTGTTATTATTGAAAATTTAAACTAATGATGTTATTTTTGAAACAAAAAATTAAAAAATGTTATTTTAGAGAATTGCCCTAAAATAATGTATATGAGATGTCACAAATTTAAAAATAGTTAGATAATTTGATGGAATCAATTTCTACTAATTAAGTAAGAGTTGTGTATTAAAAGAATAAAGTAATGTAATTTGGTAGGACATCTCTTTTTGTGCAACAAAATTGAATTTTTCCTATTCAATATTGTCATTTTGATTTTAATGTGTCTTTCCATGCTGGAATTTTCAAATTTACAGGAATTTTTCTCCTATAATTCTATGGGCTTTTTATAGATAACCTTAGATTTCTTTTCTGAATATATATATATATATATATATATATTCCATTAAAGTTATTATTTTCCTAATCTTTCAATAGTTTTTAAATATTATTTCTTTCCTAAAAACTTAATGGTGATAAGGTGGGTATTTTTTATTCTACCATTAAGTATCAAATATAATATTTATCTTATATATACAAAAACAAATAAAATCACTTATAATTAACATATTTTATATATAACAAAAATGAAAACTAATCAAGTAGTGCAAAGTTTTCAAATTGTTAAAATTGAATAAGAAAAATGTTTATTTAAAATTATATTCAGACATTGGAAAAGAAACATAAAGTGAAAAATAGAAATTAGCAAAGTTAATAAAAAAATTGTTTGATATTTTTTATGCAAAACTATTAATGCATATATTATTATCATTTTTCACTTCTTGGTCAATGTTTTGGAGAATTACTAAATTCACCAAGAGAGTTTGTGGACCCACTTCACTCAACGTGAACCGTTGGATTGACATTTACAACACCAAAAAGATGATCAAACGGCTGACAAAAATGATACTGTGGTTACATGTTCGCCACGTGTCGCCAAAATGCCCGAGAATTTTCCACAACAATACAAAATTGCAAACTACCTTATAACGACTTCATGATTATTACATGACAAAATTTAATTACCATTTTACCCTTCAATTACATGTTTTATATAACAAATAAAAGTACTTTTCTGTAAAAAAAGTTAATTATTTGCCAACTCATTACTCTTTACAATTTCTCATATTTATAAACTCTTTAATATTTTACCATTACATTTACTTCTCCCAACTTTTCCTGTTCCTTAATTTCATTTTCAAGCTTGAATCTTAATTTCTTTAGCATCTCTTATTTGCATTGTAGTTAATTGCTCTCTTTTAACTTTGTGTTTTTCATAATTCACTTTTTCAGATCTAGTATTTATGTTTAGTTAGTTCATCTTTTGATTTTTCGTTTTATTTCATCGTAATCATCGTATGGAATTCGAGTCAGTGATCAAAATGCATTATCCATATCTTGCGGCTGTTATTTACGATGATAATTTCTCTACTGAAAATTTTTATTCATCTTTTACGGATGATCTTTCTTGTGTGCAGAGTGTGCATCATAAGCCTTTCCAGATTAATCTAGATAGATCACATCTTCCATCGATGACAAATTCAAATCCTGATTTTTGTCACAAAAACCTCACATCAAAAACCTCAAACACAATTTCTGATCATTTTATTCGGAACCTAAACATTGCTCCTTGTCATCCTCACACATATGAAATACCTTTGAAAAACACTTTTAGAGGTATCACTCCCTCTCCATGCACCGAATCTTTCGAAACATATTTTCATGGTATATCCAACGATCAAATAAATTATTTTGATGCGGCCTCATCAACAATTGAATCCAAAAATGTTTCATGCATTTTGCATATCCCGCATGGCAATACCATGAGAAAAGGTGATCAAAGCCAAGGATTCACCCTTGGGACCGAGTCATCCTTCAATCTAGCCATGGTTGATGCTAATCTATTTGATAGATCGAAACCAATCTTAAGCGTAAACGAAGATATCAACATCAATCGGCATCAAAATAATCAAGAAATGCTCAATACCGTTCATATCAAGAAGAACAAGAGATTGCAGATAAGGAGAACATGTAAACCCACAAAAAAACCTACCATCATCAAAGGGCAATGGACTTCCGACGAAGACATGTAAATTCAACATTTAATTTTTTTTTTTTGCAATTTTCATAAATATTTTTAACTTATTTTGGTATATATTATTGATTTTAAAAGTTTGACTGATTTAATATATAAGATTTTGTGATTATTCTGCCCAAATTTAGGTTATTGGTGCAATTAGTTGAACGTCATGGGACTAAGAAATGGTCTCAGATTGCTAAAATGCTTCAAGGACGAGTTGGAAAACAATGCAGAGAAAGATGGCATAATCATCTTCGTCCCGATATCAAGGTGTCTTTATTTTACCTTACTATTTCTTCAAGATTGTTTTTGTGTGTTACAATTTTAGATAATCATTCACATAACAATTTAAAATTATATAAACTTTATACATAGATCGTTATATAATTATAGATTTTAATTTGATTTACTATGTCATTGAAATTGAAATCGTATGTCGACCATGCAATGTTTTTCCGATTTACACATATTATGAAATCTTGATATAAATATATATATCATGTGGTGATATATATAGATTATATATAAACATAAATTATTAGAAATTAAATATCCATTTGAATGTGTTTATTTTGATTAATTTTATGATGAGGTTGTTGAAAGAGTGATTGTAAAATATTATAATATATATTGATATACAATCACAATTTTTTATTTTTGTTTTCTTAATTAAGAAAAGAAATTCATACTCGATACGTTTAGATTCCATTACATATTGTGAAACTTTGTAAAAGAATTAAACAAACTTTTTTTCACACTTGTCAAGATGTCTACGGTTTTAATTTCATGCATGAATATTTTATACTTTTGTTTGTATATAAACATTAATTAGACTTATTTTGTCTTGTTGTTCTGGATAATAACACTTCACAACTGGTATGATATTTAAAGTAAAGTAGTTTTCACTTAGATTCTCTCATAACAATACTAGCTAATTTTAATACTTTACACATACAAATTACATTTACGTTAATATGTTTATGATGTGTATATATTACAGAAAGATGGTTGGAGTGAAGAAGAAGATAGGATACTTATTGAAGCTCACAAGGAGATTGGGAATAAATGGGCCGAGATCGCAAGAAAACTCCCTGGACGTACTGAAAATACAATTAAGAACCATTGGAATGCAACTAAACGTCGACAACATTCGAGGAGGAGTAAAGGAAAAGACGAAATTACACTTGCACTTGGTAGCAACACACTTCAGAACTACATTCGATCTGTTACTTACAACAACGATGATTCATCACTAATGAACACCAAGACAAACGATGTGGTGAGAGGTAAAGGTAAAGATGTAGCTGTTGCAGGTAATTCAGAGTACAACAAGAAGAATGAAAATGAGAGTGATCATGAGTGTAAGTATATCGTTGAAGGTGTGATGAAATTGGATATAGATGGTGAGAAAGAGACGTCAACATCAATGGGATTTGTGTCTGCGACTGCGTCGACTTCTGCTGTAACGGAAGAGTTTGATGAACCGATGACAGATAGTTGGATGGTGATGCATGGATGCGATGAAGTTATGATGAATGAGATTGCTTTGTTGGAGATGATTGCTCATGGTCGCCTTTAAAACGTAACATAAACCAATTAAGTGCAATTAAACTTGATTATATGTGGTGACTATTTATATTTGCTATTTTATGAACTCGTTTTTATTTTGAGATATGGACATGCATGCATGTAATATAAAAATTGTGGTTTTATTTAAGTCAATGTTTTCTCTGAGTTTTGCAAATCCTTAATAGAAATGTTAAAATGGGTTCACAATCCCAATCCCATGAATTTATCAAAACTCAAGGGTTATGCTTATGAGATTGTTCGTTAATATTGAAAAAAAAAAATGTGAGCTTAGATGTTACTAATGCATCTCTTTAGTCTTTTAGGAACAATATATGTCTCTCGAACCGCATCAATCATCTTTGTTGGTATCAGAATTATGTATAATATAATAATGATTTCACGAGGATCTCATCATACGAACATTAATACATCAGATTCCACCAAAACTTTGTGGTTAAGCGTGTTTCGATCAGTTCACAAAATTTAACCAGTTCATTAAATGGTTACCGCTGCATCTGGGAATCTTTGTATAATGAATAGAGATTGAAACAAATTTGATAAAACCAGTAATCAAACAATTTACAAATGACTTCAGTTATCTATATTGGGGTTTTCTAATGAAATTTTTTTATATATATGAGATCTACCCATTCTGTTACATGTTTATTTTCATATATTTTTTTATTTTGATATTTTGGTATTGTGGGTTTATGAACGATTTGGATATTTTAAATTTTTGGTTTGGTTTCGATTCGTTTTCATTCAATTTTTTTTCAGGTTCAAGTATTCAAAATATCAATAAAAAACTAAAAACTTAATTAAATATGAATTTGATTAAATTTTGATTAATATGATTAAAAACTTTCAAATATTTTGTTTATTTTGCTTATTTTGGTATACGAATAACTGATAGTTTTGGATTTATCGTTATAATTTTTAATAATTATATTATATTAATTTTAAATATAATTAATTGTTTTAGATACATAATTGTATTTTGGATATATTATTTTTCGATTCGTTTTTATTTTTTTGTATATAGAAATATAGAATCCGTTTAAATATTTTATGGGTTTCGTATTTAATTTGGTACTATTTTTTAAGGTCGATTCGGATTTTAGTTATCGGCATAGTCTGCCGAGAAGTAGTTTTTATATCTTTGATTATCTTAGCGCTGTTCGTTTGTCTGCTGCATCGTCTGCGGCAGCAACCTGCGGTCAGACGCTGCGGTTAGACGCTGCAATATTGTTGTTCGTTTGATCGTCGCAGGTTGTCTACGCAGGTTGTATCACAATTGTTTGATCGCAAACGATACAATTTCGCAGCGATTAAAATTTTTATCGCAGATTTCTGCGGTCGACCGCACTGTTTGCGGCGGTCAAACGAACAACGTTTGGCCGAATGACGCAGCCGCAGCTTACTACGGCTACGAAACGAATAACACTCTTGTAACTAATAGGATAGTAATAGGTGTCACTTATACTATTGTTAACACAAGTAAACATTTAATTTCAATTAAAGTTTACCACACATAATAGAGTTTTCAAGACAATTAAATTTAAATCTAAAAGTTAACTGCTTATATATATATATATATATATATATATATATATATTAAAATATAATTAAAAAAAAACATGTAGATAAAACTAAAAATTATTAATTTAAAAACTAATAGTTTATATTATTTCTGTAACATATTGTATATTGATAAAAATATTTAATGTAGCTAATATATATGAAAAGAGAAGGTAAGAAGAAATCTTTTCTTTTACATATTTAAAAACGAAAAATAAAATAGTAGGCATTGCTTTTAAATATATAATGATTAAAAAGACAACATTTTTAAGAAGAACTTAACTCTTAAAATAACGTTACATCTATAATTATTGATATTTAACATAACAAAATGAAAAAACATAATAAAAATATATAATTAAAAGAGAAATACCCTATTTTCGCACTAAATAAAGTTTATTGGACAAATATAGCACTAGATTTATAAAGTCCACCATATAGCATTATACACCCAATCATAAAACCGTTTTACCTCTTTTGTTATTTGTTTTTTATAATTTTATAATTAAAAGAAAAAGGAGAGCCAACGCATGTGATTATCATCTTTGGCACCAATGTACGGCGAAATCTTTGGTTACATTCGCCATCTCCGACAACGTTCTTCATCTCCGGCGAAGTTCTTCATCTCCGGCGATGTTTTTCATCTCCGGCAACGTTATTTATCTCTGTCGCAATCGATTTCCGACGCTATCAGCTTTGTTCCGAGATCTATTACCGAAACCAAGAGTTATCGCCGACGCAAAGATCTATTGTTGACGCCATCTCCGCCGATATTTGCAGGTTTGTTCTCTTTCTGTCTCTCTCTTCTCCATCATCTTTGTTCATGTGCTCATAAGATTTCTATATTTTGCACTCGGATTTCATACACTCGTAAAAAACTCATCGATTGCAAAAATTGTGACTAAAAACTGTAACGTGATCAATGACATTAACGGTCTAAAATGTAGCTTCTTCAAATTATCTACTTGGTATGCTATAATTCTACCATTCTTGACTGTATTATCTTGTGTCTTTTTCTTCCATAGCTCTGAATCAATGAAAACTTTTGTTTATATGTGTTGCAAGAAAATTAACTTGATAACTTTCACAATTTATGTGTGATGCAAAAAAATTGTACAACTCATCCTTCTTTTGATTGTTTTCTGAGGAGATTCACTTAGTCCATGTTTGCTACCATGATTTGTTTGTCCTGCATTGTAAACTGTTACTCGTACATAAAAAACTATTTGCCAAAATAATAGTTAATTGACTTGTTTTTATTTATACCGTGTGTAGATTTTTGACAAATACAGAGGTAATCGTGTGCATGTCTATTCTCTTACTCCGATTCAATACACAATTCATTGAGAGCTGAACAATCGATTAAAATATTTAGATGATGCATCTGGTATGTTTGTGGATTCTGTAAAAAAAAAACTAAAACAATAGGAGAAATAAAGAAAATAAAAGCGTGGGGTAAAACTACGGTTTGAACCTTATTGAAAGCATTGGTTTACCTAACAAAAATTTCTTATATTGGTTTTACAAACATCGAGATATTATAGGGTGTGGTTAGTTTATTGCAGATATAACCACACTCTTTGCTTCACAATGCTTTCAAAGTTAAATTCATGTATCTTATATAAAATTTGTGCTATTTAAATTAAAAAGGTATATATATATTAAACAAAATGTTTATATGTCGATTAGATACAACAACGTATTGGTTACACATTTTTTATCTTACACAATTATCCAAAGTTCGATACATTTGTAGTTGGTGACATAATGTTTTTTCTATTTTAATTAAAAGAAGTATATATTAAATAAAATACTTATATGTCGATTAGTTACAGCAGCGTATTGGTTGCACATCTTCTTATTAGAATTAATTATTCATGGTTCAATCTGCGTAATTGTATTTTTCAAAAAAAATCATTTTAATTTAATTATTTTATTTAGAAAATGTTTCTTTAATATTAAGAAATTTTTACTAAATTTAAAAATGTATATACTCACATTTTCAAAAAACGATTTTAATGTTGTTTATCAATAATTACAAATACAAGTCATGAACAAAAATATTAAAATGAAAATTTCCAACATTACTTGATATTAGTAGTTCATTCCTTTTTTTTAAATAGTTAGATACTCATATTGTTGTTAATACTTTTTAATTATCTTCTTATATGTACGTATATAAGACCATACATGTACTTTTTAATACTGCAATACTTCAAAACATATACATTTTTTTTTATGAAATATCAATTGCTCATAAATAAAAAATATAAAAAATAAATAAAATTTAAAAGTAATGTTAAACCTATGAATGAATAATATGACATATTGGTTATACACTCTTTGTCTTATAAGACTGTTGAAGGTTCGATCTCTTTGTATAGGTGATGATGTAAGGGAGTTCCCACAAAATTATTGGTCTTTAGCACATCAAACATGTGATCCAATATTTTACAGTAAATTGCATATAATTTTGTGTATAAATTCATTGAAGAAAAAGAAGTGGAACAAAAGGAAAAAGAAGATAATCATGTGGTATGATTTATGCAATCATAAGTTGAAAACAAATAATAAACTCACCGAAAGCAAAAGTAACATAACAACACAAAGAACAAAGAACAAATCAGAATTCTATTTGATAATATTCCCAAACATATTCAAATCAGAACAAATCATCACTTGACATATACGATTAGTGCTTCCTAAACAGATTAAAACAAATTAAAAATAAAAGAAATTAACATAAACTCAACAATAAAGTTTCATACGAACCATCATCTCTAAGTCTACAAACCCATTACGTATAATTTTTAACTTTGATGCAGTAGAATATAAAAATTGATAAAACAACTAATGGACAAAAACTCAATTCTGGTGAGTTGGAATGCAATGCAGATTCCTATTTCTTTAATTTTTGTGTACTTTAGTTTTACTTCTTCTATATCTCAAGAACAAACACGTTGTTGCGAATGTAAACGAAATACTTACTAACAGAAACCCAAATTACAGAAGAAAAAAACTAAGCATGTTCCACCTGATTTTCAAAATCGTAAACAAGCACTCCAAATCTAAAACCTAAATGGAACCCTAATTTTTGGTAGATTCAACGCGGCAAAATCTAAATGAGGGGTGAGAGAGATGAAGACGACGTACCGAGGTGAAGACGACGTACCGAGGTGAAGACGACGAAGGCATGAGTGTGAGATCGAAAGAGATCAACAAGAGTGTGAGAGTCGACGAAGAAAGAGATTTCGGCGGTGGAGGGATAGGTATCACGTGAGAAATTCCAACATTGGATGAGACGACGAAGAAGGAGGCAGCGGTGGGTGAGGGATAGGTATCACGTGAGAGGAAGGAGAATTAATTTTAAATCATGTTATATTTGTCTTTTTCCAATTACAAAATGTTATATGTGTAAGTTTAGATTTGGCATACTAATTTAGTCACTAAAACTTTATTTAATGTTAAATTAGTCAATTATCCTAATTAAAATATATAATTAAAATATATAATTAAAATATATAATTTAAATATATAATAAAAATAGTAAACATATTTTATCCTCTCCTTAAATCATAGAAATATACAATTGATTACCGATTCAGAAAGACAGAGGATTATAATTATATATACTTAATATAAGGTAATTGATAAAAATATCAGTTTTATAAATTTTTGTTTCAAATATAACATAATTATTTTAAATTTTTAAAAATAACACAAATTTAATATTAAAATACCTTAAAACTTCTTTTTAATAAATAAAAATTAAATCCTAACTTAGAAAAAAAAACCCAAATAGAATATTTTAATTATATTTGTAATTTATTTATGGTAAATATGTATTTTAACATGATTATTTGTGTTATTTTAAAATTTTAATATTAAAATGTTAAATTTGAAACAAAAAAATTAAAAATATGATATTTTATGGTATTATTTTTTAATATATATAAGAAATTTGTTTTTCTTACCAACACATCAACAAACTCAGAACATCAATTTGTTTATTCAAAACTATCTTTTTAACTCGACTTTTTATATGAAAAATATTAGTTATACAGAAAATTAATTAAGAAGAAAACTAACTTACATTTTTTATTATTATTATGTGTTATAGTTATTTTTGTCTATCTTTGTAGTGTTTTAATTATTAATAAAATTTTGAATATACTATCAAACATACATATTTTGTCTTTAGGTAACTACAAACAAAAGTTAAGGTCAAAATTTAAACAAGATTAATTTATATTTGTTGAATCCAATACTTTTAATGGACATTTACATCTACACTATTAAAAATTAGAACAAGTGCAAAAATTCAAATTCTTAAGGTTATAGCAAAACATTAGAACAACAATGTTTTAAAAATATTGTATATTTAAAAAATTTCAAAAAATGAAATATGAAAGTGAGAGAAAATGTCTATGGAGAGAGACTAAAGCTAACAACCTTTTTGTTTTAAGCTCTTTTACTAGAGAAATACCCTAGATTAGCACTAAATGAAGTTTTAGTGCCAATAATAACACTCAATTCAAAAATTCACATAAATAGCATTTCAAAAAATAAAAAAGACTAAAATATCATTAATTTAAGTCAATTTTCGATCCCCTTCCCAAGTAAAGATTTGCTATTTTAATTGCATAAGTATATATATATTACATAAAATGTAATATGCTGATTAGTTATAGTATTACAGTAGTTACACACTATTTCCTTCCCAACATGGGTCTAAGGTTCGATCCCCTACATAGCTATTAATAAATCTTTTGTTATTTTACTTAAAATAGTGTATATATATTAAACAAAATGATATATGTTGATTAGTTACATCAGCATATTGGGTTATACACTCTTTCTCTTACCCAATTGTCTAAGGTTCGATTCGCATAATTACAACTTTTAATTTTTTTTAGTTTATTTAATTATTTTATTTAGGAAACGGTTCCTTAATATTAAGAAATCTTTACTTAATTTAGGTTATTAGTCACATTTTATGCAAAATTTAGGAAGACTCTATGCAAATTTAGGAAGTATCTCTTACGTTTTAAGAATTCCTTCCTAAAACGTAAAATTAAATAAGTAATAGTGCATATTCATCAGATTGTTCCACCTGTTTTCATCAATAGTGTTTATCCAAAAAACATCAGCAAAAATGTTTATCAATAATCACAAATAAAAGTCATAAACGAAAATATCAAAATAAAAATGTCCAAACTAAAATTTATCACCAAACTCATGAAAGATGTCAAATACCAGCTTCGTTCTTATGTTTTCTTTTGCGGCATCATGTAGCTTTGACATATTTTTAATATCCATTGAATGATATTCAATCAATTTGAGCACAAAAAGAGAACAATTGGCATCGGTTTTGTCCTTAAAAAAAGGAAAAAAATAGTTTTGCTCCTTTCTCAAAAATTCATGAACGCGCTCAATATTGCTCTATGAGAATTTTCAAATCAACATCGTGAAACTGGAAGAGAATAATTTTGCAATCACCAAAATTTAGAAAGTTTTTTTAAGATACCATTAGAAAATTTAAACAGGAAGATAAATTTATGATGTAAAGAAAAAGTCTAATTTAAACTAAATACAGATATATATACAAAAAAAATATTTATATGTCAATTAGTTACAGTAGCATATTGGTTACACACTCCTTCTATTACATAATAGGCCAAGGTTCGATTCCCCCCTTGTGAGCTGATTTAAAAAATTTATGAAGTTAAAGAGATGAATAAAGTTATTTTAGTATTTCTCATTTAAAAAAATGCTATTTGTATGAGTTTAGATTTGAGATGCTAATTTAGTCACTAAAACATTATTTAGTGCTAAATTAGTCAATTGCCCCTTTTACTATTTACTTGTCGTTATGTTTAAGACTAAAAAATATTATTAAAAAGTATAATGTCATTAACAACGAGAAACAATGAACAAAGAAAGAAAAAATAACAAAGAAAAACTACAGCCTGTGATTCTTTCTAAAGTACATTTAAGCATGTTTCCAAAAACATTTATTTAATTTTTGGAAATTTAATATTATATTTCTAAACTAAAATATGAATCATTTTTTTAATAGTTGTTCTTACTAATAATTTATATCAGGAATAAAAATAAAAATATTAATATATATAACTAAAAAAACTAAATCGAATTCGATGAAAAATAGAAATAACTAATATTTAGAAACATCTTATTAAAATTATATTCCAATTAAATAACAATAAAATAATAGATGTAAAATAAATATAACTATTAGTCATTTTCCATATAATTTGAATCGGGATTCATATTATTTATAGAGTAAAACCCTAAAATATCACTATTTTTTATTTATTTTTCAAATTTACCATACTAAAAATAAAATTTTAGAAATAGTATAAATTATTATTTGAAAATAATTATTGACCTGAAATAAATTATATATAAAATTAAAACATAATATTTGTGTTCACTTTTGCTAATTTAGTGTTTAAATTTGTTCATTAGAAATAAGTTTTTAATTATTTTAGTATTAAATTTGTACTATTTTTGAAAATTTAAATGATTAATTTTATATTTATAACCAAAATTTAAAATATTATTATTTTATTCAATTGCTTTTATTTATATTGGTAAGTAACTATTTTTCTATTTATAGTAAAAAAATTTAAAATATAAGATAAAGAGTTCATCATATATATAAAATATTAATCAGGATGATCATACCCCTATTAATTTTCGCCTCATACCTCACATTTTTAAAACAGTAATATCTTAAATTATTTAATGAAAATATATATTTACTATAAATAAATTATAATATAACTAAAAATATTATATCTGGATTCTTTTTCTAATTTAGGGTTAAATTTTTCTTTATTAAAACAAAATTTTAAGGTATTTTAATCTTGAGTAATATCCTAAAAAGGTATTCTTTTAAGTTTTTTTCCAAATTGAGCATTTTAAACTTAAAATTCCAAACATATCATAAATTATTTTTTGAAAATATATATTTACTACAATTAAATTATACATGAACTTAAAATATTATATTTTGGTTCCTTTTCTCTAGTTTAGGATTTAATTTTTCATTAACAATAAATTTTAGTGAATTTTAATATTAAAGTTGTGATATTTTTGGAAATTTAAAATAATAATGTTATATTTGGAACAAAATTTAAAAGACTATTATTTTTATCAATTACTCTTTAATATTAAATTTGTGCTAATACTAAAAAACTTAAATAATGGTATTATATTTGGAACAAAAACTTAAAAATGCTATTTTTGTCAATTATTCTTTTAAAATTTCACTTTCATATGTGATCTAATTTTGTTTTCATTTTTTATTTTAATTTTATGAGATAATATAAATAAATTATAAATTCGTGTATATAGTGTATACGCAAATCTTAATATAATGTCTTTAAAAGGAATAAAATCTGAATTAATATTCCAAAATTTTAAAGTATTTTGAAAAATAACCTCTTCTTACAAAAATTTTAAAACTAAATTTTTATTGGTTAAAAACAATAATATCGTCATATATTTTGAAAATTTAAAATTACAAAAAATATTTATTTTGGTCTATTAATTTTTGATATTAAATATTGAGAAATACTATATATTAGCACTAATCAAGTTATTTTATCAATGGGCCACAACGCAGCGACCCAATAGTCTAATATCAAGTTTTAGTGACAAATATAACACTCAAAATATAAACTCTCAAAAACAACATTTTAACCAATCACAAAAGACTATTATATCATTAATTATTTGAAGAAGAAGAAATGGCACAAAGGGGACCTAGGTGCTGGTGAGAGGAATAGAGGAAAAGATATTAGGTTTACATCAGGTTAATTTAGTTTTTTTTAATTAAAAAATGTTATATGTGAAAGTTTAGATTTGTGATGCTAATTTAATAATTTAAACTTTATTTAATGTTAAATCAGTCAATTGTACTTAAATATATCTTGTAAAATTTTTTAAAAATAGTCCGTTAATTTTTTAGATATTTCTAGAATACATAAAAAATTTTAATGATAAATTATATTTAGATTTAAATATATTGCAAAAGTAATTTTAAAAATATGTTTTGCAATATTTTTAAGGGTAGTTGACTAAAATAACACTATTTTAAATTTTTATTCTAAATATAACACTAATCATTTAAATTTTCAAATATAGCACAAATTTAGTAATAAAATAATTAAAAATCTTTTCCTAATAAAAAATTTAAAGTTTAAATTAGAAAAATAAAACCCAATCATTATATTTTAATTTTATATATAGTTTATTTGAGATAAATAATTATTTTTACATAATAATTTATGTTATTTTAAAAATTTTATTTTTAATTTACTAAATTTGTAAGATAAAATTAAAAAATACTATTTACTCTATTTTAAATTATATTTCAATGTTTGCAGCTTTTGTATTACTGTTTTCTATGTGTATTTAAAAATTAGATAGCTATCTATTAACCCGAGATGTTTATCTATTAGCTTATATAAAACAGCTATATCTATTAATTTTTTTGAATATATTAACAAAATACTATTAAATATGGCTTTCTATGTGGAAAACTTATTAATCTAGATTGTCTTCTCAACACAATATTTGGTAAAAATTCTATGCTAATATTCCAGATGAAATTTCTATAACCTTTGTGTAAGATATTTTATATAGTATGGTCCTGTTCGTTTGGCAGCCGCCCGACAGATTTTTATTCGTTTAGCTGTCGCAGGTATTTGCGGCAGACGCAGCGGTCAGATGCTGCGTCTTGCGTCGCAATTTTTTCGACCGTTGATTAAAATAGCGGTGCGACTAAAAATCTGCGATCAACCACAATCGCAACCACCGGTGACAGACAAACAAACAACATCTACCGCAGCCGCAACTGCAGGATTGACCGCAGCCGCAGCCGCCTGCGGCGACCAAACGAACAGCACCTATATGTTTTAATAGAAATGAAAAAGTAAAGATGACCAAATTATTTAGTATAGATTTTAATAGAAAAAAAAAAGAAATTTGATGAAGATGAATCAATCCATTTGTTCCGATAAAAATAAAATTGCTAATATATTATTGGGCAATTGACTAAAATAGTATCATTTCAAGTTTTTGTTTCAAATATAGCACTAGTCATTTAAATTTTCAAAAATAGCATAAATTTAATACTAAAATAATTGAAAACTTATTCCTAATGAAAAAAATTTAAACCCTAAATTGGAAAAAGTGAACCCAAACATTATGTTTTAATTTTATATATATTTTATTTAAGATAAATAATTATTTTTACATAATAATTTATGCTATTTTAGGAATTTTAGTTTTATTGTGCTAAATTTGGAAAATAAACTTAAAATGGTGCGATTTTAGGGTATTACTCTATATTATTTGAAAAATATTTTATAAAAATAATTTTACCCTTACGTGTTATTAACAAAATATCATGCTAGCGTGTTATCAGCACAATGAGTTTCAAATAAATATATAAATAAGCTTAAATTATTAAAATAATTACGATATATGACATTGTTGTTAATTTAATTAAAAAATCAATATATTTTATTAAGTTAATCAAAAAATATTATTAATCGTAAAAAAAATTATTTTTCTTTCCTTAATTTATATATACAAATTTTTTTATTAAAATTAATTTTAAATAAAAATAAAAATTATATAAATATTAATTTTTATTTAATAATAAACATTATTATATAATTTAAAAATATTTTTTCGAATATAAATTTAATTAAGTTTGATTACATAAACCTTAAAATTAAGATTTATTTTTAAGTTTAAGTGTAATCTTGATTATATAGCAACTTTGATTAACAAATTAATATCTTGACGTGGATAGCTTATATAGCATCAAATAATTTTTTTATTTCGTCATTTCAAATAGGGACATTTGCAAAATTGACCTAAAATTTGTCTTCAATTGTAAGTTTGACAATTTAAACTTTTTTACAAAACTAATTTTCTATCTTTATTTTATCCTTCAACAATAACTTTATTTACAACTTTGTCATTATCTTCAAAAAAAACAAAAACACAGACCATTATGAACAAATTTTTCAAAAATATTAAGAAAATATCATCTTATTCATTACATACAACCACCATTGTCGTGGTTATTGCGAGTTCTTAATTCCATCGACACACCCACTTTTATACCTTTATGCTTTCATCAAATCTCATTCATCTCAATCTCTTTCATTTTCTCTCTCATTTTCTTCCAATTTCTCTCTTCACACTACATTCAAAAGCTTCCAACTTTGCAAAAATTCATCATTATCCGTTAAAACAAGCTTCTGGGAGTTTATATCGGTTATCATTTAAGTCGTAGCTAAAAAACCAAAATCGAAGGTTAGTTTTCGTGTTTTGCTTTCGGTTATTTTTTCAGCTCATACAGTTACGAGAAGTCTGCTTTGTAATATATTTACCAAAATAAATCTTTCTTTAACCGGAATAAACTGTTTTTCTCACTGAATCAGACTTCTCTTGAGAAGTCTGCGAAGTTTATTCCTATCAAAGCAGACTTTTCCAGACTGCGAGAAGTCTGCTTTAATGAGAAAAACAGTTTATTCCTATCAAATTTGATAGGAATAAACGTCGCACACTGCGAGAAGTCTGCTTTGGTGAGAAAAACAGTTTATTCCTATCAATGAGAAGTCTGCTTTAATGAGAAAAACAGTTTATTCCTATCAAAACAGACTTCTCTTGAGAAGTCTGCTTTGATAGGAATAAACGTCGGAGACTGCGAGAAGTCTACTTTAGTGAGAAAAATAATTTATTCCTATCAAAGTAGACTTCTCAAGAGAAGTCTGCTTTGATAGGAATAAACATCGCATACTGCGAGAAGTCTGCTTTGGTGAGAAAAACAGTTTATTCCTATCAAAACAGACTTCTCTTGAGAAGTCTGCTTTGATAGGAATAAACGTCGCAGACTGCAAGAAGTCTGCTTTAGTGAGAAAAACATTTTATTTCTATCAAAGCAGACTTCTCAAGAGAAGTCTGCTTTGATAGGAATAAACGTTGCAGACTACGAGAAGTCTGCTTTGGTGAGAAAAATAGTTTATTCCTATCAAAGCAGACTTCTCTTAAGAAAAATGCGAAGTTTATTCCTATCAAAGCAGACTTCTCGGAGAAGACTGTTTTGATAGGAATAAATGTCGCAAACTGCGAGAAGTCTGCTTTGATAGGAATAAACGTCTCAGACTTCTCCGAGAAGTCTGCTTCAGTAAGAAAATTTAGTATATGTACAATGATATAATCAAATTCATTAATCTTTACCACAGATAATGGTCCAAATCGTTGTTGTTTGTGGAGAGTGGAATATGACAGATATTTGGAATTTTCTTGTGGATAATACAAGAGGAGGAAAATGTTTGTAATTGATGATGATGATTACGTTGTTGATGAAGATGAGAATAAAGTTTACTCGAATGGTGAGGATTACATTCTTTACGGTAAAGTGAAAGATGAATAAATTCAATTTTAGTGTTGAATATCTCAGAAAATTAAGTTGCGAGCAAGGACAAAGTACAAAGTCTGCCGAGAAGTCTGCAAAGAAGCCTGCCGAGAAATCTACAAAGAAGTCTACGAGATTTATACAACAAAGTTTACCGATATAAGTATGTAGTTTCTGAAACATGTATCCAATCAATTCAATTAATTATAAGGCACAATGTTATCGATGTTGTATTACAAAAACATCCAACACTATCCTCTTAACTTAGTATTTTGATGGAATTGTTTATACATATCTTTAGATTTTGCAAATCGATTTATTGTTTTTCATTCAGTTCTTGTTTTTTCTTGTTATTAGGAAGTATGCATTAAGTATCTTAAATATGCACTAAGTTCTTAACTATGTATATAAGTGTATGAAAATTTATAGTAATATTTGTGTTTTTAATGGTTGTCATTTTATAATTTTATAAGTATGATTTTGGTTTGAGCTAATTGAAAGGTGATTGACATACAACTAATAGTTTATTATAATTCTCAAAACATTGATTGAAAACTGACTGACAATGTGGAGTGATGGGAGCTAGTGATAGGTATAATAAAGTTTACAAAAACTCATTTAAAATATGACCAAAAATACAAACAAAATCTGTAATTATTAATGAAGTCTGCAAGTGAAATCTACACTTGTAATGAAAATGTGTTATGAAGTCTATAAGTGAAGTCTGCAACCTATAATGAAGTCTGCAACACGAAAATCTGTTGATTCAAAAACCAAAGTCAAATTTAAAACGTAAGAAAAAAACTCAAAAATATCCACAAAAAACTGTAAAACCACCATAAATTTCAAGGGGAATTTCAAACAACTATTGAAAATCTTAAAAAAACCATCTTAAATTTTAAAAACCATTAAAAATCACTTTAAAAACTATTAAAACAGCAATATTATTTTTTGTGAATCTTTTTCAAGATCTACAACAAAAGAAAATGAAAAATAAGATAAGAATATAAGAAGTCTGCAAGTGAAGTGTACAACTGAAATCTGCAACTAAAGTCTGCAATTGAAATCTGCAAACCTGTAATGAAGTCTGCAACACGAAAATCCATTAATTCAAAAACATAAATCTCAAAAATCTATTGAAAATCTTTAAAAAACCATATAAATTTTTAAAAACTATTAAAAATCACTTTAAAAATCTAGTAAAACAACAAAATTAGTTTTTGTAAATCTTTTTTCTAGATCTACAACAATAGAAAATGAAAAATAAGATAAGAATATAAGAAAAAATTAAGAAAACAACAAAAAACAACAAAATCTCCAAAACCACGAAAAACGTAACAACTAGTAAAAATAACCAACTTACATCTTTAGATCTCGTGACTTCTTTTTCCAAATCTACAACAATACAAGATGGGAAATGAGATAAGAATATAGGAAAAAACTTAAGAAAACAACAAAAATTACAAAAACTACGAAAAACTTAAAAACTAATAAAAGCAACAGGCTTACGTTTTTAGATCTCTTAACTTCCTTTTTCAGATCTACAACACTATAATACGAGAAAGAGTGTTATAAAAATAACAAAAGATCTAAACAATAAAAATATTCTAAAATCACAAACCCAAAACCATATAAACAAAAAAAAAAACTTACCTTTTTCATATCTCATGATTTTTTTCCAGATCTACAAAATAACAAGATGACAAAAAACATGAGAAGAGAAGAAGAAAAGAAAAGAGGGGAGGTAAAACGAGAAGAAGAGAAAATGTACTTTGTAGTCATTTTTGGAGGATGGAGGCTCCCACGTTTTTTTTTTTGGAAATGAAATTATGATAAAATTTTATGGTTACCTTATTTATATATGGAGAGTTAAATTTGGTTAGGTTAAAAACTGTCAATTTCCGGTTTGCATAGACTTTTCGAAGTATTCGAAGTTTATTCTGGCTGAAACAGACTTCTCGGAGAAGTCTGCTTTAATAGGAATAAATCTCGAAGATTTCTCGAGAAGTATGTTTTGATGAAAAAAACAGTTTATTCCGGCTCCAAGTCTGCTTCGTATTTTTATATTACCCTAAACTCTTAATTGAAAAAAATCGGTTTAGTTACATTTAATTTCTGGTTTGTGCAGACTTCTCGAAAAGTTTACTTTGTTAAATCTACAACAACATCTCGAGAAGTCTGCGTAACCTTAAATCATAAATAATAAGATTCACTAAATGTGCGAAAGTTTTGTTAAAAATTTGATGAATATGTTGAAGATAGTTAAGTAAATGCAAAACTCAAACAATTTTCTTTTAAAAATTTGTAAATCTAAATTTTCAAATTTATCACATGATATTTCAAATTTTACCATGAATTCTCTACACAAACATCAACTATTAACCCACAACACATAACAACAAAAATTAGCAAATATTTTATACCATTAGATCGAATTCAATCTCCTTATTTCTGAATTCATTATAACTTTTACGTGTTTTTGATATGTATATAAATTATGTTAATAACAATTTTAATTTTTTTTATAAATATTTCACGATTTTTATTTGATTTAGGTAATTTATTTACAAAGCAGACTTCGCGAAGTCTGTTTCAGCCGGAATAAATTGTTTTTCTCACCAAAACAGACTTCTCCGAGAAGTTTGCGAGGTTTATTCCGATCAAAGCAGACTTCTCCGAGAAGTCTGCTTTGATCGGAATAAACCTCGCAGACTTCATGAAGTCTGGTTCAACCGGAATAAACTGTTTTTCTCACTAAAACAGACTTTTCCGAGAAGTCTGCTTCAGCCGGAATAAACTGTTTTTCTCACCAAAGCAGACTTCTCCGAGAAGTCTGCTTCAGCCGGAATAAACTTTTTTTTTTTACCAAAGCAGACTTCTCCGAGAAGTCTGCTTTGATAACAAAAAAACACTTAGGAACTGAAACGTAATTGATATTTCGACATTATTTTTTAGACAAAAGGAGTGTTCAATAATTTCTCCACTCTCATAGGTTAGTTTTGCAAAAATGTTTTCATGTGGGTTAGACTTGTATTTGGAGTCAAGTTTTAGGTTATTTTTATCAATTCCCCCTATCAAATATAAAAAACTTTCATTATAGTTTGAAAATACAAAATTGCATTATTAAATTTTTTTTAGAGTAATACACTAAAATAGCACCATTTTAAATTTATCTTCTAATTTAGCATAGTAAAACTAAAATTCCAAAATAGCACAAATTATTATGTAAAAATAATTATTTATCTTAAATAAACTATATATAAAATTAAAACATATTGTTTAAGTTCATTTTTTCTAATTTAAGATTTAATTTTTTCATTAGAAATAAGTTCTTAATTATTTTAGTATTAAATTTATATTATTTTTAGAAATTTAAATGATTAGTGTTATATTTGAAACAAAAATTTGAAATAGTAATATTTTACTCATTTGCCGTTTTTCTTATGTACTAACTATGGGAGGTATATTTCACACCTTCACTAACATGTACGGTCTAAACGTAGATCGGTTCAAAAATTTGATCTACGGATTTTCCGTAATATGGTATTTTCGTCTATTTCAAAACATCGTTGAAAATCTCGTGAGACATACGAATTTTACAAATCCAGAGACGTCGACGAATACCTTGGAATAATTCATACGATTCAAAGATCATAGGATTTAGATAGTCAAAAATGTATAATAAAGAAAATTATTAATCTCTAATGATCATCAGAAAATTAGATAGATAATTAAATAGTTTGCAACTATTTTTTCTGCCGAACTAATCTTCAACTCTTTATGAACTAATCGTCAACTCTTTATGAACTAATCTTCAACTCTTTATGAACTAATCTTCAACTCTTTATCTTTTTTAACTGCTATCATCAATAATATGAGCCGCATTCTCCTCATTCTATAATTTGTTCTTCATTACAGTTCAACACTAACCAATTTTTTCAAATAATTTTACTCATCTATAAACGTTTTTTTTTGTTTGCCATTTCTAAAAAAAAATCTTATTTTGGGCTTTGCTATAAATAGTAAGAAAAGATATGGGCCTTAGTACAATAAGTATGTCTATATAAGGTTACCACATACAAACAAAACGACACCGTGGAAGGACCACGTGTCCCTTTCTTCGCTCTCTGTTCTTTTCTCCGACTTCTCTCGATTTCTGTGACTCACCGTCATCGGACGCTTCTGGGAATTTCTACGAATCCCATAGCTTTAATTTTTCAATTTGACTTCTCTATCGAATAAGAAGAAGAAACTCTACATTTCGCCATAATCTGATTGTTGTCTCTTAATTTGTAATTCCTTATAGGTGAAATCGATCAATTCGATTACGCTACTTGAATTTTGTTTTGATCGGTTTTTTTTCTCAAATTCGGAGGTTTTACGACGGGTTAATTTAAGAAGAATGAAATTCGAGAATGATTTGGGTATAACAAGCTTCGATTACTGGTTTAACTGGAGAGTGTTTCTCTGTGCGGTATGGGTATTTACTCCCATGATCGTTGCTTTGTTCGTCATATGGAAGTACGAAGATGGTTCAGTAAACATTCAGCGAAGAAATGGTAATGAAACTGGTGATTTTGAGGAGAATGATCATCTATGCATTGATGATGTTTGGAGACCTTGTCGTAAACAACTTCATCCGGGTTGGTTACTGGGTTTTCGGGTTATCGGATTCTGTTTCCTTCTTGCAAGCAACATTGCCCGGCTTGCTATTCGTGGATGGCGCATTTACTACTATTACACTCAGTAAGCTCTTTAAAATCTCCTTAAGTTCTCATTCTAAACTGGGAATTGAAGATCATTGATGCTTTGAGACATTTAGTTTATGTACTGCTAAGTAGTTTCTACCTTTATACATAGGATTGAGATTAGTAAGAAGCTGTTTGTTTCGGTTTTGATTCGGTTATCTATTGTGTTGGTTGCTTAACAGGTGGACATTCACGTTGATAACAATCTACTTTGGGGTATATTTTGATCTCCATGTTATGATTATGTTATGTTTATAATCATGTAGTGATTAGAAATGTGTTTGTTTGAAAATCTTTCATCTCTTGTGTGTCTTGTAGATGGGATCACTGTTTTCAATTTATGGATGTTTCCAATACAATAAGGAAAGGAGCATGAGAATAACGGCAGATCAAGTAGGAAATGATGAGAGCGGAATTCATTTGCCTCTTATAAATATGGAGAACACGGTTTTGCTCGAGAAGAGAAAATCATTTCATTCAAAGATTCTACAGTCCTGTGTCCATCTCTTCCAGATTATATTTCAGGTAGAAACAATCTTTTAGATATGTAATTAATTTGTAACTTTCAGATTTCTGACAATAGCATCGTTTAGATTATTTGTGATGATCGCTGCCATTTGTGCATTTTGGTTTGTTGAAAAAACAGACGAGTGCTGGAGCAGCTGTGCTTACAGACAGTATATATTGGACTGTGATTTTCCCATTTCTGTCTTTACAAGACTATGAGATGAGTTTCGTAAGTTCTGTGCCATTTCATCGAGAATTTTCCTCAACGTATAATATAGTAAAAACCATGTAAACAAAATTTCCATGTTGTAGTTGCTTAAATTCTTTTGAATCAACCTTGAATGAACCTCTTGAAAACTCAAGTCTCAACTTTTCTACTGCAAATATTGTTTTCAGATGACAGTGAATTTGCACACGAGCAACCTCTTTTTGCTAGTTTGTGACACAGCTCTTAACCGTCTGGTAAAAACACTCTTCTGCATAAAAGATATTACCAAAGCATTTGTTTTCATTAATGTATCAACCTGAAGGTTTCTTTTGGTGTCGCTCGCAGAGATTTCCCTTGTTCAGGTTCTCTTACTTCATATTGTGGACAGGAAGTTTCGTTATTTTCCAGTGGATTCTCCATGTTTTTACCTCCGTAGGGTAAAAAAACTCTTCTTTGTCCTTCATCTCTGTCATCTTTTTATATCTCACACTTAGTTCTTGATCTATCTTACGTTTCTATTCCTCGATTGATTTAGGTGGCCATATCCGTTTCTCGACCTATCATATCGAATGGCTCCAGTGTGGTAGCCTTCCAAAACATTTACATTTATAGAGAAGTAGAATGAAAATTTTGCCTGATCGTTAATAGTTTAATCCGATGCATCTGCAGGTATTTGTTGGTAGCTCTCCTGCATGCTCCTTCTTATGGCCTCTATGCATTATTCGTCAACATCAAGCACAAATTCACTACCTCAAGTGATTTCAGTGCCTCGTAAGAATCGATTCTCGTTTCATTTTCACGGGGTTACAATGAAAGAAACATTATATGAACAGAAGTTTTACCCATATGTTTCAAAATTCTAGAACAGATCAATAGTGTCCAATTGTCCATAGTTTTTAAAGGCATTGCCAATCGTTTTCGTCCATGGATATTGCTGATCCAATTCGATATCGCGGAGAAACCTTTTTCAATCTGCTGATTCAACGCTGTGGCCTTTGATCTAATGTTTCAATCAGAGGTTGTTGTCTCCATGCCAACCAAATACTTCATGCTTGTAGTAATGTTCCTCTTTGATAACACATCCATAACATTTCGGTTATGAGCCTTCACATTTTTTTCTCGGCCCGTAGACACAGAGTTGTCAATTGGGCATGATCATGCTCAAATGGCCATGTCCATGTCCATGTGGACCAAAAGAATTATGGACTATAATTTAGTTGGTACATATGAACGACGGAATAAAATATGATCGCACCTGAAATGACTATGTCCAAATGACTTCGTCTTTGGATGTCGATCTAACGAATCAATACGTTTTTCTGTAAAATATTTATTAATTGTTTTTGTTAACAAATAAATTTTAAACTAAAAAATCGACATTGTAATACAAAAAAATTGGCTAAAAAACGTATTTCTGCATCTTTATGAAAAATGTAGTTTTGATGAGAAATGTGGTTCCACTTTTTAATGAAAAACTATATTTTCTTTTTGGTAGAAAAATGCATTTCGGCATTTTTTATGAGAGATGATTTTTCGCGTTTTTGATAACAAAACACATTTCCGTGTTTTTGGTGGAAAAATAAATTTTTACGTTTTTAGCAAGAAAATATATTTTTCGTGTTTTTAATATGGAAATATATTTTTGTTTTTTGGTAAAAAGATGAGTTTATATTTTTTTGGTGGGAAAATGTATTTCTACATTTTTGATGGAAAATACAAAAAAGTATTTTTATTTTTTTGATTAAAAATTTGTTTTCGCGTTTATTAGTTTCCAAATTTTTGGTGTGAAAACGTTTTTATGGCGAATATTTCAACGAAAAATACGATTTCTTAATTTTGGTAAAATAATAATTTTATAATTTTTAGTTACATTTTTTGTTTTATTTACAACATGATCTGGTTTGTTTTTAACTTGAAGTTTATATGGATGTGAATCTAGCTTTGTACATGGGCGGGTCCATGATTGTTCATTAGAAATGTGGACTCAACGTAGCTCATGGCAACGTCGTCTTACGGTGGCCATGGACATACCCTTGTCTTCTCCGTAGTGTGCTATTTGGAGAGATTCGAAAAACTTTATTGGTTTTACATTATCTTTTCTTATATTTTGTTTTCACTCACACTAGAGAAAATTCATTTCTATAAGGTTATTCATCTTTTTAGTCTTGTTATGAAGGGTTATACAAAAGTTTGATGAAAGACGTAACAAAATCAGTTCTTTTAAAATATTATATGTATCATTTTTTTTTATATAAATAAAGATATTGTATCTACCTTTCATAGAGCACGTTTTTGTTGCAAATTAAAATCGTCAACCCGATGGTGTGATCGCACATAACTCCACAATTATATAAGTTTGGTTCCAAATCAAATTGTACGTAGTACAACAGTGATCGTAGTATTACAAATATATGTTTAACTTCGGCGTTTGATAGAATCAGTGTATACTGATATAATCGCATTCATTTGAGCTGCAATTTCATCTTCTCCGGTATTATTAAACCGATGAGTGAGTCTAACCACGATTTCTGCAACAGAATATTTCAAGTAATATCATTTCTCTTAGATTTTCCTATATTAGAGAAAGATTTGTTTAGTAAAATCAACAGTTAAAATTATAACTATTTAAAATTTTTAAATAGTCTGATCTTGAATGTTGAATGTTGAATCTTAGTCAAACATAAAATGATAAAAATGAGCAGCTTTTAGACAAGTAAGAGTTAAGTCGATTTTGGAAAATTTTGGTTTTCGGAAAATCTCTAATACTAAATTTTAATCGTGATTGAAGTACCAGAAAGAAAAGAGAAATCATGTGTTATGAGAAAAGACATCGTTTTATTCAATCCGTCCATATCTTATGTATTAACAAAACCTCGACTGTGTTAACGGAAACTTCGAAAAAAATACACATTTATTAAGTCGTGTCTAAAATTTAAATTATAAAAAAATAAATATTAAAATCCGTAGTACAACTTCATAATTGTATAAAAATATATAAAAACACACAATGAAAATTGTTTATATTGAAATTAAGCCGCTCAGTTAGTTTTCGATCAATTTTCTCTATTCTCATTGATTTATCTATAAGGTGGAGTGTTTCCACCATGATTTGGTTCCAATAAATCATTCTCAATGTATTCATACATTTTTCTTGCAGAAGTGATTCTTGTTCTTCACACTTCTTTCTCCATAGCTATATCAAAACTCATCATCTTATTTCTCATCGAAGAATTATTAATCAATGAAGAATCAGAAACAACATATCACCGTTCCATTGGTAATTGGTAATGAATAAGAAGTGTCATGACTTGATTCTTCTTAACTGATTCCATAACCCTAACCGAAACTTCCTCTTGTGCTGCTACAAGGGATTCTTTCCTAATCACCTCAATCGTTGGTTTTTTTTGAGGATACGTGTCGCAAATCCGACTCTTCTTCCTCGTTGTAAGACTGATCATGATCATGATCATCATCATCATCATCATCATCGGAGTTATAATAATACTCCATCTCCTCCTCCTCCTTGAAGCTCATAAAACATTCGTCGTCGTTTAAGTAGTCGTCGTCCATCGATCAATAGAGTTGGCGATGTTGTTTGAGTTTGACTATGAAGAATCAATGCCTTGTTTTTATTCAAATGGCTGGTCTTTTGTTGGGATTTTTTTATTATAAAAGTTTCTAATCTGTTGGGATTTTATTTTGAGATTTCTTAAAGTACCTTTTTATATAAACTTGAATAAAGCTTAACCTAATATGATATTACTAGATTTATACCCACACATAAATATATTCATAAATTATATTTTATTAATAAATATAAATTAAATATTTATATAATTTTAACTTTTATTTAAAATTAATTTTAACATTAATTTTTGTATATATAAATTAAGAAACAAATAATAATTAGTTTTTACGCATTTAATATTATTTTTTGTTAATTTAATAAAAATACATTAATTCTCTAACCAAATTAATAAAAATGGTATAATTGTAATTATTCTAATAAGTTAATCTCATTTATATATTTATTTGAAATTTATACGTCAATATGTTATTTCTGTTAATATAAGTTAATCTCATTTATATATTTATTTGAAATTTACACGTCAACATGTTATTTCTGTTAATAACACGTCAAAGTAATGATATTTTTTTTAAAAATATTTCTCAAATAATATATTAAAAATTACAGTATTAACTTAAATCTATTTATATTTATTTGAAATTATTTATATTTTAACGTATAAAAAATTTAAAGAAATAAAAAATTATTGTTTTTGCAAATGTAATAGTATTTTTTGGTTAATTGAATAAAATATATTTATTCTCTAACCAAATTAATATTAGTGGCATGTATTATAATTATTCTAATAATTTAAACTCTTTTATATATTTAAACTGAAACTTGTTGTGTTGTTGACACGTCAGCATGACATTTTTGTTATTAACAGTAATGTTACTTTATTAAAAAGTTTTTCAAATAATATATTAGAGATTTTAAAATAATATCTTAAAATAATATAATTTCAAGTTTTTTTTTCAAATTTAACAGTTCAAACTTAAAATTTCAAAAATAACATAAATATTTTAAAAAAATAAATATTGACCATAAATAAATTATAAATATAATTATAATATTATATTTAGATTTTTTTTTAATTTTAATTTTAATTTTTCCTTATTACAAATAAATTTTAAAGTATTTTTAAATAAATTTTGTGCTTATTAGAAAATTTAAATTAATGATGTTATATTTAGAATAAAAACTAAAGAAATGTTATTTTGTCACTCTATTTGTTTTTTTTATTTTTTGAAAATATTTTATTTGTTTTTCTATTTTTTCTAAAACGTTTTTCACTTTTCTAGCTATATAGTTATCACGATTTAATTTACTTATCTTATAAATTTTTTGTTAAATCTAAAGCATTTTTATTTTTATTATTCTATCTTCTGAAATTTAAAGTATTAATAAAAAAAATATGTATTAATCAAAACTTGAATTTATCTATGTAGTTGATTCAAAACATAATGGTTTTATTAAAATTAATATTTTTCACCATGTGGCAACTACTGGAAAATTCATATTTGCCAACATAGGATAGATTAATATGTGACTAAAACTGAAAATGTATTTCTATTTTATAACTAGTTGATTCGTCTGCGATTAGTGTGTACAAAATACAATTATAAATTTGTTACAAATTTATAATTTTGTTATTTGTATTAATATATATGATATTTATAAAAATAATATGAAATTTATTGATTATTAAAATAAAAAATACATATTTTATTGACTGAAAAATTAATATACTATATATTGTAGCAATGATTAAATATATTGCCATATATATATATATTTTTAAGTTCTATACTAAAATTATACATGAAACTGTTACATCAATATTAATTTTTAAAAATCACATATTAATATTTTATATTAATTGTACCTTTAATTTCAATTGATATTAAAAAGATGAAAATAAAATGGTTAAACGTTTATAATTTTTGTTTATTACATGATTTATTAATTTAGGAAAATAAATGAAAATATGTTGTTAGTTAATTTTAGAGAAATAGATGAAAATTATTATATTTTAAAAAATTGATACATAAACCTTAAATAAAGGAGAAGATATGACAAATAAGCAAATAATACTAATTACACTTCTTATTTAATATTAAAAAATAATTTTATCTTTAATTTCAATTAATACGAAAAGATTGAAAATAAAATGGTTAAATAGTTATAAATTCTGTTTTATTGCATGATTTATTAATTTAGGAAAAAATAAATGAAAATATATTATTGATTAGTTTTACAAAAAAAATAGATGAAAACTTATTATATTTTTAAAATTAACACAAAAGTTTTAAATAAAAGAGAAGATGACAAAAAAAGCAAATTAGCACTTCTCATTTAATATTAAAAATTTTAAATTGAATTCTCGATTACCAAAAAAAAATTGAAATACCAAAAAGTCATTTAGAAAAAGATCGTTACACTAATTTGTCAAACATTTGAGATCACAAATATATTTTCATACTCTTTTTGTCCTAATTCACATGAAATTGTGATGGAATAACCATAATTATGTTTAGTACACAAATTTCACTATGTTTAATTTTTCCAGAAACATTTTCTAAAGTTTTATATTAATATTTTTACTATTTCCTAATTATGTTAAATAGTTTTTTTTATCACATGAACCACAATCGGTATAAAATTTAATATTTTTATATAAAAATTTAATATTTTTCTATAAAAATTTAATATTTTTATATAAAAATTTAATATTTTTATATAAAAATTTAATATTTTTATATAAAAATTTAACTATATATATTTGAGATGGATTTAAAGTTGATTCAACTAAGAGATTATTTAATCTTTTCCGATTGATAATTTTTTTAAAACTTTAATTTTAAAAATAAACACACATCTTTATAAAAATTATGGACAGGTAAAATATAAATAAATAAAACTATTGGGTCATTCTGTAACTTGAAGAACTATTGGGGTAGCAAAATCAAAATTTCCAGTCTCTAGTTTCTGTCCTCGCTTTGCGTTGTTTACTCGCATTTTATTTTGATAACAAAAAAAAAGCCTCTCGCTCTACCCTCCTCTCTGCTATTTCCACAGCTCCTTCAAACCCTAACGACGAAACCTGTCGCTATCGACGACGTGATTCTCGGGTTTCTCCTAGTAATTCTGGAAGGTCGACGGAGAAGAATCTCCGCCGCGGATTTAATCTTCATTGGCGATCCCTCCGACACTACTTTTTCTCTCCATTTTCTTTACAAAATGCCCATCCATTGTTTTTGATTTAGGTTTTCTCACCGTGCTACACTATCGGACCTAATCCGGTTTTTTGGCTGTGAAGAAATAGCAGCAGAGTCATTGGTTATTTCCTCAAGAACCTGTAAGATTTTATTTTCTCTTTTTTGAAGGTTTTTAATCTTAATTTCTAAAGCGTTATAGGTTCTTCTAAACCCTAAGTTTCCTGCTGCTCTTTGATACTATTCTGGAGTTATCTTAATTGGTTAGGGTTTTCGAGTTGTTGTGGGAATTATGAGATGAATCACGTAATGTATGCGAAGCATGATTCCGTGCAGTTGTTGTTTGAGTAGTTGATTTCACATCTGATCGTTACGTTTTCGTTTTGTATATTACTGTTGTTTGCAATTATCTGATGAACACCAAATGTATCAGAATTTTGTATGAGCGACAAGAAGCTCTGTATATTATCCAAGCGGATCAATGGAACTTTCTGTTTCTTCTCCAAAACAAAGTCTGTTATCTCCACCCGATTGTATGAGTGACCCTGAGGAGCATGAGATCAGCGAGGAGGAGGATGACGATCGCAACCATAAGCACCGTAGGAAAGAAGAGACAAGATCTCAGTCCTTGGAACAAGAATCTTCAGATCAGGTTTTCTCACGCCCGTACAGGAAAAATTATAGACATTTTGATAGTGGTAATACGTTTAGTGAAAATGAAAAGCGGTCTCTAGGGGGAGCATCAGGACAACGTGTACAGTTTGATAATCAAAGAATAAGATCAAACCCAATGTTTTCGAGAGAATCTGGTCCTGGTAGAGGTAGAGGAAATTATGGTTCTTGGAGCCAGCATGATTCCAGGTTCAATCCTGTTGATCTCTCATCTCATTTGGTTCAAGTTGGATCTATGGCTCCCGGAATATTTGGAGGAAGGGGACTAGCTGGTGTTTCAGCTGCTCAAAATGCACCATGGCCTACTTTTGGAATGCTTCCTGGAGTTCCAAATGGTGGCTTGGATGGTTTCCATCACTTACAAGGGTCCCTAAGACCAACCTTAAATGCTCCACTGAGCATGGGTATTCCTCGGCAGCGTTGCAGAGACTTTGAGGAACGTGGTTTCTGCCTCAGAGGGGACATGTGTCCGATGGAGCATGGAATTAATCGTATTGTTGTTGACGATGTTCAGGTATGTTTTCTGGAATATTATTTTCATCAGTTGAACCAAACTTATCTGGAAAAACACAATAGAACGTAAAAGGTTTTGCTGGATATTTGATAACTATTTGCATAACCCTATAGTGAGCTGGCAATATCAGCACATCTAGTAGTATGACCACTTTATACCTTTCAACAGTACATCTCGGTGACAGAAAATTAAGCTCTTTTCAGTTTTCAGTGTGACCTAGATGCATATTATATTGGTTGTTGAATAGCAAATACTTTGTATTGCATGACAAATTTCCTATAACCACCATTTTATAACACCATTTTCCGTTTATGCAGAGCCTGTCACAGTTCAACCTTCCCGTTTCAGTCCCTGGTGCACCTCATCTGGCAGCTTCTTCGAAGCCAGTGCCTTCACAATTTGGGTGTGCTAATTTCATGAGTAGTAAAGGAGCTCCTGGGAAGATTAACGAGAGCGGAATGGCTGTTGATGGTTTGGGTTATGGTGATGCATATTCTAGTGCTGGTGGAACTGACTTTTACGATCCTGATCAGCCGTTGTGGAATAACAGTGCTGGTGAAACTTCGGGTGCATTATCTGCTATGGATTCCCATGGAGTTGATGAAAATGTAGCTCCAGTGAATGACAATAACCAAGATGGCACTGAAAATGTGAGTGGTAGTCGAGACTCAAGAAACACAAGTCAACCAGTTTGGGGCAGAATACGTGGTTCTAGTAGTCAAGCAAATTTTAAAGAGAAAGCTGATGTGATATTAAATTCATCAGCTGGTCTTGAAGATCAAGGGAAGGAGGTCTCAGTTAATTTCTCCCGACACAGTAAACAAAACCATGTTGGTGAAAGTGTCGCAAAAGTTGTGGATCCATCAAATACATCAAATGATGCGATGAACAATACAAGAAAACCAACTCAAAAGGCAATGCGGACTCTATTTGTGAATGGTGTTCCACACGAGAGCAACAGAAGGGACCTCATTCTTGCCCATTTTCAGAAATTTGGAAAAGTTATTGATATTCACATTCCATTAAATGGTGAGCGAGCATTTGTGCAATTCTCAAAACGCGAAGAGGCTGAATCTGCTCTTAGGGCACCTGATGCTGTGATGGGTAACCGCTTTATCAAACTCTGGTGGGCAAATAGAGATAGTATACCTGATAATGGCCTGTCAACTGTCAATGGTGCTTCGATGAAGGGTCGTTGTATGACTGCTGGAGGGCAGAACCAATTTCCTGTTGCTGCATCATCAAAAAGCAACCATTTATCTCCCATTGCAAAGGTTCCTGCCTTTCACACTGGTGGAGCTCCATCCTCCTCTGAACAGCCTAAGCCTGTGGTGGCCGCTAGTGCTCCCAAGGTAACGCCGCTTCAGCAGAAAAAAGCAGAGACTCTTGAGCGGTTGAAAGAGACACTTCGGAAAAAACAGGAAATGCTGGAGCAGAAGCGTAGTGAGTTCCGCAAAAAATTGGCTACGCTTCAAAAACAAGTAACCAAATCTCTTTCCTTCTTTTAACTTTTTTTTCAGTCCCGTCCTTTTATAAAGCCTTTTGATGGAAAATTACAAGTTTACAATCACTAGAAAGTTAAGCCAAAGTAGAAGTATGGGTTTTGAGGAGAAGTGTTTTTTTTTGGTAATTGGAGAAGTGTAAAGTATGGACATATGCAAATCTAACTTCTGATTATAAAATAAAATTGAGTTCTCAGAGATCTGCGTAGACATATGTGCCTGATATGTTTTGCTTTGGGAGGTCTTCAGCTAATTATTTGTCCATAAGAAACAAAATTGTGGGCCGTGTCTTACTTAGATGCAGTTAAAATCATTCTTGGTCAACATTCATATCATCTTGCTCTATATCTTCTCAGGGTACGGTTGTCAAGGGCGAGGAAGCAGATGAGCGGGATGCTAAGCGCATTAAAGTAGACACAGGGACAGATTTTGCTGCTGCAATTGCATCACCAAAAACAGAGTCATCAACAGATAAGAAAGTGCCTATTCAGAAACCAGTTTCTAGTGCGAAACTAAGCACAAAAACACCATTGCCCGATTCAAAATTTTTGAAGCAGAGACCTTATTCGTTTACCACAACTTTGAACACTCCTATGACCAATAGGTATAAGTTGGACAACCGCACCACTACAATCAAAGTGGTTCCTCCTTTGCCTACCGGGTTAGCAGATGTATGTCTCATTTTCCTTTGTTCTACATTACAAATCTGCAAAACATTCCAAATTATATACTATTATTAGTCTTTAAATTCTACCAGAATAGTTACTTAAGTCACTGACATTGTCTCACTGATGCTTTGAACTACGTTTGACTTCCAGGTTGCTGTCTTAAAGGAACATTTTTCGTTTTATGGTGAAGTCTCAAAAGTGGAACTCGAAGACAATGTATCGTCGACTGATAGTGACAAGGATCATGAAACGTATAACCAAAACCGTGCAGCTTGTGTCACATTTGCGAAACGCAGCGCAGCCGAGAAAGCATTTGCTAATGCAAAGTGTTGGCAAAAACATATGTTGGAGCTCGTGTGGGTAACACGTCAAAGCAATAGAGAGAATAATAATCGGAACAATAATCTCTCTGTTTCTCGTGACCACACTTCTTCTGTATCTAATGATCCAAAACCAGCAGATGAAGTCAAACCCTCTTCTTCTACTGAACAACCAGAAAACACAAATGCTTCTGGAGATGACAATGATATTGTGGATGAACAAGAGACCAAAGAAACCAACAATGAGAAGAATAAAAGTAACGGCAACTCCATTGAAGGAGCTTCTGAGGCGATTGATGAAGAAAAATTGGAACAGATAAATGGTTAAAAGAAGAATTCGTCAGTGAGGTAATATTTTCTCTCAGAAACAAATCTGTTTTTTTTTTCTTTCGTTGTTGTTAGATCTGCAATTTGTGATCTTTTCTCCGTTTGACTTTTTTAGCCAATTCGTGAGACGTTAATATTTGTTGGTAGCAAAAATATCTAATTTTCTTTTCTTTTTGTTTTGTTTTCGATAGTAGAAATATGAAAAAAGAAAAGAGAGAAAAGAGAAGACAGAAAAAGTGTATTTTGTTACATATGGCCTTTCAAGAACAGTGGTTGGGTCTTTGTATCAGCAAAGATTTCTGTGCTTTTCTTTCTTTTCTAAGTTATAACAAATTTGGATTTCTGTTGTATACAGTTGGACACTTTTTTGATTTCTCATTGTCGTTTGCGGAATCTATAAACTAAAGGCAATTTAAAAGGTTATGTAATATTTGGTAGACTTTGTATTATCTTTTGCTAGGCTTGGAATCTTGTATGTAGCAACTATATTATTTATCTTCTCTCAGATTTAAATATTTATAAAGGAACAATTGTAGAAAAAATTAACACTTGAAACTCAACCATTTTGCGTTTCGATGTCCGTGACAAAATAAAAGTAATACTAGCAAGATATTGTAGAATAAAAATATATAATAAGATTGTTTTGTTTACTAGTTTTTTATTTTGTAATAATATGTTTACTAGAATTTAATAATTAAAATTTAGGTTTTTTTTAATTTACTTGAATAATTTTTCTGAAAATAAATAAATTAACTATATTAATACATTTATCAATTTAATGAATTATAAACATTTAATTTACATTCATAATTATATTATAACTATTATACTAAAATACATAAGAATGTTATAATATTTATGAATATTGTGAAATTTAATATTTAAAATTTAAATATTTATTATTATACTTGAACAATATTTTTATCCGAAAACAAATAAATTAATTATAATATTATATCTAACAATCTAAAATTTTGTATTTGTATTTATATTACTAATATTTTATAAAATAACTATTTTTTATAAACAAATTGATAATGATTTATTATTCATTAAAAATTTGTAAACTACAAAATATTTGATTAAATTGACAAAAATAAAAAATATAATAAAATATTACAATTAAATAACCTCGTGAATACGGATCAATTTCTAGTTGATTATTACTTTTCTAAACAAAAAATCAAAACGAAATTTTAGATTGAACCCTTTGTATTATTTTCTTTTCTCAAAGTTAAAACAAAAATTCTTTTTCGAAAAAAGGAAAAATCTCTTTTGAATTTGGGTTGGATTCTGAGGATGTATATTCAGGTTCTTCAACCAAATCAGAATTACAACAGTGGGTGATGAAAACTCCCTTCAAAATCACCAAAATGCTCAGAGATTAAACAATAAAGTGGCCTAAATATAAAACTGACAATACAATAGTTTAAAAGGAATCAAAGGATGGCGCCATAGCTGCAAGTCTAAGCTGTTTCTCAAGAGACAAATGATCTCTAAAGGCTACACAAATGTAATGCATCACCTTCACAAGCATTTGAGCTTTATCTCTCTCACTTCCCTCAATTTGCTGTGAGCTTAGCCTTCCACTAGCGTCTGAATCTGTTGCAAAACTGTAAATCCGCTCTAGTGATGTCCATAAAAACGAGATGAAAGGCTCTGCAACCGCTTCATAGTTGGGATCAGACAAGAGAGAAGTTACGGTAACAGACATATCACTCAACACCGTGGATCGGTCTAATGTGAGAAGCGGCATGTATTCACAGCAGATACTAGAGAGAAGGCCAACAAAGAGAATAGCCTGTAAAGGGAGAAAGAAATTATTGTTTTTTCAGCATAGTTCTCTGTTGATGGATGGGAACTTGACATTTGAGGCTTACATTGGAGGGACAGCTAGAAACGCAGCTAATTTCAACAGCATCAATGAGCCACTGTCTTTTGATTCCTCCTTCGGCGTGATGCAGAGTCGCTACTACCTCAATCAACACGTCCCAAATATCTACCAAAAAAGACAAGAACTTCAGTTTTATCATTATCTTTGTTTCTATCTATCTCGTATATATCAATCGAGGATAGGCAACTGACCTATCTGCCCACAATTTAATATAATAGCCTTCATTTTTCCCAACTCGGAAATTGGAATTGAGCCAACTCTTGCTAGCTTGGCTTTTGCCTGGATCTTCTTTAGATCACCTTGGAAGTTGGTCTTCCCGTTTCCAAGTTCAAGACTCGAAACCTGCACGAGAGAAAAATCTCAGTTAAATGGTGGAGATGTTATATGCATGAAGATATTACATTTACCTGTAGAAATTTGTATAACCAATCCCGCCGCGACTTCTGCAAGCATCTAACTGCCTCCGGCCACTCTTTCATTGCGCCCATCTGATCTGCTTTAGGAGATTGTGATGCTACTGGTAAGACCGTAAAAAGCAATTCTATGCACTTTTCAATCTTTGCAATGTATTCTGAAGATTCAAGCGAGGTTTCTTCGAGACACTGACTCAGACCCTTCCAACAAGAGACCCTCAATGAGCTTTTCTGATCACAGCTATATACTTGGTCTGAAGATAGGGAGATTACAAAGCAAGAGATGTCGTCAAACAATTTATCCATTCTTGAACCTGAGAATATTCTCATTAAATCCCCTAAATGACATAGAAGACATGACTGGAGACTCTGCTCTAGTGCCTTCAATCTGGACAGTTCAGACAACTCGTCCAGAAAAGCAAGAAGTTCATCAAATTCGCTTGCGTGGGCTAATGAAAACATGAAGCACTCTTCCCTAAGAGTCCTTTCCGTTAGAATATCGCCCGATTGTGATACATCAGTCTGAGTCTCTTGTTTCATTAATCGTCTGATTGTTGCTCCCCAGTCCAAGTTTGGCAATCTAGGAGCATGAGATAAACACCGCAAAGCACTTGCCATTGGGCCAATATTCAGAGAGCTACCCACCTATATTTCAACAAAGATTAGTATGAGAACAGATTGAGATCTATTTCATGAACTAAATCACCTTTCACTTGACAGTTGCAGCAATTTAATGGAACCAAAGATGAACAATTTCAAGTTTCTTTTTTATATTCCAGTCATCAAGAATTAGGGAAGACTAGAGATATCAGAAAGCTTTTAAGCAGATATACCATAGACGAATTTGGATGCGCTAGCCCTTGAGCAAGTTTTGTGACCATGGCATGCTCAGGAACATTGTGAGAGATGGAATTACGATGAGAGTTCTCAGGCTGCATTTCATTGCTGAGACTTGACAATTCCCTGGACCGCATGTAATTTCTAAGAATTGAGACTGCCCATGCAGCATAATGTTGACGCTGGCGATCCTTGGTATTTTGCGCAATAAGGAATATTTCTTGCACAACTGGCGTCAACTGCTGAGTAAAATATAAGTTCGAAAGCAAAGGACCTGACACATAAGAAATTTCCTGTGGAAAAACAAATGGATTTTATGAACCCATAAACATTATGTAAATGGCAAAGAAAAGAGCCAAGGATCTCGAGGAAGTTATACCAGAGGAGTTAAGTTTTCCTCAGAACTAATTGGAGGAAGACGTGGTACAGGATGGGAATACACCAAATTCCCAGCACCTGCTCCCAAAACATTAACAACTCCGAGCATGCCACCAAAGTGAACAACCGGTGGATGAAGTCCAGAATAACATGTCTTGAACAGTTCTAGTAACCCTTTTATAGACTTAATCTCAACAGGGTAGATCCCTGCATTAAGAACAGAACCAAGGAGGTCTCCCGCCCCAATACAGGAAGCCATCAACAAAGTCTTATGAAAAGTACCAGACTTTTTAACAATTAGCAACTCAGAAATAAGTTCCTTGAAACAATTGATTAGATGATCCACCTCCTGTGCATCAAACAGTTCCACTTTTTGGCAGAAAGTGATCACAATTGGGAGTGCAAGGCAGGAACCAGCTGAAAAAACTCTCACTGATACCTTAGTATTAGAGCCTGGAGTTTGCTTATAAGAAGCTGCATATGGGATCCATGATACGATCAGGTTTTTAATCTTTACGACCGCGTCTTTCTTCCCAGCTCTGTATATTGCACTAACTGACATACCCAAACCAAAGATGAGTCCAGCAATACCCCATGTATCATCATCAAAATCATCAGAATTCTCTTCCAACAGCTGAGGTAAACCAGTAACATTATCTTCCTTTCCAGGTGGGAACAGATCAGACAAGCTTTCCAGGATATCACATGGACTTTGCAGGAAACGATGTAATATTGAAGACAGCAACCTCACTATTCTTCCTAAAAGCAGTTCTTCTTGGTTCCTGTAGGACTCACTGTCTATGTCAGAGCTTGCAGAGGCTTCAGTCCGAGTGAGCAGATCTTGGCATGAAAAACCCAATCCAACCCCACACGCTCCTTTTACAAGAATGCTTTTACTGCTACACAAAACCTGAAAGCAATTTTTAAGCCAATAAGATACATGATAAATATATTCTTAGCTGCATGCTTTCCTTTAAAGTGAAAAGAAATCATGTACGGAGTGAGAAAGACCAGGACTATTTTGCATGCATATTTTTCAACGTTGTATTCGCTTTCATACACGAGTTAGCCCTATAATTTTCACAAGTTACATTGACCGGTACGAGGCGTAACTAACTCATAGGTAGAGATTGAGTGATATGGTACATGGCGCAATTAACTCATAGGTATAGACTACCTCAAGAAGCCCGGATATATTCTGAAGTTTCTGCTTGTGGTCAGTCACGTGTAGAGACGACGAAATCAATCCAAGAGATATACCAGCTGTCCACTGACGGTGTTCATGCTCATGCTCCAACAACCAACCCAACAGATATTTTGATGCAGTCGCTTTAATATTATGAGCAGCAGCTGGCAAAGCCTGAAGCAACATTAAAACATATATTGAGACACTTGGTTACTACAGATATGGAAGCACATTTAAATGAAATCTTACTGCACATAGTGCACCCAGCGCCAGTGCTATATTCTCTGCAGACCTGGGAAGAGTTTCTTCAGCCATGTGTACCAAACTCTACATGAATAACACAATTGCATCTCAATAAAGGTTTGAGCACTTAAAAATGAATTTTTTTAACTTAACTGCTACAGAAAGACAGGTATCTCGAAGACTCGAACCTTCAGGATGCTGTTTGCAGCTTTAGAAGTTTTATCAGATGATAATTCTGTAGCCGTTGTATGAGTGGACAATATATTAGCTTTCATCCAACGCCGCATAAAAGCTTTCAGTGATTGCAATGAAATAAGTGCAAGGGAAATATTTCTTGAGAGCTGGAGAGAGTTGACTACTACTCTAAATTCCTCCTTGTATTGACCATGTATATCACGCAAGCTCTGCGATTAAATGAATGCAATTCAGTGCACCAAAGTACTATAATATCTCCAAACAGAAAGCTAGATATTCTTACTCTTGATGACCCAGACTTCACATCTCTGGGACTCAAAGATAGACATAATAACGCCGCACCAGGTAGTTCTCCAGTCTTCATTCCTTTCCCTGTGAGTCAAATGGTGCTGCGCTTAGTTCATGTGGAAAAGAAATTTACATAACTAATTACTAAAAATATTTAGCAAAAAGGTCTAATCATAATGACAGCACGAAAATAACTGAATATGAGATAATCTTAAACACTGAAATTGATGGTTCACTGCCAGCATGCTTCCAGTTTGTTTAGCTTAAGATGCAACTGTAAATTCCAACATATCATCACATAAGAATCATAAGTTGGAAAGCACAACAAGAGCCGAAAATTATAAACAAGTGAAGTTAGCTATTAGGGAAAAGAAATGCACAAGTAAAAACGTCTATGCATCTCCCATCTCAAAATTTTATTTATTCCGACAGCATCACTTGCACTTTTAACCAATTTTAGCTGGAATATCAACTACACCTGCAGGGAAGATGACCTGAGGTATCACATCCAGTAGCTTCTCAATCTTACTACCAGGAACTTTCTTCTCTTTTACAAATCTACGTCGGACGCTGAATGTTCAGAAACGAAGCAGTTTTAATATGCTGTGAATGAGGATCTAAACCTGAAAAGTCAGCAGATTGCAAGATCCATACCTGTGCTCGTGAATCATGATCTTGATTGAAAGATCTTCTAAAGCATTTAGAAGATCTGTATTTGTCTCCGAGAAGAGCAAATATGTACATTTCGTGTTGAAGTCAGAAATTTGCTTTTCCATAAATGATACCTGGAAAAAATGGATCACAATTATTAGAAATTGCTATATTAATAGTTTAGAACCAAAGGAAACCAAAGATGGCCTGGAACACACCTAAAAGAAGATGTACAAGACACAGAAATTCCATATTTACCTCATATTGACAAAGCGCCATTAAGGCAGACACTCTAGCCTTTATCCATTGGAAATCATGAGACATCTGCCTAGAGCTTCCAATTTCCCACAAAATGTTCAGAACCTGTTCTGCATCTTCAGGATATGCTTCGGCATCCATTGCACCCCACTTTAGAAGAAGGCACACACTGCAACATATTCATTAAATAATGCTACTTACACATTATTTTTTTCACACCTCAAATAGTAATGGCTAAAAGGTCCATGCACCACTTCAAACACCTCAATCGTTCCTGTACAAAGATTTGAGATATGAGCTCTGCTAACCTATAAGCGAGGAGAGGATCCAGTTTGATGTTTTTAGCATGTTTCTCAATCACACCCCATGCTGTATAGAAATCTGGATGGACAAAGCAAACGTTACTATGTAATATGAGGGAAATACAAAGGAATTAACTAACACAGGCAAGCATCAAGAGAGTACCAATGACATCGGCTTCACACAGATGGGAAAGACTCTGAAAACCAAGTGCTCGAACTGAACTGTCTTGGCTTTCTATACAGGCCTATCAAATTGTACATCCAGTGGAAAACATTGAAGGCACTCCAAAAGTTTCAATATACAGCCAAAATGGCAATAGTAAACATCACTTGAGAAACTATACCTGAACAGACAAGATTAGGTCTACTCCCCTATCAGGGTGTCTCTTGCATACATCGTGAATGGAAGCAGCCATACTGATGCAGATATGACTCTCTGAACTGAAGTCTATAAATCCTTTCGGACATAACACCTCCTTAACGTACCATAAAAATACATTTAAAAAGATAGTACAAGCTTGAGCATACTGACCTCAATAATGTTGAGCAAAATTTCATAGTAGCATAGAGAAGCTTACTTGCAGACTAGAAAAGGCGCGGTCATTCGCTACCCAGGTCTGGCAAAGTAATCTAATGGCTGTAGCATACAACAGACTAAAAACCCCATCATCAGAGATATTCATGCCAAGCCCATTGCATGGCAGTACAGAAATGAAACAAAATAGAGCACAGTAAGTCAGTAACCCGATTCAACAAGATTGGTAAATGTAGGCTAAAGCATTAGACATCACACACTAATCTTTTGGCTTCCAAATCTACCTTTCATAATATATCAAAAGCCCAGAATCTGAAAAGTTAAAGAACCACTAATAGCTATTTACGAATAATCAAGTTTTGCAAACATCAAGCAAGGGTTAAAACTCAGAATCAAATATTACAAACAAGATAAAAAAAAAAGCATGACCATGAGCTGATCAGAAAAAGGTGCACTGACCCTTTGGCATCCCTGTGTAGCATTGGTGTAATAGTCTGAACTACAAGTGGAATCATCACCTGTTGTGCAGCTAGTGATGGGAGCAACCCCAGAAGTTTCGGCTGCAAGTCAAAAAATAAAACGGGAACTGGGCTAAAGGAAAGTGAAATAGAAGCAGCAAGAACTTGGATTTGAAGGGACGTGAACAAACAAAAAATGAATGAGAATATTCTCACCAATAGACTCTGACAAGGGACATCAGTTCGAGATAACAAATTGCTGTAATATAGAACGGCTAGCAACAGCGGGACACTCATTTTAGGATCAATGCCACCCATAACAGACAAAGAATCAATAGCATCAGGTCCTAGGGACGGATGCATCACCATAACACCAGCAACCGCACCAAGTAAAATAGGTACCTCTTGCGAAAGACAATGTAATGCAGATAACTTTTTTCTATCTGAAAATTGTTTAACATGTTCCCTAAGTAGTGAATTCCAAGTCACGGGTGCAGAATAAATTTCGTGATTTCCACTTTCATTGATATAAGCCACTCGGAGGAAGGAGGGCATCGAAAGTGCATTGTCATTCTGCAAAAGAACATTCAATGACTCAGGGAGAAATTGGATTCCGAGTTCCTTTGTGAAATACTTTGATATGGACATAGATCAAAATAAACATGCTTATCTCTCACCAGCCTTCAAAGGAGGAACAATTTTATATACCCTAGCCCTTCAATGGATCAATGTAACTTACTATATAGATTTCTGAAAGAACTAGCAGGTTTCTCCAAAGAAATTAAACCTGATGCCAGAGTTGCTGCATGATCCTAAATACGATAGAGCCCACCCTGCTGAGTGGTGAATCGCTCTTACTTGTGTGGACCTCAATCGTTGGTGCATTTGACATTGTTACCAAGATATTTTCTACAATGGAGAGAACCTTACTTGCAGCTCCTTTGACTGATTTAGAAGGAGAAGACATCAATGCAATGATAGGGAACAATAATAGTGGCTCCACACTTATACAGGCTGCATCTCTAACAGCAGCCAAGTTTTCTACAAAATGATTGGGAAAAAAAAACAATTTTCAGTCAACAGAAAATATACACATCATATTTTTCCAAAAAAAAGGAATTAGGGAGTCATAGCAGGACACAGCAAGTTGATTAGATTAAAGTATAGTTACTGAACTATTAGACAATGAAATGAGCAAAGTAATCAAGAAATATGGATACACAGATTGTACCATTTTCACATTTCCATGTGAGCAGAAAAAGCAAGAACTTTAATATAGAGAGTTGATCATGCTCAACATTGGACGTGGCAAGCATGAAAACTAGTGAAAGAACCACCAATGTTAAATCATGTGAATAGGGTAACCCAAGGTCTTTCTGAACAGCTAACAAGTGCTTCAATGATTCAATAATAGGTTCTTGTTCAGTTGCTTGGACATGAGGAGAGGCACAAAGCAAAAGTACGGCATCTACCAGTTGCACACCAAGCAGATGAACTTCTGTTACTTCCTGCTAGTGTAGATAAGTGTGTGATTCTCAGACAGCGAGCACAAAGATTAATATGAAGCCATGAGGAAATTAGCACATACCAATCTATTTCCAACCAAGTCTCTCACAATGACAGTGTAGGCATCCACTAGAGTCTTGACAACGCAACTGAAATTTCTATTGTCCTGAATAGTATCAGAGATTTAGAAATGGGTCGTAATATTGCATCTGATTACTTGCAATTCACCAAACTGACTGTCTATCATGAATGCTTACATCCAAATTTTTGCCCGGGATATATTTTAGGCAGCGGATAAGCAATCTGAACATTGACAATGTTTCGTGGCGGCATGAGCAACAAAGGGAAGCCATTGATGATATTAATTCCCTCGCAAACAAAGATGGCGATGATTCTGCAAGCGGGATACGAAGGATTGCGAAATTCAAAAATGGCTCGAGAAATTCACAGACGGCCACCATTTTCAATCGCCGATTATGCATCACAAAGAGTGATACTTGGTGAAGTAGCTCCGTCTGAGTCTCCGCTCGGCTAGAAAGAATCTGCAATCAACAACAAGGAGAAGCATCAAAGGCTGGCTAAATTCGACAGATTTCCACAAAGTATCACATACCCTGACAAACGGATGATTCTCCGTCGAATTGAATTTCCAGTTCCCATCTTTCAGTTCGAAACCAGTACGAATCAAAACCCCTAAACCCTTCACAAAAAGCGAAACCAATTTCGGGTCGCATCCTTCGAGGGCTGATTGCAGTTCCAGCAACCCGCGGGAGAGGTCCAGAAAGGAGTCTGATACAAGTCGACATAGCTCGCGAACGGATTGATCAACAACAGTGACAGATTCGGAAGTGAGGCAGAAGGAGATAGCTTCTCTTCCGGCTTCAGATTCCGGCCCCAATCGTTCTGGAGCAGATCGTAACTTAGAAAACACGGAAACCACCGCGAATCTCTGAATGGAAGGCTGAGGGACGCGTGTTTTCTCGAGTAACGTATCATAAAAGGCCATTCCTTTGACCAAGTAGATAGAGAGAGAATGAAGGCAACGGCTACTTCGGAGGCATGAACGGAGTTCTGTGAAATTTTCAGCGTCTGGAAGGGAAAATCCGACAGGTCTTCACTAGAAATTGGGCCGTCTCGATTTCCCCCAATAACCCGGTTGCAAAGATTAAAGATCAATCGGGATGTCTTGTCTGATTTTGGTTCACTTTTTGGTTTAAATTAGATTTGGTTAACACATTTAATGTTTTAAATGTTGATTATTTTGGGTTTTCACTATATTAGTTTGATTATGGTAATCCATTAACCCAATTCATTTCAACTCAACCATTAAACTCATTGAGTCATCAAGATCCATAGATTTTATAGATTTCCGTAGATTTTGAGATATGGTAAAAGAATTTCAAAATGTCTGATCTCACCAAATATCAACAATGATCTAAATATTTCTATGTATTATTTATGAAGAGCATTAATGTGATATTTATGACCCGCATATCAAGAGATTTAGTGAACTAGAGGTATATAAAAAGAATGATCATTAGTATTTAATGACCATCCGAAAATTAGAGAGAGAATATTAAATAGCTGGAAGTTATTGTTCTTTGCCGGGCTCCCTACTATTTTAGCTTTCTTTCTCTTATAATCACCAACTAGATTTAGATACACGTTATGCGTGAATAAAATATTCGTAAATTATATAATATTGTTTATTAGTAAATGTAAAATATATTTATATAATTTTAACTCTTATTTAAAATTATTTTTAATATTAATTTTATATATGTCACTGAAAGAAATAAAAATAATTAGGTTTTTATGAATTTAATAGTATTTTTTGTTAGTTTAATAAAATATATTAATTTTTTAACCAAATTAATAATATCATATATTGTAATTATTCTAATAAATTAAACTCATTTATATCTTTATTTAAAACTAATTGTAGTATAACATGTCAAAATGACATTTTTGTTAATAATACTTTAGTATAAATTTTTTAAAAATTAAATTTTTAAAAAATAATATATTAGAAATATCATTAATATACTCAAAATCCAAATTGTTCCATTTATTCTCAATCATGAAGGACATGTTGAACAATCTATTTAGTTAAAGGTGTTAAGTTGTAATAATTAAAACCGTTGTGCATAACTCAGACACTCGTCTATATATACTCTATAAAAATGTTTTTAAAAAATTGATAAGTAAGATGTAATATAGTGATAATTGGCAAACTGGCAAAAAAAACAGTAAGCTAATTAGTAAAATAACATCTTCAGTATTTCAATACTGTGTAATTAATGTATATCCTGTTGAAAAAGTCAACATTATCGTTTGATTATTTATATAAATTTACGTTTGTCGGTTTACTCTTTCTCTATAAATACGTATGTTACTTCATTCAGATCAAGTAACTTTTTGTCTTCTTTCTCTTTTCTTCCTCTGTAAAATTTATAAGATTAATAAAATCAGTATAATAATAAAATCTTTATATCTCGATTATTATTCAACACGTTATCAGCACGAATGTTTCTACCATCTACCTGAGATACTAAAATAAGGTAAAATTCTGTTTTATTAATACATGTGTATATTATATGGTAGGCTCTGCCTCCTAAATTATATGGTAGGCACTGCCTCCTGAATATTATATGGTAGGTTATGCTTCTAAATATTATATGGTAGGCTATGCCTTCTAAATATTATATGGTAGGTTCTGCCTCCTAAATTATATGGTAAACACTGCTTCCTGAATATTATATGGTAGGTTCTGCCTTCTAAATATTATATGGTAGGCTATGCCTTCTAAATATTATATGGTAGGCTCTGCCTTCTAAATATTATATGGTAGGCTCTGCCTTCTGAATATTATATGGTAGGCTCTGCCTTCTGAATATTATATGGCAGGCTCTGCCTTCTGAATATTACATGGTAGGCTCTGCCTTTTGAATATTATATAGTAGGCTCTGCCTTCTGAATATTATATGGTAGGCTCTGCCTTCTAAATATTATATGGTAGACGTTGCCTCCTGATTTATATGGTAGGTCATGCCTCCAGAAATTATTTTAATTTATGTGCTATTATATTCACTAATATTTTACAATTTTATCATAAATTAATTTATGTCATCAATATGTTTAAATTCTTAAAACTAATTATACATATTTATTAAATATATATATATATATATAATAATAATAAATTAAAATCTATACCTAAAATTTTATCATGATTATTTATTAAAAAAATAATTATAAAATAATTTTTATAAAACTGATGTTTAACACATTGTTTTATTATGTGTATAGTTATAATGTCAAATTTGGCAAAACTCGAGATAGTTACCCTTGATATATCTGGAAAAAATTACATGACATGGGCAGTAGCTGCAAAAATGCATTTAAAGGCAAAAGACCTTCTTGGCACCATCGATAGGTCGGAAACAACATCCGATGAGAAAAAAGCAAAAGCCATGATATTTTTATGCCACCATATCCATGATGGTTTAAGAGATGAATATATTACAAAAGAAGATCCTGCAGATCTTTAGCAATCACTAAAAGATAGGTTTGATCACCAGAAATATGTGATCTTACCAAAAGCCAAACATGAGTGGTTAAGCCTCCGGTTTCAAGATTATAAAAGTGTAAGTGAATACAATTCCGCGTTGTTCGGAATCACTTCTAAGATGATATTATGTGGAGAAAAAGTAAGTGATTATGATATGATTGAAAAAACTCTCCAAACATTTCATCCTGGAAATGTAATCTTGCAACAACAATATCGAGTAAAGGGATATACTCGTTATTCGGAGTTAATGCAAGTTCTCCTTGTTGTTGAACAAAATAATGAACTTGTGATGATGAACCATCAATCTCGTCCCACTGGATCAACTCCATTCCCAGAAGTGAATGTTGTATCATCTAGTTACAATAATTGGCAAGGACATGGACGTGGTCGAGACCATAGTCGTGGTCATGGACGTGGACGTGGATGTGGACGAGGAAAAGGAAGAGGTTTTCGTTCCAATGAATTCAAATTCGGGAGAAAGAATAAAGTCCACGAAAATGAAGTTGGTTGCGTACCTGCTGTACACCAAAATATACAATATGAAAATTTTTGTTACAGATGTGGCATGAAAGGTCATTGGTCTCGTACCTGTCGTACACCAAAACATTTGGCTAATCTGTATCAAGAATCACAGAAACAAAAAGGAAAAGAAAGTGAAACCAACTTTATCTCGGATAAACCCGGACTTTCCTTTGATGGAAATGCATATCTCGATGTTGCTGATTTTCTGGTTGATTCCAAGAATACCAAAGAACAAGATAATTAAGTTTAATGTTATATATATAAAGTTATATTTAGTTTCCTTACGAACAAAAACAAAACTTAATGTCTTTTTAAAAAATATATGTAAGTTTGAACTTTAATTACTTAATGTAAAATAGTTTTATTATAATATAAGTTGATTTTGAAATATGTGTGTTTAACATTTATTAATATATCTTTATCAATATTTTAATCCAGAAAATGTATCTTTTTGAGAGTGAGAATGGAGATATATGTCTAGCAGACAGTGCTACAACGCATACAATACTTAAAGATAAAAAGTTTTTCTCCTACCTCAAAATGAAAGATTCTGCCGGAAGCGTAAATACAATATTGGGTAATGCAAATATTATCATAGGCTCCGGAAGAGCTATTTTTTCAATGCCAATGGGAACAAAATTTGAAATAAATGGTGCTTTATATTCCCCCAAGTTTCATAGAAACTTATTAAGTTTCAAAGACATCCGTACAAATGGATATCACATAGAGACAATGAACAAAAATAACATTGAATATCTTTGCATTATATGGGAGTAGAAACAAATATTGGAAGAATTACCAATGATGTCCTCTGGATTATATTACACAACAATAAATATAATTGAATCGTATATTACGGTAAACCAGAAGTTTATAAGTACATTCAAAGTTTGGCATGAAAGACTAGGACATCCTGGATCAGTTATGATGAGAAAAATTATGCAGAATTCTAATGGCCATCCATTGAAAAACCAGAAGATTTTTCAATCACGTGAGTTTTCGTGTAAAGCATATTCTCAAGAAAAACTTATTACTCGGCCATCACCAGCCAAAATTAGTAATAAATCTCCAATATTCTTAGAAAGAATACATGGTGATATATGTGGGCCTATTCACCCATCATGTGGGCCATTTCGATATTTTATGGTTTTAATTGACGTATCTAGTAGATGGTCACATGTGTGTTTATTAACCACACGAAATACGGCTTTTGCAAGATTCATTGCCCAAATAATCAGGTTAAGAGCGCAATTTCCTAATTATACTATAAAGAAAGTAAGACTTGACAACGCTGGTCAATTCACGTCACAAGCCTTTAATGATTATTGTATGGCTCTCGGAATCGATGTTGAACATCCGGTTCCGCATGTTCATACACAAAATGGTATGACTGAGTCTTTGATAAAACGGTTACAACTCATTGCGAGACCATTAATTTTAAGAACAAATCTCCCAATTTCAGTATGGGGTCATGTTATATTGCATGCGGCAGCATTGGTCCAAATAAGACCAAGTACATATCATGAATATTCCCCATTATAATTAACATCTGGCCAGAAGCCTGATGTATCTCATCTCCGAGTTTTTGGGTGTGCGGTTTATGTTCCTATAGCCCCACCACAAAGAACAAAGATGGGGTCACAGAGAAGATTAGGAATATATATTGGATTTATATATCAAGTATTATTCGGTATCTTAAACCACGAACTAGTGACATGTTTATGGCACGATTTGCCGATTGTCATTTTGATGAAGAAGAATTTCTTACGTTAGGGAGAGAAATTAAACAACTGCAAGAAGATATTAAATGGTGTACGCCATCTTTGTTGTATCTTGATCCTCCCACAAAACAACGTGAAATGGAAGTTCAGAAAATCGTACATTTGCAAAATATTGCAAACCAGTTGCCAGATGCATTCACAGATACAGAACGAGTGACGAAATCATATATACCCGCTGTGAATGTCCCATCAAGAATTAATATTCCTGTAGAACATATTGATGGCGATAAAATAAATGAACCCAGAGTTCAGTTAAAGAGGGGGAGACCGATGAGCTCAAAAAATAAAAATCCCCGTAAGAAAAAGTATTTGGGAGAACAACAAAATCAAAAGGTTCTGGAAGAACCTTACGAAAAGCGTCTCGAAAATACTTGTGAAAATATTATAGAGGAACCAACTCAAACGGAATGTCCAGAAGACATATGCAAATAGGTTTTTGAAAACCGTGAAGTGGAACTCCGTCCAAAAGACGAACGCAATATAGAAACATATGAGATTTCAATTAACTATACCCAAAATAGAAAATTATGGGTTAGAAATGAAATAGAGGATATTAATGGAATATTCTCCTTTTTTGTGTCCAAAGAAATTGAAAATGAAAATGATGACGCAGAACCAATGTCTGTAACAGAATGTCAAAAAAGATCTGATTGGAAAAAATGGCAAATAGCAATGAGAAATGAATTATTCTCTCTACAAAAAGGAAATGTTTTCGGACCCATTGTCATTACACCTGAAGATGTAGTGCCAGTTGGGTGCAAGTGGGTTTTTATAAGAAAAAAAATGAGAAAAACGAGGTCACTAGATATAAAGCACGTCTTGTTGCACAAGGGTTTTCTCAAAGACCGGGAATAGATTATGAAGAAACATATTCTCCGGTCATGGATGCAATTACATTTAGATATTTAATGAGTTTATCATCATCCAAAAGGTTAGAAATGCACCTTATGGATGTCGTGACTGCATACCTGTATGGAACCCTTGATAGTGATATATACATGAGAATCCCAGAAGGATTCAAGATCCCAGAAGGATCAAAGATCTCTAAAGGACCCAAAGAACTATATTCAGTCAAATTACAACGATCATTATATGGGTTAAAACAATCCGGACGCATGTGGTATAATCGCTTAAGTGAATATCTGTTGAAAAAAGGATATATTAACAATGCAATATGTTCTTGCGTATTTATAAATAAATTCCCATCAGGCTTTGTGATCATTGCTGTTTATGTAGATGACCTGAATATAATTGGAACTCAAAAGGAAATTGATAATACAAGAACTCATATGAAAGAAGAGTTTGAAATGAAAGATCTTGGAAAAACAAAATTTTGTATAGGACTCCAAATTGAACATTTCCAAGATGGGATATTTGTGCATCAATCAAATTATACGAAAAGGATATTGAAATGATTTAATATGGATAAAGCGAATCCTTTGAATACTCCAATGGTTAATCGATCACTTAATATAAACAAGGATCCATTTTGACCTTGTGAAGATAATGAAGACATATTAGGTCCTGAAGTACCTTATATGAGTGCTATCGGTGGACTTATGTATCTCACAAATTACATTCGACCAGATATAGCATTTGCTATAAATTTACTTGCGAGATATAGTTCATCACCTACACGAAGACATTAGAGTGGAATAAAACATATTTTTCGTTATCTCCAAGGTACGATTGATTTGGGATTATTTTATTCTAGAAACTCCAAGTTTGGTTTAGTTGGTTTTGTAGATGCTGGATATTTATCGGATCCACACAAAGCTCGGTCCCAAACCGGTTATGTTTTCACACTTGGTGGAATTGCAATCTCGTGGCGATCTCAAAAATAAACTTTGGTTGCCACTTCTTCAAATTACGCCGAAATCATTGCCCTTCATGAAGCTTGCAGATAATGTGTATGGCTCAGATCTATGACTCAACATATAGAAGGAGCAAGTGGATTAATCAACAATAAGGAGCCAACAAAATTATTCGAAGATAATGCTGCATGTGTGACCTAAATCAAAGAAGGTTATATCAAGAGTGACCGATCAAAACATATTCCTCCGAGATTTTTCTCCTATATCTAAGAACTTGAGAAAAATCAAGAACTTGACGTCGAGTACATTCGTTCAAGTGATAATGCAGCAGATTTGTTTACAAAGGCGCTTCCTACGACAACGTTCAGAAAACACGTTCAGAATATTGGAATGCGTCATTTGCGAGACTTATAAAGGGAAACATATCTATCTTTTCGAGGGGGAGATTGCGTATCTGTACTCTTTTTTCCTTATCATGATTTTTATCATGTTGGGTTTTTACATGATAAGGTTTTTAACGAGGCATAACGCTATAATTCAATAATAATAAATAATCAAGGGAGAGTGTTGAAAAAGTCAACATTGTTGTCTGATTATTTATGTAAACTTACGTTTGCCGACTTACTCTTTCTCTATAAATACGTATGTTACTTCATTCAGATGAAGTAACTTTCTCTCTTCTTTTTTTCTCTCTTCTTCCTCTGTAAAATTTATAAGATTAATAAAATCAGTATAATAATAAAATCTCTATATCTCGATTATTATTCAACAAATCCGAAAAAAACTCATTACTCTACATTGTTGATAACTAACACAAATTATATGGATATCAGTTATTCTTTATGTCAAATCAAAAACAGTTATGTTGCATCCGTTTATAAACTTTAGAAATAGAATTCTCTCTATATTTTATATTTCGAAATCTCTCCATATTTTCTCTTTCCATCCACTATTATTCCTCATGTCTCTCTTGTTCATCTTCACCGTTAAATCTCCACACATTAATCAATAACTAATGCAAATCTGGTAATTCTTGTTGGAAAAATGATGACGACCGGTTAATGTGTAGGAATACCAGTAAGTTTTATCACTAACACGATTTATATAAATGTACAACTGTCTAATTAACCTTACATTGAAAGTTAAATGCGATTTTTTCTGCTTCAAGAAATTTCTGATTTCATACATTGTTTACACTAATTTTTATTCGAATTACTTACTTTTATCGTTTAAAATACCGGTCATGTTTATTATGTCGCATTAAAATTGGTTTAAAACCCAATTTCTAAGTTTTTTGCAATTTTAATTTCTACATGGTTTAATATTGCTTTCAAGTTTTTTTTTTGCCATTTCATTTCAGTTTTTGATTTTGTGACTATTTCTGAATTTTCCAAAATTCCATTTTTATATCTACTCTCAGTACTGTTTATAGTTATTTTTTCAACCTATCCGTGAATTTTATTACACACCGGCTTTCATTTGTACACTCATCATGTATCATGTAACGGATTAGTTATAAATATACTACTAATCATTTAAATTTCTAAAAAAACATAAATTTAATACTAAAATAATTAAAAATATCATCCTAATAAAAAGATTTAAACCCTAAATTAGAAAAAATGAATCCAAACATTATGTTTTAATTTTATATATAGTTTATTTGAGGAAAATAACTATTTTTACATAATAATTTATGATATTTTAGAATTTTTATTTATAATATGCTAAATTTGGAAGATAAACTTAAAAAATTGTTATTTTACGTTTTTGCTCTGGATTTTTAAGGTATTTTTCTAAAGTAACATCTTTTCAGATTTTTTTTTAAAAAATAATATCATTAGTTTATATTTAAAAATTAAAATATATTAAAACTTCTTAGTAAGAAAAAATACATCATAAATTGGAAAAAGAAACACTATTATAATGTTTTAAATTTATGTATCAGTTATTTAAAGTATATAAGTAGTTTTACATATTTATTTGTGCTAGTTTTGTAATTTTAATTTTATATTGCTAAATTTAGAACAAAAATTTTAAAAATATTATTTTATGCTATTACTATTTTTATTGATAAAAAAAATTATACATTGATACTGAGTAATATTTAAAAGAATATTATTAATACATAACAATTTTCTAAAATCAAGATAATTATATGAAAAATATAAAAACTCAAACCATTCAAAATATTTAATTAAATAAATCATTTTAAAAAGTCAAAAACTGAAACTTGTGCTATTTTAATAAAATTAAATAGAAATGATAATACATAAGAAAGAATAATAATATAAAACAGTATATTTGCAAATTTTTGTTCCAAATCTATTACATGAAATTAAAATCATAAAATTATCACAAATTATTATGTGAAAATAATTATTTAAATTAAATAAATTATAAATAAAATTAAGACATTATTTTTAGGTTCAATTTTTTCAATTTATAGTGTATATATTATTTTCTAAGTTGTTTTAACATATGTTAAATAAAAATTATGTTATGATTAATAATTAAAAATAGTGATGATATATTTGGAATAAAAACTAAAATTATATTATTTTGAAGAATAAAAATTCTCTAAAATAGCAGCTTTTAACTTTTTGTTCTAAAACTAGTACAATTAGTTTAAATTTTCAATAATACCATAAATTATAAATTAAAATAAATTAAAAATATTTCTAAAAAAATTTAAACACTAAATTAGAACACAAAACTACAAATATAATTTTTAAATATATTTTTAATTCATTTAGAGTAAATAATTTTTTATATAATATTCTATTTTATTTTAATAGATTTAGATAAAAAAAAATTTTCAAAAAGTGGTATTTTAATTTGGTATAAAACATAAATAAACGTGGCGGGAAAAAGAGCCGTTGTTACCGAACTATGGCGCCAAAAATTAGAAAGGAAAGTAATGTCTCGTAGTTTTTTTTCCCGGGAAATAACACAATACTAATTTCCAATTTCACCCTTTCATCTGCTTCACTAATCTTCTTCGAAAAGCTTCCTCCTCTGTTAATTCCTGAGGAAGCAAACTTGTCTTTAAAACTAAGAATCTTTCAACTACTTTCCACTTATTCCTCCTCCTTCTTCGTGTTTACCTTCCTACAGTTGAAAAACAATCACTCTTTATATCTTCTTATTAATTTCAAAAGCATCGTACAAGTCTATGTTCTTCGTATTCTCCTCAATCTCTAATTAATCGCTAAAAGATGGAATTTTCAAAGAAATCTCAAGTTGGCAAGTGGGTCATCGCCGAAATTTCTATTCGAGCTTCACTGAAACCTGTGAAGACGAAACTGAGAAAGCCAGAAAGAAAAATTGAAGCTGAAGTAGAAGGAGATGAATACTACAATGGCAGCGAAGAGTTTTGCATCACGCCAACGGCGAAGGAAACTAACTCACCGGAGGAACCGAAATGTCCGGCGGCTCCGAGAAAACGACGACCGGCGTTTAAGTGTCGGAGCAATGTGGGAATAAAATACTTTGTGCCGCCTTCAGATTTAGAGACTGTGTTTATACGACGTCGTTAATGTAAAAGGATAATAATATTAAAAGTGATCAAATCATTATATCATTGCAATTTGCAAGTAAAAAGTCTCGAGACAATATTGTGAAAAGTCATGTGAAAAAACAAGAAACAATAGGATAAAATTTGAGACAAGTAAAAGTCTTAACTTATTTCAACAAAACAAAAACTCATAGATTGTGTTTGTTTTAGCAAATTTTCCAAACTAGTCGATCTATCACAAGCCCAGCTGTGATGATATCACATGGAAAAATGAAACTATTGTGATATTTTGGAAGAAAAATAAACTTTGATCAGTTTGTTCAAGTCTCTATTTCAGGTAGAGTTACTTAGATACTAAAACGATGTGTTTAGTAAAGTTACTCAAGTTAGCTAATCTCTGGGTTAACAGAGGAAGTTTATACTGAGATTAGAGAGAGAAAAGGCGAGTTTTTATACCATTGTTTTTATCATAATTTTGTGTTTACAATATTAATCATGTTAATTTGTGTGTAGCAAGAAACTCTGTTTACCGTTACCACATTAGTCACCACATTAGTCATGTTCATTTGTGTGTCCTAAGAAACTGTGTTTACCATTATAATAGATTGTTGTTCGTTTATTTACCGTAACTTCTTGCGATAAACCATACCGATCAGACATTTCGTCATATATCATAATTTTTAACCGCTGATTAAAACGATGAGATTAAAAATCTACAATCAACCGCATTCGTAACCGCTAGTAATAAACAAACAAATACCATTTAACGCAATTGAGATCACACGTAGTTTTAACTGCAGTCGCATCCGTTGATGGTAGGAAAAGAAAGATGACTATTATGATTTAGTTGATTTGAATATTGTGATAGAAAGAAATATGGATGTTAATATGAGTTTTCCAACCCATCCCATGTCGATCCTAAATTAACCAAATCCTATATTAGTCCTAACCTTCTTTTAGCCTATTAGAATTTAAAAAATAGGTTAACCCTATATAAACCATTTTAAATCCATTTACTTTTAGTTTGTAATTTATTTTTTAAATTCATCAGCTTTTAATTTTTTTTAATTCTTGTCTAATAGCAATTTTATAAATTTATTTTAAACCATTTATCTTACATAAATTAAACTATTAATTTGATAAATTATAATTATTAAAAAAATAAAACCCAAAAAATAAACTCAAAAATATATTAATAATAGTGTTTGAACAAAACAAAATACTATTAATTGTATAGAAAATAACACATGTAAACACCAAAAAATCAAAAACAATTTAGCAAATTACCAATCTCACCCTATGTTATAATCTTTTACTCAGGAGCGCTATCCTAATAGCATCATTGTCTTCAATATCAAAATTGTATTCAATATTTCATACAATTTAAAAACATTAGCTAAACAAAAAAAATCTAAAAATTAATTTTAAAATTTTACCTTTAAGCTCTGCAAATGCACGTAACCAGTTGCGTATACAAATTAATGCTTGTACATTTTTTGGAAGAAAATGGTTTTTATAAGGATTTAAAGATAAATCAGTACTACTTTTAATTCTTACACTCTCCACGCATGTTGCAAATGAGTCTTTCCTTCATTCATATGCTTTTACAAAGTTAACATTCTCAGGAATATTTTCTAAAAGACCACTGGGTAATTTCAATCCATCTTTCACTATCAAAATCTTAATATGTGCACAACATCTCACATACAAAAAATTTCCATCACAAAATAGTTCATTACCACTCTGAAACCGATGTTTAAGAATCGTTTGAATATTATTATTATCATAAACATTATCTAGTGTGATGGAAAAAACTTTTTTTTCTCAACCCCATTCTTTTAAGATATCATAAACTTCATTTGCAATTTCTTCACCATTGTGTGGAGGTTTAAAATCACAAAAAGCCAAGATCTTATAGTTTAACCTCCATGTATCATCAATGTAATGTGCAGTTAAACAAATATATCCCATCACAGTAGGACGGACTTACCACAAATTTGTTGTAAAAGACACCCGGCCTGGATATTTTGTAAAAACCTCTATTAACTTAACTTTTTCTAATTCATATATTTATAAACATCATTTGGAGGCGTTTGTTTACATATATGTTGGCAATCTAGATTTAAAAACTTATCTCTAGTTCTCCCTTTTCATATTCAACATATCAAAAAAGTAAATCATGGTATATGATTATCTCTGAAGTCATCTCCCGATCAATTTTGTAATCATACTTCAAACTGAGATTTTGATGGGCATTTTAATAGATAGCGATTCATTATTAATGTTCCATATGTTTTATCAATTACCAACTTAATACCACAATGGTGACATTTAGCCATTTTTCCATCTTCATCTTTACCCACTGATGTAAACTCTTTCCAACAATCAGTTTTAAGTTTTTTATATACCGGTTTAGCTCATGGAACTCGTCGAGTTTGTTGTGTTGGTTGAGTGAAACTTTATGTTTGTCCCTTAGTTTTTGTCTCTTCAACGTCTTCGTTTATCTCGTTTTTGTTGTATTCATTATCTACGTTAAATATTGCTATTTTTTCTAGTGACATTAAATTTATTCTATACAACGAAAGAAATCTTATTGAAATGTGAATCGTTTCCCACCCAATCAAATAAAGAAATTTAAATCATTTTTGAATATAATCTTATAGGTCACAAATCTTTTTCCTCAATCAAGAGAACACAGCGAATGAATGACCGATTTAACTTATAACAAATAAATATCTCTTATAGCAAATAAATATCTCTACACTAACACTTTAATCAACAGCCGCCTAATCTACCTAATGTTCTGAACAAACTTCAAAAGTTCTCGCCGATTGGTAAATTGATTAATTGTTGGGACGCGAAGCAAAATATGGAACAAACCTGAATATATTGAACAATCAAACCCATATATTTAATTTTATTGAACAAATCTGAGAATATGACTCTGCAATTTTGGAGAAGCTAAGGGAGAAGAAAGGAAGAGAAAAGAGTCTAAATTTTATAAAATATGTTTTTCCAAAATATTAAAATATGTATCACGCCTATAAACTATTTAACTCATTTTTAACCTTAAATGTTTTAAACTCAACCCCAAATTTACTCAAAACTTTTTCTATACAAAAATTTAGGACTATGGTAACGGCTCTAGTTAATCATAAATTTCTAAACTAAATGGACTTCGTTCACAAAGTATTGGGATTTTTTACACTAAATCACTAAAGAACCTTTATTCATTCTTTACAATTTGGTCACCTAGAAACCCAACTTATTTGTCCAAACACAAAGTGTGCATTTTCACTTCCTTTTTGTATTTTCTTTTCATCATATGTTTATTGACAAAAATATATCAAAAATATATCAAAAATAGTCATATGTATTTACCCAGTTTTGCATCTGCAAACTTAGATTATAAAACTTCGTTTACAAAAGGTCTTTAGTGGCTATTTTGGTGTCTAGTAAAATTAAAATTACAGAATTTTTTTATTCACCATGATGCTGAAGGGGCAATGTGTAACACCCGCATTCGGATGGAAAGGCTGGGACTTACGGATTGGGTGAATCCGGGTGTGTTTGGTCGAGCTAGGCTGGCCAAAGTCACCGAGTTCGGTAAATCGCGGGCAATCGGAGTTCTCGGAGCTTGGGCGAGACTCAGGATGGCTGGCCGGGTTTATCGGGACTTGGTCGGCATTCGGACAGGATGTCGGAATAATTCGGAGTTAGGTCGACATTCGGACAAGATGTCCGAATAATTCGGAGTTTGGTCGGCATTCGGACAGGGTGTCCGAATATTTCGGGACTTGGTCGGAATTCGGACAAGTGGTCCGAGAGTTCCGGGACCTGGTTGGAGTTCGAGCAGTATTGGTCCGAGTCATCCGGGACATGGTCAGATTCGGACAGGTTGGTCCGAGTATTTCGGGATATGGTCCGATTCGGACAGGTTAGTCCGAGTATTTCGGGACATGGTCGGATTCGGACAGGTTGGTCGGGAACCAATGACCTGGTTGAGTGTTTGGGCGACGCGGGAACGGTTACTCGCCCAGGTGCGCGGGAACGGTTACCCGGTCGAGTGTTTGGGCGACGCGGGAACGGTTACTCGCCCAGGTACGCGGGAACGGTTACCCGGTCGAGTGATTGGGCGACGCAAGAACGGTTACTCGGGCAGTTATGCGGGAGTTCTATAAATAGAACCCGCACCCTTCCCATTTGTCTCTTTTACGCGAGAGAGCTGAGAGATAGAGAGAATTTGTGAGAAAAACTCTGAGTGGGAAGGAAGTGCCGAGTCGTGGTCGAGTCTGTTCGAGTCTGTACGAGCCGTGGTCGAGTCTGTTGTCGAGCTGTTCGAGTGGTCGAGTTCTGTCGAGCTGTTCGGGAAATTCAGCACAAGAGGTGTCAGATCATTGGATTTCCGAGAAATCTAAGGTGAGTGCGTGACTGTGGCCTAAGTTAGGGTCGTTCTTTGCTAAGATTGATAGTCTTATGTCTGGTTGATCATGTGCTTGTCATGATCGTTCTGTGGTTTGGTTGATCGTATGTGATTTACGATCGTTCTGTTGCTGTCCGTGAGTTCGACTCACCCGACTCGACAGTCTATAGATCGGGTAAGGCGCTTGGGGCTATGTTGCTCGCCAAGGCTTACCGATTGCGAGAGGACTGGTCGATAGGCGTGAGTGTACTGCACGTGATGGTGCTGTGGTCTGGAAGTACTTGTGTGATCAGTACTTAGACTGAGATCCGATGTGCGGATCGATTCCTGATTCTGGCCTGGTGAGACGGGATGACCGCTCTCACTAAGCAATTTTGTTGCTTATGCCTCCATTTTTGGATGCAGGTTCTGAGACTAACCAGGGTGTTGGTCGAGATGTGTGATTCTGGCCGCGGGACAAGGCAAGGTGGAAAGGATGGTAGGGTTGGGTAGAATCGACTAGCAATTGTAATAGCTTATTGGCAAACTCTCAATTGTACTAGTTTCGATTAACTTAATGAAGTTTCTGTTTGACTCAACCCTTGTTTATGTTAAGAATGATCTAATCGAACCTCAATGCGAAAAATTCTAAGTAAAATTCCGTAGAGTCTAACTCGGGTAAGTGAAAACTCGGGTTGGGGCTCTACAAGTTGGTATCAGAGCGTGTTGGTTCTAGGACGGGTTAGATAATGAACTAGTGGGTAAATCCATCCTTTCAATGCCGAGGTCTCGCGGTAAGTTTTGTGTTTCTGTCTTTAGTCCGTGAGGTTAGTTTGCCGATTAATGTAGTGTATTACATTTCAAGATGGCAAGGACTAATCGTAGTAGGAGACAGGAAGAAGTGACTGGTGAGAATTCTGGGAAGTTCCGGTTCACGGGAATGTGAACAATGCGGCAAGGAATGCCGAAGGTGGAACTAGGGAAGTTCCGGTTCACGGAAATGTGAACAATGCGGCAAGGAATGCCGAAGGTGGAACTAGGGAAGTTCTGGTTCACGAGAATGTGAACAATGCGGCAAGGAATGCCGAAGGTGGAACTTGGGAAGTTCCGGTTCGCGGGAATGTGAACAATGCGGCAAATGCGGGAATTGCCGGGAATGTGAATCCTGCCGAGGCAGTGAATGGTGATGTGGCTGCACCAATCGGACTTGAAGCCGTATTTGGGTTGCTGACCCAATTATTGGCGAAATTGCCGGTTGTGGCCTGAGAATCCGCCTGTGAATCCACCTATGGTGGAAGTGGATGGGGAAAATATGGGAAGGAACCCATTTTACCCTAAGGTGAATGTGTAAGGACCTTGTTAATGGGTGGTGTGGAAACTCTTGTTTTGTTTGATTCGGGAGCAACCAATTGCTTCGTGAATCCGAACATGATTGGAAAGGGTGAATTCCATAAGGAATCTGGGAATAAACATGGTTGGGTCCAAGCGGCTGGAGGACAAATCATGATGACCCTTGGAAAGGTCCAAAATGTCTTAGTGATGGTCGACACTGTGAACATGCCGGCTGATTTGGAGATTTGTCCGGTGAAGTCGTATGATGTGATCCTTGGAATGGATTGGCTTGGAAAGTACAAGGCACATCTAGACTGTCATCGCGGTAGAGTTAGGTTTGAGACGGGTGATGGAGTGCTGGAATATCAAGGAATTAGGCCAACTTCTGGGAGCTTGATTGTGTCGGCAATTCAAGCTAGCCAACTGATCGAAAAAGGGTGTGAGGCGTACTTGGCTACCATCACAACCCCTGAAGTTGGATCGGATGCGCTGTTGAGTAGCATACCGGTAGCTAGTGAGTTTGAGGATGTGTTCCAAACTCCGGTTGGATTACCGCCTACTCGTTCAGACCCATTCACCATCGAGCTTGAGCCGGGTACAACTCCGATATCGAAGGCACGTTATCGGATGGCTCCGGCCGAGATGGCTGAATTGAAAAAGCAGTTGGGTGAACTAATGGAGAAGGGATTTGTGCGACCGAGTAGTTCACCATGGGGAGCACCGGTTTTGTTTGTTAAGAAGAAAGATGGGAGTTTTAGACTCTGCATCGACTACCGTGGACTGAATCGGGTAACGGTGAAGAACAAGTACCCTCTTCCGAGGATTAATGAGTTGTTGGACCAACTCCGAGGTGCTACTTGCTTCTCAAAGATAGATTTGGCTTTGGGTTACCATCAAATCCTGATAGAGGAGTCGGATATTTGAAAGACCGCCTTTAGGACGAGGTATGGTCATTTCGAGTTTGTAGTCATGCCATTTGGGCTGACAAATGCACCTGCAGCTTTCATGAAACTCATGAATAATGTCTTTCGAGACTATTTGGATGAGTTTGTGATCATCTTTATAGATGATATCTTGGTTTATTCGAGAAACCAAGAGGATCATGAAAGGCACCTAAGGATAGTCATGGGTAAGCTAAGGGAACATAAACTGTTCGCCAAGCTCAGCAAGTGCAGTTTTTGGCAAAGGGAAATTGGATTCCTAGGACATGTGGTCTCGGATAAAGGAGTGTCCGTTGACCCGGAGAAGATCAAGGCAGTCGCAGACTGGCCAAGGCCACAGAATGCCTCGGAAATAAGGAGTTTTCTTGGGCTGGCTGGGTATTATCGACGCTTTGTTAAAGGTTTTGCTAGTATGGCTCAACCGATGACCCGACTGACCGGGAAGGACGTTCAGTTCGAGTGGTCTACGGATTATGAGAAGAGTTTCTCTAAGCTAAAGGAAATGCTTACGAGTACTCCGGTGTTGGCATTGCCTGAGCCAAATGAGCCTTATGTGGTGTACACGGATGCATCAAGATTGGGATTAGGATGTGTTTTGATGCAGCATGGCAAGGTGATTGCTTATGCATCTAGGCAATTAAGGAAGCATGAGGCTAATTATCCTACGCACGACCTTGAGATGGCTGCGGTAGTGTTTGCCTTAAAAATTTGGAGATCTTACCTTTATGGTGGGAAGGTTCAAGTTTTCACGGACCATAAGAGTTTGAAGTATATCTTCACTCAACCGGAATTAAACCTAAGGCAACGGCGATGGATGGAATTAGTCGCCGACTATGATTTGGAGATTGCCTACCATCCGGGAAAGGCTAATTTAGTGGCTGATGCCTTAAGTCGCAAACGGGTAGCAGCATTGTCCGAGAAGGATATGGACAATCTGGTTAGTATGGTCGGTACCTTGCGTCTAACTGTCCTGTCGGATGACGCAGAAGCTTTGTGCTAGGTGCGGCAGACCAGGCTGATTTGTTGAGCCGAGTACGGTTGGCTCAAGAGAAAGACGATGACCTGATTAAGGCATTTCTGAATGATAAGACGGAGTATCAGACTTCGGAGAATGGAACAATACTAGTTAATGGCCGAGTATGTGTTCCGAATGATAAGGAACTTCGGGAAGAAATTTTGAAGGAAGCTCACCATTCGAAGTTCTCAATTCATCCAGGATCGACCAAGATGTACCGAGATCTAAAAAGGTACTACCATTGGGTCGGGATGAAGAGTGATGTGGCTAAGTGGGTGGCAGGATGCCAAACTTGCCAAATGGTTAAGGCGGAACATCAAGTTCCGAGTGGTTTGCTACAGAGCTTACCTATTCCCGAGTGGAAGTGGGACATGATCACGATGGACTTCGTGACTGGTTTGCCAATGTGTGGCAAGATGGATTCGATTTGGGTCATAGTGGATAGACTCACCAAATCTGCTCACTTCCTTGCGGTCAATAAGAAAGACAAGGCGGAAGTGTTGGCACAGAGATACGTGGAGGAAATAGTCAAACTCCACGGAGTACCGGCGAGTATAGTCTCGGATCGAGACTCCCGGTTTGCATCAGTCTTTTGGAAGGCTTTGCAAAATTCGTTTGGGACGAAGGTGCACATGAGTACGGCCTATCATCCACAAACTGATGGTCAGTCCGAAAGGACAATAAGAACACTTGAGGATTTGTTGCGAGCGTGTGTTCTAGATTGGGGTGGAAAGTGGAAGGATTACTTGTCTTTGGCCGAGTTTTCCTATAACAATAGTTACCACTCAAGTATTGGGATGTCGCCATTTGAGGCCTGTATGGGCGACCATGTCGAACGCCCCTATGTTGGACTCAAGTGGGGGAGCGTAGTATCTTTGGCCGAGATTTCATTGAGGAAACAACCGAGAGAATCAGGGTGCTGAAACTTAAGATGAAAGAAGCACAAGATCGGCAAAAGAGTTATGCGGATAGATGTAGAAAGGAATTGGAATTCCAAGTCGGGGAAATGGTATACGTTAAGTTGATCACGTATAAGGGTAAGGATCGAGCAGCTTTGACGGGAAAGCTGAAACCAAGGTACATGGGACCGTACCAGATCCTAGAGAGGATTGGACCAGTTGCGTACCGGTTGGAACTGCCACCAACCTTGGTCGCATTTCATGATGTGTTCCACGTTTCCTTACTAAGGAAATGTGTAAGGTATGGAGATACCATTACCTCTGAACCCCCACCGGACCTTCAAGGAAATTTGACGGTCGAAGGTAGACCAGTTCGGATTGTGGGAAGAAGAGTTAAGGCAATTGGTAGGAAAAAGACCAAGATGATTCAAGTGGTTTGGGATTGCGATGGAGAAGAAGAAATAACATGGGAACCTGAATCAGTAATGAAAGAGAAATTTGTTAAGTGGTTTGAGAAACAGCCTAAGTATTCAAGGAAGAAGGGAGAATCGGGTGAAGTTTGAGATTCGAGGACGAATCTGATGTTAAGTGGGGGAGAGTTGTAACACCCGCATTCGGATGGAAAGGCTGGGACTTACGGATTGGGTTAATCCGGGTGTGTTTGGTCGAGCTAGGCTGGCCAAAGTCACCGAGTTCGGTAAATCGCGGGCAATCGGAGTTCTCGGAGCTTGGGCGAGACTCAGGATGGCTGGCCGGGTTTATCGGGACTTGGTCGGCATTCGGACAGGATGTCCGAATAATTCGGAGTTGGTCGACATTCGGACAGGATGTCCGAATAATTTTTGGTCGGGGACAGGGTGTCCGAATATTTCGGGACTTGGTCGGAATTCGGACAAGTGGTCCGAGAGTTCCGGGACCTGGTTGGAGTTCGGGCAGTATTGGTCCGAGTCATCCGGGACATGGTCAGATTCGGACAGGTTGGTCCGAGTATTTCGGGACATGGTCCGATTCGGACAGGTTGGTCCGAGTATTTCGGGACATGGTCGGATTCAGACAGGTTGGTCGGGAACCAATGACCTGGTCGAGTGTTTGGGCGACGCGGGAACGGTTACTCGCCCAGGTGCGCGGGAACGGTTACCCGGTCGAGTGTTTGGGCGACGCGGGAATGGTTACTCGCCCAGGTACGCGGGAACGGTTACCCGGTCGAGTGATTGGGCGACGCGGGAACGGTTACTCGGGCAGTTATGCGGGAGTTCTATAAATAGAACCCGCACCCTTCCCATTTGTCTCTTTTGCGCGAGAGAGCTGAGAGATAGAGAGAATTTGTGAGAAAAACTCTGAGTGGGAAGGAAGTGCCGAGCCGTGGTCGAGTCTGTACGAGCCGTGGTCGAGTCTGTACGAGCCGTGGTCGAGTCTGTTCGAGCAGTGGTCGAGTTCTGTCGAGCTGTTCGGGAAATTCAGCACAAGAGGTGTCAGATTATTGGATTTCCGAGAAATCTAAGGTGAGTGCGTGACTGTGGCCTAAGTTAGGGTCGTTCTTTGCTAAGATTGATAGTCTTATGTCTGGTTTATCATGTGCTTGTCATGATCGTTCTGTGGTTTGGTTGATCGTATGTGATTTACGATCGTTCTGTTGCTGTCCGTGAGTTCGACTCACCCGACTCGACAGTCTATAGATCGGGTAAGGCGCTTGGGGCTATGTTGCTCGCCAAGGCTTACCGATTGCGAGAGGACTGGTCGATAGGCGTGAGTGTACTGCACGTGATGATGCTGTGGTCTGGAAGTACTTGTGTGATCAGTACTTAGACTGAGATCCAATGTGCGGATCGATTCCTGATTCTGGCCTGGTGAGACGGGATGACCGCTCTCACTAAGCAATTTTGTTGCTTATGCCTCCATTTTTGGATGCAGGTTCTGAGACTAACCCGGGTGTTGGTCGAGATGTGTGATTCTGGCCGCGGGACAAGGCAAGGTGGAAAGGATGGTAGGGTTGGGTAGAATCGACTAGCAATTGTAATAGCTTATTGGCAAACTCTCAATTGTACTAGTTTCGATTAACTTAATGAAGTTTCTGTTTGACTCAACCCTTGTTTATGTTAAGAATGATCTAATCGAACCTCAATGCGAAAAATTCTAAGTAAAATTCCGTAGAGTCTAACTCGGGTAAGTGAAAACTCGGGTTGGGGCTCTACACAATGCCTAGTGTCCAAATATCCCATCTAAACCTTTCGGGTGAGGATACGGCTGGGCCTACTTTTATGGCAAATACCCTTATGAGAAGCCCCATTCAACTACGTTGTTGCAGAATTGGGAATAGAAAACAGAAGATTTTTCGAAAATGTTTGTTGCAGCAATTGGATCGAAAAAACTAAAATTATATTGAAAAATATGAAATTATACCAAAAAAACGAAATGCATCGAATTAGATCAAAAACTCGAGCTACATATATCGAAAACACCGAATACACCGAATTAGACCCAAAACTCAAACCAAATATACCGGAAAAACAAAAAATCAATTTCCATCATTAAACTGAAATTAAACCAAAAATAAAATTTGAGATTCAATTTAGTTCGGAAAAAATTTATACACCAGTAACCGAACCGATAATTTTTTTTCCGTAAACTTTCTTCAAAACCGAATAGATTGTAATCCGAATAATTCGACTCGAATAACCCGATCCGAATAATCCAACCCATATAACCCGATCCGAATAATCCAAAAAAATTAAAAACCCAAATCTAGTTTTGGATGTAAAGCTGATGCAAAGTCTTACATCCACCGACAACAACATTCATCACAACAAATTAAAATAAAGTATTTAAGATATATATTTGTCTTATTTTAGTTATTTATATTTTTTCTACCTAAAATACTATTCAACAAAACATAAATAAGTTGTAAAATTTGGTGCCTTTTGGTTTAATTCAGCCATTACTTATTTCTAGAAGTGTTCCAACTATTTCTCACCTCTTTTTTACGGATGACTCATTGTTATTTATTAAGGCTGATCGAAGGAACATAATGATATTGAAAGACATTTTTCAAGAATATGGTCGATGTTCTGGTCAAATCGTCAATGCAGAAAAGTTTTATTTGATATTTGGTCATAAAGTTTTTTAATATACGAGAGATTCAATTCATCATCTAATGAAAATCTCTAATGTTGGTGGAGGTGACAAATATTTGGGGCTACCAGAATAATTCAACCGTAATAAAAGATATCATTTGCGTTTCGTGGTTGAAAAAGTTTATTCTCAAATTTCAAGATGGCAAAACAAATTCCTTTCCCCAGCTCGGAAAGAAACACTAATCAAAGTTGTGCCTTTTGCATTAACAGTGTTTTCGATGAATGTTTTTAAACTTCCAAACACGATTTGTCATTTGATAAATCAATCTTTAAACCGATTTTGGTGGGGAGGTTCGGAGAATCAGAAAAAAACAGCATGTGTATCATGGCAGAAACTGGTTACACCAAAACAGGAAGGTGGATTGGGGTTTCGAGATATACAAAAATTTAATCAAACATTACTTGCTAATTTATGCTGGAAATTATTGAATAGACCGAATTGTTTTCTATCACGGATACTAAGGAGTCGATACTATAAGTCTGGTGATCTGTTGGCTGCTAAATTAGGTTCGTGTCCTTCATTTGGATGGAGATCAATTATATATGGACGACAACTCCTTCATTCGAGATTATTCAGAACTATTGGTACTAGTACATCTATTTCAATTGGGAATAGGAATTGGCTTCCCGTTACTCCACCCATAGCTCCACATTTACTTCCATATACTAACCCAAATTTGAAGATTAATACTCTTTTTAATAAAGAGACAGGGGAATGGAAGTAAGATATTATCAAGGATTTGATTGAAAAAGATGATCATCGTCTTCTGTATAAAATCTATATTCCTATCAACCCGTCTGAAGATGGCTACTATTGGAAATACACTCCAAATGGTATATATAATGTCAAATCTGGATATCAACATGCTATCGAGAATGATCACGAGATATCCAATCATCAGCCAATTCTTGCTAATCATCCGGATCTCGCTAATCATCCGGATCTCGCTAAGACACTATGGATTTTAGAAATACTCCAAAAATTACATATTTTCTATGGAAGTTATTATCAAAGGCACTACCACTCCGCTCACATTTATTTTATCGGCGGATGTCTTCTGAAAGCACTTGTGCTCGTTGTGGTGACTTAGAAGAAAATGAGTTTCATACTATTTTCACATGTCCTTATGCTCAAATGTTATGGCAAAAAATTGGTATTTCTTTTTCGTATATTTTTTATCATAACACAAATATACTAGATAATATCAGATTTCTTATAACTAGTTATGATCTGATTGATCGTTCCGCTATTCAGAAATATTTACCTTTTTTATGTTCTGAAGATTATGGAAGGCGAGAAATGAACTTATTTTCACCAATAAGGATACGAAAGTTGATGTGGTACTACAAAAATTTTTTGGGGATGCACATGAATGGACGGAAAATATTATTTCCAAGGAAAATATCTCTCATCCGAGTCACTCTCAGCTATCTTATCAACCAATATCTCATTGGACAACTCCTCTTCCACTATGGTTAAAATGTAATTATGATAACGCACACAGAGATGAGCCTAATGATTCTAGATTGGGTTGGATTATTCGGGATGAACACAATTTTTTTGTGTTTGCTGGATTGGGTAGATTTCAGGGAAAACATACGGTTATTGAATCTAATATGCGCGTTACAAGCTACATGATTTTTGGGATTTCGCTATGTTATTTTTGAAGACGACAATCTCACACTAGACAATATTGTCAATCATAAAGTTGCAAATCATCAACTCCAACAATATTTCCACAGTATTAAGGAATGGATACCTCGGTTCGAATCTATTAAATTCAAACATAAATCTAAAGTATATAATCAATTCAGAGATGTTTTAGGTTCATGGACATTAAATTCCCCAAGTTGTTTGGAAAATTTTTAATGTGAAAAAAAAAAAAAATTGGTGCCTTTTCGAGTTTTGAATCAATACAAATGTAAATTCGGTTGATGTGTCCTTATCTAATGTGTGTCATCTCTTTGACTCATATTCTAGATTGGTTACGATTATCTTTTCTGGATTTTTTTCACCATTATTACCTTACCTGATTATTTGGGCCAAATCTAAAATTAGAAACCTTTTATTTAATATACTCACGTTGATGTTGTGTCATCATATTAAAGCAATCAGGGCCCATTTTGTCACATCAAATTATAATAGCTTCATCCTTTTAAATTTCTCATAATAATTCCATTATTTTGTTCTAAAAAATGTGTGGCTTTGAATCAAGAGATGTTTCATACTCTGTTTACAAAATTGATCGTTTAAGTGCTAGATATCATTCAAACGTAGCAATTTTATTTAAATCTATAAAAATAAATTGGAATTCAAATTTTTTTATCGGTATAATTTATTTAGATAGACGTCTAATTGTTTAATACTTTTTTCATTCTTTAATATTTATTAAAAAATTTGATTAAAATTTAATAAATTTTTTATTTTTTTTATTGGAACCTAATAAACTGGCTCAATAATCCGAACCGACTCAATAATTCAATATTTTCATACGAACATTTAATATTTTCATACGATGGTAGGTAAAATCGAATTTTACACTTCTAAAATATACATATAGGTGATGCAACCATTTATGCGCTTACTACTCTCCAAAATTTAATACATTTCATTTATGTTAATAATATAATTAATGACATAATATATTGGATTTAAAATAATTTTTAAACGTAAAATTGTATGAAATTGTATTCGTAAACTAGATTTCGCATAATCAAAGAATAAAATTTTTTGTTTAAAAACTAAACTCATCTCAACCGGTCAACCGAATGGCGTCTACCACATATTCGAACATCTTAGAATTGCAAATCAAGAGATAAAAGGGCAAGTTAATAAAATGCGCCGATTTTGAGAAGGAGATAAGAAGCGCAAAATAGTAAAATATACCGGAGGATGACGACAACCGTCGTCCACGTGCTGTCGCCGAATAGTGCACGTGCGTTCACGTGAGGCTTTTGGGGAGCGCCTCGGTCGTAACTTCCGCTTCCTTTCATTATGTTAATCAATTCTAAAGATGTAATTAATAATCAGTAATTAGTAATTACTCATTGGTTTATCTATTCAAACACTAAATTAAAAAATAGTTGTTGTTTTGGCGTCTTCAAAATAGTTAATTATTTAATTCCTGAATATTTTAATGAAACAGCTGTTTAATTTTCAGATTCATTTAATACAATAAATTAGTTAATAGTAGTTCCTAATATATTATTTTAAATTTTTTTTGAAAAATAATTACGTGTTATTAACAAAAATGTCATGATTGTTGAAATGTGATCAGTTGAATAAGTTTCAAATAGATATATAAATATATTTAAATTAGTTGAATAATTATAATATATATGATTGTTATTAATTTAGTTAGATAATCAATATATTTTATTAAATTAATCAAAAAATAATATAAATTCGTAAAATAAAATATTTTTTCCATAATTTATATATAAAACATTAATATTAAAAATAATTTAAATAAAAATTAAAATTAAATAAATATTTAATATATATTTATAATAAATAATATTATATAATTTAGGAATATTTTTTTAATTAAATATAAATCTAGTTATTAATTAACCAATAATGATAAGATGAATTTATTATAAGTGGTTCAATGTACCAGCCATCTCGAAGTCTTAGGAGGACATGTCTCGTTGATACAAAATATTTTAAATAAAACTTTACCAACAAAATTGAATTGGTGCAATGAATATCTAATGATTATAAACCTCACTTATAGAATTTTCGAATCAATAAATTATGAAAATGGATAAGCCTTGTCAGTGCTCACATATATTTGTTGGTATCTTATTCTTTAGTACACTAATAATAGATTTTTTTACGCACAAATTATTAGTTTGACGGTTTATAACGCTTAATGACTATCTAATAATCTTACAAAGTATAAACAAATAAATAATTATATCCCAAGAGATAATCTTTAGTGTTTTGAATGGTTCCAATATAACATTTTTTCGAAAAACATTTTAACAAATAAACTTTATATTAATGTCTCATTTACAAATACATAATGTTGGTTTACGTGTCATAAAATATTTTAAAAATAAATATTATTTATTAAAATATTTATGAAAATAATATTAAAAAAATATTAAACAGTATATTATACGTAAATGTATAATATTTTGTTGTAAACTATAAACATAATATAAAACTAAATATTAAATTTTTAAAAAAAATTAATCAAATAAAATATAAAACAAAAATTTAGATTAATTAAATATTTATTAAATTTACAATTATTTACTTATTTAATAATATTATATATTCAATATATAGATAATTTTAATTCATTTGTATAAATTATATACATATTTAATTTATAATTACAAAATAAATAATTAATTATAATATCTGAAATAATAAGTTCAGGACATAAAACCTACTATCCAAAACATATCCGACATTTTATTATATTAGATATTAATAAAATCAATAATAATTATAATTCATAAAAAATATTATTTTGATTAATTAAAACGGGAACATAATTTTCAATATGTCAAAAAAAAAACATGCACACTATACGAAAAATACTATTAGATGCTAATATATTCACGATCAACTAACATATTTTTCAATTTTTGATAATCTTTAAATAACTAGATTTTTTTTCGAATAAATATATAATTTTGTTTCGTAACTATTCAGTGGGAATTTGGGTGATTTAAATCCTGACCATTTCTTTTCAACATTGAAACAAATTAAATTACATGCTATATAGTCAATTCTCATTTAGTTATATTTGTTTGTTGATCGGAATGTTCTATCTAATGTTCGTTTATATTTTTAGTTTTTACATCTAGATGTAACAGCATAAATGCAACTTTATTCATTTGTTCATTTGTAAAAAATAATAAAATAACCATCGCAAAATGTTTTTGTGTTATTCCATATTTAATGATTTAAATTATACTTATAAATAAAATTAATCAATTTTTTGGCAAAAAGATTTAGTTCCATGCTTTTATGCATTTTCGATTAATTCATTAAAACACTTGATGATATTTTTTGAGCTATTTTAAGATATTATTTTATTATTTTACTAAAAGAGTGATTTCAAATTTTTCAATAAAAACAATTTCAATTTTCCCACGGGAAAATGATTTCATGTTTTTAAGTTAAAACAGCATTCTACATTTTTCAGATAAAAACAATATTTCCAATCTTCCTACAAAAACCATGATTTCACATTTATTTTTCAAAAACATGATTTTGCATTTTCTCAAAATCACAAATGATTTTACCAAAAACAAAATTTTCTGTGTTCTCACCGAAAATACAATTCTCTATTTTTCACCAAAAACACAATTACGCAATTTTACATTTTCTCATCAAAACCATGAAATCAAGTTTTCATCAAAGTGTGATTCCACATTTTTTCATAAAAACTTTGGTTATACGTTTTCATCAAAAATATAATTTTACATTTTTCTATCGAAAATTTGATTCCACATTTCTATCCATAAACATAATTTTATGTTTTTGTACCATAAACACGATTTGATGTTTTACCATCAAAAATATGATTCTATGTTTTTCCATCAAAAACACGAGTCAACATTTTTCCTTCAAAATATGATTTTATATTTTTTCATCAAAACCCGGAATCCAAAAACGTGATTTGAAATCACGTATATTCCTTGTTTTTCTATCAAAAACATAATTTTACGTTTTTCACCAATAATTATATGGTTTTCATGCACCAAATATGTGATTTCATGTTTTTCCGTCTAATATGTGATTTCATGTTTTTCCGTCTAATATGTGATTTCACGTTTTTTGCTAAAAATATGAGTCGATCTTTTGTTGCAAAGCTGTGATTTCATATATTTTTTTTTTTTGCTAAATCGTAATTTTGTGATTTGTTCGAAACAAACAATTTCATATTTTCTCATGGTTTCATATTTTTCATGGAAAAACACAATATTATATTTTGCCTAAAAAATACCAAACCACATTTTTACTGTAATTCATGAAGTTAGAGACAACCAAGATTGAATATGCAATTTTAGCTCCTCTTCTATCTATTGACATCGAGGATTTAGAATTTTTGTAGTCTAGGTTTTTTAAGATAAATAGATTTAAAATAGTAATATAAGTGTTTCTGCATAATTGACACAAGTATTGTTTAAGCATCCATTGTTTGTGACCAAAAAAAAAAGCATCCATTGTTTAAACATATAAGTATTGTATTGATGATATTCAACAAAAATGTTGGCTCGCATTTAATGAATATGCATAAACAAGTTTTTAACGGCCAACTATAATGTGTTTTTCAAAGCCATCAGAAAAATATGTTACTTTAGCAACCATTTTTTTAACGAGAAAACTCACCACTTTTCTATATTATCAACGAGATGTAGGAGGTCTAAGAATGCAAATCTGGTACAATATCTTTGTTTTTTTCACAAGCTACCCATTGCTCAAATAACACTACAAAATTCTGGATGTAATGAGAAGAAACCTCTATAGATATCCCGCAAAGCAAGAAGATATATAGTTTCATGTTGCAGTTTGAGGATCTATCCAACTCCAATCCGATCTTCAAATTTCCAAGAGCCATCGAAATAATAAGTGAATGAAGATTGTACCAAATATTATGAATCTTGGATCTCCAAAGTTGATACCTTCCAACGCATTAGATGCGTACTAAACCTCACATTCCCTTCATACTTTAGCCATAATATTTATAGCAATTCATTCTATAACATTATATACTTTGGCGGTTTTTATTTTCTAGATGAACCATATGATATGTAGGTAATTTCGATGATCGCGGTTTATTTGTAACTCATATAAAATACACCATAATAAATATTCAAAATTTCCGAAATAATTATCTAATGGAATAGTACTGGAGACAATTAGTATGTTTGATAAAATCCAAATCTAACGTATAAATCGACAAATAAAAAATAAGTGATTTATATTTTCCATCTCATCACCAGAACTCACATATCTTCGTTGAACTCACATGTTAACTCTGCTATTTGAAAATCCATTTCCAACCATATGATTTCTCATTATACTAATAATGTTCAAAATTTTCACTAAAGAATGCTCTTTTAATACTATGGCCAAACTGGCCCTACAAAATTTTCATCTTGCCCCTTTTATTAAATATACTAAACCCTCCAACTTTATAGACTAGTTTAAAAAAAACAAATACATTACACGAAAATTCATACACAACAAAGTGTATAATATAATCTATTAATAAGTGCTTAGAAGCGGCTCCCTACTTAATTACAGTAATTAGCCTTTTCATATAATTAACAGCAAGAAACAAGAAACATTGCTTTTGAGGGAACATCGCAAGAGATCGAGTGTTAAAAAAAAAAAGAAGAAGAAACTTTCCCATTAAACGACGAACAAATTTCGACTTTACTAATGTTTTCTTTCCCCTTTTTTCTTCATTCACCTGAAGAAAAAAATACCTTAAAGAACGAGAGAAAGACACAAAAGCAGCTATATTTTGTTTCTTTAATCGATTAAATCTCTTCTTCTTTCTTCTCTCTTTCTGACATTTATTGGATCCGATCTAAAACGAACTTGTTAAAGAAAATAAGAGATTTTTTCGATCGACTTCATAAACTGGTTTTCACTCTTCTTCTAGTGAGAAATAATTTCTTCAAGGCAACGACTGATTTGTCTATGATCAGGTTTCGTTTCTTTCCTCTTCTTCTTTCTTTTGTTCATGCAAATTTTCTGGGAATCGAAAAAAACTTTCGCGGGAAATACAAAGTCGAAACCTTTTCTTTCTTATCTTTCTTTCTCTCTGCATTTTCTCGGCGGTTACTTAGAATTGTTCGTTGATTGCGTTTAAGCAACACCTAATCATTGATGAAACTGAGAATTTGGGTTGATTAAGACGAATCATGTTATCGTGTTACCGTAATCTTTGCTGGGTTTTCTTTATCTGAATATTCTAATCGATTTTTTCGCTTTCTTCTTTCTTCGGTTTTAAACAACAGAAAAAAGAGAGAAACTAAAAGCAACTTTTTTTTACAATAATCAAAAAAGTTCTTCTTTTTCAGGAATTGTGTCGAACACCTTCTTCAATGGATTCAACTATCGATTGCGTTGGTTCATCGTCCAAAACCAGAAACCCACAAGCTAAATCTAAAGGTTCAGTTAAATCCTTTTCAATCGAATCCAGAGATGGAGGAGGTACCAAAAAACCGGAACCGCCATTGAAGACGATAGAAACAGAAACTTCCCTTGAAGTTTCAGAAAGTTCTGAGACATCTGTTTCTGCTGAATCTCAAACACCAATCTCGATTATACGGATGAAGAAACAATCGGAGCCGAGGTTTTACCCAAGCCCAACGAATACTTTCTACACAGCACCACTCTACACAGAAGCCAAACAGAGTTTCACGAGCACAGAAGTCAGCGAAAGCGCAAGTACAAGCACAATCGGCGTAGGCGGAATAGATCTGGAGAAGACGGGAATAATGACATACAGAGGAAGCACAGGAAGTGATGTAAGCGACGAGAGCAGCTCAAGCGGTTTGAGCAACGCAGCTCACAAGCCGCATAGAGCTAATAACGACAAGCGATGGGTAGCGATTCAGGAGGTTCGATCTCGAGTCGGGTCGTCTCTAGAGGCTAAAGATTTCAAATTGATGAGACGGCTCGGAGGAGGCGATATTGGGAATGTCTTCTTAGCGGAGCTGATAGGAACGGGAGCGAGTTTCGCCGTGAAAGTTATGGAGAAAGCAGCGATTGCGGCGAGGAAGAAGCTTGTTAGGGCTCAAACTGAGAGAGAGATACTCCAATCGTTAGACCATCCGTTTTTGCCTACGCTTTACTCGCATTTCGAAACAGAGAATCATTCGTGTCTGGTTATGGAATTTTGTCCCGGCGGTGATTTACATTCTCTCCGGCAAAAACAGCCCGGGAAATACTTCCCTGAGCACGCTGCTAGGTTAAAACAAAAACTCAACAAAGCGTCTGCGATTTCCCCGTTAATATTTATCTATTGCTGAAAGTTGTGATTTTTTATGTAGATTTTATGTTGCTGAAGTTCTTCTCGCCATGGAGTATCTACATATGCTTGGGATCATATACAGAGATCTTAAGCCTGAGAATGTTTTAGTTCGTGAAGATGGACACATAATGCTATCAGATTTTGACCTCTCCTTGAGATGTGCAGTCTCTCCGACACTAGTACGGTTCGCAGCAACCACAACGCTTGACTCCAAAAGCTCAAGCTACTGCATCCAGCCGACATGTGTAGACCAACCAAGCTGTGTTATTCAGCCGGATTGTATCCAGCCCATGTGTTTCACTCCTCGGTTCTTGTCTAAGAGCAAGAAGAACAAGAAGAAACAGAATGACACAACCCGCCAAGTCAGACCGCTTCCCGAGCTGATTGCTGAACCGACTAGTGCACGGTCAATGTCCTTTGTTGGGACACATGAGTACTTAGCGCCAGAGATTATCAAAGGAGAAGGTCACGGAAGCGCGGTTGACTGGTGGACTTTTGGGATTTTCCTTTATGAGCTTCTGTTCGGGAAAACACCATTTAAAGGAGACGGTAATCGAGCAACCCTGTTTAATGTCGTAGGACAGCCTTTGCGGTTTCCCGAGAACCCAAGTGTGAGCTTTGCAGCTAGAGACTTGATAAGAGGATTGCTAGTGAAAGAGCCACAGCATCGGTTGGCTTATAGGAGAGGAGCCACAGAGATTAAGCAACATCCATTTTTCCAGAGCGTGAATTGGGCTTTGATCAGATGCACCAGTCCACCTCAGATTCCTCATCCGGTTAAAGCCATGGATCATCATGGTCACAGTCTTCGTCATGGACATGATAAGCCACCAACTGTTGATGTGAAGCCTTCTGGTAATTATTTAGAAATTGATTTCTTCTGATTTCTCTGTCCTTTTTTTTTGGTTCCTCTCATTTTGGTTTCTATCTTCTTCAGGCGTGTTATGACTTTGCTTTAGGGGTTTGCTAGATTTTGTTGTGTTGTGTTTTTTTTTTTCTTACCAAAGATTTGATTGTGTTAAGGTTGTACTTAGTTTTCCAATATTCAAAACAATGTTTCCTTTAATGCAACTATGGATATGTAAATTTAATCTTAGGTTATACTTAGCATTTTACAATCTTTGGATACTTATATTCGCCTTTAACATGACATTTATAGTTTTGGAATAGGATAAAGAGTATCATAATTCTGTTAGATGTGACAAAAAAAAAAAATTGATATCAGGTATTATTATCTTTTAATTCTTGCCCTTATCCACGTTATTACATGATTACCTATTTTTAGTTCTTTGTATATTATGTTATGAACAATTTTTTAAAATAACATATTTTAAATTTTTGTTTTAAAATAATATTATTAATTTAATTTTTTTAATAATAATAGAATTTAAAATTAAATTATATTAATTTTTTTATTAATATAAAAAATTAAATGTTAAATTGGAAAAAGTAATATAACTAATATGTTTCAATTTTATGTATAATTTATTTAAAATAAAAAATTATTTTTACATAATTTTTTATATAGTTATTTGTATTATTTTTGAAATTATAATTTTATAATAATAGATTTTTTTAAATGCTTAAAATATTATTATATTCTTTACATATGTTATATTTATATGTATTTTGAAAGAATTCAATTCAAAACAAGACATTTAATAGAAAGTAACAAATGGGTTAGTGATTGCATATTTTTATATACGAAAATGTTAGACATTCGTATGAAAGCGTTAGATTATTAGATCAATTTCCTCTTTGAAATTTATGTTGTAATTTATTATTATGGCTAAAAAATCGAGTCATAGTGTTACAACATATTTTTCATGTAAAGAGAGTGATCGTGATTTTCAATTATTCAAACAATATTTCCATCTTCTCAAATTTAGGAATGTTCACTCATCTTTTAAAAAAAACTTAATATTTGTCTAATTTTAAATATAATTAGGACTTAGAAAACATTCCGTGGTTGATTGTTTCTTTTTTTCTTGATTAAATTTTTGTTTTATATTGTTTAATTTTAAAATATTCTTTAAATTTTTAGATTCCTATTTGTGAAATCTTATAACTTTTTCCTTTTGATTATCTTATATTTTTTGTAAAAATGTTTTCGTCCTATTAGGCAATATATATTTTCATTAATAAGTATTTTTGCATTTGATATATAATTTTTTCTATTATTTTATTTTGTAATTTTTAGATTTCGGATTATGTTATTTTGTAACTAACCATGGGAATGTTTTGGTTTGGTAGTAATATAAAATTTTATGATGATTAGTTAGAGTTTCTATTGTTATTCATCTGTATTTTATTATTTAGTATCTTTATATGTGTTTATTATTTAGTGGCTTTAATAATAATTTTTATTTTGGTAGTTGTAATTGATGTGTTAGGTAATGATATCTGCTTTTCTACTATGTACAAATTTTTTTTTCATGGTCTCATATAATAATGAAAAGGTTTAACTCTGTGTTTTTTATCTAAAAAATCACGGTTAGATGATTTTTGGAGTATCCATTTATTCATTTATAACATAAATAAGAAATAGATGGGAAAATTTTAAAACGTTGTTTTTCCGTTAAATATTTTGTTTGTTATCATTGTATTTTATTATAATTTACATATTGTTTATAAAATTTTATGTCAATAATATTTTCTTTTTATTCAATCACACAAAAAATTAGAAAGTAAATAATGAATTTCTAACATAAACCTTGATATTTTTTAAAGCTGATGTGCCATACATATTGGATATTTTTTGGTATACAATCATACAATAATACAATCGTGGTTGGTATATGTGAGTACGTGATAGAGTATTGATATCAAATCTTCTTCTGAATGTTTGTAAGCATATTGAACATTTTTTTTGTTTTCTCATCATACTAGCGGATCCAAAGAGATATTTAGTATAAAGCATTACAAAAATTTATTTACTATAGGGTATTGAAACAAATATTTAATTAAATTTTTCTAAAACAGTTAAACAAAAAATTATTAATATGGAGCATTTGCCATAGTATCCATGTACATAGATTCATCTCTGTCTCATCATGTGTTGCAACTCTTTTGTTAAGTAGGTGATAACTTTAACATGACATTATAAAAATATTAGAGACATATCTATTTGTTGAGAAGAATAATATTTTCTACATATGAATAAATATGATTAATATTTTCTTTTTTAAAAAATCTTTATCAAAATTATCAAAAATGATGAAAAAAAGTTTTTGATATCATAATTAATTTTTAAAAAATTATATACAATATTTATGATTGAGGATGAGACAATTAATGTTTTATAAGTTGATAATTAAAATTTATTATTACTATGTTTTGATTGTTTTTATGTGAGGAATATCTAATCTTCAAATATGTGAGTTTGATTGATGAATGGCAGATTGTGGTAAAGTGGGTCGTTGGAGCTAACTTTTAATGGGATTCAGAATTATAGATCCCTTGTTATAAGCTTATCATAGTGACCAATTAAAAAAGTAAAAAAAGACCAAAACAGAAATATGGCAATGGAAAATCTCGTCGGTGAGGTAACAACCCAAAAGAATGATATAGGTGAAACCCATTTACTTCTGATTTAGGTAAGATATAACATAATCTTTCTAAATAAATTAACCCTAATAACATAAGAGTAATACAACAAAATAATATAAATTAAAATTTTAAAATAACATATAAAATTTAACTAAGTAACATATAAATTTTGCTTTCTTTTGTTCTGAAAAAACATAAACCCCTAAAAAAGGAAACTTTTAAATTCATACAAATCTTTAACCGAACGAACACGATTACACGAATCATCAAACTTTGACTATTTCTTCAGCCAAACGAACACGAATCATCAAATCTTGACTAATTCTTCAACTGGGTTTTATTTTTCTTCCTTCAGTTCTACTGTCAACTTCAGTTCCTCTTCTCTTCTTCTTCATCTTCATCTCTTTCTCTCTCTCTTTTATATCTCTATCGCTCTCTCAAATTCTTACCTTTTTCCGTGCAACTTTTTTTCTATTACAGAACAAACAATTTTGTTTCTTTTTGTAGTTGACGAATTCTGATTGTCGTGTTTTTCTTATGGGTTTCTTTTAGCTATTCTGTGTTTTCTATTTATGGGAATCCTTGATTTCGTTTATATTTTCCAAAACAAAATCATCATGTTTCTTGTCTGATTGTATCATTCCATAGTTTTATTCAACCCAAAATCATTGATCAATCAAAAGGGCCCAGCTAGGGTTTTGTGCACGAAAGGAAAAAAAATCTCAATTTTGTCAGTTTTGTTTGTGGAAAAATGGGATCTGGAAGTGGGTTTTACTCAAACGAGTTTGAATTGGATCCTAAATGGCTCGTTGATCCTCGTCATCTCTTTGTTGGTCCGAAGATCGGTGAAGGTGCTCATGCCAAAGTTTATGAGGGAAAGTAAGCTTTGACTTCTAATCTACTCAACTTTATGATCCAAATAGTTAAGAAAACAACAGTTAAATTGTCTCTTAATCCATAATCATTGCTTGCTAGAGAAATTTCAGAACTTTGGTTCATTGCATAGAACTATTCCTGAATTATTGTGTCTAAATAAGTACTTGGTCTTGAACAAAGTTAACTCTATGCGTATGTGAAGCACAAGTGAAACCTTTCATCGGATGATATTATATATATTCTGTGCATATCTGTTTCAGTTTTGATTACTGAGTTAAAAGGATCAAAGATTATGTTTACATTTGTCTAAATCAGTTACTCATTAGGCTTGTCGGTTTAATCTTTGTATGATTCCTTTATGTTTTGGTTAGTGTTCTTTGGGGTAAAACTATCCCAGAATAACCGGTTTCGTGTACATTCTCTGCTTCTGCAGACGTTTGAAGGTTGAGAAGTGTTTGAATAGATTGAAAATGTATTTTATTACTTTAGGTACAGAAACCAGACAGTGGCAATTAAGATTATCAAAAGAGGAGAATCCCCTGAAGAGATTGCCAAGAGAGATAACCGGTTTGCGAGAGAGATTGCTATGTTGTCTAAAGTCCAACACAAGAATTTGGTTAAGGTTTCACCCTTTTTTCTCTTCTCCAACTCTGTTCATTTGGCTAACCGAGTATCGGGTTAAAAACATTTGGAAATCGATTTTGTGTAGTTCATTGGAGCGTGTAAAGAACCAATGATGGTTATAGTTACCGAGCTTCTACTTGGTGGTACATTGCGCAAATATCTAGTGAGCTTACGACCAAAATGTTTAGACATACGTTTGGCTGTAGCATTTGCTCTTGATATTGCTCGCGCAATGGAATGTTTACATTCCCACGGAATCATTCACCGCGATCTCAAACCAGGTAATTGTGAAAAACCAAACTGCAATTTCTAAGCATGTATGGTAAAACTTATGGTTTTATTGCATTTGCAGAGAATTTGATCTTATCAGCAGATCATAAGACTGTAAAACTTGCTGATTTTGGTTTAGCTAGAGAAGAATCATTAACAGAGATGATGACTGCAGAGACTGGTACATACCGATGGATGGCTCCCGAGGTTCTTTCTTAACTACTAAACCCGAAAAAAGAGACTAATTTTCCTTTTCTAAATCGGAATTCTCTTGGTGAATGAATGAAACAGCTTTACAGTACGGTTACCTTAAGGCACGGAGAGAAGAAACACTATAACCATAAAGTAGATGCTTACAGCTTCGCCATTGTCTTGTGGGAACTCATTCTCAACAAGTTACCATTTGAAGGCATGTCAAATCTACAAGCAGCCTATGCAGCTGCATTCAAGGTAAAATAACTCAGCTTTCAATTAAACCGAACCAAATCCTTTGATATGATCCAAATTCTCATATTGAACACTCCATCTCCACTATATGTTCTCTTCTTTCTGCATTTGATCTGTTAGAACTTGAGGCCGAGTGCAGAAGATTTGCCAGATGATCTAGCGATGATTGTTACATCATGCTGGAAAGAAGACCCTAACGAAAGGCCGAATTTCACAGAGATAATTCAAATGCTTCTCCGTTACCTTACCATTGTCTCGCCGCCACAAATCGTTCCTCCTCCTACTAGACGAGTTTTCTCATCGGAAAATGTAGTTTTGTCACCGGAATCTCCTGGAACTTGCTCTCTTATGGATGTCAGAGACAAAGGCGATGTTTCTGATCAGACCATTAATACTACTGATTCATCAGACAAACAAACAAAAAGAGGCTTCTTCTGCTGCTCATAGATGATCGATTTTAATATTTTTGTTGTAATTTGTAAAGGAAACAGAGAGAAAGTGTTTATGAAAATGATAATTTGATAATTAACTTTAGAATTTAGATCACAGTTAAAAAAAAAACCATTGAACCTTGAAATTATTCGTACGTTTTGTTAATGTATTTAATATTGGCATTAAATCATTAAAATTTTCAAAAACAATTACGCCGTTGCCGGGGATCGAACCCGGGTCACCCGGGTGACAGGCGGGAATACTTACCACTATACTACAACGACTTTGTTGTTCATGGTAGAGAATTTATTTTAATTAAACTATGGTTTACTCGTGACAAATTTATCAACCTCTCATTCGAAAAATTAAGATCAATTGCTGAGATACTTGATCACCAAAAATTCACTTCAAACTCTAATTTTCAGCGATCTCCTCTATTTATAATAATATTTTGGTTAACTACCTAAAATAACAATTTGGTCAATTCATAAAAATAACATTATTAAAAAATTTTGTTCTAAATATAATATTATTAATTTAAATTTTCAAAAATAACACAAATTTAATATTAAAATACATCTAAATTTATTGTTAATGAAATTAAATTCTAAATTAGAAAAAAATGAATCCAAATATAATGTTTTAAATTTATTTATAATTTATTTATAGTAAATATGTATTTTTATAAAATAATTTGTGTTATTTTTGGAATTTTAATTTTAAAGTGATAAATTTAAAACAAAAAATGCTATTTTAATATATTACTCTAACAGTTTCTAAATTTTTTTCTTCTGAAAATACCATTATTAATTTAAGTTTTTAATAATATCACAAATTTAAATTTAAAATACATTAAAATTTTATTTTAATAGAATAATTAAATTTTAAATTGAAAAATGAAACAAATATAATATTTTAAATTTATGTATGATTTATTTATAATAAATAAGTATTTATTTGAGTAATACCGTAAAATAGCATATTTTAAAGTTTTTGTTTCAAACTTAACACTTTAAACTTAAAATTATAAAAATAACATAAATTATTTTCTAAAAATACATTAAAATATTATATTTGGTTTTTTCTAATTTATAATTTATTTATTTTATTAAAAAGAAGTTTTAAGGTATTTTAATATTAAATTTGTGTTAATTTTAGAAATTTAAACTAATAATGTTATATTTGAAACAAAATTTTTAAAAAATGATATTTTTATCAATTGTTTTAAATGTTATTAAATAATTTGCTATTTTTGAATTTCAATTTTAAAGTGTTAGATTTGGAATTTTTTTTAAAAATTTTTATTTTATAGTATTAGTCTAATGTATTTTCACTTTCAGTAATACTTTAAAATATCATTTTTAAAAGTTTTTGTTCCAAATCTATGAGCATAAAATTAAATTCAAAACATAACACAAAATTTTTCCATAAAAATAGGTTTTTATTATAAATAAAATTTAAAACATTATATTTAAGTGTATTTTCTAATTTAAAATTTATTTTTTTATTAAAATATTTAATTTTAAATTTGTATTATTATTATAAATTTAAATTAATGATACTATTTGTACAAAAAAAATTTAAAATATATTATTTTAAAAAATTTATTTTTCACTTTTTCTCCTAATTAAAATATTATATAATCTAAATAAAAAAAATCAACAAAAAAAAATCGTCAAAATTAGCTTTCTCTTCCCCCGCACCTCCCTCATCCACTTGTTGCTTCTTTTCAAATATTGTCAGGTCCACCATCACCCTCAAACTTCCAGTGGTTTTTTCAGTTTATTTTTTTTTCTCTATTTCGTGCATCTTATACTCGAAATTTGTTTTACAAGACCTTAATTTTTGTTATTCAATTTGGTGACTCAAATTAGAATTTCAATTTGGAGCTTTTTGTAATTTTGCAATAAATTTTTGAATAATCAAAGAATATGTGTACATATTAAAATTGTTTTCGAAGTCTAAGAACAAGTTACTTTGGTCAACTGTAGATTTGTACATATTGAAGCGATCTCCATCGAACTAGTTAACTTGGTATACTTGGTTCCATAAATTAACTTCACTGATTTGGGTATAATTCATATAACTCATACAACTTATTTGTAATATATAATTAAATAAATTTATATTGAAAAAAATATTCAAAAATTATATAATATTGTTTATTAGTAAAAATAAATTAAATATTTATATAATCATAATTTTTATTTAAAATTATTTTTAATATTAATTTTTGTATATATAAATTAAGGAAATAAAAATAATTATTTTTCTGAATTTAATATTATTTTTTTATTAGTTAATAAAATATATTAATTTTCTAACCAAATTAATAAAAATAACATATATTATAATTATTTTATTTTAGTAAATTAAATCAATTTATATATTTAACAGATGAGCATGTCATTTTTGTTAATAACACATCGCAATAAAATATTTTTCAAATAATATATTAGAAATTATATTTTTTTAACTAATTATGTTTTTCAATACGTAATCATAGATATTGATTATAAAGACTATTATTCAAATAATGGAGTTAAAGTACAATGGAATCTAGATTAAACTCACAAATATATTATAGTGATAAAAGAATTTATTCTAGTTTAGTTGGTATAGTATACAAGAAAATTATACGACAAAGCTGAAATTAAATTATATTTTATTTGCAGCCGCAGAATGTAAAAAAAAAAAGAGCTCTCTTTAATTTTAGATGATGAAAAAGTGTTTGGATATACAAAATACCGTACAAAAATGATTTGTATGCGGAGGTCATCGAAGGTGTTGTGCAAAATCAAAACTGTAAGACATATTCAAAAGAAGTTGACGATATTATGATTTCTCGTAACACCTAATCTTAGTTATGGAAACCCATGTCATGGCTATGAAAGGGATACATGCAGCCAGTAAATCCAACGACAGTGATGAAGATGATGACGACTGGGAATTGGATTCTGAGGATGGTGAAATCCCAAGGAGATTTAATAGAGATCAAATCCAAGAAGGGAGAGGATTTTAAGAAAAGAAGTCCCGATCCTCGACCTCGAGCGAGGAATGATGACAGATGTGTTGAGTAATCTTGATAACAACAATGTGGGATTCAGAAGATGAAGTAGATGCACCGACTATTTATATTTCGAGCAGCAACGACGGGGACGAAGATGGAAACAGGACAACATCAGCACCTAAACAACTGAGATTCAAGAACAATGGTTCAAGAGATGGTATCAACAATTCAAAGAAAATGGGAAATAAGATGGATGAGGATTGAGATAATGATTAGAAACGAAGAACATGAGATCACAGGGAAGGCTAATCTTTCTATTGTTAGGTTCAGTTTTTGATAGGCCAAAGTTCTGTTCTTTTCATTTGTAATTCAGATTCTGGTTTTGAAGATTTGCAGGAAAACCAAGAAAAAAACACAGTAAATTTCAGCATTTTATGGGTTAATAATATTCCCTAATTGCTTAACAAGCTCGTAGAAGTAGACTTTTGAGATTGGCTGTATCACATTATATAACAACACAGCTTAAACTTGGAAAGAACAAAACATTTGCAGACAAGACATGGAAGCAAGAAGCTCATGCTATGTGATATTGAATCAAAAATGAGCAAGTGTAAAGAAAAATTAGCTAGCTAGATAGATGCAATCTGGAAAAGAATGAAGTAACTGATATAAAATTAAACTTAGAACAATGAACCATGAAGAAAATGTTATATAAACAAATGGATCCTGAAACTGCTATAACTACTAAATATGCCTCAGACAGCAACATCACTTCCCATTGTTGTGAAAAAAAAAACCTGGGAAGTGTTGTACAGTTTTAACCCAAAATAAACTCCTTTTTCCTCACTCTCCTTCAAAAGAAACTGATGGAAAAAATTCTTCAGAACCCAATAACTGACTTCTGGTGATATATCAAACACAATCATTGCGTTTTCTTTTTCTTTATGCCTTTTCACTGTGTTTTCATCATATAAACCCAGTCTGTCTTTCTCTTATGCAATTACCAGGCAATAAGTATTTGTACTGCTCGGCGTTATCCAGTAGGTAAGAAGGAAGATGAACCGCTGAGTAAGACCGAGGTACAGGTCCCATTTTGCCAATAATTTCCTTGAATGTGTATTCCTCAGGTAACATATCAAACAAATCCGTTCCTTTGCATATAACATCTTGAATCCTCCTCGGATTCAGGTAATGACAGAATCTGACACGGTCAGAGTGACTGTAAGCTTTCATCTTGAATATAAACTCGCTTATATAACGAAAACAGAAGCTGCAGTGCCATCCTGAATCTGCTAACATAACATTGCTCTGTCGGAAATGAGCATACCGAGTTTTCCCTGGACTGTAACGGTGTATAGATGCTCTCCAGCTCTTGCTATCGACATAGTATTCAAAAGAATATAAGTAATTCTTTAGCTGAAGATGAAGAATCGGAGGAATATCATCACACCATCTCAGAAGATTGATAGTGTGAGCACTCGGGATCTCATCAACATCCGACATTATCAACAAATCATCCTCTTCAATGCCAGCAATTCTAAGAAGCTGATCCAATGCAACCCGCTGATAGGCTTCTTCCACAAATGGATTCTCGCCTTTCCTAAACCGTCCTCCAATGGTTCCATAGGTTAGCCGTGACTCCACAAAGCTAAACTTATCCTTATTGCTCTTGAAAACCAAAGGTTTGGGCAAACCAGTGAAAGTCGAGTTTGATTCAAGAAGCACAAACTGTGTCACATAAGGATAAAGCTCTTTCCAACGAACCATTAATAGATCCTTCTCGTTACTGAACAAAACTGCATCAAAAACCCGTCTTGGAGATTCTCTGATTTCCCATCCGTGAAGACTGCAAAGAGATTCCATTGTTACATTCTCATTGTAGTAATGAGGAATTGTCTGAAACTGCTTTGGAGGCGATTCCCAGAGTGGTCTGAAGAAATAAGTAAACTTTTGGCCATGCAAATAGATTGCGAAGATACCAAATGGCATCAACACAAAGAAGAACAAGTAAGTTCTCAGGTCGAAACCTCGAAGAACACATTTAAGCCTTGAGATTGTTGCAGCTGCTTTTGATCCCTGTTGCCAAAAAAAAGAGAAAATTTTACAAAACAATTCATAAGATGAAACGAAATAACAAAATTTTGATGAAAATATCAAAGCTGGAAAAATTCAAAGATCTTTTCAAGCAACAGAAACAATCTGGGCAATTAAAACTTCATACAAAAACAAAGCTTTCAGATATTCTTATCAAGGATTCGTTACAATTGATGCAAACAATTTTCAATGTTCGATAATCGGAGCAAAGATGGATTTTTCAAAGTGTGAAAGATTAAAAAAACACAAACTTCAGAGATTAAAAAATAGCAACAAAAGTTTTACAGAACTCGATTTCAAAAACACAAACTTCACCCCAAAAAAAAATTAATTTAATTTCGAGGGTGAAAGATTTTTAAAAAAGCAATCAGAAATAAACCTGTCCACAAACATCTTCGCAAATATCATCCGTCTTCTTCGAATTGTAGTATCCATCGGACATGATTTGAGTGCGAGAACAATGGATGATTCCTCTAATGTAAACGTTAAAACCCCAAATTAAATACCCACGAAAAAAGAAAAATCAGAGGGTAAAATGAGAAAAACAAAACCAGAAACGGAAATCAATCGAAGTCCTATAAAGAATAGAATCTCGTAATCCAAAGAAACAAAAAAGGCAAATAAAATTCACTAAGTTTCGTTTTTAACTTCTCCACACGAAAAAAACAAAAAAATATTATTACAACAGAAAAAAATAATTTGGAGTTATAAAGGTTTCGACTTTTCGTGGAAACAGTCTGTTTCAGCGTCAGATTTTTTAAAAACGCGTTAAAACCGTTGGATTAGTCTAGATTTCGTAAGAATCCTACGGTTGATATTTAATTTGACGCGTGGGTTTGCGCAAACATGAGTCGACAATTTGTTTTTTTTTTTATTTAGATCGATTAGACGAATTAATAACAATAAATTTATTTATATTTATACTTTTTAGGTTTTTTAATTATATAAACTTTATTTTATTACATAAACTAGATAAATTTTATAAATTATTAATATTATACAAATTTCGATAATATTTATATATTAAATCGTTATTAAACCTTATTTTAATTCAAAAATCTGATGTTAATTTTGAAATAAATAATATTAAAATCAAAATTTTGAATTAAAACCAAAATTTAATAACAATTTTTAACATGTAAATAATCTATGAAATTTGTGTAGATTACGAAAGAAAAAAACAGTTTATGTAGCTAAAAGAAAATCTAAAAAATACGGGTAAAAATAGTTTTATTCGCATAAGTTAATGACTTTTTTTTGCCAGTTGTGTAGTAAAATAGTCCAAATTATTCTTTTTATTTTTGGTTCAGCACAAACCTAAATTCCAAAGGCAAAAATCCTAGTGTTACCAAGAATGTATAAATACATTTTTCCTAGGTAATAAGATGTAATCCTGAAAAAATCTTAAAAAAGAAATCATGCCGTGAGCAAAAAAGAGAAAATTAAAGAGAGAGTTTTAATATTTTGGTTTGTATTGTAACTTTTATAACTGTTTTTTTTTTTAAATTGTTATATTGTAAAAACTTTATCAGAATTATAGTATAAGTTTGTAAGAAACAGATCATAACCGAAAAATACATTAAATCAAATTGTATGTTATTATTTATAAACAATATTTACTAATAACAAAGATAATTAGAAAAGATAGTAAAATACTAAACACCAGTACGCATAATTAGTGACGATAATTAGTTCGTACGCATTTTTCTTTTACAATTTTATCTCAAGAAAACGACATAATTTTCTCTTTGACGAAAAAAACGATATAATTTTCTGTTTCTAGAAAAAGTCACAGCTTTGATTTTACTTACATGTCAATGAGATTGAGTCGTGGTGTCAGGTGTGATAGTGGTAACTGGTAAATGGTACGGTACGGGTTGAACACACTGAGACTAACCGTTATCTTCAAATTAGTTACACCTAAATCACATCGTTATTTGGGTATGTACCGTTGAACTAATAATCGTTGAGAAACCGACACATGTCATTTCTCCAATTGACATATATATATATATATTTTCTTTAAATATTAACTATCTTTTTAGACTAATTATTTATAAGTATCTACAAGATTTTAAGATTATTTGTCTTATTATATTTTTAAAAAGTTGACACATAATTTATTAAATTAAAGATTAATACTTTAAAATAGTACATTCTAATTTTTTTTTTAAATCTAGCATACTAAAATTAAAATTCCAAAAATAACACAAATAATTATATAAAAAATATTTATTTATTCTAAATAAATTATACATAAACTTAAAACATTATATTTAGGTTCATTGTTTCCAATTAGATTTAATTTTTTCTATTAAAATATAGTTTTAATATATTTTAATCTTAAATTTGTGATATTATTGGAAATTTAAACTAATGATGTTATTTTTGAAATAAAAACTTAAAAATATGATATTTTAAAGAATTACCCTAATTTTTTAAAAAAATACTCTTATAAATCTAAATCTTATAAATCTAAATCTAAGATGATTATTAGTTTACAAAATGAATTTTTTTTTTTTATAAAATTAATATTCTCGTTATTTAGGTGGACATATATACACAAAGTGAATAACTTTTTTTAATAGTTTGTGAAATTAAATATTAAATTCATCTTTAAATTTAAAAGATACATATTTATCAAATGAGATATGAATGTATTATATATTATGACAATGTATTACATATATTGGTATTTATATATTTTATAAACTCTATGTTAAAATTGTATATGAAATTGATATATCAATAATAAGTAAAAGTTAAAATGACACATCTAACACTTTTTACAAATTTCACTTTATAGTTAATATTGAAAAGATAAAATAAAATAGTTTTAACATTTATAAATTTAGTTTTATAGCATAACCGATTAGATTAATAAAATATAAATGAAAAAACTATATAACCGATCAACTAATATTCAAAGAGTTTACAATTATAAATCTTTCTATTTAAATGTTTTATGCAAAAAAATTATGAAAATCTGACATGTGTCATTTCTCAAATTGACACATATATTTATATATAATTTTTACTAAATATCTATTTTAGATAGCAACTAAACAATAAAAGAATATTATGGTCTAAGTCCAAAAGATTTATTTAGAATATTTACTAGTGAATTTAAAAATGGGTGCAGACAAATTTCTCAGACTCATATATTAAAAAAAGTGTCAAAACTTGAGGATAAGTCTGTTACATATTTCTTTAAAGGTTGGCAAAATCAAAGATAGGAAAACACCAAAATATGAAATATTATATTGATTGAAAGATTATTTGTCATATTTACATAGTGATTTTTTAGAAAGGATTTATTAGTATTTTTAGAGTTATTGAGTAAAATAAAATAAATAAATAAACAAACTTGAGAAAATAGATGGAGATTGCTCTCAAAATTCGACCAAACTTAATAAAGGTTTGAGCTGGAATGTTAAACCTTTGTTCAAGTGAAAAAAATATCTTACGTGATGTCATAATGCAAGAACTTTAATTTTAGTAGATTTTTCTAGTTTGAGTGGAATTGAGAGATGGTTTTTTTTATCACATCGGCTCGGTACAATATTCCAATTTATTTATACGAATATTTAACATCTTCGTATGAGAGATGGTGAAGTCGAATTTTACACTTCCGATATTAACGTAGAGGTGGTACAACCATTATCTTATTTACTACTCCCGAATTGAGAGATGATTTATGTTTTAAATATTGTATTAATAAAGTTAATTTTAAGTATTAGAACAATTATGGACCAAATGGTCTAAACTCTAACATATAAAGTGAAAATAGTCTACATCTCTAATTAATTAATTGAAAATCATTATTAGAAAACAACATTATCTTTTATCACTATGATGTGTTAAAACATATAACCATATTTAAATTAATAAAATAATTACAATATATACAACTTATATTAAGAATTAGTATGTTTTATGAAATTAACTAAAACTAACTATTTATTTCAAACAAATAATCTTTTTATTTTCCTAAATTATATATATAAAAATTTATAAATAGTTAAATAATCAACTGCAACGTGTTAATATATGTTATAAATTTGATATTTTAAAACCTGAGTAGTTGTTATTTAAGTAAAAAAAATTATCGTTTCTATTATTTTACGACTGAAATATATTTTTTTATAAAAATAATCAATTGTTTAAATAGAATAAAAACTATCATTACATTGAAAATAATAATCAATATTTTTTTTTGTAGATATAATCGGGTTTTAAATTCCAAATAATAATATTTTGCAAGTAAATATAATAGATTTTATAACTAAAACTATATTATAAATTTTTTTGTCACTGGGCCACAACGGTACGACCCAATAAACCAACATTTTTATACGAATATTTAACACCCTCATATGAAGAAAGGTGGAATCGAAATATATATCTCTGAGAATCTGAGATGCACATAGAAGTATACAATGACTAATCCAATTATTTTTCTCCAACTATATTATATTTATTTAATAATTATTTTATTATGCTCATGACACAAGTATAAATCTAGTAAATGTGGGGAGCAGTAAGTGATCTAATGGTTGTACCAGTTCTACGTCTATCACAAAGCTGTGGAGTTCGACTCCATCTACCCTCATATAAAAATGTTAAATATTCGTATAAAAATATTTAGAAATTGGCTGGCCCGTTGTGGTGGAGCGACAAAAAAAAATCTAGTAAGTGCTTTACCACAAATAGTGTGTCACCAATTTATATAATTTATATTAAATAAATAAATCAACCATTAATACATACAAAACGATCTTATCATTTTGACAAGGATTCGAATATGGAAATCCACCAAACTAAATATCACACATATATTTGTGTGGTACAAAGTTTTTAATTAAAAAAAGTTGAATATGTGCAAAAGACATGTGTGGATGCTTACAACCTAACTGATGAAAAAGAAAAGGCATAGAATCAATCTAAATAATCCAATTACATGAATACACACAACACATGTTGATGATGTAACTTTGATATTTTGTATTATTTTGAAATTGTATCTTAATAATAATAATAATAATAATAATAAAGAGCTTCAAAGACGTGCAAAGATGTGATACCACTCATATTGAATTTATTTAGATTCATTTTTCAAAGCATATTCCTTTATTCCTAAATATTAGTTGTAATTGTTAATTTCATAACTATGATTGGCGTCAAAAGAATTTCCTTTAATGTGTGAAAATTGAATTGGTCTTGGCTCTTATATGAAGCTAAAATTTTTAAAGAAAGGCACACCTAAAAACATTTAAGATATAATACCAAACATATATTAAATTAGTTTTTTACCTCATTTAAAATAAAATAATTATTAAATAAATATAATATAATTTTAATTATAAAATTAATTATAATTATTTGTCAAATATCAAATTTAAAATCTAATTATGTATATAAATAATATTGATTGTTATTTATAATTTAATGATCATTTTTATTTTGTTTGGATGATCGATGATTTATATAAAAATATGTTTATTAAAAAGGATCATTTTTACTTAAATAATAAATAAGTATGATTTAAAAAAATTAAATTATTGCATATGGTAATTGAATAAATCTATTTTTATATGAATGATGGTTATTCTATTTTATTTTTAAATAATTAAACATAAAATGATATGAAGAAAATAAGGACTAAAAATAAATAATATGATATATCTGAATTTAAATATTATTTATTCAAAGTGACTGACTAAAATTTATTTTTCTATAGTTATTTATAAATTTTTGTAGGTGTAAGTTTATGAAGGAAAGATAGATTTCTGTGAAATTAATAATTATCATTTAGTTAGTTTAATATAAATAGCTAGTAATTTCAATCCAATTATCTATTTATTCTTGTAAATAACAAGTTAGGTTAATATATTATAGCTATTAGACTTTATCAACTTCTCAATATAGTTTTACTTATGAATAATTTCATATAATTTAAATGAAACGATATATATTAATATTTATACGTGTGAAGTAAGAGAAGACTTATCTATAAAGTATAGAAACAAACAGAACCAATTTACTAAATATGTCAAGTAAAATCAATTTGTAATTGTTAACATTTTATCATAATTTTATGCAAATAACATTAGAATTGAGTTTCAAGTTGTCATACAATAACATCACTAAATACAAACAATTATGTTATTAATTCCAAATAGAATGAAATCATTAACGATACAAAACACTACAAATTACATAAATTAACCATTATTTATGTTAGACTATCTTATATCCTTCCAAATCGACTATAATAAAAAGATTAAATGTCGACATAAACATAGACTTTAACTTGACTAAGTTAAACAAAAGTTTCGAAACTCAAAATACTAAGGACGTGTTCTTATTCGATCAATGTCATATGTGTTAGTTTATTGAAGTGAGTGTAACATTTTAACTTAAGTTTTTATTTGATTGGTTCAATTCAAATTTTTTTATTCTGACCATTGAATTTTTATTGACCAGCTAGTTGAGTCATGTTTGTTTATTTGTTTTTATATTTAGATATGCAAATATTGATATTTAATCACCAAACCGAACCGACTAAACACAACCAATCCAAACCCAACCAGAATTTATGCATAAATCGTTTGATTACGTTTTTCTTCAACCAAACATCAATAATTGTTGGAGGGTAGTTTCGCATTCCCAACATCGAATTCAGTCCAAAACGAAATCGATCCAATATTTTGGATACGTAACTTTCTGGTACGGACTATCTCCACCATTTTGGAGAAACCAAAGAAATTTTTCAAAAACGTCCGATTTCATTAGATATCTAGATGTCTCGGTGTTAGATGTCACGAAATAGCATTTATGAGCAGATGTGGCTTTTAATACAAAGATCACACGGATTTAGAATATATAAAATGAAGGGTTATTGGTATTAAACGAGGATCCACCAATTAAAAGAAAAATTATTAAATAGTTTGTTGAATTGACCTTCACCCCAATCTACATATTAATATTAGTTGAATTAAAAGAGAGACTATTTTGTAACCATTATCGTATTTATTGAATCTAAGTTGAATTATCTAAGTTTTGATAAGAAAATCTAAGTTCAACAATAATGATTCTTTTTAACTATTAACCAAATGAACAAACAAATGACTAATTGAGATCAAGTTTATATATTCTATATTTTATGTATATTGCACTGTTTTTCGGCGACAATTATAATTTCTTCCCTAATCCTAAATTATTATATAGAAAATTTATAAGATTAATTTAGATGTATATTTAAAAAATTTAAATTGAAAAAGCTAAGTCATGTTATATTTAATTTTTTTATTTAATTAAAAAAAGGGTTTTTTTCAAAACTATATCATTTTCTCGACAAAATCAAATGATATTTTTCCAAAAAAAATACAAAATAACGTTTTTATCAAGACTGTAAATTTTTTTTTTTTACTAAAACTGTAAAATAATTTTTATCATCAAAACCAAAAATGTTATACTTTTGTTAAAACAAAGTTAAGAAGATATGGATTTTGTTTTTTTTTTCTTAAAAAAAAAATCTTGTTTGTTTGCTTGTCGCCGCTGTCGCCTGGGTCTATGGTCAACACTGCACATACGACTGTGACATATATTATTCGTTTGTGTGCCGCCGGCGGTTGCGGTTTCGGCTGCAGTTGATCACAGATTTTTAATCGAACCGCTGTGTTAACCAGCGGTTAACAAATTGCGGCGTAGGACACAACAAGTATAACGAGATTGGCAATTAAACAAACAATAATCTACCACAGCCGCAAGAAGTTGCGATATACAAACGAACATCACTAAAATAGTTTTGGCATTTCTTAACCTTATTTTTGGAATAATTACAAAAAGTATAACGAGAGATAATTCAAAATTAGAATATGTACACCAATTCAGGGCACAAATCAATAGGAAATGGGAGGAGGTGGAAACAGAAAAATGTTTCTAAAGAGTCAAATTTCTTTCAGTATGGATTTTGTTCTTGACTATGTTTTATGCATTTGTTAATTTCTTATTGTTGCACCTTCTGATTATCAGGAGTTTGTTATTGATGTTATTGTGTTATGCTATTCTTCAGCTTATAGTTTTGTTGTCTGTCCACGTTCAATGTGCCTTAGAAACTCCTTCTTGGTGCTCTAACGCTAATCGATCATGCAAGGACACAAAAGACTGAAGTCCATGCAGCTCTTATGAACTCCGGCTTACTCTTTCGTGAAGCTGAAAATATTACTTTTCTTTTGAGTTTGCTGGTTAAAGTTTTCTCTAAATTTTTTAATATAAGATATATTTATGTTTTGTTTGTAGTGTGTATCATTTGGTTTGTTTCCAAATGAACTTTTGGGAAGTTCTCGTGTTAAACCATTTTTTTATTTACTCGTTTGGTATGTATATATCGCAAAACATCGTATTCTTTTAGATGAAATAAGTTTTGTACCACGATGAACTACATGCCCGTTAATACCATTTTTGAAAGTTCTCTCAAACATCTCTGACGTAGCATTTGGTAGAAGATCTATTGCAAATGTTTTCGACCCCAAATTTCGGATATTTTCTTCGGACGGAAGCAATGACGACATCAAAACCATTTTATCGGTCATATCAAAATCATCGCATCGATGATCCAAGATGTTTCAACCAATAGACGAGACACACATCGTGTGGATTTTTTTTATCGGGTGAACCTCAATAACAAACATTGAAAAAGTGGATAAAAAGCATGTTTACAACTGCATGACATATACTACCGAATCCGATCATAGCAGTAATAATACACCGAATCTAATCAGAATTCTATAATTAAGCGTGATTGGACGAAAGTAATATTGGGATGGGTGATTTCTTGAAAAGTTTTTGTGTTGTACTTCTTTTTTATTTAGTCGGTTTTTGTGTTTATTAGAAAAAATAGTATTTTTGAAATATTATAAGTTTAGCAACGCGAATAACTACACAGTGGAGTGTGGCGGGAGGAAGAAGATTTTTATGTTTGATATTACTTGAAGATGTGGTCATTTTCGAATTTGAAATTCATCTATTAGATTGTTGTTTTGTGAGATTGAATTGTTTGTTTCTTTTTGTGAATATTCACTAAATAACTGCTTTGATGTTTTTGTTTCTGCTTGTGCTAGTTTACATTTTTAATCTTTTATTTTAAAACAAATGTAAAGATTAAAAATATGGACAATTGACAAAAATAATATGTTTTAATTTTTTTGTTCTAAACGTAACACATAATTAATTTAAATTTTTTTAAATATCATAAATTTAATATTAAAATATTTTAAATTAATTTTTAATTAAAAAATTAAATTTTAAATTGAAAAAAAAACTCAAATATAATATTTTAATTATATTTATAATTCAGTTATGCTAAATATATATTTTCAGAGAATAATCAGTGATATTTTTAAAATTTTAAATTTAAAATAATAAATTTGAAATAAAAATTTTAAAATATGTTATTTTAATATATTATTTAATAATTATAGATATATTATAAATAACAAATCGATATTTTTCACCTTGTTTAATAGAATAAAATCAAAATGTGTAGGTTTTTGTTTCTCCAATGTAATCGGTTAAATAAGATGTGTTTGTTACACTTTTTACAAAATTGATATAAGTAAAACCCAAAATATGTTTTACATATTCTCTTCCAAAACTCTATATAACAATAATATGATTGATCAGAAAGCACAAAAACGAGACTAGAAGAGAGAAGTAAACAAAGAGGTTAATGAAATCTCTTCTTCTGACCAGACCGAAGAAAACAATTTGTTTTCAAACAGAAACACGAAATCAAAGCACAGTTCCGACACCAAATTTGTACAGGGAAGACCAAAGAGAGTGGAAGTTAAAACTGAAGAGACATTTTCTTTGTTAAGAATGAATTTACCCGTGAAGCCGCGACGATGCATTCTTGTGAGCAGATGCTTCAAAATAAGCTTTTTCTGCATTATCCAATCTATCTTGAAACATTGTCCACTCTCTCCTGCACCTCTCTCTTACCTGTGAATGAAGATAAAAGTTCAGATATATCGAATCCGTTATAAGTTAAGATATGAATGCGAGAGGATCCTAATCTATAACAGAAGGATTGAAGAAAGGACTATGGGGTAAGTGGATTCGTGCATTCGATATTTACCCCTTCCCATGGTTGTTTCCCTCTCTCTGGTTGTCCCTGTCAGATTTTAGATGCACAGAGAGGTTAAAAATTTGTTCAATGGCAGTCCACAAAACAAAGCAAAGCGGGACTTGAGAACGTACTTGGTTCCCGAGTGATGGAACACCTTGATGAATAATCCATTGAGCATCTACAACTCCGATTTTCTCATGTGCATTCTGTAAGGCGAGTAAGATTAATGAGCATATAAAGCGAATGCTTATATAATCCTTCAGAGAGAGAGAGAGAGAGAGATCTAAATGTGTATATGGGTGTGTTAAAAGGAAGTGAAATTGCAAACCTGAACACATTTCCGAACCGCAAAGTCCAGACCCCATCCATGAACCAAATCGTTCTGCAGTTACAAGGTTACAAATTGGAATATGGTGAAGGGAATGATTTTGTAAGTCGCTTAACTAAAGAATTAAAAATACAGTTCTTTTACATACCTGAATCATATGCCACACACAGCGCCATGCCTTACGGGAGAAAACAGGAGCCATAATCTCGACGAATCTGTTTGTGGTTTACATAATGATGAAAATATTCACTTTCTATGCAAATCAATCTTTTCGAGTTAATCAGTTATGAAATACAAAAGCAAGTATATTGATAGGTAAGCAAAGTAGCATACGCTGCACAAGGGGGTAAATTTGGATCACTGCACCATCCATTCCTCTCCTCAGCATGCCTGCAAGAAAGCATGAGAGGAGATATGGAGTAAGCGCAAACTGTTTAATATGATTAATTAGAGCGGTGGTAGAAAAGGAACTTTATTATCTGTATCTTATGTACTAACTTGTGGACTTCAGTGTCGTCTCTTTTCTTTGTCATCTCCCATGTGAGCCCTTCATAGGGCTCTAACCCAGGCTGTGAGATTTCCAAACCATGTTTCCTCACCACCGCCAAATATCTGTCAACAAAATTCAATATTCACAACTTGGAAAGGCCATTTTATAGAAGTCAAAGCTTCAAAAACATACTTTTCAGAATCAAAGTGTTCCACACCAAGATCCTCGTCCCATATGAAGATATATTCATAAGGGGCAACTATATCGGGATGAAGAAATCTCTTGGCATACCACCTTCAGGCAAAATCATAGCTTGTTAAGTAAACTTGTCTGTACATAGAAACTCCTACTAGGAGAAAGATTGGCGTTCCTACTTAGGAAATTAGCTTGCTTACCATTTCGTTTGTTTCCGGATGCTCACATGAATGGCTCGCTTGGACCATTCAAATTCTTCCCATTCACTTGCCCGGCCATCATAGTGAAACAGCATTATAGTGAATTTATCTGAGAACTGAGAAATGTAAAGTTAAGCAATGAGAAGGAAAGAAGACAAAAAGTATGGGAGGAAGGATACCTTCTTTAATGCAGCCTCTATATTTTTCCTTTGATCATAACCAACCGTAAATGTTACTAAATATCGCTGCTTGATTATTAAATCCTGCATGTCATACCAACGAAATGTGACATGATCTTGAAGCCATACCAATGTACTAACTGCTGGTGTATTCAATTTTATAAACCTCATTAGGATCACCCCACAACCGACGAAGGTAAAAGTCTGATTCAGGCGTGACTATATCTGGGGGTAGCCTCTCAGCACCACGAGGGTTAGTAGGAACCCATATCTGCAATAGCTTGATAATTGTATGATAGGCATTTTACCAAAACATAGAAAATCAAATAAGCAACGAAGCAGCTAATCCAACCTTAGTGTCATTATAGTTATAGGGGGGATCCGGGATGTCTTTCTTGAGTTTGAGGCTCTTTGTGGAAGACCATGCACCAAATAGTCTTTGTCTGGATAAGTCTGAGTACTTATCCTCAATATATGCAAGATCAATCGAAGGAAACAACGTGGATGGAAAATTCATCTGACCGTTTTAAAACACAAAGAGGAAAACCATTACAGCGTGCAAGCAATAACAAAAGACACATAAACAACTTTAAAATGAATGGAAAAAGGTCTACACATACGGCACAATTGAAATTTCATCTTTACCTTAGTTAATGTAAGAGCTGGAAAGGTAATACCCATAAGAAAACCAACTATAACCCCAAACAAAGATGTCAATAGAAGCTTCATCATTTGACTGGGCCTTCTCATATTTCCTCTGTATCCCCCAAAAAAATAGTTTGCTACATATATAGATATATTAACTGTGAGCAGTTCAAACAAAAAATGAACAAAAGCACCTATCACAATACATACTTACAGGTTGTTTATCTGATATCTATTGTCTATGGAGGTGAAAAGTTGTGATACAAAGATTCCTTGACTTTCGTCACAATTGCATCCTTCGATGCTTCTAACTAGAAACAGAAACAAAGAAGGAGCAGAGTAAGACATTATGATCAACTTAAGAACAATACTTCAGGATCTTGGGAAACAAAAAAGTGCTGAGTAAAGCTATATTCAATACTATGAGCAATCCACAGAGTGGAACTTCAATATTCCTTAGCTAATCCACAGAGTGGAACTTCAATATTCCTTAGCTAATCCACAATAGCATCGCCTAAGAATTAGCTTTCCCCAGCAGAATCAATAAACCCAATTGACCTATATCAATTGATAGATATCACTTTTTCGATTCTTGACAACAATTATAAATCAAACGTTGCAAAACTAAAAAAAACGTAATAAAATTTTGCTTTTCCTTTCCATTATTCAGTCAGATTTTCAATCATGAACTATAAATTCTGCTTACTGTAACAATTTTTCCCTTCCACCGATGAACACTGCAACATAATAACATACAACAATCCAATAATACCGGAAGGAAGAAAGGAAAACAGTTTTTGGTTCTGTCTGACTATTGACGACAGAGAAACAGCTAAATTCAGAATCGGACCATTCGTAACGAAGCGAAAACAGATTCTCCTTCAACATTTCGAAACCTTCATCTTTGAAATTGGAAAGGGTACAAGCTTTGTCGAAATTACTTCAAGAAACCGGAAAATCGGAGACACAAAGCGAAAAGCACCTCGAAATTTTGTAAATCTTTGACCAAAATTGTCTGTTGCAAACTTGGCATCATAGATAAAATTGAACTCCCAAAATTTTATTTATCAATCAAAGGCCCAGTAAAGGCTTAATATATCTAAATTGGGCCTGCCATTAAGATGACATAAGGAGTTATCCACATAACAGTTAAACAGATAAAATTAAGTTAAATGACAGATAAAAAAAGATTAATTATGGTTTTGCAAAATTCAAAAAGGAGAGTTATGTTCAACTATGTCTAAAAATCAAGATTCCTATGTTTTAATTTTTTTTTCTTATCAAACACTACTATGAAGTAAAATCAAAGTTAGTATAAGGTTTTAATTGTTTGAGTCAAGTCATAGTTAAATTCATTATTTAATATTTCAAAATGAAAGTTTTTGACAAAAATAGTATTTTTTTTAGTTTTTATTTCAAATGTACCATCATTATCACTAGCTTAAATTTCTAACAATAGCATAAATATAATCTTAAAATATCTTAAAATTGCTTTTTGATAAAACAAATTAGATTTGATACTCACGCTTGCTTTACGTTAAAAAAATATTCTCAAATTATATAATTTATTAAATATAAATTAAATATTTATATAATTTTAATTTTTATTTAATTATTTTAAAGAATAATTTTTGTATATATAAATTAAGTAAAGGAAAATAATTATTTTTACAAATTTAATAGTATTTTTTGTTAGTTAATAAATATATTACTTATCTAACCAAATTAATAACAATGACAAATTATTCTAGTAAATTAAATTCATTTATATATTTATTTGAAACTTATTGTGTTGATGACACGTCAACATGATATTTTTGTTAATAACACGTTATGATAAAGTTATTTTTTTAAAATGTTGCTCAAATAATAGATTAAAAATAAATTTTAAATTAAAAAATGAAATCAAATATAATATTTTATTTTTATTTATGGTAAATGAATATTTTTTCATAAATTAATTTTTATAATATTTTAATTATATTTGTAGTTTATTTATAATAAATATATATTTTAAAAAAAAAACAATTTATTGTATTTTTAAAAATTTAAATTTATAATGTTAAATTTAGAATAAAAACTTAAAAATATTTGGTATTATTTTAATTATACAATTTTTTTTTGATATAAACATTACAATCATCAACCAATAAAAAAATATATAACGTATATTCAAATCTCATATTAAAATAGAAAAGATTGCATTTCTTTTCATTGGTTTAGGTCGAAAACATGTATTCGTATACTCGATCTATAGATGAGTATTGCTTACCGTCTAAAGGGACGGTGCCACTGATTTTTAGAACAAAGGTAGCAGTAGCTAAACGCTGTCGTTGGACAATTTATGGCATTGTCAAGTAATTTAAAGAACATCAGGAGGTTAGTTTTGTCTTAGCAAAGAACGAGTTTCGACGCTAGGGTTTTGCTCAATAGGGCAAAGTATATGTTAGGTTTTTCTTTGTCGTCGCTTATCACTACTGCTGCTTCAACTGGTAAACCAAACAAACTCGTGTTCCTTTCTTACTTGTGTTCTCTTTGGTTTTTCGATCGTATCTCTCTCAGAAATCGATTGACATTGTGGTTATCGTGTTATGTTGTTACTATGATAAGACTTTACGAGATTAACATCAATTCGTTCTCTTTTTCTTTTTGTAGTTACTTGGAAGATTTAGAATACGAATTTGATCTCCAAACATGCAGAACGAAGAAGGCCAAATTACTGAACTTTACATTCCAAGGAAATGGTGAGATTATAAATAATTTACCTTTTTTCTAAAGAAGGAATCTTTAACAAGTTTCTTGTTATGATAATTGCAGCTCAGCAACTAATAGGTTGATCACTTCAAAGGATCATGCTTCTGTGCAGCTCAACATTGGTCATCTTGACGCTGATGGAATCTACACGGGTCAATTTACTACCTTAGCTTTATGCGGTTTTGTCCGTGCTCAGGTTTGTGATCTTAACTACACTAGTATATAAGAAATATACACTTTAGCCCTAATCTCATTGTGTATTAACATTTATAACTTGTCTTTGAAACTCTGTAGGGTGATGCTGACAGTGGGGTCGACAGGCTATGGCAAAAGAAGAAGGTTGAAGCCAAACAACTGTAAGATTCAGAAAATGAAAAGCTGGTTTTCTAATTTTTGAATTATGGAGATGTGAACTTGTGTTTGGTTGTTGTTTTTTTGTTTCTGCAAAAGATAAGTTTGGTTTGAAAAAGACATTGGTATTGAGATGATTTGGTTATTTATTCAAGCAAAGAACTGAAATTCTAGGAACTGTGTAGTAAATAGGTAGCAAAAATAAGAAGAAGATTGGTAAACTCGGGATGAATCAGAATGTTATTCAAGTTGGTTACTAAGTGACTAAGAACTAAGAAAGTCCATCCTTTTAGCTTAGTTTTGAGATTTGCGAACCAAGTTTGTTACTTTTGAATGTTTGTGCCGAAATAGCGGTCTGCAAATTCACCCAAGCCTGGAATCACACGCAAGTCTTCGTTGAGAGAAGCATCGATTTCTGAAGTCACAATCTTTACCATTGGAAATCTCTTGCATATCACTCGAATACCTTGAGGTGCCTGCGTATTTTCTTTGTGTTAGTAAAACATTGGTAAATTAGTTGATTAACCGAATCGACAAAGGTTTCGATTTAGGTTGTTCTTTACTGCTACAAGGTTGAGAAAGATGATATGTGATTCTGGAACTCCCTTGCTAAGAAGCAAAGATATAGCTTTCACTGCAGAGTTTCCTGTTAAACACTTTTTAATGGTTAAAGACATTTCTGTAACAGCTACAGAACAAAAATGTAACTTTTGTTTTATATGGGTTATTACGAACCTGAAGCTAGAACAGGGTCAAGGAGGAAGACATGTCTGCTTGAGATATCTTTTGGTAACTTCTCATATATTAACTGTGCAACAAACATCATTCAAATGAGAACTCATTAAGCTGGGAGGTGTGTCAGGAAATGTGTTTTCAGGCAACGGAATCAGACCTGACGACCATCGTTACCCTCTCTGTGAATGAGGATTTTACCAATCTTAATCCCGTTGCAGCAAGCTCTCAGAGCGTTTTCCATGCTTTCTCCACTGAAAATACAGAAAACATAAAGCAATGAAGTAGAGACACAAACCCGAAAACAGTAATGTCATAGAACATAGATACCTTCTGATCACTGATACGCCACACAATCTCTTGCAAAAGTCAACTCCAGTGTACACTGACCCTATTACGTTTTAAGATATGGACACTTGAGTAACGTTTTAACCTTACCTTTGTTTGAACTTCTTAGTGGTTTAGTTACCTGTTGGTGTGGTGATCTGTTTCTCTGTGAAAGGAAGATGTCCAAGTCCATGTTCCACGACCTGAGACAAACATATACAACCTCGAGTTTTAGTTTTGATCATTTTATGAAAACCTATGGTCGGGAATTAATGTTTTGGCCGCTGATTTTTACCAGTCGAATCAACCGGTCAGCATAGAAGACAAAATCGTGCTTTGTTGTATTGATGTCGCGGATAAGAGTGTGCATTCCTTTGATCTGGAATGTAGAAGATATGATGAAGATGTTTGAGTATATCTTACAGAGATTGTGTTGGCACAGCTTTGTACGTATATGTTGTACAATGAGGTCAATTGCAACATCATTGTCTCCTCCTCGCGGAATGATTATATCAGCATACTTCATTGATGGCTGGATGAATTCGTCAAAGCTCGGCTTCACAAACTTGGTATACTGAAGACATAAAATAATTCCGAAAAGAAATGATGTGATACTGAATATCTAGACACAACATTATAAATCTTCGATTAGCACAAATAGATTCAGACCTGCTCAAGCACGTTTTGTATGTTTCTTCCTCTTTCAACAGTATCACGCTGTATTCTTCTTGAGAGCCGTACATCAGCATCTGCATTTTGTGAGAACAATCTCTCAGAGATTCGAAAACAATATTGTGAAACATTGTGGCCAAAGTGATATAAACCTGTATCGACGAAGATCTTCATGTTCATAAGATCACGAACTTGAGGATCATTAAGAACCAATATACCTTCTAAGATGATTATATCCGCGGGATTAACCTGAAAGAGATTTGCACTAATATTGCTAGTGGTAATTGATAACTTTCTGTATTTCGTCAAGTAGATACTTAATACACAGTACCGGACTTGCTGATTCTATGCTCTGGTGGATTTTGAAATCATAACTTGGAATGTTTACTGGTTCGCCAGATCGTAATTTCTCCATACACGAAAGCAAAACCTCCGTATTGAATGCATCTGTGAGGTTGAATTAAACCAGAACGCAATTATAAACAAAATTCCAATCCTCAAATCAATTAAAAACGACATTTGATGGTTTGCATGCAGAGAGAAATCGATTGGATTTGTTACCAGGATGATCAAAATTATACTCGTGAACCTTCTTCAATTTTTCCGCACTAAGCGAATGATAAAACGAATCCTGCAATCAATTTGTTTAACACGAATCTTCTTCAATAATTTTCCATTCAAATCTCAAAACAAGCAGATTCGTGACGATTTGATGAAAACAGAATATGAGTTAATTACTTGATTCACAAGCACAACACGTCGATCATGTAATTGAGACATTATCATATTGCAGACAGTCGTCTTCCCGGAGGCGGTACCCCCGGCAACACCTAATGATGATGATGAAATCGACGGGAATCACTTACACCGAAGAGATCAGATATATCCATTTGAAAATCGAGGAAAAAGAGAATTTAATCGCAACTCGTACCGATTACGAAAGGCTGTTTAGGCGGAGCTGGAGCTGAAGGGAAAGCATTGTCACTGATCGAACAATAATCTCTAACGCCATTAGAGAATTTCTCCATCATCTTCTTCAATCTTAATACAATCTTAAGAGCTTACTCAGAAAAATCGAAGAGAGAAAGAAAAACTATGATGAAAAAATCATAAAATAATAGAACTTCTATATAGTAACCTCATTATATGGATAAATACAAGATCCATTAACGTATCTCTGCTTTGTATATATAGGCGCGTTTAGAGAAATTAGCGGGAAGGGATACACGTCAGGCAGATGTAAAAGCGACGCCGTATTATAAGCAATGTTCTTGACAAAACGAATCGTCTCATCGCTAGCGACGCCGTTTTACGAATCAGCACAACAACAAAAAAACCAAGTAAACTAGCTTGTTCATACACGTTAGTAATTTAAGGAAAGTTGTTTCATTCAAATCTAAAATGGACATGAGCAACAAGATTTGGATGATCCTTAAAACATGGGGAAAAAAAGAGAAGGAGAGACTGGGAAAGATGAGATCAATGCAAAAGCACAGACTTAAGAATTGAGATTCATTCATTCCTCCATAGCTTCACCAACTTCGGTACTGGGAAATATGAGATCAATGCAAAAGCACAGACTTGAGAATTGAGATTCATTCATTCCTCCATAGCTTCACCAACTTCCGTAATTTCCACTCGCTCCATCAATGGTGTGATTTTGGTTAGAAGCACCTCTGTTTCAACAATAGACAATAAACCAACAAATATGAAGTGAGAAAAAACGAGGGTTGAAACTGGAATTAATCACAGGATGTTACAAGTAGAGAAGGCTAAAGCCAAAGGCTAGTGACGCAGGTTTCTTGAGCCTTAAAGCATGTAGTGTGTTCTATAATGACTTACCGGTTTTTTTGGTAAATGAATAGCCTTTGCTGCTGACATAGGTCCTTGGGTTTGGTTCCATGTAGTTCCTGAGGTATTCCTTGTTTCCCTGTTTGCCAATACCAGTCCGGCTAATAAGCGCAAACGCAATTTGAATTGAGAAGTACAAGTGTAAAGCAAAAGAGTTTGATTAGGTGGCGAATAACTTAAATCAGCTACGTGTACATGTTTTGCAAAGGTTTTAGGACTGCATTAAAACGAATGGACCGGATGTTTTGCATATATCTAATGGCAATGATATAAAGCAGTTTATTTGGTCACTGTAATATCTATGAGATCGTAATTTTTTTAGTCAAACAAGCTAACCAAGAGGGATTTTTGCATATTAATCAAAGCTACTGGATAAACAGGGTGAAGATAAACCTTTGTGATCACGCAGATGTCCACGTTGCTACCACTGCCCAGGTCATTGAAAATGCCTGAGCATATTGCTTCAGCGACTAACTTAATTCCTTCATCCCTCTAGAGGATTTTGTAACAGGAAATTCATCAGACAGGAGAAAAAAGAAGTTATCTTGATCTCAAAGATGAATGTGTCAGCTTACTTACAGTTAGCCCTTCTTTATATTTCGCCTCAAACACGGACATTGCAGCCAGAGAACCAGAACCCATTGTAGCAAATGGTAGAGTGTCAGTTGAACCGTGTGGGTATATCTGTGTATTAGTCAAAAGTGATATAAACAACAAACAAACAAATAGTAGATACAAACCGCTGCGAATAAAACTTACAGTATGCAGATGAGGCCCAGAAATATCAACTCCACCGAGCACAAGGGCAGCTGAAACATGACCTTGATAGCTGAATGAAACTTAGGAATTTAAGTAATCTATGCTTCTTTATGATGATTAACACAAGTTTCTGGATGAGCTCAAAGAAAAGTACCTGAAAAGGTGTTTTTTGAGAAGGGTCAAAGCAGTGATAACCCGAGAGTCTCGGCCAGTCTGGTAACGATGCAACCGCAACTGTGAACTGACCATATCTGGACAGCAAAAGAAACAAGATAACTAAAGCATCAAATTTTTGTGGACCAATGCATTATGTTAAACTATGATTTCTTTGATAGAGAAAACAACTATCTGCCATGCCAAAGTTAGAGAGGAAATACCAGTTACTGCTTCAGTGTCAGCAGCAGTTCCAGCACCACAGCAATATATGTTTGGTGCCATATAGTGAATCTTCTCACAGTTCTTATCAGCAACAATGGGTCCCTCTGTTGCTCGGGTATCCGCCCCTAGTATCACACCATCCTATTTAAACCCGAATATCAAAATCAATGTTATTTAGCTTTTATAATCATTCACTAAAAAGCAATAAAAACACAACAGACAGAGCACAATGATACAAACATCTTCACATGTTTAATTACTGTGCTCTAAACTACATAGAGAGAGAGAGAGAGAGAGAGCTAAGAAAAGCACTACCACATTGGCATTAGGCAACTTGTAGATGAAACATCTAAAATGCTTTCGAATAAATGATATACCCAAAAAACGTTTTACAATATACAGCTAAACTTTCACATCAAATAGAACAATCTAATCGCTGTGTCTGCAACACTTAAAGGGCTCAGTATTAGGCATCAACTTCTGACTAATTAATTCTACGGCCATCTAGTTTTAAATTCTACACAACTAAAATCAAGTATTAACACGGTATCACTACGTCTCTGCTTATTTCTGCTTAGACTGGTAAAAGAAAGAGATCCATGACTAGTAAAAGAGAACATCTCATATTAATAAAACTATTACTATATGCAATCAATAAACCAAAACATAGAACCTACCAACAAAACAATAGGAGGAAAAAAAAAGGCATACCTTGAAAATCAAACCAACGATGGTTGTTCCAGTCTTCAAGAAAGACGGAGCCTTAAGACCCTTCTGTATAAGCATATCATTTCTCTTGCACAGATCGAAGCTAAACCCACCCTTTGGCGGAACATCTATGGCTGATTGCGACATTTTTCAAATTGACTAGTCTACAATAGCAAAAGTAACATAGCATCAAACGATTACCCTCCGACGAACTCATTTTCGTAATTGTCAGAAACAATTCGTGGTTAGGGTTGGATAATGTTCATTCAATGTCAACGAGACATAATGGTAAACTAAGAATCAGATAGTAAATACTAAATCGATGTGCGAAAAACCCAATAAAAGTACATCAAAACCCTCGGATCGAGATCATAAACAACCGTAAAATGACTCACCGGAACCGGAATAGAGAAGAGTGATTTGAAGAAGAGAGAAATGCGAGAGTTAAGAAAGGAAAGCAAAAATCCAACTAGAGAAGATAATTTCAGTTTACCTCTACGAATATTTTTGCTCGAATCGAAAATGTAAGAGCTGAAGCAAGCACACAAGTACGAAGAGTTTTCTTCTTCCCCAGTTAACCTGTAGGAGACAGACGGCAACTTACCAATTAGGGGTAGTTTGGTCTTTTACAGAGATACAGCTTTGGGTTTCAATGGGCTTATAACCTGGGCCCATTTTTCCTTATTTGAGCCATTTAACGAAACAAAATTCAAAAATAATATTTTTTTAAGTTTTTGTTGAGATATAATATTATTAGATTAAATTTTCAAAAATAACAAAAATTTAATATTAAAATATATTAAAATTTATTATTAATAAAAAATATTTTTTAATTAGAAAAAATAAACTTAAATATAATGTTTTAAGTTTATCTGTAATTTATTTATAGTAAACATATATTTTCATAAAATAATATGCTATTTTTGTAATTTTAAGTTTAAAATGCTAATTTGAAACAAAAAGTTAAAAAGTGATATTTTATGCTATTACTCAAGAAAAATATTGTGACTTTTTTATAGTATTTTTAATCTTTGAAATATAACTATTACTATTTATTATTTTTGTCAAACACAAATTTTAATTACTCCATCAATTTAATATAATTAAAATTACTGTTATTTAGTATCAAACACATTGAGAATTGCTGTTATTTTATTATCAAACACATTGCTATACAGAAAATTATGTTTAATTTTAAATTTATTTACAAACAAAACTAAAATATTCAATAAACCTAGGATTGGAAAATTAAAACAAAGATATTTATTTTTTAGTAAGATTGATAAATTTATATCACCTACACAATTACCATAATTAAATAGTTATTACTATTTCACTAGAGATTCTGAGATGTTTCCATTGGATTCTTTGATTTTTGTGTAAAACTAGAAACAAATTCTTCTTTGAGAATATGGTTTTTTCAGCTATCGATATCATAGTGAAAATTTGAGAAGTGAAACTTTGGTTTATGGATAAAATGGTACATCATAATGAAAAGCCAAACAAGTTGGATTCAACACTTTCAAGGATCAAGAAATGCAAGCGTCCGGTCCAACAATAGGTAAAGGTTAATGTTTGGGAGTGTGTTGGTCAAAACAAATGAGACTAGCCAGCCGGAAGAGTATGGGTTTTTTTAAAGAACCAAGGAGTGGTACTAATGCACAGCTGTACGTAGATCTTTTGTTGTGGTACATAACGTCGAAGAGCCAAAATTACACTGTCTAAAGTGGGCAGTGGGGTGTATGGCTACTCCTAAAGTGAACAGGATTGTGTTTGTGACAGATGCACCACTAGGAGTGATGGAAAGATTTAAAGAGTGGCCATGTTTCAAATACCACTTTAATGAGTTCGACAAAGTTGTAGAGAACCACAATGAATAAGACAAATTAGAATAACTTTTCTCATTGCTAAAAGTGACATAAGTTATTGTTTTGTTCATTCATATATGATTAATTCGATATCATTTAATGCATAAATCACACAAAAGAATTGATATCGTATAATTTTTTCTGCTGCACTTAAAAAATATATTAAAAAAATTATGGAGGTTCGAATCCAACACCTATAGAAAATGTATAACAATTCTAATCACTACATATAAAAATTTTAACTGAATATAATATCCCAAATTTTTTTATTATTTAGCGCCTAAACCATTTACTTTAGCTCAGGATCAACTCTCTATCATATGGGTGAAATTCTCATATGGTTTCAAGAGCTATTTGATAGTGAGTGGGGCCGGCCCTTAATTTAAAAAGGTCACAAAAAACAGTTTTCTATTATTTTATGAGATTATAATAATATTTAAACTGAAAAGTTTTATGAAATAGTTTATTTTTATTTGTCATTATGATATGACTATTTTTAGAATAAAAGCCAATTTTTTCATATTAATATTGACTAATGTAAACATGTATTTGTTGTGTGCGAGAGGGAGATGGCTAGCCAAAAGCTTTTGGATCTACTCTTTTTGAATTCATAGGTGGTGAGTAGTTAAATCAAACTAATCCTCGATTTTTTTATCTCTTTAAATCGATGGTAAGACAAGATCAAATTGACGGCGAGATCAAGTTCATTGTTGAAGGCAACTTCGACCATCCTCAAGGGGATCAAGAACAATTTTATTGCAACTTAGATTGTTCAAATCAATGGTGAATTAAATTCATTACAGAAAGTGATAATACTTCATTTTACTCTCCTTTAACGTTGCACATTTATTATGTCGATCTCCAAAGATTGCATATAATCCTCAAATTCAAGCACTGAGGTTGTTTTTGAATGATGGTTCGCTTAGGAATTTCAGTATTTTTGTTTATTTAATTTTAAAAAGTTTATTGAAATTCAATCGATTTAATTCAGTTTTCTAAAATTTGCATCCTTAATATATTAATTGAAAAACAGTTTAACAAAATAATTTCATGCTAACGTGTTATTAACAAAAATATCATGTTGTGTCATCATCACGATCAAAGTCAAATAAATATATAAATGTGTTTAAATTACTAAAATAATTACAATATATGCTGTTATTATTAATTTGGTTAGAAAAACAATATATTTTATTAAATTAGCCAAAACTACTATTAAATTCGTAAATAAAAATTATTTATATTTTCTAAATTTACATATAAAAATTAGTATTAAAAATAATTTTAAATAAGAATTAAAATTATATAAATATTTAATTTATATTTACTAATAAATAATATTATATAATTTGTGAATATTTTTTTTCACGATCTAGTCTAATGTTGTTTCGATTACTTTTTGTTAAAATTCATTATAATTTTTACAGAGTGTTTATACATTTTGTTTCTGTTTTTAGAAAGTATATCGATATAAGTGATTGTTGATTTAAATCAAACCAAAAACTTCGATTTTTATCTTACTTGAGTTGAAAGTTTACAGCTTTAAACCAAATGCAAATCAAATTTATTAAATTTTGATTCCTTTCGGTTTGGTTTAAATAGTTCGGTTCAACATATATACTCAAAACTCTAAATAAACTCTAAACACCTACTCCCGAAAAACAGTAGCTATATAAATAAACTTGAAGCTATGTTGATAAGACTTGTGTTTTGGTCTCTTGTGTTTCATTTAGTTATAAAGAGACATATACTTGAAAATTACATGCTTAGGCTAAGAATCATTTACAATTAGAAGAATTTTCTATATGTAGTAAGAATTGATAAAGATTAAATCCACTAAAATAATATGAACCATGCACCAATCCAATATCAGAATATATTTTACAAAACCAAATCAACTCCATACGAATTGTAATATAAACAATATTTAGATTATATGTCTCAAATATGAATAAACAAATGAGACTGTCAAAAGATAATTATCCGGACTAAAATATAGGTTTTCTCTTCAATATTTCCAACAAACGCTTCATGAATATTTGAAAAAAAGACTATCAATGTTAAAAATACGAGAATTTAAAACAGTACAAACAAATGTATATATAAGGATAATTTTCTACATTTTTAAATTTTTGTTTCAAAAATAGTATGTTTTGTTTTAGAAATAACATCATTTGTTTAAATTTTCAATAATATCACAAAATTATAATTAAAATACATTACAATTTTTTTTATTATAAAAACTTAAACCATAAATAATACTATAAAATAATATCTTTTAAAATTTTTATTCCAAATCTAATATTTTAAAATTAAAATTTCAAAATACCACAAATTATTATAAAATACTTATTTATTCTAAATAAATTATGCATAAAATTAAGCTATTATATTTGAGTTTATTTTTTCCAATTTATGGTTTAATTTTTTTTGTTAAAAAAGTTTTAATTTATTTTAATTTTAAATTTATGCTATTATTGAAAATTTAAACTAATGATTATAGTTTTGAAACAAAAACTTAAAAAGATACTATTTTAGAGAATTGTCCATAGAAAAAATGAATTTAAATATAATATTTTAAATTTATGTATAATTTGTTTAGAGTAAATAAATATTTTTATATAATAATTTATGTTATTTTCAAATTTTAATTTTACGGTGCTAGATTTGTAATAAAAACTTTAAAAGAAACTATTACTGTTTAAAATATTACTCTAAATTATAATATCAATTTTGTTTAAAGTAAAATATAAATGATTTCATGATTTTCTTAATATAAATTGAACCTGGAGTATTTATTACAGTGAAATCATGTTTTCTACTGATTCTTGAAAATTGAAATTACCATCACCACATATTCTCTCTTTTACTAACAAAAGATCAAACCATTCAAATTTTAAGACAAATTTTCCGAATGACTCGGTCAACTAAAACTTCGGTCAAATCTGTAAATTACCTATAAATTAAAATTCACTTCCTCGTTAATTTCTCCATAATCATTCATTTCTTCCCTTTAATCTTTTTTTCTCAATTACCATAAAACAACTAAAGAGACACAAAAACATAAAGTAATTACTTCATTAATTACAACAAAAAAACTCGCATTCACACACAAATCACATAATAAACACAAAATGACAATGACACTTAAGCTGCTATCTCTCGTCGTCGCCGCCTTGGCCGTAACCGCAGTTTTCGCCGCCGATCCTCCAACACCAGCAGGCGCGCCGAAATCCAACGGCAACAAAAACGCAACCACTCCTTCTCCAGCCACCGCGAAATCCCCAAAATCATCAGCCTCCACCCCAACCTCGCCACCTACAGCTGCTGCACCGACCACCTCCAAGAAAAACTCAACCGCAACTCCAACCGCTTCCCCATCTTCAGGTGGAGGCGCCACCGCTAAGCCTCCAAAATCTTCTTCCGCCAAAACTCCGGCTTCAAGTCCCGACTCAAACTCCGACGATTCCTCCGAAGGTCCCACCAGCTCGTCCGAAGCACCCAGCACCTCATCTCCACCATCTCCGACTCCAGACATGTCTCCCTCGTCGGACGAAGGAGCCACAAGTGACGGTCCCTCGTCGGAAGAAGCTTCACCTCCGACCGCAAGAGCCTCATCGCTTGCGATCTCTGTCTCTGGCGTTGTTGTAGTCACCGTTGCATGGCTCTTTTTCATATAATCGAACTATCATTTATTTCTGAGATGTTTTATATAATTACATTTAAGACTTATTGTTACACTTTTGCTAATTAATTTCTTTTTTTCTTCATTAAAAAAGTTTGCACTCCGATCCAATTTTTTCAACACGTTAAAAATGTTAGGATTTGATTATTAATTTGTGTTATTTATATCAATAACCATAAATTTCTTATGGTTATATGTAAATTTAAATCCATGTCTCATCATCCTTGGCACAATTTTAGACTAAAAACAAACAATTCATTAAAAATTAACTAAACCATAACCTAATAATAGTTAAACCCATTTTTATACTTAGAAAAAAAAACAGCTCATGAACTCAAATATAGATTAAAAAAAACTAACCTTTAATAGCAATTTCACCTAATTAGAACTTAACTAATTAAAATACAGTTCATCTTCTTTACAAATTTAAAATTTCCAAGCTCCACTTCTATTCACTTCAATTCCCCTTTGAATGTTTAATCGATCTTCTCTGTAAAACAAACAGAGAATCATCGATTAAACAATATAATGACGAGTAATTTCTTCATCGTATTCCTTCTCGTAATTCTAACAATCGTTAATGGAACTTTATCAGCAGATACTGAAAAATCTTCATCACAAACTCTTGTTGATAACAAATCACCCGATAACTCTACAAAGAGGTTGATAGATAGTCTTGGTCCATCTCAAGATTATCCTGATTATGAAATCCCTAAAGAACTTGCACCCGATGGTGTCATGGTGGTGGAAGATTACAAGCCTATTAGCCCCAGTTTCGGACAAGAAAATACTAATTCTCTTGCGCAACCGGAAGCAGATATGAATGTCAAAACCTCGTCACATAGCTCTGCTGGCTGTAGATCTTCTTCACCCGTTTTCTTGGCAGTTATCGTTGCTGTCGTAGCAGGAGGAGCCAACTTATTTTTCATTTGAAATGGAGATGATTGGATTAATACTATTGAATCTGCATCGTGAGATATTCTGTATTATTATGTAACGTCAACTTTGATTGTGTATTGGGTTTTTCTCAACTCTATAGATTGTCATAGATAATTGATCAAATATGATGAATAATCAATCGATATTTGTTATCTGCAGTTATTATCGTTACGGCAATTATGATGAAATATTCCACAAATAACAATTCCAATGTTTTATCTTTGTTAGTATTAAAATGATGTACTACTGAACGGTACGTTATAATTTATTGAGTAATATTTTTAAAATAACATATTTTTTAATTTTTGTTCAAATTTATCATTCTATAAAACTTCAAAATATCATAAATTATTTTATGAAAATACATATTTATCATAAATAAACTACAAATATAATTAAAATATTAAATTTGAGTTTTCCCCTAATTTAAGATTTAATTTTTTTTACTAAAATAAAATTTCAAATATTTTAATATTAAATCCTTAATATATTTTTGAGGATTATTTTAAAAAATAACCATATTCTGAAGTGTTATTAACAGAAATATCATGATGACGTGTTATCATCACAACAAATTTCAAATAAATATATAAATGAGTTTAAGTTAATAGAATATGGTTAGAGAATTAATATATTTTATTAAATTAACTAGTAAAACTATTAAATTCATAAAAACAGTTAATTTCTTTCCTTAATTTACATATACAAAAATTAATATTAAAAATAATTTTAAATAAAAGTTAAAATTATATAAATATTTAATTTATATTTACTAATAAACAATATTATAAAATTTGTGAATATGTTTCCCACAGATAGCATGAATATAAATATAGTTTGTGTTATTTTTAAAAATTTGAGTTAATAGCGCTATATTTGGAAGAAATACTTAAAAGAATGATGTTTTTATCAATTGCCTTAATTTATATAACAAAAATAAAATAAAAAAGTGCATATCGAATTTTACCGAAACATCAAATTAATCACGAAAGTTAACAAACATTTTTGGCAAAGTTTTATATAATTCTAACATGAATTTAATACCCACCAAGTGTTCTATACATAATGAATTAAAGTTATTTATTGTAATATGAATACTATTAAACTGTATTTGTTTGGTCCACACATAATGACATTTGTTAGATTGTCTTTTTTTCATATAATGACATTGATTTTTCTTAAGGAAAAAAATTCCAAAACGTACGTGTGTGTAACACAAAAGTTACAACTATGTATTTGTCTACACAAAACAAAACTGAAGTCATTGTTGAGAACAACATATTGTTACTCAACAGGACAAGAAGAAAGTACAATCCGAGAAAATGTAAACAACAATCTGTTTAACATTTGAACTTGTTGCCGACAAATTTCCTTCAAGTGGTTGGCTGAACAAAATCTTTCTAGACAACACTTTATTTACTACAAAAGTATGAATTTTTCACAGAAAAATTTTTACTGAAAAAATTTGGCAGAAAATACTTTCCATTTTTATGGAATTTTCACCGGTGAACAAATGGTTAAAAAATGGTTAGTAATTTTCCATCAAATAGTGGTTAGTAATTTTCCACCAAATAATTTTAGGAAGATTTACTAAAATAACCTAATAAATATTAAAAATTATCAAAATAACCTATTTAAAATTTTGTAGATTTTTATAAAATAGTTTTCCTATTTTATCCTCAATCATATTGGTTATATTTATCTATAAATAATATTTAATTTATATTCATATTTTACGGATTATTTTCATGAATATTATGAAATTCAATATTTAAAATTCAAATTTTTATTAATATATTTGAATAAATTTTTACCTGAAAAAATAAACTAACTATAATATTACATCTAACAATTTAAAGTTTCGTATTTGTATTTATATTACGAATATTCTAGAAAATAATATCATTTAAAAGCACATTGAAGTGATTTAACATTCACTAAAAATTTATAAACTATAAACTATTTGAATAAAGGTTCACAAAAATAAAAATACAACAAAATATTATAATTAAATAATTCCATGGATAGCGTGGGTCAATTTCTACATTTATTATACAAAATTTTCTATAACGGTAAACCAACAACAATTCAAATAGTCACAAATAATATTTTGTTTATTACAATAAGTTAATTAATTTTAATTATTAAATTACATATAAACCAATCTTTGTAGAACAACAAAAAATATCTTAAATCAATCTATTAGAAACAAAGCAGTATTTGATATTGTGTTAGAAAGATAAAAATGTTATTAATATATAGTTTTTCTATGCCTAAAAGAATTATCTTCTTGAGTTATTTCATAAATGAAGAAAAAATTAATATTTAGTAATAAACGTACAATTCAATAGATAATTCTCTAAAATATCATATTTTTAAATTTTTGTTTCAAAAATAACATTTTCAGTAACAAAATAAATTTAAGATTAAAATATATTAAAATATCATTTTAATAAAAAATTAAATCTTAAATTGGAAAAAGAATCTAAATATAATGTTTTAAGTTTATGTATAATTTATTTAGAGTAAATAAATATTTTAACGTAATTATTTGTATTATTTTTAGAATTTTAATTTGAGAATGCTAGATTTGGAACAAAAGTTTTAAAAAGTGCAAGGATTAGTCAAAATATTATATAACAAAAATTCATTAATAATTTAACTATGCAAATATTTACAATCAATGTTTCTTTAAATTTATAGTTAATTATTAAAAATTGAATAGAAAATGTTTAAAATCAATGGTTGTGGGAACAGTAAAAATACATAAAACATAAACTATTTTTTTTCTTCACTAAAACATCAATCTATTAAAAATACAAAAAATATTATGTAATATATATATATATATATATATATCATGGCCAGTTGCTTTTATGATCATTTATTAATTATGCATTTTAGTGATAGAGGATAGTTCTTCTTCTTGTGCTCCTATTATTCATTACAGCCAATAAAGTAAAGCCACGTGTTAGGTGATTCTGTAAGCTTCCCGAGACGAGCACGCGCCTTGGAAATATCCAGTGGTGTGCTCGCTGTGATTAACCTAAGTTGGTATCCATAATGAACGGTCACCATGTCTCAAGCGTTACTTGTTCAAAAGATCTACGGCTCTTCGACGTAGATGAATCTGAGCCTCACAATTACAAATATGCACACATATGTGATCTCGTGTGTATATATAAAGTTAGGGCTATTAGAAATTAATTATCTAGTGGAAAAATATAAACACGTAAACTAATTTTCAGCCATTTTTCGCATTGTTTCTCTCACTGTGTTTCTCCGAGAAAATGGCATCCGGTTTGATCGGACGATTGGTTAAAGCAAAACCTTCAAGATTAGCCGCGGCTGCGAGGTTAATCCCGGCGCGATCGACGGCTTCTGTAGCAGAGGCGGAATCAAAAGCGTCAGCTGGTGGCGGCGGCGGCGGCGGCGGAAAATCGAACTTGAAGACTTTTCAGATCTACCGATGGAATCCCGATAATCCTGGGAAGCCTCAGCTTCAGGATTACCAGATCAATCTAAAGGATTGTGGTCCGATGGTTTTAGATGCTTTGATTAAAATAAAAAACGAGATGGATCCGTCGCTTACGTTCCGTCGTTCGTGCCGTGAAGGGATCTGTGGTTCGTGTGCTATGAACATTGACGGATGCAACGGACTCGCGTGTCTAACGAAGATTCGAGATGAATCGTCGGAGACAACAATCACTCCGTTGCCTCATATGTTCGTGATTAAGGATCTAGTGGTGGATATGACCAATTTTTACAATCAGTACAAGAGTATTGAGCCGTGGTTGAAGAGGAAGAATCCACCGTCTGTTCCTGGGAAAGAGATTCTACAGAGCAAGAAAGATAGGGCTAAGCTTGATGGGATGTATGAGTGTATTCTGTGTGCTTGCTGTAGCACATCTTGTCCTAGTTATTGGTGGAATCCTGAATCTTACCTTGGCCCAGCCGCTTTGCTACACGCCAACAGGTAAAATGAAAAAAAGAAGAAGATTTTATTGATAATTGTTTGGAGAATTGCTGGTTGAAAGTAAACGTAAAAAGCTTGCATTTTAGGGAATTGGGTTGCAAATCGTGAGACTAGAACCTTCAATCTTAGAAACTGCTTTGAGAATTTGCGTGGATGATTATTTTGTGAAGTTCCTTTCTTTTACTTCCCTTCACAAACTCATGTTGAGAAGATTCGTATATCTTGTTGGTAGCTGCATTGATTCCACTTATATGGTTCTTCACCTCTGTTTCGCTGTTAGTTGCATTGATTCTACTTATAATGATCTTCACGTCTTCCAGTCTCATCTCTCTGTAGAAACCTCGCATGCTCAATGTTTAGGTTTTGGAAGCTGATCCGAGTGAAATCATTAGATAAATTTTGATCTTTCAATGTGTTTGTAATAGATAATTGTTCACATATGCAGGTGGATAAGTGACAGTCGAGATGAGTACACTAAGGAAAGACTTGAGGCTATTGACGACGAGTTCAAGCTATACCGTTGTCATACAATCTTGAACTGTGCTCGTGCCTGTCCAAAGGGTTTGAATCCAGGGAAACAGATTCAACACATCAAGCAACTTCAGCATTAAACAGCTTATATAAGCTTGTACGGATCTCGTTGGTAAACTTATCAGCCGCTTACGCGTTTGAAGCTAATAATTTCACAAAATCTTCGGATTTTCAATTTATTGTTGTATTTGTTATTGCCAAATAGTGAGTATGAAAAAACTCTTTTGCATCAAGTAGATGAATTTTGTGGTTGTACCCTGCTGAAAAAAAACAATTTCCCTTAAAAATTAATAAAACTCAGAAAACTCAAATCCCCTCTAATTGGCGATTGTATTTAATACATTGCAATTATATTAGAGTTAATAACATAGATATATCAAAACTTTTCAAAAATTAGCGAAATAATCAATACTTTCAAAAAACTAAAATCACTGTAAAACCCTTCGTAGTTGCCATCTCATTTCGACAATCGCTGACATGAACAGTGCAAAAGCTGACGGAAGTATGTGACTGTTCACCGAAGGCGATATCTGAGAAGATTTCGCTGACAGTCGCATTTAATGAAGGATTTTTTATAGATTCTGAAATATATATCGGTGGTGTATGTATACATTATGTGAGAAGTTACCAGAGTATATAAGGGTCTATCTACAGAAAAAAGCCATTGTTATCTGAAGTAAAGATCTTTAAAAGTTTATGAGTTAGAAAGTAGGAAAAATATCGAGATCTACAATATTTTGCAAATCGGTAGGTGGTTGGAGGTAATATTTATGATCCGATGATGGTTATTTTGAAGTTTCAGTTTCTCATAAATGTTGTCAATAAAACATTTATGTCTCGATTGAATATTCCCTGCTCTGCATTCCTGACAAGCTTTTTTGGTAGTTTGATTCCGTTTTGTATATTGAAAGTGACTCTTTCTGCATATTTGTAGAGAAATGTTGATGGTTTCAAAGGTAATTTTAGACGGTTAATATTGACATGTAGCGACAAACTAATTTTTTGTTTGTTAATGAACTTGAATACAGTAATAGTTCGGCTTGTTAATCTCGTTCGCGGTGTTTGGGAGAGGGGTGACGATGGTTGTTGGTGTTTTACTGGTGATACCGGATCCATAAACTACGGTCTAAAGCTACAGAAAAATGAGACATTCACTTCCCTGGTGGTTACGGTCAGACGATGTTATGAGGTAGACAACCATACCCCAACAGTTTTGACATATAAAAATCCTGAGTGGTTGTTGGTGTCTAGTGATGTACAAGATCCTCCAGTTGATATATCAAATGACGAAGATGTCAAGATTTTCATGTCGGAAAGACTTCAGGCCGAAGAAATGACATTGTGTGTGACTGTGGAGTTGTATCAAGTAGAGAAGTACAAGTTCTTCAAACGAGGTAAAACTTTCAGTGCAGCGAAATCATTCGTGAATACAACCGCTTTACATCGGTTGGAAAAATATTTGGACGAGCAAACAATAGACTATCGAGGTAACCAATCATTTATTCGTTATCAAATATATTACCGGCTATGTATATAATTTCATGAATTGTTGTTCTGTGGTTAGATTTGCTGTCAGGAGGAGTTATACATGCAAGCCAAAAAGTTTTGGAAGAGTTATACACACCAGATCAGATGGTCGTGATAACTAAGATCCATAATCTTTTAAATGGAAAATTCTCAGGGAATGATATCATACATCCGGTGGCGGATAACAAATCCTCCTCTAGCTCATCAAGTGAATTTTGCAACATGGATGATATCCAAGCAGGGGGGAATGATGAAATCATTCGTTTGGATGAAGATGATAGTAACACATCATAGGGTATGGATATGGTAGTTCCCAGCAATGACAATGGATGTCAAATCGTTGAAAATCTGCATCTTTCTGGTAATTGATTTCATTAACTTGTACATTACTTCAAAATCATAACCTGAAAAAACTTTTATACCTTGAATTTAATATATATTTTTCTTATAGCTGAGACTATTGGTATGGCAAACAGTTCAAACATTGAACCCCATACACTAATACCAACAACTACAATCGATAAGGGCAAAGGGAAAGTCTTTGCAGAATAATTTAATTTGGAAATAGGACAATCAAGTGGGTAAAACAACTTACCGATAGAAGACATCGAACCGGTGGATGATTCCACTTCTGAAGGTGTGTATCAGAGAATAAATTATTTACGGTAACAAAATTGATATTTGGTACTTCACATAACGTCCGCTAAAACATATCTTAGCCTTGTATATTGAATGTTAACAGTTAAACAATTCCTTTTATGCAATATATTCAGAAATGTAGAGAACATTGTTTAGTAACGGATTAAATCAACTAGATTTATTAAGATATATTATCTTTGTTATACATTTCAGGTGATTGTTTTCAAAACAATATGGGTGATATCTATGTTGGAATGATATTCCACGATCAAGAAGCATTCAAAGTGCATATGGCTTTATATGCACTCAACAAGAAATTCTATTACCGTACAACAAGATCTAACCCACAGAGGATAACACTGAAATGTAATGGCCGAGGATGTCCATGGCATGTGTATGATGCAAAAGTAGCTAGTTGTGGTTGGTTTCAACTTAGAAAAGCAAGACTTGATCACGTGTGTACGATGCATGAACGAGGGGGATACCAACGACTAGCAACCACCTCAGTAATTAGCGGAATGCTGAGATCAAGGTTTAATTGCCGTAATGCAGGACCACGGCCAAACGAAGTCCAAGAAATTATGCGGAATGAACATGAATTGCTTATATCATACTGGAAAGCATGGAGATATAGGGAATTTGCTTCGAAGCTCTCTAAAGGATCAAACCTGGACTCTTATCCCCTACTACCATGTTATCTACAGGAGTTGGTGAATTCAAATCCAGAATCAATTGTCGGGTTGGAAACGTCTTACGATGAGGGGTTTGGGCAGAGGTTTAAGTATATTTTCTTTGCATTTGGGGCAAGTGTGGCTGGGTATGCATACATGAGAAAAGTAATAATAATTGACGGAACACATATGAAGGGTAAGTATGCTGGTTGTTTGGTCACTGCAAGTGCACAAGATGGAAATTACCAAATCTACCCATTAGATTTCGGAGTTGTCGATGGAGAGAATGATAAGTTCTGGGAGTAGTTTTTCCAGAAGTTGTTGTTAGTGGTACCCGACGAGGAAGAAATAGTGTTTGTATCAGATCACCACAACTCAATATTCTCTGGTCTGAATAAGGTTAAAAATTATTAGCTGCAATTTATTTTCTTAGCATTAACATATGTTGGTATCTGCTATAGATATAGTTTACATGCAATATGGTAATATATCGGAAACAATTGCGTATTTATTCGTATTGTAGCTGAAATATATATGTGTGCAGTTGTTATTAGATAATTAGTGTAATTTGTAAATTGTACTAAATTGCTGAATTGTTGGTAATTTTGAAGGTATATCAGAAAATCAAGCATTGCGCTTGTGTATTGCATATGCAACGCAACATTCAAACAATATTTAAGAAGAAACATTTAGGATATCTTGTATCAAGGGCAGCACGGGCTTATAGTTTACTTGAATTTTACTCACATTTTAATGAAATCAAGGAAACCGACATTACATGTGCAGGATACCTGATGGACATTGGACTAGAGCACTGGGCTAGGTCTCACTTCAATGGACTTTGATACAACATTATGACAAGCAATATCGCAGAATCTTTTAATGCAGTTATGAGTGAAACACGTGGTTTCCCTATAATACCTCTAATTGAGTATATAAGGTCAACTCTTATAGGATGATTCAGTAAGCGGCAAGAAAGGTCATCATCCATAACCAGTCTAGTAACACCAAAAGTTGAGGAAATACTTGGCAAGAATTTTGAGATATCAACCAGTTTCGAGATATATTGTATAAACAAAAATGAATTTGAGATACGTACTAAACTCGGTGGTTCGTACCACGTGGACCTTTTGCAAAAAACTTGTTCTTGCTGTGAGTTTCAGATTCTGAAGATTCCATGTCCTCATGCCGTTGCTGCTGTTGTGCATGCAAAAATAAAGGTTGATACACTTGTGTGTAACGAGTTAACTTCTGGTTTTCTGAAAATGGCCTATACCAACAGTGTGTATCCGGTGTCTGGTTTGGTTCACACACCATTGGTGAATGACCCTCTGATGGAGATCAATTTGCTTCCCCCAGCAATAAGGAGACCAGCTAGCAGACCCTGCAAGCAAAGGATATTCTCAATAGGGGAATTTAGAGTAACTTTTATCCGATATTTTTAAGCTTAGCATATATTATTATACATTACATATATTGTTTGTGTTACCCATGAATCATTATACTTATATGATATCTTAACTTTGAATTTTCAGAGAGGAGTAAGGAGGTGTCTAACAGTATTTGGTAGGTGCGGTGGTTTCGGTCATAACCGAGCCACATGTATAATGCCTATCTGAAGTCCATATGCATTTAGAAGAGCAATCGGGCATCTAATGTTATAAATATTTTGGTTTCGGCTGTTATTGTATTCTTTTCCACTTGTTTTATATTAAGTAAAAACGCTACTTAAAAATCGTAATATATTTTATGCCCTTGTCAAATAGATAATCAACGCACTTGCATATCAAAAATATCATATTTCATTTGAACTTCTAAAAATTGATAAAAAATTTACATATTAAAACGAAAAGGTATCATAAATAACAACAAGTACATGATAATTCTAGGGATAACATTTATTAGTATAAATATCCAGACTTACATGTAAATATCTGAAATACAAAATGTGACTAAGGTCCAAAAAGTTTTATCCAAAATGTAAAACACACAATTGAAGCAGTTCAGAAATGTGTAGTAGGGTACAGAACAAGTTCAAGTTATGGGATTTCAATGCTATCGACAAACTCCTCAAAAAACATGATAGCAATTTTTTGGTATTCAGATGAAATCGACTCCGGTTTGATGTTTTTACAACCTTCAAGTCTGGTTACAGAATGCACATACATCAAAAGTAATGAAGTGACTGCTGAGTCAACATATATTCCATTTTACGGAATGTATTTGGGTCTGACAATAGCATATGCCTTAGTTTGTGAAAGCATATTCTTGAAAGCAGTTATCTTTAACAGATGAGGCATCATCTGAGCTATTGGGAGCGGAACGAGATATTGCAGTCAAGTACATAAATAGTGTTGACGGCTGAGTCAACACAAACGCTTACCCAATGCTGTTTATCAAAGTTAAAGGGGAAATATAGCCTTGGTGGAGCATTGGGATTGCTCTCCAATCTGAAATATACAAAATATCATCCTCAAACAAAAACCGTGCCTTATCCTTGGCTGCAAGACGTGAAAACTTAGAGTAGTGTTTCATGAGCAGCGACACGAAGTTGGTATCCAGAAATAACACAGTCTGGCCTGGGATTTGCTCTCTATTATACATGAGCTGAGTCAAATGCATTAAATCATCAAACATCTGGATAAAAAATCAAGAAAAGCATGAGATAACATAGATAAGCAAAAAGGATTATGCATTACAACGTTTTAAATACTTATTTTAGGAGACATCAGTTTCATTCTCTCCGCTATATCAGCGACATCTCTATTGGTAACTGTAATGTCTTTGGACAGGTAAATGTACCTACAACAAAATAAAAACAGTAACAAATGACCGAATCCACAGAATACTGAAACTTAATCGCAACATTCAAAAATGAAGAATTAAATTTATTAACCGGAATTGAATAGATTGATATCTATTTTAGAAAATATCATATAAACTTACAGTTTCTTTTTGAATAAATTATGAAGTTTGACAAATTTGGTTGCATAATCGAGATCAAGATCGTAGCCGTGCAGGATTGGCTGGGGATCGTGGGGAACATCAATCAACCTTTTGTCGCATTCAAAATCCTTGAGCACATTGGGTGATGTCCTCTGCCTTTTGCTTTTACGAACCTTCTGTTCCTCATCATTTGTGGTATCATCCTCATTACCATCTCCATTGTCATCCTCCGGCTCATCTTCATTCCCACCAACATCATCTGCATCAATAGCCTCCTGTTGATATGGTAGGGTATCAGTGCCATCACCCTGGTTCACATACTCCTGCGAAAGTCCGAGCGAGAATGAGGGCATGGTAAAACGAAATGTTTTATCGTCGATGTGAGTGGGTTCAGAATGCTGTTTCACATTATCAGTTACAACCAGATAACATTTTAGATTTCAATAATGAACTGAAAGAAATAATTGTAGCACTTACCAAAACATTTTCATCTCCATGACCATGAATTTCCTGTGCTGGAAGATTATCTGTTACATCATGCAAGTCTTTTTCAAGGTTCAAGGCATTCACATCAGAAACATCAACACGATCGTTCTTTTCTTCATCATTACCATCACGGTGATACAAAAAAGCATAAGACCAATGTTTGAAATCTATATTGCTAACAAATATAAAATCGGGTAATATTAACAATAACAGAACAAAAACTTTGATAGAGGATAATAAAGAGCAATATCACCATATTAAAAGGGTTGAAATTAGAAATAACATACCTCATCCATTTCAGCTTCATTGAGGAAACCGAGAACATCATTAATTGCATCATATGCATTAGATGCATCAAATTCGTCCCCCGTTATGTCAAAAATCGGGTCGTTAGTAGCCAATCCCTCAGCCAAAGTGGGAACCTTAGATGTTCTAGTGATATCATCAACATTAGCAGTGAATGTTTGCTGGGCTGAATGAGAACTGGGTGACACAGATTTCCCAATAAGCTGACAGATAAAATTGAGTATGGCATCCTGCATCTCGGTAACTTTTTGATCAATAAAAACCTCAACCGATTTTTGAACCTTTGTAATATACGCATCTAACTTCTTGAAATTGGACACAGATTTATTGAGTTTTGAATCAATAGCAGATAAATGGTCTTTGAGTTTTGAAGTAATATATTTAGCAACCATACGCGGATCATTGGTAGAACATGAAGGCGCATTAGCAGAAGAATGCGGATGAGGAGGTTCGGAAACAATAACTTTCTCCTTCCGCTTATCCTTATTCTCTTTCTTTTCCATCTCCTTTTTTTCCACATCTTCACTCCGCAACTTATTAAGCTCTTCCTCCTTGGTCCCTCCAAAAAATATGCTTTTCTGAAATTGAAAATTTTCCGAAATCAACTTCACCATGTTGTCTACCTTCTCATCGTCTTCATCATCCGACCAAACGAAATCATTGTCATTGAGTGTAATACCATCTTCCTCAAGTATAATACTCATAACTTCAACCTACATAAAAAACATATATCAGAAAAGGGAGTTAGTAATCAAAAACTTAAAAAAAAAATATCAACAAAGGTAATGAATATTGGTAAAAATAGAACGTTTCTTTTGTTAACATATATTGTAACTGTAAAAAACATTGATATCAGTTACGACATACATGTTAACGTCGATAACATGTGAGTTAGCATATACAAACACTATCTTAACAACCTGTAATATATAGCCGTAACAAATAACCAATTTAATACCAACCATTTCTAGTATTTTCTTATACCAAACAAGTAAATTACCATGAAATTATGTCTATATAAAAAGTTGTTGTTAAGTAAATATAGTGTGAAAAAATTACCTGACATTCTTTATCCAGCAATCTCGCATGACCAGGGCTAAGACCAATTTTCTTCTTTTTAGATGATGATGACTCATCATGCGTTTTTTCCCCTTGTTCATCGTTATCATCTTCGGTATCAGACGATGACGATGAATCATTGACCTGCTCAATGTCCAGTATGGATGGAATTGCTTGAACCATTAGTAATTGGATAGAATGAAAAAATCCCTGCACAACAATTGATGTCTAGGATAAAGCCAAGACATCCCTTTTTTGACAATAGAAACCACCAAATCAAATGCAGTCCTTCCCCACGGGTAAGAAAAAAAGGTATTCAAATCATGAATTAGTTCAACATGGGTTTTGTCAATTTTGGGGTTGTGAGATGTAGGAACCAACATAGTTGCCGTGAAATCAAGAGCGGCAAATTTGATCCTTTCCTCCTTGTCTGAAACGGTTTTCCTTTTTAGCATCTTTATAGCAAGATCAACCGAGCAAGACTGGAGGTTACCAAATAGGGTTGGCAAGTAGGACTTCTCTTTGATGGGATTCTTCTTTTTACCTTTGTTATGATTTGGAAATTTCCCACATGGAAGACCGGTGATAATAGCAAATTCTCTTAGCGAGAATCTGACAGGTTTACCCGCAAAAAAAAATCATAACTCATGGGATTTTGAAGTTTTTAACTGCCGAGTGATCATAAAATGACCAAAACTCCCAGAATATGATGGTTTGTCATTGTAGGCAATGACTTTCCCAAAAACAGAATTTCTAAAAAACTCAACTTCACTCTCATCGAGAGCATTCAAAATGGACGAAATTCGTTTTGTTTTGTGGTAGGAGTTCACACGCTCGCCAGAAGGTTCCTCTCTGGCGGCAAACATCCTTTCCGGTAGCGGAATGATTGAATCCTGAACATGCAAGAGGAATAAGTACAATGCATGCAAAAAAACGGGTAAATTGAAAAAAATAGCAAGAAGAACCAAAATATTACCATTTCGACATCATCCATTTTTTTAGGACATTTTACGAAACAAGAAAGAACATTGTTGAAGTGAATAGTAATAGAGTGAAGAAAATGGGTTTTTATCCTGCACAATAGACGGTTATAGATTTATGAGGTGCGATATTCACGGAATCGTCGCATCAGTTCAACAATCGTTACGAAATAAGAGAACTTACCGAGTTATATGAGTGTGGCATTGTTTACGTGAATAGTGAAAGTTGCAGAGAAACGAGAACTGTATCAGAAAAAATCACCGATAACAAAACTCGGTGTGCGAGTAGCCAGAAATCGCAGGTTGAAAGAAGAAAGATTGAGATTTTTGGGGAAGAGGAGGAGCGTAAAAAAAATTGGGAAAAATAATTTGGACAAATATTTTGACAATACGTTCGGTTTCCTTATCTCTCATCATTAAAGTAAGCAAATTTGTTCTGACACAACTCTACATCCGTCTATAAACATTATTCGGTGAATCAGCTTTACGGTGATAGGATAATAGGGGTATTATCGGTTTAACATTATCTGTACAATGTAACATACAATGTTTGGCTATATCGCCAATTAGTGAATTATTTTGGCTCATGGGATGTAAATACTCATTATATTAACCAAAAACTGATTCAAATAACAATGTGTTAATATTCGGTTAATATAATCTTGATTTAATATTATTTGGATCAGTTTTTAAATGCAATTATGTGTATTAAATGCATTTTTACAATAAAATCACGATTTGTGAAAATTTAAAAACATTTACCATATTTGTGTAAAATTAAGGTACAATCAGTTAGTTGGTGTAGTACAATAAAGAGATCCAAAATTCATGAACAACATAAGTTTGTGTGGTATAATAGTGTGTCTCCATCTACTTATCACTTATCTTTTGTGTTCCTTCTCCATTGTATTTTTATATAAAAGCATTTCATGTACTACAAGTTTCTACGTATAATTATTCGCTTTTACTTATAGTATATCACATGTATAATTAGTATTTTTTTAATATAAGTTATATAATAATGTTTTAAATTTACTATTTTTTTCCAACATTTTAATTATTATCATGAAATATCATTGTTTACAAATTGTCGAATAAAAAACGGAAATATATTAAACAATTTCCAATCTATTGAAGAAGTAATTGATGATTTCGCCAAAGCATCCACCATCTGATTACAATCACATGGTTTATGTTGAAAAATAATACGGTCGAACCGGAGCAGCCATTGTTGTATAGTCAACAAATATTGTTGAAGTTGATGATTAGGCCTTTTGTTGTTGAGGATATCATTTAAGTTTAGATTATCTCCTTCAAAAATGACTGATTTAAAACTCATTGACCATTTTGCTTGTAAAGCCCAAATTAATGCTGAAATCTTGAATTCAATAACTGTATGTCGTCTTTGGAATTTTCCCATACCAGCGTAAACAAAAGCTCCATTTGAATCACGTATTTCCATCCAAGTCTGGAATGCAAAGACCCATTCATGTGCACCGCGTCGTAATTACATTTAGCCCATGTATCCGCACGTGCTGTCCAACTAGAATTTGTTTGTTGATAATGTGATGAATCCAGGGTTCTTGATCCAGTGTGACATTGATTTTCCATCCATTCTCGAACATCAGCATAACATTTATCAAGGAGCAAATCAACAGAAATATCTTTGCAATTAAATAGAAGGTCATTTCGCATCTTCCATAATCTCCATAGTGTGAAAAAGGTAGATATTGTTGAGGTGAATCATTAGCCAAATGATCATAACTTGCCAATAAATATCTGATATTGTCATGTATATTCGTTCCCTGGTCGCAAATTAAAGATTTGGAAATACCAATTCTCCGCCAAATCATCTGAACAAATAAACAGGTGAAAAAAGTGTGAACCTCTGTTTCTTCTGTATTTCCGCGGCGAGGGCAAGTATTATCCTTGATTATTCGTCTTCTGAACATTTGATAGTAATTTCCAAAGAAAATGTATTATTTTTTGGGGGAAGCTTTAGACGCCAAATATTTTTTGATAAATCCGGAAAATGAGCAAGAACTAGCTTATCTGAAATTCCCTCCTGCACATCTTTTTCTATTGCTTGTCTATACCTCGATTTAACATTATATATTCCATTTGGATGATGTTTCGAAAAATATCCATTAGATAAGGGATTCGGCGGTATGAAAATCTTGAAGATAAGATGGTGATCTTCTTTCTCGATCAAATATGTAATAACCTATTCATTCCATTGATGATTATCCATATCAATCAAAGTACTAACCTTTAAAGTAGGATTAGTATAGGGAAGTAAACGTGGAGCCCTTGCCGGATATACTGCGAGCCAATTTGAATCGCCAATTGAAATGGATGTGCCTCTGCCAATAGTTCTGAATAAACCCTGATGAAGTAATTGTCGCCCATATCAAATTGATCGCCATCCAAGAGATGATCTTGAACCAGATTTAGCTAACATTAAATCATTGTCCTTGAAATATCTACTTCGTAAAATCCTTGAAAGCAAACAGTTTGGTCGTTCCATTAATTTCTAACATAAATTAGCCAATAAGGCTTGATTAAATTTCTGTATATCACGAAATCTTAGACCCCCATGAGTTTTTGGTGTCGCTAATTTCTTCCAAAAAATCCATGCAGTTTTCCGTTGAGTAGGAGTATTTTCCCACCAGAATTGATTCAATGACTGATTAATCTTTTGACAAATTGCTGTAGGCAATTTAAACACATTCATTGAGTAAATTGGTAATGCAAAACCCACCGCTTTAATCAATATTGCTTTTCCAACTGTAGAAAGGAATTTCGCTTGTCACCCATAAATTCTAGAACGAACTTTATCAACCATATACTGCAACCTTTGTCTCGTATTTCGACTGAACTGTTCTGGCAAACCCAAATATTTCCCACCTCCACCAACATTAGCGATACCTAAGGTAGAATAAACATAATCTCTCGTATGTTGAAAAACCTTTTGACCAAAAATAATCGACGACTTCTCCATGTTGATATTTTTTCTTGACAATCGACTATATTCTTGAAAGATTGATTTGACATGCATGACGTTACTACGATCTGCCTTTGTGAAGAACAAAGAGTCGTCCGCAAAAAACAAATGAGAAATCGTGGGTCCTCCACGATTTAGTCGAAGTGGTTGTATTAAATTAGCCTGCCAGGAATGAAATCTGCTTGATTTTCGAAAATGATATGATCCAGTATCTTCTTTGAGCGGAAAACTAACGCTTTAGATATTACTTTGTAAAATACAGTACAAAGTGATAATTGTCTAAAATCAGCAATAGTTGAATGACACTTCATCTTGGGAATAAGACATATATTGGTATGATTAAACTCAGGGTTCAAATATCCTGATTCGAAAAAATTTCCCACTTCCTGAACAACTGCATCTCCAACCGTCTCCTAATGTTGTTGGTAAAAAGCTGCCGATAAACCATCAGGTCCTGGTGATTTATTAGCTCCAATTGAACATACAGCTGCATGAATCTCTACATTGGTGACTGGACGAATCAATTCTTGATTCATAGTTTAAGATACTACTGAAGTAACATTACTTAGTGCCTGATCCATATTCCCAGGATTTGTTGATTGGAATATTTCCGTAAAATATTTTTGAGCTTCACATGCTATCGCTTCAAATATATCAATCCCCGACGAATCTTTAATGGTATTAATATTATTTGTAGATCGACGATTCTTGGGTACCGCATGGAAGAACCTGATATTCCTATCTCCTTCTGAAAGCCATTGATTTTGACTTTTAATTTTCCAATAATTTTCTTCATCAGCATATGCGGCTCCTAATTCTTTCCTCAAGTAAGTTATTTTTGTATAGTCCATCGGATTGTCCATATGGGCAGAGCTAATTGCTGTCCTAAATTCTAGAATTCTCTTCTTTGAACTGACAAATGAATCTTTTTTCCACTGAGCCATTTTCTGACGGCATATATGCAATCTCCACAATAATGACAGATTATGATTATGTGACAGCTGATTCCACGAAGACTTAACTATATTAACGAAATCTCCCTTTTGGATCCATCTTGGATCATATTTAAAACTGCGTTTACCAAATTCTGATTTTCGCCGAATCCTAATACTCCCTGGCCGATGATCAGAATCTATCAAACCTAAATATTGGACAGATGATCCCGGGATCATGGCTTTCCATTCGTCATTCCCATTGCTCTATCTAACCAATAATGAATCGTATGGTTATGTCATTTCCCAACCCATGTCATGTTATTACCATGGAATTTAAGATCATACATATTACATGACGAAATCATTTGCTTAAAATTGGCTAGGCTCTCATTAGATTGATTTTTTTTAATCTTTCCCAAAGATTGTGTCTTAATTTACGAATTTGATGACCATAAATACAAGACAGAAAGAAATCAAATCTAACATCATTGATTTTACAATCAAGTAGTCGTTCATGAGCACTTACAATAACCAAATCTAAATATTGTTTTCATAATAACGCCAAACCGCCTCCTTTTCCTTTTGGAGGGATACATAAAACACATGCATAATCTAAAATAGTAACTACATCATGAATTACATCATTAGAGTTTTTAGTTTCTACAAGGAAGAGTACATCCGGGGAATAAACTGACTTTATTACTTTTAGGCGTCGAACTGTCAAAGACCCTCGCAGACCTAGACAGTTCCAAAACGCTACATTCATCCGATTCCCGGTGGAATATGGCCCACCGAACCCTCACCTTTGGTTAAAACAGAACCAATTGATTTATCAGCATCTGTGTAGAACCTCAAATCCAATAAACTAACATTGACGGAACTTCCCAAAATTATACTCCAAAAATCCCACACTGTTAAATCTTTTTTCCACTGAAGCCAAATAACCCAATCAGACCATCCAAACCACTTAAAATACATAAATTGATGAAAACCAAAACCTTGAACCACCAAATTTAATTTGAACCAAGCAGACCGCATAAACCATTTACTCTAATTGATTTTACACAAACCGGATCACTTAACCAACAGAATTAATTTAAACCCAGATCTCATCCTAAACCAGCTAGGGTTTCCTAACCGAAACCAATAGAATTCCCACATAACCAGCTCGGTTTGAGAGAACATACCAGAGTTTAGGGCCGGGTTTTCTTTGTGGCATTTGGCGTCGGGAAGGTTATTTTCATCGCCAGAGAAAACTTCTGAACTTGGTTGCAGAGCATCATTGTGAGATGTTCTTGGAGGAGGCGAGTCGTGCCCATCGTCTAAATTACCCGAGTCTTCCGGCGGAGGAGGCAAATCGCCGAGAGTACATTCACTCTTATCGTGGGTGATTAAGCCACAAAGTGAACAAAAATTCCGCAACTTTTCGTAACGGAACCGAAGAACAACTTCTTCTTCCCCAAATCTAAATATTCGTTGAAAGTTTAGAGGAGAGTCAATGTGAAGAAGAATTCTCACTCAGACGAACTCTACCTGATGCACGCCGTCGGCATTGAAATCGGACTCTAAAATGGTACCGAGATTACCACCAATACAAATTATCATCTGATAAGTTAAAAATTGTACTGGGATGCCTCTGATTTGCATCCAAAAAGGGATGAATTTCATGTCGGCACATGTGATTCCCGGCGACCATTTGTGAAGGCAGACCATCTAATCGTTGAAGCTCCAAGGGCTACGGCGGAGGATCAGGCTTTCCTCAATCTGAAAGAGGAACTAGACCTTGTTTCCGTCGAGGATTCGAGATATGATCACTTCTCCAACAGTCCATAGCCGAGGCAGAGTCGTAAGAAGGGCCCGAAGGTTTTGTTTTCGGGGATTAACCAGAGACGCGATGAGTGAGAATCTTGTCTCATGAACCGCCTGAACACAGATTTCTGGAGGCAGAGAGATTGCCGGTTCCGAAATCCCAAAAGTTATCTCTTGCATCTATTTGGAGAGATTGTATAACATTTTCGGAGGAAGAATTTTCTAGAATTTTAGAAAGGGGAAAGGAAGATAAGATGCATCAACATGCATAAATAAAAAAGGATTTGGGAAAACCGTCGAGAATCGACAGACACCTCTTCGTGAAGAAGAGAATACGAAATCGACGGTGGTTTTTGAAAAGAAACCGACGTCGAGGAGGATGCCGGAAGTTTCGCAGGTGGCTACCAAAGAAAAAGAAGAGAGAAAATAAAATGGTGCGTTTCATCTTTTTGTCACTACATAATTGATACAATATTAATCGTTTTGTTTTAAATTTACTATTAAAACCATACAAATTAAGATATTATTTTAGGAATTATAGCAGTTTTTAGGATTATTTTTAGTTTTTTTCTATATATTCTATTTTTAATGAATATTTTTAAAAAAATTATTGAGCTAATAGGATATCTGATTTTTAACGGTTATCGGTATCTAGATATTTGATTAACTACAAATCAAATACAAATCGAAGAAATTATGATCCAAATAGAAAATACGGATTACAAATAGAATTAATTAGGTAGATGAGCCAAAATAACCACTTAATTTATGAAACAACCAAACACTGTTATAAACACTGTACAATTTTCTTTAATACGATACTACCCCTACTACCCTATACGAGTAGCAATGGTAGGCAAGATCATTTTTGTAGATTTGATTAGAAATGTATCAGAACCTCATTTCGCATGGATTATTGATGAGAGAAGAAAATTTTCATAATTCCCAAAAAATGAGGTTCATATCGTTTTCTCTCCATTTTTTTCCTCCATCTCAGTTTCACACACATGTACTATTTTTTTTTGCTTCCCTGGTGATATTCGTGTTCTCGTACATACTGTTCCGATATCGGCTTAGATTTTCGGTATTATTAATGATTTTTGACTCATTTCATTGTTCACGTGAACAGTACAATGCGCAACTACTATAGTGGGTTTTCCGATTTCAATTCTAATTTTCAATAGTCGCGTCTTTTCCTGCTATCTCACATCCCTGATTTTTAAAACCGCCGGGTATGCAGCATAAATACCAATTTTCAATTGTGGTGCACTATTCATTTCAACAGTGCAAACTCTCAGTCAAAAAGAGGAAGAAAGAGAATGGTAGATGTCGAAATGGTAAGATTTTACACTTCTTCTACTATTTTCAATAGAAATTGCGATGTTTGCATGCAACTAATTCATCCATCTTGCATGTGTAGGAGCCACTTCCTCCCCTTTCAGAGAGGATGTTTGCCGCCGGCGAAGAACCTTCCGGCGAACGTGTTGATTCGTACCACAAGATGAAGAGGATAAATGCTATTCTGAATGCTCTTGAAGAGGATGAGGTAGAATTCTTCAAAAATTATACTTTTGGGAAAGTGATTTCAACAATTGAGAAATCATGATATTCTGGAAGTTTTGGGCATTTCATGATTACTCGATAGTTAAAAACATCAAAACCTCATGAGTTATAATTTCTGTTTGCGGGTAAACCGGTGAGATTCTCGCTAAGTTTATCTTATATTCTTTAAAGTAACTTACAAATTATTCACACAGATCATATGATTTTACCCGTGATATTTGGATATCGCTGCTAATATTTATTCTTTCATGAAATTAAAATTTTTAACCGTTTTTCTTGTTTGTAGCTCAATATATTTGCCTAAATGCATAACTGTCAACAACAGAGATGTAGCCGACATTGCTGAGAGAATGAAACTGATGTCTCCGAAAGTAAGTCTTATTACAATGTATGAATGTTATTATTATGTTACCTGGTGTTCGTCTAAAACATTTCTTCGAATTTTTCCAGATGTTTGACGCACTAATGCATTTGACCCAGCTAATGTACAATAGAGCAAAGTATAGGGCAAACTGTGTTATTCTTGGATACTAACTTTGTGTCGTTACTCATGAAACACCACTCCAAATTCCAAAGGGTTGCAGCAAAAGACATGCTTCGTTTCATGTTTGACAATGATATTTTCGTCTATTCTGTTGTGAGGCAAACAGGCATACCACATAATGATATATATGTTGATTCCGCAGTCACCTCTTTGTTTTTGATGCACGCACATTCAATAAGTGGATTTGAAGGATGTAAAAACATCAAACCCGATTTCATAACATCCGAATCTCAGAAGATTGTTGTTATGTTTTTCGAGAAGTTTGTAGATACCATTGACATTCCATGAGATGAACTCGTTTTAGTTGTTACCTTACATTTCCGAACTCCTTATCATGTGTGCATCACTTTTCGTGTAAAACTAATTGGATCTCATTAACATTTTGTATGTCTGCTACTAATACAATTATCCGGGTATCTGATAAACTACGTGTTAGCATCAATCATTTTGTTCTATAATTTTTCAATTTCTGATATTTGATTTACTTTATCTCTGCAAATATTGTTACCACCGTATGTTTCAATGCCTATTACGTTAATTATTGTACAAACATTTGCAATTTTTTGATATTCAAGTCCAAATTTTTGGTGATCAAGCTTATTTTACTTTGAAAATTGAGAAAATTATCAGAGTTATGCTAATGTCATTTCAAATTCTATATGGAAGTGCAATAATTATTTATTTGTCCATTTGATATTCGTTCACAAAATATTTATAACATGTGATGCCCATTTGCTATTCCAATCACGTAGCCACTTCATATAGGCATTTTACTAGTGACTCGGTTATGACCGAATCCCCCGCACCTGCCACATACCGTTAGTCATTTCTAACTCTTCCCTGAAATTCCGAAATAAAGATTTTGGATAACTATTATGATATTTATGCGATCAAATCAGTACCTGTTATTCTCACGGATATTTGTAAATACAAAAAATATCGTGCAAAACTTACTATAAATTCTCCTCGTGAGAATATCCTTTGTTAGACGATGATTGTGTATCGGTTACAGAATGTATGATATCATTCGCAAAGACTTTTTCACTTAACAGATTATGGACTTTGTTTAAGACAACTATTTCCTCTGGTGTGTATATTTCTTCCAAAACCTTTTGACTTGCATGTATAACACCACATGCCAGCAAATCTAAATACAAAAAAAAAGCTTTTGAAGAAATCATAAACATATCTGATATTAATTTTGTTAACGAATAATAAAAATGTTACCATGATAATCTATTGTTTGCTCGTCCAAAGATTTTTCCAACCGATGTAAAGTGGCGGTATTCACGATTGATTTCACACCACCGAAGAAATTACCTCTTTTGAAAAACTTGCACCTCTCCACATGATACAGGCCCATCGTCACACACAAAGGCACTTCCTCCGCCCGAAGTCTATTAGACATAAAAATCTTCACATCATCATCAGATGATATATCAACTAGAGGATCCTGGACAACATTAGATATATCAATTGGAGATTTACAAGTCGTAATATCACTGAATCTCATTTTAAACCCAAACAAAAAATTAGTTTACCATTACATGAGAATATTATCCGCTAACACACATTGATGAAGATCAACAACATTACTGTGCAAAGATCCAGACAAGATTGTCTTTCAATATGCATATGAAGCTTCAAAACAAAAACAAAAAGTCAAAAAATATTGTCAGAAATACAGATCACAATATCTTCAACCAGACATAACTATCTTAAATGTCAATATTTATGAGAACCAAAAAGCATCATAAACAAACTTTAAAACTTCATAAATTTTACCTTCAAGATTTTCTTTCTATTTCATCAATCCACCTACCGATTTGGAATGTAGCGTAAATGTTGATATTCTCCTTGCTGCCTAATCTAGAAATAGTTACACTTTCTCACTTCAGATATCAATGGCGATTATTTTTCTGTATATACTCGGTTAACATTATGTATAACATATACGTACAACAATAATATATATTTCCAGATCTATTTGAAATCCTGCATTAAATGTTTCTGTCAGCGATATCTTCTCAGATTTCGCCTACTATGAACAGTGCCCTATTTTTGTCAAATTTTCAGTGTTGCTGTCAGCTTCTGTCTCCATGAGGTGGCATTCTACCGAAGAGTTTTTCGGTAATTCTTCTTGCACGCGCTACAGTGAAATTAGTTTTTTTGAAAGTTTTGATCATTTGCCTAGATTTTCAAAAGTTTTGGTCTATATAACTTATTAACTTTTACAAATACTACTAAATTTCAAGTTATCCTATCGGTGTTCACTCCAAATACAAATCTCTAATATATTAATTGAAAAACATTTTAACAAATAAATCTCATATTCACACGTGATTTACAAATATGTCATGTTGAAGTGTCATACAATCGGAACATTTTAAGTCAAAGACATAATATACTAGAGTATTTACGAAAATAGTATTAGAAAAATATTTAAAATTATATTATATGTAAATTTCTAATATTCTGACATAAAATATATTTTGACATAAAAAACAAACATAATATAAAATAAAATATTAGGAATTAAAAAATGAGTCAAACAAAATATAAAATAAAATTTTGGTTAGTTAAACAGTAATGCACTAAAATAGCACCATTTAAATTTTATCTTCCAAATTTAACACATTAAAAATAAAATTCTAAAAATATCACAAATTATTATGTAAAAATAATTATTTATCTTAGATCAATTATATATATATATAATTAAAATATAATGTTTAGGTTCATTTTTCTAATTTAGGGTTTAAATTTTTTTTATTAGGAAGAGATTTTTAATTAATTTAGTATTAAATTTGTGATATTTTTAGAAATATAGATGATTAGTGATATATTTAGAACAAAAAAACCTAAAATAGTGATATTTTACATAGTTGCTCTTAATTAAATATTTATCATATTTATAATTCTATATCTATTTAATAATATACTATAAACATTTAAATTCATTTATATAATTTGATTTTATTATATATTTTATTTTTATAATCAATATTAAAAAATAAAATAATTTAAATAAAAAAATTATATATATATATACATCTAAATTATATTTATTAAATAAATAAATAATTATAATATCTGAATATTTTTTTCAATTCAAAGCTGTGAGTCTAAATGTACTATTTAATTAAACGAACTGATTAGAATATCAGATAATCTCCATCAACCCACTGTTTATCATAGTCAGAAACAAAAATGTGACATCCCTGTCAGTCAGTCTTTGGATCTCTTATATACAAATCACTGCACCACATTAACCTGTTAGGCCGTCAAAATCCATAATGCAACTCTTTATCTCTAACACTCTAATTGATCCTTTTTCATAATTTTCTGAAGATCTCCTTTACTTTTGTTTCTACATTCTCTTCATTGTTCACACATTGTATAAACTATAATGTCAATACCTTAAAATCATTATTCATCACTCTGTCACTACTATACCTTTCATTTCTGTGTTCTGTTTCTTTTTTTTTGGTTTCTTGTTGTTTCAAGATAAAGAAAGCTTCAAATGAATTAATATTCGCACGCAATCTTATAACAACAACTCATTATCTTGACCCACAAACTACTCATTTGGATGTTTAAGTGTTGAATTTATTCATTTCTTCCATTAAAGCTCTTGGCTTATAAATCCTTCTCTTTCTTCTTTTCTGTCAAAATCAACGGTCGAGATGAGACGAGAAAGTCGGCAATATGGTATAGTCAGAACTTACCGGATTCTTCCACCGCCTCTTAATCCAAGACTAGTCAACTCTTTGACTTCACCCTTAACCGCTGGCTTTTTTACCAAATTGCCGTCGAACCCGATAAAATCTCACCGGAAAGTCTGGTCTGGACAGGTGCATTGGGTGAGATCAGACGACATCGTTTCCTCCAGGTACAAATTTCTTACCGGACCCGGACGCAGACCCGTTTCGAATCTTATTGATTTCTCGGCGTCCGGAATCGTGAGTGTTGACAGTAATGTCAGCGGTTGTGAAGACGATGCTGGAGTTGAAACGATGAATACAGAGAGTAATGAAAATAACAGCGAGAAAGAAGATGGTGGGTCTCATGATTATGATGAAAGTATGAGTTTTTATGATGTGGGGATGATGATGGATTATGTTTTAGAAGATGAAGATGAAGAAGATGGTTGGTGTTTGGTCTGAAAAAGGAAAGAAATGATTATGTCTCTCACGTTCGATCTGCTTTTCTTTTTCTTGTTATTTTTGTAAGAACGATTTCTACCAATAAAATTACATATATGAAATATAAAATTATCGATACAAATTTTTTACAAACATTGAATTTGTAAAGTCGAGACAATCTTTCGTTAATTTTAAAAATACATCATAGTCTGACGGTTGCATGGTGTTCTGAATCCTAATATACACAACTCAAAAACAAAATCTAACGAATGTTTTTTTATTTTATACTATTAGATTCAACATATGAAAAATTTGTATTTGTATTTGTTTTGAGTTTTGTTATTGATTTTCCGTTTGATATACATGAAAGATTTTAGCTCTAACTTCTAATGTGATACAAATTACATTTGTTTATTTTATGCTTATAAAACAACGTAATCTAAATACTCATTTTTCATTTAAACGAATTTTGATTTTAACGTTTTCGTTAAAAAACTCATCGGAAAATGATGGTCATTCGCTTCTGTAAAACCGAATTCCTAACACTTTACAAAATGTATTATCTATTTTTATAAAGTTGATAAATTTTTGAATAACAAACACTCCAAAGATGAAGAAACTGGAGATTGTTTCTAAAACTGGTGAATAAAAGAGAATAATCAGTGATATCTATGTAACGAAATTGTTTAGCTCTCTTATGATTCTCTAACAGTCTTTGGCTTCAAACAAAGAAACAGAAATGGCTTCTTTTCTTTCTTCTTCTCAGTCTTTCTCTGCGCAAAAAAAGAAAAAAGAAAACAAAACGCAACTGAGAAATGTGAAACATGGTTTCCTTTTGATGTCTCCATAAGTGAAAACTTACCTTTTTCCTGCTCTGATTCTTATCTTGAGTTTTAGCATTACCCAAGAGACAGCTGATAGTAATAACAAATCAAAACCATAATCAAAACCAGAAAGAAACAAATAAATCACTGAAATGCAAGAAAGAAAACACAGAGAGTCTGACTTACTTCAAGAAACTGAATCTGATCGGTTTTTCTTCATTCTTCTCTGAACTCTGAGTCATTGGTCTTTCACTGTATTTGTATTAATATCAGAAAACACAATCAGACAAGATTTGTTTAACATAGTGAAAATCACAAACCTTGTTTTCTCTGAAAATACAATCTCCGTCGCTATATCTCGAGATTTTGGAGGTATTATTTTCTCCAGTGACAATCTAAACACCGGTCTGTTCTTGGTTACTGATCTCCTCGGTTTCTCCTTTTCATCAACAACAGACCAATCCTCTTCTTGCTTCTTCTCCTTTTCATCATCATCACCAGTCAACTCATTTTCCTTCTCTTTTTCTTCCAATTTGTTACCCGAAACCGCATCATTACCAATCGTAGAAGGTTCTTCTTCTTCTTCTTCCTTAACCTGAAGGTGCTGCTTATTCAGCTGAGGAGGTTGTGTTTCCAAAGTGTGAAGTAATACTTCAGCAGGCGTTACGGTTGATTGTTGTTCAGTTGCTGCTTTCTTAGCTTCAGCTATTCTCTTGTAATGAGCTTCAAAGAAAGCTTTCTTCTGTGCAACAGAACCAGGACGAGAGTATTTCTCTGCTTCTTCAACATACTTCTTGTGTGAAAAGCTTGACCATTTTCCCCATTCCAGATTCTCTGTCATGAATTTCCCAAATGAAATTGATTGACTAAGCGCGTGAATCGTGTTCTCCTGCAAAGAAAATTTTCAACACATAAATCAAAATCAAAGCTTTGTCCTCAAAATCAGAAACCTCTTTCTCGCTTTGTTCCAAGTCTAATGAAATTTTCCTGTTTTGATTTCTGAGAGATTTTCACAAATCCAGAACCCTTCTTCGTGGGGATTCACCAAAAACTTATAAAACAGCCCAGTTTCCGTTAAGTTTTCCCGGAAATTTTCTCGTTACAATCACAAAAAGAAAATAAAATTCGAAATTGGAAGAATAGGTAAATCGTAGAATAAATTAAAACTAACCTCATGAGATTCGTTATGAGTAATAGGAGCTCCGAATGAATAAGAATGAACCAAAACCGCAGATTCACCCATTTTGCAGTTTCAGAACAAAATTTCTACACCCAGAAAAAGAAGCTGGCTTATTTATTCAGCTCCAGAAATCTTTTCTCTCGATAGTGTTTTTCTCGTCTCGAATTCAGAATATTTCTCTGTCGTTAAAAGAAACTCAGATGTTTTTCTCTAAAGCCAAACACATGGTGGGAAAAATCTGAAGAATATTAGAAGAAGATAAAATCAAACACAAATAATGAAAAGTTAATTGAGAAAAAATTTCGTGATAGGAATAAAAATTGGATTACAATTATAAAAAAACTCGAAGAAATTTATGTGGTCGTTGAAATGAAATGGTTGAGAATTGAAGCGAAAGGGAATAAAAAATGTTTTCTGGTGAACAAATTTCTGATGCTTTCGTGTGAGGAAGGAAAAAACTGAGAAAATCTGGAAACTCTGTCTTCGCAACCGAATTTCGACTTCTTTAAGATTTATATTTTTTTTTTGTTACTGTAAAACGTTTATTAAGCTGTATTTAGAATGTTTTATTTAATTAAAAGAAAATCAAGGGATGACTATTTTGTTTTTGTGAAAATGGAAATAATTAAAGCGCAATTGACTAGGAGAAAATTGCTAAAAATCACTCAAAATGTGTTTTCAAATACAAAAGTAACATTTATGAAAAAATTCTTTCAAAACTAACTTATGAAGATAAATTATTACAAAACACTAATTTTGATTCAAAAATAACGTAGAAATGTCAGTTACGTTTTGGTTGCTGCCAAAATCTGTATCCTTTTTTGGGATCAAAACAAAATCAAATTAGATTTATCGAAAAATTTGTTTTATAAAAAAACAGCTTTGTTAGTCAAATACAAAACACATTTTTTGAAAACTTTGTTTTGTTAATAAATTATCTAAATCAAATAAAAATCATGAAATATATAATTTTTTTTTAAAAAATAGTTATTAACACAATTTATATATATATCAAAAGCAAATAAAAGTTATAATGAATTTAAAAATAAGGAGATTGGATTACATGTAATGGTATCAAATGTTTGATATTTTATTGTTATGTGTTATGGGTTAATAGTTGATGTTTGTGTAGAAAATTCATGTTATAATTTAAAATATCATGTGATAAATTTGAAAATTTAGATTTAAAATTTTTTAATGAAAAATTGTTTGAGTTATGCATTTATTTACATATCTATACCATATTCATCTATTTTTAACAAAATTTTCGCATAATTAGTGAAGATTATTATTTAGGATCTAGGATTACGTAGACTTCTCATGAAGTCTGTTGTAGATTTAACAAAGCAGATTTTCTGAAAAATCTCTACAAACCAAAAATTATATTTAATTAAACCATTTTTTTTCAATTTAAAGTTTAGGATTGTGCATACTTCTCGAGAAGTTTGCGTAAATCGAAATTTAATATCCGGTATCATATTGAGTCTTCAAAGCACAGTTCTACAAAAACCGAGAATTTCATCAAACCAAAATTTCAATTTAATCTTACCAAAAGTTAGGAAGCAAACTTCTCGGCAAGTATGTTTTGGAACAAAAATATAAAGCAAATTTTTCGAGAAGTATGATTTGAAAATTCGCATCGGTTAAATTAAAACTTCACCGAACCAGAATTTTAATTTAACCTTACCAACATGTACAAATCAGATTTCTTGGAAAGTGTGCTTTGTATTTTCGTTCCAAAACAGACTTCCCAACAAGTCTGGTTTGTATTTCATATACAAAGTAGATTTTCCGACAAGTATCCTTTCTATTTCATATACAAAACAGATTTCTCGTAAATTCTTCACAAACCAAAAATTGAAAAAATTATAACTTAAATGTAACATAATCAAATTCACAAATTTTAATCTTTGTATATAAAGAATGCAATCCTAAAATTTTAATCTTTGTATATAAAAAATGCAATCCTAAAATTTTACCATAATTTTATCAAAACAAAAGTATAAGCTCCATCCTCCAAAAAATGACTAATCATTTTTTCTATTACTCTTTACCTCCCCTCTTTCTCTTATTCTTTTTTTTCTTATGTTCTTTCTCATCTTTTTATTTTGTAAATCTGAAAAAAAATCATGAGATATAAAAAAGTAAGTTTTTTTTGTTTATATGCTTTTGTCTTTGCGGTTTTAGAATATTTTTATTGTTTACATCTTTTGTTATTTTTCTAATATTGTTTCTCATCTTTTATTGTTGTACATCTTGAAACCAAAGTCAAGAGATCTAAAAACATAAGTTTTTTACTTTACGTAGTTTTTTAAGTTTTTTTCGTAGTTTTGGAGATTTTTATTATTTTTCTAATCTTTTTTATATATTGTTATCTTATTTCTTTTATTCTCTTATTGTAAATCTGGAAAATAAAGTTAAGAGATTTACAAAAAAATAAGTTTGTTGTTTTAGTGGTTTTTTGTGATTTTTAATGGTTTTTAAAATTTAGATTGTTTTTAAAAATTTTTTAATAGATATTTGAGATTTATGGTGGTTTTAAAGCTTTTTGTGATTGTTTTTGTGTTTTTGTTGCACGATTTAAGTTTGATATTGGTTTTTGAATTGATAATTTTTCGTATTGCAAACTTCATTACAAGTTGTAAACTTCAGTTGTATACTTCATAACACGTTGTAGACTTCAACTGTAGACTTTATTACATGTTGCAGACTTCGTTTGTAAAATTTATTATTTATCATTTTCTCTTGTTATAGATTTAAAAAAGTATTTTTGTTGTTTTTATTGATTTTTTGAGATTTTTATGGTTTTTAAAGTTTTAGATGATGGTTTTAAGATTTTCAATGGTTGTTTTAAAATTGTTAAATGTTGTTTTGATATTTTTGGTTGTTATTTTTGAGTTTTTAACAGTTTTACATTATTTTTGAATTGATTGTTTTGCGAGATTTAAACGAGCAAACTTTGTTACAAGCTGATACTTGAGATGCAAATATCATCACAAGTTGCATACTTCATTTGCACACTTCACTTGCAGATTTCATTACGAATTACAAATTTTATTTACGTGTTTGTTATATTTAAATTAGTTTTTGTAAACTTTATTGTACATATCATTACCTTACTTTTCAATCAATTTTCAATGAACTCTTGTAGGTTTAGAATGAACTTTTAGTTATATGTCAATTAATCATCTTTCAATCATTCGAGGTCAAATCATGTAGGATTTCAATGGGTTATTGCATACTTCAATCACATTTATGCACATTTTATGTAAACTAGTTTTTTTGTCATCAAAGCAGATTTTTTTTCCGAACAAATCAGAATTCTCAAAAAATTTACTTTGAAAAAAATTCATGGTTAATTGCAAAAAATAAACTTTTTTGTCACCGAAACAGAATTCATGAGAAGTGTACAGGTTTTATTCCGGACAAAACACATTCTCGAGAAATCTGTTTTGAAAAAACACTTGGTAAATTGGAAAATTTTCATCCTTTTTGTTATCAAAGCGGTTTTTTTCTCGATAAAAGACTTTGAAAAGTCTATTTTGTCAACGAAATACGAAGCACACTTTTGGAAAAATCTGATTTATAAGTGAAATACAAAATACACTTATCGAAAAATCTGTTTTGTAAATAAAATACAAATTAGGTAATATGTCTACGATGATCTAAAAAATCTCATGGTCAATTGCGGAAAACTAACATTTTTTATCACCAAAGCTGTTTTTTTTCTTGATGAAACAAACTTTTCGAGAAGTCTGATTTGATAATGAAATTCAAATCAATCCTCTCGAGAAGTATGCAATCTCCAACGAAGAAATCATAGTTAAAACATAAAAAATACAGTGGATCTTGATTTTCAAACTGAATGACTTCAATGATGACCGAGATAGACTTGTAAAAGCTTATTTTAGCACATAGTGATGATCTTTTTCAAAGCTGCAAACTTTTGAAACTTTTAAGAATTTCTAACAACCAACGACAATGGTGTTTGTGCAATGAACAACATGACATTTTTGTAATACTTTTAAAAACTTTGTTCATAATAGTCTTTTTGTATATAATTTTTTTTTTAAATTATAAGGTAACGGCAAAGTTAATAGAATTATTATTGAGGGATAAAAAGAGATAAAGTGTTAGTTTTGAAAAAATAAGTTTAAGAAGGTTAATCTTGCATTTGGACAAAAATTTTAGGTTACTTTTGCAAATGGTCCATTCACTAATATATCACTGTTCTAAGTTTTTATTTTAAATGTAACAGTAATTATTTAAATTTTCAAAAATAATATAAATTTAATACTAAAATAATTAAAAATATATTTATAATAAAAAAATTAAATCATGAATTAGAAAAACTGAATTTAAACATTATATTTTAATTTTATATATAGTTTGTTTGAGATAAATAATTATTTTTACATAATAGATTGTATTATTTTAGAAATGTTATTTTTAATATTTTTAAATTTAGAAAATAAAATTAAAAATTGTTATTTTAGAATATTACTCATAATGAAATCCAAAATTTCCTCTCTATATATACAAATAAAAATGTTTCTTTTGTTTATGGGTATGTCTTTTATAGAGTGGGATTTTAATAATGAGCCTACCGTTAACATATTGTCATACTACTCACACCCAATACGATCTGAAATCTATACATGTCAATTTTTGGTTAATAACTTACGTATAATAGGAGGAGTAAATGTACTATTAGTTACACTAGCTTTATGTTTACTCCCGAATTATGGAGTTCGACTCCAACTTCTTTCGTATAAGACTGTCAAATCTTTATATGAAAATATTGAATTATTAGATCGATACGTTATAATATAATAATAAAAAAAACTTACGCCAAAACCAAATAATTTGGTTATAGTAAATTTGAAATGTTTTTATTTTATGTTTGATTTAGAACAAATTTATATATTTGATTTTGTTTATTTCTATCTTTGAATTAAATCAGTTTTGACAAACAAAATTTTTTGTTTTCTAAAATTAATTTCACTTGATGTTTTATTAACAATATTTTTAGAAGTTGTTGTTTCAAATTTAAAAAATTTAATATGAAAGATAAAAATAATAACAAATTGTTAATACAATAAATAAATAAAACTGAATCAAATTTTAAAGTCGACTGCCTAAATAATTGAATAAAAAAATAAAAAAATAAAAAAATAAAAAATATTGATAAACAAAGTATCAAACTAATATTTATTTCTTTTGTTTTGATACAATATAACACCAACTACAAAAGCAACCAACAAAAGCAACCAACAACAGCAAAAAGCAACGACCATAACAAGACAAGATTACAAAAGAATAATCTATCAAACACTTTGAACAAAGTTAAGCACTTTCAGAATCATATCCTTTTGGTAGAAGGAGGTTCACGGCTGAGATGGTGCCTTTGAAGTGTCTTTATATAGTTTCTCATCAGACCAAACTTATTGTTCCCAAGCTCGTAGAAATAGTCCCATGGATATATCCCTGTTCTATGCAAGTCATCAAACACTAACCTGAATCCATGAAAACATTTATCCCCAATGCAAAAAAAACAAACAAATATAAGTTTCCCTATCTTTATGATGACTAATTTATAAGGACCTTGCTGCATTTTGGAAGTACCTTACCCCGTAGTTTCCCACTGGTTCGGCAGACATTATTCCTACATAACGCCTTCCGGATATCACCTGAGTTAGAAAACAAAATGGTTTAGGCCAAACATATAACATCAAGACTCAATGCACAAAGAGTAAAGCTTAAAGAATAATGTTTTTGTCTAGAATCTATGTTTGATTACACCATAAGACTAGCAAAACTCATTGCTATACTTAAAGATTGCATTTTCAAGTTAATCTGTACAAAACCTAGTCAATAAGAAGAGAAAACTTGTAGTGATTGAAAATAATGAACATTGAATTTGTTTGGAGGTTTTTTCTACTGCGTTCGGAGGGGAGGGCCATGAAAAGAGAAAGGAGAACAATGGTTATGCTTTTACTTAAACAATGCATCCCTGTCAAAACGACCAAGGATCTACCAATGATCAGTCATAGTAGTAAAAAATTAGAGAAACAACATTAAATTGGTAAGCTTCATCCAGCTACATAAATTAAGACCTCGTTTTAAGTTTCTAGTATATGTTGCAACAGGAACAATAGACTAGCTATCAATAATTTCAAGTAAAAGCCAAAGAGCCACCAAAATGGACTTAATTTTAGCCAGAATCCACCTAACCGAGTATATGTTGGAGTAAGAACAAGAAGCTACTGGCCATACTTTAGCTGGTCCAAAAACAATAAGCCAAATTAACAAAAGAAGTATCCAGTGCTAATGTAGAAGCATAGGAAGCTGTAGCATTATTGCAATGAGAAAGTGTAATGTTGAGCTAAGAAAAGATATCAAAAGTCTATATCCTCACCAAATTACAACCATTTTTGATGCAATCAAGAAATATCCGTAACAAAAATTGACCAAATTACCTTTTCACCACCGATTGATCTGACTTTTCCATCAGCAGCTGGACTGTTAACCCTCAGAAACTCAGATGAAAAATTGAACTTGGTGCCATCATCAAACTCTACCTCAACCTTCAAACAGATATTCGAAAAATCAGATCCTAAAACAAAAGACTGAATCTATGGGTCTCAAAAAGAGTTAATCATCACAATTGAGCCAAAGCTACTTTCTCAATAGAGAAACTCACCAAAAACTTCTGATCGCCGAACTTTGATATGTAAAAATAAGAGTTATGAAACAGCGAAGCTTACGTGTTTAGGAGATACAATAGAGAATCCAGAGAGTCTGGGAACAATAATATCACTTTTTGTACCGTGGATTCGCCGGATTATAATTCTCGAAATCGCCCACATTTCTTTTGCCGGCAATCGCCGGAGGACGACGATGATTCTCACACCAATAATCTCTGCGCTACGCAAGACCTCAACTTGCTTTATTGGACCGACTTTAAAAGCCCATTGGGCTTAACGAAAAGTGAAGCGACAACGTAAGAGAGAAAAAAGAGTCCTAGTTGGGTCCCACTTCGTCCTTAAGCAATGGTCCAACTTTAGTCAAAGGCAAAATCAAGTCTCAAATGGAAAATCTAAACTATAAAATAATTTAAAAGTGGTTAAATTTATAAAAAGCTTTAAAGATAATATTACAATGTGAAAAATGAACACGCAAGGTATTTTTTAGTGGTTAAAATTATAAAAGCTACCTGAAAAATAGCACGCAAAGTATCCACATTTATATTCTATTTTATGGTCATATTAATCCGAAAATACGTAATTATGTTTTTGTTTTAAATTAAACGTTAGAGAAAGTGAATTAAGTAGAGATTAAAAAAAACGTCAACGATTTGTTTCCTTAAATAAGAAAATAAAGTTTATGACCATTAGTTTTAGTAAGCCGTCTTTTTTTCTCCTTCTCCCAGTTTATGACTTTAATATTCTTCAGGAAGAAAAAGGTAAAGTTTCTTTTTTTTGATATTCTTCTTATTTACCTTTTACTTCTTTTTTCATTGAAATTAAAAAATTCTATTCTTCTGTTAATCATCAAGTTTCATCTAAAACGAAGCAGGAGTTGAAGAAAGGAAGAAGAAACCATACCTTTTTTACCGGAAGAGAAAACTGAGTTCGTTATCCAATTAATTGACGGCTTTCGCCGGCGATTTCGGCGGCGTAGAAGATGAAAAGTCGTAGAAAGCTTGTTGGTGGTTGCGGCAGCGACGTCGTTATCACATGGCGGATGTTTTTCTGGTTCGTCGTTATGATTGTTTTCTCCTTCGTCCTCTTCTCTACTATGTTCGTCTTTAAAGGTGAATTTACGATCCGAACCGTTTTTTTCTGAAGTTTGAACGATTTTTCTTCCAAAATCGGAAACTGAATAATTAAATTTTTATTAAGCAGGGAAGTTTCGTCCGGTGGTGCGTTCAACGATAAGCTACTCAACGGCAAGGGCGGTTCTCGGCGAGACTATCTCGTCATCTCCGGCAGTTTCAATTCGTGAAGCGGTGAAATTGCCAGAGCAAACACTGGTTTTCCTAAAATACCATCAGTCGCTTCGTTTCTTTTCCAAAGAAGATCTCGTTTGCGTTTTTTCTTCCGGTGGCGATTCTTTGAAACTTCGGAAGGAGTACCCGACGGCCGTGGACAGCGACAAATTCGGCGGTCAAATCGTACGGTGTCCTGAAACGCCACATGGCTACACGATATCGCTTGCCATCTCGAGATGGAAGACGGATGATCCCCTCCCGGCTGGGCCAACTCATCGGTGGGATTGGCTGGTTTACGACGCCGTGATCGACCACGATAATTCCACGGTGGTTTTCGTCAAGGGGTTACATCTACGCCCAGGAAGAGTTGCTGACGTGTCGAGATATGAGTGCGTGTACGGCTGGGATTTCATGAAACACAATCGGTTAATAAGATCAAAAGTCATCTCAGCTGCCCAAGAGATCGTACGGTGCAAAACACCTTTAACTGTGTTAGAAGGTCCTAAATCGGCTCATGGGCCTGTTAAAGTATCGGTTAGAATCAAAGGAGGAACCGGGATGCTACCTTCCATCGCTCAACCGGATCGGATCTTTAACCGGCGTCGAAAGAAACCGTTCGAGATGTGCGTTTGCACGATGACGAGAAACGCCGCTACAGTTTTAAAAGAATGGGTTATGTACCATGCCGGAGTCGGCGTTCAACGATGGTTTATCTACGACAACAACAGCGACGACGATGTAATCACCGAGATCAAGGATCTCGAAAGTCGTGGCTACAATATCTCGAGACATTTCTGGCCATGGATTAAAACTCAAGAAGCCGGATTCTCCCATTGCGCGATTCGTGCACGAAGCGATTGCGATTGGGTCGCGTTTATCGACGTTGATGAGTTCTTCTACATCCCTTCCGGTCAAACCATAAGTAACGTAATTAGAAACTACACTGTTTCAAATGAGATCGGTGAAATTCGAACACCATGTCACAGTTTCGGACCATCGGGATTGAGAAATCGGCCTCGGGATGGAGTCACGGCAGGATACACTTGCCGTGTGGCTTTACCAGAGAGACACAAGAGCATACTAAGACCGGAAGCGATGAACGCGACGCTGATTAACGTGGTACACCATTTTCATCTTCGAGATGGATTTAGGTTTGCTGACGTGGAGAAAGATATAATGGTAATTAATCATTATAAATATCAAGTTTGGGAGGTTTTTAAGGAGAAGTTTTATCGGAGAGTCGCAACTTACGTGGCCGATTGGCAAAACGAAGAGAATGTTGGATCGAGAGATCGGGCTCCCGGTTTAGGAACCCGACCGGTAGAACCACCCGATTGGGCGGAGAGATTCTGTGAAGTGAATGATACGGGGCTTAGAAATCAAGTGTTGGAGAAGTTTAAGGACAATAAAACGCAGCGTTTAATATGGGACGAAATTAGGGTTGATTAAGACCTCCTTGGCCACATAATACAATAGACTCGAATGATTTTTAAAACAGCTCTGATTTTTTTAGGTGGAAAATACTTTTATTTTTTACATTTATCGAATTTTTTGGACGGCATGAATTACTTTCAAATGTTATGCAATTGTATCAATTAATCAACCCAAACCGAACTTGAACCCAACAGAATCGACCGACTTTCTCAAACCGAACTATCGAAAGAGTTATTTTTTCACAAAAACGTTCACAGGCCCAAAGGCCCATTTCAAGAATTTAACCGTTCAGAGGAAGTCAAGAAAATCCGACCGTTACTTCCAATTTTGTTTCTTTTTTTAAATAAAATAAAAACCATCAGGAGAAATCTCTTATTCGTCTGCCTGGAGAGTTTCCACATTTTAGGAATCAAAGAGAAATCTGGAACCCTAAATATAGAGGATGGTGAGTGAAACGATGGTGAGTAAAACACCATCAACAGTTACTAATCGCTTCGGAGATGGATCTAAAGAAGCATCCATTGGGAGGGAGAAAAACGGCGAGAACTCAGAGATTTTCATCAGCCCGAGATTCAAATCTGCGGCGGCTATGGCGGGTTGGGATGAAGAGGATCTGATCATCGCTAGCTTCGTCGTAGAAGATACTCCTGAAAGAAGTTCTTCAAAGCGAAGAAGACGTTCCAATTTGCTGTTTAAAACAACCCCACCTTCTTCAGGTTCAAGAAGGTAAAACCAGAATTTGAATTTTCCTTTATAGGGTTCTTCAGAAACTCTGAAAAATCAGTATATATTCTGGGAAATGGGCTTTTATCATACAAAATTTATGTCTTTTATTATATTTTCAGGAAGCAACGGCTTAAGCAAAGTCTTGTTCCATTACCTGTTGTTGATCTTGATGAAGTAATCAGACATGAAGGTAATTTCGTTATCGATCTTCAGATTTCACATAAGGATTATCTAAAAACATCATGATTTCTCAAGTTAAAAGTATTCCTCCGATTTGATGTTTCGTATCTGTTATGATATAGAAGAAAAATCTGCAGAGAAGAACAAAAAGAACACGGAGATAAAAACAGAAACACAAGAGGAGAAGAAAGTAGGAAAAGATGAGAATATTTTGTCAGAGAAGAACTCAAATTGTGCTGTGCTTCCCTGCATTGATAAGCTTCGAGACGAATTGTCTTGCGCAGTATGAATCTGAATCTTGAGACTGTTTTTCTTTCCCTTAATTCATTGATTTAGGGATCTTTACACATTGAAAATTGCTTTGTGATTATGCAGATATGTCTTGAAATTTGCTTTGAACCTAGCACTACAACTTGTGGACACAGGTAGATTGAATTGCTGCTTTTTGTGTTTTGTAGATTTGGTACTCAATTGTTATTGGGTTTTTGTAGTTTCTGCAAAAAATGTTTGCGATCTGCGGCGGATAAGTGTGGCAGAAAATGTCCTAAATGCAGGCAACTAATAGGGTAAGTATTATCAAATTTGATGAGTTTTTTTATCAAAAGCTTCGAGATTTATCTAACAATGGTATTAATCTAACGCAGAAATGGAAGATACTGTACAGTTAATACGGTTCTTTGGAACACAATTCAGCTTCTGTTTCCTAAAGAAGTTGAATTACAAAGAGCTGCTTCTGTTAACTTGAGAGGCAAGGGAACGCCGAGTCCTAGAAACGCTAATCAAAGGACAAGAAGCAGAAACGAAGATCAAGATAGGTTGCAAAGAGAGGATCTTTCAAGATTGCTTGTATCTGAGGAGAGAAGCCAGAGGAGGAGAAGGAGAGCAGCGAATGTGAGATTGGATCAAGATAGGGATGCTGCGTTCGCGTTGCGGTTGCAGAGGCAAGAATTCGCGTCTGCGTTTGGCGTAACGACGACAGTGGCTACTTCTTCTTCTTCATCGGTTTCTAATCTGTCGCTTGCAAGAGCTAACCTGCGAGCTATGGCGTCAAGAGCTGTTCGCAGGCAAGGATAGATGATGATAATGATGATGATCATTTAGCATTTATCATCAATGAATGTCATTGTTAACATCATTCATCATCTTTAGTGTATCAGAACAGAATTTTATCATACTTAAGAAAGAAGAAGAACAGCTTGAATTAGAAATCATACTTGCATCAATTTTATTTAATGGTTAGAAATAGTACATCCTTTATGCTCGGCAGCTCTGAAGCCAAACTATCAAAAGTTATACTTAGGAGTTGGCATATTAACCGAACCCAAAATCCGAACACGAACCCAATCCAAAAAAATTGAACCCGAACAAGTATTGATATTTCAAAATATCTGAAAAAGTTTTGTTTGGTTAATGGTTTTGGTTTGGATTCAGGTTTAGATATATCTGAAATAGTATTTTGGGTTTTCACATCTTATTAATTGATTAGTTAATTTTGTTATTTGTGTATTGAACAAATCTAAATTAATGATTTTTTTTGTTAATTAGAAATTTTTTTTTGATTTTTTTAAAATATTATCATAAAAATTATTAATTTTAAAATAAAAATATTTTTAAATTTTATCTACTAATTTTAATCATTTAAATAAAATCTGTTATTTGAAGTTTTATATTTATCTAATAATATATATATATTTATGTAAATCTGGAAAAAAAATATTGTGGTTAAAACATAAAATACATGACAAAAATTATTACATAAAATACATGACGAGACCTGATTTATTCTTACACTTTTAACCTCAAAAATTCAAAAACCTTTAACCAAATCCTATGAATGGCATATACCCTATGAATGGCATATACCCTATGAATGGCATATACGACATATATTCAGTGTGCTCCTCAAGTATGGAACCATCCATTGCAGAATGTTCCTCTTCACGATCCACGGCAAACCAATCTAGCTTGTTACTGTATTGGCTATAATGTGGGCTCAAATTCCCCATTACAGCTGAACGAAGAACATTTCTAACTTAGATCTCAAATCAGTACTGTTTCTCTACGTGGATTATTATGACCAAATTATACAGAAAAAGTATTTATTAAATACTATTTTGTTTACATTTTGAAGTTAGATTAACTTCGTTCTTCTTTATCTTCAGTTAACTGGTTTTCTTCTCATCTATGTTTTTGGGTTTTATAAACTCTTAAAATATAAATGTAAATAGTTATTTATTAACTTTGAAAATGCATGTTTCTTTGTATTTTAGATTGTTGAAAATTTTATATCATAAGCTATATGTTTATCATAAATTTCAAGATGAAAAATGGATTGATGGTGAAGGGAGGGCTCCAATTCATTTAAAACAATTATAAACATTTATTAAACAATACGTGAAGATAAATATTCATAAATTATATAATATTATTTATTAAACAATATAAATTAGATATTTATATAATTTTAATTCTTATTTAAAATTATTTTTAAATAATTTTAAGAGAAAATGACAAAATAGCACTATTTTAAATTTTTATTCCAAAAATAATATTAGTATAAATTTTCAATAATATCACAAATTTAATACTAAAATATATTAAAACTTCATTTTAATAGAAAATATTAAACATTAAATTAGAAAAATGAACACAAATATAACATTTTATGTTTTGTATAATTTATCTAGAGTAATAAGTATTTTTAAATAATTATTTATGGTATTTTTGAAATTTTAGTTTTAATGTGATAGATTTGAAATAAAAACTTTAAAAGATTTTATTTTATGGTATTAATCAAATTGTAATATTAATTTTTGTATATATAAATTAAGGAAATAAAAATAATTGTTTTAATGAATTTAATAGTATTTTTTTGTTAGTTTAATAAAATATATTAATTTTCTAACCAAATTAATAGCAATAACATATATTAGAATTATTCTAATAATTTAAACTCATTTATATATTTATTTGAAACCTTGGTGATAACATTTGAATATGATATTTCTGTTTATAACACGTTAATATGATGTTATTTTCTTAAAATATTTCTCAAATAATATATTAGAGATAGTTGTTAGAATTGGTCATGAACTTTCACAATTCTTTTTTTTTTCTTGTCACATGAAACACAACGTAACAATCCAATAATATAACATTTTCATACGATTACCATTAGTAACAACCATTAGGCCATTTAGTCTTACCGACTATCTTAAAATATACATTTGTATTTGTTTTCATAAACTTTTAATATACAATTCAATAGCCAATTAAACTCATTGTTAAAAAAAAATTCGATCGTAAATATATAGATTGTAGTCGTAGTAAACAATCCATACATTTACATACTGTCCTTATTGTGTTTTCCGATCTGTATTTGGTTTGATCCGGTTTACGAAAAATGGAATATGATGATATACAAAAGCAAGAAGTTTTAATAAAAGGGAAGAACGTATATATAATAGTTAAATATATGAGAAATACCACCGAGCCAACAAAGGCTTTGAGAGTCTTCACTCGATCTATCTCACACAAAGTAACACTTCTCTAAACTAACTCTACTCAGAGGGAGAGAGACAGTCCCTCGCTTGCCTTTCAAGGTAGCTCATGGCTAACAAACATCAAAACCTGAAAATTCCCGGTTTACTTTCGGTTCACCTCTTTTTGCTTCATGGAGTTTCCGGTGAAGCCTAGTATGAGAACTCGTGGCCACGGAGAGAGATATATTTCTTGACCCAAATTGCAATGTCTTCTGCACATGCCTGAGCTTGTGGAGTTTTAAGAAGCATGTCGAGAGTTGCAAACTCGTGAACTGCGTCTTTGTATTCTAGTACGGGAGCATCTACATTGACCTTTCTTAGTTCTTCTGAGTAAGCAATGGCTCGGTCTCTCATCCAGTCATGCTCTGCAACAATTGTTAGTGTTGGTGGCATGAATTTTAGCGGTGGACCTCGGCCTGGAACGAGCGGGTTCGCTGCTGGGTGGTCCAGGCTGAATTCTTCTTCTGGTAAGAAAAGCTTCCAAGCCAGAATGCACATGGGTTTGTCGTAGAAGTAGGAATTTGCTTGTTTGATCTCCGACTGTGTGGGAACGCTACCGATGAAGAATGGGTACATTAGGACTTGAGCCACAACCTTGACAGGGTCTAGATTTTGACCAGCTTCAATGGCTTTGCGGGCTACGTATTCTGCTATGTTGGCACCACAGCTCACACCAAGAAGCACACATCTGAAGTTTCAAATTTTGAGAAGTAACACAACTCAGTAAAGATTTTTTCGTTTCACCTGAATCAAAGCAAAGATCTACAAAATCTTTATAAAAGTATAAACAGAAATTATCATTCTGAATACTCTTCTGGGTTCTAATTTCTTTATCCTTGGAAGTCCTTATAAACCAAAAGGACAACACTTACGGAAAGAAAAGTCCTTGAATAACGTGAAAGCATTGATCATTATAATCTAGAAAAGAAGGTTTTAGGGTGGCATATGATATTTGCCTATTTCAGGGAACTGAATTCATAAGCAGGTGTTTTTTCTTATCAATATGCAAGCTTGCTAATCCAATTCCAAGAAGATTCCGGGAAATCTGGAAACCAAAGGATAATTTTCATATCTAGCATGTACTATGCCCAAGAAATCAATGAAGACCAAATAGATTCACATTTCATGCCAATGGATAATACTACATGAGAAGAAGCAGCAACAAAAGAAAGCAAGCGCCTTTTGACAAATTTCAGTGTGCTATAAAGACTATTAATGTGAAGAAACGAAACTGAACATAGCACTAATACACAAACACACAGTCACAGACGACACTGAAATCTGTCTCGTTCAAATTATCGTCATACTTTTTCCATGACAGACGTTTGCTTGTACCAAAATCTTGGCACTTTCACTATCTTAAGTAAGAGTCAAATTTTCCTTAATTTCATAGGCAATGCAAATGGGAAAGTCGTTGTTTACCTCGAGGGATCAGCATGAGTTGCTAGCCAAGGCTCCACCATAGATGCACCGAAAGCATCTACTATATGCTTGTTAACTTCTGATTTCTTCACCTCTCCTCCGGTTCGCCGGGAATTTCCCATCGACTTATTACACTCGGCTAGATTCGCCTGCTTTCCCAGCCATTTCAACACCTTGAATCCGTCCTCATACGCCGCCGGATACCGATTCTCAGGCGCAAGCCGGTACCCGACGGCCAAAACAATGACGTCGCAGTGCTTTGCCATCCTTCTGCAGAAGAAATCATTGGCCACTGAGTCATTGCTTCCACTTACCCATCCACCACCATGGAACTGCAACATCACAGGGAGTTTTCGAGAGTTTCCAGCTGACAACGACGGTGAATAGCCTCTGTACGCGTCGGAGGATCCCGCGCCGTTATTCTCAGGGGAAGAAGACCCGGTGGTGCAACCGTAACTGTTCCTTCTGGACTCTGCCTTGTGAGATAACAACGAATTAGACGAGCAGTAGCTGTTTCTCCTAATAAGAAGATCCGATCCGGCGAGTTGGTTGAGATTTCGAGCCTTACCGGTATGGACACCGGCGGCGTTCGGTTCGGGCGTGAGAGCGGATTCTGGAAGGAAAATCCGTACGGTTAAGGAAGTTAACGGATCGATATGGATATCTTTGGTGGCGACGCCGTCGGTGAATAACGGATTCGGTGCAGCGACGGATTCCTCGGGTCGGGTTGTGACGCCAAACGGATCCGAGGAGGAGTCATAACCGGAGGATTGAATCCGGTTCTGTAAACGATGCTTCAAAAGGAATTTGAAGAAGACGCTGTAGAGCTTCACACCAACACTCGGCATTTTCCGGAAACTCGAATTGGAAAGCCCTTTTCGTGAGTTTAAAGAGAATTTGGAATCATGGAAATGGATAGAAGAGATGAAGCGAGAGGTTGAGTTGGAAATTGCAACGAATTAGGGTTTCTAGAGACTGAAGATTGCTTCAATCTGGAGCTTCGATTGAGGTGAAAGATGAGCGTAATAGAGACAAGAAGGATTAGAAATAAATAAACAGAGAAGCTTAGGTGGGAAGAGATTAATAAGTTTTAACTTAACGAAGGCCACATTTATTTTTTTCAAAATTATCATATTTCTTTCCCAAATATAACAGGACTACTTTAAATGTCTAAAATAGTAATTTTTTAAATTTTTATTTTAAAAATAGTATCATTAATTTAAATTTTTAATAATAGCACAAATTTAACATTAAAATACATTAAAACTATATTTTAATAAAAAAAAAATTAAACCCTAAATTAGAAATAATGAACCCAAATACAATACTTTAAGTTTATATATAATTTATTTAAAATAAATAAATATTTTTACATAAGTATTTGTGCTATTTTTTGAAATTTAATTTTATTATGCTAGATTTGAAAAAAAAAACTTTAAAATGTGTTATTTTAGGGTATTACTCTTATAAAAAATCCATAAAATTAATATAAAAATATTCTTTTTAAAATTAACCGAAAAATCTACATTCTAAACTAAAATACAAAAAAATCAAATACATATTTGATATTTTTTAAAATTTTATTTTATTTCAAATAAACAAGTATTTAAATAGTGATTTATACTAATTTTGAAAAAACCTAATAATAATATTTTTGGGAAAAATCATAAAAATATTATATTTTAAAGATTTTCTATCTTTAGAGATTTAATTTATTTTAATGATCATTACTCTTTCATTTTAGACATGTTAATTGATTCATAACTATAAATGTTTGTAAATTTTACAGTGGATTAAAAATATTATTATTTTATTAGTTTGAATAAGAATCAAGTATTATATATCAGTTTTTCGATTATAATAACAACATATACCATATTATCTTAAAAAAAAAATAACTTAAATTCTCAATTTTAAAAAGATTTTAAGTTTGGAATCATATTTAAATGGAAAATTGACAAAAATAGCATTATTTTAAATTTTGTTCAAAATATAGCATTTTTATTTTAAATTTCTAAAATAATACAATTTTAATTTTAAAATACTTTACAATTTATTTTTGATAAATTTTAAATTAGAAAAAAATACTAAATATAATATTTAAATAATATCAATAATTTATGTATGGTAAATATTTTCAAAAATAATATTTTTGGAATTTTAAATTTATAATGCTAAATTTTGAAATAAAAAAAAAAGTAAAAAGTTATTATTGTAAAGTATTACTCTATTTTTTAAATTAGAATTTGAAAAAAAAACAAATACTTATGAGTTGATATTGATGAAATTATAACTATTTGAATTTGAGTTTGAATTAGTTAGGATAAGAAGAAGTGAGATGTTTATCATCGAGAACATAATTGGGTTCATCAATCAACAAATGAATGGTATGAAAAGTAAGCAACCTTGCATATGTGATAAAATGTCTTCTCTTACATGTTTCTTTAGATTCTTGTTTTCAAAAATTGTTTGGTATCTCAAATAAGAACAAGACTCGAGTCATTACAATCAGTATACTTATGAGCTAAACTTATCTCTGCCTGGTAATGAATACCAATTCCACACAACCAGAGATTTTGGACAATTTATTATATTTTTCATCTAAAGATAAAGATAAGACTCGATAGTAATAATGTGTTTCAAGCAACGAATCCCAAGTTTTAGATTTAGAAATCATACCCGTAGTATCTTAGATGTGTTTCTCATGTGGAATATTTTGATCTAGAAAATGAAGAGATGCTAAGAACCTTTTTTAAAACAAGGAAATAGGGTGTCTATGGAGGGTAGTGACCAATTTCCATTTATTAAAAACAACAAAAAAGGTCAATATTATGTTTTATGAAGCCCATTTAAGTAGGGTTCTTAGCAATGAATTTTTTATAATGTCATATAAATATGTTTATAATGTCAATCAAAATAATAATGAAGAGAGTCTTTTCATTTTTATTACTCTTTTTCAAACTTCTTGATGTTAGTGTTCTGTATTTAAGTTTTCTCTTCCTTTGTTTGTTGTTGTTAAATAAAGCTCTATGAACTATGTTATTAGCATTTTCAACTTTTATTATAATTAGCTCATTTCAGCAATGAATTCTTTTGCTTTAAATTTCTTTCATGATATTAGAGTTTAGACGATTTATAGATTTCTAATCTCACAAGTTTCGTATCGATAAGTTCATGGTCTGAAAATCAATCTTATTTATCATTGTAATCATGATAATGTGTCTATTGTTTAGTTTTGAGACATAACAAACACAAGAAATGTGGTTTGATATATTAAAAAGATATGATGATTGATTGTTCAATGGTTGAGTATAAGATATTAGGATTAAACTCGTAAATACAACAGAAATATTTTGAGTTTGATAAATATGTGTTGATGAATACAAATTTCTGGTTTTGTTAAACACAGTCAAAATGTTCAATAAAGTGACAAAGAACAAAAAATTATTAGAATGCAAACCGTTGTTGGCTAATAGATAAAAAACAAATAGTAACTAAGATTTAAATAGTTGTGGATAGAGAATTCTTTTTCTTCATAAAATAACTTATGGTAGTTAAGCGAGTAAAGGACATCCAAACTCTTCATGAGATAAATAGGTCAACAAATATTTATTAGTTAGATTGACTCTCCAAATTCAAAAAAACATCTAAGAGAGAACCATGCAATACTCTCAAGTATTGGTGTGAATATATCTCACACTAAGTTTTGATCTTCATGGTGAATAGAGTCATCAACTATTCTAATTGTGTTTATGATCAAGTTATTTTTATTTACGGTTTTAAATTTGTCATCGTTGCATTCATCCGACACCAAGTTTGTGAAGGAGTATTAAAACAACAAACAAAAGTCCAAAATTATGTTTTATGAAGCCCATGTAATTAAGGTTCATAGCAATTGTAAAATTCATATAAATATGTTTGTGATCTCAATCAAGAAAACAATGAATAGAGTTGCCACAAAGAGCAACCCTCTCCCTTTTCATTTTTATTATACTCTTTCAAACTTTTTGATCGTGGCTTTTTCTTTCTTTATTTCTTGTTTTTGAATAAAATTTGATGAACTATTTTATTAACATTTTCATTTCTATCATAATAAACTCATTTGAAAAATGAATTTTGAATCTCTATCACCAATCACTATCGATTGAGAGTTTGTCGCCAAAACTGTTAGCACCGGTTAAGTCGAAAAGCGGCTCTAGATTCGGCTAATCATCATGCTAAAAGCTACTCACCAAACTAGAACCAACGCCGTAAGAGAGAAAAGGCCATAGCTTTAAGTAATTTATACCATATCCAACCATTACGTGGGATGGTAATGCACTAATGGGATGATAACTTACTATTGGTGTTTTACAATTAGTGTTAATCATAATAAATGATATTAACGTATACATTTTTTTTTTTAATAGTGTGTATTGTCATATGAAAATCTTGAAAAAAATGAACAAAGTGACTATTTTGTTTTAGGAATCGACTAGTGCATTACCATCCACGAATTCGACTAAATATCGCTCAAACTTAAATATTTTTAAATTTACTATAAAATTAAATTATTTAATCGTTGAAGTTTGTGAATGAGTAATAATTTAAAATAAAATCTTTTAATTTTTTTATTCAAATTCTAGTTCCACAAATTAAAATTTCAAAATAATACAAATAATTATGTAGAAAATATTTCTTTATTCCAAATAAATTAGAAATAAATATTATATTGAAATTTTTTTTTCTAATTTATGATTTAATTTTTATATATTAAGAAAAAATTTAATATATTTTAAATTTAAATGTGTTATATTACTGTGTGTTATTATTGAAATTTAAACTAATCATATTATTTTTCAAACAAAAATTATATATATTTTTTTTTGAAAATTTACCGTTGTGAATTACCATTATATAATCAAAGAAGAAGTTCACATGCTGACTTTTTCAACACATTAACCAATCATCCAATAATACAATAAATAATTGAAATAACATAGTTAATCATTGGGGCTAATGTTGAAATCACAAACTCATGGGGCTAAAGTTAACATCACAGAACAATAGTTGTTAAAGTTAAAATAAAAAACATTGGGGGTTAATGTTAAAATCTCCTAACAACTAAAACCATTTTTTAATTAAAAAATCCCTAAAATTTATGCGTCTCCTTTACACAAAGATTCATACATAGACGGTGGTGATTTGCAGCGAAGAAAAGAATGACTTGAACTGGTCTGATGTTTGTTGATGACCCATCGCTACAGACCTTGAAACGGAGACGACTCTCGATGATCAATTCAATGGAAGCTTCTTCTTCAGCTCAGGTGTGACTTGCTTCTTCTCCCTCATTGATTTCCGTTTCCTTTTTTTTTTTTTTTTTGGTCGATCTGGAATGTTCTGTGGGCGTTTGCAGCTATTATTCTTCTCTCTTTGGAGTTAACGAAATTTTTGCTAGGGTTTGCCTTGTTCTTGTGTTTCATTCGATGTTTATTTAATTAATTTCATAGGCTAAAATTGCTGATATGCGAGAAAAATTCGGACGAGAGATTCGTGTTTTCGAGACTTCGAGCATCTCACAGAGGCCAAATCAAGCTTCTGGTGCTGGTAAGTTCGCGTAGAAGGAAGTTAAATGATTTCTGATCCATTTGTCTTTCTCTTGATTTTTCTGAATCTGAAGAAATCTTGGTTTTTTTGTGATTGTTGTTTTTATTGAAGTCTTGTTTTTTCTTCTTCTTTGGTTGTTTATGAAATTCTACAGAAGAGGAGTCTGATGAATTCTACGAGCTCACAGCTGCCGATTATTACCGCCTTTTGGCAACTAAGAAAGAAGGTTAGATGTTCTCAAGAAACTAATCTGTAAGGTTTTATATACAATCCGGAATCTTTCATGGGAATTTTGCATATCAATTTTCGAAATTGCTGGTCTGAACCGATTGCTGGCCTCTATTTTCTCCTTTGAGTTCCTAAGACACATCTTGTGTCATCTGCAAAGAAATCACCATCTTTGTTGTTTACTTCTTCGAACATGTGAATTTACATCTGCAAAAGATAAATCCTTGAAGACAAGAAAACTCCGGGAGGCAGAAGAAGCTGCTCGTCGAGCAAAGCTGACTAAGGTTCCTTTTTACTTTCTAAAACATTTTGTTGTGTTTCATGCTTGGAAAGTAGTTTTATGACATTGACTATTGATAAAATTATATTTTCTAGGCTGTAATCCGAGTTCGTTTTCCTGACAATCACACGTTGGAGGCAACATTTCATCCCTCAGAAAAGATCCAATGCTTGATTGATCTTCTCAAAAGAGTAGTTGCCCATCCGGATATTCCTTTCTACTTGTGTATGTTTCCATTGCTCATATTTCATATTTTACAGTTCTCGCGACAGAAGAAACCTGACGATGTTACTATTTTGCAGACACAACTCCTCCCAAGAAGCTGATAAAAGATTTCTCACAAGACTTCTACTCTGCTGGGTTTATTCCTGGAGCAATTGTCTACTTTGCAAACGATCAACCAAAAGGTTAGTTTGTGCCATAACTTTCACATGATAATTTAGACTTCTTTTCTCGGTAGACTTCTATTGGATTATAATATCTGTTTGATGGACCGAAAGCTACCCTTCTAGAATTGTCCCAAAAACTTGCAACCTTTGGAAATAATTAGCTGGACAAGAAGTTTTAGATCAGGTGAATGCATAGGGAACAATAATCTTAGAAGGCTGGTTAAGTCGGGTGTGTAAGATAGACTCTGTGTTGAGGTAGATTTCCACCATCTCTACTACTACTCAGAACTGAGCTGTGAACTTAGTTTTACAAACCCTAATGGTCTTTGCAGAGGATGTTACCATTACAACTCCTTATCTAAATGAAGAGATGTTGTCACTGAAAGATTTAGAGGTCATGACCAAAGCAAAGGACCCGGTTGAACTGTCGACAGAGCCAGACACGGTGGACTCTGGTCCTGTGCCGGTTGAACAAGAGCCTAAACCAACGGAGAAGAAGAGTACAAAGCCTAAGTGGTTTAAAATGTGATTGAACATTATAAGTTTATTACACAAGAACTGCAAAGAGAAAATCATGTTGCCTTTTCCAGTGTTACAGTGTCAAGTTAGCAATCTTATTATGTCGGTATGGGCCTTAATCACTCTCGCCATATCGATTTTAAGGGCGTATTTTGGGATTTCCATCCATAAACTCATCTGTTTCTTTCTTTATTTTCCAGTCTCGTGATTAGAAATCAGCAAAATTTAAGGGAAGTGTTCTCTAAATAGAGAAGGTTTTTTTCGTTTAAGCTTACAATTCCAAACTTCATATTTAATACATATAAACATTTTTTCCTAAATTAGTCTTGTTTGTTGACAGGATAACATTTTCTTATAAATTTTATAATTAAAAACTATATATATATATATCACTTATACATCCAACATAAGTATGATAAATCAGAACAAAAATTTTGTTTTCCTCTTGTTTCAATATAGTGATTGATTTTGTAAGTTGTAATTTAGTACATCTCATTTGTAGTTATCATAATTTAAAGAGCATGAAATATGATTATGTCTTGCCTTTTCTTGAGCCACCCCCGCATTTTAAACAAATTAATCACATAGAATTTATAAAACCTTTAAAGTTTAGGCAAAGGCAAAGTCAAACCCAATTTTTCTATGATTAAAAAAAAATATGTTTGTAACTTTATTTTGACTCTGAAAACATGGGTTGGAAATTGAAAAACCGGATTAAAAAATCGCGATTCAAAATGATTTATGTATCGAAAACGATTGATGAAAATTCGAATTCGTGAAAGCGAAATTTGCTCTTTTTTCTTAATTCATTAAATCTGTTGCAGTGTGCTGGTTTCAAGATTATGAATCTCATGATACAATCACGATAAAACTATAATCGCAACATCCGATTATAAAGTGTACGAACAAAGTAATTTTTCACCAAAACCCAAGACTCTCACCGGTTCGGCGACAGCGGCGATGCGCGCGGCTTTGTCTATTTTCTTTCCAACACTTTTAAACTATTACATGAATTCTATCATTTATATATTAATTTTTTTTTTCAAATTTCTAATGTGAGATTGTTGTTTTTCCTGTTAATTTAACTAACAAATTTATGATTTTTCATTAGTACTCTTACTTAAATTAAACAATAAATTTATAATTTTTTTATGAGCCAATTTTTATTCATATTTTAACAATTTTTACTATCAATATTTTTACCGATACCATTTGATTGGGAGATAATATTTACGCACAAATCGGAGAACAAAAATTCTTTTCTTTTTTTAAGTCTCAACAATAATTTGAGAACAAATATCGAATATGGAAATATTTTTTATTTCAACTTTTTCGCAATATTTTTGGAATATCTTTTTTCAAAGAAGAGAATCCATAAATTCCAAATCCAAAGGACACTAACGGTAACGGCAATGACGATTACGACGGTCCACGAAACCCAAATCCATCTGGGTATGACGTCATCAGCGCCTCCAGTGATGTAAAACCACGTCATCTTGACGATTAGTAGCGGCGCGAGAATGCACCTGCAAACGCTGTACGACGCGTAAAACGGCAGCGTAACGAAACGGTGTAGACTCACTGCGAGAGGAGCGTCTGGACCACGCGCATCTGCCAGCGTCCAGGAGTTTTGACACGCGCTGGTTGCCTCAGCGATGACGAGAAGCGCGAGGAGGGCGCAGGCGCCGTGAGCAACGAGGTACCGGCAGGTGAGGAATACGAAGAGTACGGCGACGTGATGGGCGGCAAAGAGCATATCTCCGCCGGCGGGAGAGGGGAAAACGACGAGGTGGAGAAGATCTGCGAGGAAATAAGCGGAGCTGAAATCGAGGACGGCGTTTTGCGATTGGGTATTGGGGTTGGAGAATCCGCGATTAGGATCGGAGATTAGGGCACGCGTGGCGAGGAAGACGGAGGAGACGCCATGGAGGAGGGAGATTAAACAGCTGGAGGCTAAGGGACGAGTATCGGGTTTCCATCGACGGAAAACGAATAAGTAACCGAGAAGATAAACAAAGACAAAGATTGAAAAGAACAATGGCAGATCTCTGAAACTCATTGTTCTCTCCATCGCTGTCAAATACTTTGAAGCTTTCAAGTCGTCGACACATATAATATATATATGTGGAGATGGTTGAGTTTTAGGGGGAACACGCAAAACGACAGCGTTTAAGGGGGAATACGTAAAACGACAGCGTTTAAAGGCCATTCACAGAAAGTATTAGAATTAGGTGATGCAGAATTTGTTCTAATAAGTTTTGGTTTTGTTTTCCTTTTTGTAGATAAGTTTGGGTGAGAATTTTTCCTACTTGTTTCATTTCTATAAATAATAAATTTTAATTCCTTTTGACTTGTGTAAGAACAATTTCTTTTGATTAGTAAATAAAGTCTTGATTCTCTCCAACCTTCATTATAAGTGTTGGAAAAAATATCCATTAGATTTATTTTGGTATCTTATGTATTTCAATTCAATCCGAAAAATCTGAATTTTTCTATGTTTACGAATTAAAATAAATACTAAAATGAATATTTGTCAAATAAAATAAATTACAAATACTAAAATTTATGATACATGCTATATTTCTTTATATATAAATTATGTACATAAATAATTATATATAGCATGTATAAACCTATAAATTATATAAATTTATATTCATTATCGAGCAGGGGAGTAAATGTGGAGTTCGATTTCATTTTACTTTGTATGAGAGTATTAACTTTTGTCGGGGTCCAATTGGTAAAAAAGAGAAAATTTGTACTCATTATCAAAATAAAATAGTTTTATCAATTACAAAAAAAACATTCATCATCAATTATTGCGATTTTTTGGAAATTGATTTTGATTTATTTACATATTTCCTTTTTAATAAAAGAATTTGTGTAGCGAATCTGATTAATTTGTCAATTCTAAATTTCAATGGATATCAAGAGAATGAATATCATGTTAATCGCATAACAATACACTAGATTCATACCCACGCCATGCGTGGGGAAAAATATTCACAAATTATATTTTATTAGTAAATATAAATAAAATATTTATATAATTTTAACTTTTATTTAAAATTACTTTTAACATTAATTTTTATATATACAAATTAAGAAAAGAAAAATAATTATTTTTAAGAATTTAATAGTATTTTTTTGTTAATTTAATAAAATATATTAATTATATAACCAAATTAATAACAATGATATACTTGTAATTATTCTAATAAGTTAAACTCATTTATATATTTATTTGAAATTTACTTTAGTGATGACACGTCAACATGATATTTCTGTTAATAACACGTCAGAGTAAAGTTATTTTATTAAAATGTTTCTCAAATAATGTATTAGAGATTATGGTAGTAATTTAAATCTATTTATATTTATTTGAAATTATCTATAAATTAACGTATAAAAAATTTAAAGAAATAAAAAGTATTGTTTTTGCAAATGTAATAGTTTTTTTTGGTTAGTTGAATAAATTATATTTATTCTCTAACCAAATTAATATCAGTGACATGTATTGTAATTATTCTAGTAAATTAAACCCTTTTATATATTTAAGCTGAAACTCCATGTGGTGTTGACACGTCAGCATGGTATTTTTGTTATTAACACGTTAGGATAAGGTTATTTTGTTAAAAAGTTTCTCAAATAATATATTACGGATATTCAAAAATGATAATTTAGGCATACTGCAATATATATGATCTGCTACATCCGAAATATAAACTTCAGAAACTGTTTATTAATCTCACTCGAATGCTACCCCAATATTGAGTGGCTGTGTAAATCGGATAGATATGAGAAGAAAGGGTAAAATCAGCAAAGAGAATCATTGTGAAGAGCAAATGTAAAAATAGATTCTTACACAAACATTGGTCTTGATTGTTTTTTCTTTATCATACACAAAGCATTCATCATGAAGTCTTGTGGCAAAAAGCTTCTAAGAGTTTGCTTCGTGTTTTACATTATCAAACACCACAATGGCTTAAACAGAGAATCAATCCAAAACTCATAAACTATGAGCCAAAGAATTGGATCTTTTCTTAAAAGGCTAAAAACCTTCATTTCCTGTGTTATGTGTACCTGTCCTGGCTATTGTTTTATACATATATATTATACACACTTTTTTGTTCAATCAATTTCACCTTCTTCTTTGGCTAGGTTTGAAACTGCCGGAGCCTCGGGTTCTTCTTCATCATCGTCTTGTTTCATGTACAGACCGAATTGCTCAAGAGGTTTATTTCCTGTGAGGTTTAAACTTCCAAGTGCGTCTGAAGGTCTCTCAGTGCTGGTTTGGAACTGGTTTGAGCCTCGGGCTCTTCTTCATCATCATTTTGTTTCATGTACAGACCGAGTTGATCAAGAGCGTTATTTCCTCTGAGACTGAAACTTCCAAGTGCATCTAAAGGTCTCTGGGTGCTGGTTTGGAACTGGTTAGAAACTGTGGGAGCCTCGGGTTCTTCTTCATCATCGTCTTGTTTCATGTACAATCCAAGTTTCTCAAGAGGGTTACTTCCTGTGAGGCTTAAACTTCCAAGTGCGTCTAAAGGTCTCTCCGGGCTGGTTTCATCGGCTGAGCTTGGTAATTGCTCAAGAGCACTCGAACTCAGCATCTTTAGGTCCTCGAGAAACCGTGAGTTCTCATTGATCTCTACAGTTTTCTCCATCTGCATGGAAGTCAAGGATATAAAAAAAACCTCCATCATGTTAATCCAAGAAACAAACAACACATAAGTTACATTGGTGTAACATTGAAAAACATCAGAGAACGTGATCTCCATTATACAAATGTTTCTCTTTACCGTGTGTTTTTAGAGTTTGTGTGTAACACCCGTCTCCAAAATACATGACACGTATCATCGTCTCGTACTTAATTTATAATTTATTTGAAATCTCATATAAAGTATAAGTGATAATTCTTTTTATTAAAAGAATTTTCGTCAAACCCAAATATAAAATTATTAAAAAAACATATGAAAATAACTTTAAAAAAATCTAACGATACTCAAGATTCAAAATAAAAATATATAAATAATGTTTAAAAATTCCCAAAACATAGCACCACCCCGAATCACTACATCACTACTGCTCGAACTCACCTGCATCCAAAAGGAGGCATGAGTAACATAATTACTCAGTGAAACAATCACGTCTACCCACATATTTCCATTATACAAGTATATATATAATCTTGATAATTACTTTATTTAGGAATGAAAACTAGCACGATTAATTTCACAAAAGTCGACATAAATACTACCAAGATATATGTATTTAAACCGTGCTTGTCTAAGTCACAACCACTCCTCCTCATCCCTAACCACGTCGGTTTAAGGATTCGGAACCCCCAAAGCCACATCGGCTTAACACCACGGCTACGTCGGCCTATTCGCTCACGTCGAGCTCTCGTCACGTCGATGGTTGTTTTCGGCCTGCCAGCCGTTAATGAACTACGACTCAACACCGTTGTTGTCGTAGCCCAACACCCATCAACGCAGCTAAACCAACTAACGTTACTCGATTCCACCATATTCGCATTACGTGAATATCACATTCACCAGAAATTTATTCCCACGTCAATGAATCAACCATTATACTTGTTTAGACTAATGTCTAATATTTATCTAATAATTATATTAGTTTATTTCAGTTAATTAATTGATTATGGTTCATTTTACTATACCATAATCCACCATAAATAATTTAGTATCCTTAACCAATAAACCAACACATAATAATTCATCTTTTTTTAATAATTAAGTCAACATAATAATCTCCCTTAAAATAATAAATTCATAATATTTCTACGCTTTTCTTCCACTACACCACACACATAGATCACCACATTCCTATTCATCTTTTTAATATTTATTTATTTATTATCTAATAAATCCCTAATAGGTTTAACTCTTTTTTCCTGATAAAAACACCATTAATTCTTGCAACAACTATTAAAATCCTAACACCACATATGATTTCAACCTCTAATTTTCCCCTAAACGAAGCACTCATCAAAATACATATACATAATTGTATAATGAAAATCATAGATCATGTCTCACCTCACTGCGAAACCTGGGTTAATGGAATGTTGGAATCGTCGGTCGTGCGTAGATTTCTCTTCCTCCGACGATGGTACACACGAACACCTTGGCTCTCCAACGTTGAACTTTCTACCCCTCGGCTTTGTCAAAATCTCTCTCTTTCTTCTTGCTTTTGTTTCTGATGCGGCTGCCTCTAATCCCCTTTGACAACGTCTTATATAGTCATTAGGGTTAATTAGGGTTTCAGTAGAATTGTCCGTTATACCCTCACTTCTATTTATGTGGATTTCATGGTTTAAATTTAGGTCTGGAATATTACAATTCTCCCCCACCACAGAAGAATTCGTCCCCGAATTCGATGGTTCCACCTCCCTCTCGTCGTGGTCCTTAAAAAGACCAGGGTAATCAATTCTCATATGATGTTCAGACTCCCACGTCTCTTCTTCAATTCTGTCTCTTTTCCAACGAACACATACTGATTTAACATTCTTCCTTTGCATATCAATTTTTCGTTGTCCAATGATTTTTACCGGTTTACTAAGAATTGTCAAATTTTCTTCCCATTCCTCTGGGGGTTGCTGCATAATAGTTGGGGTTCTTTGACAACTTTTCAGAGGACTGATACATGAAACACATCATCAAGGTCGCCCATACAAAGCCTCATATGGTGACACCTTTATGCTCCTATGATAGCTATTGTTGTACGCAAACTCTGCTAACGATATATATTTCTCCCAACGACCTCCCCAATCCAACATACACGCTCGCAACATATCCCCAACGGTTTGAATTGTTCTTTCCGACTGTCCATCTGTCTGTCGGTGATATGTGGTACTCAGATGCACTTTCGTCCCAAGTGCCTTTTGGAATGCCTGCCAAAATATTGAGGTAAATTTTGGGTCTCGGTCCGAAACAATGCTCACTGGAACCCCATGCAACCTAACAATCATCTCCACATATACTCTTGCTAAGTGGTCCACACAGTCTGTCTTCTTAATCGCCAAGAAATGAGCTGACTTTGTAAGTCGATTACCAATTACCCAAACCGTATTCAGTTCACTAATTGTCTTTGGGAGCCCTGTCACGAAATCCATAGTGATCATATCCTATTTCCATTCAGGCAACGGTAGACTTTGCAATAACCCACCAGGTACTCTACGTTCTGCCTTTACTAGTTGGCACGTAAGACACTTCGCTACCCATTCTACGCTATCCCGTTTTATACCATTTCAATGGTAATAACGTTTTAGATCTCGATATAACTTTGTCGCCCCCGGATGGATTGCAAAACGTGAGTGGTGTGCCTGCGATAAGATCTCATCCTTTAATTCCTTAATATTGGGAACACATACCCCATTCTTGTACAAGTAGGTTCCGTTGTCTGCGGTATGGTATCCTTCCACATTATTATCCACAGCTTTTCTGAGTGCATCGTCTAGCATTTGAGCCTCACATATTTTCCAAAGTAAGTATGCCCGGTTTATGGCTTCCAATCCTATGGCATCTTTGGTAACCGTAGTAGCACACAAGCTTAATTTTCCCAAGGAAGCCACTAACTCCTTTGCTTCTCGTTCTTTTGATATGTCATTTCTCCTTTTACTTAATGCATCTGCTACCATGTTAGCTTTTCCATGGTGGTATGTGATTTCCAAGTTATAATCTATTAGTAGCTCCATCCATCTCCTATGTCTCAGATTAAGATCTGGTTGCGTAAATATATATATATATATATATATATATTTTAAACTTTTATGATTAGTAAAAACTTGGATTTTTTTTCATATAAATACGCACACCAAATTTTTAATGCAAAAACAACTGCTGCCAATTCTAAATCATGGATGGGATAATTTATCTCATGTTTCCTCAACTGTGTAAACGCATAGGCAATTACTCGTTCTTGCTGCATCAGCACACAACCCAATCCTGACCCTGATGCGTCAGTGTATACCAAATATGGTACCCCAGTCCTTGATAAACCAATATTAAAGTCTTAGTCAAATGCCCTTTCAACCTTCGAAAGCTCTCCTCACACTCTTTGGTCCAATTAAATTTTACATCCTTTCCCGTAAGTTGAGTCATAGGCTTGGCTATACTCGCAAATCCTTCAACGAATTTTCGATAGTAACCCGCTAGGCCCAAAAAACTACGGACCTCTGTTGCGTTTCTGGGTGTCGGCCATCCCATAATCGTTGCAATTTTTTTTTCGGATCCACTGATACTCCAGTTTCAGACACAACGTGACCTAGAAAGCCAATCTTCCTCTGCCAGAAACTACATTTACTCAACTTAGCATATAACTTGTATTCTCGTAACTTTTCTAGTACTACCCTTAAGTGCTCCATATGAACAATGCAGCCGGATTTGTCCATTCTAACCACACTAAAATCAAGTGAGCACCCTTCTAATCTCTACAAGCCCATATTCTAAGTATCCATGGTACGTTTCTACAGCTCAACTAATTTTTCTATCCTTGCTTGGGCCACTTTTTCCTGTTTGGTTTCCACCTCAATGCCTTGTTCCACTAAGAATGCTGTTCCCACTAAATTGACTATGTTATTGTATTTTTGCACTATGCAACGATTTTTTTTCACCTCTAGTCTCAAACATCTTGAAATTTGAGTATCATGTCATATTCGTTTGTTCCTCTCCCTCTAAAGCTCATAAATAGACAAAAATTCTAGATCATACTCGCGTACTGACTTAAACCCCTGTCAAAGATCGACAAACAACATAACCATTTGGTTTACATCCTCTTGTGGAAAATTCACCCGTGCAAATTCCTCCTTAAAAGTCGTACCAACTAAGCATGTGGTTTGCATGAGTACTAATGACAACACTATCCACCGACTTGTGTTTCGTCCCTCAAATATTAAATCGCCAATTGCTTCCAAAACTCAATCGAATACATGATGGTCTCGTAGTTCTTATCTAACATATTCACCCAGTTGTGTGTTGTAATCGGATTCATCCCTCCACTAAATTATTCAAATTCCTTAACATCTTCAAAGCATTCCAATATGTGGGCATTGATCCCGTACTGGCATCTTTGGCACTAGAGTAGATAGTGGTGGGTATTGAGGTGTCCCAAACTCTTGAACAAGAGGCTCGAGTGCAGCGAACTCAAGAGCTGCATGCTCGGGCACTACAACGCTTGGTATTCGGTTTGCTACAGGAACTTGCTGCAACTAAAACGCTAACGCCTCACGTATTTCTCACATCACAGCTGCATTTAGCACTGCATAATCCACCACTAGAGCAACAACGACTGGTTGTTGAGTTGGAGCAACACCTTCGTGCTCAAGCGGCCAATCATTATGCTCTTGCTGACGATCTCCAATACGCAAATAAGTCCTACGATTAATACTCCTCGGCGGCATATTTTCCACATAAACACTCGATTCACACATTACACTACAAAAGTATTACAAATCAACGAAATTTAAATGACCTCACGCAAGTTACTCTGAGTGGTGCTCCCCCATTGAAAATACCTTTTTTTTTTAACTACTAAAACTTTAAAAACAGAGCTCTCCGGATCAGAACCAGAGTAGCAACCTCGCTCTGATACCAAAATTGTAACACGACACGTATCATCGCCTCGTATTTAATTTATAATTTATTTGAAATCTCATATAAAGTATAAGTGATAATTCTTTTTATTAAAAGAATTTTCGTCAAACCCAAATATAAAATTATTAAAAAACATAAGAAAATAACTTTAAAAAAATCTAACGATACTCAAGATTCAAAATAAAAATATATAAATAATGTTTAAAAATTCCCAAAACGTAGCACCACCCTGAGTCACTACATCACTACTGCTTGAACTCACCTGCATCCAAAAGGAGGCATGAGTAACATAATTACTCAGTGAAACAATCACGCATACCCACATATTTTCATTATACAAGTATATATATAATCTTGATAATTACTTTATTTAGGAATGAAAACTAGCACGATTGATTTCACAAAAGTTGACACAAATACTACCAAGATATATGTATTTAAACCGTGCTTGTCCAAGTCACAACCACTCCTCCTCATCCCTAACCACGTCGGTTTAAGGATTCGGAACCCCCAAAGCCACATCGGCTTAACACCACGGCTACGTCGGCCTATTCGCTCACGTCGAGCTCCCGTCACGTCGATGGTTGTTTCTGGCCTGCTAGCCGTTAATGAACTACGACTCAACACCGTTGTTGTCGTAGCCCAACACCCATCAACGCAGCTAAACCAACTAACGTTACTCGATTCCACCATACCCGCGTTACGTGAATATCACATTCACCAAAAATTTATTCCCACGTCAATGAATCAACCATTATACTTGTTTAGACTAATGTCTAATTTTTATCTAATAATTATATTAGTTTATTTCAGTTAATTAATTGATTATGGTTCATTTTACTATACCATAATCCACCATAAATAATTTAGTATCCTTAACCAATAAACCAACACATAATAATTTATCTTTTTTTTAATAATTAAGTCAACATAATAATCTCCCTTAAAATAATAAATTCATAATATTTCTACTATTTTCTCCCACTACACCACACACATAGATCACCACATTCCTATTCATCTTTTTAATATTTATTTATTTATTATCTAATAAATCCCTAATAGGCTTAACTCTTTTTTTTCTTGATAAAAATACCATTAATTCTTGCAACAATTATTAAAATCTTAACACCACATATGATTTCAACCTCTAAGTTTTCCTCTAGATGAAACACTCATCAAAATACATATACATAATTGTATAATGAAAATCATAGATCATATCTCACCTCACTGCGAAACCTGGGTTAATGGAATGTTAGAATCGTCGGTTGTGCGTAGATTTCTCTTCCTCCAACAATGGTACACACGAACACCTTGGCTCTCCAACGCTGAACTTTCTACCCCTCGGCTTTGTCAAAATTTCTCTCTTTCTTCTTGCTTTTTTTCTGATGCGGCTGCTTTTAATCCCCTTTGACAACGTCTTATATAGCCATTAGGGTTAATTAGGGTTTCAGTAGAATTGTCCGTTATACCCTCACTTCTATTTATGTGGACTTCATGGTTTAAATTTAGGCCCGGGATATTACATTGTGATTCTGCAATGTAAGCCAAGTGTTTGCTATCTACCTTCAGTAAAGCTTGGCGTGCAGCTTCTCTTTCGAGTTCTCTCTTCCGCTTAGACTCAGCAACAGCTTCTGCAACAGCCTCTGCTTCAGCTTGGGGACAAGCATTTTCAGCAGCCTCTGCTTCAACTTGTAGCCGCGCTCTCTCTGCCAACAAAAGTAGATGCTTTTCAGTTAAAAGAAGAAGTTAAAACTAAAAACCTGATCATGTTAGAATGATCCAGAGGTACAACAAAAATTTAACAAATTGAGTTCTTGGAATATAAACAACCTTTCTTCTTCTGCAGTTCGAGTTCTTCCCTTTCCTTGCGCAACATTTCTGGATCGCCTTTACTACCTATCTGCTCTTATGAGACACCAAATTTAAATCATATTAATTCCCAGGATCAAGAGGAATGTTTCAGAGATAGTGCAGAGTATGTGATCCCTTAAACAGAAAACTTTGATTTTTAGAAATTTAGAAAAGGTAAACCTCAGGTAACAGTTTTAATACTTTTTTTTTCTTAAACAAACTGAAATAGAAATTCTTGTTTCCTAATTTATTTCCAATATATTCTGCTACAACATATAAACCCCGGAAAGCTACTTATGTTTTTCAGACCTATGGTCAATCAACCATTACAGCTATTCGAGCCTAACAATTTCAACTGGAGTTTTGACCAGAAGTCATAATGAAGTCCAATAAAGATAGGTAAACTAAGGATAAATACAGACCTGTGGAACTGTTTTCTCACGTGATTTTAGAATGATATCTGCAAACCGGTTCTTCAACAGCGCAACTCTATAGTGTGATACGTGTAGTATCGAGTTTTAGCAACATTGGCTCTGTTTTAGAAAGGAAACAACTTGTATTAACAATAAAGGTTCGATTACACTTTAAGAGAAAGGTTTTGTTGGAGTCTATCGCCTCCCCACACTCTACAAATCACTCAAATTCTAGATACCTCTCTCTCTTACTCTTTCCTTACTTAAATACTCTAGAAGGCCCCCCCTTACACTAGATCCAAGAAGGTCTGTTCAAAAACGATAGTAGCCCTTATTCTTCTCGGTTATTCTTTTTTTCACCTCTCCTTTTACTCTTTAGCTTTCTCTTCTTGGGCTTTACGATTTCTCCTCTTGTATTGGTATAAAATAGGTGGATGAGTAGCTTCATAGCTATCAATACCCTCACCATTAAAACTAACCTTGTCCTCAATGTTGAGATAAGGAAATTGCAAGCTCATCTTGTGTTTATTTTTCCAAGAACATTCGTAATCCGGTAGGCCTCTCCATTTAACCAATACTTCTTCCTGTCCCGAAGTAAGATTCTCCCTTCTCCCAATGACCCTCTCAGGTTCGGCCTCCAATATACCCTCACTGTTCAGGTGTTGCGGCATTTCAACTGCTACCAATGGCTCCCTTATAGCTTTCTTGAGTTGAGATACGTGGAAGGTGTGGTGAATTTTCGCTTCTGATGGCAAATCCAATTGATACGCTACCTCGCCGACCTTTGCTTTGACTGTGTAGGGGCCGTAAAACCAGGCAGACAGCTTTTCGTTTGGTTGGTTACGCAAGGATTAATTATTGTCTGAATGGCCTGAGCTTGAGGAACACCTTGTCGCCAACCTGAAACTCTACATTTCTCCTATGTTTGTCTGCCCTTGCCTTCATCAATTGCTGGGTGCGATGAAGATTGCGCTTGAGGAGATCCACCATGGCATCCCTCTCGCGTAATTGTTCTTCCAAATCAGCGTTAGAAGTTGACCCATTCTCATACCTCAAAACAGTTGGTGGTTCCCTCCCATACACTGTTTGAAATGGGGACATTTGAATAGAAGAATGGAACGAGGTATTGTAGCATAATTCAGCTCACGGAATAAACTGTGCCCATGTCTTCGGTTTGTCACTAACGTAACAACACAAGTAGGCTTCCAAACTGTGATTTGTCACCTCCGTTTGCCTGTCAGTTTGAGGGTGATAAGCGGTGTTGAAACACAGTTTTGTTTCCGATAGCCGAAACAACTCCTTCCAGAAATGACTCATAAATACCTTGTCCATGTCCGATACAATCGATTTAGGGATACCGTGCAGTTTTATTACCTCCTGTACGAGTAGGACAGCAACTGCAGGGGCGGTGAAAGGATGTTTCAAACATAGAAAATGTGCATATTTAGTAAATCGATCAACAACCACGAGTATGGCGTTGAACCCGCCGGATTTTGGTAGCCCTTCCACGAAATCCATGGACCAGTCCTCCCAAATCTGGTTAGGAATAGGCAGCGGCTGCAATAGGCCTCCCGGAGATAACGTGGAGTATTTGTGTTGCTGGAAAATTTAACACACGACCACGTACCTCCTGATTTCTGTCATCATTCTCGGCCAGAAAAAGAGTTCCCCGATTCTTTTTTGCGTTTTCAAAACCCCACCATGTCCTCCCATTTTTCTGTCATGAAATTCCTCCATTATTACTCCAATTAGCCTGGATCCTCGCGGAATAACCAGCTTGCCCTGACGAAGCAACCTCCCATTAACCCATGAATAATCCGGGTATGCATCAGATCCGCATTGGAGGGCCTGAATTATTTGTCGCATCTCTCCATCTTGCTCCACCTCGCTACAAATTTTCTCTAACTGAATTGCTGCGGGAATTGATAATGCACATAGCTGGAGATTCCCAATTTTCCTGGAGAGAGCATCTGCAGCTTTGTTCTCTAATCCAGGCTTGTAGTGTATGTCGAAATCGAAGCCCAATAATTTTGTGAGCCAACGTTAATACTCCATGTTTATCTCCCGCTGTTCGAGAAGGAACCTAAGGCTCTTCTGATCTGTCCGGACGGTGAACTTCCGACCAAGAAGGTAGTGTCGCCACTTATGAATCGCAAACACTATAGCCATTAACTACCTCTCATATATGGACTTTTGCTGCTGTCTTTCCATGAACGCTTGGCTGAAATACGCAATCGGCCTCTGTTTTTGCATGAGAACCGCCCCTAATCCAACTCCGGAAGCATCGGACTCAACCACAAAAGTCTCCAAAAAATCAGGAAGGGTGAGAACAGGGACTGTAGACATGGCGTTCTTGAGCAGCTCAAACGCGTCTGTCGCCTCATCACTCCACTCAAATCGGTCCTTTTTCAGCAAGGCAGTCAAGGGTCTTGCCTTAGTCCCATAGTCTTTTACGAATCTCCGGTAATAGCCCGTGAGTCCTAAGAACCCCTTCAATTCCTTTACCGTGCTAGGAATCCTCCATTCTTTCATCGCTCGTATTTTTTCCGGATGAGCAGCCACGCTCTCTCTTGATATCACATGCCCAAGATATTCGATTCTTGAACTACCGAATTCACACTTCTTATGATTCGCGAACAGTTTATGCTGCCTCAATACTACCAAAACCGCCCTCAAATGCTACAGATGCTCCTCCGAACTACGGCTGTACACTAAGATGTCATAAAAAACACCAACACGAACCGTCTAAGATGAGGTCTGAATATTTGGTTCATGAGAGACTTAAAGGTTGCTGGAGCATTTGTGAGCCCAAACGGCATCACTAAAAATTCGTAATGACCGTCATGGGTGCAGAACGCGGTCTTTGGAAGGTCATCAGCCTTGACCCTAATTTGATGGTAGCCCGACCTCAAGTCCAATTTAGAGAAAACCGACGCCATGTGAAGCTCGTCAAGAAGCTGGTGTATCATCGGTATTGGAAAACTGTTTGCAACCGTGACTTTGTTCAAAGCACACTAGTGCACAAATAATCTCTAACTACCGTCTTTTTTTTCACCAGCAATACGGGGCTGGAAAATGGACTCCCACTTTCTCTAATTATACCAGCTGCCATCATTACCCCGATCTGCCTCTCTAGCTTCTCCTTTTGCGCATGAGGATACCGAAAGGGCCTGACCCTAACTGATTCCGCCCCGGTTTTAAGCGTTATCACGTGCTCCTTCTCTCTTATCGGAGGTAGTCTTGTCGGTTCATCAAAAATTCCTTGAAACTCTTCCATCAACACCCTAAAATTCACAGGTATCATCTTCTTCTCTTTAGAAGGTGTCGCGAGAAGACCACTAGACTCCACTAAGAGCCATGTAACTTCACGTCGAAGGGTCTTCCATAACGATTTTAGAGAGGTTGTTTCAATATTTAGGCTAGGATCGCCTCTCAATGTGAATGTTATTCCTTGCATATTAAACCGCATTTCTTGAGTCTTCCAATTCACCCTCATCTCCCCTAATGTTGCTAACTACTAGATGCCCAAGATAACATCGGCTGTCCCTAATTCCAATGGTAGAAAGCTAGCTACTATGGTGCATTGTTGAATAATCAATTCCACATTTCTACAAATCCCTTCACCTCTAACTACTTCTCCCGTTCCAGTGAGTACTCCATACCCCATAGTATTTTCCAATGGAATTATGAGCTGCTTCACTAACCTCATGGAGATGAAGTTATGAGAAGTTCCACTATCAACCATGACTGTCACTTCCTTCTGTGAGATAGTACCCTTAACTTTGAGAGTTCTGAGAGACGAAATTCCTACTACCGAATTCAAAGAGAGTTCGGCTAACTCGGAAATCTCCTGCTCTTCCTCTCCTTCGGACTCCTCCCCTTCGGATTTCAGCTCGACCTCACTGCCATCCTCCTTCAGCAGCAGTAGCTTGAGCTCGCGCAGCCGACATCGATGGCGAGAGTGCCATTTCTCGTCGCATCTCAGGCAAAGGCCCTTTGCCTTCCGGTCAGCGACTTCCGTGTCAGTCCATCGGCGGTAAGGAGGCTTCTTCGAGTCAAGGTGCGATTTTGGGGATTTAGGGTTTTTTCCCCCTTGCCCCTTGAATGACATCGTTTGCCCAGTTTGATATCCTCCCTTCGAAAATGATGAGTTTGCCCCTCTGACAAGGAGAGAGTCGCTCCTCCCTCTGTACGAGCCGAATTTATCCCCTGCTAAGCGATTTCCTTTGTCGATTTCTCCTGCCATTTTTGTTGACGGTGATTCGCCGTATTCCCCCCATTCCTCGACCTTTTTTGCCGTACACATCATCTTTTTCAGATTTCGTGGCTCAAACAACCTTACTCCAGCTCTTATTTTTGGTTTTAGCCTTACCATGAACGCGATTTCCAGAACTCCGTCGCTGAGCTCCGGAGCGTTGGTCGCCAGCGCGATAAAATCATGGTAGTATTGTTGCGCTGACCCTTCCTGCTTTAGGGTGATGAGTCACTCACCTGGGGACGGGTCTAGTAGGGTTGAGAAATTTTCCAGCACTCTAGATTTCATCTGTTCCCAGCTGATGAACGGGTTCCTATCCCTCTCCTAACGGTACCATAACAGAGCCTCGTCATCGAATCACATCCTCACAGCTTGTAGCTTTTCTGTTTCTGAGAAGGCTCATAGTTCGAAGTATTGTTCTGTTCTCATCATTCAGCTTTCGGCGTTACCTCCATCGAAGATCGGCGGCTCTAGTCTCCTGGTAAGCGGCTCTTTGTGCTCTCCTCCCTCTTCCCTGTGAGAGCTCAGACCAGATAGGCGGATGTCACTCAGCTGTGAGAGTCCCGCGTGGCTTCTCTCCACGCTAGAGTACTGCCCCTCTTCCATGGGTGCTTTCTCGGTAGCCTCATGTCTCTTGTCCTCCTCGTTCATCCTCTTTTCCAGCCTCTCAAGAATGTCTAGTTTCGCCATTTGCAATCTCATGGGATTTTGCAAACGTCATGTTGAAGTTCTTCCACTGCTTTCTCCCAAGTTTTAGCTTTTTTCGGTGGCATTTCTCCCAGTTTGTTTGCTCTGATACCAAGTTTGATACGTGTAGTATCAAGTTTTAGCAATATTGGCTCTGTTTTAGAAAGGAAACAACTTGCATTAACAATAAAAGTTCGATTACACTTTGAGAGAAAGGTTTTGTTGGAGTCTCTCTCCTCCCCACACTGTACAAATCACTCAAAGTCTAGATACCTCTCTCTCTTATTCTCTCCTTTCTTAAATACTCTAGCTGAATTAATCACCCAAGAATTCTCATGAGGTTGTGCATCCTTCCACTGAATTAATAATTCCTGTTGACCAGTGTTGGAGTCCACCCTTATATCCAATATTGCCTCGGGTTTCACTTCTAACTCATATTTCTTCGTGAGCTGCGGTGGTAACCGAGAGCTCTGGATGGGTGCTCCTACCGCCTTTTTGAGTAAAGAAATGTGAAAGACATCGTGAATGCGAGCTCCGGTTGGTAAATTCAGACGATAGGCTACCGGTCCGATGCGTTATGTAACTTCGTAGGATCCGTAGAATCGTGCCCTCAACTTCTCGTTACTCCTTTTTGCGAGCGTACGCTGGCGATACGGTCGTATCTTCAAATAAACCCAATCTCCCACGTTGAAACTGAGCTCTCGGCGATGACTGTCTACTTGCTTTTCATGATCTGTTGGGCTCTCTCGAGAAGCTGTTGCAACTGTCCCACAATCTGATCTCGTTCGAGTAGTTGTTTCTCAAGGTCATTGGTGTCGGTAGAGCCATTTTCATACCGAATTAGACCTGGTGGATCACGCCCGTAGACGGCACGAAAGGGAGTCATACCGATGGCAATGTGAAATGCTGTGTTGTACCAAAATCCAGTCCATGGTAGAAACAATGCCCATGTTCTTGGCTTTTCCCCTGTGAAACATCTCAAATACGTTTCTAGTGTCCGATTCACGATCTCTGTCTGTCCGTCCGCCTGAGGGTGATATGTAGTACTATAACAGAGACTTGTCCCAGATAACTGGAATAACTCTTTCCAAAAGGAGCTCATGAAAAATTTATCCCGATCCGAAACTATTGTCTGAAGAAACCCGTGGAGGCGAACTACCTCTCTGACATAGGTGACTGCGATATCCAAAGCTGTGTAGGGATGCTTAATACCGATAAAATGACCATACTTTGATAACCGATCCACGACTTCAAGTATTGTACTCACCCCATTTGAACGTGGCATACCTTCCACAAAATCCATACTGATGTCGTCCCAGACCACATGCAGAATTAGAAGAGGCTGCAGCAGACCCCTTAGAGCTAATGTCGAATATTTTTGACGTTGACATGTGTGACAACCCGCTACGTGCTTCCTGATATCCGTCATTATCCCCTTCCAATAAAATAATGCGTCAATTTTCTTTTGTGTTTTCAATACTCCCGAATGTCCACCACATTTTCCCGAATGATACTCCTGTAGTATAATGTCAATGAATTTGAAATTCTTGGGAAGTACTAGTTTTCCTTGCCTCAAAAGTCTCCGTTGTACGAGAGTGTAGTCTGGTTGACTTGCTGGATTTTCCTGCAAACTGTGAATAATCTGCCTCAGTTCACTGTCTTGATCCACCTCTTGTCCCATTTCTTCCAACTGAATCAAAACTCGAACTGTCATTGCGAAGAGTGTAGTGACTGTCCCGAAGCGTGACAATGCATCCGCTACTCTATTTTCCAAACCTAGTTTGTATTGAATCTCGAAATCAAAACCCATCAATTTAATCAGCCATTTCTAATACTCCAAACAAACCTCACGTTGTTCCAACAAAAATTTCAGACTGTGCTGATCCGTACGAACCACGAATTTTCTTCCCAGCAAATTAATAATGTCTCCATTTTTTGACATCCAAGACGATCGCCATAAGTTCTTTTTCGTAAATTGACTTAAGCTGCTCTCTGTCTGATAAAGCTTGACTGAAAAATGCTAGTGGTTGTTGCTGCTGCATCAAAACAGTCCCTAACCCATATCCGGACGCATCGGCCTCCACCAGAAATTTTTCTGTAAAATTGAGCAAAGTTCAAACCAGTACCTCAGTAATGGCACGCTTGAGCTGAATGAAGAACTCAGTTGCCTCGCGTGTCCACTGAAAGTTATCCTTCCATAGCAACATTGTTAAAGGGCGCGCAATAATCCCATACCCTTGCACAAACTTTCTGTAGTACTCGGTTAGACCTAGAAAACCCCTTAACTCCTTAACGGTGGTACGTTGTTTCCATTTAACCATGACCTCGATTTTTGCCAAATCTGCCTTCACCCCCTCTACGGAAATGATATGGCCTAGATACTGCAATTGATGCTGTCCAAATTGGCATTTCTTTTGAAGCAATCGCATTACCTCCTCCAAGTGTTGTATATGTAGTTGCAATGTCGGGTTGTATACAAAGATATCATCAAAAAATACTAAAACAAATTTTCGTAAGTAGGGTCGAAAAACCTCGTTCATCAGAGATTGGAACGTTGATGGGGTGTTTGTAAGTCCAAATGGCATGACGAGGAATTCGTAGTGGCCGTCGTGAGTCCGGAAGGCGGTCTTGGGAATATCCTCTGCTCGCACCCGGATTTGGTGATAGCCGGATCTTAAGTCCAATTTGTAAAAAACCTTACCGCCGTGAAACTCATTTAAGAGCTGGTCAATCATGGGTATCGGATAGCTATCAGGTACCGTGACCTTGTTGAGTGCGAGGTAGTCAACGAAGAATCTACAGCTCCCGTCTTTTTTCTTGACCAACAAAACCGGACTGGAGAAGGGACTTCCACTTGGTTGTATTATCCCAACTGCAAGCATATCAGCCACTTGTCTCTCGATCTCCTATTTCTGAATCTGGGGATATTGGAATGGCCATATTTTAATTACTTCTGTCCCGGATGTGAAGGAAATATCGTGCTCGTGTCCCCTAAAGGGAGATAATCCCCTGGGTTCAACGAACGTGTCCTGAAACTGTTCCAATACCGCCTGAATTTCTCCAGGAATGACCTCTGATTCCTTTTCTCCTCACGCCTCTACACCCCACCAATTCTACCCAAACACCTTTCCCATCCTGTCGGAGAGCCTTCCATAGAGATTTAAATGATACTACCGAAGTGCATAACTCAGGTTCATCCCTAATTTCCACTTTCTGATCCTGGACTTTAAATCGCATTACTTGCAATTTCCAATTAATCTCCATTGCTCCTAAAGTTTCCAGCCATTCCATTCCCAAAATCACGTCTGCACTTCCTAGTTTAATTGGAAGAAAATCGGCTATTACCTCCACTGTCGGCAAATTCAATCGAACTTCTCTACACACCCCCTTTTCCTCTCACAACCAGCCCTGTTGCCAGAATAACACCATACCCTTGAGTTTCGTCAACTGGAATTGGGTGTCGTTGAGCTAGGTCTTCGGATAGGAAGTTATGCGATGCCCCACTTTTGATCATAACTACCACCTCCTCCCCGAGCATCTTACCCTTAAGCTTCATCGTCCGAGGTGATGAAAGACCCACAAACGTGTTGAGCGACAATTCAGCGAGCTCGGTTACTTCTTCCCCTGCGTTTTCCGATTCCTCTTGTTCTGGTATCCACTCTTCCGTGCCGTCGAGCTGAACCTGCACCACTTGGAGCTCGCGATAACGACACTTATGTCCCACATTCCACTTTTCGTCGCATTTGAAACAAAGTCCTTGAGCCTTTTGATCCGTCAGCTCATTTTCTGTCAACCTTCGCGGCATCATTCTCCTGTTCTCGATATTAGACAGCACTACACGAGACTCCTCCTGCCTCACCCCGTACGACGTTGTGCGATAAGGTAGCACGCGAGGGTTCGACATCCTTCCCTAACTGGGCTTCAAGCCCACTCGTTTTTCCCCCTCCTCCATCCGAGTTCGACCTCCAGGTTTTGGCCCTAAGCCCAATCGTTCTGTTCCCACTAGCAATCTGTCCATGCCCACTCCTATCTGGCCCAAGCTTGCACAAGTTCAGATACCACCATCATTTTGTCTAAGGTGTGGGGTTCGAGCATTCTTACGCCGGCGCAGATCGTCGGTTGTAGTCCGATGAGGAACAATTTTTCCAGCACCATCTCGTCCATCCTGGTTGACTGCACAGCTAACGGCTGCGATGTGCACACTGCCCTAGTTCAACAGATCCTCGAGTCGATCCAACACACTCAATCTTCCCAGCTGTTGGCGCACCTCCTCCATTCCCCTCTCCAGCTCCGTGACACGGTTCAGAATTTTCGTAGATTACCTTGCCGTGACCTTTTGTTCTTTTGCTCCTTCTCCTTTCTTCATCATGGTCTCAGGATATGCTCTGATACCAAGTTGTTAAGATCAGAAAAAGATTCCCTATAAGTTCTTCCTTCTAATCGGACCAATTCAATAGAAAGAGAGATTCACTTACCAAATTACTTCCCAGATTTTTGATGCCCTCTCCAATCGCTTTCCTCCCTTCTTATATTGCTTCCTCCAACCGAATTGTTCCTCTGTTGTTTTCTCTTTCCTCCCCTCCCGTTGTAACGATCTCTGACAATCGTATCTCTCCTCCCAACTGCTCACGTGCCTTCAGCAAATCTTCTATTCCCCTTGTGTCTTCGATGGGCCTTTTTCCTGGATCAGTCTCCTATCTTTCCTTTGGGCCTTTCTTGAACCCTTTTTGATTCCTCCTGCAATAAATATAGAGGATAGGGGGCCTCCTATCTTCTTCTCTATGAGAGACCTACTAAACCCACTATTCCATGATACATGAAACTCTAGGTTCTGCAACAATTTGCTAAATACGCTATAGACTTTTATGTTACTGTCCTTCACTGATCCAAGAAACCGGCTCCCTTTCAATGAAATTTCCATAACGAGTGCACAAACAGCTACAATAATTGCATCAACAAATAGAATTTGATGAACTCAACAACCACCATAGAACTTAATGAGATGTAATAAAATTAAGAAATTTTAGAGACAGGAAATGGAAAATTATGAGGTTTTGTAGTTCTTTGATTAATAGGCAAACAAATAATAATAAGGTAAAACAATAAAAAAACAATGATACAAACATCATGATATCAACATAGGCGGGTCAATAAAGCTTCTATATAAACATAACATAACATCCATAGTGAATCTAGAGCAAAGAAAAGCTACAAAGGATTTGAGAAATATATATGGATTGACTAACTACTTGAGCTCCTTAATATAGGAGGTTCGTTCCCACCGACATACTCATCAGCCAATTCATTTCCTAGAAAAGAAACAAAAGGTAAGAAAATTGGTAGACACAAAAATCACTGACCAGTATAAATCCAGAACATGGGTTGCAACAGAATCTGAGGTTCACCTCGTTGCAGAGACGAATTGCTCGGTCCTGATCCATTAAGAAGCTGCAACAAAAGAAATTTGCTTCTCAGTAATTGTCTTTGTAAATTTTGACCTAGCAGGTGATATGATGATTACCTCTATTTCGCAAGGTTCAACATTCGATTGCTTTGCTTTCTTATCTTGTATATATTCATCTAGAAGTTTACGAAGATGGAGCAGTACTTTATCATTGAGAACATCAGTGTCAATTTCAATTTCATCTTTCTCAATTTCTCCTCCATTTGAACAGTGCTTCTTCAAAAAATCAATGATTTGTGCAAGAATTTCATCCAGTAGTGATTCCAGCTGTCTCCCCAATCTATGCCTCTCCTCTGCTGTAACAAGTGGCTTTACGGGTTTTGGAAGAATTTTTCTAATAGGTGAAGCCATCTTTCTCTTCTTCGCAAGAGGGAGAGATATAGTAGTTTTCTTTTCGTCATTGGACCCTAGTGTTAGTGCAAGCATAGTATACGTGCTACAGGGTGGTAATTTTTTTCCGATAGTTTTCCACCGCGCTTCAAATAATTTGCTAAGGATCTCCCCCATAATGTGAACATCATGTCCTGGAGGATTATATGTCAATGCATTGGTAAATGTAAGCCTCACATCAGCAGCAAACTCATGTGGGCTTGAGTATACACCAGATGCTAAATTCTTCTTTACTGTCCCTAAGTCCATGGGATGTTCGATAATAGTGGGATAGTCAGGTATGTTAAGTTTCACAACATCAACTGGCGCTTGAAAAACCCAAGAATGCGGATGGGACCACAGCTTTTTGAGCAGCGTGTCACATTGCTTCATCAGTGTCGTGTTCGAAGCACTAGCCATATACTCTTTCGCAAACTCAAACTTCCCCGAGGAGCCACGGTTCCATCCACAAGAGGTCCTAGTCTGATGGCCAACTTTCTTTCCCGATCCCATTGAAAAACAGATGGCTTCTTCATATTGCTCACTCGGGATGATAGCTTTTGAGTAGTGCTAAAACTCACCCGATCACTAGTAGACCACACAGAGTTTGGGAGCAGTAGTTTCTCTTGCATCCAAAAATTACTAACTATGAAAAAGCCAAATTCATATAGAATATTTTGTTAACATTTTCAAATTGTTCCTGCCATTGAGGAGATTATGCAGGTCTTCGCTTGTGGAGTGGAAGAAGAAGAGAAGGCGTTCTACTCGAAAATCTGTTGCAACAATTGAAACCAAAAAAATCAAAATTAGACCGAGAAATTTTAAATTTTAACCGGAAAAATCGAATGCACTGAATTGAACCTAGAAATTGAACCGGAAAATTGAATCAAATAAACCAAAGTTCACCGAACAAACCGAAAGTACCATTGTTAATTTGATTACATAAAATTTTCTCAAATTAAAGCAAAAATAAACTTCTGATTCGGTTTAGTTCGGAACAAAATTATATTTAGAAAACCAAACCACTTAACCCGAAAAAAACAATCTGAACCGATAATTTTTTTTCGGGCAACTTTTATCAAAACCGAATTAATCAATAATCCGATTAATCCATTACAAGAAAACAGCGTATTTCTGACGGCTGTATCCGTCGGAAATATGTCGGTAAAACGGTTTTTCGACTACTTTCCGATGGAAATAGTCCGTCGGGACTATTTTGTCGGAAATGCGCTTCCGTCGGGAAGGTATCGATAATTTCCGACGGATTAGCGATTAACTGTGCCATCGGAAAATTCCGACGGATGTTCGATGACATCCTTCCGTCGGAATTAACCGACGGATCTGCGATGGTCCGGATACATCGGAAAATGCCGATGAATTTTCGAGGGCATTTTCCGATGACTTGTGCCGTTGGAAATATTGTCCGATGATATTTCCCGACGGTTTATAACCGTCGGGATGTACCAACACATTTCCGACGGCCTGTTCCGTCGGGAATTGCCGACGACAGTAGCTGTCGGAAACACGAAATAATTGAAAAAATAAAAAAATTATTTTTTTAATATTTATATTTTTAAAATATTTAATTATTTAATTAAATATTTTTAAAATATAAATATTAAAAAAATAATTTTTTAATTTTATTTTAATATTTAAATTAATATTATTAAAAATAATCATACAATTAATAAAAATAATATTATAAATATTAATATTATTAAACATTTATTTTAAATTACAAATTACAAAGGAGGAGCAGGAGGAGAAGGAAGAGAAAAAAAGTCATCAGGCAATTTATTTTTTATCATTTCTACAAAGTTTTTGAGATTATTCATCTCTATTTTCATGGACGCCATTTCTTCTTTTAATTGTTCATTTTCCTCGTTTCTAACTGCAGATGTTGCGCCACCAGTATCTGCAACTCTCCCGAGTCCTGGATGACGACCCTTTGAAAATGGTACTTCCTGTAAAAATAAGAAATATTATTAAAAAATTTAATAAAAATTATTATAATATTAATTATATTTTTTTTTAAAAAAAAACTTACATCAAGAACGAGACGGTTAATCTCAGAACGCGGCAATTCAGCGACCGAAGATGAAGAACCAACTTGAGATTGCTGGTTTAGAATATCACTTTTTTTCTTTTTTACTTTTTTGATGATCTCACTAACGAGACCATCTTGGATACGACCAGTCTTTTTGTTTGTGTGGACGGCCTCGAGAAGTTGCAAGTGATCTGGAGGCGCTCCAATTTCTTGTGCCTAAAAATAAAAAAATTCTAAATTAATAATTTAAAAACTTTTAAATAATAATAAATAATTAATATAATAATTAATTTACCAATTGATCGGCTCGTCTGAGAAAACTAGTCGATCCGGCATTGTGAATATAAATGCCTTTGCCTCCTCGGTCGCTCTTCCGGTTTCCCGAATTAGTTTTCGAGATAACCTCAGCGGTGGAAGATTCCCAATAACGAATAAAGTCGTTCCAAACCGACTCATTCAACCCTCTTGGTTTATCTTTTCCCTTTTTCCATTTTTGTTTCCATTCGTTCATATGGCGGGAAAATTGTATTGCAGCCTCTTTTTCGAAAGCGTCTTCCACCAATTTTGTGTTCATGGGATCCCATGTAAATTCTTGCTGCGAAATTTTAATATATATTACTAAAAATTATTATTAAAAAATATTTAAAATAATTATATATTTAAAATTTAAATAACGTACCGCAAACGTCCTGAACCAAATCTGACGTTCTTCGTACGGAATATCTCGAAATTTGGTATATGATTTATTCAAAAGAGAATGAAGCATCTTTAATATAGATTTGCTTATTCCATTGTTTGAAATACCAAACATACGAATTTTTATTACAATAGTATTAAAATAATTATTTTAAATATAATTATAGAATAGTATTAAAATAATTATTTTAAATATAATTATAGAAAATTTAATTTACCATGTCGAGTTTCCTTGACGTCTCGGATCTAGAAATGTGAGAAGTTCACGACCAGGCTGCTGAACCAATTCTTCAATTGTCATTGGTCGGAAAGAATCATTTGCAGATTCTGGAACTTGAGTTGGTATAAAACTCGGAGTCGATGACTCACCACGTCTTTGGTAATCTTGATACGACCTATAATTGGGTCATTTTATCAATCTATCTACATTTACTATTTATCATTTTTTTTTAAATATTAAATTATTTAAAATAATATTCAAGTATTTTTATTTTTATTTTTTGAAAAAATCAAGGTTTATTATTTGGAACTTTTTCAAATATAACAAAACCGAGACCAAACTAATATCATCAATAAACATATAAACTTTATTGTACCTACTTTTCTAGAACTATAAACTATTCTAATTTTAAAATTTTAAATATTTTCATTTAGTAGTTTTGAAACTTACAAATAGGTAACATTAGTTTTTGGATCATTGTTTATAAGTTTCACTGTCATCTGAATAGATCATTTTTATAACCAGCATGTATGTATAAGTAATTTCTTTTGATGAATATGAATTCCACATCAGGGAGAAGATGAGATGCAAAGCTCAACTTATAAGAGAAGGGAAGAAGGAGACTGTTCGGGGCAGCAATGGAACAGCATTTCCTCAAACCATCCTTCTCAAGCACGTTTAGCAATCAAGTGACCTCTCCAAGGCGGCAATTCATTCTTGGCTTTCTCTCTGTTGGCTTATTTGGTAGCAGCCATTGAAGAATCTCTCTCGTTTTGTACAAATATTTTTATGCTTTTTCCAGTTTTGGATACGTCAAATGCTTTTTATTGTTAACTCTTAAGTAAACATTTCTTAGCAAGTGATAGAACTTTTGTCGGAGACTAAACTATGTAACTGATAACTAAATTCCAAAATGTGCCAAAATGAAAAGAGTAATGTAATACCACAAAATCTTTCGACTTTCTTATAAGAACTCACCTCGTCTTGGTCACATAGGCTGACTTATTGTTACATTGAACTATCGTTTCTATATTTTTTTATGTTTTTATATCAGAGTTGGTCGAATTTGAAAAACTAATCTGACAAATTAATTTGAAAAACTAATCTGAAAAACTAAAACTTACATGTTGAGGACGAGAATCGGCGGTGACGAGGAGAAAAACGGCGGCGAGGAGTAACGGCGACGAGGTCCTTCGGCGATCGACGAAATTTTTTAGGGTAACGAGAAACGGCGAGAGAGAAAGAGGAGAAGAAAAAGTCGTAGGTTATAATCGATATTTCCGACGGATGTTTTCGTCGGAAATCTGTCGGTACATCAATTAATTTTCGTGAAACCCCGCGTTTTTAATTTCGTTTACCGCGTAAATCTGTCGGAACTCCGTCGGATTTATTACAACACCGTGCATGATCGACACATGGTCTGCCCACGTTTGAAATACTTTTCCGACGGATATCCGACGGACATTTTAATTCCGTCGGATATCCGTCGGTATATAGAGTATGTATATTAATGTGTTAGATAAAACTTATACTATAAGGATATTTTTAACAAATTTCAAATAATTATATGTATATCAATTTTTAAATAAAATAATTTCAAATAAAATAACATATAATTATTAATATAATATATAATTTTCTAATTCACTTATTTTATCAAATAACTCTTAATTTTTGTATAACATGCATATTGGTTATCTATTATTCAAATAGGACAACAACAGTAAATCCCACAAATTTAACGAGACAAGTTTTCAAACCAAACAAAGGAAGTTGTACGAAACTACGTACACAATCCTAAAACATTATTTTTACAAATTATTTATCAGAAAAAGATAATGGAAAAAAAATCTTATTATCACAAATTTAATCTGAATCTGATGAATATTCTAAATTTGCTGAATTTTGGTCGTCAAATTCGCCAATCTCTTCTTCTGAATCTTGAAACATGTTGTAATCTTCGTTCGTGGTGTCATCAACAACAAGGTTAACTTCAAGAGAAGTTTCTATTGAACCTAAGTTACCAATTGTGCTTTGTTGCATAGGCTCTTGTTCGGTAATACCACATACCATTCCTCTAGGATGTATTGAGGTCACTGTAATCCAAGGATCTTGCTTGTTTCTCACACGAGGATATCGAATGTAACAAACCTGGTCCACTTGTGATGCAAGTATAAAAGGATCATATTTTCGATGTCGCTTACGAGAGTGGACGGATGTAACACCGAATTCGTCTTCACGTTGACCCATGACAGGGTCATACCAGTCACAATAGAACACAATACACCTCAAATCAATCATTCCTGGATAGTGAACTTCTAATATTTCACGAAGAATACCATTGTATACAATTTCTCCCGATTGAGATGATACACCATAATTACAAGTTGTTTGTGAGTTTCCTTAGCGATGACTCTTAAAAGCATAACCACGAGTGCAGTACATTGGATAAGATTTTGCAGTAAATGTAGGACCACTCACCAACTCAACTAACCACGTGGGAAACGTTATGCCCTTAGAAGGACCTGTAGTAACCTACAAAATAATAGAATATATTAAATTATAAATATATATATATAGATATATAGTAAACTATTATTGAAAATTATGTAATTAATTGTGGTAACACTAACATAAAAAATGCAACCATTTTGCAAATTCGCTTTTTTTAAGTTCGGCCAACTCATTCTCGCTGTAATCTGAATAATGAACACGTATTTGTTCCATGTATATCCTGTTAATTATATAAAAAAAATTAACAATAAATTATAATAATAACTAAAAAACAAAATTAAATTGAATGTACCTTTCATATTCCAAAACGTCATCGCAATTTATCAAAATATACAAATGCAAGTGATTGTGTTCCTCCTCTGATAGGCGTCGCATCTTCCCTTTTCCACTTAAACGTCCAATTTGTGCAAATATTTCTGGCACATACACTGCATAGCTTGGTTTTTCTCCTCCATCATCATGTCGTGAAGGCTGTCTATTTTTTGTTTGCACTTGCGATGGAAAATAGTAGCTAGCAAAGTTAGATGTTTCTTCATTAATACTTTGTGCGACGATTGAACCTTCAACCCTGGCAAGATTTTTAACTTTTTTCTTTAGGTGGAACATATATCTCTCAAAAGGATACATCCATCTGTACTGAACAGGTCCTCCAAGGGCTGCTTCTCTAGGGAGGTGAATAGGAAGATGCTCCATAACATCAAAAAATGCTGGTGGAAATATTTTCTCCAGGTTACAAATGAGAACCGGTATTTTTCCCTCCAAATTTCGGATATCTTCTACAGTAAGTGATCTTGTACATAAATCTCGGAAAAAAGCACCAATCCCTACATAAAAAATATATTTTAATATCATATAATATATGAAAATATTATTATATATATATAATAATGTAAATTTAACGTCGTACCTGCAATTGCTCCGTGGACGTTTTTAGGCAGTAGATCGCTAAAGGCAAATGGGAATAATCTTTGCATGACAACATGACAATCATGACTTTTCATCCCTAAAAATTTACCTTCAATAGTATCGACACAATTACGAAGATTAGATGCATATCCATCTGGAAATTTGACACTATGCTTAATCCAGTCAAAGAATTCATCTTTTGCATGCGCATCTAACCGAAATGCGGGAGACAATGATTTTCCATTTGACATTACATGTAGTTCCTTCCGGGAACAAATATCCGGCAAATCCAATCTAGCTTTCAAATTATCTTTTGTTTTTCCTTGCACATTTAGAACGGTATTCATTATGTTGTCGAAAAAATTCTTCTCAATGTGCATAACATCTAGATTATGGCGCAACAAATGGTCCTTCCAATATGGTAAATCCCAAAAAATACTCTTCTTGTGCCAATTATGGTATTCGCCACAACCATCAACAGGGTAATGTCCTTTACCTCCACAAGAAGTCGTTCTCTCAGCACCAAAATCTCTAAGTTGAGTCAACATATAATTCCCGTCAAAAATAGGAGGTGGAGCATCAAAAATTTTTTTGTTTTTCCTAAACAATGTCGTGCTCCGGCGATATGGATGATCTTGTGGTAGAAATCGACGATGACAATCGAACCAACTAGTCTTTCGTCCGTGTTTTAGTTGGAACGCATCAGTATTATCTTGACAATATGGGCATGCTAATCTTCCATGCGTCGACCATCCTGATAACATACCATATGCTGGAAAATCACTTATCGTCCACATAAGTACAGCTCGCATCAAGAAGTTCTGTTGGTTGGAAACATCGAATGCTTCGACACCATTTTCCCATAATATTTTTAACTCATGAATTAGTGGCTGCAAGAAAATATCAAGCGATCGCTTAGGATGCTCTGGGCCAGGGACGAGAATCGTTAGAAATAAAAACTCTCGTTTCATGCACAAAGAAGGAGGCAAATTATAAGGTGTAACGATAACTGGCCACAACGAGTATTGCCTCTCATGCTTCCCAAAAGGATTGAATCCATCTGTAGATAACCCGAGGTATACGTTTCTAGGCTCATATGCAAAACTAGGATAAACCTGTTGAAAATGTTTCCATGCTTCTGCATCCGAGGGATGCACAATTTCTCCATTCAAATTATGTTCTGCATGCCATCTCATAGGTTTTGCCGTGTGTTCAGATTGATATAACCTCTTTAACCTCTCTGTTAATGGCAAATACCACATCCGTTTATGCGGAATAGGTACTCTACCGCTTGTCTCTTGAAATCGAGGTTTGTGACAAAATCGACACTTCATGCGGTTTTCATCATTTCTCCAATAGATCATGCAATTGTCAATACATACATCGATCATCTGATATGGCAATCCAAGACCAGTTACAAGTTTTTGAACCTCGTAATATGAAGCAGGTGCAATATTATCTTCAGGTAATATATCTCTAATAAAATCAGCTATCGCATTCACACAATCTTCAGGCAAGTTGAAATCCGTCTTTATCGTCATCAACCTGCTTGCAGCAGATAAAGGCGATAATCCATCTCTACATCCTTTATACAAAGGCTGCTTGGATGCATCTAACATATCAAAAAATTTCCGGGCTTCCATATTAGGTTCCTCTATTCTGCTAATATCTTTGATGTACGATTCTCTTTGTTCACGAAATGCATCATTCACCATCTGAACAGTACCTCTGTTTATATCAACTTCTGATGTCGGTTCCTCTACCCTAACATTAGTATTATCTATCCTTTTTGAAGTACTACCATAATATTGCATCGTTGCATCAGTTTCTCCATGTGAATACCAAATTTTGTAACCCGGCATAAATCCATTCCTATACAAATGATTACGTACTTCTCTAACAGAGATTAATCTATGATTTTGACATTTAATACATGGACAATACATTTTACCGTATTCCGATGTCATGCTATTCTTTGATGCAAATGTCATGAACTCTTCAACACCTTGCGCAAATTCATCAGTCAATTCCCCCACGGTTGAATCATATCGAGGTTTATCCATCCACGATCGAAAATACTCAAAAGAACCCGAAGAACACATTTTTTAAAAAAATTTGGTTCTGTTAAAATTTTGAAAGATCATAGCTTATTTATACTGAAAAATAGATATTATCACGATTTTTTAACAGATTATTAAGAATTATTAACAGATAATTACGAACTGTAAAAAGATTATTCTTCAGAATATTCTCTATTTCCGACGGAATGCCGACGGTTACCGACCACAACCGGATATTCACGTATTTCGAATAAATCTTATCAAAATAAACCGACGGATTTCGACGGACTTTTAACAAGGTATATATTTCCGACAATGGTCGGATAGTTCCGATGGGTTTCCGACGACCTCTGCCGACGGATTCCCGACGGGCTATAAAATACATAATCCGTCACGAACTCGTCGGAATATTACCGACGTATCTGAAGCCGTCGGTAATATTCCGACGATTTCAAGAGGATATCCCGACAATTAGGATATCGTCGGAAACGCAACGGGTTACCGTCAGTTTTCACCATCGATTTACCGACGATCTCTACGGCGTCGGAAATTACCGACGGACCTCCGACGGTTTCAAATCCCTTGGTTATTTGTCGCTTATCCGTCGTAATGTCGTCGGAAAAGGCCGACGGTTTTTTGTCCGTCGGAAATGCCGTCGGAAATGTTAATGTTTTCTTGTAGTGATCTGACTCAAATAACCCGAAAAAAAAATCGAAAACTCAGGCCTAAGTAAAACGACATGGAACTTTGTGCTGAATAACTAAAAAGACATTTGAGTGTCGTTTTCTCTTTTATATTTTTTTGAATTGTGTGCTGCCGCCGGCTGCGATTCAATTACGGTTAACACTACAAATACAATTTATATTATTCGTTTGTCTGTTATCGGTAATTATGGTTGTGATTAATCGTAAATTTTTAATCATACCGCTGTTTATATCCGTGGTAAAAATTGCGATACAAAACGCAACGTTTGACCGTTGCAATTGACTGTATATAGATGCAACAAGTAAAAACAATATACCGCAACCGCATGAAGTTGCGGCTGATAGGCCTGTCAATATGATTCTTTACCCGCGGGTCCCGCCCCATTTGACCCGCTGCGGGGCAGGTGCGGGTCGAGTCAAAAAAAAATTTTCATATGCGGGGCGGGTGCGGGTCGAGCATTATTTAGAGCGGGGCAGGTGCGGGTCGCAATTTTTTAACTTGCGGGTTGGTGGGTACCCGCAAATTTTGGGCTCAATCAAATTAATCAAATTCAGGCCCAACTAATTTAGGTCCAAACTAATTTAAATCCAAACAAATGAAATTATTAAATATTTTAATTAAATTATTTAAATATTTTTAGAAACTTTAATTAAATTTATTAAATATTTTAATTTAAATAAATTTATTAAATATTTTAGTTTTAATTAAATTTATTAAATATTTTTAAAATTTTTAATTAAATGTATTAAATATTTTATTTTAATTAAATTTATTAAATATTTTAGTTTAATTAAATTTATTAAATTTATTTAAAATTTTTTGAAAAATGAAGCGGGTCACCCGCAGGACCCGCTTGATTAATGCGGGACGGGTGCGGGTCTAAAAAAATTGATTCGCGGGTTTTGCGGGTAAAACAATTTTGTGCAAAAAAATCTGTAACCCGCAGCAGGGCGGGTCAGGCGGGGCAGGTCTGACCCGCTTGACAGGCCTAGCGGCTGACAAACGAAGATAACTGTCGTACGACGAGATTTTAAGGATTTGTTTGGTCACATCCAGTTTCTTTTGTGAAACATTTTAGTGGAATTAGTGTATGTTATATGCTTGAGTTGTTAATACGAGAAATTCTTAAACTTTAATACTAAAATTGGTACTATCATCAAAATGTATTCAAAATTTTACACCAACCGTTATAGAGAAAATCCTTTAAAAATGGTTATGTTGGCATTCGATTAAATGAAAGGGTGTGCGAGTAGGAACTAGAGAAAAACAAATCAAATGAATGAGTGGCCAATTGTCACACCCGTGGTTCATGGATTGACCGGACATGAAAGACTAAATATTCGAATGTATGAGTGTCTGAGTTAAAGCTGGCGTTTTGGTCGAGTTATATAATTTTCATGCAAGATTGACGTTTATTTCGATAGTTTTGATTTTTTGGAATTTGATCAGGGTGCAGACAACTTGATCGAGTCGTTCAAAACTTAACTTTTGTATTTACATTTTAGTTTTGGTCGAGTTAGACGTTTATTTCGATAGTCTTTTGTATTTACATTTTTATGTAAAATTCTCAACAAATATTCTTTAAAACATTAATGTTATTTTTGTAATTGATGAATTTTGCATTTTCGAAAAAAACATTTCATGAAATTCTGTTTTCTATTTACATTTTCTATGCATAATTCTCGGAAGATTTTTGGTATCAAGTATCACAACAGTATAAAGTCAAATGTGGAAGATTTAAGACGACAAGAAAACTCCTATATATTTGGCAAGCCTTATGGGAGTGTGTTATTAGAATATATTTAGTAAATATTGTATATATTAGAATATAGTTAGGTATATAGTAGAATATATTTAGTAAATATTGTATATATTAGAATATATTTAAGAATATTATATATTATTTATTTTTATCTAGTTAACTTTCATATGTATAAATAGTTCAAAGATAGATCAATAATAAATTAACAAATTCAAATACTTATCATGGTATTAGAGAAAAGGTTTCAAGAAACACTTAATAATTTTCTTTATATTTTCAGTAATGGCTTTTTCTGATGACGAAAGCAATACAATCTCCGGAGAAAAAACGGAGATTTCGTCAACAAAACCAATATTTCCGTATCATATAAACACTTTTGATAATCCACGTTCTCTCATCTCCTCTGTACTTCTTTGTCAAGATAATTATTCCGAATGGGCAGTGGAGATGTGGAATGCTTTGTAAGCAAAGCAGAAGATCGGTTTTATCGACGGGACGATTACGAAACCGATCTCTGAACTAAATCTTTCTATGTGGAAAACAAACAACTCAATGATTGTGGGGTGGATTCGAACATCTATTGAACCAAATGTGCGTTCTACGGTGACATTTGTTGCTGACGCTAAGATACTTTGGAAAACTCTTAAAGGAAGATTTTCGGTAAACAATGGTGTTCGAGAACATCAAATCTCTATTGAAATCATGGCCTGCAAACAAGATGGACAATATGTGCTTGAATACTTCGGCAGACTTTCTACACTTTGGGATGAATTTCAAATTTATCGAACTAATCACACATGTGTAAAAGTGCACAAATTCTTGATGGGATTAGATGAAGCACGATTTGGCTCAGTACGGACAAACATAATCGGCCAAGATCCTATTCCAAATCTTAATCAAGTATATTCAAGAGTGATTCGTGAGGAACAACATATGAACAACACACGAGTGAATGAACATAAACCAGATACAATAGGTTTTTTAGCAAAAGCTAAATCATCAACGCCCATTGTGAACGTCGTGCTAACAAAACCTCGCAGTAGCGCAACATGCACTCATTGTGGACGTCAAGGTCATGAAACCAAATTTTGTTTTCATATTGTTGGTTATCCAGACTGCTGGGAAACTCATACATCAACCTCACGACCTACCAATCGAGGAGATCGTGGCGGACGTAGCACATATAGCCAGAACGGACGAGGAAGAGGAGCAGCAGTTCGTGCTAGCCACGCCCAAGGAGAAGAACAAAGTCAACAAGTAACTAACACTCATTCTAGTTGGACCACAGATCAACTCACAACTCTTCTCAATGCTCTCAATGCTCAAAAATCGGGGCATTCGTTTGAACGGCTTAATGGTAAGACAAAATTAAATGATGTCACATCGATACCAGCACATCCCATCACATGACCGGTGATGTCACATTACTGATTGATAAACGAAAAATTTTACCATCTGATGTGTTGTTTGTTGATGGAAGCTCCGCAAAAGCAACAGAATGTGGAACACTTGTTTTAAATAACACTCACACGTTGAGCGACGTACTTTATATCTCCAACATGAATTGCACTCTAATCTCTATTGCAAAACTTTTAAAGCAAACCAGATGCATTGCAATTTTTACTAACACTCTTTGTGTTTTACAGGACCGTTTTACGAGTACCCTGATTGGAGTAGATGAAGAGAGAGAGAGGGGGTCTACTATTTTAAAGGTGTTAAAGTTACGCGAGCACACCAAGTTAGTAAGAAATCTGATGCAAGCTTATGGTATCACCGACTTGGGCATCCGTCTGCTAAAGTGCTTTCTTCTTTCTCGTTTTTAGGAGCTAGTGGTGCTTTTAATGAAACTTGTGACATTTGTTTCAAGGTAAAACAAACAAGGAACATTTTTTATGATAGTCATAATAAAACTACATAGTGCTTTCAGCTTATTCACTGCGATATTTGGGGACCTTATCGGATAAAATCATCTTCTGGTGCAACATATTTTCTCACAATTGTTTATGATTTTTCTAAAGTAGTTTGGATATACCTTCTTTTGGAAAAAATCAGAGGTATCTCGGTTTCTTCACGATTTTATTGCCATGACTGAAAGGCAATTTGGAAAGAAAGTTAAGACAATTCGAAGTGAAAATAGAACCGAATTCATGTAACAATCTAAGCATTCTCCACCAAACGTCTTGTGTAGGCACTCTACAACAAAATGAACGTGTGGAGCGCAAACACAGACACATATTGAATGTTGCAAGATCTATCAGGTTTCAAGCTAACTTACGAATATGGTTTTGGGGAGAATGCATCTTGGAGGCTGTCCATCTCATAAATCGGACACCTACACCACTTCTCAACAGCAAAACACTGTACGATAAGTTATTTGGTCATGCTCCCTCCTACGACATGTTAAAAGTATTTGGATGTCTTTGCTATGCTCATCGTGGAGCTCGTGATAAATATAAATTTGGCACTCGTAGTCGACGTTGTGTGTTTGTTGGGTATCCTTTTGGTAACAAAGGGTGGAAGCTGTTTGACCTCGAAAAAGAAGAGTTCTTTACCAACAGGGATGTTGTGTTTTGTGAAAATGAATTCCCATTCATGACCACCAATACTCACCACATTAACTCACTTATAACAACTGCGGAGTTTAGTGATTCTGAATGGATTCTTCCCGGTCATGAGGATGTGGCAGATGAGGGGAGCTCACCATCATCTAATATTCCTCTGGATATTAATGATTCACATCATCCTAATCCTTTATCACCATTATTAGACGTGAATTCTAATGAAATTAATATCGATTCTACCATGGTTGAATCTCCAAAAATGCAAGGACAACTCGGTCTGGGCCAACAAGTTAAACAACCATCAGTTCGCCTTAAAGACTACGTTGTCTACAATGTGAAAACTCTAACACCGCCTCCTCCAACTCTTTGTCACGCTAATTCTCCATCACCCTCCACTTCCAGGTATTTCTCTCTATCCAATGACTCATTATATCTCTGATGAACGTTTTTCCTGTGAAACACAGAGCCTTTCTTGCCGCCATCACCTCCGGATAAGAACCAACACATTACAATGATGCTGTTAAATTCAAGGTTTGGCGAGATTCTATGAGAGAGGAAATTACGGCTCTTGAGGACAACAAAACTTGGGATATTACCACGTTACCTCCAGGAAAGAAAGCAATTGGCAACAAATGGCTATTTTGCATTAAATATAATTCTGATGGTTCCATCGAACGGTACAAGTCTAGACTTGTGGTCCTTGGTAATAAGCAGATCAAGGATGCAGATTATGGAGAAACTTTTGCACTAGTTGCAAAATTAACAACCGTACGACATTTGCTTGCAGTTGCTGCAGCATTGAAATGGGAAGTACATGAAATGGATGTACACAATGCTTTCTTACACTACAAGAAAACATGCAATTTGCGACCACGGTTGTGGTCGCAATGTAGTCGCAAAACTGTATTTTGCGACTACTTTGCGACCATGTGAAGTGGTCGCAAAATACTAGTCGCAAAAAAGTAGTCGCAAATCAGTCGCACATTTACGACTGATTTGCGACCATGGAAATAGTGGTTCTTTTGCGACTAATTTGCGACCACAAGGTGGTGACTATTTTTACGACTAATTTGCCACTGAATTTCCGTAACAAATTTTGCTACTATTTTGCGACTACGGTTGTAGTTGCTAAATATGTAGTCGCAAAACAGTCACAAAATTTTATGACTGATTTGCGACTACGGGAGAACCACAGTTGCAAATCAGTCACATTTTTTTGTAACTGATTTGCGACTACAGGAGAACTGCAGTCGCAAATTAGTCACAATTTTTCGTGACTGTTTTGCGACTGCACAACTCTCGTACTCGCAAATCAATCACAATTTTTTGTGACTGTTTTGCGACTGCACAACTCTCGTAGTCGCAAATCAGTCATAATTTTTTGTGACTGTTTTGCGACTGCACAACTCTCGCAGTCGCAAATCAGTCAAAAAAAAATTGTGACTCATTTGCGACTACAAGAGAACCGCAGTCGCAAATCAGTCGCAATTTTTTGTGACTGATTTGCGACCACATGTACGAAGGAGTCGCAAATCGGTGGCAAAAATTGCGACTGATTTAGGACTAATTTGCGACTACACAGTAATTAGATTTAAAAAAATATTATATTTTTCATTATTATTGAAATAATTTCGCATATTTTGGAAAAAAATATAATAATAATTATTTAAATTTAATTTCAAAATATTTAAATTATTTTAAAAGAGTGTAAAATAATATTTGTAAATTTAAATTTGAATAATAATTTTGGAAATTAATTTCAATAATAATATTAATATTTTGTAATTAGAAATATTAATAAAATAGTTTATATTATTATTTTTTAATATTAAATATTAATATAATAGCTTATAATTGGTTTAAAATTCATATTATTTAATTTTTTACTAATTTTTATTAATGAATTAAAAATATTATAATATTAAATGAAAAATATGTGAACTAATTAATATAAAATATTGAATAAAAAGATATAAAAATTTAAAATTATAAAATTTATTATTGAAAATTATTTAATACATAAAAAAAAATCTAAATCTCAGGTGGCGGAAATTGGAATCTGATGGCGAAAATGGGGTGGTGGGCGGAGCCGTCGATGGTTCCCTTGTGCAATCGTTATCCCGCATATAGGAGGCAAATGCGGGATCCGTCTGTTGGACATATCCGAGGAGCATCTCCAAGCTCGAGATCTTCTTTTGGTTTTCTCTGTTCAGCTCTTCAATCTTTTCATTTCTTTCCATAATCTGCGTGTTTTGTGTTTTAATCAACTCGTTTTGTTCTTGAAGCATTACGTACTCGGGTGAATGGGTTTGTACCCCAGTACGTCTACCCATAGACTGTACGCGTCTGAGGCTACCGAGTCCATAAAGACGGCATCGTTCATCCGGAACAGATGACTACAAAATAACAAAAACATAATTTAAATAATAAATTTAATTATTTAATTAATTACAAAAATCTGTTAAAAGAAAAAACTTTGAAAAAAAAATTTTACGTAAAGGAAGATCTCATTCTTCTGTTCTGGAGTCAACTCAATTGGACGGAAGGTTCCATCAGATGTTTCTGTTGGATCGACCTCCACGATCGCCATCTTCTTTTGGATGTTTCGTTCGTATGCTTCACAGATTTGTTTTGCTTTCAAATCTACATACGAACCATCCGGTCTTGTGTGAGTCTTTATAAAGATCTCACCTATTGAGACTGATCGTCCAAATTATGTTCCTTCACAGATATTGAAATATTATTTAATTGCTACCAAAAATGTTAATTAAATAAAAAGAATTTTGACTTACCATTTTCTGCTGGACCAGAATATAGGATTTTTGGCCCGATAAATGTTTATGCGGGTCAAGACCGTCCCGAGCGGAGTTGCGGTTATGAGAGGATTTCGTCTCTTTCATCTGCCTTACGCAGACGGTCTCGAACTCTTTTCGTACCACCGGGGTGATAAGAGGATCCCAAGTGTACGATTGCTTAAAATTAAATTAGAAAATATTAATATATATTATTTAAATATTATAAAATATGTACAATTTAAAAAAAAAACTTACCGCAAACTCTATGAAATATTTTTCCTGCCTCTCAGCAGGTACGACGGTCCAACTGTAGTACGGATCATCAAATTTATTTTTCAAAATTTTTGCGATTTGACGAGTAATAGCCCCGTTATCGCGGTCAAACCTAATATTTCAATTATACAGAGAAATTTTAAATTTATATTAATATAATTACAATTATAATAAATATTTATTAAAAAAATTAATTATTTAGAAAACTTCTTACCACAATGTATTAGGAGCCGCTTGTGGAGACATCACTGTCAAATACTGCTCGCGGCCCGGAGTTTGTAACAAACTATCAAGAGTGATAGTTTGTTCATCCGTTCCCGTTTTGCAATCGGGAATTTGTTCCTCCTCATGTTCATCCGATTCCTGAAACCGTGGAGGTGTTTGGGTTTCAGGAACGGAGTGAGGGATAAAAGTATATTGGGGAGGGAGGCGGGATGCCGCTCTATTAGCGGATGGTGAAGGGTTCGAGGAGGCCGAAGAGGTTCCTCGGCCGGAAGACGATCCGAAAGATCGTCTTCCACGACCTCTTAACGACCTACCACTACTTGCCATTTTTAGAGAGTGTTTTTAGAAAGTGTTTAGAAAGTGTTTAGAGAGATTTTGATTATGAAGTTTTGAGAGATTTGTGAAAAATGAGGGAAAACCTTCGTGTATTTATAGTTTTTTTTGCGACCACGGACGTGGTCGCAAATCAGTGGCAAAATTGATGTAGTCGCAAATAAGTCGCAAATTTGCGACTCATTTGCGACTACCAATTAATTTGGTGGGAAACAAAAACATTGAAACTCCCACCAAATTAATTGGTGGTCGTAAATCAGTCGCAAATTTGTGACTGATTTGCGACTGATTTGCGATCATATATTAATTTATCGAAACTGTAAATGTGGTCGCAAATTAGTCGCACATATGCGACTGATTTACGACCACTATTTACTGTTTTCGAATTTATTACACATGGTCGCAAATGAATCGCAAATTTGCGACTGATGTGCGACCACATTTACATATATTGAATTTATTACACGTGGTCGCAAATCAGTCCCAAATTTGTGACTCATTTGCGACCACATTTAATTTTTGTGATTGAAATACCACCACATTGCCAATGCAGTGGCAAAGTGGTGGCAAATCAGTTCCAAATAATACCCTAAACCCTAAATTTTGAGATTTTGATGAATACATATAATTATATAAGATTGATTAATTGATTATAAGTTATAAAAAATTTCAATTACTATGAAAACAATAACATTTCCCAAATTTTCAAATAACTTACCTAAAATCCTTAACAAATTTATTTAACCTTATACTTCTTATATACATTCCAAATGTTATCTAAATATGAAATCATTACAAATATGGTTTTCAATATATGTTATCACTTCTAATGGTTAGTAGTCTTATAGAATAGAAATACAAGTTTTAAATGTGGAGAATACTTAGGAAAAATGTGAATTAACCATATGTGGTGGCAAATCAGTCGCTAATTAGCGACTGATTTGCGACTACGCATCAAATTTTTTGAATGTAGTCGCAAATCATTTTTTATACATTCTAATAACCGTTTTTTCGCTTTTGGGTCAATCGAAATATAGGGAATGGAGCATTACCCCGACCATCCACTTGCAACTCTTTTCGAGAGCAAAACTTCGCAATATCCAACCTTGACTTAAATGTATCTTTTGATTTCTCTTTCACATTCATAATAGTATTAATGATGTTATCGAAGAAATTCTTCTCTATATGCATCACATCAAGATTATGTCGAAGGTTAAGATCCGTCCAGTACGACAACTCCCAAAATATACTTTCTTTGTGCCAATTATGCCAGCTGCCGTAACCTTCTTCTTTATTTTCATGACCGTTTCCACCGCACTCAGATGTTCTTAAAGGATTGACAGTTTTTATTTGCTCGTATAAAACTTGTTCTCCTGTCAATGATTGTGGAGGACAATCATTCAAAGCGTGCTTCCCTTTTAAAAAATTTATTTTATTTTTCCATAACGGGTGACCATTAGGAAGAAACCTTCGATGATAATCAAACCAACACGTCTTTCTCCTATTTGGTAATTGAAATGTCTTCGTATCATTCATACAAATTGGACAGGCCAGCCTTCCATGCGTTGTCCATCCTGAAAACATTCCATAAGCGGAAAAGTCACTTATCGTCCAAAGTAACACAGCTTTTAGATTGAAATTTTGGTTCAGCAATACATCGTATGCATCAACTCCCGTAGACCATAATTCTTTCAACTCATCAAGCAAAGGTCGTAGGAATATGTCCAGACTAGCACGCGGATGATTTGGCCCCGAATTCAAAATAGTTAGAAACAAATACTCTTTCTTCATATACATCTCCGGTGGCAAATTATATGGAGTGATAATCACTGGCCATAATGAATGATTACGAAACATCCCAAATGGGTTGAACCCATCAGTACATAAGCCAAGATAAACATTTCGAGATTCAGTAGCAAATCTAGGATGTAAATATTGAAAAAATTTCTACTCTGCAGCATCATATGGATGACTCATTTCTCCGTCTTCTGCTTCATGCTCTATGTGCCACCTCATTGCCTCTGCGGTTTTTTCGCTTTGATACATTCTTTAATGTCTATCACCTATAAGTAAATACCACATACGACTTAAAGGTATTCTCGTCCTGCCCTCGCTTGGCTTATACCGGGGGGAATCGCAAAATTTATATTTTTCCCATTTCTCACTTTCTTTCCAAAATATCATACAATTTTTAACACACACGTCAATTGTACAAAACGGGAGGCCTAAATTTCGCATCAAATTTTTGGTTTCATAATATGAACCCGTCGCCTCATTCTCCTCCTGTAAATAGCTCCGCCCAAGAATCCATATATTTTTTTGGTAAATTAAAATCAGACTTGATGTTCATAAACCGAGCCGCTAAAGATAACTATGAGTGCCCTTCATGACAACCGTCATACAATAGATTTTTCGCAGCTTCTAACATGTTGTAAAACTTTTCCACTTTTTCATTAGGCCGTTCTTCTTCATAATTATAATTATAATTTTTTTCGTTCTGATTATAGTACTGATGATGATCATCAGTCGTTGTCTCATGAAATGCATCCATCACCATTTCAACATATCTATTACCGGATATACCAACTGTTTCATCACTACTACAACCACGTCCCTAATTTTTTTGTACATCACCCCAACTAGTACTCGTCCCTAACTGAACATTCAGTTCTTCTCCATGTTTATACCAAATATAATAATTTGGCATAAACCCTCGACTATATAGATGACTCCATATTTTTCGTCCCGGAATAAATTTATCATTTTTGCAATTAATACAAGGATAGAAAAACTTACCTCCACTACTTTGAGCTATAGGTTGACTACTTGCAAAATTCATGAACTGCTCCATGCCTTGTGCAAATTCCGCCGAGATATTTCTTGTTTCATTATCAATTCTTCTGTACATCCAATCTCTCGAATTGTTATAATTTCCCCACATGTTTTACATAAATTTTTACCTTTGATTTCACAAATGAGAGAATGGGATGGTGCATATATATACAACATTTTGCGACTACTTTGCCACTACTTTGCCACTGATTTGCCACTACTTTGCGACTACAGCTATGTAGTCGCTTAAATGTCGTTATACCTAACACGCACATGTTTTTTATGTTGGCACTTTGCCACCACTTTGTGACTGCAGAGCCACTACATACCGTAGTCGCAAATTGGTCGCATTTTTAGCGACCAATAAGCGACTACCACCTGATTTTCCATATGTAGTCGCTAATCAGTCGCTATTTTGCGACTGATTAGCGACTACCTGGGTCAGTCTCACGGCAGTCGCATTTCAGTCGCTAATTGGTTACATATTGCGACTGATTTGCGACCACACTTATTGGTCACATTTTTGCGACCAATTTGCGACTACTTTGCTGTAGTCACAAGTTAGTCGCTAAACCGTGGCAAATGTGGTCGCAAAAATTGCGACCACGTATGTAGTCACAAATTACAGTCGCAAATTCGCAGTTTTCTTGTAGTGTTACATGGAGAGTTAGAAGAAAAAGTTTATATGAAATTTCCGCAAGGTTTTCACTGTGCCAACAAGAATATGGTTTGTCGCCTTAAGAAATCACTATATGGTCTCCGTCAAGCTCCACGTTGTTGGTTTGCAACACTCTCATCTGCTTTGACGCGATATGGGTTTATTCAAAACAAGTCAGATTATTCTCTATTTACTTGGACCAAAGAGGGTTCGATTATTCATGTGCTTATTTACGTTGATGACTTTGCAGTTGTAAGCAACGATTTGCCTCAGATGACGATGTTCAAACACTATTTGAGTGAATGTTTTCACATGAAAGATTTGGGGAAGATTAAATATTTTTTGGGTATTGAAATAGCACGTCGAAAAAGTAGATTTTTCTTAACCCAACGCAAATACAGTTTGGATATTATTACTGAAACCGGATTACTTGGGGCCAAGCCTTACTCCACGCCGATTGAGCAACATCACAAATTGGCAGGTGATGAAGGGTCGATGCATGAGAATCTAGAACAATATCGCCGTTTAGTGGGTCGTCTGATTTATCTCACCATAACTCGCCCCGAACTAACATATACCGTGCATATTCTCTCACAATTCCTGCAAGCTCCTTGCGAAGCCCATTGGACAGCTACCATACGTGTCGTCCGCTACTTGAAAGGTTGCCCAGGCCAAGGTATCCTTATTTGATCGGATAGTGACTTGCGAATACGTGCTTATTGCGATGCAGATTGGGCTGCATGTCCTCGCACAAAAAGATCTCTTATTGCATATGTGGTTCTTTTGGGCTCTTCCCCGATCTCTTGGAAAAGAAAAAAACAAGACACAGTCTCGTGTTCATCAGCCGAATCAGAATATAGAGCAATGGCTTATACTCTCCGTGAGCTTAAATGGCTAAAGTGTCGACCATTCCATACCTATGGAAATGTATTGTGACAATCAATATGTCTTACACATTGTCGTCAATCCGGTCTTCCATGAACGAACTAAGCATATTAAAGTTGATGTCATCAAGTTCGTGACGCTATACAAGACAAAATAATCACCACAAAGCATGTCGATACCTCCGAACAACTTGTAGATATTTTGACTAAAGCTTTGGGTCGTCCAGCTTTTAAAAATCTCTTGGTCAAGTTGGGCATTAGTGATGTACATGCTCCAACTTAAGGAGGAGTATTAGAATATACTTAAAAAATATTGTATAGATAAGAATATAGTTAAATATATATTATAATATAGTTAGGAAATATTCTATATATTATAATATATTTAATAATATTTTATATTATTAATATTTATTTAATTAGTTTTCACTAAATAGTTGAAACATAGATCAATAATAAATCAACAAATTCAAATACAAAAGTATAAAGTCAAATGTGAAAGATTTAAGACGACAAGAAAACTCATATATATTTGGCAAGCCTTATAGATTCATTCATGAGAAGCTTTCGGTGCAGTGAACCAGTAGAAACTAAAAACCATTTTTTGTTTTTTTTTTGTCCCCATTCTGCAAGTGTGGCTTCATCGCACTTTTGGTCCTTTGTGAGTTGGTTCATGCTATTTTGGAGAAGTAAAAAAAGATATTGACTTCTCTAACCCATAAAGACATTTTTTCCATGGATTATTTTATGCACTGGAAAGGTATGAAACTATGAAGTCTCCAACAATAAGGAGATGTCACCAACAGAAACTCTCCAACTTACCTAGAAAAAAAGATCCAAAAAGAAGATTTTCATAACAAAATCATCAGTCTACCTCCTCATGACACAAAAGACCCTTTTTATCCATTCGAATATTGACTTAGCAAAATGATGCCTATTGATGGACCGGTTTGTAGACTGGATAGTATCTTACGACATACATGGGATGAACTCTTTACAGAATGCGAACGTATAAAAGATGCTTATTTATAATTTAGGAAATATGTTTGAAAAAATGATTCGAATCGGATAAACCGAATCAAAATCAAATTAAAAATAGATTTAAATTGTTATTCGGTTATAAATAATTAATTAAATGAATATTATTTTGGAAAATTATGTTTATTGATTACTAAACAAAATTAAATAAAAAACCGAAATAATATTCGAAAAAAGTAAATTATTTTTTTTTATTATTTTTGGTTATTTATATTTTTTCGGTTAATCGAATTATTTTTGATTAATCAGATTATTTTTGGTTAATTAAATTATTTTCATCTAATCGAATTATTTTTGGTTAATCGGATAATTTTGAGTTAATCAGATTATTTTCGGTTAATCAAATTATTTTTGGTTAATCGGATAATTTTGAGTTAATCGGATTATTTTCGGTTATTCAAATTATTTTTTCAGTTATTGTGTGTTTTGTGTTAAAAAAATGAATCGGGCTCATGCATAATTAAATGACAATGGCCCAATAGGCCCAAATAAGTAAATTGTCGTGTGTCTCGTAGCCGCTGTGTCATCGTGGAACTCTCATTTTCTCTAGTCTCTCTTTAACTTTTTCATCCTCTCCTCAGTTCTCAATTTTTTTCTCCCTCTATCGTGTCCGTCGCCGATCCAGCCGGTTCATTTCCCGGTGAGATTTTCTCTCTCGGTATTTTCTGTATTCTAATCCGTTCGATTTTTTCTTTGAAATTTGATTGGTAGGTATTTATATTTGTCGGATCTGTATGTAGACTCGGATTTCTAGGGCTTTTCGCTTTTGTTTATTCGTGTACGTGTAGTTTAAATCATGTTATCACTGTCACAGTATTATGTTTTGATTCAATTTCTTTCGTTCTTCAGCGAGTTGATTGGTACAAGCGTTAATCAAATGGTTGGAGGAGTTATCCAGCAAATCCTTAGGAGGAAGCTTCACTCCCAATCGGTTGTTAGAATTTTTCCCCCTCTAGTTCTCGGTTTCTTTTTTATTTTATTTTTCGATTTGTGTAAGTGGGATTTCAGCCTGGGATCTGTTTGAGGAGTTTATTTTCCAGATTTTTGTGATATATGTTTGGTTTCTGTGGGTAAGGCTTCGTGTTTTGGGAGATTCGCGTTAGATAATGAGCGATAGAGAGAATCAGCTCTTTGAATTCGTAGTGAAATTTGTCATTTTCTGGAACATAAGACAAGATACAATGATTTGTATGATTCCTCCTGTTAAAAATTGTACTTTTTACCATGTACAAGGTCTTTTCATTTGTTTTAACTTCTGATTCAATGTGTAATCTAAGTAAGATGCGGATTTGCATTGCAACAATCTTTTGACTGTGTTTTTTTATCAGCATATAACTGATTGGTTTGCTGTGAACTTTTCTCTTAGCATCGGTTTTGTGTTATGCTGCAGGCAACTCCGGTGCTTTCGTGGTTTTCTTCAAAGAAAGCTCATGAGGATGTTGGGTCTTCTGGTTTAAGAGCACTTGCCCTCTTGGGTGCTGGTGTTACAGGACTGTTGAGTTTTTCTACAGTAGCATCTGCTGATGAGGCCGAACACGGATTGGAGTGTCCAGACTACCCTTGGCCTCATGATGGCATTCTCAGCTCATATGACCATGCTTCGTGAGTGTTTATCTGCATATTACTACCACTCACTTGTCTTCTCGTCTGGTTGTAGCACCTTCTAGTATTTTGTCATTGATTTGGTTGCTTTTATAAGTTGAAGTGCTTGCCCTGTTACCTTATATAGTAAAATTGTGAAACTTGAGTTAAAATATTTAGACTGTGTTAACTTATGGAGGTTTGATGTTGTTATTGGCAGGATTCGTCGTGGGCATCAAGTTTACCAGCAGGTATGTGCATCTTGCCATTCAATGTCTCTGATCTCATATCGAGATTTGGTGGGTGTTGCCTACACAGAGGAAGAGGCAAAGGCAATGGCTGCTGAAATTGAGGTAGTAGATGGACCGAATGATGAGGGTGAGATGTTCACTCGTCCTGGTAAACTCAGTGACCGGCTTCCTCAGCCATATGCGAATGAATCAGCTGCAAGGTTTGCTAATGGTGGAGCATATCCTCCTGATCTAAGTCTTATCACGAAGGTCTGCTGCTGTTTCATTAATATTTGTAGCAAACTTGAGTTTAGTGATCTAAATGGGCTGAATGTTCTGCCTGCTAGGCCCGTCACAACGGTCAAAATTATGTCTTTGCTCTTCTGACTGGTTACCGTGATCCTCCTGCTGGCATTTCGGTATATTCCTATCTTATTTTCTACATTGGATTTCTTCGAACTAAAGTTTCTGGTTGTGATAGATCCCCTGATAATTTTACAGATTAGAGAGGGGTTACACTACAATCCTTATTTCCCTGGGGGAGCAATTGCTATGCCAAAAATGCTCAATGATGAAGCTGTTGAGTATGAGGATGGTGTCCCCGCCACAGAGGCACAAGTTAGTTTTCCTCTGCTTCGAATTTTAGAAACACAAATAACGCAAATATATGGACTTAATGGATCTATCCATCATGATATTAACTTAAGTTTTTCAATCGTGGCGCAGATGGGTAAAGATGTTGTATCATTCTTGTCCTGGGCAGCTGAACCAGAAATGGAAGAGAGAAAGTTGGTAAGTTTATCTTCCTCTTTTCTTGCAATACATAGCCCATTTTCTCCCTAGACTATGTAGGTTAACGCAGCAAAGCTTCAGTATGATCAAACCCGTCGACTTAAAGAATGAATTGTTATTCTTGTACCAATTGCGTTTGTGCTAAGTGTTCTTGGTCTGCTACTTAAGACATTAAAATCTTTGAACTCAGCTTAGCTAAAGCCGAGAAGTAGCCTCTTGTCTGTTCTCATTTTTACACGATGGTTTGCAGATGGGTTTCAAATGGATATTCCTACTGTCTTTAGCTCTGCTCCAAGCAGCATACTACAGGCGACTGAAATGGTCGGTTCTTAAGTCCCGCAAGCTGGTTCTCGACGTGGTGAACTGACACGCACCGGCTTAGTAGAAGCGTTTACAATGGCTACACACTTGTTTGTTTTTCAACAATGGATGGTAAAAAAAGGAGAAGAGCTTTGCTTTGGGTAATAATCGTATCCCATTTTTTTGTTTCATACAATCTTTTGATGGGACCAATTCTCACCATATGGTGGAAAAGACTTCATCTCTCTCTTTTCCTTTTAATTATTTGTCATTTATAGATATTTTTATGAAAATAATGTCTACTCTGCAAAAGAGACAAAGATACTGTTAAAGATTTTGTACGGATTCCACTGACTTAATTCAATTAATCAATGATCCAGATATATTGTTAGTATTCATAACGGAGATAGAAGAATTTAATGTACTCCAAGAATACTTTCTGGATTTCGTTCTCAATCTACCAGGATTCCACTGACTTAATTCAATTAATCAATGATCTAGATATATTGTTAGTATTCATAACGGAGATAGAAGAATTTAATGTACTCCAAGAATACTTTCTGGATTTCGTTCTCAATCTACCAAGGGAGAGAAATATACAAGCGCATAACCTATCCAAACAAGCGTGAAAAAAGAAAATTATCTTATCATATATAAATAATATAATATCATATTGGTTTTATCTTATCATATATAAATAATATAATATCATATTGGTTTGATGATACGTTATGTGTTAGGCCGATGATTGTAATGTTTATTCTAAAACGATAAAAAATAATTGTAACGATTATTCTAAAACGACAAAAAAAAATTCAAAAGCAAAATAAGGTAAGCAGAACAAAAACAAAGTTAGGTGAACATAAAATGCAATGTGGCAACTCCTTTCTGTTGTCCTTCTCGATACTTTTTCATTGTGGTCTTTGTTTGGTGAATCACATTTGTGACCGTAGTTATGATCTTCTTTGTGAAACTCACAGCATAATAAAATAAAGTAAAATACATTTGACTTATTATATCACTCTCTCCTACAGTTAGATCATGTCGTGATGCACTCTTCACTGCTTAATTTTGTCTTTCTATGCATTTTCATTAACATTTTATGCCTAATGCAGTTCTTCGGCCTACTATTGTTGCCTAATATGTTTGGTGGGAGCAAACAAGTAACCTATTTAATCAAATATTGTTACCTAATATGTTTGGTCATAACTTCGTTACCTGCCCAAGTTCATCTCTACGTCTATATGTTTGTTGTTACGTTATATAATGGAAAAGTGGTGATTAAGATTGTAACCGTTTGCCATTTCGATTTATGCTTTCTCTCTCTCTCTTACTCAGCTCACAACTCACTCGAACTCGAATCAATTCACGTGATTTGAAAGAATCTAAATTTATCGCATGCAAAAGAAAAAAAGATCGAGACACGGGAATTTTATAGAGTTTCCCGATAACTCGGGTACATCTCTCTTCAGGGTATGAGCCTGGAATTCACTATTTTCCGGTGATATGTTTTTTGTTACAACGGTGATTTACCAAGAGAGCAAATCGGACAGCACTTCTCTAATCGCAAACAAAAAAACGCAATAGAGAAAAAGAAAAAACACTCCGCTGCTAGGGTTATCGAAAAACAACCCTTATATACATTTGCGACTCGGGCCCTAAATGGGCCACTTAAAATTGCCCGAGCCCATATTTACCAAAACGCACCGTTTCGGATAGAGTCCAAGAGATTGATCCACACGGTTCATAATTCTCCACCTTGGATAACACTCTCTTCTTCTTTCCTTCATCTGTTTTACCTCACCTTGTTACCTGCAATATGATCATACCAAAATTTGTTAGTTTATTTTGAACACCCTTTTGCACTTACCTGGCTACCTGGCCTCCAGTAGCTCCGTTTGCTCCTCTTGACTACCTGTACCTGAAACACACAAGATACAACAGAGAATACAAACAATATTTGACCTAATAACTTACCTCCAGTACCATCAAAGCCACCGATGGTGTTGGCCGAGCTCCCCCAACCTAGGGAGCTAACACCTTAAGATTTTCAAGGCACCCCTTAAACTTTTCACCGGGGATAATCTTAGTCAATATGTCAGCATGATTAACCGAAGTATAAATCTTGCTGACCTCTACCTTACCCTGAGCTATAATATCACGAATGAAATGATATTTAACATCTACATACTTAGTCCTTTCATGATGCATACTATTTTTAGCCAAATGAATGGCCCTATGTGAATCACAAAACACCTCAATCTTTACATGAGGGAAACCCATCTCCTCACAAAGACCCTTCAGCCACAAGGCTTGTTTGAATGATTCAGCAAGAGACATATATTCAACTTCGGTTGTTGACAAATCAACAGCCTTTTGTAATCTTGACTTCCAGCTCACGGTATTACCCCCTACCATGAGCACATACCCGGATATGGACCTTCTCTTGTCCAGATCCGAGGCAAAATCAGAATCGTAGAATCCAATTACGTCAAATTGCGGTTCTTTGATGAAAGTCAGAGACCTACAAGAAGCACCATTTAAGTACTTATTATCCATTTCACAGTCTACCAATGATCCGAACCAGTACAGCTCATGTATCTACTTACCAAGCCTACCCGTATGCAAGATCAGGACTTGAGCCTACCATTGCATACATAAGACTACCTACAGCACTAGAATATGGAATTACATCCATTTCTTTTCTCAGCTCTTGCTCATTAGCCTTATCTATGCTTTTAAGCTTGAATTGGGGTCCTATAGGTGTACTAACCTGGACACTATCCCACACACCAAACTGTTTCAGAACTTGAACTAGGTATTTCTCTTGGGATAGAACAAGTTTGTCCTTTGACTTGTCCCGGATTATATCAATCCTAAGAATCCTCCTAGCTGAACCCATATCTTTCATATCGAATTCAAAAACTAGAGTCTTCTTGAGATCACTTATGGTATGCATGCTCTTCGACGCTAGCACCATGTCATCTACATACAATAGGAGGTAAACTTTATCCTTCATATATGTTCCCTTCATGTATACACATGGATCAAATTTACCGCTCCTATAATTCTGCTCAATCATAAAATTGTCAAACCTATGATTCCATTCCATTGGAGACTACTTTAATCCGTAAAGGGATTTTTTCAGGAGACAAACCTTGTTCTCTTGCCTTTTACGGATGAAGCCCTTAGGTTGGCTCATATAAATGGTTTCTTTCAAAGTACCATGGAGAAAGGCAGTTTTGACATCAAGCTGCTCAAGCTCCATATTTTGATTCACCACAAGAGACAATAAGAGCCTAATTGAAGAATGCTTGACAACCGGGGCAAACACCTCGTTATAATCTATCCCTTCAACCTGGGAAAATCCTTTTGCCACTAACCTAGCTTTATAACGATGGTTTTGGACTCCTTCTATGCCTGGTTTCAATTTGAACAACCATTTACACCCGATCACCTTTTGATCAACTGGCTTATCAAGTAGAACACATGTCTCGTTTTTGTCAAAAGACTTCATCTCTTCCAACATAGCAGCTTTCCATCGCCTGCTATCTTTATTTTTCATGGCTTCTGACCATGATTTTGGCTCATCAAGGTTAATCAGATCTGCCGAACTAAGGGCATATGCAACAAAATCTGAGTCACCAAACTTTGATGGTGGCTTATGAGCCCTCCTAACTCTATCCCTAGCCAAAAGGTATTGATCTAGATCCTTAGACTGCTTACTGCTGTATTCAACTGACTCCACAGCAGTATCATCAGACATAGTCTGATCTGCCCCTTCGGGGACAGTTTGATCAGCCTCAATCGGCTCCTCTTCCATAGGAGCTCCACCTTGAGCTGAATCATCCTATGAATACTTCTTCTCGAAAATTTCCTCCAAGTTTTCACTGAAAGTAACTTTCTTCTTTTGATTGAGAGGACTATCTAGTTACTTACCCTTATTGGCAAATTCTTTATAGAAGCAAGTTTCATGGAAAACCACATCCCTTCTTATAACTAATTTGCGGTCATCAAGCAACCAGATATGATACCCTTTAGTGCCTTGGGCATAACCCAGAAAGACATCCCTAATGGCTCTAGGACTAATCTTATCTCTAGATATATGCACATAGGCCATATATCGAAACTCCTCAAATAACTGTAATCTGGTTTACTACCAGACCACACAGCCTCTGGAATCAACTGATCTAATGCTGTTGTAAGGGATCTATTGATTATATGAACAACAGTTAGAGCAGCCTCAGCCCAAAACTCACCTTTCAGGCCAGTTTCAGCTAGCATGCTCCTAACCTTGTTCATAATCGTACGATTCATCCTTTCAGATACCCCGTTTTGCTGCGGAGTATAAGGACACGTACGATGTCTCTTAATCCCTTCCTCCCTACACATCGTATCCATCTGACTGTTGCAAAATTCCAGGCCATTGTTCATACTCAGACACTTGACCCTTTTGCCAGTCTGATTTTCAACTAAGGTTTTCCATTCCATGAAACATTGATAGACCTCAGACTTTGCCCCCAAGAATTATATCCATACTTTCTTAGAGTAGTCATCTATCAATGTCATGAAGTATTTCTTCCCAGAAAGGCTTGGGGTAACATTTGCAGAACCCCATAGATCCGAATGCGCATACTCCAAGATCTCTTTGGTTGTATGTTTAGCTTTCGAAAACTACTGCCTATGAGATTTTCCCAGAGTGCAGGCCTCATAAAATCCTAATTGTGAGACTTCACTCGACTTGAGTTAACCCTTTCTAGCTAGGACTTGCATAGCTGACTAACTCATATGAGCTAGTCTTGTATGCCAAAGCTTAGACTTATCTATCCCAACACTTACAGCATTTACCTGGGCTTTTCTAACCGTTCCTTGAAGGTAGTATAACCCCCCGTCATACTTCCCTTCAAAGATTTTCTTATCCCCCTTAAAGAATTGTACCTCATAGTTTCCTCCCATGTATTTACAGCTAGATTGCTCCAACTGACCATAGGATATGAGGTTCCTACCTATCTTGGGTATATACCTTACTTTACTAAGGGTCACTAATAAACCATCTAGGTTCTCTATGGTTAACTCACCCACACCTTTTACCTCACAGAAGGTACCATTAGCCATATACACACGATGCTCATTCATTTCCCTAAGATTTGAGAGAAGTTTCTTTCTCGGGGTCATATGAAATGAACAACCCGAGTCAAGAACCCACTCGTCCTTAGTATCCTAGGAACTTACAGTCAAAGCCGTATGGTCAGGCAACCTAACCGATACATTAGCTGACTTAGGAAACTTCTGACCCTGGTCATTTTGTTTCCTTTAAGGGCAGTTTCTTTTCCAATGAGACTCATCCCCACATATCAAACAGGTCTTAGCATCCTGCCTAGGCTTAGACTTAGACTTATCCATGCTCTTAGACCTACCTTTCCCTTGTCGGTTATTCCCTTTTTTTAACCGATTTTCAGATTTACCTCTCTGCACAGTGGATAACCCTTCTCCTCCACTCTTAGATTTCCCAATTACTCCTTTCATCCTAAGCTCTACCTCCTTGGCATAAGCTAAACTGACAACATCTGCAACCCGCAGAGGGTCCTTCCCTGATCCATACTTGAGGGTTGAGGGTATGGACCAGGTGTTCATACACCAAAGGTAGACCTGATAGGATTTGGATTGCATGATGCTCATCTGAGATGTTGATCTTAAGACTGGCCAGATCAACTATTAGTTTGAGGAAATCATCCAGATTCTCCTCTATGAATTTACCCTCATCAGTCCTATAACTAGCAAACTGTTGCTTTAGCTAGATCCAATTAGGCAACAATTTAGTTTGGTAGTCACGCTCTAAGGCTTTCCACATCCCCATGACAGTGGTTTCGTGCATCACCTTTCTTAGGATCAGATCACTCAAACACACTCCTAATAGGTTTTTCACCCTAAGACCCCTCTCAACCTTCTTTGGATCTAATATAGGTTGTGCCCCTTCCTCTACCTCAGGGTCATCCACAAACAAAGTTGCTCCCTCTTTGGGGATAGAGGCTAATCTTTGCATTCCAAGCTGTCCCACCAGCTTGTATTTCCATAACCCAAAATCCCCCTTACCATCGAACTTATCCATTTCGAATCTACCTAGGATTGGCTCCATTTCGAAATATTTGGGTTTTCGGCTCTATTTACCTAGGGTGCAACACACGGAACACACTCAGGGCACACATGCAATCACACCAAGAAATTAAAAAAAAAATTAATGTCTTTTATATTTTTTTTAATTTTCTTTTATTATTTTTTTATTATTATTTAATTGAATATTTTTATTTTTCGACAAAAATATCTTCCTCAATTAAACCCCAAAAAAAATAAACCAAAAATCAAACAAAAAACCGGCAAAATTAACCTAAACCGAATAATTGATCGTAACTGAATAAAATCAATATAAACCGGAAATTAACCTAAACCGGAAATTTTACTAAACCAGAAATTTTCCTAAACCGAGGTTCAATTCTTAGAGCGGTTTACTATCTGCGAATTTTTAACCCTAATTTGGCAAACCGAAAGATCTCACCTGGTTTACTTACCTTCTTTTGGCCGATTGAATGACTAACCGGTTCCGGTTCACCGCCAAAAGATCTCCACCTGAATTGGGTGGGATTTTCTGGCCTGAGCTTCGATATGAGCTTACTATTCAGACCCGAGCTGATCTTGGCTCAGATTTGAGCCGATCTTTTCAGATCGCAACAGACTCAGCTCAGATCCGAGCTGATCTTTAAGATCTCAGCCAATCTTGGTTCAGATCTTTTCAGATCTGAACCGATTCGAACCTCAACCGAGTTAAGGTTTCAAATGCGAAACCTTACCCTCAGATCTGAACCAGATCTGTGAGTTATCCTCACAGATCCGAGTCACAACCGAGTTAGGGTTTCAAACGCGAAACCCCTACCCTTTGATCCGAGAGTCTCCGATTCACCGAGACTCTTTTTTTTCTTGCGATCAAAGATCGCGACTCACAGAAGGAAGAAACCTTCCGATATGTGAGATTCTTTTACTTTTTCGGCCAAAGGACGGTCACAGGTGATATCCTGGGCTCTAATACCACTTGTAACCGTTTGCCGTTTCGATTGATGCTCTCTCTCTCTCTCACTCAACTCACTCGAACTCGAATCGATTCACGCGATTTGAAAGAACCTAAAACTATCGTATGCAAAAGAAAGAAAGATTGAGACATGGAAATTTTATAGAATTCCCCGATAACTTAGGTACATCTCTCTTCAGGGTGTGAGTTTGGAATTCACTATTTTCCGGTGATATGTTTTCTGTTACAACGACAATTTACCGAGAGAGCAAATCGGCAGCACCTCTCTAATCGCAAACAAGAAAACGCAACAGAAAAGAAGAAAGAACACTCCGCTGCTAGGGTTGCCGAAAAATAACCCTTATATACATCTGCGACTCGGGCCTTAAATGGGCCACTTAAAATTATCCGAGCCCATATTTACCAAAACGCACCGTTTCGGATAGAGCCCAAGAGATTGATCCACACGGTTCACAAAGATAATGAATTTTTATGTTTAAACCATTTAAATAACGAATTTTTTAATAACTTCATCGATTTGGATATGCAATTAGTCAATATTAACATCAGAAGTAACACCGTTAACTGTATTACTTATTTTAAACAAATAAAACTAAACATCAATAAATAAAAAATAAATAACAAAAATAACGGTATTACTTTTGATGTTAATATTGACTAATCGAATATTTAAATCAATACCATTAATTTCAAATCGTTATTTAAATAATTTATTAAAATGTTTGAAAACTAAATATAACTAAAAAATTCAATATTTTAATAATCATATTCCTTATCTAATAGACTTTATTTGCAACTTTGTTTCATTCATATCATGTCCACTGATTTGCGCAAGGAAAATGTTTAGAAAGAAAAGAAGATTTTTGTTTCCACTGGGTACAATCGCATAAAACTATAAAAGTTCACAAAATTACAAAACATTATACCAAAAAACTTTTACAAATGATTGTCTTCCAATAACTCTCGTAAATAAATAACCAACATTTGCTTATTTCTCCTCTTAGAATAAATATCCCCTCGTGAAGTCCAATTTTATAACCTATGATATCAAAATGTAACTTTAATAAGAGTTTTACGCTTACCATTACCATCTTCCTCTTTTGCCTTATGATCAAACTCTCACTGGCTTTTGTAGAACAGCCGAGAGATACACTTGCCCATCAGATTTCTCTCCTATAACCCATTTTAGCTTCTTATATCCAAACCTCTCGATCAGACGAGTAAGATCTTTCTTCTTTTCATCGTTAACGCAATAGAAGTTATCCAACCACAACAATCCACCAGGTTTCAAAATCCGATCAAGATCGAACATTAAAAACTCTAGCTTTTCGGGTTTACCCTCAACATCTAATCCGCTAGACGCATGGATGAGATCAAACACATTGTCATGGAAAGGGAATCTGTGTTCTAAACTCAAGAACAACGGAAAAACCCCTCTTGCGGCTATGAATTCACTAAATGGAGCACCGTTGTTCAATGTGTTAGTGATTATAGTCACGTTCTTCTCAGCCATTCTTGCTGCGAAGGTCCCTGATCCACCACTAATATCGAACCCAATTCGGATTTTTTCATTTCGTAAACCCAACACATCATCAATCAAGAAATCGTTCTTCCCCTTAACCTTCACAAACCTATCTTTCTCGTCACCTAAATCGAAGCAACCATCGCATTCCCGGCTAATTTTCTTACCTTTCAAGCAATCGAAACTCTTGCAACCAAGGCCACTCCAATTGACACTCTTGTTACTAACAGATCTCCATAGTGAATCAGGAAAACGAGTCAGATCTTGCTTATGCACTGTTTTAGCCAAACATCTCCTTCGTGGCAGAGGCTCGCAGGCACGAAGAATCAATTTTTGGCCAAGGCTCCAATCATCAGGACATCTATCGAACACTTTGTATGACATATACTGAGAGAGCAAATCCGCAGATTTTTCACAGGAATGACCAACGGATGATACCATTTCAGTTATCCCAGTACGCGAATCCTTTCCCAGTGGAAGTTGATGACGCTGGAGGAAGAGTTTGAGCTCAGGGACGATGTTTGGTCGAGAGAGATCAATAGATTCGTAGCCAAGCATCTGTTTCTCCATCTGAGCAAGCTTGCGTTGAGATGAATCGATCTCTCGAAGGATGAGAGAGAGATGTTGAGATACGAGGGAGATATTGTTGGAATGGTTGAGAATTGGTGCGTTGGCTTGGGAACGAGACGAGAAAGCATATAAGGCGAAGAGGTTAGTGGTTACGACGGAGAAGAGCATGAGGAGGTTGACGGCGGAGGAGCAAACTGTTGATCTCCGGAATCTAGCGGTTCCATCGCCGATCTTCAGAGACACAGATCCCATCTTGGTAGTTCTGCAACGCCTAGAGAGAGACAGAGAGAGAGCTGAAGTTAAGGTCACACTATAGCTTGACTCTCCATTCTTGCATCTGTGATTGGATCTGCACAAACAAATTTCAGATTCAGAATATGTAACGATTAAATCTTGCAAAAATCAATATTCAAGCAATCAATCAAAGAAACTGAAGAAGAATCATAATCTTAGATTGATCCGGTTTTCAATCATTCAGATCTACCGAAAACAACAACACCAGAAATTTGAGATGACACAGGAAAATCAATTTGTGAGAAAATCGATGAGAAGGTACCGTAATTTGAGGTGAAGAGAGTAGTGAAGCTCTTCTCTACTCTTCCACTTCCCGGGAGTATCGTCGGTTACTGAAGGGTGAAGAATCGCCGACACGACTCGAGTCACGTGACTATGTAATTATGTAATGTGATTTTCTTTCATGGGCTTTTGACTTTGGGCTTATGATACAACCGCGAAATGGGATCACGTAACTAATGGGCTAAACTGGGCCTCGAGATTATGGTGCTTAGGCTGAAGTAAACGAGCACATAACATTTGTATTATCTAAAAGACTAAAACCCAATAAGTTTACTTCTGTTCTCAATCTTAGTATATAATTTATTAAAAATTAATCAAAACAATATTTTCTCCTTAAACTCGTTTTCTATTAAAACTAAGATTTAATCCGCACTATGGGCAGGATTATGATATTGATAAAAAAATTTGTATATTTAATAATACATACAATATAGTTAAAATTATATTAACTTTTTGTATATTTAATAGTGTATATCTTGAAATTTTTATATAAGGATTATAATAAAACTAATACTGTAAAATAGCACTTTTTATTTTATTTTTTTCTAAATTTAGTATTTTAAATATTAAAATTCCAAAAATAATACAAATTATTTTCTAAAAATATATATTTATTATAAATAAATTATACATAAACTTAAAATAATATATTTGGGTTCATTTTCTCTAATTTAATGTTTAATTTCTTCATTAACAATAAATTTTAATGTATTTTAGTATTAAATTTATGCTATTTTAAAAATATAAATTAATAGTGTTATATTTAGAACAAAAATTTAAAAGAGTGATATTTTTGTCAATTGCCTTTATAATAATTAGGACTTCGTGAATAAGTTGATTTTTAAATGCTAATTATAAGAACAAATAAGAAATTAAAAGGTGTAAAAGTTAATCAAAATCAAGTGATTATTTATATTGTATACATACGGAATGAGCAATACTATAAAATAACATATTTTAAGTTTATTTTCCAAATCTATCATATTAAAAATAAAAATTTTAAAATAACATATTTTAAGTTTATTTTCCAAATCTATCATATTAAAAATAAAAATTTTAAAATAACATAAATTATTATGTAAAAAAATTATTTACCTTAAATAAACTAAAATTAAAATATAATATTTGAGTTCGTTTTTTTAAATGTAGGGTTTAAATATTTTTTATTAAAAAAATGATTTTTAATTATTTTAATATTAAATTTGTGGTATTTTGGAAATTTAAATTATTAGTATTATATTTAAAACAAAAATTTAAAAAACTGATATTTTACACAATTATCCGTACAAAATCGCAGCTAAATATTTAATTCAAATATTTGTTTTTCATATTATGATTTTTGTAGTTGCTACTGTAAAAAAATATTGTTAACTAGTTAAATATTTATGTGTAGTAGTAATGTAATTGCTAAATCCTAGTTTATACTAAATTTTTCTTATAAAAATATTCTATTGAAAATTTTTTTTGTAGTAATGTAATTATTATATAAAGGTTAAAAGGATATAAGAAGAATAGATTGTAGAATGTAACTATACCTTATCAATCAAGTGGTAGTGTGGACGAGATTGTTTTATAGCTTTAGGTCAGAAATCAATTTCACTGAAATTTGAAATTATCTAACAACTTTGAAATACCAAACTTGTCACGAAACAATAGACTTCGGGAAATTTGTTGTTTAATGTGTATATATTTAAGAAATTCATACGTATTGGGTTTGTAATGTATATAACTCATTATCACATTCCATTTGCTGTGGTCACGGAAAAAGAAATTCATGACAAATTTATTGGATTCATAAGCATCATAAATGCTTTATCAATATATCTTATAATTTATTGATTAACGCGAGAGAGTCTGCAAACCAAAGCAAAATTTGGCGTATGCATCAATCAATCTATGTATTGTCAAATTCGTCCGATTTCTAATATGTGATTAAAAACATTTTTAAAAAATAATTTTATACATGTTATTAATGTAAATGATATACTAATATATTATTATTATAATAAATTTTAAATAAATTTATAAATAAATTTAATTTATTAAAATAATTACAATATATGTTATTATTATTAATTTGATTATAAAATTAATATATTTTATTAAATTAACTAAAAATATTATTAAATACGTAAAATAATTATTTTTATTTTTTATTTATAAAAATTATTATTAAAAATAATTTTAAATAAAAGTTAAAATAATAAAAATATTTAATTTATAATTAGTAATAAATAATATGATATAATTTATGAATATTTATTTTCACGTAACGGTATGACTATAAATCTAATTAATATGATTTGTCCAATCAAAATTTGGCATCTTGTGAGCATATACAAACTTCTATTGCATAAGAATGTAAACCCATTCAAATGATACTAATTCAAAACGATGATACATACTAATCTAAATTAGTTTTATATATAGATACCACACATATAAATTAAAATGTTAGAGCAACTAGACTAAAAGTTTGGATTAAAAAAATAACATTATCCCATAAATTAAATTAATAATCCATTAGTCTAAATGAAATATTCAACTCTTTGATCTTATAAAATATTTAAAAATTTTGGGAGGAACAATTAGGTCAATTGTTGCACCACCTCGGTCTCGTCTCAGATGTGTAGAATTCGACTCTAATTTATCTCGTATAAGAATGTTGGAATTTCGTATATTTTATGTTGGGTTATTGAGTTGGTTCGTTGTATTACATGTGAAATTATGTTTTTAAAATTTCAACTTAATTAAATTCATAAAGTATAAAAAGTTTATAGATTTTGGACATTTAATTTGAGATTTATAATCACAGAACACTATATAAAAATACTAACATCTTAAATATATTTAAAATGAACTATTGAATTCATAACGTATAAAAAGTTTATAGATTTTAGACATTTAATTTGAGATTTATAATCATAGAATAATGTATAAAAAATACTAACATCTTATATATGTTAACCAATAAATATTTTTCTAAAATTATTCACTTCTTAAATATTGATTATTGGGAAATTGACAAAAATAGCACTATTTTAAGTTTTTGATCAAATATAACATCATTAGTTTAAATTTTCTAAAATACTACAAATTTAATATTAAAATACTTCAAAACTTCTTTCAAATTAAAAAATAAATTTAAAATTAGAAAAAAGAATCCAAATATAATATTTTAATTATATTTATAATTTATTTATGGTAAATATGTGTTTTCAGAAAATAATTAGTGCTATTTTAAAATTTAAAATTTAAAATACTAAATTTAGAATAAAAAATTTAAAATACTATTTTAAGGTATTAGTATTCACTATTCATTTGACCAATTTCAATCAACTAAAACATAGAGTTTATTGTATGTAAGTGATAGTTGGATAATTTTTGTGATAGTTGGAAAGTAAATTTGTCAATTCCAAAAATTTGGAGATTTTAAATGAATAATTTTCCAAAGATGGTTCCCACTACACAAAACGACACCGTCTTAACTCACTTTCTTAAAACACGAAAACTGAGTGGGCTCCGTGTACGTGTGGGACCCACCTCTCCTTCTCCCACGAAACAGAGAAGTAAACTTTTCGATTTCTCCTTCTTCCCATAATTCACCAGTTTATCAAAACACTACTACAATATATTCAATAATTCCTCGATCAAATTCTCTCTCTATTAAAAGTTTCGATCCTTTTAGAATTATCTAAAATCGATGCCTGTGAATGGGTTCGTCTTCTTCCTCACTTAATAAGTCTCCGTTTAGAACAGAGAGTATGGTAGCCCCAGAATCTCACACGACGGATAATTCAGTTCCGATGACTGTGAAGCCGGAGAAAAACGACGGTGTTTTGAATTTGTTTCAATCTTCTCCTTCTGCTAAGAAAAGCTTTGGTATATTTTTTTTTAATTTTCGATTAATCGAGAGAGATCGTCATCTCTGGGTTTTGATCTCCAGATTGTGGTTGAAAATGAATATTAGTTCATACTGATATTCGATCTGACTGGGGATGTGGGGTTCATTCTTTTTTTAATCGGATTATATTTTTGTTTTTAATTGATCATAAATGTTCATTCAATTCGCAGAATCGTCAAGGAAGAGTACTTCGATTTCGGCGGTTTCTCCGACGACGGCGAATAATAATCTCACTTCTGTCAAATCTCGCTGGTGGTCTTTCTCTTCTTCTAAGAAAAGCTTCGGTATTTATTCTTTCTTTCTTTTCGAATTTATTCCTGAAATGGGTTTTTGAGTATTTCACCTTTTTGTATTGATCAGTCCTTTTTCTGAATCGAGTGTGTTCGATCCATTTACATACAAAAAGTGCTTGGCTTTCTTATCATATATAAATGTTCATCTGTTATTTTATTTTCTGGAAAAGAAAATCGACGAATTCTTCAAAAGATGTACTGTTTTTTGTTTGTATGATGAATAAGGTTCATTCGATCATCTGAAAATGGTGTTCCATTCATTAATGGCGTTTCGTTTTCTTCCTGTCAACATATATAAAGAGAGAGAGAGACTTTTAAGTTATTTGTTTCTTTTCTGATAAGATCAGATATCGATATTTATTTTCTTCGATTAAATAGATTTTTATGCCAAAACAATCACTTTCTCGTGATAAAAGTGATTTTTCTCTCAAAATGAAAAAAGTAATTTTAAAAATGAATGTGGAAGAGAGCTCTTTTGGTGAATTGGGATTCAAAAAGTTGTCTACTTTAACTCTGGTCTAGATCTAAAAAAAAAAGTTATTATTGTGTGTTAATCTGTCATTCTTGTTCTAAAATTTTGAAAATGTTATCTGTTAATTTATTCACAGGAAGTAAAGATGACACCTTTTTCGATTCGCAGCAATGGCTACAATCCGATTCTGACGATGATTTCCACAGTGTACATGGCGGTAATTTTTCTATCTTTTTTTGGAAAATTGTAAAAAAAAATCATAAATTTTAAAATTTATGCCTTTCAAATCATAAACTATTTAATATTATATTGTCTAGTAACTTGTTATTTAAATCATGAACTAACTTCTTATTTTAATCATATAATTGTGAACTATGTCTTATACAATATAAAACATTAAAAATATTGACTTATTATTTTAATTATATAATTGTGATGACTGAGTAAAAATAGATATGAAATTAAATTGATTTACGAACCGTTAAAATTACTGGGTGTTAAAAAATGTCTCCAAAATTCAAACATCCATCATTGTTTTCTCTAAAATTTGAAATTCCATCTATTTCGCATTTGTAATTGCTAAAATACAAAAAAATAAAATTCCGATTCAGATTAGATCTCCGAATCTTCTTTTTCGTATTTTATCAATCACAAATGCGAAATTGATGGAGAAAATAGAGATGCAACTTTGAATTTTGGAGAAAATCAATTATGCAAGTTTGATTCGGATTCTTAGAGTTTTTTTGACAAATTTTTTGCGATATTGTTTTAATTAACGATATTTTTTAACATCCGTTAATTTAGGTGGTAACGGTACGTAAATTAATTTAACGTCATATCTATTTTTGCTCAGTCAACACAAATACATAATTAAAACAACAAATCAATAAAACTATATGATTAAAATAATAAATCAACAATTCTTAATGTTTTATATTGTGTACTACATAGTTTATGATTTGGATGGCGAAATTTTAAAATTTATAATTATTTTGACAAATTTTCCAATTTTTTTGTTTTTAAAAAGTTTGGTGTTTAGATAAAGGCTGTAGTTTATGTACTAATCTTGATGTTTTATATTCACTCACACAGATTTCACTCCATCACGTGGAAACACTCCAAAGAGCAGTTTCTCAGATAGGCCTCTTCGTATCCACAACCTTATATTCCAAGAGAAGAAGCTTCCTCGAGGATCATCTTCTCCAGCGCAACAACCAAGGAGGAAGAAGCTTAGTGAGCTTTTCAGAGACAGTATAAGAGAAGAAAGAGAAGAAAGCTCTCAAGGGTCATCATCAGCTCTAAGCACTCCTTATCTCTCAGGTGCTAACTCAGGTGAATTCAACAATGCCGCCGCCATTGAAGACTCTACTGTGAAGAAAAAGTCTAACTGGCAGCATCGTCGTTGTCTTCCTGGTTTATCTTCATGTGGTGGAAGTTTCATGGAGAGGAAGAAGAAGATGAGCTCTGCAACTGCGGTGGCTGTGAAGTGAGGATGTAGATTCAGAATCTGAGATTTGAGAATGTTTTGTATATGAAAGAATGATAAAGAGAGAAGAAGAGATAGAGAGATCTCAGAGTAAAAGCTCTGGTAATTCACTTGTTGTTGTGAGAAGACAATGGATCAATAGTGTGAAGAGATATAATAAATGAGATGGTTTATGAAACTATAAGTTTGGATCTTTGGCTTATGCTATTTTGAAGAGAACCATACATTAATGGTTTGCATTAGATCGATCTGAAGCTAAACACAACTGGTTTAGAAAAGTTTGTAGTTTAGAATAGGTAAACCGAATTTGATTAAACCCCTTCAATTATCTATGCTCAAGCTTGTTACATCCAAATTTATAGTCTCTCTTTAATATATTTCATGTATTTGATTCACCATTGCCAAACCCTTGAATATTTATGTATATGAAAAAATATTTATGTATTTGATGTTAACATTATGCCTTTACCTCGAACCAATTAATATCGTTTTGCAGCATTGTTTACTTTTGTTTTTGGTTCAATTTCGGCCAATTCAATTTTTTTTCAATTTTTCCCAATTTTTCTTTTTTTCACAAACCGTAATACATTATGCTATTCGACAACTCGTTCATTTGAAATAACTAAAACACACGTGTTCAATTAAATTAAACGTCTGTTAAATCTCGTTTATATTCTGTTAGTTCTATTTAACAAATAATAATCAGATCTAAATTTCAGTGTTAAAAATGATAAAATTGTAATTTTAGAGATTTAAAATATCAGTGAAAAAATCTCAATGTTTAAAGTGTTAATCACTGCATTAACACTGCCTAAGTTCGACGTTTTTTATTCGATTTTCCCGTTTCTATTGTTGAAGATTGTAACGTAGTTCAGAGAGTTCATCTCCATTTATGAAGAAGCTCGAGCAATTGCGACGGATTGTGAAACACTGGAAGACAAACTCATTATCAGAAGCAAATTGAATGCATTTCAACATACAAAGTACAAATGGATAACACAAAATTACTGAAATCATGCTTCAAGAAGAAGGTACATCTCCATCAGGCATCTCCCAATTGTCTTCTTCTTCATCCTTTTTCTTACTCTTGGTTTCTGCTTCTTCTCTGGTTTCTTGAGTAAACCTTGCTTGAGGACGTCTGGAAAACAAAATCAATAATTGAATTCACTCTGTTATTTCAATCATCAAGGATTTCACTGTGTATCAGATCCTTACAAGCTATTAGAAACTATCATTAGAAGTTTAATCACCAATACCCAATCAGTTTTCAACATATGAAGAAGATTTAGCAAGAACAATTCTCACTAGAAGCTTAAAAGGGATAAATTAAATTCCACCAAAAATGAAGCGAAACGTTTTCTTATTGCGCTTAGCTGCATCACGAGTTCTTCGCTTCTTCTCGTCTTGTTTATTCTCGAAGTATCTCCTTCGCTTACATTCCTGGATAATTCCTGTTCTCATCACTTCCCTTCTAAACCGATTCACGAGTCTTTCCTCTGATTCGTTATCTTCGACAAACACTTGCACGTTGTAGCCCGAACTGAAGAAAAGAGTATTCGAGTATGCAAGCGATGGGCATATCACAGAGGAAAGTGAAGCGGTGGAAGAAGGCTCCTCGATCGCCATTGATTCGATTCCTCCGCCTATGGGAGAGAGTCGGAGAAGGGAGATGCAGATTCGGAGGTGGAGTAGCTATCGTCTGAGATTTGAATGGAGAGATGAAAGAGATGAAGCTCGTGAGTCAAAACGAAGAAGCCATTAACGCATGCGATGAAGATGAAATTGGAGGGATTGAATTTTGGATAAGAATCAATTTCAATGTCAGTGACTCAATTACGGTTCAGGATTTGAAACCCGGTTTTAGACACATGTTAAGGTAACCGGTCCATTAATTGGAATCTCTTTCTTGTTCCTTATGTAGGGATCTGATTAGAAATGTTTACCCCCAGATTCAGCTGTGTTTGACCTATTGTAGGACAGAAATGGATCGAATAAAAAAATATTTCATAAATAGAGTGGGTGCTGATCAAAAATTAGTTATAGTGAATGCCAAATGCATTTTATTAATTTGTGAATTTAGTGGATATTCGTAAATTTTGGCATAGTAAAAATAGAAGAAAACATAATTCATAAATTTTTGTTACTTTTTTATTTAAATTTGTAGTTTTAGTCTTTTTAAAGGGAAAATAATCATTAAAATATTGAACGTTTGCGTTTGATTCATTTAAATATCAAATTTTTTAATTAATCATTTAAATAACGATTTGTACTTGATTGTAACCGATTTAGATATGCGATTAATTAACATTAATACGAGAAATAACACTGTTAACTTTGTTCCTTATTTTAACCAACTAAAAATAGATAACAAGACGCTGCATCATCGCTATTTAGAATCAGTTTCGATGTTAACGGCGTTACTATTAATATTGACTAATCGTATATATAAATCAGCGAAATCAGCTATAAATAATTATTTAAATGATTTATTAAAAAATTTGATATTTAAATAAGGGCTGACGACCTATTTCCCCCTCGGAAGTATCATATAGCACTATGTCCACCTCAAAGTAAACGATAAACTTAAATACACATGAGTACAAAGTTGTAAGCATGAATACCCCTCAATTGAAATTTGGAAACTAATTTACCCCCAATAACAAAGTTGTAAACGTTAGAACACATAATTATGGTTAATGTTGGTTTACTGTTTCGAAACCTAAACAGTAAACCGTTGATAACTCATATTTTAATCTTAACCAAACCCGATAATCCGATAACCCGAATTAACCGAGATTAATCTTCTTCTTCTCCTTCCTCTTTCTTCTTCGTTTCTCGATCAATCTTCCTTCTCTCTCAAATACATCTCTCATCTTTTCATCGAGCTCTCTGTCAAGACATTTAAAGAAACACTTACTTGCCAATAAACTAAAAAACGCATTGAAACAAGCAATATAGAGAACACTTCAAAGACTAATCCTTGATTTGGAGGTTTCGTGATAAAAAAACAAACTGATTGTTTTGCAATAATGGAGATTGTTTTAGGCCCAAGAGTCACCTTCAGATTTCAGAGTAATAATTTGATGTATTCAGGTTACTTAAATCGAGTTTATAGAGAAATCATTATAGAATCATAGAAAAACCAGAGAAAATTCATATTTATAAGAACATTATCTGTAATTTCTTCGAGAGAAATCGACAAACCAAGATATATTTTTGGAACTATACTCTTAAACCTAAACACTAGAACGAGAATTTTGACGATGCTAAGTAAAATCTAACTCGATCTACGCTTTGCCAATCTTGGAGATGTCCTCGTTGAACGTGTCTCATCAACTTTTTCAGTCTTCTTCTCCTTCAATCTCATCCCAGCTGATTCCAATTCAATCGATTTCTTGTTGGTTTTAACCAGTTTGGTTTTATTATCTCCAGCGACTCTATCAAAATCATCAGAGAGTTTTCTCCTGATTCTGGCTACGCCTTCATCTTCCGATCCGATCTCCTCCTCATCATCGTCGTTCAGATCTATGAACCTCCTTCGTTTCACTGCACGTGGATGCACATATCTATGGATTGTAAACGAAATTTCTTCTCTTAACAGAAATTTGAGAGAGGAAGATTCAGGAATCGTGGAAAACGAAAGATTCAAGAATTTGAGAAACGAAATTCCCGAGAAAACGAGAGAAAGTGAAATGAGAAGGAGGAAAATCGATTTACTCTTTTGGGGGTTTAGGGTTCTTAGACAAATTGAGGAAAATCGGATTGGGGAAAATGATTTTGGTTTACTCTTTCGGTTAAATGGTTTAGAATCTGGGTACATGTCATGAACCAAAGAAACCAACATTTGTGGAGAAATTGATTCGAAGTTTCGATTTAGGGGGATTCATGCTTACAACTTTGTACTTATGTGTATTTAAGTTTATCGTTTACTTTGAGGTGGACGTAGTGCTATATGATACTTCCGAGGGGGAAATAGATCGTCAGCCCTTTAAATAATTCAAATACAAATCTTTAGTATTTTAATTGTAAAATAACTTTTAAAATTTCAGTGTCTCCTATATCTTAAATAAAATATTTCCGATGGGAAAGCCATAATGGTGGTGAGTGTCTCGTGTCTACGTGAATGTCCTTTTTGTTAAATAAAAAACTGTGTTCTTTCATAAATATATTATTAATGAAATAAAGGTACTTTTGGTTTATTAATATAATAAATTTACGTAATTGAAATTGTTTAGATTTGATGCCACTATCGAAGTCCTTAGATTGGCGCAGTTGTCGATCGATTCCATGAAATTATTATATTACAGGAAAATTACAGGAAAATATATAAAATTAAAAATTAAATGACCTTTTGTAATAAATTATTTAACACATCCATATTATAAAGAATAATACTTTTTAAATGCGAAAAAATGAAAACTTAATGAATAATATATATTGTAGACATTAATGAAATCGTGTATGAAAATGTTCATATACGGTATATAAATCATCACTATTTTTTTTCTTTTGCAAAAGATTTTTTTCCCTTGGCTATTCGATCGATGTTAGTTTTATTTTATCACGTATGAGAACTGAAATTATATATCTTTTCAAACAAATAGAATAATACTCTAATATATTATTTTTTAAAGTTTGTTTTCCAAATATACTATATTAAAAACAAAATTTTTTAAATAACATAAATTATTATAAAATAATACATTAAAATAACATTATTTTAAATTTATTTTCCAAATTTATTACAGTAATAAAATTTCAAAAATTATATAAAAATAATTATTTACTTTAAATATACTATATATAAAATTAAAACATAATGTTTGGGTTCACTTTTGCCAATTTAAAATTTAAATTTTTTTATTAGAAAGAAATTTTTCATTATTTTATTATTAAATTTATGATATTTTTGGAAATTTAAATTATTAATACTATATTTGAAATCAAAATTTGAAATCAAAATTTGAAATAGTTATATTTTAATCGTTGCCCATTATTATATAAAAATAATTATTTGATTTAAATAAACTATATATAAACTTAAAACATAACGTTGGATTTTATTTTTTCTAATTTATAGTTTTCGTTTTGTTAAAAAGATATTATTAATTATTTAGTAAAAATTTATGTTATTTCTAAAAATTTATTTATGTTATTTTTAAAAATTGAAATGATTAATATTATATTTATAACAAAAACTTAAAAAAAATACTATTTTATACAATTTATCTTTGAAATAGGCTAGCAACTATAATTTACTGGTAAATTGTTTTACATTAGTCATAACCTAATTATTATGTAATACCAATATGATAAACCAATACCTCGACTCATTTCTTCTACAGTGTTTTCGTGGTAATAGGATACAATTATTTATAGCTGAAAACTTCATCGATTAAACCCATTAAAAGATTAATTTATTGTGATTTTAGAGATTGATGTGTAGAAAATAGTAACAGGAAGTTGAAAAGGAATAAGAAAAAAAAACCACTTAAAAAATAGTGGAGAGCCAACTCACAAGACATGACATATGGATTAATCTATTGATTAGGTTAAAGGTTATTTAATAAAGAAGAAAATTGTTATAAAACCCAAATGTTAATGAATCAATTTTGTACATATTGAGCTTTTGCTTGAGCCAGAGGATAATACAGTGGTGAGATTGCTGCTATTATTGAAAATCACTAAATTACATGTACTATTTAAATGTTAGGGAGCTCAAAACTTAAAAAACATTTATGTATGTTTCATAATGTATAATACCAAACACTAAAAAATATTAAACTATTATAAATTATTTTTTTGATGTTTGTGATATTTTTGAAAATAAACTTTTTAAGGGTCTATTTTTAAAAATAATTATATTATATTTTTGGAATAACATTTTGTATGATATTTTTGAGAATTAACTTTTAATTAATTATAGGGTTCATTTTTGTGAGCTACAACAAATTTTTCTGACTAAATCTATTTTTATACATTTTTTTATCTTTATTTAACTATATAAATTATGTTTTTCTTCCGTAAATTATACTAATTTCATAATTTTTTGTAATTGTACAATTTATGTTATCTATTAGCATTTACAAGTTAATTCGCTATTAAATCGAAGTTATAACCAGTTGATTTAATAAAAAACCAACAAGATTACAACAATCCATTTCACTATATTGCAAATCAATAAGCGAAAATTGAAATCGTATTGAAAAATCGATGTGAAGTCAAAATCGATTTTTGGAATTTGTCAGAATTAGAAGTGAAATCGAACTCAAAATTGTAGTGGAAGAAACTGTCGGAGTTGAAATCGAAGTAGAAGAACCAGACAATGATAAAGATTCACATCGATTTAAGATAAAAACTATGTGGGTCAAATATTTGAATTCAAATTAGATTTCCTATTTGGGTTGATTTCGAAATTAAAACCAAAATTTTGAATTAAAACTAGATTTAATAATGTTAAAGAAAAAATTTATAAAATTTATATGTTTTATGAAAAAATAATAAATATAATTAAAAAATTTAAAAATATATGTGAAAATAAATTTAATCGGTGTAGTTGACAAGAACTCTTACTTATAAAAACAAAACAAAAGTTGGAAAAAGGCAATGTAGAATATTCCATATCTATATGCCGACTAATTCAATATGTTCCCTTAAAAAAATATAAAAACTTCGAACGCCAAAAAGAAATTAGAAAACTTGAAGAACTTTATTTTTGTCTCTTCTTCTTCTTCGATTTTAAAATTCCTTTTCTTCCACGCATAGTCTCGAGCACAGTCATACGCAAACACTTGTGTATATATAATTTCATTTAATAATCATAATATAGCTTTCTGTCTTTTCAAGCTTTTAGCGTCGATTCCTGAAGTTGAATCGTATCTCGTTGGAAAAACCAATAAATCGATGACTTTATTGTTCCAATATAAAAGTAACTTCTTTCTGGCGAATTCTAAAATTAAATTTGAATTTCTTCTTCAACTGAGGGTGGTTACCTTTTTCTGTAATTTCTCTTGTTAGTATATTATATTTAATCCCTCGTCAGCTATTTTTGTATTTTTTCGATTTTGTTTCTTATTTACAGATGAAGAAGAAGAGAGAAAAGAAAAGGAAAGAGAGGAGAAATCATTGTAGAATCAGAATTTCTAAGGTTTCATTGACTTTTGACCAAATTTTCTGTCTCTCGCTCTTGTCTGTCGAATTTGTATTTGTTCTTCAGAACTTCAGTCAAAATCTTTATATGTGTTTTCACTTGTAGACCACCGTTGATTTTAGGGTTTGCAATTTCATTCCCCAGTTCACTGTTTTTATTTAAGTTGATTCGGATTTGATTTGTTCGATCTGAGTAGTTCCAAGATTGAATCTTTCTCTCTCTGCTGTTAAAAAGTCTGAATCTTTGTTGTTTCATACAACAAAGATAGAAAATTGCTTTTACATTTGATTCTCTATCTGAATATGTCTATTAGATTCTGCAGACAGATAAGTGGATTATCACTGTTTGATTCGGATTTAGTTTCTGGTTGAAAATTTACAGAGATTCAATGTTGACGCTAGGAGAAGATCACACCAGTGGAATCAGTGCAAGCACGAGCAGGTCTAGGCGGAGGAAGCTTCGGATTCATGGCTCCAAGATTCCAGATTTAAATGCAGATCCTTATTTGGATTGGGATGGAGAAGAAACAGGAGAGGATGTAGGTTTAAAATCTCAGGATGCAGATTATTTACAGAACATTCCTCAGCTTGTTTACGAGCTGGAAGTTGAGATACTAGCTCGTGTTCCGCGTTTCGAGTATTGGAAACTTCGGTTTCTCAGTACTCAGTTCTCTCATTTGCTCAAAAGCGGTGAGATTTTTAAGGTGAGGCGAGAACGTGGTGTGGTTGAATCCTCTGTATTTATGCTGTCGAGCGGCGACACGCGCTGGACTATGTTTAGTAAGGACTTTGAGAATTGTCAGAAGCTTGCGGAACTTCCTTCAGACATTTGCTTCTTCCGAGGAGATAAAGAATCGCTATGCGCTGGAACTCATTTGATCGTGACTGGGAAAGAAGAGAAGAGTATTGCCCTGTGGCGGTACGAGCTAGAGACCAGCAAATGGTCCAAGGGTCCTGCGATGATCGTACCACGAATCTTATTCGCTTCCGCTACCTGTGGGACTGTTGTTTTTGTAGCTGGCGGGTTGAAAATTGACGAAAACGGATCTGTGGAAGTCTTGAACAGCGTCGAGAAGTACAACTCAGAGACCAAAACGTGGACGCTGCTCGGCGGAATGCACAAACGGCGGAAATTCTGCTCCGGGTGTTATTTGCGAGGCAAGTTTTATGTTCTTGGAGGGCGAGATGAGAATGATAAAAACCTAACTTGCGGAGAAAGTTACAACGAAGAGACAAACACTTGGGAACTAATACCGAACATTCTCAAAGACATGTCTTTCTCGTCTGTTCAATCACCACCACTCATCGCGGTGGTACATGATGAGCTTTACTCACTAGAAACATCGACGAACGAACTCCGCGTTTATGATGCTAACAAAAACGCTTGGATGAAGCTTGGAGATGTGCCTGTGAGAGCAAAATCTAATGGAGGATGGGGCGTTGCGTTTAAGTCGGTTGGGGATAAGTTGCTTGTGATCGGAGAATCGGCAGGACCGTCTCGGACAGAGATGATGTCTGTTTACACTTGTTGTCCCTGTGAGGGTGCTAACGACGAGCTGCTTTGGGAGGAGTCTAAATGCTGTTGTGGTGTTCGGCTCAACAATTTTATTTTGAACTGTTGTGTGATGATTGCTTAAGTCTCTTCTCCAGAGCGGTCTAACTTTTTGCTTTGTGTGTGTGATTGTTAAAAAAACTGTGACGTCCCCAGACACTGAAACTATAGTGGTCGTTTCGTTCGGTGAGATTGAAAGTGTGTTTGTTCTTTATCTGTTAATATAGAGAATTTTCGTTTTAATCTTTCTCTCTGGACCGTTTTTCAAGAGGTCTACATTGCTGAAAACCTAGTTATAGTCAGTATTGGCTACACTTGAAATGTTTTGAGTACCCTTTTATGCTGTGTGTTTTGATGTATCCAAGAAAGCGTTTGAACATGCAAAAACAGTTCCAGGAACTTGCAAAGACAGCATGGCTAGCTAGGCCAGACTGAAATCATCATATGGAAACAACATGCTAGATCTGATAAATCCATACAGAACTTCCATAAACAATGACAGTGCTTCTGACGAATGTGAATTTTAAAATTCACATGGAAAAAGATGACAATGTTAGGATTTGATTTTAGGAAAGATTGAAAAAGTGAAATCTAAGTGACCAAAGGTAGAGAGTTCTGTCATTTGGGGAAGATTGGAAAAGTGAATTGATATTTGAATAATATATTAAAATAACATATTTTCATGTTTTTGTTTTAAATCTACTATAGTAAAACTAAATTTCAAAAATATTATATGTTATTATGTGAAAATAATTATTTAATGCAAATAAGTTACAAATAAAAATAAAAAATTTATTTTGGATTCCTATTTTTTAATGTATAGTTTATATTTTCTTGACTAAAAAGATATTTGAAAATATTTTAATATTAAATTAGTAATATTATCCAAAAATTAAATTAGTAATAGTATATTTGGAATAAAATGTAAAAAAATAGTATTTTGAAAAATTATTCTTGATATTTTGTAGGGCTGTTATCTTTTTCTTCTTTGAATTTTTTTAGAAAAATTACATATTTTTAGGTTTAAAAGAAAATTTATAAGTGCTCCAAATATCTACCAAAATCTAATGGGATAATTATATTCTTTTTTCTTTAGTTTCAGAAAGATTTAAAAGCAATTCACTTTATAAAAAACTTAGTTTCTTAACTTCAAAAGTTATGGCCTATTTTCTTAATAATTTATATTAAATTTAGTCTATTTTTTTAAGGTAATTCTGTAAAATAATATATTTTTAAATTTTTATTATAAAATAGTATCATTAGTTTAAATTTTTAATAATAGCATAAATTTAAATTTAAAATCTACTAAAATTCTAAGTTGGAAAAAGAAATTTAAATATAATATTTTAAATTTATGTATAATTTATTTAGAATAAATAACTATTTTCAGATAATTATTTATGTTATTTTTGAAATTTTAATTTAATAATGTTGATTTGAAACAAAAAAATTAAAATGTGTTATTTTAATGTATTACTCTTTGTTTTCTATTCTACCTAATAATTATATATTCAAACTCAATTAGATTAAAGGGGCATTTGCAAAATTGACCTAAAATTTGTCTTCAATTGCAAGTTTGACAATTAAAATTTTTTTTTGCAAAACTATATTTCTATCTCTATTTTATCCTTCAACAATAACTTTATTTACAACTTTGCCATTAACTTAAAAAAAAACAAAAACAACACAAAGACCATTATGAACAAATTTTTCAAAAATATTAGGAAAATGCCATCTTTTTCAATGCATACAACAATCATTATCGTGGTTGTTGGGAGAAAAACATTTTATTCCTATCAAAGCATACTTCTCGGAGAAGTCTGCGACGTTTATTCCGATCAAAGCAGACTTCTCGGAGAAGTCTGTTTTGATAGGAATAAAAATTGCTTTGGCGAGAAAAACAGTTTATTCCTATCAAAGCAGAATTCTCTGAGAAGTCTGCAAGGTTTATTCCGATCAAAGCAGACTTCTCCGAGAAGTCTACTTTGATAGGAATAAAATGTTTTTGTCACCAAAGCAGACTCCTCGCAGACTTCTCGGAGAAGTCTGCTTTGATAGGAATAAAAATTGCTTTGGCGAGAAAAACAGTTTATTCCTATCAAAGCAGACTTCTCGGAGAAGTCTGCGACGTTTATTCCGTCTGCTTTGATAGGAATAAACGTGGCAGACTGCGAGAAGTCTGCTTTGGTGACAAAAACATTTTATTCCTATCAAAGCAGACTTCTCGGAGAAGTCTGCTTTGATCGGAATAAACCTCGCAGACTTCTCGGAGAAGTCTGCTTTGATAGGAATAAACTGTTTTTCTCGCCAAAGCAATTTTTATTCCTATCAAAGCAGACTTCTCCAAGAAGTCTGCGAGAAGTCTGCTTTGGCGAGAAAAATATTTTATTCCTATCAAAGCAGACTTCTCCAAGAAGTCTGCTTTGATCGGAATAAACGTCGCAGACTTCTCCGAGAAGTCTGCTTTGATAGGAATAAACTGTTTTTCTCGTCAAAACAATTTTTATTCCCATCAAAGCAGACTTCTCCGAGAAGTCTGCTTTGATCGGAATAAACGTTGCAGACTTCTCGGAGAAGTCTGCTTTGGTGAGAAAAACAGTTTATTCCGATCAAAGCAGACTTCTCCGAGAAGTCTACTTTAGTGAGAAAATTTAGTATGTGTACAATGATCTAATCAAATTCATTAATTTTTTACCGCAGATAATGGTCCAAATCGTTGTTGTTTGTGGGGAGTGGACTATTACAGAGACTTGAAATTTTTCTGTGGATAATATAGGAGGAGGAAAAATGTTTGTAATTGAGGATGATGATTACTTTGTTGATGAAGATGAGAATAAAGTTTACTCAAATGCTGAGGATTACATTCTTTAAGGTAAAGTAAAAGATGAATAAATTTAGTTTTAGTGTTGAGTATCTCAGAAAATTAAGTTACGAGTAAGGACAAAGTATAAAGTCTGCTGAGAAGTCTGCAAAGAAGCCTGCCGAGAAGTCTGCAAAGAAGTCTGCGAGATTTATACAACAAAGTTTGCCGATATAAGTGTGTAGTTTTGAAACATGTAACCAATCAATTCAATTAATTTGAAGACACAATGTTATCGATGTTGTTTTACAAAAAATCCAACACTATCCTGTTAACTTAGTATTTTGATGGAATTGTTTATACATATCTTTCAGTTCTTGTTCTTTCTTGTTATTAGGAAGTATGCATTAAGTATCTTAAATATGCACTAAGTCCTTAACTATGTATAAAAATTTATACTAATATTTGTGTTTTTAATGGTTGTCATTTTGTAATTTTATAAGTATGATTTGACTTGAGCTGATTGAAAGGTGATTGACATACAACTAATAGTTTATTATAATTCTGAAAAAGTTGATTGAAAACTGACTAATAAGGTGAAGTGATGGGAGCTAGTGATAGGTATAATAAAGTTGACAAAAATTCATTTAAAATATGACCAAAAATACAAACGAAGTCTGCAATTATTAATGAAGTCTGCAAGTGAAGTCTACATTTGTAATGAGAACGTGTTGTGAAGTCTGCAACTGAAGTCTGCAACCTGTAATGAAGTCTGCAACACGAAAATCTATTGATTCAAAAACCAAAGTCAAATTCAAAACGTAAGAAAAAAACTCAAAAACATCCACAAAAACAGTAAAACCACCATAAATTTCAAGGGGAATTTCAAACATCTATTGAAAATCTTTAAAAAACCATCTAAAATTTTAAAAACCATTAAAAATCACTTTAAAAGCAACTAAAACAACAATATTACTTTTTGTGAATCTTTTTCCAGATCTACAAAAAAAAAGAGAAATAAGATAAGAATATAAGAACTCCGCAACTGAAGTCTGCAACTGAAATCTGCAAACCTGTAATGAAGTCTGCAACACGAAAATCTATTAATTCAAAAATGAGTGTCAAATTCAAAACGTAAGAAGAAAACTCAAAAACAACAACAAAAAACTCTAAAACCACCATAAATCTCAAACATCTATTGAAAATCTTAAAAAACCATATAAAAATTTAAAAACTATTAAAAATCACTTTAAAAATCTAGTAAAACAACAAAATTAGTTTTTGTAAATCTTTTTTCTAGATCTACAACAATAGAAAATGAAAAATAAGATAAGAATATAAGAAAAAATTAAGAAAACAACAAAAAACAAAATCTCCAAAACAATGAAAAACGTAACAACTAGTAAAAATAACAAACTTACATCTTTAGATCTCGTGACTTCCTTTTTTAGATCTACAAAAATACAAAATGAGAAATGAGATAAGAATATAGGAAAAAACTTAAGAAAATAACAAACACAACAAAAATCACAAAAACTACGAAAAATTTAAAACTAATAAAAGCAACAAGCTTACGTTTTTATATCTCTTCACTTCTTTTTCCAGATCTACAACACTATAAGACGAGAAAGAGTGTTATAAAAATAACAAAAGATCTAAACAATAAAAATATTCTAAAATCACAAACCCAAAACCATATAAACAAAAAAAAACTTACCTTTTTCACATCTCATGATTTTTTTCCAGATCTACAAAATAACAATATGACAAAGAACATGAGAAGAGAAGAAGAAAAGAAAAGAGGGGAGGTAAAACGAGAAGAAGAGAAAATTTACCTTATAGTCATTTTTGGAGGATGGAGGCTCCCATGTTTTTTTTTGGAAACGAAATTATGATAAAATTTTAGGGTTACCTTCTTTATATATGGAGAGTTAAATTTGGTTAGGTTAAAAACTGTCAATTTCCGGTTTGCGCAGACTTCTCGAAATCTTTGAAGTTTATTCCCGCTGAAACAGACTTCTCGGAGAAGTCTGCTTTAATAGGAATAAATCTCGAAGACTTCTCGAGAAGTCTGCTTTAGTGAAAAAAATAGTTTATTCCGGCTGAAGCAGACTTCTCGAAGTCTGCTTCGTATTTTTACATTACCCTAAACTCTAAATTGAAAAAACCCGGTTTAGTTACATTTAATTTCCGGTTTGTGCACACTTCTCGAGAAATCTGCTTTGTTAAATCTACGACAACATCTCGAGAAGTCTGCGTAACCCTAAACCCTAAATAATAAGATTCACTAAATGTGCAAAAGTTTTGTTAAAAATTGGATGAATATGTTGAAGATAGTTAAGTAAATGCAAAACACAAACAATTTCTTTTAAAATTTGTAAATCTAAATTTTCAAATTTATCACATGATATTTCAAATTCTAGCATGAATTCTCTACACAAACATCAACTATTAACCCACAACACATAACAACAAAAACTAGCAAAATATTTTATATCATTAGATCGAATCTAATCTACTTATTTTTGAATTCATTATAACTTTTACGTGCTTTTGATATGTATATAAACTATGTTAATAACAATTTTAATTTTTTTAAATATTTCAAAATTTTTATTTGATTTAGGTAATTTATTTACAAAGTAGACTTCATGGAGTCTGCTTCAGCCGGAATAAACTGTTTTTCTCACCAAAGCAGACTTCTCCGAGAAGTCTGCGAGATTTATTCCGACCAAAGCAGACTTCTCGGAGAAGTCTGCTTTGATCGGAATAAACCTCGCAGACTTCGTGAAGTCTGCTTCAACCGGAATAAACTGTTTTTTTCACTAAAGCAGACTTCTTGGAGAAGTCTGCTTCAGCCGGAATAACCTGTTTTTCCTACCAAAGCAGACTTCTCCGAGAAGTCTGCTTTGATAACAAAAAACATGCAGGGACTGAAACGTAATTGACATTTCAACATTATTTTTAGATCAAGGGAGTGTTCAGTAATTTCTCCACCCTCATAGGTTAGTTTTGCAAAAAAAAATGTAAATTGTCAAACTTGCATTTGAAGTCAAGTTTTAGGTCATTTTTAGCAATTCCCCCTAGATTAAATTTAAATTAATAATACTCTATTTTGAACAAAAAAAATTGAAATAATGTTATTTTTGTCCATTACCCTACCAAATATTTCAATGAAAATAACTGAAGTTTTAAAATCTCATTAAAACCATATTATCTGAAATTATCTTCTTATTTCGGCTCACAAACACTATTTAAATCTTTCATATAACTTCTTAACCGAACACTCTATTTAATGCTATTCATTTATAATATGATTTCATCATTTCAATTTTAACCATCCTATTACATTGATTTCCTCTTAATCATATGATGATTAAATTCTATTAAAAATCTGCAATATTATTTTAATTAAATCAACTTATAATATGATTAAAAAGACGGTTGGGATGTGATGGATATTTAAACTACAACATGTAACGAATGACTTTATGGATATGCAAGAAACTTATTATAGAAGAATATTTCTATTGCATGTGGAGTTGCTAAGGTTTATCTGGGTTATGTCAAGTTTAATTAACGAACATCGATATTGTTTCCAATTCATCATAAATTCGACTGATCTCATGCCGTCATGCATATGATCAGTGATCCATAAAAGTAATCAGCTTTCAACGTGAAAATTAATGAATACGAATCTCTACGACAACACTATCCGGAGTTCGATTTATCTTTCCAACCAAAGGAGAAGAATCTAAAAGAGAACCCACTTGCCAAAGAAACCATAAAAAAAGCTTGACTTTTTCTTACATTAATATTTTAATTCTTTTTTAGTTCAAAGATACGGATAGTAATATCTCTGAATCGTTTTGTAATGGAAGTGTTCAACAGTGTAAAAAAAAAAATTAACAGTATCATGAGCTTTGGAGTTTTCTGAAAACCAGCGAACAGTTTCGTAACACATAACTGAAACGGCAAGCAGTTGAGAACTGGGCTTTTTACAAGCAAACGCAAAAAGGATTATCTACAGGCCCATTAGCCCACTAGAAAGAGATAAGTGGCTCAAAAAAGACCTCAAGCTCTGCGTTTCGTCGTGCCGTTTTCTCATATTTCTCTTTAGACAAAGCTTTTTGTACGGAAGAAAGCTCCGAGAAGCCATGGATACGGAGGCTGAGTTCGATAGGCTATTATTGTTCGAACAAATCAGGAAAGACGCCGAAGAAACCTACAAGCAAAACCCTTTTGATGTTGATGTTAGTTTTCTCTTCGCTTCATGATTTCAGATTTGTTCCACTTGTTTTAGTTGTTCTCTTGTCAAATTTCTTGGGGAGGTGTTGGATCTTTTGGTTCGATTTTTGGATTAGTTAACTACATATTGCATTGAATCATTCAAAGTCTTAAAATTTAAGTGATTCCCTTGATTTTCTCTTTGTAGAACTTGACGAAATGGGGAGGAGCTTTACTGGAGTTAGCTCAGTTTCATAACATCTCAGATTCAAAGCAAATGATTCAAGGTGCTTTTATTTCAAATGTTAATCTGAGTGAATTAGCTTCAGAATTCTTAATGACTTTCGTCTACTTGAAGTATAAGAATTTTATGCAAATTTGGACCCATTTATGCAAAATGTGGTTATTGAGAATCACTTATTTAAATCTGCTTGAAGCTTGAGCTCGGTTGTTATTTAATGGTTCAAGCACTGGTGATGGATCTCAGGATCGTTTACATTTACTGAAACCTGGTCTCGGTACAAAGATATCAATTAGTTTACGATGCCTAAGGATCTATTTATGGTTAAAGATCTGCTTTGAAATTTGAGAATTCTGATTCTAGGGACTGATTATTACAGTTTGATTTTCTTGACGTAGATGCCATCACAAAGTTCGAAGAGGCATTGTTGATTGACCCAAAGAAACATGAAGCGCTTTGGTGCATCGGGAATGCATACACTTCTAATGCATTTTTGACTCCTGAAGAGACTGAAGCTAAATATAACTTTGACTTAGCTACACAGTTCTTTCAACAAGCTGTGGATGAGGTTATTTTGCTTTCCATTCCAAATCAATGTTGAGACTTATCTTCTTTGGTGTTGTGGTGGTTGTGAATCTAAAAAGGTATTTTTGATCTTTGCAGCAACCAGAAAATCAACTCTACCTGAAATCACTAGAAATGACGTCCAAGGTACTTGACTATCGACCCAATCGTTTTTATACCTAAACAATGGAAATTCATGTTCATGTTGGCTTAAAACCCAATCTCAAAGTTTTGTTATTTGATCAAATTTCTCAAAGTTTTGTTATTTGATCAAATTTCTCAAAGTTTTGTTATTTGATCAAATTTCTCAAAGTTTTGTTATTTAATCGAAATTCATCTTTTTGTGCTAAGCACAGGCTCCACAATTGCACACAGAGGTTCACAAACATGGTTTAAGCTCACAACAACTGGGTGGTGGTGAACCTTCAGCAGCGCCAAGCTCAAAGGTTCTCTCTCTTTTTTTTTTATGTTCATTCTCATAAAAATCACATTTCATTTCAATATTCTCGATGAATGCATTCAACATATTGGATAACATAAGAAGATGGTTTTTGAAACTCATGTGTAATTTTGTTTTTTTTTTTTCCAATTAGGCAACGAAGAATAAGAAAAATAATGATTCCAAATATGATGTGATGGGTTGGGTGATTCTAGCCATTGGCATAGTGGCTTGGGTCGGTTTGGCCAAAGCTCATACGCCTGTTTCTCCTCCTCGTTAAGAATCTACTCAATACAAGATTTTGCTTGAGTTTTCATTGTTAAGGTTTTGACAGTTAAGATTTTGTTGTTACGGAGGTTTTTAGACACTCACCGGAGCAGATTCTCAGTTGCAATTTTCATTATTCCTAATTATAAGAAAAAACCTATCATGTTCTTGTTGAATGGAAAAAAAAAATGTGTTTTGAATTGGGAAAATTATTAACAGAATTTTGAATTTTCGCATTTTTGTAATCTAAAGAATTAGTTTATGTTAAATTTTTAGTTAAAGTTTATATTTTTATGTTCTTGGATGTTTTAGTTGAAATTTTGGTTTTTTAATATATACTAAAAAAAAGGGATACATTTGCTTCCTAATTACTATAGTTGTGTTTTTATGTTTTAAATTATCATATCACATTTCATTAACCGTCATATTATAACTTTTTTTAACTATGTTATTTTTTATGACATATAAACATTTTTTAAAAAAAATTATCTATTGTTTAATGTATAAGGAATCATAGTAAAATATATTTCAAATAATTTTGATTTTAAAATAAAAATTTAATAATACCACAGATATAAGTATAATTGTAATAGTTTTAAATAAATAAAATACAATTAATGTTCATCATAAATATATAGTATAATACATATAATATCTTAATCAAATTTACAATATATTATAATGCATAGACTATTATCTAGTTTTAAATTACATAGTTTCTTATTCACCATTTTGTACAGATGAAAAATGTTATAAGTTTTTAAGTAAATTAACTATTTGAGAAAAGGTTATGATGCATGGGTTGACATAAATAGAACTGTGTAGTTTGTGAAATAATAAAAAAAACATAACAAAATTAAGAATATACTCCATAGAATAGTGCTTTGACAAATGATATATACTAAATTATCCTTACTTTCTCACAAACTTTCATTTTCTCTTTCCTTTTGATCATTTTATTCTACTGACTTAAAATTTTGAACTTAATAAAAATATACTGATTATTGCAATTCAAAATTTAAGAATGGATAATTTTCCAAAATAGTTAATATTATTTCTGATTATTGGTATATGTATCATATAGATATGAAACAAAATGATATACTATACTATTTATCAATCCCTTTTTCGTAAATCAACTTATGCTTAGAGAGTAACAAATAGACAACTGTTTTACAATTAAGAAAATACAAAAAGATTTATATTTTGAGTTTATTAAGAAGAGTTGAAACTTATTTCCTGAATTTAAGTTTAAAATTTTGGTTTATGTTTTAAAATTATATTTATAGATCAAAAATTGATTTATGTAAGAAACATTATAAATAGTGTAATATAATCATTATATTTATATGTTTCTATATACTACAACATGATTTTATTGACAAACATTATTATCATTTAGGACCAGAGTAATATTTTAAAATAACATTTTTATAATGTATATGCTAAATCTAGCACACTAGAAAAATTTCTAACATATCATATGAAAATAATTATGTATATCAAATAAATTATATATATAATTAAAATATAATATTTGGGTTAACTCTTTGAATTTATATTTAATTTTTATTAAAAAAATATTTTAATTAATATATTATTAAATATGTGCTATTTTAAAATTTTTAAATAATTCATTTTATATTTGAAATAAACTTAACAAAAAATCTTTTCATATGAAAATTTAACATTATCATACAAAATAAGTTAGAGTCGAATTCTGAATTTTGTAATGAATGTAAAAGTGATACAAACACTAGTTTATTTACTCCTAACCCTTTAAAAAATACATATCCTAACTTTAGAAATTTTGGAAAAAACTGTTTTCAGTATGATCATGAGATTTAGTTAATAAATTTGAAAATATTAAATTTAAAATCAAAATGAAATGAAATCTTAAAAACTGTTTTCACTTAGATTGTGGAATTGGCCTGTTCATAGCCTACAACATTCATCGAAATAAAGTCCACTAAGGTTGTTGGGCTTTCTATGAGGTCCATTTAATCAAAGTCTTAATTTAGCTCAAGTTTGTGATCCGTTTATCAAGTTGGGCTTGAGTTAGTTTTCGTCTTAAAATGTCGATTTTACCCCTTAGACTTAGTTGGCGAATTTATTGAATGTTTGGCGCCAACTTTTTACACCAAATTTGAGTTTATATTTACGATAATACCCTTCATCTTCCCCAACAAGCTTTTTCGAAAGAAAATAATTTCAAACGTTTTTAAGATTCCCTCCTCACTTTCCCTCGCCTGTTTAAACATTTAAAATCCCCAAAACCCTTTTGATTTTCAGTATAAAAATACTCATCCCAAGATCATAGAATTCATTAGAAAACCATCAATCAAATCTTCAATCTTTTCTCCGTATTTTCTTACTTTCAATCAGCTAATATGCCTTCAATGCCAGAAGAGCCGCTTCTAACTCCAACGCCGGACAGATTCTGTATGTTTCCGATTCACTACCCACAGATCTGGGAGATGTATAAGAAAGCCGAGGCATCGTTTTGGACGGCGGAGGAAGTCGATCTATCACAAGATGGTCGCGACTGGGAGAATCTAAACGACGGCGAACGTCACTTCATCAAGCACGTGCTCGCTTTCTTCGCCGCCTCAGACGGAATCGTTCTAGAGAATCTAGCTTCTCGATTCATGTCCGATGTTCAAGTCTCGGAAGCGCGTGCTTTCTACGGTTTCCAGATCGCGATTGAGAACATTCATTCCGAAATGTACAGTCTCCTCCTCGATACATACATCAAGGACAACAAAGAGAGAGACCATCTTTTTCGCGCAATCGAAACCATACCTTGTGTCGCTAAGAAAGCGCAGTGGGCGATGACATGGATCGATGGATCTCAGACCTTCGCCGAGCGTATAGTGGCTTTCGCTTGCGTCGAAGGTATCTTCTTCTCCGGTAGCTTCTGCTCGATTTTCTGGCTTAAAAAACGAGGACTCATGCCTGGATTAACCTTCTCCAACGAATTAATCTCTCGAGACGAAGGCTTACACTGCGATTTCGCTTGTCTAATCTACACTCTTTTACGAACAAAGCTCACAGAGGAGCGAGTGAAATCGATAGTCTGCGACGCCGTCGAGATTGAAAAGGAGTTTGTGTGCGACGCCCTACCTTGCGCATTGGTGGGGATGAATCGTGACCTAATGAGTCAATATATCGAGTTTGTTGCGGATAGGCTATTGTGTGCGCTTGGGTACGGTAAGGTGTACGGTGTGACTAATCCATTTGATTGGATGGAGTTAATATCGCTTCAGGGTAAAACAAATTTCTTCGAGAAGAGAGTTGGTGACTACCAAAAGGCTTCCGTTATGTCTAGCGTTAACGGTAACGGCGCTTTTGATAATCACGTATTCTCGTTGGACGAGGATTTTTAGTTTTTTTTTTTTGTTATGCCTTCGTATTGTATTCTAATATTTAAATTAATAAAATATTAGTTAAGTATTAATCTCCACGTTTATTCCATGAAATTCATTTTAAAGTAATTTTTCAAAGAGTAATATATTAAAATAATATTATTTAAAATTTTTATTTCAAATTTAATATATTAAAATTAAAATTATAAAAATAATATAAATTTTTATGTAAAAATATATATTTATTTTAATTAGTTATGAATAAGATTAAAATAATATGTTTGAGTTATTTTTTTTAACTTAAGATTTATTTTTTCCTATTAAAATATATTTTATGGTGTTATAATATTAAAATTTATGATATTGTTAAAAATGAATTGGTTTAAAATAACAAAAATTTATAATAAAAATTTTAAATAATGTTATTTTAGAGAATTGATATTTTTTTAAAATAATACATTTTTACACTTTTTTTTTCAAAAATAACATTATTAGTTTAAATTTTATTAAAATTACAAATTTATGATTTAAATAGATTAAAACACATTTTAGAAAAATTTTAAAAATAAAATAAACGTAAGTATAATCAGATCTTGAGTTTAAAAAAGCCATAAGCAAAAAAAAATCTATTTTAAATTATTTTATCATTAATATTTTTAGAATGAGGGCCGGATTGTTTACAAAAATAGGAAGGGCTGACCGCAGGCTTGTCCCGCTTGGTTACAGGACCGGTTATGAGTATAATATCGAAACTGTATATATAATTTGTTTAAAGTAAATAAATATTTTCATATAATTATTTGTGATATTTTTAAAATTTAAACTTTAAAATGTTAGATTTTGAATTAAAAATTTGAAAAATATTATTTTTAAATATTATTGTTCGTTTTATAATTGATTAATTTTTAGTTTAATTATTCGACATTAACGAAATTTTGAGAAAATAAATAATATTTTCTTTTGCACCAGATAAGTTATGTGTATTTTTGTCATTATCTGTTGCTACGAAGATAGTTTTTTTTTGGCAATGGCGTCGCTGCAAATTACTGGGGTGTTGACGAAAGAGCAGATGATTTATGTATTTGATCGATTTCATTACTTGACTTGGCAATCTGGTAATTGTGTTTATATTGTTTGTTTCTGAATCAATTTTATGGGTAAATTCATTGTAATTTTATTCTTCTCAGATGTGAAGAAACGAATCTCTGATGCAGTCGAGGAAAAGCAGGTGAATCTTTTTTGTTATTGTTGATTATGGATTAATGCTTAGTTAAAATTAATTGTGGTTGAGTATTGTCATTTTCAAATTGTATAAGATTATATAGTTATACGTTGCAGAATCAATATGGCATCCATAAACATTGGCTTGTGGACAATAAATCAAATCCTACCGCACCCCTAAGTACTAATGGGCCTAAGCCCATTTCTTTTCAGCCTAATTGTTTTGTTTCCCGTATCTTTCTTTTATTATTTGTTTGCCCATTAGTTTATAAAGTTACCATTTTCAACAACATTTCTCTTTCAATAGAAGACTAGATTTAGAACTATATCCTGCATTAAAAAAAAATCAGATATTTACATAATTAATTATTAGTTACTTAAATAATGTTTTTATATTGAATATATACAAATAAAATAAATAATAAAATTGGATTACACAATTGAATATGAATTGTATTTATTTTGGATAAATAAAATTATTAAATAGGTAAAAACTATAGATGTGGTAAATATTAAATTAAACTAAAATTTTTTATATTTTGTTTGACTAATTTTTTAAAATTTATAATATTTTATTTTATATTATGTTTGATTTTTATGTCAAAAATGACTTTTTATATCTAATTATTAAAAATTTACATATAATATATTGTTAAATATTTGTTTAATATCAGATTTTGTAAATATTTTAATAAATGATATCTTATATAATATTTTTTCTAACATGTTTCCAACCAACTCTCAATTTTTTATATATCTTTTCATTTTGTAAAAATCTATTGATTGTTACAACGGTATATTTATTTGAATCAAAAAATGCTTTGTTAAATCTATGTTTCATCGTAGATTTTGCTTTCCGACTTGGATCCACTAAATTTTGTTTTGCTTAAAAAACTACTCGTTTTCTTATTAGCATCCTCACTAATTCATTTACGTTGTAAATTATGCTATAATAATTCCTAAATATATAGAGAAAATAATGCATACTTCTCATAAAAATTAAGCTTGGGTTTTTGGTTTTTCCGAATTAATCGGATCGGATTTTTTTGGATTTTGATTTTTTCGGTTTTGAAAAAAATAGACCAAAATAATAATAATAATAATCGGTTTGGTTTAGTTATTTTTTCGGTGTAATCGGTTCGGTTTTTAGTATAAACAATTATTCTGAATTAAACCAAATTAAAATTGATTTTTGGTTTAATTACATAAAATTTAGGTTTAATCAGTTTATTAGTTTGTATTTTGCTTTTCTAGTCAATTTTAGATTAATTTAATTCAATTATTCGATATAATTTGATGTTATATTTTCGGTTTTTTCAAGTTTTTAATCGAATCGAACCATAAACCGATTAAAATTATAATATATCCGACCGATTTAATACATATAATAAAATCAAAACCAAAATTTAAAAATTCTAATTTAATCGGTTCGATTTATTCGGTTTGGATGGGAATGTGCACACCTAAATAAAATCATTGATAATATGAAAAGCAAAGTAAATCATAAAAAAAAAAAGAAGTGACCGACCACTTTGAAAAGTTGTTTCCTTTAATCTAAAGCTAATCTCACATGACATCACATTCCAATAAAATGTGAGAATCCTCACATAACTTAATGACTATTTTTCTTGAGATCCACTTTAATTAGAACTTTGTCCCTTCCTCTTAAAACACTCTATCTTCCCACATTAACAAATGCATCACTCTATTCTCTAAAAACTCAATATCTTCTATATATCATTATCTTCTACATTATTATTTACAAGTATATTTATCTAATATTTAAAATTCAGAATTTTGTTAATTTATTAATTTTTTTCATAAAAATAAATAAATTAATTATATTAATAAATCTAACATTTTAACAAATTATAAATTTAATTTATATTCATATTTAATAAATTATATTTATTAATATTATGAAATCTAATATTTAAAATTCAAACCTTTATTAATATATTTGAATATTTTTTTACTTTTGAAATAAACTAATTATTATATTAGATTATATCTAACAATTTAAAGTTTATCATTTGTATTTAAATTACAAATATTTTATAAAATAAATATCATTTAAAAACATATTTAGGGTGATTTAACATTGATTAAAAATTTATACAAAATATTTGATTAAATTTATAAAAATAAAAATATAAAAAATATTATAATTAAATAATCCCGCGAATACCACGAATCAATTTCTAGTTAACCTATTATAAATCTTCCCCCACATATAAAATACACACTTATGCATTTGCATCGATCAATGATCTCTCTCTAAAATCTATATACATATATATTAGATAACATATTACAAGAAGAGAAGATTGATTGGTAAAAGATGTCTGATTGGGGACCGGTTTTTGTAGCAGTGACGCTTTTCGTGTTGCTAACTCCAGGACTTCTGATTCAAATTCCAGGAAGAAATCGAGTTGTTGAGTTTGGAACATTTCAGACAAGTGGTGTTTCAGTTATTGTTCATACTCTAATCTACTTCACTCTTGTTTGTATTCTTTTGCTTGCTCTCCATATTCACATGTACATTGGCTAATATTATTACAAATCTCTGTCTCTGTATGAATTTTATAGACACTTGTCACTGTTTTTTTTTGGTATATGAATTAAGCAAAGAGGTTTGATTGAACAAAGAAGTAATTATTAATGTCCTTCAGGGCATAAGCATACAGTAACAACAATTAGCAGAGAACAGCTTTAAGAAAAAGAAAATGGAGATTAGCTTAAGGAAATAATTGATTGGTCCTTTTAATAACTTAAATAAGAAGTAACTAAAAAAAGTAAATCTCAAGAGAGCAAATGTATTCTGTTAAAAGGAGACAATATACTCTTTTAATTAATCTAATTTGATTAGTGGTTATACAATTTTTATATCCATTTTAAAGATGCATAATTTAATTTTATTTTCTTTCGTATTAAAGTGTTAAATTTTCGCATGAAATTATTATATTTTCGTATGAAATTATTATATTTTCGTATGAAAATATTAGATTATTAAAACGGTACATAGTGACCGTGACAAAAATATTAATTAGTGATCTAAAAATGTTATGAGGTTAAGAATTTCCCCTAAATCATCCTTTACTTTAGAAAGCAATCGAACTTTACCATTCACGATCAATATTAGTGCTTTTGATTGAACTTAATCGACGTAATTTTAATAAAATGAATGATTTCTAAATTAGTAAATTATCTTTTAATGTCAAAAAGAAACTAATCATTGTTGTGTTTTAAAAAAAAATAGATTAATTTGGTTTTAGAAAATATGATTCAAATAGTTCCACATAGAAATCTATGTTCTATTCAGATTATATTTTTAAAAAATAATTTATGCTATTTTATAATTTTAAATTTAGTGTTAAATTTGAAATAAAAATTTAAAAGATACTATTTTAAAGTATTACTCAAATAAACTTTTTAGTATTTTAAAAAATATCTTATATATCACAAATTTTGTTTCCAAAAACATTACCATTGGTTTTCATTTTTCAAAGTACTATATTTTTTTTTAAAGAAAATATTACCTACATTAAAAATAAATTTTATAAGTTTATTAGATTTTAGTTCAATATTTTGTATTTAAGAATTACTTTTTAGGATATATAATTTAATTTTAAAGTTTAAGATTTAGTTTGACTGGTTAATGATTACTTTTTTATATAGTATTTAAAAAAATTAAATTTAGTAATTTAAAAAAATTAAGTTTAATAATTTAAAAAAAAACTAAAACTTAATGATGATATTTTAAAATAAAATATTTTCATAATGTTTTTTTGAAAATTGCCAATTTTAAAGTATTTGCCTTAAATTATAGCAGATAAAAAAACATGACACAACATAACTTTCCGCTTCGTCTAGTATCTTCCATTTCCAAACGTCTTTTTTCTCTCGCCACCGCTTGTAAAAGCCAAAAGGTGTAAACTTTTTACTATATTCTCAGAAAACGACATTTTCTTCTCTCCTTTAAACAGCAATAATGGCGGATTGGGCTCCGGTTCTCGTCGGTGTTGTCCTTTTCGTGATTCTCTCACCTGGACTTCTCTTCTCATTGCCTGGAAACAACCGGACAGTCGATTTCGGTAACCTCAAAACCAACGGAAAAGCCATCGCTGTTCACACACTCATCTTCTTCGCCATTTACTCCATTCTTATCCTCGCCGTGAATCTCCACATCTACACTGGCTGATCTGGTCTGATACTCTCTTGTTTTGTTGTTGTTTTTTTCCATTAAACATGAAAATAAAGATACCCTTTTTAACTGGGTCTAGAAAGTAGAAACTCTGTAAATTAGGGTTTTTACATACTTTGAAATCTATAGTTTTTGTTCTTCTGATGTTGTAACAAACAGATTCTGGTGAAAAGGGCTGTGTTGTAATGCTATCGTTTACTTCAATTGGTCTCTTTTTTATTTTGTATCTACGGAAAAAATCCAACCTTTTTTCTTTAATTTAGTTAAAAGTTACAATTTTTATCATCCTACTTGAAACGTCATACGATTTATAGAAAGATAACTGAAGTCTGATGCTTTTCACTGTTTTCTCATTCCTTTTTTGACCTATTTTGAGATCGAAAAATGATAACTTTTTCTCTTTATCATCGGGATCTTACGGATCGGACTTGTAAAAAAGAAAGAGCTCGGTAAATTTCTTGAAGTCGATGCCTTTTCGTTTCAAGTCACCACAATACACAAACCCTTGATTGAATCAAAGTGAGAGAGAGATTTTGTTTTAGTTGATTTAAGTCTGGACCCTAAAGTTCCACACAGCTTCTCTTTGTTTTTGATGGATCCCAAGAACCTGAATCGACACCAAGTACCAAATTTCTTGAACACACAAGAACCACCACGAAATCAGAACATGGGAGAGGCTTTCGACGACAGCAAGGACGAGAATCACCATCGCAAATCGGCTGAGTTAAGGATTTCCAAATCGTGGCCGCTTCCGAGAAAGAAGGAAACAACGGTAAGAAGCAGCAGAATCATCAGCTTGGACCTAAGAGAAGCTCTAACAAAGACAGACACATCAAAGTCGAAGGCAAGGGTCGGAGAATCAGGATGCCTGCGCTCTGTGCGGCTTCAATGGACTAGAGAATTAAGTCACAAATCGGACGGTGAAACAATCCAGTGGCTGCTTAAACAAGCCGAGCAGTCGATATTCGCAGCCACCGGTTCAGGAACCATACCGGCCTCTGCTTTAGCCTCAGCCGCAGGCTCTGTCTCTAACCATCATCATTCATCAAGTTGGGTCACTCACTGCTGGTCTAATGATCAGTCATGACCTAGACGGTGGTGGGAAACCAAAATGGGGAGAAGGAGCTTCTAGGTCAAATTTACCAACTGGATTATGGGCAAATGTAGCTGCGTTTGGGTCTGGTGTGCAAACTACAGGTCTAATGAGTGAAGGTGCTGGTTACAGAATTGGGTTTCCTGGGTTTGATTTTCCTGGTGTTACCAACGTTGGAGCTATGAGTTTTGCATCGATTTTGAGTGCTAGTTCTAACAATAAATAACCAATTGGCTGGACTTGAGTTAGGGTTCTCTCAGGAAGGGAATGTTGGGGCTTTGAATCCAGTCTTTCACACGGCTTTATCAACAGATGAGTCAAGTTCAAGCTCAAGCTCAAGCTCATGCTTAGGCCTGGGTTTTCGGTTTATTCGGTTTATTTGGGTCGGTTTATCTGGTTTTCGGGTTTTTCGGTTTGTGAAAAAGCTGTTCGAAATTTTTTTTATCAGAAATCGGTTCGGTTCGGTTTTTTTATCAGTTTAATCGGTTCGGTTTTTAGTAAATAAAACTGTTCCGAATTAAACCGAAATATAATTTGATTTCGGTTTAATAATTTTAAATTTAAATTTAATTGGTTTTCTGTTTGGTATTTCAGATTTTTCGGTTAATTTCGATTTAATTTACAGGTTTAATTCGGTTTATTTTAGTTTAATTCGATTTATTTTGGTTTATTTCGGTTTAATTCAGTTTTTTCGGGTTTTTTTTGGGTTTGGAGATCAATTTGGGTTTGAAAAACAATTCGGTTTACTATATAATATGTTTTTGTGGGTACAACAATTGCGAACCCTACCTAAAGATCAGAATTTTATGGTTCAACAATGTTTTTGTGGTTTGAACTCATAATATATCAACATAAAAACACAAGCTTTACTGATTTATTAAACCTAATTTGTAATAAATGGATTGTGTTTTTTTGTCGGCAATTTTACTTTATACTATAAACAAGCATGTTCTGAGGTCAAATATGCATACTTTGACAAGTACTAATAATGATTCAACCTGAGATTGATTATCATGATTCATTCTTAAATTGTTCAGTTTCATATAGTCGATTTCTACTTATGCATATCAAAACTGGATTTATTAATAACACTAGGGATCAATAATGGAACGAGGGCAAAAATTAAATGCTCATAACACAGATTTAAAACAGTAAGTGTATCGTTTTACCATGGAACTCTTTAAATCTAGCCGCAAAGCTGTTCTGTTATATATAGTAGATCATATAGAGCCGCAAAGTGAAGAAGAGAGAGGAGGAGTAAAAGAAGAAGAAGAGAAAGAAAAAGAGGAGGAAAAAGAAGAAGAGAAAGAAGAAGAGGAGGAAGAAGTCAGATCGGCCGCAAAGTGAAGAAGAGAGAGGAGGAGTAAAAGAAGAAGAAGAGAAAGAAAAAGAGGAGGAAAAAGAAGAGGAGAAAGAAGAAGAGGAGGAAGAAGTCAGATCGGCCGCAAAGTGAAGAAGAGAGAAACTTTGAGTTTCTCTGAAAAAAATTAGGATTATGATTTATATAGGTTCGATTTTCGGTTTAAAAAAATCGATCGGTTTGACATTTCCGTACCGAACCAAAATGTAAACCGAATAAATTTAATTGTTTAGCCGATCGGTTTAGCGGTTAAAATTAAATGAAAACCGAAACCAAAAATGGTTCGGTCGGTTCGGATTTTTCGGTTTTCACCGAAAATCCAGCTCTACTCATGCTCATGCTCAAGCTAGAGTTCTTTGCCATACTCATCATCATAACTCATCACATGAAGATCATCAGCAAGAGAGTGGTGAGACAGATGATTCTCAAGGGTCAGGGCGTTAAGTGAGCTATAAAATATTGATTTGAAAAGCTTTTGCCTTGTCTTTCGTATTATGATAATATTGTTGTAATTCTACAACTATAGCATGGAGAAGAAAAGGCTAAACTGAGGGAGAGTGATGATATCTATGCTTATTGACACCTTCGCAAAACACGCAGGTGAGGAGAATGATACAAGAGAGACTCAGAAGAGTGAAATCTTCAGACAGTTGGTTATTTGAACTTGCAGGTGGAGTTTGTTAATAACACAGCCGGAGATTTTCTCTTCCTTTTCGGAAGCTTTCTTTTGAATTTCTGATGAATATCGAATATGAGGGAAGAGCGGAAATGGTAACCTATGAGCCTACCAAAAACAACACAAGAAGCAAAACTTAAAAGAAGCTTCTGAAGTCTTTTGAAGTTCTTCTCACATTATTGTACATGAGCAAAAGCTTCTCTGTTGTGTTTCTTCCTTTTCAATTTTCTTCTCTGCAATAAAAGAGAAGAACAAACAATGGTTATTAAGAGTTTTGTTAATCTTTCAAGAACAAGATTTACTACAGAGACCAATAAAAGAACAAAACCTGGTCTTGCTTTTGTTGGAGATGGTTGCACGACAACATGCATTGTAATGATGCATTTAGAGAGATCATCAAATGGAGCTTTACATTGTGCAATTGTTTTACCATTCTCCAAAATCTTACCAGCATTTATCAATTTGATGTCAGTAGCTGATTTTGGAACAATCTTCTTGTCTAAAAGACAACACATTCGATCAAAAACCCCAAATTCGATTAGTCGAGATAGCATAATCAATAAATACAGTAGAGATTCTGTAAGATTTGCAGTTCAGGAAGTAGTGTGAACTTTGCTTCTTCTATATATAGTATAAGAAATTGAATTATTGATGAATCAAACAAAGGAAAATGTAATAAACACCACAACTAAAGCAATCAAGAGCACTTTTGTCTAAAGATTCTGCTCACCTTTTGGCCATTCAGAGATGATTGTCTCCTTGAGCATGGCGACTGTGACGGTTGAAGAATATTGAAACGGACCAACATCTGAACCGTCATATAACCGGAATTTAAGTTCTACCAAATCTTCCTCTGGCATTTGAATCTTCCCAAAAACAAAACTTTCAGAAGATTTCAGTAGAAAGAATCAACCAGAATTTGTTTTTTTGCTCTGTAATAAGACCAGAGAGAGAGATTGTTAAATTAAGAGGATCAATTATGAAATTTCAGTAATGACTGAACTCAAGAACGTGGACCAGAGAAGAACGATGTGTCTTATCATGCGTTATAATGATATGGAAAAGAAGATTTCCCAAAAATCAATACTTTTAACTCATCTTAGCGACCCAAACTGTCAAAGAAAATTAACACAGAAGATACAAAATATTACAAGACATTCAATCAAAATCTTGAAGTCAGTTGATTTCTTACTTACAGGAATTGTACTGTTAATTAGACATCAGAATTCACAGGAACTTCTCGAAAGATAAAGGAGGAGAAAGGGTACTAAACCTTCGAGGGTAAAAGAGAGAGAGAGAGATTCAATAAGCCATTAAAGGGTTGTGACCTAATCTCGAAGTATGCTCGAATTATCTTTTAGCTATTTGACTCTGCTTCTAACAATTTTTCTGATATTTCTTCTTCAGTATTGCCGCATTACAGGGAAGACAAATAGATAAAAGACAAGAAAAATGTGGAAAAGTTTTGATTTTTTGTCGGTCAAAAAGAAAAACTTGTCGGCGTTTAGACCACATTTATGATTTATAAAGAAGAGTCCAATCTGTCTTAACTTTTGATATAGAATCTTCAAATTCGAAGAAGAAGAAAAAAATTTGGAAAACCTCTTGAATCTCACAGAACTAGATTTAGACCCGCGCCCTGCGCGGGAAAAAATATTCGTATATTATATTAGCTATTTAATAAATAAAATTACATATTGACATAATTTTTTTAACGTACGTAAAACTTTTAGTTCGTTAAATACAATTATATTGAAATAATTTATTTATATATAATTTATTTTATTTTATTTTGTAGTTATATATTTAAATATTTCTATATATATAACATTAATAATCATATATATTATATTATTTAATATAAAAATTCTAGATTAAATTCCAACAGGATGGGTCAAAGAAAAATTGATAAAGATCCTTGAACCATCTTCTTGAAGATATGATTCAAACTGTTTCACAAGTTTTTTTTTCACGGATGTTTGAATTTTAGTACCCTAAATTAAAATTTTAATTAATTAATTTGCGGTTTAATAAAAATATAAAACTTCAAAGTAATCCAAAAGTTTGGATTAAATATTTCGGTATGTAAAAAATATATAAATTTTTTTAAAAAAATATTATTTTATTCAAAAACTCGCTATAAAACCGTTTTTGTTAATTAAATTTTATTTTAAACAGAAAAATAAGATTATTGATTATTCTTTTTAATTTTTATTACGATTTTTGAAAAATATGAAATATTGAAAATAAAAAAAATTTCAAATTTTGGATTACATATTTTGGCATTGAATAAAAATGTCTAAAAATAATAAGAATAATAAATTACAATATTCTTTATCACCAATATTTCAATATTGTATACCGAAATAATTTTTTAAACAAAACAATAGAATTAACAATTCTAGAAATTAGTTTTTGCTTTACAAACAATGAAATAATATGTAAAAATAGTAAAAGTCAAACTTACTGTTGAATCAATAAGAACCATTTCAATAGTCAATCCAACACCAATTGAGTATTGCTTCCATAATCTTATAATTCTGATCTTTATTTTTCACATATTATTGAATAGTTTTAAATCAGACACTAAGCTGAAAGAAGCAATGAAAAATAAAGATAGAAAAGTTTGGGGATATTACTGGTTCTGAAAAAAAAGTGATAGAGATTGTGGATGAATGTATGATTTATATAGTGTAAGAATGATTAGTAAACCCTAGTTTTTTAAATTTAATCGTAGGAACAATGATTAGGGCTCATAAATATTTTTTTGAAAATGAAACAAAAAGAAAGGCAATTTTAATCAATAAAGGGAATTGTTTACGGTAAATATGATTACCAAAAATAAAGTGTAATATTTTATGGAGGTGCGTTAGGATTAGTAAACCCTAGTTTATAGTAGGAACAATGATTAGTGTTCATAAATTTTTTTGGAAAATAAAACAAAAAGGAAAGACAATTTTATGAAAAATAAAGTGTAATAAATTGTATGGAGGTACATTGATATTATGAGGTATTGATAGAGCGAATATTTGATGGTAACTATCAAATAAATTTTATATATTTAATATATATTTTCATATAAATTTTCATATATTTTCCAATTTTCTTTTCTATCTTTTTTTGTAAGTGTTGTTTTCTATTTCTTGATCATAGACTAATATTGTGTATATAAGAATATATAAGCCATTAGTCTTCTAGCATGAAATAGTACAATAGATTAGTTCTAATAATTTAAAATTGATTACTCGGGTATAATTATATTTATATTTAAAATCTAATATATTAAAACTATTGTAAGCATATTTACAGTTACAGTTTAAATAATATATTTAAATTTTTATAAAATTTTTAGAAAATTTATATGCAATTAATGAGATATAATTTTGAACTTGTAATAGTTTATATATGATTAAAAGAAAATATAACTTTTTTGGGAATTAGTAATAATTTATGGTTAATATAATAAAATATACTGATTATGTAACCAAATTAATAGTAGTAGAGTAATTATAATTATGGTAGTAACTTAAATATATTTATATTTATTTGAAAAAATTTTATTTAACGTATAAAAAATTTAAAACAATAAAAATTATTATTTTTATAAATATAACAATATTTTTTGGTTAGTTGAATAAAATACATTGAATATATAACCAAATTAATATGAGTGGCATGTTTTGTAATTATTCTAGTAATTTAAACCCTTTTATATATTTAAGCCGAAAGTCGCTGTGGTGTTGACAACTCAGCATGACATTTTTGTTATTAACACGTGAAGGTAAGGTTACTTTGTTAAAAAGATTGTCAAATAATATATTAGAGATACGAAGTTTTTTTTGTTGACAAAAAATAAAAAAAGGTTACAAACATATGTGCACACAAAGCATAATTAGAAAACATATAAAAGCACATTTCAAGAACGTAAAATCTATCAAACGCACATTTTAAAACTATGCTTAATAAAACACATAAAAAGTGAGTTTTTTTATATATAAACCCTAGTATGCAGATTACTCTATTGTCGAGTAACAGGTGTCGTCATAGGCATTGATGAGTTAATACCGTAGAAACCATCTTGTCCTTGAAACTTTTGGAATGAACTCTCGGATTGTGCGGAGGTTGTTGGAAGTGGAGTGAGCCCAGGAACCCAAGGACCTTGTGGTTGAGTGGTTGCAGAAGTGGTAGCTATGGTGTAGTTTAATGGTGTGTGATTTACAGGACCTGGAGGCTGTAACGGCTGTAAGAACTGAGGTTGAAGCTGGAAAGGTGGTGGTGATGGTAGCGTAAGCGGTAGTGAAGTGGTGCTGGCTGTGGATGTTGTTGTAGTGTTCTGTTGGTGCGGTTGGAGATAGGACTGGGCATGGTTTTGAAGCTTAGGCCGTTTCTCTGGCGGGTAACCTTCGGTTGTTGGAGTTTTTGTGACAATAGGTGGGTTGTTTCCGATGATGCTTTCTGACGCGAAGGAGGAGAGAACATATGAAAGCATCTCTACAGAGGAAGTTGATGCGGTTAGCTTAGCTACCACCGCTGCGGCTGCGGTTTTTCTTGGGTCTTCAACTGATTGAGTTGGGTTTGAAGCAAACATAACCGGTGCTGATTGTTCCACATTGCTGTGGGTGAAGCTTTGCGGTACCACTGATGGGGATGAGCCTTTGATGGCTTCTTTTGACTCTTCTTCTTCTGCAGCAGGAGGCTGTGAACTACCACTATGGTCTAGAAGCCGTCTGCAGAGATCACCAGTTCGGTCTGATTGAAACCGAGCAATCTGAAATCGTAGCATGATGGATACGAATTTAACCAATAGCATAAAGAGCAACATTTAGTTTTCAAAAATCAATTAAGAAAACCCCTATATAGATTTGGGTCTAAACTCAAGCTCGAAAGCTAGACCCCCCATGTGCCTTAAAAGTACTGCTGATTGCTATGTCTTGTGTAAATTGAAATGTATAGCATATGTGAAACCGTGGAAATCACATTTGTTAGTATGAATATAAACCTGAAGGTGGTTACGGACTTGCTCCAGCTTGAGTTCCTGGACCAAACAACAAAACAGGATGAGGTTTTATTTGGCAGGAGCAATAAAAAAAAAAAAGAACACTTTTTTCGTAAGCAGTTGTATAAATGCAAACCTGTTCTTGTAAAGTCTCTCTCAAATGCGAGACAAGACTTGTTTTGGATGTCTCCATTGACTCTAGCTGTTCGATGCAGTCTCTCAGTATGGCATGTTGTCCCTGCACCTCCTTTACCACAGCGGGCCCAAGGGTGTGCCCTGTTTAAAGCAACATTCAAAAAGTAAATAATGAAAAGTAATTCATATGATAGGTGGATGATTGATCAAGAATTGGATTTTCTCTATTCTAAAAGTATAAATAGTGTAATATATCCACAACAAATCCCAGCAATCACAACTTTAGTAAGAAAATTCTTGGAGGTAAAGTTAAACAAAATGTGTGAGACTGGTTATTCTGGTGGAAATTGGGGGTTAATAAATTTGGGGATTCTCTTTTTAATGGTAGGAGTAAGTTCTCTCACCATTAACGCAAAGATAGGCTGCATATCCCTATCAAATGGTAAGACCGTAAGAGCAAGCATGTAAAAAGGTTGTTTTGGGAAAACAACTATTTGAAAGTGTGGTACTGAACTGATAAGTGGTTTTTAAAATTCCGGTTCTAATACTAAGGGTGGGTGGTAAAAGATAGATCAAATGAGTTTACTTCTTACAAAAAAACAATGTAGAAATCTGTAGCTATGTAGCTTGTCAGTGTCACTGATTAAAAAAAAGAACCATATCAACACATCTGCAGTAACATAGCAGCCAATCAGTGAACGGTGATACCTGAATTAAGATCTCTCTCAACCTGCTGTGCTGCTTTCTGAAGGTAACCAGCAGCATTAGTACATTTTCTAACAGTATCATCCTCATCAACCTGAACACGATGAAGAGCTTCAATAGCAGAAACTACTCTCTCAAGTGTAGTTCCATTTGCCTGACTATGTTGAACAGACCACAAAAATAACACAGTTGATCATGTTCCTAACCCGGAGGAACTCCAAAGCAGATATGATCACAAAGTGGTTGACCTTGCTAACAAATGAACCCAGACGGTAAGAAAAATGCTTGCACAAAAAATTCTGACTTACAAAATTATGTGGCACGAGGGTTCCATTTCTGGTTCTATTTTCAGGCTGCCTTTCCAGAAATTCTTCTTTGAGAATTTGTCCACGGGATCCAAAAACCTTCCTTTCTTCCCATATATTGACCTTGAAGAGAAAATTATGATGATAAGCAATGCAATTCTCAGGTTAAATTTATAAAATCATTTCAGTGACTGGCATTTTCATGTTCATTAAAATCCAAAACCAGACGGAATATAGAGTAAGTGGCAGATCATAAGTTAACTTCACGTACCAATCGACGTGCAGATTTTCTTCCAAAGTCATCACCATTTTCAATCACATCACGAAGAGCCCCAGGGAGTACTTTCCAGAACTCACCTACAAAATCCGAACCCTTTCGCCTGCTATTCTGCAAGATATCATTCGCGAGGTACAGGTATGCCAATCGTTGCTCACGAGGGGCACAGTGAAATTGCCTACCCCATGTTTCAACGACAGGTTTTGCCTTGTTCATGTGAAATATACACCAATGTGATAAAGCTGGATATTGTCAAGGAGAGATAAACCAGGATAGTTTACAATGGAAAGGCGAAAAAACAGCACATGTAAGCTAGCAAGTCTGGAGAGTTCAGAAAGTTAGTATCATATCAGACACCAAATGAAAGACACTTAAAGTGGTATAAGCTACAGCCCTAGTAAAAACTTAGAGGAATTAGCTATACTCTGATTAACTAACGTAAACATAGCTGACGAAAAAGGTTGTACTGATAGTTTTTTGCGTCTTAAACTCATTACATAGATATTGGTTCTATCTAATTTTCTTTCTCAGCACCCATTCAACTAGAGAAACCAATGAAAGTACAGAGCTTTACCACAAACAAGATTAGATAAAAATCAGTGAACAACAATAAAAAAAGGATACTCTCTATGCTTGCTTGCGAATTGTTGAGTTTGGCAAGCTTCTCAACTAATATCTGAGCATTAAATGAATTACCACCCATTGTTTCAACCACAACTTCACCAGCTCAGAAACCAGTGTGTGCCTTCACAAGCCTAGAGAGTAACAAACAAGACAAAAAGCCACATATTCATTACATATCGAAGCAACGGAAAAGAGCGTAAAAAAATAAGGGTGAAAAATTTAAGTTGGTGAAAGAAACAAAGAAAGCAACACTTAAGAATCACAAGGACAAAGGAAGATTATTTGGGTAATAAATTACTGAAAAAATCTCATGAATTTTCAATACACATATACTAAGCACTAAAAGTAATTCAGGAAAATCAAACGACAACTAGAAAACTAGAAAGTGGTTTTAGACATCAAAACTGGTCAAAACCCTATTCTGCGAGAGATAACCGGAGACTAACTACAGAAAGCAAATACGAAAAGAACGAGCACAAGGGACGAAGTAAGGAGGAATTACAGAGAGAATCAATATGAAGGAGGAGATTGTTGTGATGAAGCCCGTACTAAGTTAACAAAGCAGTAAGGGTGCAAAAATTGAAAGGAAAATCACGGTGAGTAAACGACGCTGTTGCCCGATGACGCCTCCCAATACCGCCGGAGCAGTTGACACAGTTGAGAAAACTTGGAAACAATCTTCGACGTGGTTGGATGAGGATGAAAACGATTTTTATCCGTTTATGGGCTTAGGTCTCGTTTATAGGCCCAAGCCTGAAATAAATAATTTTATTTAAAATTCAATGTTTTATAAAATTCAAACACTTTGATTTCTAATTTTTTTAGTAAATATAAATTATATGTTGATCAAAAGAAATATTAAAAAGAGAGATTTGAATATTTTCAAACCGTGATATGATATTTTGAATAGAATAATATTATAAATAATATATTTAAAAATTTTTATTCCAAATCTAACATTATAAATCAAAATTCTAAAAATAATATAAATAATTATATGAAAATATTTATTTACTATAAATAAATTATACATCAAATTAAAACATTATATTTGAGTGTTTTTTAATTTAAGGTTATTTTTTTTAGAAATACCCTATATTAGCACTAAATTAGGTTTTAATGACAAATATAACACTCAATATAAAAATTCACTAATATAGCATTTTGACCAATCAAAAAAACTTTATTATCCTCCCGTTAAAACAAATAGCTAAAAACCTAAGTTATTTAGAATAAAATGCTTATATGTCAATTAACTACTACATCATATTAGTAACACACTCTTTGTTTTACAGATATATCTAAAGTTCAATCCCCTTGAGCTGATATAATTTTTTATATTTTAATTGAACAGAAGAATATATATTAAACAAAGGAATTTATGTCGATTGACTACTGTAGCGTATTGGTTGTTAGAATTAATAGTGCATGGTTTGATCTCCCTAATTACATTTTTCAATTTTTTTTCTTTAATTTAATTATTTTATTTAGATAAGATTTCCTTAATATTAAGAACTCTTTACTGAATTTAGGTTATTAATCATATTTTATGCATAATTTAGGAATACCTTATGCAAATTTAGGAATTATATCTTATGTTTTAGGAATTCCTTCCTAAAACGTGAAATTGCATAGGATTAATTAACATCAGCAAGAAGTGTTTATCCAAAAAACATGAACAAGAGTGTTTATCAACATTCAACAATCACAAATACAAGTTATAAACGAAAATTAAGTATTGAGACTTTTCTTTTAATAGCGTCCAATTCCTAAATTTTGCTATTTAAGCTAAAGACATATATATATATATATATATATATATATACTAAAAAAATGGTTATATGTTGATTAGTTGCAGTAGTGTATTGGTTACACACTCTTTCTGTTTTAAAGTGTACCAAGTTCGACCCCCCTCCCCTCTGATATTAAGATTTTGCTATTTAAACTAAAGACAAATATATATACTAAACAAAATGGTTATATATTAATTAGTTATAGTAGTGTAGTGGTTATTCACTCTTTTTCTTATAAATGGGTCTAAGATTCGATCCCCCCTCTGCCCTATTTTTTTCATTAACAAATTTTTTTAATGTATTGTAATCTTAAATTTGTGTTATTATTGAACATTTAAACTAATGATGCTAAATTTGATATAAAAACTTAAAAATATGCTAGTTTAGAAAATTGCCCTTTCGATATATATATATATATGTATGAAATGAGAAAACTCGATAATAGGACAAGTAATATATTTGAATATCTAAAATCATAAATTAAAATATGGGTAAATTAATGTTAGTTTAGAATGCATTCGTAGTTTGCTATTCTCACTTCCATGAAAATTCGATTTGTTTTGTATTTGGAATTGTATTCGGAAAAACTCCATCAAATTTTTGGTGTAATTACCGAAAAAGTTAACAAATATTAAAATAACCGAATTAGGTTAGTAGAAATCAATATGACTAGAAATGGACAGTTTCGGATTAACTTCCTCTCTCCCATATCTCTAGACCACATCGAATTCAATAAATAATCAGTTGAAGTCTGTTGGTTAGATTTTGTGGATGGCAATGGGCCATCTCATCATCGGCTTGGAGGCTTTGACATCTTTCTACCGGAAGAAGTTTTAGTTTTCTGGATGTCGAACGAATGAGCAACGGCAACAATAAGCAAAAGCAACAAAGAGAAAGAGGTACAATCATGTGTTGATAGTGTAGTATCCTCTCCCATTACACATGCCATGTGGTAGTTTCGTTTCTCCTGTTTAGCAATGTCTAAACATTTATGATTACTTCTGTTTCGGTTAAACTATGTAAAATAATATTTTTTCGTCAAAATCGTAAAATAATATAGTATTTTTAACGATAATATATTGTAAAATAACGTTTCTATCAAAACTTTAAAATAAAGTTTTTTCATCCAAATTGAAAAATAAGATTTTTGTCAAAATCGTAAAATAATATTTTTTCGCCAAAACCGTAAAATAATATTTTTATCAAAATTGTAAAATAACATTTCTCACCAAAATAACAAAATAAGGTTTTGTGTCAAAACAGTAAAATAGCGTTTTCTCCTAAAACCATAAAATATTATTTTCTTGCCGAAACCATAAATATCATTTTTTCAAAATAGCGTTTTCTTGATTAAATTACAAAAATGATATTTTGTCAAAACTGTCAAATAATATTTTTAACCAAATCGTAAAATAGTATTTTTTCGTCAAAACTATAAAATAATATTTTAGTTTCAACTAATTTTAACAATAAAACTAATAAATGGAATGTCAAAAAATCAAATTTATTTTTACACTCAACTATAAAACGAGTTAAAAAAACTAATGCATTTAATATAGTTTACAAAATAACTTAAACTTATTTTAAAATTTTGATAAACTAAAATAAAATTAGAAATAATTTAGAGCTAAATGGAGCTATATTAAATAAAACTCTTATTAACTTCTTATCATTTTGTTTTGTTTCTTTTGGTTTGTTTTATATATGTTCGTCTTATTTTTTTATTTTCTCACCCTTTTTTATTATAATAGATTTTGGAGATCCAATTCCATTAGGGTTTGCCTCTTATGGTAATATTTTGAATTCTTCATTCGTCATATTCGTTTGTAACCCGCATGTTTCTACGAATACGATTAAGCTAGATTATTATTCGTTTAGCTACCGGATTTATCTGCGGTAGACATATCCGTCAAACGCGGCGTTTTGCATCACAATTTTTTTGACCGCTTATTAAAACAGCGGTACGACTAAAAATGTACGATCAATCGCAAGTACAACCGGTGGTGACAGACAAACAAACAATATGTGCCGCAGCCACAACCGCATTTGGATTCGACGATTTCCTAACTGTTTGGACGATTCCAAGATTTTGTAAGTTCAGATGTCGAGACTCATTTCTCCCACGAAGATGTGAAAGGAGTGGTTTGGATTCTATAAGAGACTGTGAAATCTTAATATTTCATTACACATACGATTCTTTTAGACATGTTAAGTCTCTTCGAACAACGATTAAAACTGCTTAACAAAAGCAATGAACATAATTGGTATATTGAGACCAAGAATGGTTATTATCTCTAACATATGTAGTTAAAGCTATCGAACCAAATATTTAGTGCAATTGATGAGGTATAAGTGATGTACACACTCTTCAAATTTCCACCAAATTTTTTAATTTATGCGAACTAAATCAATTGCAATCAATTGCAATAGTTCTCAGATTTTACGTTGTAACTATAAATTTTTATAAGATAATAATATGCGATAGATTATTGTTCATTTTGAATTTGTAACCATAGTTTTTTTATTGCACGGTTGAATGTTATCAACGTTTAAATTTTTCTTTAAAAAATTATATAAAAAAGAAAAGAAATAATGCAAAACCATAAAAAAGAGAGTTTTGTGTTTTCTACATCCTAAGAGGCGAACATCTTTTATGCCTAATGTTGACTAGAATATATTTTCTGCTTGTCTCTTATTTTTACATTGTAAACAATGACATTTGCAGTTAATCAATCTATTTTGACGAAAAAAAGATGCCAACATTTTTGAAATAGAATTTGTTTTTATTTTTTCTTTTTAAGTTGTAGAAATAACTTCTAAATTCAGTTTTTTCCATCAATCAAAATATGTGTGTCTTAAAACTATTTTCACTTTATTTTCTTGTTTTATTTTAAAATACATTATAGTTTTCTCTAATATATATATTTTTTTAAACTACTACTTATCTGATAGAAAATTATACAGTTTGACAAACATAATTTTTTGGTTCAAACTCAGTTTACAAGATAAAAAAATTTATGATCAATACTGGTAAAAAATTATACAAAATCATCAATCATAAAATGGTATATTTTTCACCGACCAAACAACAATAACGAAAAAATATAACCCGTGCGGTACGCGTCCGGGGCTAACATCTAGTGTTCAATAATAACACAAATTTAAAATTAAAATACATAAAAACTTCTTGTTAATAAAAAAAGTAATCATAAATTAGAAAAAAGAATTCAATATAATGTTTTAAATTGATGTATAATTTATTTACAATATATTATTATTATTTTTCAAAAATTTTAACAAAAAATATGCTATTTTATGATATTATTATTATTTTTCAAAATTTATTATTTTTACCCTCAGAGCAAATAATTCATAATCTAAAACTAACAACATTAATCTTTTTATTTTTTAAAAAATTTATCATCATTGGCTCAAACACCACATATTCATAATCCAAAAGTCACGATGAATATTTGCTGGCAAAGGACAAACTTCGTAAGAAATCAATGTAATAAATTACCCTAAGAAGTATTAACTAAATTTAGTGATTACCCCAGAAAATAATTTATTGTATTATGTCATATATAGAACGTAGGAAAGAAACAATTGGTGTCACTTAAAACTTTCATTTCTTATGCAACCATGACTTCACTGCTGATGACGACATAAGGATTAGTGTGATTACGTGTCTTTCCTTAGCTTAAGATAAACTCTACACACCGTAAAATCCAAATCTCTCCTTTCTTATCTTCTTATCTAATCACCCAAATTATATAAACCCTAGTTTCAGTCTTAATCGATATCTCATATCTGCCTCCTTTTACATATATGACTGTGGTTTGTTAGCTCTTGTATATATCTATCTGAGTGATCAAAACGATATAATCGAAAAGATTGTGTTTTTAATTTTACTTGACATTGACTGAGAGATAAAAGATGAAGTCTTTCTGGTGTTTTGGGTTGGGACCGAAACTAAACACGATGGAGAAACGGAAGTCACGAACTCTCTCTCTCTCAGATAATCTCTCTCTCTCTCAGATAATCTCTCTCTCTCTCTCAGATAATCTCTCTCTCTCTCAGATAATCTCTCTCTCTCTCAGATAATCTCTCTCTCTCTCTCAGATAATCTCTCTCTCTCTCTCAGATAATCTCTCTCTCTCTCAGATAATCTCTTTCTCTCTCTCAGATAATCTCTTTCTCTCTCTATCTCTCTTCTACTTGATCCTTTTCAACATTACAATTGACTGAAACCTTTAGTTACAACTATGTCAAATGACTCAAATCGGTGATGAGTAGAAATAAATTTTGTTCAGATCCAATTCGTTCCTTTATAGAGTTTTTAAGTTGCTGTTATAAATCTCGACTTGATTAATTAGGGTTTGCGGTTTGTTTATACATAGTTCATGAAAAAGTTACGTAGGTTTATTATGTTGATTAAACTCTCTCATTGTGTTGTGCGGAATCAGATAATCCACGGAGAACTTCTACCAAACGATGTCAAGTTTTCACATACCAAGAACTCGCAAACGCGACAAACAACTTTAGAACAGAATCTTTGATCGGACAAGGTGGATTCGGTGCTGTATACAAAGGAAAGATCCAAAGTAGTGGTCAGGTATATCTATAAGTAATGAAAATCAATATATACATATAATCTGTCTTGTTGTTGTTGTGTCTAATTAAATAATTATAAGGATGTGGCTGTTAAAACGCTTGATGAGAATGGTGTTCAAGGAGACAAGGAGTTTCTTGTGGAAGTCCTAATGCTCTCTCTCGTACGCCATGAAAACCTCGTGAAACTGATCGGTTATTGCGCTGAAGGCGATCACAGACTCGTTGTCTACGAATATATGCCTCTTGGATCTCTAGAAGAATATATCGAAAGTAGTTATATTTAATAACATAAACTATTTTTTCAATTAATATATAAAGTCAAGATTGATGAAGATTCATTTTAAATCTTGAAATATTCAGGAAGTGATCAAAAGGTATTTGATTTAACCACGAGGATGCGGATAGCTTTAGGAGCTGCTAAAGGATTACATCATCTTCACAATACAGCAAATGTGATTTATAGAGATGTGAAAACTGCAAATATATTATTAGACCATGACTTTACACCGAAGCTGTCTGATTTCGGACTTGCTAAGTTAGGTCCGACTGATGACAAGACTCATGTATCCACTAGAGTTATGGGAACTCATGGATATTGTGCACCAGAATATGCTTTGACTGGAAAATTGACTACGAAATCTGATGTTTATAGCTTTGGAGTTGTGATGTTGGAGCTTATCACTGGACGTAAAGCTATTTATTCGGATTCATATATGGGTGGTTCAACACGTTTTCTTGCAGAATGGGTAATCTTACTTTAAGCTAATGTTCATATGATTGATAATGAAAGAATTATTTTTGAAGATGACCCTTTAAAGATTTGGTAACCATAAGAAAGAAGTGATGTTTTTGCTATGACCCATTGCTACCAAAACCTGGTTGTTGTTTCTGTTATGTTGTTGATGAATGAATCTTTATTTACAGGCACATCCATTGGTAATAAAGAACAAGATACGTCAAGTTGTAGATCCTAGGTTATCAATACAAGATCGTTACGTGGAATCAATTGTCATAAAAGCTCTTAAAGTGGCTTTTATGTGTCTGAAAGAAAATGCAAAAGCTAGACCACCGATTAACGAAGTGATGGAAGCTCTAAAATACATGGTTGACTACTTAGAAGAGCCGACGCATAATGAAGACATCGTAGGATCTTCGTCCACACCAAGTGGTGATATGGATCAGAAATTGTCACTGAGATCGATAAGGATGCTTAGTGTTAATGAACAACAAGACAAAAATGAAGATTTTGAAAGACAGAAAGCTGTCGCTGAGGCTAAGTCTTGGGCTCAGAATTGGAGAGAGTTACGAAGAAAAAGCCATAAACCAACATCTTCCACTTCTTAATTAAAAGTGTTTTAGATGTATATATATATATTTTAGATGAAATATTTTTGTGTATATATATATACATATATGATTTGAAGAATGTAAAATTTATAAAAAAAACAAAGCCATGATTTAAAATATATATATTTTAGATGAAATGTTTTTGTGTAGTTAAATTTTACAAATTGATTTTTTAATCTATACAATTTTTTTTTATCATAAGTCAAAATGACGTCGTTTTGGTTAAAGTGCAAAACGACGTAGTTTTAAACTGCATTTTCGTCCATCAATTGATATGCTGAGTCAACTGCCATGTGTCACATAAGTCAGCAATTTTTCACGTTTCATTGACGACGTTAAAAATTTCGTTGAAAAAGGCACTCTCGATATAGTTCTTATAGTTCAAATTATATCATTGTTCATGTGGTTTAACGCACTGGTACTAAATTCAGGTTGAAATGAGCACGACGAGAATTGTTCACGTTGATTTTAGCCATTTTCCCGAAAAATGTCTCAAAAGTTTTTTCAGGTTTGTTGTTTAAGTTTGCTTATTTACAAATTAGGGAATTTATTCCTTTTTCATCTTCGGTTTCTAAAGATTATATGTTTTAAAGTTAAACTTTTTTCATCTTCAATTATATTAAAGACTATAGTGCTTTTCCGTTTGCCTATAGCAGGAACTTGCGACTGTCAACTACGAGCGATAATGTGCGATAAAATATTGTTTGTTTTATAACCGCATCGTCTGACCGTATGTCACAGTCGTATATTTACTCATTTGTCAATCGTGTGATGGATCACAACGTTTGCCTATCGCAGGAAGATGCGACTATGAATTGCAAGCGACAGTGTGCGATAAATTGTGCGATAAATTACTGTTTATTTTATAGTCATAGTGTCGGACTGCATGTCAAAATCGTAGGTTTATTTATTTGTCAATCGAGCGGTGGATTATAACGTCTGCCGAGGTTTATTCGTTTTGTTGTCGTTGCGATAATGTGGTTGGGGTTAATGGCATTTTAACGTAATGTACAAATAAGTGTAGGACTATTTTAGCTTTTTATAGGACTAATCATAAATTTTTGATCGTATTACTGAAATTTGATGATATTAAAAATTTTTATCGTAAATTTCTTTGTTCGATTATTGCGTTTAATCGTGGAAAGCTGCGACAAACAAATAAACACTGTTTAATCACAAATCATAGTCATAACATTCTGTTATACGGTAGAAAAACAAACAACATTTAATATGTTTTACCTTTGATTTATTTTAGAAATTCGTCTATAGGGTGTAAAATTTACTTTATGTAATGAATTATTAAAATTTATTATAATGTTGGTATCATAAGCCCTCTGCATATCTTTGTTGCCTGTTATCATGTTTTTCTTTCCATTTGTTTTCCTCGAGATTTAAAAGGTAATAATTTTTATTTTGCTTTCATAATCACTACTAAATAATTTTCTCACGTCTTACGTGGATATAACATATTATACAATTAGATCATTATTAAATTTAATAATAATATTAATGTATTATGATATATATTTATTATATAAGAAAATTTTTATTTATGTTTTATGTATTTAAAACTACTAATTTGTTTTAATTTGTAATATATTTATGTTTTTAACTTATATTTAAACTATATTTTGGTATGATTGTATATTAAAACTATAGATTTATATATAATACACCTTTGAACCATTAGTTTAATATATTTTGGCTATTTTTTTTTGTAAAATTAAGCTTTATTTTTAAATACTAATTTTTAAATTATCAATTACATAATTGGAATATGAACAACTCAATAAACATGTTAAATTAATAACTATGATTGAAAAAATATAAATTATTTATCGTAATTTATCAAACCAAATTAATTATTTAAAACACTTATAAATGCATAAAATCTAAACAAAACCATAAAACTGAAAACATAAATGGTATTAAATATCTTTTTAAAATCATTTCTAATTTAATATATATTATTTACTTTTAAAAAAAATAACTTTATGCTTAAAATTACTATGTCATATTTGACTAAATATCATGTCATATGTCGTAATTTATCAAACCAAATTAATTATTTAAAACACTTATAAATGCATAAAATCTAAACAAAACCATAAAACTGAAAACATAAATGGTATTAAATATCTTTTTAAAATCATTTCTAATTTAATATATATTATTTACTTTTTAAAAAAATAACTTTATGCTTAAAATTACTATGTCATATTTGACTAAATATCATGTCATAATTTGTTTTAGCTATGTTACTTTTTAATGATATGTAAATATTTTTTCTAAAATCACTTATATGTTTAATATATATGATTTTTTAATAATTTTTATGTTTAAAATTATCATGTCATATTTGATTAATTTATTTTTTAAAATAAATTTATATTTAAAATTGATATATCACATTTGACTAACCGTCATGTCATAATTATTTTTAGCCATATCATTTTTTCTAATGAAATATCATCTTTTTTTTATAACTCACTTCTCTTTTAATATTAAGAGTATTAAGATAATAGCATGTCCGTGAGTATTTTCTGTTAATTAATTATACAAACAATTAAACATACAAATATTGGTTTTATATAATTATGTTCCTTAATTAATATAAGATAAACTTGAAGTTTATGTTGTTGTAGCAAAGGATGTTTAAATCTTGAGTATATAAAATCTTCATCTCAGCTATTTTAGATTTCAAAAAATTAACAACACACAAAAAATCATTTATGATAATACAGATAAGTACATGACATGAAAAGAATGAAAAAAATTATAGTTGGTTACATAGATTGTCAATGATGGAATCAAAGTTACTACTAGTTGAGAAAGTAATATATAACCGAGAACCATCAGCAAAATCAATGAAAACAACATTTCTTATGATACAACAATACCAAAACAAAAAAAAACAACCAAAAAGTTTTTTTCTTTCTTTCTATAAAATGAATAGTACCTTATATGTAGAGGTGGAGGATTAGTTAAAATGTGCGTCTCATTCTCCTAAATATTTTTGAAATGTTGTCGTCAAGTAATACAAATTAACTGATTATTTTTTTAATACATGGTGATTTTACGGTTATTATCTTTTGGATTTAATTTTTCCATATGATTTGTGATACAATCTTTTGAAGATTTTGAAAGGTGAAAAAAATAATAGAAATCGTAACTTTTCTTTTGCTTATATTCTTTTTGTTTTTTGCATATATTTTTTTTGTTTTTGCTCTTATTTTTCTTGTTTTTTACTTATATATATATATATATATATATATTTTTTTTTTCTTTGTTTTTGCTTATATTTTTCTTTGAACCATTAGTTTTTTTTATATTTTGGCTTTTTTGTAATATTAAATTTTATTTTTAAATACTAATTTCTTAAATTATCAATTATATAATTGAAAAATGAACTACTCAACAAACATGCAAAATTAATAACCATGATTAAAAAATACAAATTATTCATCGTAATTTATCAAACCAAATTAATTATTTAAAAAAATTATAAATGCTTGAAATCTAAAAAAACCATAAAAATGAAAACATAAATGGTATTAAATATCTTTTAAAACTCATTTCTAATTTAATATATATGATTTACTCATTTGAGAAATAAATTTATGTTTAAAATTACAATAACATTTGACTAAACGTCATGTCATAATTGTTTTAGCCATGTTATTTTTTAATGATATTTAAATATTTTTTTCTAATCTCACTTTTACTTTAATATATACGATTTATTTTTTTTTTTAAATAATTTTTATGTTTAAAATTATTATGTCAATGAGTTTTTTTGTGGAAGTCTTAATGCTCTCACTCGTACGCCATGAAAACCTTGTGAAACTGATCGGTTATTGTGCTGAAGGCGATCACAGACTCGTTGTCTATGAATATATGCCTCTTGGATCTCTAGAAGACTATATCGAAAGTAGTTATTTAATAACATAAACTACTTTTTCAATTAATATATAAAGTCAAGATTGATGAAGATTCATTTTAAATCTTGAAATATTCACGAGGTGATCAAAAGGTATTTGATTTAACCACGAGGATGCGGATAGCTTTAGGAGATGCTAAAGGATTAGATCATCTTCACAATACAACAAATGTGATTTACAGAGATGTGAAAACTGCAAACATATTGTTAGACCATGACTTTACACCAAAGCTGTCTGATTTCGGACTTGCTAAGTTAGGTCCGACTGATGACAAGACTCATGTATCCACTAGAGTTATGGGAACTCATGGATATTGTGCACCAAAGTATGCTTTGACTGGGAAATTGACAACAAAATCTGATGTTTATAGCTTTGGAGGTGTGATGTTGGAGCTTATCACTAGATGTGAAGCTATTTATTCGGATTCATATATGGGTGGTTCAACACGTTTTCTTGCGAAATTGGTAATCTTACTTTAAGCTAATGTTCATATGATTGATAATGAAAGAATTGTTTTTGAAGATGACCCTTTAAAGATTTGGTAACCATAAGAAAGAAGTGATGTTTTTGCTATGACCCATTGCTACCAAAACCTGGTTGTTGTTTCTGTTATGTTGTTGATGAATGAATCTTTATTTACAGGCACATCCATTGGTAATGAAGAACAAGATACGTCAAGTTGTAGATCCTAGGTTATCAATACAAGATTGTTACGTGGAATCAACTATCATAAAAGCTCTTAAAGTGGCTTTTATGTGTCTGAAAGAAAATGCAAAAGCTAGACCACCGATTAACGAAGTGATGGAAGCTCTAAAATACATGGTTGACTACTTAGAAGAGCCGACGCATAATGAAGACATCGTAAGATCTTCGTCCACACCAAGTGGTGATATGGATCAGAAATTGTCACTGAGATCGATAAGGATACTAGTGTTAATGAACAACAAGACAAAAATGAAGATTTTGAAAGACAGAAATTGCCTCTTGGATCTCTAGACAAAATGCAGTTTAAAACTACGTCGTTTTGCACTTTAACCAAAACGACGTCATTTTGACTTATGATAAAAAAAAATTGTATAGATTAAAAAATCAATTTGTAAAATTTAACTACACAAAAACATTTCATTAACACTAGTATCCTTATCGATCTCAGTGACAATTTCTGATCCATATCACCACCTGGTGTGGACGAAGATCTTACGATGTCTTCATTATGCGTCGGCTCTTCTAAGTAGTCAACCATGTATTTTAGAGCTTCCATCACTTCGTTAATCGGTGGTCTAGCTTTTGCATTTTCTTTCAGACACATAAATGCCACTTTAAGAGCTTTTATGACAGTTGATTCCACGTAACGATCTTGTATTAATAACCTAGGATCTACAACTTGACGTATCTTGTTCTTCATTACCAATGGATGTGCCTATACATAAAGATTCATTCATCAACAACATAACAGAAACAACAACCAGGTTTTGGTAGCAATGGGTCATAGCAAAAACATCACTTCTTTCTTATGGTTACCAAATCTTTAAAGGGTCATCTTCAAAAACAATTCTTTCATTATCAATCATATGAACATTAGCTTAAAGTAAGATTACCCATTTCGCAAGAAAACGTGTTGAACCACCCATATATGAATCCGAATAAATAGCTTTACGTCCAGTGATAAGCTCCAACATCACAACTCCAAAGCTATAAACATCAGATTTCGTAGTCAATTTTCCAGTCAAAGCATATTCTGGTGCACAATATCCATGAGTTCCCATAACTCTAGTGGATACATGAGTCTTGTCATCAGTCGGACCTAACTTAGCAAGTCCGAAATCAGACAGCTTCGGTGTAAAGTCATGGTCTAACAATATATTTGCAGTTTTCACATCTCTGTAAATCACATTTGCTGTATTGTGAAGATGATGTAATCCTTTAGCAGCTCCTAAAGCTATCCGCATCCTCGTGGTTAAATCAAATACCTTTTGATCACTTCCTGGATATTTCAAGATTTAAAATGAATCTTCATCAATCTTGACTTTATATATTAATTGAAAAAATAGTTTATGTTATTAAATATAACTAGTTTCGATATATTCTTCTAGAGATCCAAGAGGCATATATTCGTAGACAACGAGTCTGTGATCGCCTTCAGCGCAATAACCGATCAGTTTCACGAGGTTTTCATGGCGTACGAGAGAGAGCATTAGGACTTCCACAAGAAACTCCTTGTCTCCTTGAACACCATTCTCATCAAGCGTTTTAACAGCCACATCCTTATAATTATTTAATTAGACACAACAACAACAACACAGATTATATGTATATATTGATTTTCATTACTTATAGATATACCTGACCACTACTTTGGATCTTTCCTTTGTATACAGCACCGAATCCACCTTGTCCGATCAAAGATTCTGTTCTAAAGTTGTTTGTCGCGTTTGCGAGTTCTTGGTATGTGAAAACTTGACATCGTTTGGTAGAAGTTCTCCGTGGATTACCTGATTCCGCACAACACAATGAGAGAGTTTAATCAACATAATAAACCTACGTAACTTTTTCATGAACTATGTATAAACAAACCGCAAACCCTAATTAATCAAGTCGAGATTTATAACAGCAACTTAAAAACTCTATAAAGGAACGAATTGGATCTGAACAAAATTTATTTCTACTCATCACCGATTTGACATAGTTGTAACTAAAGGTTTCAGTCAATTCTAATAAGATTTTATGAACAATATATGTTGAAAAGGATCAAGTAGAAGAGAGATAGAGAGAGATAGAATTTGGTTGTTTTTTTTCTTCGTTTTGGTATTGTTGTATCATAAGAAATGTTGTTCTCATTGATGTTGCTGATAGTTCTCGGTTATATATTCCTTTCTCAACTATGAGTAATTAAACTCGATTACAGCATTGACAATCTACGTAATTAACTGTGGTTTTTCATTCTCTTCATGTCATGTATTTATTTATATTATCATAACTGACTTTTTGTTTGTTGTTAATTTTTTGAAATCTAAAAGAGCTCAGATGAAAATTTTATAGACTGCATCAACATAACAGATCAACTGGCATTTAAATATCCATTGGTACAACAACATAAACTTCAAGTTTATCTTATATTAATTAAAGAACATAACTATATAAAACCAATATTTGTATGTTTAATTGTTTGTATAATTAATTAATAGAAAATACCAATGGACATCCTATCCTCTTAATACTCTTAATATCAAAAGAGAAGTGAGTTATTAAAAAAAGATGATATTTGATTAGAAAAAATGACATGCATAAAAATAATTATCACATGGCGCTTAGTCAAATATCACATATCAATTTTAAATATAAATTTATTTTAAAAAACAAATTAATCAAATATGACATGATAATTTAAAACATAAAATTATTTAAAAAATCATATATATTAAACATAGAAGTAATTTTAGAAAAAATATTTACATATCATTAAAAAGTAACATAGCTAAAACAAATTATGACATGACATTTAGTCAAATGTGACATAGTAATTTTAATCATAAAGTTATTTTTTTAAAAAGTAAATCATATATATTAAATTAGAAATGATTTTAAAAAGATATTTAATACCATGTATATTTTCAGTTTTATGGTTTTGTTTAGACTTTATGTATTTATAATTGTTTTAAATAATTAATTTGGTTTGATAAATTACGATGAATAATTTGTATTTTTTCAATCATGGTTATTATTTTTACATGTTTATTGAGTTTTCATGTTCTAATTATGTAATTGATAATTTAAAAATTAGTATTTAAAAAAAACTTAATTTTATTAAAAAAATAGCTAAAATATATTAAACTAATAGTTCAAAGGTGTATTATGTATAAATCAATAGTTTTAATATACAATCATACCAAAATATAATTTAAATATAGATTAAAAACATAAGTATATTACAAATTAAAAAAAAAATTGATAGTTTGAAATATATAAAACACAAATAAAAATTTTCTTATATATATCATAATATATTATTATTATTATTATTAAATTTAATAATGATCTAAGTGTATAATATATTATACCCACGCAAGGCGTGAGAAAATTATCTAGTAGTGATTATGAAAGCAAAATAAAAATTATTACCTTCTAAATCTCGAGGAAAACAAATGGAAAAAAAACATGATGACAGGCAACAAAGATATGCAGAGGGTTTATGATACCAACATTATAATAAATTTTAATAATTCATTACATAAAGTAAATTTTACAGTCTATAGACGAATTTCTAAAATAAATCAAAGGTAAAACATATTAAATTTTGTTTGTTTGTCTATCGTATAATAGTATGTTGTGACTACGATTTGTGATTAAATAGTGTTTATTTGTTTGTAGCAGCTTTCCACGATTAAACGCATTAATCGATCAAAGAAATTTACGATAAAAAAATTTAATATCAACAAATTTTAGTAATACGATCAAAAATTTATGATTAGTCCTATAAAAAGCTAAAATAGTCCTACACTTATTTGTACATTACGTTAAAATGCCATTAATCCTAACCAAATTATCGCAACGACAACAAACAAATAACCTCGGTAGACGTTATAATCCACTGCGCGATTGACAAACAAATAAACCTATGACTTTGACATACGGTCCGACACTACGACTATAAAATAAACAATAATTTATCGCACAATTTATCGCACACTATCGATTGTAGTTCATAGTCGAATCTTCCTACGATAGGCAAACGTTGTGATCCATCGCACAATTCACAAACGAGTAAACATACGACTGTGACATACGGTCAGACGCTGCGGTTATAAAACAAACAATATTTTATCGCACATTATCGCTTGCAGTTGACAATCGCAAGTTCCTGCTATAGGCAAACGGAAAAGCACTATAGTCTTTAATATAACTGAAGATGAAAAAAGTTTAACTTTAAAGCATCTAATCTTTAGAAACCGAAGATGAAAAAGGAATAAATTCCCCAATTTGTAAATAAGCAAACATAAACAACAAACCTGAAAAAACTTTTGAGACATTTTTCATATAAAGTTGATGTATAACAAAAAAAACACTTTTAATTAAGAAGTTGAAGATGTTGGTTTATGGCTTTGTCTTCGTAACTCTCTCCAATTCTGAGCCCAAGACTTAGCCTCAGCGACAGCTTTCTGTCTTTCAAAATCTTCATTTTTGTCTCGTTGTTCATTAACACTAAGCATCCTTATCGATCTCAGTGACAATTTCTGATCCATATCACCACTTGGTGTGGACGAAGATCCTACGATGTCTTCATTATGCGTCGGCTCTTCAAAGTAGTCAACCATGTATTTTAGAGCTTCCATCACTTCGTTAATCGGTGGTCTAGCTTTTGCATTTTCTTTCAGACACATAAAAGGCACTTTAAGAGCTTTTATGACAATTGATTCCACGTAACGATCTTGTATTGATAACCTAGGATCTACAACTTGACGTATCTTGTTCTTTATTACCAATGGATGTGCCTGTAAATAAAGATTCATTCATCAACAACATAACAGAAACAACAACCAGGTTTTGGTAGCAATGGGTCATAGCAAAAACATCACTTCTTTCTTATGGTTACCAAATCTTTAAAGGATCATCTTCAAAAACAATTCTTTCATTATCAATCATATGAACATTAGCTTAAAGTAAGATTACCCATTTCGCAAGAAAACGTGTTGAACCACCCATATGAATCCGAATAAATAGCTTTACGTCCAGTGATAAGCTCCAACATCACAACTCCAAAGCTATAAACATCAGATTTCGTTGTCAATTTCCCAGTCAAAGCATACTCTGGTGCACAATATCCATGAGTTCCCATAACTCTAGCGGATACATGAGTCTTGTCATCAGTCGGACCTAACTTAGCAAGTCCGAAATCAGACAGCTTTGGTGTAAAGTCATGGTCTAACAATATGTTTCACATCTCTATAAATCACATTTGTTGTATTGTGAAGATGATCTAATCCTTTAGCAGCTCCTAAAGCTATCCGCATCCTCGTGGTTAAATCAAATATCTTTTGATCACCTCCTGAATATTTCAAGATTTAAAATGAATCTTCATCAATCTTGACTTTATATATTAATTGAAAAAAGTAGTTTATGTTATGAAATAACTACTTTCGATATATTATTCTAGAGATCCAAGAGGCATATATTCGTAGACAACGAGTCTGTGATCGCCTTCAGCGCAATAACCGATCAGTTTCACGAGGTTCTCATGGCGTACGAGAGAGAGCATTAGGACTTCCACAAGAAACTCCTTGACATAATAATTTTAAACATAAAAATTATATTTAAAAAAATAAATCATATATATTAAAGTAAAAGTGAGATTAGAAAAAAATATTTAAATATCATTAAAAAATAACATGGCTAAAACAATTATGACATGACGTTTAGACAAATATGATTGTAATTTTAAACATAAATTTATTTCCCAAAAGAGTAAATCATATATATATTAAATTAAAAATGAATTTTAAAAGATATTTAATACCATTTATGTTTTCAGTTTTATGGTTTTTTTAGATTTCACGCATTTATAATTTTTTTAAATAATTAATTTGGTTTGATAAATTACGATGAATAATTTGTATTTTTTCAATCATGGTTATTAATTTTACATGTTTATTGAGTAGTTCATTTTCCAATTATATAATTGATAATTTAAGAAATTTGTATTTAAAAATAAAATTTAATATTACAAAAAAGCCAAAATATAAAAAAAACTAATGGTTCAAAGAAAAATATAAGCAAAAACAAAGAAAAATATAAATAAAAAAATATATAAGTAAAAAAACAAGAAAAAGATGAGCAAAAACAAAAAAATATAAGCAAAAAACAAAAAGAATATAAGCAAAAGAAAAGTTACGATTTCTATTATTTTTTTCACCTTTCAAAATCTTCAAAAGATTGTATCACAAATCATATGGAAAAATTAAATCCAAAAGATAATAACCGTAAAATCACCATGTATTAAAAAAATAATCAGTTAATTTGTATTACTTGACGACAACATTTCAAAAATATTTAGGAGAATGAGACGCACATTTTAACTAATCCTCCACCTCTACATATAAGGTACTATTCATTTTATAGAGAGAAAGAAAAAAAAATTTTGGTTGTTTTTTTTGTTTTGGTATTGTTGTATCATAAGAAATGTTGTTTTCATTGATTTTGCTGATGGTTCTCGGTTATATATTACTTTCTCAACTACTAGTAACTTCGATTCCATCATTGACAATCTATGTAACCAACTATAATTTTTTTTCATTCTTTTCATGTCATGTACTTATCAATATTATCATAAATGATTTTTTGTGTGTTGTTAATTTTTTGAAATCTAAAATAGCTCAGATGAAGATTTTATATACTGAAGATTTAAACATCCTTTGCTACAACAACATAAACTTCAAGTTTATCTTATATTAATTAAGGAATATAATTATATAAAACCAATATTTGTATGTTTAATTGTTTGTATAATTAATTAACAGAAAATACTCACAGACATGCTATTATCTTAATACTCTTAATATTAAAAGAGAAGTGAGTTATAAAAAAAAGATGATATTTCATTAGAAAAAATGACATGGCTAAAAATAATTATGACATGACGGTTAGTCAAATGTGACATATCAATTTTAAATATAAATTTATTTAAAAAAATAAATTAATCAAATATGACATGATAATTTTAAACATAAAAATTATTAAAAAATCATATATATTAAACATATAAGTGATTTTAGAAAAAATATTTACATATCATTAAAAAGTAACATAGCTAAAACAAATTATGACATGATATTTAGTCAAATATGACATAGTAATTTTAAGCATAAAGTTATTTTTTTAAAAAGTAAATAATATATATTAAATTAGAAATGATTTAAAAAAGATATTTAATACCATTTATGTTTTCAGTTTTATGGTTTTGTTTAGATTTTATGCATTTATAATTGTTTTAAATAATTAATTTGGTTTGATAAATTACGATAAATAATTTGTATTTTTTCAATCATGGTTATTAATTTAACATGTTTATTGAGTTGTTCATGTTCCAATTATGTAATTGATAATTTAAAAATTAGTATTTAAAAATAAAGCTTAATTTTACAAAAAAATAGCCAAAATATATTAAACTAATGGTTCAAAGGTGTATTATATATAAATCCATAGTTTTAATATACAATCATACCAAAATATAGTTTAAATATAGGTTAAAAACATAAATATATTACAAATTAAAACAAATTAGTAGTTTTAAATACATAAAACATAAATAAAAATTTTCTTATATAATAAATATATATCATAATACATTAATATTATTATTAAATTTAATAATGATCTAATTGTATAATATGTTATATCCACGTAAGGCGTGAGAAAATTATTTAGTAGTGATTATGAAAGCAAAATAAAAATTATTACCTTTTAAATCTCGAGGAAAACAAATGGAAAGAAAAACATGATAACAGGCAACAAAGATATGCAGAGGGCTTATGATACCAACATTATAATAAATTTTAATAATTCATTACATAAAGTAAATTTTACACCCTATAGACGAATTTCTAAAATAAATCAAAGGTAAAACATATTAAATGTTGTTTGTTTTTCTACCGTATAACAGAATGTTATGACTATGATTTGTGATTAAACAGTGTTTATTTGTTTGTCGCAGCTTTCCACGATTAAACGCAATAATCGAACAAAGAAATTTACGATAAAAATTTTTAATATCATCAAATTTCAGTAATACGATCAAAAATTTATGATTAGTCCTATAAAAAGCTAAAATAGTCCTACACTTATTTGTACATTACGTTAAAATGCCATTAACCCCAACCACATTATCGCAACGACAACAAAACGAATAAACCTCGGCAGACGTTATAATCCACCGCTCGATTGACAAATAAATAAACCTACGATTTTGACATGCAGTCCGACACTATGACTATAAAATAAACAGTAATTTATCCCACAATTTATCGCACACTGTCGCTTGCAATTCATAGTCGCATCTTCATGCGATAGGCAAACGTTGTGATCCATCACACGATTGACAAATGAGTAAATATACGACTGTGACATACGGTCAGACGATGCGGTTATAAAACAAACAATATTTTATCGCACATTATCGCTCGTAGTTGATAGTCGCAAGTTCCTGCTATAGGCAAATGGAAAAGCACTATAGTCTTTAATATAATTGAAGATGAAAAAAGTTTAACTTTAATACATATAATCTTTAGAAACCGAAGATGAAAAAGGAATAAATTCCCTAATTTGTAAATAAGCAAACTTAAACAACAAACCTGAAAAAACTTTTGAGACATTTTTTGGGAAAATGGCTAAAATCAACGTGAACAATTCTCGTCGTGCTCATTTCAACCTGAATTTAGTACCAGTGCGTTAAACCACATGAACAATGATATAATTTGAACTATAAAAACTATATCGAGAGTGCATTTTTCAATGAAATTTTTAACGTCGTCAATGAAACGTGAAAAATTACTGACTTATGTGACACATGGCAGTTGACTCAGCATATCAATTGATGGACGAAAATGCAGTTTAAAACTACGTCATTTTGCACTTTAACCAAAACGACGTCGTTTTGACTTATGATAAAAAAAATTGTACAGATTAAAAAATCAATTTGTAAGATTTAACTACACAAAAACATTTCATCTAAAATATATATATTTTAAATCATGGCTTTGTTTTTTTTTATAAATTTTACATTCTTCAAATCATATATGTATATATATATATACACACAAAAATATTTCATCTAAAATATATATATATATACATCTAAAACACTTTTAATTAAGAAGTGGAAGATGTTGGTTTATGGCTTTTTCTTCGTAACTCTCTCCAATTCTGAGCCCAAGACTTAGCCTCAGCGACAGCTTTCAGTCTTTCAAAATCTTCATTTTTGTCTTGTTGTTCATTAACACTAAGCATCCTTATCGATCTCAGTGACAATTTCTGATCCATATCACCACTTGGTGTGGACGAAGATCCTACGATGTCTTCATTATGCGTCGGCTCTTCTAAGTAGTCAACCATGTATTTTAGAGCTTCCATCACTTCGTTAATCGGTGGTCTAGCTTTTGCATTTTCTTTCAGACACATAAAAGCCACTTTAAGAGCTTTTATGACAATTGATTCCACGTAACGATCTTGTATTGATAACCTAGGATCTACAACTTGACGTATCTTGTTCTTTATTACCAATGGATGTGCCTGTAAATAAAGATTCATTCATCAACAACATAACAGAAACAACAACCAGGTTTTGGTAGCAATGGGTCATAGCAAAAACATCACTTCTTTCTTATGGTTACCAAATCTTTAAAGGGTCATCTTCAAAAATAATTCTTTCATTATCAATCATATGAACATTAGCTTAAAGTAAGATTACCCATTCTGCAAGAAAACGTGTTGAACCACCCATATATGAATCCGAATAAATAGCTTTACGTCTAGTGATAAGCTCCAGCATCACAACTCCAAAGCTATAAACATCAGATTTCGTAGTCAATTTTCCAGTCAAAGCATATTCTGGTGCACAATATCCATGAGTTCCCATAACTCTAGTGGATACATGAGTCTTGTCATCAGTCGGACCTAATTTAGCAAGTCCGAAATCAGACAGCTTCGGTGTAAAGTCATGGTCTAACAATATATTTGCAGTTTTCACATCTCTGTAAATCACATTTGCTGTATTGTGAAGATGATGTAATCCTTTAGCAGCTCCTAAAGCTATCCGCATCCTCGTGGTTAAATCAAATACCTTTTGATCACCTCCTGAATATTTCAAGATTTAAAATGAATCTTCATCAATCTTGACTTTATATATTAATTGAAAAAAATAGTTTATGTTATTAAATATAACTACTTTCGATATATTCTTCTAGAGATCCAAGAGGCATATATTCGTAGACAACGAGTCTGTGATCGCCTTCAGCGCAATAACCGATCAGTTTCACGAGGTTTTCATGGCGTACGAGAGAGAGCATTAGGACTTCCACAAGAAACTCCTTGTCTCCTTGAACACCATTCTCATCAAGCGTTTTAACAGCCACATCCTTATAATTATTTAATTAGACACAACAACAACAACACAGATTATATGTATATATTGATTTTCATTACTTATAGATATACCTGACCAAGGATACTAGGTTGAAGGAGGAAAGCAAGACCATAGACTTAAGCTGCCTCAACCTCGGTTTACATCATAAACAGGTCCCCTGCTCAGCTATCGATTTCAATATACCAGAAGAGCTATGGACCTCAAACACCCCAAATCTTGAGAATCTAAGGAAATTTAGATGCCTGGCGTATGTTCATTCCAGTGAGGGCAAACTGGAACCGAGAGCAAAGAAGAGAATCTTCACCGGATACCCAGATGGAGTCAAAGGACATAGAATATTGCTTCTGGACGAAGAAAGATGTGTGATAAGCAGGAGTGTGGTATTCAAAGAAGACACCATGTATAAAGACCTGTTGATAGCTAACAAGGAAAGAAGAAAAACCTTTTCTGAAATTACTAATGAAGTTTCAAGTGAAAGTGGTCTAGGACAGAGGTTTTGGGCTGAAGCTGCCTCAACCTCGGTTTACAACATAAACAGGTCCCCTGCTCAGCTATCGATTTCAATATACTAGAAGAGCTATGGACCTCAAACACCCCAAATCTTGAGAATCTAAGGAAATTTGGATGCCTGGCGTATGTTCATTCCAGTGAGGGCAAACTGGAACCGAGAGCAAAGAAGAGAATCTTCACCGGATACCCAGATGGAGTCAAAGGACATAGAATATTGCTTCTGGACGAAGAAAGATGTGTGATAAGCAGGAGTGTGGTATTCAAAGAAGACACCATGTATAAAGACCTGTTGATAGCTAACAAGGAAAGAAGAAAAACCTTTTCTGAAATTACTAATGAAGTTTCAAGTGAAAGTGGTCTAGGACAGAGGTTTTGGGCTGAAGCTGCCTCAACCTCGGTTTACAACATAAACAGGTCCCCTGCTCAGCTATCGATTTCAATATACTAGAAGAGCTATGGACCTCAAACACCCCAAATCTTGAGAATCTTAGGAAATTTGGATGCCTGGCGTATGTTCATTCCAGTGAGGGCAAACTGGAACCGAGAGCAAAGAAGAGAATCTTCACCGGATACCCAGATGGAGTCAAAGGACATAGAATATTGCTTCTGGACGAAGAAAGATGTGTGATAAGCAGGAGTGTGGTATTCAAAGAAGACACCATGTATAAAGACCTGTTGATAGCTAACAAGGAAAGAAGAAAAACCTTTTCTGAAATTACTAATGAAGTTTCAAGATTTGATGTTTCATGGACAGAAATTACTAAAGACCAAAACCAGATATCAAATGAAGGTGGAGCACATTCACATACAGAATCTGACAGGGAAGCAGAGGAAAACAACACAAATGAAACTCACACAGAAGATGAAGATGAAGATCATCACCTAAGTCAATTCTAGTTGGCTAGGGATCGCACCAGAAGGCAGATAAAAGCTCTAGTGTGGTACGATGATTATGAAATATTTGATGATCATGATACTCTTAAAAGGAGGGGGTAGACTACCAAGAGATGTTTTCACCAGTAGCAAAACATGTTTCTATAAGGGTGTTACTGTCTATAGTGGTTCAGGAGGATATGGAATTACAACAATTAGATGTTAAAACCGCCTTCTTACATGGGTATTTAGATGAAAACATATACATGGAACAGCCGGAAGGATATGTAGATAGAAATAATTTGGATAAAGTATATCTATTGAAAAGATCTCTCTATGGGCTTAAACAATCACCCAGGCAGTAGAACAATAGGTTTGATGAGTTCATGCATGCAGGAGAATGGATATAGGAGAAGTCATTATGATAGTTGTGTATACTACAGAAAGGATAAGGAAAAGGGTTATACATATTTGTTGCTATATGTTGACGACATTCTGATAGCCTCAAGGGACAAGAAGAAAATCAGTGATCTAAAGAAAATTTTGAGCTCAGAATTTGATATGAAAGACTTAGGAGAATCAAGGAAGATTCTCGGTATAGAGATAAAACGAGACAGGAAGCAGAATAGCTTATGGATTTCTCAACAAAATTATCTGTCCAGGGTATTAGGAAACTTCAGAATGGATCAATCCAAAGCAGTCACAACTCTTTTGGGTATGCATTTTAAGCTAAGGACTGCAACCGATAAGGAACTTCAAGATCAGTATGAGACCATGAAGAATGTTCCTTATCAAAGTGCCGTAGGTAGCCTTATGTATTCCATGATTCGAACAAGGCCAGATTTAGCATACTCTGTCGACTTAATCTGCAGGTTTATGAGTAAACTTTTAAAGGAACACTAGCAGGCTGTAAAATGGGTCTTCAGATATGTGAACGGATCCCTAAACAAGAAACTAAACTTCAGGAAAGAAGGGAGGTTTGTGGTGACAGGTTACTGCGATGCAGACTTCGCAGCAGATGTCGACAATAGAAAATCCATAACAGGATGGGTTTTCACAGTAGGAGGGAACATCGTGAGCTGGAAATCCAATCTTCAGAAGGTGGTCGCATTATCTACAACGGAGGCATAGTATATCTCTCTAACAGAAGCATCCAAGGAGGGAGTATGGTTAAAGAACTTTCTCAGTGAGCTTGGTTTTAGTCAGGAAGCTGTTGACATACATTGCGATTTGCAAAGTACAATCGCATTGGCCAAGAATGCCGTGTACCATGAGATGACAAAGCATATCGATGTGAAGTACCATTTTGTGAGGGATCTGATTCAAAATGGATTAGTTCGAGTGGTAAAGATTGCAACAGAGTACAACCCAGCATACATATTTACAAAGGTTTTACCCGTAAATAAGCTTCAGAGTGCCTTGGAGCTATTGAGGGTAACCAACCAAGATTGAGCTAGCCGAGCTCAAATATTTATTAAAGTCAGAGAAGGAACTCTGAGGATGGGTGGAGTATAACCCATCAAGCTGGAATTGGGATCCAAGGATACTAGGTTGAAGGAGGAAAGCAAGACCATAGACTTAAGATCAAGGTGGAGATTTGAAGGAAAATGATCTTAACTCTAAGTTGGTCTAAGCTTCGAGCTCTAAGAGAAGGTTTATTAAGCTGTGAGTTTTATATAATAAACGCGTATTCACACATATATAAGGCGTCTTTAGTCGTCTTCTAGAAAAGAGCTCTGTTTTTCTGTTTCTTTCATCTTTACGAGTGAGGTAGAGAGAGAGAGTAAAAGGGAAGTCGAGTTTGTACTTCTCGGTGAGAGACAGTGAGTTTGTAAACCTTCAATCTAGTGGATTCCGGATAAATTTCGGGAAGACGTAGAAGATATTCTCCGAACTCCTAAAAGTCTCGGTGTTCTTCATTTTCCTTTTAATTCGCACAATCAAAACGATATAGACGAATCAAGAATTCATACTTCAAGATTTAACAATAGCTTTGGAGTTGTGATGTTGGAGCTTGTCACTGGACGTAAAACTATTTATTCGGATTCATATATGGGTGGTTCAACATGTTTTCTTGCAGAATGGGTAATCTTACTTTAAGCTAATGTTCATATGATTGATAATGAAAGATTGTTTTTGAAGATGGCCCTTTAAAGATTTGGTGATGTTTTTGCTATGACCCATTGCTACCAAAACCTGATTGTTGTTTTTGTTATGTTGTTGATGAATGAATCTTTATTTACAGGCACATCCATTGGTAATGAAACAAGATACGTCAAGTTGTAGATCCTAGGTTATCAATACAAGATCATTACGTGGAATCAACTGTCATAAAAGCCCTTAAAGTGGCTTTTATGTGTGTGAAAGAACATGCAAAAACTAGACCACCGATTAACAAAGTGATGGAAGCTCTAAAATACATGATTGACTACTTAGAAGAGCCGACGCATAATGAAGACATCGTTGGATCTTCGTCCACACCAGGTGGTGATTTGGATCAGAAATTGTCACCGAGATCCATAAGGATGCGTAGTGTTAATGAACAAGAAGACAAAAATGAAGGTTTTGAAAGAGAGAAAGCTGTCGCTGAGCCTAAGTCTTGGGCTTAGAATTGGAGAGAGTTACGAAGACAAAGCCATAAACCAACATCTTCAACTTCTTAATTAAAAGTGTTTTTTTGTTATGCATCAACTTTATATGAAAAATGTCTCAAAAATTTTTCAGGTTTGTTGTTTATGTTTGCTTACTTACAAATTAGGGAATTTATTCCTTTTTCATCTTCGGTTTCTAAAGATTATATGCTTTAAAGTTTAACTTTTTTCGTCTTCAATTATATTAAATACTATAGTGCTTTTCCGTTTGCCTATAGCAGGAACTTGCGACTATCAATTGCCAGCGATAATGTGCGATAAAATATTATTTGTTTTATAACCGCATCATCTGACTGTATGTCACAGTCGTATGTTTACTCGTTTGTCAATTGTGCGATGGATCACAACGTTTGCCTATCGCAAGAAGATGCGACTATGAGCTGCAAACGATAGTGTGCGATAAATTGTGCGATAAATTATTGTTTATTTTATAGTCGTAGTGTCGGACTGCATGTCAAAGTCGTAGGTTTATTTGTTTGTCAATCGTGCGGTGGATTATGACGTCTGCTGAGATTTATTCGTTTTGTTGTCGTTGCGATAATGTGGTGAGGGTTAATGGCATTTTAACAATCATAAATTTTTTATCGTATTACTGAAATTTGATGATATTAAAAAATTTTATCGTAAATTTCTTTGATCGATTAATGCATTTAATCGTGGAAAGCTACGACAAACAAATAAACACTGTTTAATCACAAATCATAATCATAACATCCTGTTATACGATAGAAAAACAAACAACATTTAATATGTTTTACCTTTGATTTATTTTAGAAATTCGTCTATAGGCTGTAAAATTTACTTTATGTAATGAATTATTAACATTTATTATAATGTTGGTATCATAAGCCCTTTCCATATCTTTGTTCCCTGTCATCATGTTTTTCTTTCCATTTGTTTTCCTCGAGATTTAGAGAGTTGGTAATAATTTTTATTTTGCTTTCATAATCACTAGTACATAATTTTCTCACGACTTGCTGTGCTTATAATATATTATACACTTAGATAATTATTAAATTTAATAATAATATTAATGTATTATGATATATATTTATTATATAAGAAAATTTTTATTTGTGTTTTATGTATTTAAAACTACTAAATTTTTTTTAATTTATAATATGTTTATGTTTTTAACCTATATTTAAACTATATTTTGGTATGATTGTATATTAAAACTATGGTTTTATACATAATACACCTTTGAACCATTGGTTTAATATATTTTGGCTATTTTTTTTGTAAAATTAAGTTTTATTTTTAAATACTAATTTTTAAATGATCAATTACATAATTGGAAGATGAACAACTCAATAAACATGTAAAAGTAATAACCATGATTGAGAAAATATAAATTATTAATCATAATTTATCAAACCAAATTAATTATTTAAAATAATTATAAATGCATAAAATCTAAACATAATCATAAAACTGAAAACATAAATGGTATTTAATATCTTTTTAAAATAATTTCTAATTTAATATATATGATTTAATTTTTTTTTAAATAACTTTATGCTTAAAATTACTATGTCACATTTGAATAAATGTCATGTTATAATTTGTTTTAGCTATGTTACTTTTTAATGATATGTAAATATTTTTTCTAAAATCACTACTATGTTTAATGTATATGATTTTTTAATAATTTTTATGTTTAAAATTATCATGTTATATTTGATTAATTTATTTTTTTAAATAAATTTATATTTAAAATTGATATATAATCACCATGTCATAATTCTTTTTATCCATGTCATTTTTTCTAATGAAATATCATTATTTTTTTTTATAACTCACTTCTCTTTTAGTATTAAGAGTACTAAGAGGATAGGATGTCTGTTGGTACTTTCTGTTAATTAATTATACAAACAATTAAACATACAAATATTGATTTTATATAATTATATTCTTTAATTAATAGAAGACAAACTTGAAGTTTATGTTGTTGTAGCAAAGGATGTTTAACTGCAGTTGATCTCCTATGTTGATTCAGTTTATAAAATCTTCATCTGACCTCTTTTAGATTTCAAAAAATTAACAATAGACAAAAAGTCAGTTATGATAATATAGATAAGTACATGACATGAACACAAAGAAAAAAACCACAGTTGGTTACATGGATTGTCAATGATGGAATCGAAGTTACTCCTAGTTGAGAAAAGAATATATAACCGAAAACCATCACCAACATCAATGAGAACAACATTTCTTATGATACAACAATACCAAAACGATAAAAAAACAACCAAATTTTTTTTTTCTTTCTCTCTTTAAAATGAAGAGTACTTTATATATAAAGGTGGATGACTAGTTAAAATGTGCGTCTCATTCTCCTAAAATTTTTTTGAAATGTTGTTGTCAAGTAATACAAATTAACTCATTATTTCTCTAATACATGGTGATTTTACGGTTATCATTTTTTGGATTTAATTTTTCCATATGATTTTTGATATAATCTTTTCAAGATTTTGAAAGGTGAAAAAATAATAGAAATTGTAACTTTTCTTTTGCTTATATTCTTTTTGTTTTTTGCTTATTTTTTTTTGTTTTTGCTCATATTTTTCTTGTTTTTTTTACTTATATTTTTCTTGTTTTTTACTTATATTTTTCTTTTTTTATATATTTTTCTTTGAACCATTAGTTTTTTTATATTTTGGCCTTTTTTAAAATTAAATTTTATTTTTAAATACTAATTTCTTAAATTATTAATTATATAATTGGAAAATGAACTACAATAAACATGTAAAATTAATAACCATTATTGAAAAAATACAAATTATCATCGTAATTTATCAAACCAAATTAATTATTTAAAACAATTATAAATACATAAAATCTAAAAAAACCATAAAACTTAAAACATACATGGTATTAAATATCTTTTAAAACTCATTTCTAATTTAATATATATGATTTACTTTTTTAGGAAATAAATTTATGTTTAAAATTAGTATATCATATTTGACTAAACGTCATGTCATAATTTGTTTTATCTATGTTATTTTTAATGATATGTAAATATTTTTTTCTAAACTCACTTTTACGTTAATATATATGATTTATTTTTTTATATATAATTTTTATATTTAAAATTATTATATCATATTTGATTAATTTATTTTTTAAAAATAAATTTATATTTCAAATTGTCATGTCATATTTGACTAAACATCATGTCATAATTCTTTTTAGTCATGTCTTTTCTAATGACATATCATCATTTTTTTATAAACTCACTTTTCTTTTAAAAATAAATTTATATTTAAAATTGCAATGTCACATTTGACTAAACGATATGTCATAATGCTTTTTAGCCATGTCATGTTTTGTAATGACATATCATCATTTTTCTATAAACTCAATTTTCTTTTAATATTAAGAGTATTACAATTAACATAATCACTACTTTCATAAATTATATATTATATTTGCCCACAATATATATTTTATAGATTTTCTTGGTACGGCACTCCAGTAGATTTCAGACAAGCATCACCTCTTTGTAGTAGAAGCGCTCTCACGGTAAATTTGAAATAAATAAAAGAAAAAATTGAGATGAAAATATTACCAAGGGTTGTAGAGTCATAGATTTTGATACCATCTACGACGTTCAAACTGCCCGTGACAATAGTCAAATCTTGACCATCGCCTACTATGGTTATGTTCGTTTTATTCTTCCCAATGTAAATGATTTCATCGTAAACTAGATAATTTTCGCATGGTTCGCGTGGGTAAAACATATTATACACTTAGATCGTTATTAAATTTGATAATAATATTAATGTATTATGATATATATTTATTATATAAGAAAAGTTTTATTTGTGTTTTATGTATTTAAAACTAATAATTTTTTTTTTAATTTGTAATATGCTTATGTTTTTAACCTATATTTAAACTATATTTTGGTATGATTGTATGTTAAAACTATGGATTTATACATAATACACCTTTAAACCATTAGTTTAATATATTTTGGCTATTTTTTTGTAAAATTAAGTTTTATTTTTAAATACTAATTTTTAAATTATCAATTACATAATTGGAACATGAACAAATCAATAAATATGTAAAACTAATAACCATGATTGAAAAAATATAAATTATTAATCGTAATTTATCAAACCAACTTAATTATTTAAAATAATTATAAATGCATAAAATTTAAACAAAATTATAAAACTGAAAACATACATGGTATTAAATATCTTTTTTAAATCATTTCTAATTTAATATATATGATTTACTTTGTTAAAAAATAACTTTATGATTAAAATTACTATGTCAAATTTGACTAAATATCATGTCCTAATTTGTTTTAGCTATGTTACTTTTTAATGATATGTAAATATGTTTTTCTAAAATCACTTTTATGTTTAATATATATGATTTTTTTAATAATTTTATGTTTAAAATTATCATGTCATATTTGATTAATTTATTTTTTTAAATAAATTTATATTTAAAATTGATATGTCACATTTGACTAAACGATATGTCATAATTCTTTTTAATCATGTCATTTTTTCTAATGAAATATCATTTTTTTTATAACTCACTTCTCTTTTAATATTAAGAGTATTAAGAGGATAGGATGTCCGTTGGTATTTTCTGTTAATTAATTACACAAATAATTAAACATATAAATATTGGTTTTATATAATTATGTTCTTTAATTAATATAAGATAAACTTGAAGTTTATGTTGTTGTAGCAAGGGATGTTTAAATGCCAGTTGATCTGCTATGTTGGTGCAGTTTATAAAATCTTCATCTGATCTTTTTTAGATTTCAAAAAATTAACAACACACAAAAAAGTCAGTTATGATAATATAGATAAATACATGATATGAAGAGAATGAAAAAACCACACTTGATTACATGAATTGTCAATGTTGGAATCGAGGTTACTCTTAGTTGAGAAAAGAATATATAACCGAGAACCATTAACAACATCAATGAGAACAACATTTCTTATGATACAATAATACCAAAACGAAAAAAATAACTACATTTTATTTTTTTTCTTTCTCTCTTTAAAATGAAGAGTGCCTTATATATAGAGGTGGAAGATTAGTTAAAATGTGCGTCTCATTCTCCTAAATTTTGTTTTGAAATGTTGTTGTCAAGTAATACAAATTAACTCATTATTTCTCTAATACATGGTGATTTTACGGTTATTAGTTTTTAGACTTAATTTTTCTATATGATTTGTGATACAATCTATTCAAGATTTTGAAAAGTGAAAAAAATAATAGAAATCGTAACTTTTCTTTCGCTTATATTTTTTTTGTTTTTTGCTTATATTTTTTTTTGTTTTTTTCATATTTTTCTTGCTTTTTACTTATATTTTTCTTTTTTTGTTTATATTTTTCTTTGAACCATTAGTTTTTTATATTTTGACTTTTTTTATAAAATTAAGTTTTATTTTTAAATACTAATTTGTTAAATTATCAATTATATAATTGGAAAATGAACTACTTAATAAACATGTAAAATTAATAACCATGATTGAAAAAAATATAAATTAGACATCGTAATTTATTAAACCAAATTAATTATTTAAAACAATTATAAATGCATGAAATCTAAAAAAACCATAAAACTGAAAACATATATGGTATTAAATATGTTTTAAAACTCATTTCTAATTTAATATATATGATTTACTTTTTTGGGAAATAAATTTCTATTTAAAATTACTATATCACATTTGATTAAATGTCATATCATAATTTGTTTTAGCCATATTATTTTTTAATGATATGTAAATATTTTTTTCTAAACTCACTTTTAGTTTAATATATATGATTTATCTTTTTTTAGAAATAATTTTTATGTTTAAAATTATTAGGTTATATTTGATTAATTTATTTTTAAAAAATAAATTTATATTTAAAATTTTCATGTCACATTTGACTAATCGGCATGTCATAATTATTTTTAATCATGTCATCTTTTTTAATGACATATCATAATTTTTTTTATAAATTCAATTTTGTTTTAATATTAAGAGGATTTTTTAAAAATAAATTTATATTTAAAATTGCTATGTTACATTTGAGTAAACGGTATGTTATAATTTTTTTTAGTCATGTCATATTTTTTTTAATGACATATCATCATTTTTATATAAATTTATTTATTTTTTAATATTAAGACGATTATAGACAATATATATTTATTGATAACAACATGGAACAAAAGGGTTTGATTGTTTTTTCTCATAATAAAACGACGAGTATGAGTGACTCTCCACCTAATTGGCCCCCACTTAGGTATTTTAACACTCCGTTTTGCTAAGTGACAACCTAGTGACGTCATATCACGTCAACTATTCCTTCCAAAAAGCTTTACCAAGAAAGATTTATTACAAACTTACCAATCAAAAACTACTTTTACTAAATTAACACATATTTTTAAAAATTTCTAGACAAAATTATCTATTTCAGAAAAATAGAAATAATAATTTGTTTTTCCACGAAAATTATAATATAACATGAGACATCTAATGAGTTAATATAAATTTTTAATTTAAAATTCAAAATTATACTTTTAAATTTATAATATAATATAATTTTTAACTATAAAAATTATATTTTCGTTAAATTTTGCATCTAAAATTTGATTAAATCTAATTTTTTAATTGTCAATATGTCAATGCGTGAATAAATTTTTAGTCATACGTATTTAAAACTCGTAAATTATATTTTTAACTGCGAAAATAAAACTTTTTAACATTACCAAAATTTGGAAATATTAAATTTTCGATATATAACAATTAACTTGTTTGTAAACAACTAATCTATAGAAATTCTAGATGGATTCATTTAGTATAAATATTTAAAACTAGCTATATTTGTAAACCACTAGAGTTTATTTAATATAAATAATTATCTATATCTAGATAAACTAATGTATTTAAAACTAATGGACATGTGGTAGTAGTAAAAATTATTTTAATGATAACATCAAAAATAAAATAAAATTAATAATGATACGTTAAACCAAACCTAACATAATTTTAAACATATCGATCGATTTATTCATTCAGTATCAAAACTAACATAACATAGTTATTGTAATGTTAGCATAAAAAGTAAAATAAATAATTAATACTTAATATGTCGAACTAAATCTAACATAATTTATAATCATGTCAATTGATTTACTTATTCGATATTAAACTAAATCTAACATAATTTTATTAATGTCAATTTTTTTATTAATTGTCAAATTAAATATAATGTAATTATGTCAATCAGTTTACTCATTTGATTATATCAATTCAATTATTAATCTTAATATAATTTCATTTATTTATTAAAAATTTAATGTGATATATCAAACTCAATTTAAAGTAATTTCTATTATGTCAATTAGTTTACTAATTTAGTTTTCATATTAACAAATTAACTACTATATCATAATTTTTTGTTTTCCCTTGTCATCTTTTCTACTAACATATAAATTTTGTTTCTAAACTTACTTCTCGTTTTTATGTTAATAGGATTATAAGAAAAAACAATGATACTCTTTCTTTACTCGACCTAAAAACCATAGATATGCTCAAGTACGATTCGAGTAATGGTTCGAGAATAAGGGTTATTGATAATGATTGTTCCAGCCATAGCTCAACTCGAGTTTTTTAGTTCTGTTAATTTTTTCATATAAGAAGAAGAAGAGAAAGAAAAAAAGTGGGGGAGGGAATCCACCATTGAAATTGGAAGAGAAGAGGTCAAAAACAAAAAAGGACCCTTCTTTTTCGCTGGCTTACTCGTGCTCTTGTCGGCTTACTTCGCCGGAATCTGAAGAATCCTTTTGCCGGAGACTACCCTTCTCTTTCTATTCTTCTTACCTATTCTTCTTCTCCTTCTTTGTGTTTCCCTTTTGCTTTTACTTGTGAGGAAACGGTTTTGAAGTTCAGCTTTGGGTGACGCGGTCTAGAGAAAAAGAGAGAGAGAGAAATTGAAGTTGAGAGATGTATGTAGTGCCTCCGCCTCAGCGATCCGATTCTGGATCGAACGGTGATTTGAGGGTTTACCAAGCTTGGAAAGGCAGCAATGTGAGTTTTTGTGTGAATATTTTTAGTTGGATTTTTTTTTCTCGCATTTCTGTTCTTGAGCTAGTCTCGCTTGATTAGTGGAACTCAGATGATTAGCTTTGTGCCAATTTCAACCTAGTTACTTAGTGTGAAACTGTAAGTCTTTGGAGAATCTATAAGAGGTTTCACTTGGATGCATAGGCTTTAGAAGCTTTTGTGTTGATTACCCTTTGATCGGTTTAAGCTAAATAAGGAGTTTAACTTTATCTAAATATGATTACCACTTTCTAGTATCAGCTCGATATTGTATTGAGTTACTTTGGATAAACAGGTTTAGAAGATTATATAATTGATGCCTGTGTTCTGGGATTTTCTTGAATAGCCTTCTCTTTGTTCTTGATTTTGCTTCACAACATCGGCTATTGGCTTTGAATACGTTCTTAAATGTTTTCACCCACCAATTGAACATCTAATCATTTTCGATATTGGAGTAATATCAAAAGCTTGTTATTCTAAGCTTCTACTCTAGTCACTGATGATATGTTTTTTCAAGATGATTCTATTTTTGTTGGGAAATAAGTGACGGGGACATGTTTTCTCTACTGGATTTTTAAGTTTCTTCTTCCAATTTTCATAAACTATATATTTTCCCATTCTTTTGCAGATATTCTTTCTTCAGGGAAGATATGTATTCGGGCCTGATGTAAGATCACTAGCACTGACAATATGCCTCATTGCTGTCCCCGTTACAATTTTCTGTATTTTTGTCGCGAGGAAGCTAGTGGATGGTTTCTCCGATAGTTGGGGAATATCAGTAGTAGCTGTTGCAGTCGTGTTCACCATCTATGTAAGTATATTTATAGTTCTTTTTCCTCTCTGTATTGCAGATGTACTAATGACTGTCATGTCCATAGTGAAAATGCATAGTGTCATTTCCTTTTGTTTCCACCTTCTCTTGATTCCCGCAATTTCTTTGCTCAGGATTTAATTCTTCTGCTGCTTACATCTGGAAGAGATCCAGGAATTATCCCGAGAAATGCTCATCCTCCAGAGCCTGAAAGCCTTGATGGAAACATGGATGCAGGGGCTGGCCAGACTCCGCAGCTGAGACTGCCTCGCATTAAGGAAGTAGAGATTGATGGAATTACTTTTAAGATCAAGTACTGTGACACTTGCATGCTCTATAGGCCGCCGCGCTGCTCGCATTGCTCAATTTGCAATAACTGCGTAGAAAGGTTTGACCATCACTGCCCATGGGTTGGCCAATGTATTGGGCTTGTAAGTTAGAATCCAACTGAAACCGTCTTTAAACTATTTACATAAACGATGGTTCCCTAAACTTCATCTCATATTCTGTTGGTTGTTGCAGAGGAACTATCGATTTTTCTTCATGTTTGTCTTCTCCACGACCCTTCTCTGTATATATGTGTTTGCCTTCTGCTGGGTCTATATAAGGAAGATCACTGAATCAGAGCATACAACCATTTGGAAGGCAATGCTTAAAAGTCCTGCCTCCATTGTTCTGATAATCTACACATTCATATCGATGTGGTTTGTTGGTGGCTTAACAGCTTTCCATCTATATCTCATCAGCACAAACCAGGTATGTTACTACCCATCTAATCCCCATCCTATTTTTAGACGGAATAGCTGTAAGCTTTGAATTGTTTGTCCTTGCAGACTACATATGAGAATTTTCGATACAGATATGATCGGCGAAGCAACCCACATAACAAGGGAGTGGTTAATAACTTCAAAGAAACATTTTGTTCGTCAATCCCTCCTTCAAAGAACGACTTTAGAGCTATGGTCCAGCGTGAACCTCCATTGCCTCCTAGATCTGTAGCAGGCGGCTTTATGAGCCCGAACATGGGTAAAGCCAATGATGACATTGAAATGGGAAGGAAGGCTGTTTGGGCAGACATGGGTCCAGCAATGTCAGAACATGGCGATGGTAAACACGGTAACAACGAGCGGTTACATGTTAAGGACGGTGAGTTAGGTGAGCTATCTCCAGACATTAGGACAACGGTTGATGAACAGAGTGATAGACCAGGTATTCACCCAAGACGCTCAAGCTGGGGAAGGAAAAGCGGAAGCTGGGATATGTCCCCAGAAGTTATGGCCTTAGCAGCTAGAGTAGGTGAACAAAACCAGAACGGCGGAGGAAGTAGCAGTGGAAGCGGTTTAGTGAACGAAAACCGGCCTACATTGTCGGATACACGGTTTTAGAATGGAAGAAAGAACAGAGCCAAAGTCTCCCCGGAATGGTGAATACACGTTTATAGAAAACTTAAGGGGATTGGTGTTTTCTCAAATGCTTCTTTTTTTTAGATTTTCAGCTTAAAATCAGTGATATTATGCAAGCTAGTGGTTTGTGGAGGAAAGAATCTGACTACTGTTCTTAATGTGGAAAGTGTTGGTGTTGGTTTGGTTGGCGGTGTTGTGGTGAATTCGTGTTGTGTGTATGAGTGAGCTTCCTTTTCAGACAGTTTTCCTTTTTTTAAAGTGTTGTGTTCATACATTTAATCAGAGATCTGTCTTTTACGGTAAAAGAAACAGAAATCAGTAAATTACAAAGAAAACTCTATCTGTTATCATCATCTTAGATGCTGAAACTGAATAATCATGACATGTGGACCAGAAGATAGATTATGGCTCTGCACTTCTGCAGTTATTGCATAAAGCATCTGCGTTTTAATGGGAATTTTGCTCACAGTTGAAAATAATAATATAATAATGTTATATTGGATGACTATCTGAAAGAGTAAATCCTCACAAAAATAATATTTTTTCAGAACTCGCAATGCTTTTTCCCCCTAAATTAATTTAATACTGGAATTATACTTACGTATGAATATTTGCAAATTATATAATATTATTTATTACTAAATATAAATTAAATATTTATATAATTTTAATTTTAATTTAAAATTATTTTTATTATTAATTTAAAAAAAAGATAATTGTTTTTAGGAATTTAATAATATTTGTTGTTAATTTAATAAGATATATTGATTATCTAACCAAAGTAATAATAATGACATATATTATAATTATTCAAGTAATTTAAGTTCATTTATATATTTATTTGAAATTCATTATAATGATAACACATCAAAATGACATTTTTGTTAATAACACGATATAAAATGTTATTTTTTAAAATGTTTTTCGAATAATATATTAAAAATGTTAAGGAAAAGTGTGTTAGTGTTTCTTGAGTCAAACATATTCAAAGATGTCTAAAAATAACAATCAAAGCCTTGAATTATAAAAGTTAATTAATTAATTTCATTAAATCTAAAGAAAGGATCTTAAAGAGAGTTCATTTTCATTAGTGTTCATATATATATATATATATATGGAAGAACAAGTGGGACATTGGTACTCTATTTTCTTTTATATGAGGATATTGGATTCTACTCTATTTTCTTTTATATGAGGATATTGGATTCTATAAAAATATTGGATGAAAGTATTAGGATATCGAACTTTCGAAAATGCTAAATTATTGAACCGATTCGTTGTAACTCATTTGACAATATATATATATATATATATGAACCATAATACAAAAATGTCATAATTATCATTTAGTAGTCTCTCTATACTTCTTTATTAGTAACCTTGCTTCTCATAGGACTATTATGCGAGAGAATTCAAAAACTCCTGAAATTGCCCTTTTCATCTTTATGGCCTCTAAATTCATTTGAGGCATAAGTCTTTTCATCTTTAATATTATATATTTTAAAAAATTACTCAAATAAAATATAAACTAAATGTTTGGAATAATTTAATATTTATAGTATTTACAATTGTTTATCTATTTAATAATATTTTATTTAGCTAAAATTTTTAATAATATTATCTTTCTAAAATATCAACAATTTAAATTTCTTTGTATAATCTGATTTTATTTCATTTATATAATTAATATTTAAAATTTTAAAATATTTAAATAAAAAATCAGTTATATACATATCTAATTTATATTTATTAAATAAATATTTAATTATAATATATAAATATTTTCTGCGTATAATGTGCGAATATTTTATGTGTGTAATGTGTGACTCTAAATAAAGTTTTAGTTAGAAGATAATTGAAATAATAAACCGAATAGGATATATCGGTACAAATAGCAAAGTTACTGATAGCCTCATATCAGATAATGATCATCTCGAAATGTCTAAACATACCAAAAAAATCAAGTTCTACTAGTGTTTTAATATAGAAACTAGAGTTAGATCCGAGTATTCGTAAACAAATACATTTACATTATAATTTTTTAATATTTTAGTATAAACAAATAATAAGCAAATATTTTAAATTTTATATGTTACTTATCTAATAATACATAATTTAATTTATTTTGTTATCATGTATTAAAATATTTATATATATAATATATAATTAAGTATAGATATTATTATATTACTAAATTCAAAAAATATTTTTATAATTTAAATAAATTACATATGGTATTGATTTCATAATATATATATATATATATTGATTTTTTAATTAAATTAATATCAATAAGATATATTATAATTATTTTAGTTAGTTACATTTATTTATTTTAAATTTATTTTAGTTATAACACGTTAATATTTGTATTAATAATACGTTACAGTAAAATTATTTTTGTTTAAATATTTTTAAATAATATATTAAAAATACTTAATCGCATAATTCATAAATGGATTTCATTTTACACAGGTCATGTTCGTTTGGCCGCCGCAGGAACCTGCGGCTGCGGCTGCGGCAGATTTTTGTTCGTTTAACTGTCGCAGGTACCTGCGGCAGACGCAGCGGTCAGAGGTCTTGTGTCGCAATTTTTTCGACCGTTGATTAAAACAACGGTACGACTAAAAATCTGCGATCAATCACAACCGCAACCGCCGGCGGTAGACAAACGAACAACATCTACCGCAGCCGCATCCGTAAGATTGACCACAGCTGCAGCCGCAACCGCCTGCAGCGACCAAACGAACATCACAACAATCTTACATAGGTTATTGATCATGTAGGAGTAGAAAGCTACCACACATATGGGCTTAGTGATACAAAAAATTTGGTTCTTTTGTGTCCCAAATTTAATTTGTATGAAATAGAGAATTATCTTTTCAAATTAAAATATCTAAAAACTGATATTTTTTTTGTGGCTTTTTACCCATCATTGTTAATCTAACTTTTTGTTCTTTATTATTACCAGTTCAATTTCAGTTCCTTCAATTTTTCTCTTTAATTAATACCCTTCTTTATTAAATTCCAAAACATTATAAAAAAAATTAAAAATCATTTCAAAGAATATAACCTATAAATAAACTGCAGAACTTTTAAATATTATTTTATATACAATTAACAAAAATAATAGTGCTTTAAGTTTTTATTTCAAATTTAGTATCATTAGTTTATTTTTCTGACAATATCACAAAATTTAATATTAAAATATTTTAAAATATATTTTTAATAAGAAAAAAATAAATTATAAATTAAAAAATAAATCTAAATATAATATTTTAATTTTATTTGCAACTAATTTAAAAAAATTATTTTTACATAAAAAATTATTTGGAATTTGAATTTTAATACGCTAAATTTGCACAAAAAAAATTAAAAAAATTATTTTAAAATATTATTCTATTTTTATTTATTTTTATATTAAAAGCAAAAATATTGTAAATGAAAATTATCACGCTGAGTCGACTCTGTAGATATACGTGGCGGATATCTAGGGACTAGAGAGGGGGAGAACGAGCTTCGTCGTCGTCAATGGAGATCTTTGCGTTTGCTTCTCTAACTTCCTCTGGATTCGTTCCTCATCTTATTCCCTTGTTCTGTCCTCAAGTTCTGACTACTTCTTGCAAGCCGTTGTTGTCTTCTTCCTCTGTTAGACTTATTTCTTCTCACAGTCGTCCAGCTACGTCTCGCTGTCTCGCCGAACATTCTGCGTTTACCGGTTATTTTTCAAGCCCTAAATTGGAATTATGTTTTTATTTCTTACGTAACAAGTGTTCGACGATATGTCTGATGCTAAACTAGCACAAACTTTGTGTTTTTACTGCTGTTTGTTCTGATTTTCTCTCAGATTGGTCCTATGAGTAATTACTTCTCGAGAAAACAAAGAAATTAGTTTAAGTCTTTGTATCTGATTGATCCGTTTCTCACACGGGTTATCTTCTCGGTTCTTGTTTGTTGTATAGGGGTCAGTGTTGTTAGTTCGAATCCCATTGATGCTGTTAAGGTAAGAGTTTCACAGAGCCAACTTACAGATGTAACCAGCTTTGCTTCCTCTTAGTTTAACCGTTTCTGCCTGAAACTCAGAGGAAAGCTATGGACATAGCCCCTGAACTGAAAGGAGCTTCGATATTTCTGGTTGGTAAGCCCGGCTTGGCTACACGCTCCAGTTTTTTAAATTTAAAACTGTTTCATGTGAATGGACACTGATGTGTGAGCTTTAACACTCTGGAAACAGGGATTAATAACTCCGTTAAAACGAACTCGGGGAAGCTTTTGGCTGAGGCATTACGATATTACTACTTTGACAGGTAAGCACTCATAAGTTCATCAGAATCTCAGTCTACTTCTATAGATTTTTGGAACCTCCATAGTTATGAGAATGCCAGGAATTTGTGATGTTCTTACTATTACTTATCTGTATTTTTCTCTGTTTAAATCCAAATTACAATACGGATGACGTACTTGTGGAATCCAGTTTCTTAGCTTATTCGATCATTAGTGTTAAGCTCTTTCTTTTGGTCCTTTGCCTCCATAACAATGTGTTGCCACCTTAATCTTCTTCTCCTGTTGATAAGTTAACACTTCAATGAATATTTTTAACTCCATTCACACTATCCCTAACTCTAGTCTTCTTCTATTGTGTAGTGATAATTTGATCGCAGAGGCGGCTGGTGGAAATGTGTCCTCTCAAGCTTTAAAGGAAGCTGATGAGAAGGCTTTTCAGGAATCAGAGGTAATCTCAGATCGTTACATTTCCATTTTATCGTGTAAATGCATCCAAAGAGGGTTTCTCTCATTTACAAAATACAAAATCAATCTAAATGCCATGTAATGGTTTTTGAAGAGTCATCCTTCATGATTCTGCAGACGGAAGTGCTGAAGCAGCTATCATCTATGGGTCGACTTGTAGTTTGTGCGGGAGATGGTGCAGTCCAGAGCTTGACCAATCTGTATGTTCTATATAAGCTGCATTAGTTTTGCTCAAGCAGTTTTTGCTTCTAGAAGATATACAAATGTGTTCTCATTTGATTGTCTATATTTGAATAGGGCACTTCTAAGACACGGAATCTCGATATGGATCGATGTTCCTCTGTATATTGCGGCTAAAGCAGATTCATCAAACTCAGAACCTTCCCCGGAGGTTTTTCTTCTTAATTTCCAATGAACTGTGTAAAGTTTCTGTCACGTTATTACATAACGAAACTGACTTTCATGATGGATGATGAACACAGTTGTTTGATGCACTTAAAGCGAGTTACGAAAAATCAAGAAATGGTTACACTACTGCAGATGCATCCATTTCCCTTCAAAGTAAGGATTTATCATAAGTCAATTAATATTCTTGACAATCTTTTATGAATGATCTCTGCTTTCTTCTTGGAAACAGAAATAGCTACAAAGTTGGAATGTGAAGATTTAGAAGCAGTAACCATTGAAGACATTGTTTTGGAGGTTAGTTCTCTTTATTTTTGTCATAGTGTGGAACTTTTCTCAGAACAATGTTCTTTAGGTCTTGAAAGAAATCGAGAAGTTGACCAGAGTGAAGAAGATGATGGAAGAAGCTTCTCGACCTTTCTAGGTTTCTCTCTCTCAAACCTGTCAAATATTTTTATCATTGACATAAATGGAGCAATTGTGTTTTATCGTTTATTTCATATAAGTGAAGAAAACTACAGTGACATGTGTTTTTCTTAAATAGGCTCAGCTTTTAGGTGGAGGAGAATCGTTTGTCGTCTCGTCTCTCACGTGAGATCACGTGATGGGCTTATTCTATTGATCCACTAGTATGTGGGCCTAACTATATGGCCCACTAAGGGATAAGACTGTCAAACGGAGAAAGTGCACCGAAAACAAATTCTCAACAGTTTTCTGTCTTTTAATTTTATAGTTTTGATTACTTCCTCAAATTCCTTTTTGGATTCATATGTAAATTTAATTACCGTAAAAAAAACAATTAAAAACTGGAAATGCGTGTATTCCTGCGAAATTTGAGTTGTTTTTTGTTTGTAAACAATCAAAATTCGTAGATATTAACGGGAAAAAAGAATGTTTAATCTGAGAAAATTCAAGAATTCGTATTTTGAACTGTAAAAAAATTGTTATTAATTAGAAGAAAAAGAAAACAAGAGCGATGGTAATGGCGATGAGTTATTGGGATTTGTTTATAAACAGACGAAAGATAAGGAGAAGAAGAGGTACCTCTGTTTCTTTCTCTCACCGTTTAGATTCTTTCTTACCCTTTTGGATTCGTCTCTCTTTCTCTCTCTCTCTCTTCTTCTTCTTCTTCTTCGTTCGATTTCAGTCCCTGATTATCGATCCAGAGGGTTTATGTGAATGATAATCCATTGCTTCATCAGTGCGCCTTTTAATGGGGTTATTATCTTATACTTTTTTCGGGGTTTCATTTTCGAGCTCTTTCTACGTTTTTTCCTGTATTTTGATTAATTTGAGTTTCGTGGTTGCATCGGTGTTGTGAGTTTATGTTGTTGTTGATGATGCTGATGTTTGATGAGCTGCTTTCATTTCTGGTGATTTTGAGGATTTGTATACTATGAGAAACTTATTTTTTAGTATTTTTTGATCGGAGTGATTTGATCACAAGTTTTACCGTGCGATTTCTGGTTCATTTTGTTGCGTTCATGATCTGCTCGAAACTTTTGTGAACTGGTGGTGGTTGTGGTCGTGGATCATTTTATGTTTGATTATAGATTTTATTGCTGTGGTCGATCTTTTGTAATTTGCTCCAGACTTATTCAAATGTGTTCTAGTGATGTTTACTTGAAACTTTTACACTGAGAATTTGTGAGGATAGTTTTTGGTTTATGAAGTTACTGCTTATGAATCATGATTTTGCTTTATATTTTTTCAGAATGGCTGGTATTGATTGATATCTTCTTCTTGCTTAAAAATTGAAATAATTTGATTTTATGGCCTACGTTGCCGGATCGTTATTTGTTTGATGGTTTCTTCTCCTTTTAAATAGAATGTGTCATAACAATTTATCGTTCTTGATAGCCTGAAACGTCTGTACTTTGTGTTTTATTGATAATGCTTAGGCTTAAACATTTGTCTGCGCATTTTTGGCCTACGTTCTGATGATTCAGTTTCTCGGTCTTTTTCCTTTCAGGAAAGTGTAACTGGAATGAACTCTGTATCCGTCACCCTCGAATTCCATGCAACTTCAGAATGTTCTGACGTAAGCCACTATGGAATAAGTGTTAAATGTTTGGTTTCTTGTAGGCGGGTTAGTACTTAGTAGGCAAGCAATGCACAAGTTGTGGATGCCTGTGACTGATACATAGTTTTGTTCTGCTAGAGATAGTCAGTATTATTATTGCAAGGATTTGGTAGTTCATAGGGAGTTTCCAGATAAGTAGGATTTGGAAACTTACATTTCAGAAGTTCCAAGAAGGTACCTCAAGTGAACAGAACCTTTTACTGATAAAGTGCGTTGGGCATTGGTTATGGGTCTGCCACAGACTGCTTCGAGTGAACAATCCCATGAAGCTTTTTCTGCTCCCAGTTGCAGCCTTTCACAAAGTCTGCCTGTATATGCCACTTCCCATGATTCATATGGCCTGAACAAAGGCATCGAGGGAGGCATCCGCTCTTCCATTGACGAATTTGATAAAAAAACATCATTAGAGCCTCTGGAGTTCACAAATGATTTGTGTAGATCCCATGGCACTCATGTTGTTACCTCACCAAGTGTTCATGGATCAACTAGCTATGCTACAGATAAGGTTAGTTCGAGTCTAATTGGAGCTAGAAGGATAGTTGGTTTTGCAGCAAACGAAACTAGCTCACTGGACAGCAAAAAAACGAATGTCGCTGTTGATCACTCTCTTTCATCCAGTGGTGGAGCTACAGGAGTAGATATTGGTCGAGCGTTAGACAGGAAACGAGTACTCTCCCCTTTAAATACTCTCTTCCCTGTAAAATTCAGAGGGGACCTGCTTGATATCAGCTGTAGTAACCACCAACAAATTACTTATTCTGGTCTTTCTAATGGATTCTGCAATTCTGTCGCACAAGATCACAAAATGGCTAATATCCCTACTAGGTTACATCTCTCTACCATTCCTACGACCGCAGCCACACCTGCTTTCTGGGAATGGAAGAATGCCTCAAATGGTGGTAGACTTTCATCCATGGTCTTCACTGATGGTCCATTGCTCGACTCTGTAGACCTTCGCCGACCCACAAATGGTGAGGTTTCCTTGTATTCACCAGTATATGAAACATCTGGCAGACCCAATAAGCTCTTACCTTGTGATAAGGATATATCTGTCTCTCCACCCCTCTCTCTATCGCCACTTGGTCCGAAATTTTCTGAGAGAATAAAAGCTGTAAGAGGTGACAAAAATGGGAAGACATTGGAAGATGTAAAGAATATCAGTGAAGAAGCAGCTTTAAGGATTGACCGTAGATTGTTTGATGATGGATATGCTATTAGGAGAGCATTTTCAATGGAGAGAGGTATCGAATCAACTCCTGTATCTCCATGTAAAAGGTTCAGTAGAAGCTTGAGTGGGCGCCCCATTCAGAGGTCATTGGTTGGTTCTTTTGAGGAGTCACTCTTGACAGGAAGATTGTCATGCGGGCCAACAAATCAGGTTTTCATTTTCAACTCTGATCACTTTATAGGTCCTAAGAAAGTACATTTTTAGCTGATGTAGGTCCCTGTTAATGAGCTTTTGAAATGGAGGATTGGTAAATCTGGCTATAGCAGAAAACTTTCTAATTTGTATATAACTATATATGCAACAACTAAAAGAAAAAGTCAGCTATATCATTGTGCTTACGCAAAATCAGGAGCCGGACCAAGCTACTTGCATAAAAAAAAAGTTTTGTTTGTTTTGTTTTGTTTTGTTTCGTTTTGTTTTGTTTTGTTTTGTTTCGTTTTGTTTTGTTTTGTTTTGTTAGTTTAGACTCTTGACTTCTGTCTAATTTTCTCGTGCAGAAGATTGATGGTTTTCTTGCCGTTCTTAGTATAGCTGGGGGCAACATCTCTCCAAAATCACAGAAACTTCCATTCTCAGTAACCAGTGTCGGTGATGATTGCTTCTTACTATACTATGCCTCCATAGATCTCACTGGAGGATCGAAATCGAACAAATTCTGGAGTCAGAAAATGAAAACAAGTCCAATAAACTCTGATGCTCAGAGTTCCAAGAAGCAACTGCGGATCCCAATGAAGGGTCGGATTCAACTGGTATTTCCTTTCTCTTTATTCTTTGTTCTATTTATTCTGAAGTATCCACAGCAGTTACTGAGTTAGTGTTTTTATTTGAAGAAGACAATTTAATTTAGTTCTAGCAAATTATGAACAAGACTTCTGTTGAACTTTGGATCGTTACCTAAACAATTGTAATTGTAAATCCCCGACATATATCAGTTCTAAATGTGTCGAATTGGATAACACTATCGTCAATGTAATAATCTAATTTTTTTTTAAATTGTTTCCTCAATGTTGCTAAAATAGAGTTTCGAAAAGCTCTGAATGTTCACTCATATGATATATATGAACTGTTCTTATGCAGGTTCTTAGTAACCCTGAGAAAACACCTCTCCACACCTTCCTCTGTAACTATGACTTAACTGATATGCCAGCCGGCACAAAGGTAATATAGAACATGAAAGATTACGACTTTTTACTTTTAAAGCAATCTCTCTTTTTTCAGATTAAGCTCTGTGTCGAAGAAAGAAAAGTCATTAGGGAATTTTGATATAATAAGCGTTGTTCGTTTGTCTGCGGCAGCGTCTGCAGCAGCTGCAGCGTCTGCTGCAGCGTCTGCGGCAGCGTCTGCGGCAGCGTCTGCGGCAGCGACCTGCGGTCAGACGCTACGGTTATACGCTGTAGTATTGTTGGTCGTTTGATCACCGCAGGTTGTCGACGCATGTTCTATCGCAATTTTTTGATCGCAAACGTTATAATTTCACAGGGGTTAAAAAATTTTACCGGAGCGTTTGACCGCATGAAGTTGTGGCGGTCAAACGAACAATGTTTGGCCGCATGACATAGCCGCAGGCTATGAAACGAACAACCCTAATGTATTTAACCATAGCCAAAAGAGTAATAATGGTGTAGCTTTTAGGAAAACATAAGACTTCAAGCAAAACATAATGAAGTTTGCTGTTTACATATTCACTTATTGCTTTGCCTTTTAAGCTCATCGTTGCATCGGAAATCAAAGTTTAAACATTCTTTCTGTTGTGTATTATGCAGACGTTCTTGCGCCAGAAGGTAACTTTGGGATCATCTAATCCTCCAACCAATGAAGCAACGCATAGAAAATCGAAAAACACGGAAAAAGAAAACTTTATTAAACATGGAAGCAAAGAAGTCTGCGAAGGATCTGGTTTAGTGGAAGAAGATGAGAAACTTGATGAGTTACATGAAAGTGAAAAAAGCTGTTCGAAGTCGTCAAAAGAATGTAGCGGTGGTTCAGGTGCTCTAAGGTACGCTCTTCATTTGAGATTTCTTTGTCCATTACCAAAGAAAGCTTCAAAGAAATCAGATGAAACCGAAACAATGGAGCAAAAAAAAAACTTGGATTCAGATGGGAAGAGGAGATTTTATCTGTACAACGACTTGAGAGTTGTGTTTCCTCAACGCCACACAGATTCTGATGAAGGAAAGGTACATTCCGTATGAGATTTGTGTTTTTTTTTGTTAGGTTTATATATATAAATCAGTTTTGTTTTTGTGTTGCAGTTGAATGTTGAGTACCATTACCCAGAAAACCCAAGATACTTCGACATCACGGACTAAGATTTTCTTGTTTTGGTTTCCATAAAGTTCAAGAAAATCAATGAACTTTTTCTGTACATAAAAGTTTAGTCACAATGGCTCTGACCCACTTCATAAAAATGTACAATTCTCAAAAAATACTATTTTAAAAGTCTTTACTCTAAAATACCATCAAAATATTATAAATTTAATATTTAAAATAACAAAAAAATAGTTAAATTTTAAATTAGAATATAAAAATAGAAAATATTTTTATGTAATAATTTATCTTTTTTTTTAGATTTAAAAGAGCAAATGACAAAATAACATTGTTTTCGTGTAAATTTGCATCTTTATTTTTCACAATTCTTTTTTTAAGACAGTTTGCTTTGGTAGAATTAGATTTTTAAAATAAAACATTATTTGTTATCTACAAACAAAACACATTCAACCAATAACCAAACAATTTGCAAAATAAATAAAAATTTACTTCATTTTCTGTTAAAAAACTGAAACCAGTATTTAAAATGACATAAAATGGGTTAAAACATCAATTATTTTAAAAGGAAGACAATTTCAAAAGTATCATTTTGGGATTCAATTCTTTAAAATTACGATCAAATGATGGATATTCTAACAAATATTATTAAATAAAATAAAATTTGATGAAGTTAAATATAATACTTTTTTTAAAATAGTAATACCTTAAAATACCATCATTTAAATTTATATTCCAAATTTAGTATATCAAAAATAGAATTTCAAATATATCATAAATTATTATGTGAAAATAATTATTTATCTTAAATAAACTATATATAAAATTAAAATATAATGTTTGGATTCTTTTTTTCCAATTTAGGATTTATATGTTTTATTAGAAATAAGTTTTTAATTATATTAATATTAAATTTGTGTTATTTTAGAAATTTAAATGATTAGTGTTATATTTGAAACTAAAAGTTGAAATAGTTTTATTTTATTCAATTGTCATTTTTTAAAACATATTTTAGTGCAATTTATTGAGGTTTTTTACCTCTACACAAAAAAGAGTTGTCAATTTGTCATTTCCCATGGAATTGAGTTTGTGCATTATAAATCCAATAGTTGCAAAAATTATTAACGAAACACAATCAATCACATAATTCACCATTCTATCCCTTTGATTATTTTACTAATTATTGTTCCAATAATCTCTTCATCTGGTTTAATCGTTTATAATTACAACCACGTCACCTATCCAAACAAGCTATGACGGATTTGTTCTTCCTTTGATGTCGCAAGCTAGATGTTGTAACATTGACAAAAACACAGCATGAGATCAGCACAAGCAGATTCTTAGCCAACAGTACCGGAAGACTCACATGTGATCAAAGACATGATTCTGTAGAGACATTTTCTTTATAAAGCAAAGGTAAAAGTTTTTTTATAGAGTAATACCCTAAAATAACATCATATCTTCCAAATTTAACATTTTAAAAATAAAATTCTAAAAATAGCATAAATTATTATGTGAAAATAATTATTTACCTTAAATAAGTTATATATAAAATTAAAACATAATGTTTGGATTTACTTTTTCCAATTTAAAGTTTAAATTTTTTTTATTAGAAAATTTTTTTAATTATTTTAGTATTAAATTTATGCTATTTTTGAAAATTTAAATGATTAATGCTATATTTGGATTAAAACTTGAAATAATGCTATTTTAGTCGATTGTCTTTTTTTATACTTCATTTTATAAATCAAACTGTATAATTCAACTGTTGGTTTCATAGGTAATTCGAATTGAAATTAAAGCATTAATATATATACACACGTGTGACTTAGATTATAATAAGTATGAAAATGTGTTTCATGGGTACCAATATGGAATTCAACTCTTGGTTATCATAAATTGCATTCTTGGTTTATTAAAAACAAGAAATGAACCGAAATTGTCACCATAATCACACTCGAAAAGAGCTTCAAATTTCAGAAAGAAAGACACTTCAAAGTTTCATGTGAAATCACATTCAACTAGATTTATAACAATGCTCTTTTTGAAAAAAGATATTTTTAAAATATATAATATTATTTATTAATAAATATAAATTAGATATTTATATAAATTAGAAATAAAAGTAATTGTTTTTTTACGAATATAGTAGTATTTTTTGTTAGTTTAATAAAATATATTGATTTTCTAATCAAATTAATAACAATGATATATATTATAATATAATAATAATTTAAACTCATTTATATAGTTACTTGAAACTTATTGTACTGATAACACGCCACTGTGACATTTTTGTTAATAACACATTAGAACAAATTTATTTATTTTTAAATGTTTATCAAATGATATATTAAATATTAGATAATCATTTGTCCATGAACAAATAAAAATCATAGATCTATAAAGAACCTTAAAACATATAAAGAAAATAGCATGTTTAAATAAATGTAAACAATCAAAGAGCGATTTTAAAGATCAAACGTTGGAATTTCAGAAGAGTAACCATGTGAAGCCTGATACAACATCCTTGCCAACAAGTTTCTGTAAGGATCACTTTCTCTTTTCATTTTCAAGTATGCTATCAATTGTTCAACCTCTGACTTGACTTGCAAGTAAAGTTCTCGTGCCTTTTCTTTGTCTTTCAGCTCTTTCCCTACAACCCCAACAAAACGTCATTGCAAAGTACAATTCAGATAAGTGATTTGAAGTAGACAGCAATATTTAGATCTAAACAAATATACCTGTTGTTTCTATTGGTTTTCCAAAGTAATAGTAGAACCGTCCAGGAATCTTAGGTACAAGGCCTGGTAAATAGCAATCTTGGTTTCCCAATTCACTATTGTCCCCTTCTCTAAAACATTATATGTCATTCAAGAATCAATACTTATATGATATTTCCTTGAAGATTACATATGAGAAGACAAACAATAAAACCTTAAATTTCCAGCTTCTTTTGTTGCCTTTTCCATTAAATCCTTCAGGATAGGAATGTTCCTTTGATCATTGCCATCAAGGACAATCTGAGCATCATCCAAATTCAAAGTTACTGTAAATCGATGTTAATGTATGTATATATAATATGCTTATGTAGAGTTTATCAGCATTGGAATAGAAAGAGACACTACTTGTTGTTGTGTAACATGGAGGAAGCAGTATAGAATAGGGCTTAGGAATGTATTAATTAAGATCAGAGATTTGAGTAGAAAAAGCTTACATCGAAAATGTCGTCTTCTCCAATAACACCAAAAGGAACAATTTTTGCTCCAAATTTAGATGCAACTCTCACAAACTCCGGTTGTTCTGGCCAGAACAGCTTGTATTCTTCACCCTGCAAAGTCTCTATGTACATATAAGCCTGAAAAATGGAAGTTTCAAGAACAACATAAACATTAAAAGCACCTTTCTATGTAAAGCTTCACGGACACCTCCAGGATACAAAAGCACATGAGACTTTGAACGCAATAGTTTGTAGATGTTGAAATTGGAAACAGGAACTCCACCCATTATCTTATATTTGTTAAACATCTGAGGGTCGACTAACTCGTCGTTGTTTGTAAATATCATCGGATGTGCTAAACCTCGCAAATGAATGTTCCTCTCTTTCAAAATTTGAATTATCATTGAAGCTAACTCAAAACCCATTAGCATGTGATAGCCAACGTACAAAACAGGTCCCTCTGAAGGTAATCCTTGGAGGCTCCTAACAACTTTACCATCTTTTAGAGTTGACAACATTACAGGGGAAGTAACATCTATTAGCAATCTGCACCACGGATATTATCATTCAGTATTCGCCATAAACTTTTACTTGATAGACTTTTTTTTAAGCTTGCAGAGATTTTTACCTATGGTCGTCTATTTGTTGTTTAAACTCAAATGGTGTTGGCATAATGTAATCTGAAATGTAATCATGAGACTTCCCACGGCGATAGAAACAAGTACATTTGATGATAGTAACCAGATCTACGCCGTCCTCCTAACATGAGATGTAAAAGAGATAGGTTTTGAATGAATGGATATTCACAGTTGACATGAGAAAATTGCAAGCACATAGTATCAATTTGATTCTAAGTATCATCTTTCTTATGTACTAGATGAAGAGAGATCACTTACCAAAAAAAGAAACTGTCCGTTGTCATTAAACTTACGAACTATACATTTTGGCAACGTGCGTGAGAATCTGTCAATGTCTTCTTCGTTCAGCAGCCATTGATCGCGTCCGCTGCAATAGAAAAAGCAGATATTCACACTACGTAAGCACTAAGGTAGAAATCTCTTTGCAAGGAAAAGAGATTCAACATTTCTGGAGACCAATGAAAGAAGGGAAATTTATTTGGACCTCATAAGTATTAGTGTTTCAGCTCTGACCGAGTACATATGAGAATTCGCAGATGCAATAGCAGACTTAAGCAATTCCAGCTTCCAAAGCAGTGTGTCCTTAGGGAGGACACTACTAAGAGTCTGCAAAATTCTTTTGAGTTGTTTGATCACTAAAACTGGAATTGCGCGAATGTATAGACAATAAACTGAAAAACGCATAGATCACGAGTTTGTAAGAAGGAATAGTTACATGAAGATTAGCTGAAACTGCAAAGAGATCTCTTAGGATCCCTCCACTCACTCCACCTATTTGCTGGACAGCAAATTCATTTGTCAAAGCGTCTAACACTACAGTCAATGGATGGCCTGCATAACAAAACCCCGGAACAAAGAAGACACTTAAAGGTTCATCAATTCTACAAGGAAGCAATGTTGTACAGCATTTTATAGACGTTATTGCTTTATAAAGTAAAATCAAGAAGATACTAACACTGAAGATACATTTTTTAAAGATCGAATTGAAACTCAATTAATGATTTATGATTCACTTGGAGACACTTCTTAAGCAAATATCAACTACATGAGAAGAGAACAAAAGTGTACCATGCTTTAAACCAAATATTTCTTCCAATAGTGTTGGAGTTCCATCTGGTAAAACATTCAGCATTCCTGATAGAGGTTGCAACATCAAGTCGTTGAGACGTGTGGCTGTATCAAACACTGTCTATGATGAGCAAAGATTGTGAAATTTATCAACAAAACAAGAATCTCACACAAACCGAACTTTGTACCTGGATTAGCCAAGATCAGAGAAAGATCGATGTTGGGATTCCTGGATGCAACATCTAATGCAAGACATGCTCCAATAGATTCTCCAACTAAAAATATAGGTCTGTTTGGGAAACGATTGTTCTCAGACTTCACTGTCCTCTCAATAAGCTTCACCAAATCTGAAAACGAACAGAACACAAACAAATGGCTTTAATCCATATTTATATATATATATATATATATATATATATATCGGTTAGAAAACAATTTTTCGTAGACGACATATACTACATAGAAAAGGGTCGGTTCTATCTATGTGCGGCAGGTGCATTTGCATTGGATCCAAATCCAAAATAAAATTTTTATGAATTTAAGGCTCATATTTCATATTTGTTTAATATATTTATACTGTATTTTTAAGATTTTTTTTATATTATCACATCGGATCTCGTCAATAATTGAGTCGGATATGCATAGAAAGGGTATAAAAAGGCACCTTTAGCAGGAGTTCGATCCCTGGCTGGAATGTGAAGGCACCATATATCAAAAATCCTAGAAATGAAGATCCTTTACATGTCAATTCTTTATAAACCGCATATAAATCAAGAAACAGAGAAACAATGGAAGGCTTGGTGTAAAAATGGAAGAGCTAATGTAATAGAAAGAATTTGAAATTACGCACTCCCCGAGTTTTTTATGATGGCGAATGAGTCCTAGTCCAGTACCATCGATCCCTGCAGGTTTTTTTTTTGTTTCTCAGTTCCATGGAGATGAAACAAAGTCTAAGTAGTCATATCTGTGAGATTAATTAGTCAGATTTATCTAGATTACCTACCATAATAAAAAAAAAAAAATCAAGTCTAAGTAAATCCTTAAAGACGATTACGATTCAACCAAAGACGAAAACGTCGGTAATCAGCAAGAAGAATCTATTCAGATATTACGATTCGTGAATTGAAATGGAGAAATTGAAAGGGCTAAAGAAGATTTAAAGTACGAACCAGGTAAGAAGAGGAGAAGAGGAGAGTTTGGAGCCTGAGTGTCGCAGTCTAACGGAGAGAACCAACGAGGCGGACCTTCATCTCCGACGAAATCTCTAGCTTCTTCAAAAAAATCCGACAATCTCTTCCGCAAATCAGGACGCACCGACTCCACATTCGAATACGGATTCTCAACCACAATTTCTCCATCTCTTTCTTCATCCTTGTTCTTCCATATTCGTCGAATACCACCATGAAGAGGAGGACTAGTCGTGGATGTAACGGATTTGATCGTCGTGGAGGTCCGTCGTCGTCGTAGGATTGAATTGGAAGAGCAGAAATCAGTGTCTCTCGTTGAAGAGAGATTGAAGATGGAGCGAAGTGCTGTAACAGCCATTGAAGAAGGAGAGAAAAAGTGTTGATATCGCTGCAAGAGAGTTTGTTTTCTGAAATTTGTTTTACAGTCAGAAGAATAACGACAAACTCATCCAAACAAAGAGCCAAGAAAGTGCGCGGAACTGAAAGCTTTTTTTAATATTCCTTTTCAGAAATAAAAAGAATATCTTTTGAGAAATAATATTACACAATTATTAGACATGTGTTATTTTACTATCTCTAATATATTAACTAAAAATTATTTTAACAAATAAAATCACTCTTTGTCTGATATATAAATATACAACACTGACATATCATATCATCAAACCATTTTAAAACAAATATTATATAAAACATAATTTATTACAATATTTACAAAAATGACATTAGATAAATACTTAACAATATATTATATGTAATTTTTAATAGTTTAATATAAAAATAAATACAATATAAAAATAATATTAAGAATTTTAAAAGAAATTAGTGAAACAAAATATAAAACAAAAGTTTGGTTTAATTAAATATTTCTCATATTTATAATTTTTTACTTATTTAATAAAATTGTTTATATAGAGACAATTTAAATTTATTTGTATAATGCGTTTTATTGTATATTTCATTTGTATAATCAATATTCAAAATTTAAAAAACAATATTTTAAATAAGAAATAAATTATGTACTTAATTTATTTTACTGAATAAATAATTAATTATAATGTGTGAATATTTTACTTAGATATAAATCTGGATCTAAATCTAGTTTTAGAATATTATAAAAGATGATAGTGGTAGACTAATTGATGAATAATTAAGGAAATATATACAATGATAATGATTGGGATCTAGTTATTAAACAATTAGTTAAAGAAATAGCAATTTTAGTCAAACTTATGAATAGGTAAGTTGATTGATTAGTTACGCAAATATCCTAATGTACCTAAAAGAATAAGCATAGAAAATTCAAGTATCCATTAAAGTTTGTATCTGTTCTTTCGGATTTGAGTACTTGAGTTTTAAAAGGTTGTGATCTATTTGGATATTTTACAATTTAGGTTCAGATTTGGTTTGGTTTCATCTAAATTGTGGTTTGGTTTGGTTCAGTCCAATTTAGAATTGTTTAATATAGTTGACTAGATATCCGATCTTGAACTAAAACGAATTTGATTCGATTCATTTTCGTTCGATTATTTTTATCCAAATTATCTTATAATATCACAAATATTTAGAAAAAACTACAATTTGATTCAATTTCAATGAAATTTGATTCAATTTTAATAAATATAACTGAAATTTTTCAAATATTTTAATTATTTTGAATATTTTTGTTATCTTCGACTAAAATAAAATATTGGGTTTATAATCATAATTTTAAATATTTTAGTTATAGAATATTTATATAAATTAATATTTTGGATGTATAATTGTAATATAGATATTTCATATATTTGTTTTGTTCTTAGTACAATTTCAATTTTTTAGATAGAGGTGTATAAATTCTGTTCATATATTTTATTTTTATTTTATAGTTTTTGGTTCAATTCCGGTTTAGTTTCGGTTTAGTTCCGGTTCAGTTTCAATTCCAAAAATATTGTGGAGACATATAAAAGATTAATATCTTTGCCAAAAATAAAATGGTAACAACATAGAATGTTTTTGTAATTTTAACCATATTTTTATTTCAAAATCGAGAGTTAAGATTTTTTTTTTCAATATTTAATTCTAAAATGAGATAACTCTAAAATAGAATAATTTCTAAAAAAGGTAATTTAAAATAAAATACTGAATAGAATTATTCTATATATAAAATATCAATATTATTATTTAATTTTAGAATTAGAATTATAATAAAATCGGAGAAGAAATTTTTATAAAAACTATATAAGAGAGTGGTGATGTTCTTACGAAGACAACCGACACCAAAACAAAACCATTGATTCGATCGAATGGACACAAGTTGTCGAACCATAAATGTGAATATGTGTTCCATTGCTTATATTTATTATCTTGGGAGTGTTGATGTTAGATAAGTTTTGTCTAACAAAAACTGGTTTGGTCAAACACATTTTGGTGCTAATGCAAACACAAAACCATATTTGTTTCATATTTTCTTGTTAAATGTGTATCTTCCAATTAGAATTAGACAGAATAACTAAAATTCGAGAAAAAATGATATATGTCATGAAAAAGAAAATTGATATTTATTTAATTCGACGAATTATTTAATAATTTCTTTTGTTTTTTTATGTATATTTAAAATCAACAATTTTTCATTTTATATATATGAAAATTTAATTAAAATTATTGTTTTTCGAAAATAATCACTATTTTAGATAGGAAAATAGAAAAGGCAATTGCTCAACTAATTTTTTAATTTATTTATTTTGATTTCTATCAAATAAATTTATTTATTATATTTAAAATAATTTAAAAATAGCATGCTCATTGTGAGTCTAACTCTAAGCAATAATTTTTTCAATTAATATCCATTTTAAATATAATATTTTGAAATTTAATATTTAAAAATATAAAATATGACAAAAAAAAATTTTAAATAATATTTTTATCCTTTTTATGAAAGACAACAAATTTATTTTCATTGTTTTATTGGAATTGACACAATATTCTCCTTCTGCTTATGTTATTCTTCCATTATCCTTTGAAGTCTATTAAAAATTTTCAATTGAAAATATTTGAACAAAATCTGCAAAAACCTAACTATGATTGAGAATATTTTTTTGTATATCTAAAAGTCCATTTTCTCATCCTTTGTATATTTTTGGATATAAACACCAAAAAAACGTGACATTTTGGAATTTCTCATAATTTAGGTATAAAATGAATATGGAAAAATTTCTTCCTCTAAATCTCCGCAAAAGAAGACAAAACTTACAAACTAAAATTGATTGAAGTTTATTTGGCAGGTTGAGCTACAAAGACAAAGTCTCAGGATCATAGAGAGTTGGCATGTGTTGTATTTTTCTTTTTTTGAGGTAGCTTAATTTTTTTTATATGGTGTTTAATTTGATTCTGAAAGTTATATATATTATAAGATCCAATAATTTATTTTATATATATATAAAGTTTTACTAGTTGATATTTTTCATGCTTTTTACTAGCATTTATAATCTATTTTCTTGTTTTAATTCGTTTTAGATTATTTCTAAAATCATTCGTTTTAGAAACATTATAAATTTTATTTAAAATTTGTAAAAAACTTAAATTTTAATCTTTTTGTCACTTTTAAATCTAACGACATATTTATCTTTGTTCCGGGATCTTAAATCAATTTTTGTCAATCTAGTGAGATTGAGTTTACTTCCGTCAAATACACGAATTTATTCGAATATACCTATTTTCATCCGTATTTTTTGGATTTTCCTTTAGCTACATAAACTGTCTTTTTATTTCGTAAACTACACAAACTTCATAAATTATGACAATTACACAAATTTCATTAATATTTATATGTTAAATCGCTAGTAAACTTGGTTTAATTCAAAAATCTGGTTTTAACTTGCATTTATTTCAAAGTTAACACCAACTTTTCGAATTAAAACAAGGTTTTATAACGATTTAACGTGTAAACGTTATCAAAATTTGTGTAATTGCAATAATTTATAAAATTTGTGTAGCTTACGCAAGCAAAACACAATTTATGTAACTAAAAGAATACCTAAAAATACATATGGAAATAGTTTTATTCGCATTAATTCATGTAGTGTACGTAAGTAAACCGAGTGAGATTTGTTAATCTTTTTAATTATGTTTGAATAATATCCTAAAATAACACTTTTTGTTTTTGTTCCAAATTTAGCTTTATAATTTAATGATCTCTAAATCAAAAGTTACAAACGATTTATTGTAGACATGTCAAGTTGATCGGCCGGTTCTAATGATCATTCGAAACTTATCATTGGTGTTCATTGAGTAAAGTTTTATAAGTGAAACATAATGCATGGCATCACACATTTTTGGATATATTGGATTACATGTCAAGTTCTTATGATTATTCTAAACCGATCGTCGGTAATCATTGATTAAAGACATAAAAATGAAACATAATGCATGACATAACGCACTTTAGGATAAATTAGATTATTTGGATGCTTGGTCGTATCTAGCTTTGTCTACAATTTTGTCGCAAATAGAAAATTGAGCTTTCAATTTAGCTCTATCTAATTTTTTATAAATAACATAAATTATTTTATGAAAATATATATTTACCATAAATAAATCATAAATATAACTAAAATATTATATTTAGGTTATTTTTTCAATTTAGGGTGTAATTTGTTTTACTAAAAAAAGTTTTAAAGTATTTTAATATTAAATTTATGATATTTTTGAAATTTAAAGTAATGATGTTATATTTGTAACAATAATTTAAAATAGTGTTATTTTATCAATTATCCATTATGTTTTGTCTAGAGTTTTTTTAATTTTTCGTTATTTATGTGTGAATAGTCCCAAACAGAGACTTAGATTTTAAAATATTTGGTACCTATAAAGTTTTTGATGAGATATCTGAAATAATTATAATGTGTGTTTTTCATAGTTATTAATTAAGATAATTAGTTGATTAAGATACTTATGTTAATGATTATTAGTTATTTGATTGCTTAGTTTAGATAATTGTTTTGCATTTTAGTATGTTGTTATATTTTTCTTTAGATTTTATCCTAATTAGGACTAAGAATGAACTGAGGGTACACTTGCCATTTATAATTCGGTTCAAATTTCAATATCTTCAACAACCATATTTGTAATAAAGCAAAAAATAGTCTAAAGGTTCTTTCTTCTTAAAAGTACTAATTTATCTTATTTGTACCAAATATATGTTATATTTTTACTAAATACTTCCTCTATCTCACAATATGGTCATTTTGAATCTCTCACACAAATTAAAACAATATTAAAATTGGGATGAATAAACGTATTAATGATTGCACGACGTGTACGTCTATCCTACAGTTATATAGTTCGACTTTACTTTTTTTGTATAAAGATGTTAAATATTTGGATAATATAGATTTTTTTGGAAAAACATAATTTTTTAAAATAAATGAATTTGCAAAAGATAATTCTTCAATATAACATTATTAAAAAAAATTTATTGGACAATTGATTAAAATAGCATTTTTTAAATTTTTATTCCAAATGTAATACTAATTATTTAAATTTCCAAAAATATCACAACTTTTATAATAAAATAATTAAAAATATTTTCCTAATGAAAACAAATTTAAACCCTAAATTAGAAAAAAAATGAACCCAAATATTATATTTTAATTTTTGTATATAGTTATTCGAAGTAAATAATTATTTTTAAATGATAATTTGTGATATTTTAGAAATTTTATTTTTAATATGTTAAATTTAGAAAATAAACTTAAAAATACTATTTTAAGTATTACTCTTTTTATTTCAGATTTAATATTATTAGTTTATTTTTCTAAAAATATCACAAATTTTTATTATTAAAATATTTTAAAACATATTTTAATAAAGAAAATCACTCATAAATTTGAAAAAAATAAATTCAAAAATCATATTTTAATTTTATTTGTAACTAATTTAAAATAAATAAATTTTTTTACATAAATTTTTTTAAAAATTTAGTTTTATTGTACTAAATTTGTTTTAAAAAAAAACTTAAAATCCTATTTTAAAATATTACTAAAAGAAATCCAAAAAAACAAAGATGACATCATTTCTTTCCTAGCCGTCCCGAACTTGATAACAATGAATGACTTATTAAAATGATCACTTCTTTCTCTTTTTCTTGTTTCTCATAATTTTAATTTTCAAAGTGATTTTTGATTTTGATATGTGACGTCAAAAAACTGTAATATTATCTGCTCCAATATAAGTTACAAATAGCATCACTAATTTTAATAGACAATTTTTAAAAATCTCATCATTAATTTTTTTTGTCTAAAATACTATTAAAAATAACGCAAAACTAAAACTAAAGTTTAAACTCTTAAAAATAGATCTTAAACCGTAAAAATTAAATCTTACACCATAAATCTAAATCAAAATATTTATATTATATATTTTAATAGGTATTTGTAGTATCTTATGAAAAATATATAATTTTTTAGGGAAAAATAATGATGAAAAAAACTTAAATTCTCATATAAAAAGAAAATTACTTTAATATAAGATTCAAGCCACATGTTTCTACGGCTGCGACAGCGATAGATTATTTTTCGTTTAGCTACCACAACTACATGCGGTACATGAAGCGGTCAGACGCTGCGTACTGCATCACAATTTTTTAGACCGCTGAATAAGACAGCGATGTAAATAAAAATATACGATCAACCGCAACCATAACCGCCGGATAGAAACAAACGAATAATATTTACCGTAACTGTAGACGCAGGGATTACCGCAACCGAATACGTCTGCAGCGAGCAAACTAATAAGACTAAGATTATCTATGAACATTCTTAAAACAAAAAAATCAAATGACCAGTTTACAAACTCAATATGATAACCAACACCTTCAAACTTTTTTAATGGAAATACCCCTAAATTAATATACATGTACTCATCTGCTACAAAAAATAGTTGATACTATTTACTGACACTCTATTATTTATCTCAAGAACTTTGTAATGAAAACTATCAACTTGTTGAAACTATCAAAAGTCTGTGAAAATATTTACAAATATCTAAATAATTTCAAATTCAGATTTATAAAGAAAATAGTATATTTTTAAATTTTTTGTTCAAAATTTAGTATTTTAAAAAATAAAATTGATCGGATGCTTGTAAATTTGATATGTAAAGATCGATGAATAGATTTGGACCTCAAGGTTCAGTACTTTTGATTATTGTAACATTTGTTATCGTAATTTCATCGAAGGGAAATAAGAATAAACGTTGAGATCACCATTTGTGATCACAATTCCATAAAGTTGTAAAGAAAAAAAAATATGAGCAAAAGCCAATAAAGTAATACCATAAAATAATATTTTTAAATTTTTTTTCCAAATCTACTAGTTTAAAATTAAAATCTCAAAATATTACAAATAATTGTTTGAAAATAGTTATTTAGTTTAAATAAATTATAAATAAATTTAAAACATTATATTTGGGTTTATTTCTCCAACTTATGGTTTAATTTTTTTTATTAAAATATAATTTTAATTTATTTTAATCTTAAATTTATGTTATTATTAAAAATTTAAACTAAAGATGTTATTTTTGGAATAAAAACTTTAAAAATGTGCTATTTCTAGAATTGACTAAAGCAATATCGTAAATATATTATAAATTTTTTAAAAAAATATTATTATTTAAAATACAGTAATAACATAAAATAGCACTATTTTAAATTTAGATTCCAAATTTACCATATTTAAACTAAAATTCCAAAAATAACACAAATTATTATGTAAAAATAATTATTTACTTTAAATAAATTATATATAAAATTAAAACATAATATTTGGGTTTAATTTTTCAATTTTAGAGTTTAATTTTTTTATGAAATTTTTAATCATTTTAATATTAAATTTGTGTTATTTTTGAAAATTTAAATAACTAGTGATATATTTGGAAAAAAAACTTGAAATATTGATATTTTAGTCAATTGCCATTTAAAATATAGTAATGTCCTAAAATAACAGCACAAATAATTATGTAAAAATATATATTTAATATAAATAAATTATACATAAATTTAAAATTTTATATTGAGGTTTATTTTCTATTAAAATATAGTTTTAATATATTTTAATATTAAATTTATGCTATTATTAAAAATTTAAACTAATGATGCTATTTTTTTAATAAAAACTTAAAAATGTAATATTTTATACAATTGTCCTTTAAAATATTTAGGAAAGCATAAATTATTTTATAAAAATATTTTTTTATCTTAAAAACTTATAAATGAAATTAAAAGTATTATATTTAAGTTTTCTATTTAATTTAAAATTAATTAATTATTAAAATATATTTTTTATTTTTTAATATTAAGTTCATAATAATTTTAGATAAAATAAATTAATACTAATTTTTTTCTATAAGACAATTGTCTATAATAATATTTATTTTAAATCCTTAATAACGAACTTAAAATTCAAAGCCTAGGTTGTTGTTTGTACAACAAGGCATCACTGTTTTCTAGGCCCAATTTATCTTCTTTCAAAGCTACACCGAAATGACATTGACGTGGACATATGACACGTGTATTAAAGTGATTGGTTAAAAATCGGCAAATCTTCTCCCAAAACCCAAAGTAATATTATTTCATCAATCCCGATTCTGATTCTACTCAAGACGAACAATCGAAATGAGCTACGAGAAGGTTTCGCCGGAATCTTATCCTCCTCCAGGTTCGACTAATCGGAATCTACTTCTACTTTTGTGATTCAGTTCCGATTCGATTCGTTAGAACGAAACTTTCAATATTCTGAATCGGTTCTAAATGTCGTTTTTTGTTGTGGTCAAATTGATTAGGTTACCAATCCCAATATCCGCCGCCGGGATATCCATCAGGACCACCGCCTCCGGGATATCCTCTGCCGCATCACCACGGAGGATATCCTCAACATCAACATCAGCCTCACGGATATCCACCACCACCACCGTCTTCTCGTCCTCCTTACGAAGGCTGCTACCAGGAATATTTCGCCGGAGCCTATCCTCCTCCGCCGCCTCCGCCTCCGCAGCATTACAACCAATGCCATCACGATCATCACTACTACCAGGACTCTAACTCTGGTTGCACCTCTTTCCTCCGTGGCTGGTGCGTCTCTCGATCTCTATCTTTTCGATCTAATAATTTTCTCAGATCACTGTTTCGTTTCCGACTATTTTCTACGAGTGATATTGGTTTTATTCTTGCGCTTTCAAACTATTCAACGAGTTTTTGTTTTACCCCGTGTTAAGATTTCCTTCTCGAACTATCTATTGGGGTTTTGAATTCTCTACTGATGAAACTTAGTAATCTATGAATCTTTGGAGCACTAAGAGGCTTTAAAAGGTTCGGTGGAATACATAACCAGTAGGACCTTTGAGTTTTTAAAGTAAGTGTTGATATCTCGTTAGATCATGATTACAACCAGATTTCTTGAACTGATGTACAATTCATGAAGAACATCATATCTCAATCCAGGATTTAGAGTAGCTGGTGTTTCACATCATCAAACTCTTTTTCTTTCTTTTTTACTTTTGTGTGACACTATTAGAAGCATAAACATGAATTTTTAAGAAATCAATTAACATTTGGACCCCAAGACATTATCTGTGACTCTCTAAAGCTTTGCCACTGGCTATGTACTATTGTTTTCAAATCCCAAAATACTTGCATGAATCTCTAGATATGGCTGTCATTGTTGGTGTCCAGTGTCTCTGCAGATCAAAATGCTCATTCCAATAAAACCTTTGATATGTTTAGATTTTATAAGCATAGTGTATGTAGCTCATGTGAAAAAAGTAGATCAAGTCTAATAGACCAACTGGTCTATATGTCAGAAAATGTAACAGAGTGAAAGAAATTCATTTAGGAGTATGAAGTTGTTAACTCTCAAGATATGCTCATTGAAAACTTGCTCACCAACTCAATAGCTTTCTGTTCTGTCATTAATCTTTTTCAGCTTCTCTGCTAGTTATGTCCTTTATGCTTCGCTATAACGATACACAATTAACCAAATTAGTTTTCTTTTGTTGTGTATCTCAATGAATCAGTCTCGCTGCTCTATGTTGCTGCTGTGTATTAGAGGAATGCTGCTTCTAAAGATTGGAGAGTTTTCTTTCAGATCATTTACAATCTGTTTTACCGGAAAACTTATGGTGCAGTGTATGTTCCTCCCTCTTTCTATGTAATTAATTAAAGGTTGCTTACTGCTTTGGGTGTGGAAATGAGGCCATGATTTTGAAACCATAGGTTAAAGGCATTATTTATAATGCTTTACCTTAAAAAACAAGGAATTTGGATATTGATAACATGTTCTATCTATATCATTGAGCTACATCTTTGTCCATATAAAACCAAGAATATTATTTTGAAAAACATAAGTGAATGTCATATATATGTGCTGCATAAAATCCATAATGCTATTCATTCCAGAACGTAACTATATGGTGATGATAAACAATATCTACTGAAATAGCAAAAACAAGTTGAACAGATTTTCTTGGAATAATCATAAATAAGAAATCAAGTTATGTATGCTACTAATTTCATTCATTTTTAATACTAGAAAACTTTAAAATTAACGAGTGGTTGGAATATATGATGCACGGATACTCCGTTCCGGTGCCGTCTCCCATCTCGGAAACGTTCCGGAAACGGGTACTTGAAAGGGAATAAATTTTTTCATTTTTTTATATTCTATTATTATTTTATTAGATAATTATAATATTAATATGATATGAAAAAGAACATACTCTAAACCCTAAACATCAACATACCCTAAATCCTAAACATCTAACATTATTAAGTAAATTTTTTTTTTTTATATATATCTTATATAATATTTTTATATTAAAAGAAAAAAAATATTTTTATATTAGTCTGTTTATATCTTTTCATTTCTCATTTTTTAAAAATATATCCCTAACTTTTATTATTTTTTTAAAATGATTTATTTATTGAATAATTTATTTATTAGTTTATTTATGTTGTTATATAATGATAAAATATTTTTCATTTTATGATTTTTAAAAATTTTCATTTATAAATATTTTTTTAAAATTTTGCTGACGTATCTATGTGGTTTCTGTATCCATAAATTTTAAATATGTCGTTTTTGTTCTCGTCTCTGTTTCGGGTGCTCGTCCCAGTTTCATTTCAATTCAGCATAAGTTGGAATAGATAGTGGATAAAGGAATCTAGATACAAATTCAGTACAATTACTTGATTATATTTATATTATGTACAGTTCTCATTATTTTGTGTTATTCCTACTTCCTAGCAAAGTAGAAATTAATTTAAACTCTAATCTAACCCCAATAAGCTTATCAAAAAAAAGCCGTAGAAAATGTAATAACTACAAAACAATAATTCACCGAAAGAAAGTCGAATAAAACAGAGAAGCTTTCACAGAAGAATCAGTTCTCATCTTAAAGAAAACAACAAAAAGTACACCTAATTTGGAAAGGACACAGTAAACGGAACACAAGAATCAGAATCTCAAGACTAGAAGCATTGAACCAGTTCCACGTTTGGTTGGAAAATTATTTTAGAGAATCCACACAAATGGCGGCGCATCCGTTCTTGTCCCAACTACAGTCCGGTACAGATACAATTTATCAGCTTTCTGACTTCCCTCATGTCCGTTTTGCTCCATCCGGTTATTGTCATTCTCGTTTATGATCTCTACATTGAGCCATGGCGCTTTCTGTGCGAGCCTCTTGCATCCGCTGAGCGTGACTTCACATGACGACATCCAAAGGGATCGCATTGTTTCGTACTTGTTCACATCAGCAAGAAGCGCCGTGTCCCCAAAAGGACTATCCCGAATCTCTAGCTTCCTCATCTTTTTGCAACCATTCAAAACATAGAGCATGCCTTTGTCTGTATCACCTGCAAAAGCTATTGAGAGCATCTCAAGCTGTTTAGCGTGCATCCCAATGTGGAGGAAGACTTGGTCTGTGAGGAGACCCGAGAGTGAAAGCCGTCTAAGGCTTTTGCAGGCTTGCACGATTGCTCCAAAGCCTTCATCTAGAGGTTGAGATGTGACGTGGTCCGGTTTGTTTGGCTCGAGGATGCAGAGTCTGAACCGGATGAAATTTGGACAGTTCTTGGCAACAGTTATGAGAGCTTCATTTGTCATCTGATTGCAAAAGTAGAGAATCGAATGAAGCTTAGGGCAACCTGCAGAGATAACGACTAGACCTTCTTCAGTCACAGCTGTGTTGCCTCCACCGAGTAAATCAGATGGAAAAACCCTAAGCTCTTGTAACTCTTTACATGTAGAAGCGACCACTGCAAGCCCTTTGTCACCTATACTATCTAATATCTGCAACAAAACCATCAAAAGGGAAGTAAATATATAAACAACTATATGTTTGATATGTTTCTTTGTTAAACAAACCGAATCAGCTTACCCATAACCGCTGAAGTTTCTTGCAATGCTGAATAAGCTTAATGAGGTGGCTACCATGGATCTCAGCTGCGTAACTAAGATTCAACACGGTGAGGTGATGGCATATTGGGTGGAAAGCTGAGAGACAGTGAGGAGCAGCCTCTAGAAAACCAGACAAACTCCTTAACGAGGTGCATTTCTTTATGGCAGCTTTGAGTTTCATGCAAGACTCTGAATCTGGGTCATTCTCATATGACCCTACTCCTAAGTCAACTATCTGCGGCGCACAGGCCATTAACCTTGCAAGTGCATCAAGCGGCACTGCACGGTTTAGCTTCAGACTCTTTAGATTTGGAGACCTAGCAACAAGCCTCTCTAGAGCCACAAGATTGGTTTCTCCTTCGAGGCATGCAAAGTTCAAAGTAACAAGAGTCGTGCAAGTGTCTGGGAAACAGTTAAGCCATTGACCTCTGTGATCATAGATTTCATTCTCTTGCAAATCCAGATCCCGAAGATGCCTACAAAGAAGGCAGAATTAGTAAAAACAGAACTCCATCAAATCGAACCAGAATCATCATTAATTGTATTGAATCTACCAGCAGAGAAAAACAAAAACCTTTACCTGCAATTGGCAGCAATGGATGCAAGACCATCAGTAGTAAACCCTTCGCAGCTAACAAGCACCAAGGACTTGAAATTAGCAAAAGAACGAGAAAGAAGCTCTAAGCTCTCATCAGTTACAACCATACGCTTCAATCTAAGCTCCTCAAGCCCCACTCGGCTCCTCGCTAAAGCCTCAATCCAAGGTTGAACAAAGCCTCCCCATTCGTGAGGAACCAAATTGAAATCTGCGAAATGGGGCTTCCCTTTCAATGTTAATGATTTGAGACAAGGAAATCTCCCGAGTAATCTCTCCGGATTTATCGCGTAGCAATTTCCGATGAACACTTTCTGCCTACTGTATCTCTCGATCTTGTACCACGATTTGCATACCAGAGATATTGCGTTCCTGTCTCTGTGAGAGGTTACGAAGTCGAAAACTTGCTCAATAACTTCATCAGGGAAATAGTTCATCTCTTTGTTTCCTAAATTCGAATCCTGGGAAATTCAGCAGCAACTAGTGGAGATTTGACTTCAGTGAGATCCTCTAGATCCTGAACTCGACGCTTCGACTCACTTCAGTTTCACTTAGACAAATAGAAGCTTCGAAATCAATAGAGCTCGACAACACAGCGAATTTCACCAGATCCAGAATTCTAAAAATGGAGAGAATTTAGATCTACAGAAAGAAAACAAAACTAGATCTATAAAGAACAGGTTGAAGAACTCTAAAATGTTTGGAGAATCAATAAATAAATTTACAATGAACAAATTCTCTGAAGAACTAGATTCTCTGAAAGCTAAGATAACTGTCGGAAAAAAAACGATGATTACAAAGGAGAAGAAGAAGAAGAAGAAGAAGAAGAAGAAGAAGAAGAAGAAGAAGAAGAAGAAGAAGAAAAACGTTGACAGTGATCGAGAATCATATAAATAGATCTACAGAATCTGCAAAAACAAAAAATAGAAAATTTGCTTCTTCTCCTGAAAACAAAAGAAAAGAAAAAATCAAAATCTAATGATGATGAGATGATCAAAAGATAGAAGAGAGAGATCACCCAAGCGAAGTAAAGCAAAAGCCCAGAAGAAAAAAAAAACTCTTTCTTTCCTCTCTCGCTCCTCTCTCGCTCCTCTCTCTTCTCTCTTTCTCTCTTTTTCTGGGTGACTTGCAAATGGAAAAGAAGTCTTAACCAATGAAGGAAGCACATCACAGAGGGTCCCTCACCTGGCTGACCGAAATAAACCGTGGTTAGGTTTAAACCCATAGTTAAGATTCAAAACCCGTGGTTAAGAATGATCCAACGGTGGATAATAGGTGAAAGGAGAAAGCAAGGAAGGAATATTGACCGTTGATGAGAATGGCATGCATGTGTCCTTATCACTGGTTACGAGGCCATTCGCCAAAGAGAAAAGAAGTTTGATAATGTCAGAGTTATGGACTCATTGAAAATACCCTCCTTTTTGGGTTTAATTACGGAGAATTGCCATTACAGAGAGAGTGAGAGTAAAAAAGAAAACTCATTCCATAAATCAAAAGCTTTGTATAATTATCAATTATTCAACTAATCTGTGACTAAAGATTGATTAGTGATTAGTTTAAAGATTAGCTGGTTGATTAACTGCCCAATTTCTTTAACCTTATTACTCAATTCAGTTCCATGAGATTAGATGTTGTTGTAAGTTTTGCAAGATACCAAATATATTATTTAATAAATATTTAAAAAAATAATATCACTTTATCGTAACATATTATTAAAAAAATATTATATCATCAATACAATTAATTTCAAATAATTATATAAATAGATTTAAATTATTAAAATAATTAAAATATATATCATTATTATCATTTTAGTTAAATAAACAATATATTTTATTAAATTAACCTAAAATAATATTAAATTTACAAAAAAATTATTTTTATTTACAAAAATTACACATATAAAAATTAACATTAAAAATAATTTTAAATAAAAGTTAAAATTATATAAATATTCAAATTTAGATATATTAATAAACAATATTATACAATTTACGAATATTTTTTCCATGCAGTACATAAATATAAATCTAATTATTTTTTATTAGGTTTTTCAAAAGTTTATATCAAATAGAAAATATTATATTTATGGTAAATATGTAATTTGAGGATATACAATTTTATTTTTAGTCTTTTAGCTTAGAAAGAGGTTTGGGGTAAATGTCTGGACTTTATGGTGATTTGGTTTATTTCACTTAAATCAATCTGTGTTTGGTTTTTAACCAATTTTTATTGTTTGATGTTCGAATATATGTTAATATTTAATTAGATATCTGATTTACACTGCTAAAGTTTAATACTAATATATTAAAATATAACATATTTTAAAAATTTTATTCTAAATTTAATATTTTAAACTTAAAATTTCAAGCATAAAATAAATTATTTTTTAAAAATACATATTTAATATGAATAAATTATAAGTATAGTTAAAATATTATATTTGGGTTATTTTTTCTAATTTAAATTTAAATTTGTTTTATTAAAAAAAGTTTTAAGATGTTTTAATATTAAATTTGTGTTATTTTTGAAAATTTAAACTAATGATATTATATATGGAACAAAAATTAAAAGAGTGTTATTTTGTCAATTATCCAAAATTTATAAATACTTTATAAAGTACTTTATAAATGTTTATAAAAAATTCAAATTTAAACTGGTTTTCAAACATTTATGAATTTTCAAATCAAAATATCTTAATGAAGCATTTTGTTTTTGTAAAACATCTGTTTTATAAAACAAATATTTTGCACAAAAAAAAGAAAGAATCATAATTTTCAAAGCATTGAAATTAAGAAAAGTAGTTAATCACAGAAGCCACACTTTGAATATTATAAAATTAAAATGAATTTAGAGAAAGAAAAGGAGAAAGGATAGAAAAGCAAGGCTGGCAGATTTGTCGGATATGAAGACATATACCATCCGTGGAGATACGTAGTCAGTATAGCTCATGACATTAGCAAATTTAGTATTAAATTTCTTCTTCTTCTTTCTTTTTTTTACCAAATAAATCCAAACAAACCATAAAACCCCAAAAAATGTTACTCTACACTTCAAATTAGTGGCCACAATTGAAGGGAATATGGTAGATGTGAAAAATACAATGTACACAAACTTGAAATTTTCAAATGGTGAGCTGGAATATTAAATCATATATTAAAAAAAATGTGTGAAGGAATTCTACAATTTTAGTTCGTTTTTTCGGTTTACGATAACAATAGAAACATATGATAAAAATATAATAATATTTTAAAATAATATATTTTAACGTTTTTATTTTAAATATAATATTTTAAAACTAAAATTCTAAAATAACATAAATAGTTATAATTCTAAAATAACATAAATAGTTATATAAAAATAATTATTTAATCTAAATAAATTATATATAAACATTTATATTTAGGTTTATTTTTTCAATTTACAGCTTAAGTTTTCTATTAAAATAAAATTTAATATATTTTGAATATTAAATTTGTGATATTATTGAAAATTTAAATTACTAATACAGCTTTTGGAATAAAAACTTAGCTATTCGAGAGAATTGTCCAAAAAAATACACACATAATAGAAACAATTTAATAAGAGAAGAAGTAATTATTTATGACAATCATATTTACGTATACAGAGTAATAACAGTAATACCATAAAATAACAAATTTTTTAAATTTATTTTCCAAATCTAACACATTAAAAGTTTTTTCTAAAATAGCACAATATATTATGTAAAAATAATTATTTATCTCAAAATAAACTATATATAAAATTAAAACATAATGATTGAATTCACTTTTTCAATTTAGAGTTTAATTTTTTTATTAAAATGAGATTTTTAATTATTTTATTATTAATTTTATAATATTTTTAAAAATTTAAATGATTAATATTATATTTGAAATAAAAATTTGAAATACTGTTATTTTATTTTAGACAATTGTTCAATTAATAATTATTCATACCAATGCAGTCAAAACACATATAAGATAAAAAAAAAATGAAAAATCTGAGAATCTTTGGAGCTATTAACTATTTTCTCAATGATGACAGAAGAAAATGAGTAATTTTAGACACACTAAACATCAACCATCGTTTGCCAACAATTGTTTTCTAAAGTAAAATTCGAAAGAAAATATATATATATATATATATATATATATGGATAAAAATGAAAAGAAGAAAGAAAAAGGATGAGTGGAGGTTTCATAATAGAACTCAATTATAGACCCACTTGCATATAATTACAAATGGAGGGGTTTGGAACATTTAGGTTTTGCCTTTCTAACAATAATATTATTATACAAAGTTCTTACCACCAAACTTTTGTTTACTAGTTCTTTGAGAAAATTATTTATAGAAAACCTATGTCTCACTCTCACCCACCTATTTTGCATAGTTATTTACTATTTATATATATATATATATAATACTTTATTAATTATAATTACTGTATATAATTCATTTTAGTTACATTTTTTTAATAATAAATATTTTATTAAATTAATAAATATTACATAGTTATTTCCTTTTTAGTTACATTCTAGAATATTAAAATACCTAATAAAATAAAATCTAAACAATTAGTTTACTTTTTTGAATTTTATTTTGATAAATTATGCTTTTAGTGATTAGAAAGTTATATCTTGCATTTCTTTTAAAAAAAAACTATTGGTTGTTACTAGTATTTATAGTATATTAGTGTTTACATTAGTGTTGTCATTTTCATCACTACTGATATTTAAATTTGTATATTTTATATTGTTAACAAAATAATAATCACATGTATGAGAGCTAAAAATCTAATAAGAATTTCATATTTGTTTAAATCGAATTGAAAACACATGTTTGAGCCATGTGTCGTGTTTAGTCCTAAATCACACATGTGATAGTCACAATTGATTGATTAGAATGGTAAAGATGATATCTTCTCCAATAGAGTGGCTGCCGTTTAAGTTCATTTAATTTGGAAGAGATTTTAAAGAATAAAGATGGTATTATTCATTTATTCATCGTCGGTGGTTGCGATTGTAGTTACGGTTAATACTATTGTTACGAGTACAATATATGTTATTCATTTGTTTGTCGTTGATGATTATAGTTGCGATTGATCGTATATTTTTAGTTGTACTAATGTTTTAATTAACGATCAAAAAAATTGTGACACAAACCATAGCATTTATCCGTTGTGATTGACCGCATGTAGTTGTAGTAGATAAACAAACAACAATTCCGTTGCGATTGACCGCATGTAGTTGTAGTAGATAAACAAACAACAATATATCGCAACCGCAACTTACAAACGAACATAACTGATGATTTGAACTGTCTCAAACCTAGGTTTAAGCAAATAATCCAAATCCAATGAACTGAGCTAAAAAACAAATTTCGGTTGTTATTCGATTATAAAAAATTAACCGAACGAATATTATTTTAGAAAAATCATGGTTACTGGTTACTAACCGAACCGAACCAAAAACCAAAAGAATATTCGAAAAAACCAAATTATTTTTGGTTATCCGAAATTTTGGTATATTTCGGTTATTTTTTGTTATTTTCGGTTGTTTTTAATTATTTTCGTTTATTTTTTTATTATTTTTGATTAATTTATAGTTATTTTTGATTATTTTGGTTATTTTAATTAACTAAATTATTTTTAATTATTTTTTATTTTTCAATTTAATATTCAAACTGATCAAAACGATATAACCGAACCACCTTTATAAATCTCAAAAGCAGCCATGATCTAACCATGAGATGTGAAATGAACTTTATGTCGTAAGCATGTTTAATAGAATTAATAAATGTATAATTTTGTCAAGACATGTGTTTAATTTAAACTCCTAATGCTAGTATAAGTATATAAATAGGTCCATTCTTCTAAAAATGGCTGCCATGTGAAGAGTTCCACTTCATTTCTGTCTATTCCTTTTATATAATCATATGTCAAACTTTCATTATTACCTCAGATTAATCATAATTGCAGTTTTAAGAAATCATTATCTAACCATAATTTGTTGGTTTCATTCTATTGGTTGAATAACCAATCTACCAACCAATATAGTGTTCCAATATAGTGTTAAGAAATAAAAACTTTATTAGACCAAATCTCCTTGAAAGCTAAAGGAAATTTTGAACTTTGAAAACAAAATATATATTTTTCAGAGTCTTAACTAATCCTATCAAATTTATCTTTTTGTCAACTAATTCTATTAAAATAACTTGGACCATTTTTTTAGTACAAGTTTACAAAATGGTTTCAATTAATAATATTTATTAAAATCATATTAAAATGAAATTATTGTAAAATTTTCTATAATCCAATGATATTTTTAAGTTCACGTTAGTACTAAAACCTATGCGTTCGACTTTCTTCATCTACAAATATGGCTATAAAATCAATTTGTTGTAGCTCAAATTGATAACAAAAAAAGAATATAATAGTTGAAATATTTTTGAAAAAACAAGTAATTAAAATATACAATTTATAAAAGAGAAAATATAATGATAACAAAATGCAAGATAAACATCCAGGCGTTAAAATAAACTAAATGCCAATATGATGAATCTCGATATAACACTGTTAATAATATTACAAAAAATCAAAACATGATATAGAAATAATATTTTAAAATAGTACGTTTTAAAAATTTTATTCTAATCTAACACCATAAAATTAAAATTTCAAAATAGCAAAAATAATTATATAAAAATATTTATGTACTCTGAATAATTTATAAATAAACTTAAACTATTATATTTGATTTTTTTTAATTTAGCATTTAATTTTTTTTCTTAAAATGAAGTTTTAATATATTTAAATTTAAATTTATGTTATTATTAAAAATTTAAGTTAATAATGTTATTTTTGGAAAAAAATATAAGTTTTTAGTGTTTAAGAAATCTAGCATGTGATATGAATCATAAAAATATAAGTTTTATGTTTTTTTATCAAAATTCCGGATGGAACATTGAGTAAAATTCCCTGTTTAATCGAACGAAACAATATTTTAATAATGTATTAACAAAAAACACTTTTCAATCTTCAAATTAAAGTCAAATTTGTTCTAACCACTCTTTTCTCTAACGAGGATTTTGATATTCATGTGAAAGCGAAGACAAAGCCCAATAAGGCCCAAATCATATTTCAAATTTCAATATATATAAATAGTAGTGGTACGTTGAAAAATGCCTCTTTTGGTACATTCAACACACACTTTGCCTATGCATCATAGATAATACATACAAACATAATATTATATGTGTTTTGTTTTTGTCAAACAACACAACACATATATGTTTATATACATATTTCATATCGAAACATAAGATATGTCCCTTTTGATTTGTCCCTTAATTGAAAGTGGTCCTCTCTAACCTATTTTGTCCATCACTCTTCTGAAATTTCACTGTCTTTGAATAATGTTTTTTTGTCACATATTGGGTTACAGTTTTTGTTTGTGTAAATACAAACGCTGAAGAAAATGAAAAGAATATTGTTGGCATCAGGATTTGGATTCAAGATCCGAACCCGATTTGACTACCCAAACTCGTAAACTTGGAATGAAGGTATACCAAAGAAAATTATGGGTCCGTATCATAATCTTAGTCTAGAGGAAAAAAAGATCCAGTGCATCGGACTAAAATGTATAACACGTAACATTTCGAGGAAAATAAATGTAAAAACGGTCGACACGGCGTAATGTTTCGAAAAAGTAAATGTAATTTTTATAACAGCATTGATACGCATATAACTCTATATCCAGAATTAAATGGCAAAATAGTATAAATAGACATGAAAAACTTGTATAAAGGAAAATAACTTTTTGAACAAATAGAAATTTTTGTATTTTGATTGAGAATTGAGTCATTTCGAATTCAGATCTCACAAATACTATTTATATTTACAATGGTCATGTTTGGAATGATATCGTTGCGATTATTTTCAACGATTATTACATAAACGTTAAAAGAAACAAAATGACATGGAAAAAAATAAAAGATATCCCTATAACTTGTTTTAGAGATGTTTTTGGTATCGCTAGAAAGCACATCAACAATTGAAATAGTAATTGCAGTCATGCTCACGATATTGCTAATGTTAATCTACAGATATTTAGGAGAAAAATAATTTATTTTTTGGATCGTTGATTGTTAAAGCAGTGACACGATGCTGAACAGGGATAACCATAAATTTGATATTGGTTTGGCAAATGTAAAAAAGTTTTTGATTTGTTTGTTTAGAATTGATGTGAGTGAACTAGGTGTGAGTTAAAGGATCATTATGACTTCTTCCTCGGCCATTCTCTTTGTATATTCCTTCTTCTAATGTTAAGTTGATGTTTGTGATTTTGTAGTTGTTGGAGAATGGGATAATATAGTTTCTATAGACTATTTAGATTGTAAAATTTTTGTTACGATATGGCTTATTGTAAAATTTTTATACAATAGCTACAAATCAATAGTAAATCACAAATAAATAATTTTAATTTATATATTTTTAAAAAATTCAAAATTTAGTAATATTAATCAATAAAAGATATATTTAAAATTTTAAAAAATCAATCTTTGTTGAGCAAGGAAAACTCAAAAATCATTTATTTATAAATTAGGACAAAAAATAGATTGTTTTTTTTATGAAAATACCCAAAAATAATAAGATGGTTGCAAGGATCATTTCAAAAACCAATTTTCATTAAATGAGAGAGAGTATAAGTCAAACATGAAACAGACAAACTATAAAATATCAAAAATTCAAGTTTTTATATGGAAAATGGTTAATTTCAATCTGGATAATATTCATCGTTCGTTTTAATAAAATTATGAGTGCAGTATAAATTTTAACATTTTTTCTGTTAATAATTCAAATTTTAGACACGATTTAATAAATACATACTTTTTTGATATTTCCATTAACGAAGTTCAGTTTTCGTTAATATTGGCTGACTTGACATAGGACGTGAACTGATTGGGTGACGTAGCAATGCGTGTGCAGTACAACGACGTTGTTTTTTATAACACATGTTTTCCATCTTTTTTCTCCTTCTTCAGTCGCAATTAGAGTTTGGTATTGGGGATTTTCCGAAAACGAAACCTTTCCGAAATCGATTTAACTCTTTACTTGTCGATTTCAGAAAAGTTTCATTTTTGAAAAAATTTCATTTTCGAAAAATTTACAATATCAAATCCTAATCGCGATTGAAGAAAAAGGAAGAAAAGAAAAAGCATGTGTTATGAGAAACAACGTCGTTTTGGTCGATTAAATCGACTAAAACGACGTCTTTTTATTGCATACGCATTGCCACATCACTCAATCTTATGCTATGTCAGCCAATATTAATAGAAATTGGACTCCGTTAATGAAAAGGTCGGAAAAAAACACGTATTTATTAGGTCGTGTCTAAAATTTGAACTATTAACGGATAAAATTTGAAATCTGTATTGTAATCTCATAATTATATAAAAACGCACGATGAAAATTGTTCGAGTTGAAATTAACCGTTTTCGCTTACTATTGAACTAAAGTTATAGTAATGTCTATTTCCAATAGATTCTTAACCGAAATTAATCAAACTATTTGATCGAACTAGTGTATATAATATACAAAACGATTCATTTAGAAATGATTATCAACCTTTAAAACACACAAAAGAATACTAGTTATACGAATATACTGAAAGCACTAGAATATAGAGAATAACAAGACCTTTGTATAACACACACAATTTCTATTAGAAATCACTTAAACACAATTTTACAATAGTGTTTAATCACATTTACGCACTACTAACACTTAGCATGCCACTGACCAATTTCTAATATACCCAAAACTCACCCACAACAACAGTTGTGTTCACTCTTTGTTCACTCACCGAAAAACGTGTACAACGGCTTACACACACAACCACTCTTTCTTCTCAGGAGCGATAACCCTAGCTGCAAGTCGACACCTTCTTTTTATATGTGACTTACACTAGGGTTTCATCTTTCCTAAATGAATATTCAACAATATTCAGTACCACGAACTTACCTTTTTTTAATATCATTTCTTTCTTACACAGTTTGATATCTCATTCCCAATGACATCGCACCACGTCAACTTTTTCAAACTTCCCGCGTCCAGACTTACCTGTTGTACATCGCTCCATTTATTCAGTCACAATCCTTGTGCTAACAATCTCCCTTTTTTTGTCTAAATGTGAGATCTCCAGAAACCTGCATCATCATTAGCATCCTCCAAACACACACCGAATGTATACCACACAAACAGTTTTAAACCTATCAGATTGACATCAAGGTTAGTTTCATACAAATTTCAATACTCTCACACAACATCACACAGTTCCTACAGAAACAGAGTATAGCAGAAAACAGAGCCAAACACACACGAAATCGCATTGTCACATACACAATGGTAACAGACACAATGACACTCCCTATCTACTGGATCCTATATAGAATCACATTAGCCACTCTCCTCTCCGGAATCATGTCCTCCTTCCGACGTATCCTCACCATCTTGGTGCTTACCTCTAGCCGTGTATTCTCCCCCTTCTCAAGATCACAATTAGACAAAAAAGACATTATGACATAAGAGGTACGCGTAACAAGAAAAAGAGAGAAGGGATGTACTACCAATAACCCGCATCTGCATAGCTCTAACTAGTCGAGCTAGCTCCTTCAAGTCATCCAAGATGCACGGTGTAGATGGCATCACATCCTCCTTCTTCACACTTCTCCCTTGTTTAGGGTCAAGAACCATCGCCAAGGGAGCCCGAGAGGTGGTGTCACCACGATGTCTAGGTATGTGATGTTGATACATAAGCAGGTTATGAATCAAATTGGGGAAAATGAGTCCCGTGGTTTTATCCAGAGATTGTCAATCTTCTGTATCTGGTCGTAAACAACTTTCCCAAAGTCAAAAGGCTTCCCTTCAAGCAGCATAAACAGGAACTGCACTCGCCCTTTAATCATCGACGTTTTGTTGGATGTAGGCAACCAATTTCGACAGCAAAATTTGTACACCAACTACATCGAGGGCGTCATGTGCTTGGAACAAAATCCTTCCCAACGGGTCCATTTTCCACCTGTAAGGACATGCACCACTGCATCTAGGTTCTCATACAATCACCCATTAGACAGCGATGATTCCTCTGAGTTTGGAAGCGAGTATATATTGTTTTATGATGTTCGGTGTGAAATCGTACATCAAACCTCGAACATAAACCATGTTTGTGCCTAGACGGTACTCGAGATTCCCAAGATTCGCATAAAATTCCCTCATAATTTCAAGGACATAAAGACTTACATCAAGCACAGCGTAGATGATGCCAGTTTTCTCAATGATCTCCTTCACCTCCGGGAGGTTGGTGTCCTCGAGCCAAAGGTACTTCATGTCCAGTAACTTGCGAGAGTGAAATTGCTTCATGCAAGTAGCGGTATCGGCGAAAGCGAACCATTGGTTGAAGGCCCGTGACATCGGCTTGGACATCTCGGGATTAAGTCAAAATGCTGTGGCAACCTTAGCGCGTTTCTCTTCAAATCGGACTTCGAGCACCATGTAAGGGTAATGTCCTCTGGTTTTGGGATCGTCGACATCCTCCATCTCGGCATCCGAGGCTGAAGGTGCGGACTGGGTTTTGCATTCGGCAGAGAGTGCAGCAGTAAGTTCGCGCTCAAGAGTTGCTATGCGTCGGGTGAAAGGTCTCCGAGAAGAAGCCATGATAGCCGCTTGAAGGTCTAGGGTTTATGGAAGACGAAATCGGCCCTTTTTGGAGGAGTGAGAATATGTCGATGCACAAGGGAGAGGAAGAGACACTCTTAAATACACCCGTGGAGAGAGCAATCGCAAAGGAAGGAGGCACCTCGGCAGCGTCGTTTTGCAAAAACAACACAACAGTTAGTGAATATGACTCAGAGCAGTTTAGTATTTAACTGATACACAGATTAAGGTGTCTGAGTGACCCAAAATAAATAACAAAACATTCTTGACATAGGCATTTTGGACTAAGGAACTAGCATAAGAATTCATTCTATATGAAAGATAGCATAAAACACACTAATAAAGAGTAATTAAAAAAAATCAACAAACACACAAAGCATCTGAATCGAAACTGTCCTCTACTTAAATAGGAAACCATAGCCACATAGATGCTGTAAACACACGGAACAGACCAACCTGAATCGCATAACATAGTTCCACGGCAACCAATCATCTCATCACAATGAACACCCAAGAAAGATACCCTCTTTTTTCCTTTTTTTGTAATTTTTCTTCAAAAGAAGCGGTCATAGCATCAAATTGGATTTATTTCAGTCCAGATTGTGGTACCAACCTGATCCGAAAATACCTCCTCTAGTCTAAACACTTCGTTTTTCCTAGTCCGCACACTGATCAAGTATAGAGCAAAATGTGATAGCATCTTACGCCAAATTGAGTATCCATCATCTCATGCCTTATTCAACCATGTCTCCCCCCTCTTTTTTCTTCTTTTTTATTTACATGGTTTTGTTCTCTTTCTTTTGTTTTTCCCTTTTTTTTATTAACTTAATGCTCTTTTGTACGTAGGGACTCATGGCTGCCACTAACTACCGGTCATGCAACTAAGTTGACCTCATTCAACATTGTGATATACATATGGACGTTTGTTGCCTGTCCTCCCCATTGTTGTACACACAGTCACAATTCACACATTCCGAGTGCCTTTCTTGGTGAGGTAAATGTGTTTGCATCTAAAGCCTTAGTAAAGATATCAGCAAGTTATTTTTCCGAAGTAACATGCACAATTTTAATAGACTTATCTTCCACCAGTTCCCTAACAAAGTGATGCTTAATATCTATGTGTTTAGTCCTAGAATGTTGCACCGGGTTCTTAGATATATTTATTGCACTCATGTTATCACAGTGTATAAGTAGGGATACAGAGGTTATACCGTAGTCAGCTAGTATATGTTTCATCCATATCAGTTGAGTGCAGTAGCTACCCAATGCAATATACTCTGCTTGCGCAGTAGACATGGTCACACAATTTTTCTTCTTACTATGCCAAGAAATCATGTTATTTCCAAAAAAAAAGCATCCACCTGAAGTACTTTTTCGATCATCCATGCTACCTGTCCAATCTCCATCACAAAACCAACCAAGTTAGTATTTGTCTCTTTTGTGTAACATATACCGAGGTTTGCTCTCCCTTTCACATATTTCAGTATGCGCTTGACAGCTAACAGGTGCGATGCACGTGGATTGGCTTGGTATCTTGCACACACCCCCACACTGTAGCACAGATCCGGTCTGCTTGCTGTCAAGTATAGTAAACTCCCTATCATGGCTCGGTAGAGTTTTTCATCGACTGGTGATCCCTCTTCATCCCTGGATAACTTACTTATTGTGCTCATGGGTGTTGTAGCGGTTTTGCTCGTCTGCATATCAAATCGGGACACAAGATTTCATGCATAAGTGGTCTATGACACAAAAATTCCTTCTTGAAGTTTGCTTTACTTGTAGTCCAAGAAAGTAGTTGAGCTCTCCCACCAAACTCATCTCAAATTCCCGCGTCATATTCATCACAAACCTATCTACAAGCGCTTTGCTTGTCCATCCAAATATGATATCATCAACATAAATTTGAACTACCAATATATGTATGTTCTCCTCTAGAATGAACAGGGTATTATCTATGTTGCTCCTTCTTAACTTAAACTTCAACAGGAACTGGGTTAGATGCTCATACCATGCTCTTGACGCTTGCTTAAGTCCATATAGAGCTCGCTTGAATTTGTAGACGTGTGAGGGAAACTTAAGATCTTCGAACCCTTTAGGTTGTGTCACATACACTTTTTCCTATAGTAGTCCATTCAAAAATACACTTTTCACATCCATATGAAATAGTTTGATGTTAATCTTGCATGCTATACCAAACAGTAGTCGGATCGATTCTAAACGTGTCACTGGTGCGAAGGTCTTGTCAAAATCCACTCCTTCTATCTGATTATAGCCTTGAGCAACAAATCGTGCTTTGTTTCTAACAATGTTATCATCCTCATCAATCTTATTCTTAAAAACTCATTTTGTTCCCACAACATTGACATTGCTTGGTCTAGGTACCAATCTCATACATCGTGTCTAGCAAACTGTTCCAGTTCTTCATGCATCACTATCACCCATGATTCGTCTCTCAATGCTGCATTTACATCTTTTGGTTCGATAAGTGACACAAACGAGGCCAGTTTAACCATATTCTTGAAATCAATCTGAATTTTTCTGGTTCGTCTATCATCATGAATGTCACCAATTACATCGTATACTGAGTGGTTACGATGCACCTACAATTGACGATCTCTCTGTGTTCTTTCCTCTGTCCCTTCATCTTTAACTTCCTCCTCATTCGGCAGTGTTACCTCTATTCTGTTTTGACCTGCTTGCACATCTTTTTCTTGTGTGACTCGCTCAACTGTTGCTATACTTCGATCATCAAATACTACATTTACTGACTCAACAATCATCCTGAGATTTTTGTTATAGACTCGATAAGCTATACTATGATTCGAGTACCCCATGAACAACCCCTCTTCACTTCTAGAGTCAAATTTTTCAAGATGGTTCCTTTCATCAAATATGTAATACACACACCCAAAAACATGAAAGTAACTCAAATATGGTGTCTTCCCTTTCCAAATCTCATATGACGTAGTCTTAGTGCATGGCTTAACATAGACCCTATTGATGATATAGCACGGCGTGATTATTGCCTTAGCCCAAAACCATGTAGCCACATTATTTGCATACATCATCGCTCTTGCCATCTCTTGTAAGGTTATGTTCTTTCTCTCTACTACTCCGTTTTGTTGTGAAATCCTCGGTGCTGAGAATTTATGCCTAATTCCATACTTGTGACAGAAACTCTGAAACATCTCGTTCTGAAATTCTCCACCATGATCGCTTCTAATCTGAGCAATGTTCCTTTCATCATTAAGTATTTGTAGCGTGAAGATCTTGAACTTCTCAAATGATTCAGATTTTTCCCTCAAGAAATTCACCCAAGTAAATCGTGAGAAATCATCTACCATGACAAGAATATACCTCTTACCAGCTATGCTCTCTGTCTGTATTGGTCCCATTAAATCCATGTGCAACAACTCCAGAATCCGTTTAGAACCAATTTTAGGAATTTGCTTATGTTGTACCTTTATTTGCTTCCCTTTGCAGCACCCTTTGCATGTGTTCCCGATTTTCTCTTCAAGTTTGGGACCCCACGAACCACTTCTGCTTGAACAATTCGTTGAAGTCCATGTATGTTCATGTGTCCGAGTCGTCTGTGCCAAAGTTCCAATTGAGATTCAACCACGGAAAGACACTTATCAGTCGTATTTCACATGTAATAATTATTACTCGATCTAAACCCATGTAGTACCCGATTCCCTTGACTATCCATCGTTTGACATTCATCCTTAGTGAAGAATACTTTTAGCCCTTCGTCACATAGTTGGCTCACACTAATCAGATTCGTCTTTAATCCTTCTACATAATAAACATTCATCAGTGAAGGTTGCAAATCATTGCCAATCATTCTAACTCCTAATATTTTTCCCTTTACACCATCTCCAAAAGTTACTTTTCCAGCCTTGACTTCTGTGTATGATTTCAGAATCTCCTGATTTCCAGTCATATGCCGTGAGCAACCGCTATCGAAATACCATGGTGTCGCCTCTTTGTTAGTTCCTGAGATGTAAGCCACCTTACCACACATTCTTTCCTCTTCTATTCTAATTGGTAATCTCACATTTCCCTCCTGATGTTTATTGACGTCCATTGCTACGTCTTTCCGTCCATCCTCTCCATTATTTGGGCAGGGAATCTGTTCTAGCACACTGCACTGATTTTCCCTGTTCAACTCATACAGACTAGAAGAGTAGAAATAATTCTTGTCAATCCACACTTTCTTAAATTGATTAGGTTCAAGAAAACATCTTCCTGACTTCCAAGCCTGCCTTATGCGATTAATCATTCTGTAGCAATTGCATCTGATATGTCCATTCCTCCCACAGAAGTAGCACCCTTTGACTATCGGATCCCTAGTCTTTTGAATTTCATCCTTGCCATTAACTACTGGTCCCTTGTGCTCAGAGCCTCCATTTTGATCTTCTGTGACTTTCTCCTTTTCACTCTGAACGAAGTTTTTGAGATTTGTATAGTTAGGACTCTCTGTGACACATGTGCTCTCTATGTATCCTTTGTAACCAAGACCCCATGTTCGCCCAGTGGGTGTTTCCATCTCCAGGAGTCTATCCAGATCCTTTGACCCCTGATTCAACATACTAATCTTTTTATAGTTTTCTGTGAGTTCATGTTCCAACATTTGATTATGTTCCCTCGTTTGAATCAAAAGATCTTTTAGTTTGATCATCTCTGCTTCTAGCGTTTGAATCCTCTTGACATTAGGTAGTTGTTCCCTCGAGCCAACTGTTTTTTCCTTTTCATCAGCTGCACATTCATGTGCACAACTCTGTTTATTATTGGATTCCATCTCCATTATATTAACCTTGGCCTCGAGCATGGCCTTGTCATTGAGAAGTTGCAAGTTTGCATTGCTCAACGCCACCCAATTATCATAGAAACGTCGATATTCAGCCTTTGCATCAACTTTACCATCATCATCTGAATCCGTTTCTTGATCGGATTCCTTGGTTGCTTCACTCGTGAATGCCACAAAGTTTAACATCTCATCATCTTCTTCACTATCATCTAACTCGGTCTCACTGAAACTTAGTAGTGACTTATCACTACGATCTGAAGATTTGGGCACTCTGATTTAATGTGACCAACTCCTTTACATTCATAGCATTTCAGCTCCTTGCGTTTGGTGAGAGGGCATTCAACCTTAAAATGTCCATATCCTTCACACTCATGGCATTGCACATCATGTCGTCTACTTGACCTTCAAGCTTCCATCCTCTGTGGTTTATTGCTGAATCAATTTTAAGATGTTCTTTGTTCGTGACTGTGATACTTTGTTTGTCCCTTCTCAATGCGCTTAAATGCCTTCTTAAAACTTCTTGCTATTAAGCCCATACTTTCCTCCAGCTTCTGATTCAAGTTATCTTCAAGTTTTCTCATCCGATTTGTGTCTTGTTTAACACTGAACGCTATTCCTTTTCCCATCTTAGACGACTCTGTAGCACTCTCCATCTCTTCAGCCTTCAGCATTCCTATCAATTGTGAGAATTTCATGTCATCTGTGTTCATGGTAATTTTCAATACTACCTTATGCGGTCCGAATTTTGCTTGGAGACATCTCAACAGTTTCTTGACAAGCGTTTTGTCCTTGTATACCTTCTCTAACACACTTGCTTCATTTGCAATTGAGCTTAGCTTTGATCCAAAGCTCGCTATAGATTCATCACTTCCCATCCGCAAGTTTTCAAACTGTGAAGCTAGATGGTCAAGTTGCGTCCTCTTGACACATGATGTACCCTCATATGAGTTTACAAGAATATCCCATGTATCTTTCGCAGCCGCACATCCCTGAACAAGCTTGAACTGATCAAGGTCGATTGCACAGAATATTTCTGTGAGAGCTTTTGAGTAGAACTTAGATGCACTTTTATCCGCATCTATCCACTTCTCTTTGGGTTTTGGAATTTTCTCACCTTCCTGATTCAGTATCCATGGTTCTTCCCAGCCGTCCTCCACTGTTGTCCATGCATCTTCATCTATTCCCCGAATTCTTTGTCGCATACGCACCTTCCAATGCCCAAAATTGTTTTCATCCAGTATTAGTGGTTTTTGCACAGCAATAAACTCTTTGGGTGTCTCCATACTCTATCTCAAGATTTCAACCTGTTGATAAATCTCAGATTTATGATAGGTGACCCGCTCTGATACCAATTGAAAGCACTAGAATATAGAGAATAACAAGAACTTTGTATAACACACACAAATTCTATTAGAAATCACTTCAACATAATTCTACAATAGTGTTTAATCAGATTTACGCACTACTAACACTTAGCATGCCACTGACCAATTCCTAATCTCACCCAAAACTCACCCACAACAACAGTTGTGTTCACTCACCGGAAAACGTGTGCAACAGTTTACACACACAACCTCTCTTTCTTCTCATGAGCGATAACCCTAGCTGCAAGTCAACACCTTCTTTTTATATGTGACTTACACTAGGGTTTCACCTTTCCTAAATGAATATTCAGCAATATTCAGTACCACGAACTTGCCTTTTTTGAATATCTTTTCTTCTTTACACAGTTTGATATCTCATTCTCAATGAGATCACGCCACGTCAACTCTTTCAAACTTCCCGCGTCTAGACTTACTTGTTGCACACCGTTCCATCTGTTCAGCCACAATCCTTGTACTAACATAATTATTGTTCCAGAGTGTTACAGAGTGCTACAGATTATAAATTAGGATAAAAAATAAATTTTCTTTTCTTTTTTTTGGATGAAAATACCCAAATATAATAAGATTGTTGCAAGGATCATTTCAAAAACCAATTTTCATTAAATGCAAAGAGAGAGTCTAAGTCAAACCTGAAACGGATAAACTATAAAATGTCAAAGATTCAAGTTTTTACATGAAAAATAGTTAATTTCAACCTGGATAATATTCATCGTACGTTTTAATAAAATTATGAGTCTCTATTATAAATTTCAACATTTTTTCCGTTAATAATTCAAATTTTAGACACGATTTAATAAATACATACTTTTTGACATTTCCATTAACGAAGTTCAGTTTTTGTTAATATTGGCTGACTTGACATAGGACGTGAACTGATTGGGTGACGTAGCAATGCATGTGTAGTAAAACGATGTTGTTTTTCATAACACATGTTTTCCATCTTCTTTCTTCTTCCTCAATCGCAATTAGAGTTTGGTATTGGAGATTTTCCGAAAACGAAAACTTTCCGAAATCGATTTAACTCTTTACTTGTCGATTTCAGAAAATTTTCATTTTCAAAAAATTTTCATTTTTGAAAATATTTATCAAATCATAATCGCGATTGAAGAAAAAGGAATAAAAGAAAAAACATGTGTTATGAGAAACAACGTCATTTTAGTCGATTAAATCGACCAAAACGACGTCTTTTTATTGCATACGCATTGCCACGTCACTCAATTTTATGCTATGTCAACCAATATTAATAGAAATTAGACTCCGTTGATGAAAATGTCGAAAAAAATACGTATTTATTAGATCGTGTCTAAAATTTGAACTATTAACGGATAAAAATTGAAATATGTATTGTAATATCATAATTATATAAAAATGCATGATAAAAATTATTCGAGTTGAAATTAACTGTTTTCGCTTACTATTGAACTAAAGTTATAGTAATGTATATTTCCAATAGATTCTTAACCGAAATTAATCAAACTATTTGATCGAACTAGTGTATATAATATACAAAACGATTCATTTAGAAATGATTATCAACCTTTAAAACACACAAAACAATACTAGTTATACGAATATACGATTGAGAATTTTACGTTCTTGGAATGGATTTGTTACAAGCTTGAAACGACTCAAAGACCAATGAGCTTGTGTTTGTTTGACTTTTAAGTGGTTTTAATACAAAACTCTCATTGAGACACGACGACTAACCATATATATTTGATATTCACATCAATTTTCTTCAGTATAACACATACAAAAACATGTTCGTAAAGTTCAAATGTATTCACATGTTCCAATTTAATTACCATGCTATCATAATCACATTTTAGTAACCTAAAAATATATGTAACTCTAAAATGATATTTTCTGCGATTAAAAAAGTATCTTTTCAGTATAATTTTTTCTAAAAAATATCCTTTTATATTTGTTTTTTTAAAATCAATTTTCTAATTTTTTTCTTTAACCGAAACAAACAAAAAACTTTGAATTTAAGGTTGCAATACAATTAATGACATATTTGTATAATTAAGTTCTTTTTAGAGTTTTAGAGTAATACCCTAAAATAACACTTTTTAAAGTTTTTCTTCTAAATCTAACATCATAAAATTAAATTCCCAAAAATAGCACAAATACTTATATGAAAATACTTAGAGTAATAACCTAAAATAGCACCATTTTAAGTTTATCTTCCAAATTTAACACAATAAAACTAAAATTCCCAAAATAGCATAAATTATTATGTAAAAATAATTATTTACCTTAAATAAAATATATATAAAATTAAAACATAATGTTTGGGTTCACTTTTTACAATTTAGGTTTTAAATTTTTTTTATTAGGAATAAGTTTTCAATTATTTTAGTATTAAATTTGTGCTATTTTTAGAAATTTAAATGACTAGTGCTATATTTGGAACAAAAACTTAAAATAGTGTTATTTTAGTCAATTACCCTATATTTTATTTAAGGTAAATAATTATTTTTACATAATAATTTATGCTATTTTAGGAACTTTAGTTTTATTGTGCTAAATTTGGAAGATAAACTTAAAATAGTGCTATTTTAGGGTATTACTCTAAAATATATATAAAATTAAAACATAATTTTTGGGTTCACTTTTTTCAATTTAGGGTTTAAATTGTTTTCATTAGGAATAAGTTTTCAATTATTTTAGTATTAAATTTGTGCTGTATTTGGAAATTTAAATGACTAGTGCTATATTTGGAACAAAAACTTGAAATGATGTTATTTTAGTCAATTTCCCAAATACTTATTTATTCTAAATAAATTATACATAAACTTAAAGTATTGTATTTGAGTTCATTATTTCCAATTTAGGGTTTAATTTTTTTCTATTAAAATATAGTTTTAATGCATTTTAATCTTAAATTTGTGCTATTATTGGAAATTTAAACTAATGATGCTATTTTTGGAACAAAAACTTAGAAAGGTGCTATTTTAGACATTTGTTCTTTTAATTTTATATATAGTTAATTTAAAGTAAATAATTATTTTCACATAATAATTTGTGATATTTTAGAATTTTATTTTTAATATAATGTTAAATTTAGAAGATAAACTTAAAATAGTGATATTTTAAGGTATTACTCTAAATTATACATAAAATTAAAATATTATAATTAGACTCATTTTTTAATTTAGTATTTAACTTTTTTCTATAAAAGTATAGGTTTAATGTATTTTAAATTTAAATTTAAATTTGTAATATTATTAAAAAATTTAAATAATGATATTATTTTAGAAAAAACTTAAAAAATACTAATTTAGAGAATTGACAAAAAAAAAGAAAAGTAATGTTAATTAAATATTTATTTTGGCGTATATATGTGTTTTCTTTTCTTTTTTCTCTAATGACTAAAAAGCTAGTTCATGATTCATGAATGGGAACAAGTAACAAAAAAAAGAAATATATATATATGGACAATTAATAGAGAGAAGTATCAATTTAAATTATAATTTTCAAAGTGCGTAAAGAAAGGAGAGAAGGATTCTGTCATTAAATTTATATATATAGAGAGAGAGATGTGCATGGTTGCCACTTGTCCATGCATCTTCTTCTCATTGGAACACAAAAGACGTATTCAACTTTCACGTACATTCATCTTCTTCTTCTCTCCCACCCACCTCCACCTCTCAAAATATCCGTATATACACTTAATTATATACATTACCAAACATTTTCTAATAAGATTCAATCAATCTAGATATATGTCTTTCTATTCTATAGTTTTCATTGTTGTCAATCGATCAATTTTGGTATGTTCTTTACGTATAAAGTGATCTACTTTAAGTTACACATTCACAAAAGCTTGTTATGTTTTTGTTCTGAATATACATAGATAGATCGTATATAATTTCCAACAAGTCACATGTTGACCACTAAAGTAACGAGCTAGAGTAAACACAAGATTGACTTAAACTAGAGTTTAATGTTGTGTGTGTGTGGAGAGAGAGAGAGAGAGGAGGAGGAAGAAGAAGACGCCATTGAATTCTGGAAAAGAGAGAGGAACAGAACTTTTGCAACACCTGTTCAACATTCATCTTCCACTCGTCTTCTTCCTCTTGGTTCATCTTTTTAACTTAACCTCTCTTTAAACTATGGTTGAGTTTTTAAAACCAAAAACATAATTCATTTTAGTGTCTTTTAGATCCATTCCGTTGCGATATATCACCATAATCTTCTCAATCCTTCCTCCAAAACCCTAGATCATGAATGTGAGCTATACAAATGTCACTCCTTACCATAAATAGAAACAATAAATAAATAAAAATCAAAACTTTTGTTTTAGAAAATCCAAATCGTTGATTGCCCAGCGTCCATTTTAAGCCACTGTTTCGATCTGCACAACACACACATACACACAGTTTCTCTCTCTCTTCTCTCTTCTCTCTCTATCTATCACTGAAACCCAAAGCCATCTACCATTTGTTCTTTTTTCCTTCATACAGTACTGTTTCCACTTCCTTTTTACTAGGCAGTGTGTGTGTGTGTGTGTGTTTATTAACCAATTGAGATTAAAAGCGATGGATGAAGTTGGTGCTCGTTATGATGTGGAAACCAAGACCTCTACTTTAATGGCAAGTGTTGATGGATTTGGATCCGGGTCGGGTCATGATTCTCATGGGTTGTTATCTGCGTCTGTTCCTCTTCTGGGTGTTCACTGGAAAAAGAGAAGAATGCCTAGACACAGACGATCTTCTTCTTCCTTTAACCTTCTCTCTTTTCCTCTTCTACCTCCTTCTTCTTCCCACGTGCCAACTCCTCTTCCCGCACGTGTAAGTCTCTCTTCTCTTGTCTCTCTTTTTTCCCTCTAAAAAAGATTAAAACTTTTTATTTAGTTATTTAGATCTGTGTAGATCCAAACTAAATAAAGAAATATTTAAATGCCCATTTGATCCAAACTCAATGTTATTTTCGTGATGATCGATTACACAGAAATTAGACACAAGAAGACTAAGATTCCTCTTCCAAAAAGAACTCAAGAACAGTGATGTCAGCTCCCTCCGCCGAATGATACTCCCTAAGGTATCTTTGATTATTGATCTTGATGATTATCATGATAACGATGATTATGATGCTAATGATGATGATGTTGACGATAATGATGATGGTGATTGCGATGATGATGATGCAGAAAGCGGCGGAGGCTCACTTGCCGGCGCTGGAATCCAAGGAAGGGATACCTATAAGAATGGAAGATTTGGATGGTCTTCACGTTTGGACATTTAAATATAGGTACTTAAGTAATCGTTTATGTAAGAACATATATATAGGTTATACAATTGAATCCACCATTCAATCTAATTTGGCTAAGTACGAATCACTTATCCCATAGTCTGAGAAAAATTCTCTATGATTCAATTTACATTAGATCTCGAGTCTTGACCTAACGTTGTGATCTTTAGGTACTGGCCAAACAATAATAGCAGAATGTACGTTCTAGAAAACACAGGTAAAGATTTCCTGTTTTTATTAATTGTTGAACAATCAAATAACTGATTAGACGATTGTTAAAATATTGGATCGAACTGGGTTTTATTTCCAGGAGACTTTGTGAATGCTCATGGTTTGCAGCTAGGTGACTTCATCATGGTTTATCAAGATATCTATTCACACAATTACGTACGTCACACGTTACTTCAGAGTCTTGAAAACATATCTATGTTCTAATGTAATAATGTTTTTTTGGTTAAAAGGTGATACAAGCAAGAAAGGCATCAGAAGAAGAAGAAGAAGAAGTAACAAACGTTGAAGAAGACGACGTATACACAAATTTAACAAGGATCGAAAACACTGTCGTTAATGATCTTCTCCTTCACGATTATAATCATCATTACAACAACTCAAAGTGTTCTAATTACTATTATCCTGTTATCGATGACGTCACAACCTCTGCAACAACCGCATCTTTCGTCTATGACACGACAGCTCTAACTTCAAACGACACTCCTCTCGATTTTCTTGGAGGTCTGACGACAACGACGACGACGACCAATAATTACTACTCCAAGTTTGGATCATTTGAGGGTTTTGGCTCCGTTGAGAATATATCTCTCGATGACTTCTACTAAATCATATCGTGAATCTTGATCGATGGGTAACATGATGATTCTTGATGGTGGATGATCAGCTTTCTCTTTCGTTTTTTTTGGTCATTTTGCATATCTCCAAGTGTTTCATATTATTACTGTTATATGAAGGGTCTAATAGATGTGGAGTCTCGAGTTAGGATATGTGTTTTTGTGTTGAGGAATAAATGTAATTTTGTGTCGTGGCTTTTATTTATTAAAACTTTGCCCGACATAAACAAAACAAGAAACACTGTTTTCTTTTTTGGAGTTTTTTTGTTTCCTTTATGGTTATATATATATAAGTGAATTTAGTCATTATTAATGTAAAAAAAAAGTTTTTACTTTTGTTAAAGAATTTGCTAAAAGGTAGATGAATGTGTAAAATGATTTTTGTTTCCATCAATATCGATTTTTTATTAACCAGAATTATATTATTTTTACAAGAGATAGTAAAAACACGCAAACAACAAATAAATTCCAATCAACATTGAACATTAGAGAAAAAGTCCTCAATACATCTACTTAATTATATAATCTATGATGAATTACATCAAATTTGGAAATCTAATGATCAGTTGTGTGAATGTAATGATTATATCGTAGATTAATATTTTTTTATTAATGAGATTGTTTAATGATAAATTATTCTTTTTAAAATTAATATGATGGTATTCCAAAATGGTAATTGTATAAAATAACATTATTTTAAATTTTTATTTAGTATTAGTAATTTAAATTTATAAAAATAACACAAATTTAATATTAAAATAATTAAAATATCATCATAAAAAATATAAACCTTAAATTAGAAAAGGTGAATTTAAACATTATGTTTTAATTTAATATATAATTTATTTAAGTTGATAATTATTTTTACATAATAATTTTTGTTAGTTTAATAATTTTATTTTTAATATGTTAGATTTGAAATAAAAACATAAAAAATAATATTTTAAAATATTATTTATTCTAAAAACCTGTAAAATCTAAATAATTCCGTTTCAATAACCATAAAATGATTATTTGATAGTTCTCTTCCTTTTCTTCGGTTAGCCTCGTGGAAATTGTTTGGATTTATTCTGTTTTCTACTGAAATTTGGTAGGTTAGTTTTGAAAGATTGATTATAAGTATTGGCTCTTATGATGAACCTCGTTTTTTATTGTATAAAGACGACAGAGATGTAAATCATAACTATTTATTTTCCTCTTTAATATAAGGTTTTTTGTTTTAGATTATCAGTATACTAAATAATGAGCCAAAAAAATTGTAATTTAATATTTTATAACAAAAAAATAAAAACGAATTAGATTACTTGTGAAAAGAAACAAAAATGATATCGCCGACGAAAAAAAACCCATCAAAAGAACAACATAACATTCATTTATTTGTTTTCATTCTTGATTTTTCTTTTATTTGGTTGATTGTATAATATTTTGTCCAATGCTTCTAATTATGTAGTTTATTATTTTATTTAAATTGATACGCTTAGAATATCCTCTTCTTAAATTTTTGTTACAAATCTCACAATAAAATTATAAGAGTAACCAACAAAATAGCATTATTTTAAGTTTTTATTCTAAATATACTATTATTAGTTTAAATTTCTAAAATTAACACAAATTTAATATTAAAATACCTTAAAACTTCTTTTTAATAAGAAAAATTCAAACTCTAAATTAGAATAAATAACCCAAATATAATATTTAATTATATTTATAATTTATTTATGATAAATATGTATTTTCAAAAAATAATTTGTGCTATTTTGAAATTTTTAAGCTTATAGTGTTAAATTTGGAATAAAAACTTAAAAATATGCTATTTTAGGATAATATTCAAATTATTTTATAATTCCCAAAATATTATAGATTAGAGAAATTCTCTAAAATAGTATATTTTTAAGTTTTTATTCCAAACATACCATCATTAGTTTAAATTTTTAATAATAACACAAAGTTAAAATTAAAATAAATTAAAACTATATTTTAATAGAAAAAAAATTAAACCCTCAGTTAAAAAAAATGAATCCAAATATAATGTTTTAAATTTATATATAATTTATTTAAAATAAATAAATATTTTTACATAATTATTTTTGCTATTTTTAAGATTTTAATTTTAAAATGATAGATTTAGAAAAAAGTTTAAAAAATGCTATTTAAGAGCATTACTATATAGTAGGTTATTATGTAAAAATATTATTTATTTTAAATAAATTATAAAAATTAAAACATTATATTTAATCAATTTATAGTTAAAAAATTTCTATTAAAAAGAAGTTTTAATTTATATTAATTTTAAATTTATGTTACTATTGAAAATTTAAATTAATAATGTTACTTTTAGAATAAAAAATTGAAAAAATGTTATTATAAAAAAATATCTATTTATTTAAATTATGTCTATTTTTATTATTTAATTAATCATATTTTTCCCAAAATCTTGACTAATTATTCTTCTATTCTTATTTGTATTTGATTCATATTTTTTGTGAAATGACATATTATCTTTCTAATAATCATGAAAAAAACTCATAATTCCATGAGACATGTTGGTTTGTAGATCGGTTTTGGAGTTTAGTTTCAATATAGTTAACAGAAACAGAACAAATTAGAAGTCGTTTTGTGAACTTGAAACCTTGAAAGTAATTTATTTTAATGAGTTACTGCCTTACAGATTTATGAGGTTTTTCTCAGTTCCTTCTTTCCAGAATAATACACACTACCTTTGATTCAATCACCAGTAATCTCCACAAGAACAAAACCCATTTTTGAAATGGTGAAATCGCTTCGCATCTCTAACTACAAACTCTCTATCAACAATTTTCGAAATCAACTTGATCACATTGTGACAATCGCTGCAAACTCTAAGATTCTTCACCACATTAACCGTCGAGCCAGGAACTGTATTCATGATCCCAAACGCCACCGCTAGTTTCTCGCTGTGAACTCTCAGTGTCATTTCTTTCTCTTCCTCATCAACATCATGACAAACTGATCCTGTGTTCGACACATAACCTACCTCTAACAGCTTCTTATTCAATTCCGCTAAAAACCCGTGAATCTTCTCGCGCTGAGGATGTTCTTCGTCTCCGATCAAGAATACATGAACTTCACCATTCAACTCAAGCAGACTAAAACCCGGAGGTTTCACTAACCCACGATTCTTCATTACCATCCTAACCCTCTCAACGTCTTTCCAACGCCCCGCATCAGCGTAGATATGTGAAAGCAACATGTAATAACCGCAATTTGATGGGTCTAATTCGAACAAACGCGACACAGATATCTCTGCGAGTTCCACGTTCTTGTGAATTCTACAAGCTGCGAGAAGTGAGCTCCAGATAACAGAATCTGGTTTCATCTTCATAGTTTGTATCAAATCATAAGCTTTTTGAAGGTACCCAGCTCGACCTAGAAGATCAACCATGCAACCGTAGTGTTCTAAACCTGGTTCCACACCGAATCTTACCTTCATCGCGTTAAACCAGCGCCAGCCTTCGACATGAAGACCCGCATGACTGCAAGCAGCTAATAGCGATACAAAAGTAATGTAATTTGGTCTAACCCCTGAATCAATCATAGTAGGGAATAACTCTAACGCTTTAGCCACGTGGCCGTGCATTCCATATCCAGCAATCATGGCGGTCCAAGACCTAACATTCTTGTTTTTCATTCGATCAAATACTTTTCTAGCCATCTCAACTCTTCCACATTTGCAATACATATCAATTATCGAAGTCCCAACTATCACATCATCTTCAAGGCCCATCCTTAGGACCTGCATAAATACATTATAGAATTTTTTTTAATTACTCAACAAGGAAAAGTAGAAACTGGATTACAGAACAACAGGAATCTCAATTCACCTGATCATGTATACACTTGCCAATACGCAGTGCACCTGAATGTGAGATAGCCAACAACACAGTAGACAATGTAATGGAGTTAAAGGTCACAACTTTATGCTTTACCAGTCTGCGAAAAACTTCAAAAGCTTCTCTAGACATTCCATTCTGAGCATACACACCAATGATCGAATTATAAGAAACAAGATCCTTATCCACAATCTGATCAAACATTTTTCTCGCCAAAGACACACCTCCTTCTCCGCCCTTGGCATAAGCATCCAAGAGAGTATTACCAACACTAACTCCACTACTAAACCCTCTCTTTATCACAAAGCTGTGAACTGATTCCGTTAAACCCTTAGCAGCGACACGAGAACAAGCCGAGATGACTGAAACCATTCCTATAGAATCGATGAACACTGCAGCGTCATCGTCATAATCTCCACAAGCACCAGTGTTATTTTCTTCGACTAATAAATCCTTAAAAAGAGAAACAGCGTCAAGGGGATTACCGTTAAGGTCATACCCTCGTATCATTGAAGTCCAAGAGACAATATTTCTGTAGGGAATTTCGTCGAATACGTTCCGTGCATCCTCAAGTTCGCCACAAGTGGAGTACATTACAATCAAAGCCGAAGACACGAAGACATCAGATTGATAACCGAAGATGAAAGCTTGTTGGTGTGTCTGTTTTCCGGAGAAAATATCAAGAAGAGACGAACACGCTTTAATGGCGCAAGGAAAAGTAGAACGATTAGGGGAGAGAGATAACTTTCGCATGGAGGAAAAAGCGCGAAGAGCTTCAGCAGAATCGCCACTACGAGCGAGATCGGCGATGACAGAATTCCATGAGAAAACATCTGTCTTGTCGACATATTTGTTGAATAGAGTTGTTAGATTTTGTCTGTCAGTGTATCTCTCCGTGTGGAGGAGACGAGAGACGGAAGTGACCAAAGCTGTTTTACTCGTAACCTTCATTCACTGTCTCGAAATGTTGGGAGAAAATGGGTCAATATATCTTTTACCGAACCGTAAAAAAAATTCTTTAAACCGAATAACTATTTCTTTTGCAAGTATCTTTAAACGAGTGACTAATGAAGGTAAAAAATCTTAAATATACACAAATTTGTAAATATTTATTAAAAAAACATACTAACTATTTTGATTCCTACTTTAAATCACAAAATATAAAATATTGACTTAAAAATATATAAACTTTCTAATTTTATGATTTTGACACCGACGGATTAATCGACATTTGCAATATTAACAGAGTTTATTACATAGTGTTAAGTTTATTAAAGTCGTTTTAAACAAAAATAAGAACTCACACACACTTATGTCCTCTTTCTACCATAAATCAAAAATCCTAAAAGTAACCACCTCCAAAATCGAAATAAATTTCAGATGGAAAGGAGTCAGAGCTCAACTTGACTCCTGTTTTTGTTTGTCTGTGTTTTTTATTTACAAATTTTAGATTGTAATTGTTTGTATAATCTTGTATTGACTTCTTTTTTTGTTGTAGTAGATTGAGCCTTCTTTCTCTTGTTCATCTACTTTCTACTTTTTTTTCTTTGATTTAGGTTTGTTTTTAGATAAAAGGATACATCGTCAGAAACTTCAACTGTAATAATATATGAATCCCTATATCACCAGCCATAACTTCCGAGGAGTAACACTCACACCCAAAATCACACTCACATTTTTTGGAGAATCGAGTAACGGTGAGATTACAAGACACATTTTGTGATTTACAGAAAACGGATTTTCACATTTCTACTTTCTATCAGATTATCTTCAGCAGCAGTATCTAATAGTTAGAGCATGATTAATTTGGTTTTAAAGAGAGGGATGTTAAGTAGGTTTCACTACTTGTCTATTTAGTTTGTTTTTTTGTTTCTTTTGATTGTGACGATCATAGAGACCTTTCTTTTTCTTCGTTTTAATTTTTCTCCGCTTTAGTTTAAAACGGTATTAATAAATTTAACATCGTGTAGTAAACTTTGTTTTTTTTTTGCCAATAAATACTTTATTAATAATCAACATCATTGTTTACATACAATAGTAAATACAAAGGACAATTATAATAAATGTTCCATGCAGATTCAGATGTTGTGGATAAAGAAGCTAAATGATGAGCTGCTCGATTTTCTGATCTAGGGGTGTGTGTAAATTTAACACCATCAAACTTTAAAATCTAAAGTTGAATTGTATGAATATAATGTTGAAGTTGTATAGATGATGCTTTGTTGTTGATAAGATTGGTCAAAGAGAGATTGTCTCCTTCAAAGATTATATGCCGATAACCCAAAGCCCAGGTAGCCTGTAATGCCCAGATAAGAGCTGTACACTCAGCTTCAATAACAGAAGCCCGTCCTTGAAATTTACCTCTTCCAGCGTTTAGGAACATACCCTTATCATTTTGAATAATCCAACCTAATCCAGAGTCTGATGGACCATTACGGAAAGCAGCATCATAATTGCATTTAATCCAACCATGTGTTGGTTTTCTCCATTTTATTGAGTTCGGTATACGCTTTGATTTTTGTATCCCCAAGTCCGATTTTGTCGTCATTTGTATCCACTCCACCGCATCTTCAAAACATTTATTTACTATTTGGGCGTCCGATAACTCCGTGTTGTTAAAAGTGAGTTCGTTTCTAGATTTCCATAGTCTCCATAGGATGTAGAAGGGAACATATTTCTAGGTTTCTACTACAAGAAAACAGCCGTTTTGCGACCACGGAAGTGGTCGCAAAGTAGTCGCAAAACTGTATTTTGCGACTACTTTGCGACTACGTGATGTGGTCGCAAAATAATAGTCGCAAAAAAAATTAGTCGCAAATCAGTCGCAATTTTGCGACTGATTTGCGACCACGGTCATAGTGGGTATTTTGCGACTAATTTGCGACCACAAACGTGGTCACTGTTTTGCGACTAATTTGCCACTGAATTTCCGTAACAAATTTTGCTACTGTTTTGCGACTACGGATGTGGTTGCTAAATTTGTAGTCGCAAAACAGTTGCAAATTTTTGTGACTGATTTGCGACTACGGTAGAACCGCAGTTGCAAAACAGTCACTGTTTTTTGTGACTGTTTTGCGACTACAGGTGAACCGTAAAAATCAGTCAGTTCAGTCACAAATATTTGTGACTGTTTTGCGACTACAGGAGAATAGCAGTCGCAAATCAGTCACAAATATTTGTGACTGTTTTGTGACTACAGGAGAATAGCAGTCGCAAAACGGTCACAAATTTTTGTGACTGATTTGCGACTACAGTTGAAACGTAGTCGCAAATCAGTCACAAAAATTTGTGACTGTTTTGCGACTACAGGTGAACCGCAGTTGCAAAGGAGTCGCAAATCGGTGGCAAAAATTGCGACTGATTTAAGACTAATTTGCGACTACACCGTAATTAGATTTAAAAAAAAAATATAAATATATTTTTTATTTTTATTATTGAAATAATATATTAATAATTTAAAAAAATATATATAAAAATTTAGAAAATTAATTTCTAAAATAATATTTAAAAATTAATTTGAAATAATATATTAATAATTTAAAAAATATATATATAAAAATTTTTAAAATAATATTTAAAAATTAAAATTTCAATAAAAATGAAGAAAATTAATTTCAATAATAAAAATAATTATTTGAAATTAGAAATATTAATAAAATAATTTAGATTAACTATTAATATAATTGGTTTAAAATATTATTATAATATTTATTAGAATATTTATTAATTTTTATTAATAAATTAAAAATTTATAATAATAAATGAAAAAAATATGTAAACTAAATATTGAATTAAAAAATATAGAAATTTAAAATTTAACATTTATTATACAAAATTTTTAAATACATAAAAACAAATTCTAATTGTCCGGTGGCGGAAATTGGAAATCTGATGGCGAAAATGGGGTGGTTGGCGGAGCCGTCGATGGTTCCCCTGTACAATCGTTATCCCGCAATAAGGAGGCGAATGCGGGATCCGTCCGTTGGATATATCCGAGGAGCATCTCCAAGCTCGAGATCTTCTTCTGGTTTTCTCTGTTGAGCTCTTCAATCTTCTCATATTTTTCCTTCATCTCCGCGTTTTGTGCTTTAATCAACGCGTTTTGTTCTTGAAGAATAACGTACTCGGGTGAATGGGTTTGTACCCCACTACTTCGACCCGTAGACTGTACGCGGTTGAGGCTACCGAGTCCATAAAGACGGCCTCGTTCATCAGGAACAGATGACTATAAAATTACGAAAACGTAAATTATATAATAAAAGTTATTATTTTGTAATTAGGAAAATATGTAAAAAGGAAAAAGTTTGAAATTTTTTTTTTACCTGTAAGAAGATCTCATTCTTCTGTGCTTGAGTGAGCTCAATTGGACGGGAGGTTCCATCGGATGTTTCTGTTGGATCGACCTCCACGATCGCCATCTTCTCTTGGATGTTTCGTTCGTATGTTTCACAGATTTGTTTTGCTTTCAAATCTACATACGAACCATCCGGTCTTGTGTGAGTCTTTATAAATATTACATTGAAATTCATCTTCTAGTTCCGCATCTCCGACATCGAAATCAATTTCTTCAGTATGGTTAACTGTATCGACCAACCGATCTACCTCTATCTCTTGAACATGCATTACGTCTTCATCATTTTCTTGTTGCAAAAGGCCAATCTCGTCTTTGTTTTTGTATTTCCCCAAAATGTTAGATCTTGGATTAACTTTCAAAACATTGAGCCATGTTTGTTTTGATGATGATTTCGTGTGTGGATAGGGAATATAACAAACTTGATCTGCTTGAGATGCTGATACATCGTACGTTTTGAAATATAAATTAGTTATAAATTTGTAAGAAAAAATATATATTAAATTATTACCGAATACGTACGTACCGAGAATAAATGGTTCGTATTTGTAGTATTTCCCCGATGATAAGACATCAATGACACCATTTTCCGACTTCCGAGTACCTCTCGAGGGTGTAGGATCGTACCATTCACATTTAAAAAGCGTGATCTTCAAATTTAGGAGTCCGACATACTCAAGTTGAATGATATCTGTTAAAATACCATAAAAATCAGCTTCATCAGATGCATCTGAGTAATTGTCCCCCTTCACACAAATACCGTAGTTACATGTCTTTCTTCTATGTCCATGTTTCTTCGTGTGGAACATATAACCTCTTGTAAAATACATCGGCCAAGTGGATGCTTTATTCATCGGACCTTGAACTAATTCTTGAGCCCATATAGGAAAGGCACGTGAATCTGTGGAACTGCATGAATTGACCTTTAATCATATATATCAAAAATTAAACTTAATTAGTATTTACAAATTAATAAATAAAATATAATATATATATATATATATATATGTCAAATAATTAATTAAACATATATAATCTCTAACCCATATGTGGAACTCTTCCTCTCTTTTAGATGAAATGTCATCTTCTGAAAGATATGGATACGTACATCGAATATGATCTTCAAACATGCTAGAACAGTAAATATTGAAAATTAATATATATTTATTAATACAATGAACTGAAATGTAATGAATACAATTAATTGTTTTCATATACGTACCTCTCTAGTGGCCGAAAATATTCACAATTCCGTAATACATATGCATGTGCATATTTATATTCTTTTTCGGAGAGCCATATTTCTTTACATTTACCACTTGGACGACCCATGTGCGTAAATATATCCGGTACTCCGGGATCTGGATATACAGGCACGTCACCTTCATCGAATCTTGTAGACCTGTACATATATATATATATATATGGTTTATATATATTATATATATTACTTATATATTATATAATAAAATAATTAATTCATAAACATCATAACATGGTTACCTGTTTTTCGTGCGAATGTGTTCAGCAAAGTAATGTTCTGAGAAGTAAGATATCTCATCATTCACATATGATTCAACAATCGACCCTGCAGCATAACGTTTGTTCTTCGCCTTGCTCTTTAGTTTTTTAAAAAACCTTTCAAATGGATACATCCACCTATATTGCACAGGTCCACCAAGTTCAGCTTCGTATAGTAGATGTACAGGAAGATGTTCCATGACGTCAAAAAATGAAGGCGGAAAGATCTTTTCCAAATTGCACAAAATTATGACTATATTTTCCTTCAGAATTTGGACACGGTTTTTTTGTAATGATCTGGAGCATAAATCACGGAAAAATCCTCCAATCCCTATACCATCGACAATGAATTAGTTCAGGCAATTATATATTATTAATTTACGTATTTCCAATTACAAATATAGTTATTACTATATTTACTTGATAATGCTAGATGAACGTTCCGTGGTAAAAGTTCTGCAAATATGAAAGGGAGAAGTCTTTCCATAAAAACATGGCAGTCATGGCTTTTCATGCCCGAAAACTTTAGTCCATCCATATCCACACAATTTGCTAAATCTGCCGCATAGCCGTCCGGAAATTTGACATCATTTTTTATACATTCCAATAACCGTTCTTTTGCTTTTTGGGTCAATCGAAATATAGGGGATGGAGCATTACCCCGACCATCCACGTGCAACTCTTTTCGAGAGCAGAACTTCGCAATATCCAACCTTGACTTCACTGTATCTTTTGATTTCTCTTTTACATTCATAATAGTATTAATGATGTTATCGAAGAAATTCTTCTCGATATGCATCACATCAAGATTATGTCGAAGGTTAAGATCTGTCCAGTATGGCAACTCCCAAAATATACTTTCTTTGTGCCAATTATGCCAGCTGCCATAACCTTCTTCTTTACTTTCATGACCGTTTCAGCCGCACTCAGATGTTCTTAAAGGATTGACAGTTTTTATTCGCTCGTACAAAACTTGTTCACCTGTCAATGATTGTGGAGGACAGTCATTCAAAGCGTGCTTCCCTTTTAAAAAATTTGTTTTATTTTTCCGTAACGGGTGACCATTAGGAAGAAACCTTCGATGACAATCAAACCAACACGTCTTTCTCCCATTTGGTAATTGAAATGCCTTCGTATCATCCATACAAATTGGACAGGCCAGCCTTCCATGTGTTGTCCATCCTGATAACATTCCATAAGCGGGAAAGTCGCTTATCGTCCAAAGTAACACAGCTTTTAGATTGAAATTTTGGTTGAGCGATACATCGTATGCATCAACTCCGATAGACCATAATTCTTTCAACTCATCAATCAAAGGTCGTAGGAATATGTCCAGACTAGCACGCGGATGATTTGGCCCCGAATTCAAAATAGTTAGAAACAAATACTCTTTCTTCATACACATCTCCGGTGGAAAATTATATGGAGTGATAATCACCGGCCATAATGAATGATTACGAGACATCCCAAATGGGTTGAACCCATCAGTACATAAGCCAAGATAAACATTTCGAGATTCAGCAGCAAATCTAGGATGTAAATATTGAAAAATTTTCCACTCTACAGCATCAGATGGATGACTCATTTCTCCGTCTTCTGCTTCATGCTCTGCGTGCTACCTCATTGCCTCTGCGGTTTTCTCGCTTTGATACATTCTTTTAAGTCTATCACCTATAGGTAAATACCACATACGACTGAAAGGTATTCTCGTCCTGCCCTCGCTTGGCTTATACCGGGGGGAATCGCAAAATTTGCATTTTTCCTATTTCTCATCTTCTTTCCAGAATATCATACAATTTTTAACACACACGTCAATTGTATAAAACGGGAGGCCTAAATTTCGCATCAATTTTTTGGTTTCATAATATGAACCCGTCGCCTGATTTTCGTCGGGTAAATATTCTGTAAATAGCTCCGCCCAAGAATCCATACATTTTTCTGGTAAATTAAAATCAGATTTGATGTTCATAAACCTAGCAGCTAAAGATAATTGTGAGTGCCCTTCATGACAACCATCATACAATGGATTTTTTGCAGCTTCTAACATGTTGTAAAACTTTTCTGCTTCTTCATTAGGTCGTTCTTCTTCATAATTATAATTATAATTTTCATCGTTCTGATTATAGTACTACTGCTGATCATCAGTCGTTGTCTCAAGAAATGCATCCGTCACCATTTCAACATATCTATTACCGGATATACCAACTGTTTCATCACTACTACAATCACGTCCCTGATTTCTTGGTACATCACCCCGACTAGTACTACTCGTCCCTAACTGAACATTCAGCTCTTCTCCATGTTTATACCAAATATAATAATTTGGCATAAACCCTCGACTATATAGATGACTCCATATTTTTCGTCCCGGAATAAATTTATCATTTTTGCAATTAATACAAGGACAGAAAAACTTACCTCCACTACTTTGAGCTATAGGTTGACTACTTGCAAAATTCATGAACTGCTCCATGCCTTGTGCAAATTCCGCCGAGAGAATTCTTGTTTCATTATCTATTCTTCTGTACATCCAATCTCTCGAATTGTTATAATTTCCCCACATGTTTTACAAAAATTTTTACTTTTGCTTTCGCAAATGAGAGAATGAGATGATGCATATATATACAACATTTTGCGACTACTTTGCGACTACTTTGCCACTACTTTGTGACTACACCTATGTAGTCGCTTAAATATCGTTATACCTAACTCGCACATGTTTTTTATGCTGGTACTTTGCTACCATTTTGTGACTGCAGAGCCACTACATACCGTAGTCACAAATCGATCGCTATTTTGCGACTGATTAGCGACTACCACCTGATTTTCCATACGTAGTCGCTAATCAGTCGCTATTTTGCGACGGATTAGCGACTACCAGGGTCAGTCTCAAAGCAGTCGCATCTCAGTCGCTAATTGGTTGCATATTGCGACTGATTTGCGACCACACGTATTGGTCACTTATTTGCGACCAATTTGCGACTACTTCGCCGTAGTCGCAAATTGGTCGCTAAACCATGGCAAATTTGGTCGCAATATTTGCGACCACATATGTAGTCACAAATTGCAGTCGCAAATTCGCAGTTTTCTTGTAGTGTTCTGAGACCTCAAATTGACAATAGCTTTCAAACAAATACCTGATATTATCGTAGATATTTTTCCGATTCGAGCATATAACAGTTGTTGAAATTCCGAGTTTCCTCCATACCATTTGAGCAAATGGGCATAGGAAAAAAGTATGTAGCTCAGATTCCTCAGAATCACAGCATCTGTTACATGTGACATCAGAAATAATTTTCCGTCTATAGAGTTGACATTTCAGCGGTAATGCACCTGATAATAGACGCCAAAGAAAATGTTTTATCTTCGGAGGAATATGTAGATTCCAAGTTTTTTTCGTCAGATCCGGCTGTGACGCCAATACTGGTCGGCATGTGGCTGAATCATTACGGAATACCTCAATAGCCTTTCTATACCCTGACTTAACCGAATACATTCCATTACTTGTATGCTTCCAATACCAACTATCCTTACATGGAATCATAGGCAAGTAAATATTATGGATAAGACGATGATCCTCTTTTTCAACCATATCCTTAATTAGTTCATCATCCCATTGCCCAGATTCTTTATTAATAAAACAATCAAGCTTCAGCAATGGGTTTGTATACGGTAACAACCTTGGAGGACGAGAAGGTACTATAGGCAGCCAATTTGCATCACCAATGGATATATCCGAGCCATTCCCAATGATTCTATGTAATCCGGTTTAAAGTAAACACCACCCATGTAATATAGATTGCCATCCCAAAGACGATCTATAACCCATAGCAGCAGAGAGAAGATCTCCTTTATCATAATACCTACTTTTTAAAATTCTCGAGAGAAAGCAATGAGGTCTCAGTATTATTTTCCAACACGTATTTGTTAGAAGAGCCTGATTAAAATACTGAAAATCACGGAAACCCATCCCACCAACTAGCTTCGGTGTACTCATTTTTTCCAAGATATCCATGTGGCTTTCCTTTTATGTATTGTAGATCCCCACCAAAACCGAGATATTGTTTGGTCCATAATCCGACAAATTTCCTTTGGGAGTTTAAATACATTCATTGAGAATATTGGCAGAGAACATGCGACAGATTTGATAAGAACTTCCTTACCCACAGAAGATAGGAATTGTGATTCCCATCCTGAAATTCTCGCTTTTATTTTATCAGTAATATAACGGAAAAGTTGACGCCGGTTCCGTTTGAACTGTTCAGGGAGTCCCAGATATTTTCCACCTCCACCAACGCTATAAATATTCAACATTCTTTGTACTGTCTGTCGAGTATGAGGGAAGACCTTTTCCCCAAATATAACTAAGGACTTATCCATATTAATTCGTTGACCGGAGACCTTACAGTACACATCAAATATATGTTTTAATCTTGCAACATTCTGAACATCAGCTCGTATAAAGAAGAGAGAATCATCCGCAAAAAATAAGTGAGAAATAGGAGGTCCTTTCCTATTTAGATGTAATGGTGTAATAGAATGATCATGTTCCGCACGTTGTAGCATTATGCTTAACACATCGGAACAAATAATGAATAAGTAAGGAGACAATGGATCCCCTTGTCTTAAACCACATTCTGGCTGAAATCTTCCATATGGACTACCATTAATAAGCACCAAAAACGATGAAGAGGAGATACATTGCATAATCCAATTAACCCACTGAGCAGAGAATCCTTTTTTTAACATCACTGATTCCAAAAACTTCCATTCAACCCGGTCATATGCTTTACTCATATCAGTTTTAACAGCCATAAAAGATTTCGAGCAAGTACGTTGTACCCGTAAGGAATGGAGAGCCTCATGTGCAATGAGAATATTATCAGTAATTTGGCGTCCAGGGATGAAGGCGGCCTGATTCTCAGAGATTAAACCGTTTAGAACCTTCTTCAACCGTAGAACTAAATTTTTTGATATAACTTTGTAAATAACATTGCACAACGAGATGGGTCTAAAATCATTCATTCTTACTGGGCATTCCACTTTTGGTATTAAACATATGTTGGTGTGGTTGAACTCTGGGATCATGTGACCCGTGAAAAAGAAGCGTTCAACTTCCGCAAAAACAGCGTCCCCGACAATTTCCCAATTCTGATGATAAAAGGCTGCAGATAATCCATCAGGCCCCGGTGCCTTTGTTGCACCAATAGAAGAGATAGCTAAAAAGGTTTCATCCTTCGTTACAGGTTTAGTGAGTTCTGTATTCATCTCTTCCGTGACAACTGGTAGAACGATCGAAAGAACCGACTCAATATTACTTGGAGAAGAGGTTGTGAACAACTTCTTAAAATAATTCAAAGCTTCATTTGCAATAGCCTGATTACCAAAGACGTCCAATCCCTCTTCTGACTTAATCGAATTAATCGAATTACGTGATCTGCGGTTTCTGGTCACCCGAATTACATGAAAGAACTTCGTATTTCGATCACCCGAATTAAGCCATAGATTTCGACTTTTGATTTTCCAAAATATTTCCTCGTCTATATAGGCTTGCGTTAACTCCTTTTTCAATGATACAATTTTAGCACTGTCCAACTGATTATTAGTGTGTGCATCATCAAGTACCGATGTGATCTCCCTGATTCTGCGGCCAGAGCTAACATATGATCTTCTTTTCCAAGAAGTCATTGCATTCCTAGCAGATGTCAATCTATCTAACAGTCCAGATGATGATCCACCAGAATTTTTCCAACAGGAAGTAAGCATACCCGTAAACTGTTCATGGGTTTTCCATCGAGGGTCATATTTAAACCTCGAAGACCGAGACCCTGTATGTTGATGGATACAGATTATACCAGGCCTATGATCCGAATCAACGAGATCTAAGTACTGAACAAAAGATGCAGGGTACATATTTTTCCAAATGTCATTTGCCATACTTCTGTCTAACCAGCATTGGACTATCTGGTTCATCCTCTTACCAATCCATGTCAAATTATTTCCTCGAAATTGTAAATCACTCATTTTACAATTTGAAACCATATTTTGGAAATCATAAAGATTCCAGGGCTCCACAGGGGCACCGCCTACTTTATCATGTGAATTCAGAATTGCGTTAAAATCCCCACACATCAGCCATGGATTATTACGGTTGAGAGCAATTCTTTGTAATCTTTCCCAAAGATTATTTCTATATTTACGTACAGGATGTCCATAAATACATGATAAATAGAATTCAAATCCAGGTCTGATGATTTTACAATCTATCATTCTATCATCAGCCGATACAACCCGTACATCTACATACTTTTTCCACAACAAAGCAAGACCACCACCAATTCCATTTGGGGGGACACAGTAGATACAACCATAATCTAACACAGCAGCAACGTCATGAACAACATTATTTTTATTTTTTGTTTATATCAGGAAGAGTACGTCCGGAGAAAATTCCTTTTTGATTCCCTTCAGGCGTCGAACTGTCAGAGACCCTCCCAAACCCCGACAGTTCCAAAAGGCGACATTCATTTGGGACCGGGTGGATTATGGCCCACCAAACCATCACCTGAATATCTCGTAGAAGAACCAATGTGTATGTAGAGTTTAAGAATGTTGTTTATAAATGAAATTATCAATAGCATTAACGAAATGCATCCAATTCCATTACCCCACAACAACCATGTGCCGACATAACCACTTCCCAAATCAATCTCGATTGTCATGATAACCAAATAACCAACACCCGTGAAAAAATAATTAGACTCGGTTGACTTACGAAATTTTAAATTTATGTAACCGAGACTAATATTCAATTTTAATAATAAATTCAGTGTTGGTATGGTTATCATAATTGAACCAAATCTAACACATCCGGTTAACGTACTCCAATACGCAACTGTAAGAAATCTATCCGAAACAAATGACATGAGATCCGATAACCTAATTTTCCGGTGTTCCGACTGACCTGGGTTTGGTGTGCCGGAGGTCTAACCCTGCCGCGGAACTCGTTTCGGTGATGCCTGACCAGTAGTATTTTTCCTACGTTTAGGGTCCGGAATGTCGACATCTTCGGTGGTGGTATACAGCGATGGCGGACATAACAATGGACGATTAAAACCCGGAGGGGATTTTCCGTCGTCAGAATCTCCATCATCGGGAGGAGGAGATTCAATCGGAGGAGGAGCAATTACTCCAGAAGGGCATTCAGAGGCGTCGTGGGTTAGGAATCCACACCGGTTGCAGAAATTACGCAACTTTTCATAACGAAATCGGAGAGTGGCCTCCTGATTCTGAAACACGAACTTCCGTTGGAACTGGAAAGGCTGGTCAATTCGCATGAGGACTCTAACCCGGACAAATTCAACGCGAAGGGATGCTTCCGCGTTAAAGTCAGATTCAAGTAATTCGCCGAGAGTGCCTCCGACGAACATCACCATCTAGTACGTTAAGAAATTTACCGGAATTCCTCTGATTTGCACCCAAAACGGGATAACCTGAAGATCCGCATCAGAGATTGAAGGCGTCCATTTGTGGAGGATGCACATCCATTCGTTGAAAGACCATGGCCCACGGCGGAGAACAGAGATAAGTGCGTCTTCGGACTGAAACAGGAACTGTGTCCTGTTATTTTCAATGATGCGAGAAACAATCGTTTCGCCGGCACACCAAAGACGCGGTAAGGTTGTCATCATAGCCCTGAGATTTTGTTTTCGTGGATTAACCGGCTTCCCAATCAAGGAAAATCGAGTTTCCGTTGCTGCCTGAACACATAATTCTACCGGAAGTGAGATTGGAGGGTTATTAATACCGAGATCAATCTCTTGCATCTTTTTGGAAAGAAAATCCGACATTTCAAGGGATCTATTTAGGGGATTAAAACTGTTAAAGAGAAGTGTCGGAAGAAAACGAGAATGGAAGAAGAAGGGAGGATTAAAGAACAGAGGTAGAGGTTTATAAACAAGGAGAGAAGCCTTTAAACTGAGGATGGAGGGATCAGTAACCGTCAAGATCGACGACATACGCACTTCCAAGGAAGAGAAAACCCATCAACGGACGGAAAACCGTCGCCGATGACTTAGCCGGAGAAATCGCAGAGAGATTCGCAATGTAGTAAACTTTGTTAATATTGTAAATGTATGTTAACTTGTTGGTATCAAAAATACAAAATTAGAAATTTTATATATTTTTAAAATAATATTTTATAATTCGTGATTTAAAATGGGAATCAAAATACTTCGTTTATTTCTCTAACAAATGTTTACAATTTTGTGTATTTTAAAGATTTTTTCCCGCTAATAAAAGAAAAAATAGACTTGTTCTCTCGAATTTGTTTAGCGAAAATATCAGTATGTGAATTATTCTTTCTCGGTTGGTATCTAATGAAAATCAAGAAAACACTGTCGAAGTAACTCGAATTTTTTTATCTCCGTATTAAAAACTGATCATCCGTTTGATTCATTAATTAACTGAATGAGATCGGTAATGAATATAAAAAAGTAGTATTGCATGTCTTGTACACTAAACATAACTGATATAAAAATAAAAAAATTCGATATGAAGTGGAAAGAGATTTCTATAAGTATCCCACAGATTCCAAAAATGACTTGTTCTATTTTGTAACTTAAGAATCTAACCAATCAATCCCTACAGTTCGGTTGTCCGGTCCAATTTCCAAAAACTATGGATGTAACAAACACAGATGGAGTTTGCGCGAGAGATTGTGATCCCTGGAAAAGCAACACATTTCTTATTCATTGAATGTTTGAAAACAACTGAAACAACTTAAAATAAACAGTAAACAAATTGGATTACATATTTACATATAAGTTGAGTAATAATGAATTGTTTTAGAAATTGTGAAAAAAAATATATTTTATATTTGTATAAAATTTGAATATAATTTTGATACTCTTAAAATTTTAGTTAATTATTCAAATGAGTAATTTGAATACTTCGAGTAATTTACTCGATCTATATTCCTTTTTATTAAATGAATAATCTTGATTTTAACGGTTCGATATGCCCAAATACATTTTATTCTTATTGGGCATATCGTATTATTAAGCCCATTCACCTGCTTAAAAACATAAACTATAATGAAGAGTCGAAAGCAGAGCAATTTCCATGGAGCAAAACCCTAAAACCCAGAGGAAATGGCGGTACACATGGGAAGCTCAGTCTCATTCTCCGAATCTTCGTCTGTTTCTTTTTGATTCTAAAACTAACCCTAAGATCAACTGCAAAAACCTCGATGTCTCTATTATCCTGGGAAAATCTCAACTTCTTGTCACATGGATTGTTGACCAAGATGAAGCCAGGAACGAAGAAAACGGAAGTGACGAGGTTGTTTCTCTTCGTGTTCCTTTTCCTAGGGTTTTGCTCGATGCTGAATCTCCTGTCAATTTCAGAGCTTTTGACGATTATATCGAGGTTATACTTGTTCTGTTACTCCCCGTCGATCATCCCCTAGTCTCTGACTTCAATTTTGTAACTGATTCTCTCGGAGATAGAGAAAAATCGGCGCCATTAGTGATGGATTATGATCTGAAAACTCTATCCTCAATGGGAGGTGTTCACTTTTACTGCAGAAATTGCTCAATTAGGCTAACAAAGAACATTTTCCTGAATTTCTCAGAAATGCCGTCTAGTAACTGGAGAGAATCTGCTGATAACTGGTTTGGTAATTGCTGTTGTTCATTTGGAGGAATCAGTGAGCAAATGGTAGCTAAGTACACAAATTCTTATACATACACTAGTGGGTTGTGTTTGCTTAGTGCTACAACTGTTTTGCTTAGCAAGGATGATCTCTTAGAGTATATCTTGTTTGATAAAATTGGAATTGAAAACCAATTTGAGTCAAGTTTAGCTCTGAGTTCTAGTAAAAGTGAAGGAAATGCTAACAGTCGTGAGAATGGTGGTGAGAATGGTGGTGAGAATGTTCATAGTCTTGCTAGTAGTCGAGTTGATGATAACTCAATGCTGCCTTGTATAGATAAGTCATCAATGCCTGGATGTTGTGTACATGACTCATCTGACTCTAGTGAGAGTTTTCGGTTGGACCAGAGACTTACACTTGATAAGAAGTTTCTTGTAGATGGGTTTCTTGAGGATGTTTTTATGGTAAAAGCATCAAATGTATCAAAGTATGTCGAATGGATTGAAGTTGTTTGTCCAGAGTGTTCATCTCCTCTTGGAGCATATCCTTCTAGTGGTGGGAACAACAATAAACCCATAGATGGTGGAGTTAGGCTTTTCAAATGCTATATTTCCACATCACAAAAGACTGGTGAATCCTCTGATGTTTTCAGGAAATACACTTTGGAAAGAATGTTTACAAATCAGCTAGTGGAATGCGCCAAAGAAGAGTTATCATTTCATGTGTTAGTCAAAGATTTAACAACCAAATCGCCTTTGTTCCAGATAGTTATACTGAATCCAAATGCTTGGTCCTCGACTGGTCTATGCTTGAACCGAGATGAACCAGGTTCCACATTAGAACTAAGCCGTATTGTGAAAGTTCTATTTTCAGATTGTAACAGTTCACTGCTGAAGAAGATTGATGAAGAAGTTTACATTTTGAAGGGACAGGGAGAGGAGTTGATAGAGTTACTTACAAATGCGAGCAAATTTCTTCCATTTTCATGTTCATATCTTAAGAACTCACTGATCTCATCATTGCATCTATGATAGTAATTAACTAGAAATTATACTTTGGAGAATATTTTGTTATATTTTTATTTTTATGAATTTATTCTAATACTTTATAATTTATAAATTTTTAATTAACATCACTATCAATGTGTTATAAATGATATATATTTTATAGAATATTTTTAATATAAATATAAATATGAAATTTTAAATTATTAATATGAATGTAAATTAAATGTTATAATTTGTTAAGTTGTTAGATATATTAATATAGTTAATTTGTTTATTTTTTAGATAAAAATTAGGGCAAATGATTAATTTAGATTTAGTGACTAAATTAGCATATCAAATTTAAAATCTTAGAAATAACATTTTTTTAAATGTAAAATGACAAAAATAACATCTGTTAATTTTAACCTAAAACTGTTTCAGAAACCCGCCGCCGTCGACATCGAAAACTCCCTTCTCTTCGTCGACATCGAAAACTCCTTTCTTTTCGTCGACATCTAACTTCGCCTTCACCTTCTTCCTCATTGACGATTCTCGTCGTTTTCTCTGCCGAAATCGACGTTCGTCGTCTTCACAGAGGTAAAATCTCCTTCGATTTTTGTTGTAGATAACCTTGGATCTGCTTGGATTTGGAATTAAGTTGAGATTGTTTGTTCTCTTCTAAACCTAGTTTATTCATGTTTATTCATGTTTGTATTTGGTTTACTGATTTTGTGGAATTTTCATGAATTTTTTTGCCATTTATGCTTTTCCATTTGCATCTTAACACTCTTGTCATTATGAGGCTTTGATGAAAAATAACTCTTTCTTTCCATTTATGGTTCATCAAGATTTCGAATTTTGATAATTTTCTACACCAAAAGTTTAGACAAAATTGTAACTCTGCTCATTGTTAGATTATATGATTTACTCTGTTTTTCAGTTGTACTCTCTTTTCTAGTAGTTTTATTTCACCAAGCACAATAGTAGGAGAGTCATTGATTGTTCTAAAAAATCAAATGACCCCACGTCTACCATTCTAAGTCTTTTTTTGGGTTTCTTTTACTCTCACTAAGCTGAACTCGTTAATACTTCTTCTTGCAAAAGACCATGAGAATCATGAAATAGCACATTAGTGTTAAAGGAGGCTTTAAAGCTACTTGTTTGTGTTTTTTTCTGGAACTGAAACTTTTCTCTGAGTTTTTCATCTAGGACTTAACATATATAAGATAACTTTATGTTTGGTATATTTACGAACGACTTTAAATTACAGAACTCAGTCATAATCAGTGGCAATAATGGCTATATTGTGCAATTAAAAACTGTGAAAACAAAGTAAAACCAAACTTACTCTGCAATATTCTCGAAATTTCGAGTAATAAAGATTATCAGCCATCACTATCAAAGCATGTTGGCGCTTCATTGTGAACCACTGCACCAAAGAAGAAAAGTTATATTTACAACATATTTTTCCATATCACCATTAACAAACAGAAACAATCCATAACTCTAAAGTTAAGCGTAGCTTACCTGTGCAGTCAATGACTATTAAAGGAGAGAAATCAAGTACAGTGGTAGATAGTTATTTAAATTTTCTAAGAGCCAATTATTTTGTACTTTTAAGTGAATGTGATTGTGATTTCTGGAAAGTCTCTAAATTCTTTTGTTATTTTTGTTTCATTTTTTGGTATATGAGTTTTTAATGTATGAATGTTGCTTCTCTCGATTTGCAGATCATCTCTACCAGCTACCAAAAAATCAGTATCACCACTTTCTCTCCAGCTGCTATTGTAAGTTTTATTTCGAATTTCATGTGCTAATAAACTTTGAGTTAAAAACTTTATAAAGTCTTAAAAAAGAATTTCTAAAACATAAGAGATACTATCTAAAATTGTATAAAGTTTTTCTAAAATTTAATAAAGTATTTCTTATTTGTTTTTTTCCTTTTAATCGACTCCGCTTATCACATTTAATAAAATTTAATATTTCCATTCGCAAAAGATTTAATTTAAGGATGTTTCCAACATATTTGAGCTGTTTTTTTTTCTTTCACAAAAATATTCCTATAAGGTTGAGATTTTGCTAAACTTATAAAATATGCATAGAGATAGTCAATTATGATTCCTTTTGAATATTATCATCAGCGGTTTGTGTCAAAATTGGTCTTAGTTTTGGTTAGTTAAAATAATGGAATAATATTTCATAGAACACATTCTGATTTCTGTTAAAAACATTCAAACATATGTGATTAACTAAACAGAAAAAGACTACATCAAACATAAATATCGTTTCAGGATGAAATTACTAAAACATTAGAAATACTACATAAAATTAATCAAAGTTTTCCCAAATTCATCATTTTAGGAAAGAATTCCTAAAACATAAGAACTACTACCTAAAATTTCTAAAACATTAGAGATAACTACATAAATAACGATTTAGGAAAGAATTCCTAAAACATTAGAGATTCTTCCTAAAATTGATCGAAGTTTTCCTAAAATTTAATAATCGTTTTAGGAAGGCATTTCATACTTTTAGTAAGACATTCCTTAATTTTAAATAAATCAGATAGTGTTAACATTAACAAATTTATCGATTTTTATAGATATAAACATGGAAGACTCATTCCCCCTAAGAATTCTTTTACCTCAGTTGCGGTATAGATTCGGAGAAGAACCCCAACAAGTAGTCGTTATTAACCAAGCTTCCACATTAAATGTTATTCAAATTGTTAAAGAGCTGTTAGGAGATGCTCAGTTTCAGCGTGTAAAAAACAGTTTTATGGGCCCTCTTGTTCTTGCTGGTGAGAGAGGGTTGGAATTCTCGGGCAAACTCGTTCATTTCATTTTATCAAGACAAATTGATACAAAAAAGAAGAACGAGTTATGGTTTCAGTTTGCTAGGCAACTGATACAATCCTCGATTCAAGGCTTATATGCGCGTGGGCTGTGTAGAGAAGGTTAGGTGAGAAACTCGATCTTAGACTTCTTGGATATGGGTTTTTGGGTTGGTATTGGGTGGAAGGGTGAAGTGAACCACACGAGGGGTGATGAACCTCGTGATAAATCATAAATTTAGAGCTAGGAGGGCTGGTCTCAACTAGGTTCTAAGTGCACAAGATTCTTAGAGAGAAAACTTGTAAGAAAATTTGCACTTTATTAATTATCAAAAAGGTTGTCGAACTACAATGCTGGAAAGAGCCTTATTAATATGCTCGACAGCTCGACTTTCTAGGGTCGACTCAAAGAAAGAAAAGGAAAGTTTACAAAAATGCACAAATGGAAAATGTACAAAAGTGCATAACCGAAAAAGGACTTATTCCTAAAATTTCTTTGACTTAAAAATATAAACAATCTAGATCCTACCCTGTAAAATAGAAAGAGACATATATTTAAATTGAAAACTTACCTTTCTTACTTCACGGCCAAGAAATGGAAGGTGGCCGTCCTTGTGGCATGCACGCGCCTTGCTCCTAGTCTTCGACTTGGAGTAGGGTTAGGAATCTTTGGGCCCTGACCTCTCTTGCCACTAAAGCCCAAATCTCTGAAGTCCCTTGCATTGTTGAGAAGCTCTTGGACTCTTCTTTGCACTTCTGGCCCACTTTCCTTAGTCGATCTTCCTCTAGGAGCTTGTCGATCCATAAGCTGAACTTACGGAAGATTACTCTTGATCTACTCCTTTTCATTGCTCCTTGTGGCACCACTGGTGTAGAGACTTCCTCTAGATGCATGTCTTGAAGCTGGTAGCTTATCTGGTTCGAGTCTCATTGTGTAGATGCTAAAATGCCCGTGTACTCGGCTGAATCGGCTGGATTGTGCGAGGTGCTGGCCGGAATGCCTTCTGGACTGGCCAAGTTGATCCCGGAGTTGGCGGTATCACCAATGGGACCGGCGGTGTCATCCATGTCGCCATCAGTTGTGCCGGAGGTTTGGGCCTCTCCGCCGGCAATGCTGATCGGCCCGGTCCTGTTGGTCGAGGGTCCGGCAGTACCGCTTGGGCCGGTAGTTGTGCCAAATGCCGGTAGTTGTGCCAAATGACCCGACTATCTCGGGCAAGCTCCCTGGTCGGCCAATCTGGTCTCCTGGCTGGCCATACGACATGATGTCTCCATCAGCAACCTATGAGATTCTCGATAAGAGAATTTCATATGGTTACAGGTCTAAAATGTAGAGAAAAAGAGCGATCGGAAGATTGCGAAAACCAAAGTATTGTGTGGGAAAGGTTAAATGGAAGCCACACTTTAAAAGATATAGAGGATGTACTTCGACACACCAATGAGGATTCGCTCAACAAAAGGTTTTCGTTGGGTATATTATTGCTGATCGAAGGAATCTTGCTCCATAAGTATAGTGCATATAAATTTCCATCATCAAATGTGGAAATTGTACAAGATATCTAGAAGCTTCAAAATCATTGTTGGGAGAGAGATTCGTACATGATGCTCCTTAATCAGTTAAAAAAGCCAATATAGAAAAAGGGAAATACGATCTCCATGGATTCCCTATGGCGCTCCAACTGTGGCTATTAGCATCTGTACCACTTCTCCAGTCTTCATTTAGTGCGATTGATGCCCTTGCACAAAGAAATGTATTCATTGCACAACGATTCACCAAGACACACAAGCCTACTCTTTTACAGATCCAGAACATAGAAGGAGTGCAAAATGTAAGTTTATAATATTATAATGAATTAGGATTTCTTTATTGAATTTTAATGAATTAATTTGTTTTGTTTTGTAGGTTAAAGTTATATGTATACTCCTATCTCTTGAGAATGATGGAGAAAATTCTATATCATTGGAGGATGAGGAAGATGAAGACATTTATGCCATTGTGGACTTCATAAAAAAAGGTTACCGAGTAACCAAAGAAGATTGGATGAGTGGATCTGTTGATGTTCCCGGTGCGATGGAAGAGATTGCGAGGCAATCGTTTAGGTTTTCTAGACCATCATAAGAGCACCCGCAATCTACTACTAATGAGTCAGTTAAGGCCAAGCTGTACAATCTTATAAGAGTTGTTGAAGATGGGTTTAGATTAATGAATGATCGCTTGTCACGAATAGAAGACAGACTTGAAAACTTTAGAAATGAGGTATGATTATTACTATCGTTTTTCGTTGTAAAATTGATTATTTAATTATCTTTAAAAAAATTTTAATTGTTGTAGAGAGCTAACATAGGGGGATGGTAATCCTTCTTCTCATCATCAATCCCCATCATTTCAACAAAATGAAAATGATCACATACCTCCGCCTGCTCAATATGAGGTATGATCAATGGTAATATTTTTTTTCTTTTAATAATTTATTGATTTATTGTTTCCTAAAAAATTTTGTGATTGTTGTAGAGAACTGAGATGAATGATATTCCAACCCACCACCCTTCACCATCGGTGCAAGAAAATCCAGCTGATAGGATGGGTTCAACAATTAATCCAAATGATGGGGTAAGATTTTATAAAATTTTAGTCGTTTAAGTAGTTTAGTCAAGGTTTCCTAAAATTTAAAGAAATGACTCCTAAATTCTTCCTAAATTAAAATTTAATTGAAGTGTTACATTTCATTATTTAAACGTTTTTTCTTTTTCTGTGTATGTGTTTTTATGTGTGTTTTTCATTAAATGTTCAACTTGAAGCACATTTACTTACTGAAATGGAGAGAAAAAAACTAAAATTGCTTCAAAAAATTGAAGCATATCACAATGGTAATTGGTTGGAAGCGGTTATTAAGATTATTCACAATGATGGGAGTTTGACTGTTTTGATCTCTGAAAATGGAAAAATGATACCACTAAGATGTAAAAAAGAGAAACTACGGATTCCAAGAAAATGGAACAATGGAGTTTGGAATTCACCTCTAGAAGAATGTCCTTTACGTGATCAAACTCAAAATGCAAAGGTATATTCTGAATACAAAGTCCCGTATTGGTATTTGATTGGTAAGGTGTTTTGTGATTGTATCGCATATAGGAAGTTTTATTAAATTTAGGAAATGCTTTCTAAATAGTGTAAAAATCCAGGAATGTAACTATAAATAAAATTTTGTATTTTTCAACAGGAGAATGAGAAAGTGCATTCCTCGTTCAACGAGCCAAACTTCAACCTTTTCTCAACTCCAACAGAGGACATAGGAGAACCATCAAGGCCAAATGTTCCCGTGCCACCGCTTGATGATGATATCGGACCACTAAAAAAGAGGAAAACGACTAAAGTATCACCTCAACGACCTAATCCAAAAATCGGTGAGCCAGAACAGAAATTTAAGAGACGGAGTACGAGGATGGTGATTTCTTCTAGATCAACCAAGACTCCATTTAGAGCGCCTACAAATCCGGCGTTGTCCGTTACACCCGAGGTGCATACCATTCTAGATCCGTTTGGATCTCCTCTTCTGCATCATTTTGATAAGTTGCTCCACTGGAAGACATTAAGAAAACCAAGGTTAGTATGTTTTAAATTTTTATAAATAGTTTTATTTAATCGTAACTACCTTGTATTTGCAGTCATATCAAAATTGGTGATGTATCGGTAGATCTATCATGGTTTGCGCAAAGATAGACCATATGGGCTAGTATTGATGAAGAGGTAAATTATTAGATTCTTCTTATTTGTTTTTCTTGTGTGGTTTTTAATAGATTTTGTTGTTTCTATTGTTGCAACACATTAACGCCACATTGTTAATGTTGTGTATGCGAAGGGATCATGAACCCGCATATTTTCACAACAACCGCCTTCCAAGAGCGACATTTATGAAGACAAACTTTTTAAGAAGCTATACTTGTGCTGTAATTTAAAAAAACTAAGCCGAACAATGTTGCTATAGGAGAGATCATTGAAGTTGTTAGAGGTACAAGGGCTCCGCACAAGAAGTGGTTTGAAGAAATTGATGTTGTTTATGGCATTTTCTTTATACGGTAGTTCAAACATTGGATTGGAACTGGCGTTAATTTAAAGAAGCGAGCCGTAACTATTTTGGAATGTGAATGTCTCTCGAAAAAAGGTGCTTTGGATCTGATCATATTAAAGCATTGACATATATGTTTTATAACAGTTAATTTGCTAGTGCATTTTTGAGTAGTTATGAACAGTAACTATTTTTTTATCTATGGTGCAGAGATGATTCCTTTTCTTTTGAAATCTGATGCGGAACAAAGAGCTGAACTTGTAGATACCACATCATTCAAAATTGAGACGCTTGATAGCAAAAATATTCCTAAGACGAAAAACGATGCCAATTGTAATCTTTTTGTGCTCAAGATGATTGAATGCCATTCTATGGGTATTGAAGATATGTCAAATGTACATGATGGCGTAGAAGAAGACATAAGAATGAAGCTGACATTTGACATTTACCATGAGTTTGGAGATAAATCTTAGATTAGACACTTTCATTTCCATGTTTTTGTTTGAATTGTATCACTTTTTATGATAAAATTCTTAAAAAATAAAAGATTCTTCTTAAATTTTCATCAAGACTTCCTAAATTTTACATAAAATATGGCTACTAATCTAAATTAAGTAATGATTTTTGAATATTAATGAAGCGTTTCCTAAACAAAATAATTAAATGAAATTTAAAACTAAAAATTGCCATTGCTCGGGGAGGAGGGGGGAATCGAACACTAGGCACATGTTTAAATAGAGAGGTGTGTAACCAATATGATACTGTAACTAATTGACAAATAAATATTTTGTTTGTTATATATATATATATATATATATATATATATATCTGTTTTTAATTCAAATAGCAAAACCTTAATATCAACATAGGGGGATCGAACCTTGACACAAATGGTAAAGAAAGAAATGTGTAACCGTTGTGCCCTGTTATTCATCAATTGTTTATCATTAATTTTAATATTAATTTATAGGCAATTGATATTTCATGAACTAAAACAATTGACATTTTTGACATATAAATACTACACATATAATATTTCATTTTTGTGTAGCATATCTTTTGACAAATACATTAAAACATATAATAAAAAAAACGTATATATGTGCACATAAAAATTTCATAATTTTAAGGAATTCCTTCTTAAATAAACGAATTAAAAAATGAAGAAAAAAAAACTGGATGTTGCAATTAGGAAGATCGAACTTTATACAACTGAGTAAGAGAAAGAGAAACCACTGCACTACTAGATCTAATCAACAAAATGACATTTTGTTTAATCTTACTAAATAAAAGTAGCTATTTGAGGCTTCTAAAGCTATCCACCTAAGCCAATAAACAAGTTCTAAAATTATGACACATCACCAACTTTATCCACATCATTTTAAATCTACTAATAATTTCTATAAAATTAAATCTCTAAATTCTAAAAACTTCACAAAAATTTTGACGATTAAACTTACACAAATTAAAACTTATAACCACTAACTCACCTATTATTAACCACTACCACCTTAGCTTTTATTGTCTTGCCCACTACTATATCTCCTTTTATTGTCCACTACTATCCTAAGATTATAAAACATCATACCTTTCATCACAAACATTGCACACATTCTTTACAAATTAATCATGACATCAAAAAATTATTCTCAACCTCATACTTTTGCTTTTTTCAATAATTATGATGGAAATTTTTGTAATGAAGAAATATTGATGCGATTTATTCATTTTTGGGAAGCCCAAAATTTTAACAAAGACAACACGCTTATGGATTTGGAAATACTTCTGCTCGACAAAAAAGTATGTTTAAAAAATTATGTTTGAAATTTTTTTTAAAAAAATTAAAATAATAGATTTTTTGTATGTTAATTTGTTTTAAAAGCCTTAGGGTTCTCGCAGAGAATCAATTTATAGGGTTTACAGACTAAAGAGTTAAACCCAAATTGACCGGTTTAGACAAAGTGATTTCAAAATTAAAAGTTAGGACCGAAATTTTAGCTAGATTGCGGTTCATGCGGTCTTACCGGACAAGAATTAAGGAAACATGAAGGCTCGATAGTTTTTATTTTTTTAATACTGAAATACAAAAAAAAATTACAACATGTTGTGGGAGCTTTTCCTCAATAGAATTAAGAGATTTGAAGGAGTCTTGATGGTTCTTCTGTACAGAGACCATAATGTTTAATGAATACGTGTTAAAGAATCACCAGAGGTTTGCTGTAATGAATAAAACAAATAATGATGGGTAAAATATAAAGTTTCAAAGAAAAAAAGAAATATTTTAAAATTAAATTATTAAAAAGATTAAATATAATAATACCGTGCGGTACCGCTCGGGCTGTCACCTAGTATATATACCAAAATATCAAAATTATTATTTTTGATTTGGAGGAGAATCGAACCTTGAGATGAAGTGTAAAAAAGAGAGTGTGTAACCATTGTGTCATATCATTCATTCGAGTGTTTATCAATACTTTTAATATTTATTTCTTTATGAGTAGTATTACAATTGATATTTCATGAACATGTATATCTTTTGACATTTTTGGAATACTAAAATGATTAACAAATACATAAATACGTACAGGCAAGAAAATTTATATGTGTTCATAAGAAAATAAATTTTTAAACAAGAAAGAATCATCTTACCATCTTTTAAAAAATTTAGAAAAGATTTCGTTATATTAAGAAAACGTTTCTTAAATACGAAAACACAATTGAAATTAAGCAAATAATCAAATATCTTTTGAAAATGATAATAAGTAACAGATTAAGATAACAAAACGTGAAAATATTCTTAGAAAGAAATTTTTTGATAAGTAAACTATATTGGAATTCTATAAGTAGTCTTGTTATGCCCTCCTTGACCACATCTACTATATTTGTGCCCTTGTGATTTTGAACCTGGAACTCCAAACTCTCCAACTGACATGATTCTCTTTTTGGGAGGTCTCCCACTACTTTTTTTAGTTTGTGGTGGCACGCATGAAAATTCACCAACAGGTGCTGGAAATGTATAACTTGTTAAATCTCCGCATGGGTGAATGCTCTCTGCATATGATTTGAACCATGTTTCTATTAAGTAAAACTCATCAACAAACTGGTTTTCATCCATCTTCAAACGTTTCGCAGCAGCAATGGCATGAATACAAGGTATTTTGTCTACATCAAAGATGCAACAAGTGCACTGCTTGTTTTTCAGATGAACAACATACTTTCGGGTCTCATCCTTGACCTCAAACTCATATCGATCTACTTGGAAAATATCAAGTATCATTGCAGCATCATACCTTTCTACCATCTCCTTCACCACACGTGGTGTGACCAGCTTTTTGTGTTTGGAAGCCTTTTCCCGGCGTTCATGAAACCATGTTGTAAGAGTCAATCTGATGGTTTTAAGAAGAGATATTATAGGCAATTCACGAGGCATGTTTAACATAGAATTCAATGACTCTGCAATGTTAGTTGTCATGATATTGTATCGGTTTGAAGATGCATAAGACCGAGCCCATTTTCTGAAATCAGCATCTTCTAAATATGTGGCTAAATCTACACTTCTACATCTTATGTCGTTGTATATGACACTAAACTCATGACGAGTATAAGCATTAGGTGCAGCTTCTACAAGAGGCAACAATCCTTTTCTCCCATACTTTGGTTTAAGATTGTTCAGTAGGTGAATTCGGCAAATACCATGATGTGCAAGTGGATAAATTTCTGAAAGTGCCTTTGCAATAGCAGGAGCTCGATTTGAAATAAATACCAAATCAGATGCGTCTGGGATAATAGTCTTCAGCCCATTAAAAAATCAACTCCACGCACCTTCATTTTTGGAGTCCACTATTGCAAATGCTAGAGGGTATAAAGAGAAATCTCCATCTTGTGCACAAGCTCCTAACAAAGTTCCCTTAAACTTTCCTTTGAGAAATGTACCATCTACGACGATCACTCTCCTCATCAAAGCAAAACCTCTTATCGATGGACCAAATGCAACAAAGGTGTATTTGAATTTACCAGTAGTATCCATCTCCAAATAAACTGTTGATCCAGGATTTTTCTCTTTAAGCATAAACAACCATTTCGATAGGTTGAAATAACTATCATCAGGAGTCCCTCTCATCAGATTTTGAGCATACTCTTTCACTCTCCAAGCTTGTTTGTAATTAATATGTATATCATGCTCTAATCTAACTTGCTCCATAATCTGTTTTGGTTTGAATCCATATTTCTTCTCACCATAGTTGCTACACATTAAAGTTCCAAACAATTTCATGGTTCTTTGTCTATGGTTGGCATTTCTGTGTGTTGTATCACAAGTATGCCCATGAACATAATTCTTCACTACAAAGTAATCAGAAGCAGCCGCCTTTAAAGTACGCATCCTCCAAGTGCATTTATCATCAACACATCCTAATATCACTCTTAACTTATTCGACCAGAGAGACTTGAACTCAAACTTCCACTCTAATGCCCATTTTCCCATTTTTCCACCAACTCATCCTTGTTCTTAAAATATCTATTCACATATATATCATCGGCACCTCAGGTTGAATGTGAAATAGGAATTGGAAAAAGATCAGGAGCAGCGTTTAAAAGAAGTGAATGATACCCTTTATCATCATTCGAAAAGTTGTTGTTTCCTGCTACATTTGCTGACATATCACTTCCAATCGATGTATGAAATTTCTGCAAAAGGAAAAATAAAATAGAATTGATATTAAATGAAAATTAATAGAAATAAAATAAATTTGATATTAAAAGAGAAATAATCATACTTTAGCTGTCAATTTTCATATATAAACAGTAAACGAATCGTTTCCTAAAACTTAGAAAAACTTCTTAAATTTAGAAAAATTTCTTTGAAAAATTTGGAAAACATACAACAGATTTAGGAAAAAATGCATAAATCGTCAAAAGGCAATATATATACCATTGTAAGAAAAGATATAAATGCAATGCTACCTATTGTTTTCATGTGAAAAAGATAGAGTGACACAAGAATCACCATTTAAAGTTCTCACTACTTTTGTAAATTGAGTGTTTTTCACTTGACAAATCTCTGAATTGCATACAATATTTGATTGAATGTTATTTCCAACATTCTCAACAGCAACGATATCACTGTTTTCTGGGGCCTAAAACAAAGTTTTAAAAGTATTAATGCAACTATAAAGAAATATGATCTCTCTAAAAATTGAACTATTTATACAAATCTCTTTGAAATAAATATGAAAAATATGTTACCCGTTGTTTTTCACACAAAATTGTTGGATCAACACATGAATCACCATCTAGATTTTGCAACATTTGGGTGCATTGACTGTTTTCCACATTACAATTTGCTTCATCATTTACGAACTCAAGAGAAATGATGCTGCATTTGTCACTCACCTAAAACAGAGAGGAATTAAATTACAAGCAAAAGTGTGGAAATTAAACTTTAACAGAATACAAGTTCCTGTACTGTAACATTTAGGAAGGTTTTTTCAATTTTTAGGAAACTTTTCTAACAATTTAGGAAGTTATGCACGAATCGTTTCATTATCAAAAGAAAACATATCAAAACTGAGTTGCAATTTTACGCACCGTTACACAGAGACGAATGAGTTCAACATCTTTTTTTAGCTTATTTATGAAAATACATAGTTGACGATCGTTGCGCAAATACATGGGTGGAGCATCATTTATCATCACCTTTGTGCTTAGTGGAAGGGCATAACTAAGGGTAATTGCCTTATTTTGTATAGAGCGATCGATTCCAAAATCTTCAAAAACCATTTCTAGTAAAGCATCATATTTGACATCTTCATCTACTTCAAAAACAGAGGCTCCTTTTTCCATTTCAACTAGAAATTCTCATTTGAGCATTTTATTTAATTTCCACTCTCCACAAACACAATAAATCTCTACCATATTTTCCTGAAAAAATGCAAATAAAAACATCAAGTAAAAGAAAATTCACATTCATAACTTGGCCAATGACTATTTAGATGAAAAAAGAGCTTCAGACAGGCCATACAGTGGCAGAACACAAAAATAAAAACTATTTATAATTTTTAGATGTATGAGAGTGAAAGAGGTGGCTTCTCTGCTAGACTTTTGTAACCTAAGTTACAATAAGTTCTTTTGATTATCTGCTAGGCTCCTCGTCTCAGAGAATAGGTTTGTTGTGTCTTAGATCTATCTAGAAGATGATGGACAATTATTATTCTTTCTAAGAGAGTGAAAGAGAAAACATGAATTATGTTGTTGTAATTATTTATTTTGCCTAACTGCTCATTTCTGGGCAGGGACCTAGTGCATAGTGGAGGAGTGCATGGAGAGCACTATTACGCCTTTAGTAGGCCTCTTTTAGAACAGCCGTATGTATCATTCTATTGTCTCTAACTGTATGTCTCTTTTATTATTAAAACAAGCTTTGTATTTTGTAATCCTTGAAGAAGTTTTATTGAAAACTAGTTTGCTCATCATCTAGACTAGCAAGGTGTAAGTCATGTATGTTATTGAATTTCTCTAGACTTTTCTAACCACCTCTTAAACTAGTATATCCTGATATTAGTTTTAGATTTGAGTTCACTGTAAGAACTAGTTATATTAATTTGAGTTCACTGTATAAACAGAAATAAGCACACACACAAACACAAATATCAGAAGATTAAATAACACAAGATTAAAGAACAAAATCTCGTGTCTCCTCTGCAAATCTCGCCAGAAAACGAAGAGAACATACCTCTGCAAATCTCGCCGGAAAAGAAATCGTAATCTGCGATTTTTAAGGAGCAGCCTCCGACAGAGAACGCGCCGGTGTAACCGTTACTTTCTGGAAAGCGCGATCTTCTTACTGCAAATGTCACCGGAGTAACTGCAAATGTCGCCGGAGTTGCTGCAAATGTCGCGATTTGAAGAAGTCGACTATATCCAGAGAAAAAGCGCCGGCTCTTGTGACGAAGAAGAAAGTAGTTTTTATGTGAGGATAATAAAGTCATTTGTTAATAGATGAAATGTTAGATTTGAGATTATTTGGTCGAGGTGCTATTTTTGTCAACAAAAATTAATTTGATGTTATTAGAGAATATTTCTCTAAAAATTATTCAAATAAATTAACAAAAACTAAACTTTAAATATTAGATTTTATAATATTAATGTTTATTTTAACTTTATATATATATATTTATATATTTGATATTTTCTTTTTAATTAGTTATTTATAATGGTGTTTGGTATAATATTTTACAAATTAAATGTTATGTTTTAAAATGTATTTATCAAATAATAATGTAAATATTAATTTTTTGTAATGAATTAAGAAATGAAGTTGTTAAAGGATTTGTCTTATTTTACTATGTTTAGTTAAGAGTCATCTCGATTATTTATAGTGTTTTCTTATTGGCCAAAAAATAAAACTAAATCGAATTAAGGTCACAATTGTTTTGTTTTACCTTATAGTGGACCCGCAATCTTTATCATGTGTACTAAAAGCCTAAGATATAAAGATTATATATTCATTTAGTTAAAACATTTTTACTTTATATTTAGTGATGTTTACTATTTTTGATGTGCGAAAGGACCAGATTTGTTTCACTAAACATATTTTCATTTATAGACTTTCCTATTATTTACATAAATACATCTTTTTTAAAACCACGTGAATTTCTAAAATAGTTCTAATTTACAATAAAATTTAAGCTGAAAACAATTCAAAACTTCATGTATTTTTAAAAAGAAAATATACCTTTTTTAATTTTGAAATTCTTTTATGAAATAAGACATGGAAAAGAGGTACAAAAACATGGAACTCGGTTTTTGTGACATATACAAACTATAATTTAAAACAAAAGATGTAACCCATAAAACAATAAAAAATGTGGTGGTAATAAACTTGCCTTTTAGTTGTCACATCATCTTTGTTATACCATTCAAATCTCCAAATCTACGTTTTGGTACGAAATGATGCAAGTTGTTGTGCACAAAATCGTTTAATATAAATGCACCATAAAATAAATAAAAAAACCAGGGATGTTAAAATGAAATGGTAATTAATAGCATTTTTTAATGGGAAATTCTTTAAAATATTAGTTTTTAGAGTAATACTTTAAAATAGTATTATTTTAAATTTATTTTTTAAATTTAAAAAAGTAAAACTAAAATTCTCAAAATAACACAAATTATTATTTGAAAATAAATATTCAGCTTAAATAAACTATATATAAAATTAAAACATAAGGTTTGGTTTACTTTTTTTAATTTAGAGTTTGATTTTTTTGCATTAGCAATAAGTTTTTAATTATTTTAATATTAAATTTGTGATATTTTTAGAAATTTAAATGAATAGTTTTATATTTAGAAAAAATATTTGAAATAGTGCTATTTAATCAATTGCACTAGTTTTTAAGTTTTTTTTTCAAAAATAACATTGTTAGTTTAAATTTTCAATAATAGTACAAATTTAATATTAAAATACATTAAAACTTCATCTTAATAAAAAAAATTAAACTCTAAATTGCTAAAAAATAACTCAAATATAATATTTTAGGTTTATGTATAATTGATTTAAAGTAAATAAGTATTTTCACATAATTGTTTGTGTTATTTTTAGAATTTTAGTTTTATAATGTTAGATTTGAAACAATTAATTTAAAAAATATTATTTTATAATATTATTCTTTTTAAGCTTATTCCATTTTCTACTTCAGATTTTATTTTTAAATAAATATTTATTCAACTCTATTTTAGTTTCAATTCTAAAATGGACTAATAAAAAAATTATTCACTGCTCTCTTTAAAACTAATCTTATTTACTACTTTAATATTTTTTTTTTCAATAAAAATTATGGTTTAAGTAAAATAAAATATAATTTTTGAATTAATTTATTTTAGTATAAAAAATTGAATAATACTTGAGGGTGGAAAAAAATTTATAAGCCGTATAAGCTCAATTTATTAGCCACTGATATATCTACGATAAATTATAAATATTTAAGTTACATTTATATTTTATAAATTATATTTATAAATATTATAAAATTCGATATTCAATTTAAAATTTTTATTAATATATTTAAATAAATTTTTTTATTTGAAAAAATAAATTAATTATAATATTATATTTACCAATATAAAATTTTATATTTATATTTATATTAAAAATATTTTATAAAATAAATATTATTTAAAATATATTGATAATGATTAAATATTAATTAAAATTATTTGATTAAATTTAAAAAAATACATAAAATATTATAATTAAATAACTAAGCACCACTTACACAATTAGATAATAATATATGTTAATAGAAGTGCATGGCGGACACGCGTTGCATGGATTAGTAACATAAAAGATGAGTTTATGCTAATACACCTTACTGATCTTTCATTAGTTTTTGATTTATTGCTAAGTTGTTTTTTTGTCGACGCCTCTAAATAGTGAGAGGAACAATGGAGAATGAAAGAGAGAGCAAGTAGCAAAGATGGGGGCTAGTGACGGTGATAGACGGTAACGAAGAAGAAAAGAGGTCACGAGAAATCTGAGGGTAAGTGTTGAATGCAAAAGAAAATAAATTTATGGTGTGCGTTTCCAAAATTGAAAAGTTTAGGTTTTTATTTTTATTTTTTCGATTTTGAATCTCAGAATCTATAATTCTCTCTCTCTAAAATCCTTCCTTTTCAGATTTAGCTTCTTCTCTGAGTAGCCCACCTCATGAAAGCCTCGTGATTCTACTTTAATGCTTCTTTTTTATGGTCTCTGGAAATATTCAAAGTATATCTTCGTTTCAAACTTTTTCTTTCCTCTGCAGAAGAATCGTCTTCTTAACCAAAATTTCGGTAAAGCTCTCAACATTGCAAAATGGTTCTCGATGGTAACAGCGGTGCGGTTTGGTTAGGTGGCGGCGGTGAAAGGATACCAGAGGAAGAGAACGAGGAAGCTTCGTGGGGTAGGAATCAGGAAGATGGTAGTGGAGCTTCTCTTTCTCATTTCAAGCCTATGCTTGAAGGTGACTGGTTCAGTAACCAACCACATCCACAAGATCTCCAGATGCTACAGAATCAGCAAGATTTCAGATTTCTTGGTGGTTTCCCTTTCAATCCCAATGACAATCTTCTTCTTCATCAGTCGATTGATTCGTCTTCATCTTGTTCTCCGTCTCAAGCTTTTAGCCTCGACCCTTCTCAGTCGTCGTTTTTAGCTGCTAACAACAAATCTTGTCTCCTCAATGTTCCTTCCTCCACTAACCCATTTGACAGTGCCTTCGAATTCGGCTCTGAATCTGGTTTCCTCGGCCAAATCCACGCCCCGATTTCGATGGGTTTCGGTTCGTTTTCGCAATTGGGGAACAGGGATTTGAGTTCCGTACCTGATTTCTTATCTGCTCGGTCACTTCTTGCGCCGGAAAACAACAACTCCGCCCCGTTATGCGGCGGGGGAGGTGGAGGAGGATTTACTCCGTTGGAATTAGAAGGTTTTGGGAGTCCTGCCAATGGCAGTTTTGTCGGGAACAGAGCGAAAGTTCTGAAGCCTTTAGAGGTCTTAGCATCGTCTGGTGCACAACCTACTCTCTTTCAGAAACGTGCAGCTATGCGTCAGAGCACAGGAAGCAAAATTGGAAACTCGGAGAGCTCGGGAATGAGGAAGCTAAGTGATGATGGTGAGATGGACGAAACCGGGATTGAGGTTTCTGGGTTGAATTATGAATCCGATGAGCTTAACGAGAGCGGTAAAGCAGCCGAAAGTGTTCAAAATGGAGGAGGAGGAGGTAAAGGTAAGAAGAAAGGAATGCCTGCAAAGAATCTGATGGCTGAGAGGAGAAGAAGGAAGAAACTTAACGATAGGCTTTATATGCTTAGATCAGTTGTCCCCAAGATCAGCAAAGTAAACAATTACTTCCCTTTTATCCACTTTAGAGTTTGTAGCTTTTATAGGTTTTGGTTTGATGAATTGGATGATTGCAGATGGATAGGGCATCAATACTCGGAGATGCAATTGATTATCTAAAGGAACTTTTACAAAGGATCAATGATCTTCACAACGAACTTGAATCAACTCCTCCTGGAACTTTGCCTCCAACTTCATCAAGCTTCCATCCATTAACGCCTACACCGCAAACTCTTTCTTGTCGTGTGAAGGAAGAGTTATGTCCTTCTTCTTTGCCAAGCCCTAAAGGCCAGCAAGCAAGAGTAAAAAAAAGACTAAATATTCTTTGTTAACTTTGCTTATACTTTCTGTTTGAGAGAGGAAAAGATTCACATGGTGTACTCTGCTTTTCTTTGCACAGGTTGAGGTTAGATTAAGAGAAGGAAGAGCAGTAAACATTCATATGTTTTGTGGTCGTAGACCAGGTCTTTTGCTTGCAACCATGAAAGCTTTGGATAATCTTGGATTGGATGTTCAGCAAGCCGTGATCAGCTGTTTCAATGGGTTTGCATTGGATGTTTTCCGTGCTGAGGTGCTAATACTAATATCATCAACTAGTTTCAGTTAAACAGTTTGGATTTGTAGAAGAATTTGGTAACAATGTGTAAAATTTGTTTCTATCAGCAATGCCAAGAAGGACAGGAGATAATGCCAGAACAGATCAAAGCTGTTCTTTTCGATACAGCAGGCTATGCCGGTATGATCTGATCTGATTGAGTTGGAGTCCATCCATTGCGCATCTGTTGAAAAGCAGAGCTCGAAGCCCTTTAAATCTGGAAATTTGTTCTCAGTTTTCTTTTTTTAACCTTCAATTTAAGCATATGTAATACAACTGAGAGAGTTGTTTTAAGTTAAGCTTTGTGAACTTGAGGTTGTGTTAGGTGCAATAACTTCGACCTTTTTTTTTTAATAGCAATTGTCTAAAAAATTCATGAATGATCTTCTCAAGATTGTGGTTTTAACAGACAAAGCAATCATAATTAAAAGAGATGTCTTTTTAGTTTTAGCAGATGAAAATCTTGAAGCTTTATTTGGTGATGATGATGTGAGAAAGAGGTGTAAACACACTGAGATTTTAAAGGAAAGATAGGCATAGCAGAGAATTGGCCCCATCACTTTGTTGTCTTTTTCTTCTTTTAAATACTCAATTTTTTTTTAATATTTAATTACATTTAAACCTAAAAAAATATTATAATTAATTATTTATTTTAGTAAATATAAATTACATACGTAATTTTTTTATATAATATTTTATTTAAATTTTTATTACTGATTATAAAAATGAAATATATAATAAATATAAATAAATTTAATTTGTTTATGCTTTAGATAGATAATATCATTAGATAGATAAGAAATTGTAGATGGATATTAGATAGGTAAGAAATTGTAGATGTTATAAGATTCAATTAATCCAAATTTTTATTTATATTTTGTTTGACTTATTTTAAAAAAAATAATATTCTAAAATAATAAATTTTAAAATTTTTGTTTCAAATCTACTATCATAAAATTAAAATTCCAAAATATCATAAATAATTATATAAAAATTTATTTATTATAAAAATTATGTATAAACTTAAAATATTATATTTGGGTTCATTTCTCAAATTTAAAATTTAATTTTTTTTATTCTAATAAAATTTTAATATATTTTATTTTTAAATTTGTGTTATTATTTGAAATTTGAATGAATAATGCTATTTTTGGAACAAAACCTAAAATATGTTATTTTTGGAACAAAACTAAAAAGTGTGTTATTTTAGATAATTTTTTTTAATTTTTTTTTAAAATATTTTGTTTTATATTAGATTTACATTTTATATCGAAATATTAAATATTTATATATAGTATATTATTAAATAATTTGTATAATTTTAATATATATAGATTTACATTTGTTTTATTAAATAATTTGTATAATTTTAATATATTTTATTTTTAAATTTGTGTTATTATTTGAAATTTAAATTAATAATGCTATTTTTAGAACAAAACCTAAAAATATGTTATTTTTGGAACAAAATCTAAAAGTGTGTTATTTTAGATATTTTTAAAAAAATATTTTGTTTTATATTAGATTTATATTTTATATCAAAATATTAAATATTTATATATAGTATATTATTAAATAATTTGTATAATTTAATTTTTGTAAATATTTTAATAAATTATATGTTATATAACATTTATATTAAAATATTTTTACAGTTTATTTGTGAAAATAATTTTTAATTAATATATTAAAAGTATTTAAAACTTGTATATCCGTTGTATCCGTACATCATAAAAGTTTGTGAGAGAGAAAGAGTTATGGCAGTTAGAGACAGAGGAGAGAGAGTAGAGAGTCACGAGAACCTAGAGGATGTGATGAAGGATGAAGAAAGACACTAAAGTTTTGTGGGGCCTTCAAAATGGAATCTTTAAAAAACCTAAACTTTTTAGGGTTTCTCCTCTGAATTATACTTTGTTCTCTTATTCTAGCGATTATCCTTTATTAATGAAGTTCTCGTGAAAAAATAAAAATGAAGTCTTTTTGATTATTCAAGCCGTTTCATACTCTTTTCTATCGGTTTCTTTCCAAAAGTCTCAAACTTTTAAATACTCTTTTACTTAATCCACACGATTTCCCAAAATCTTACCACCTAAGACTTGAGATTTCTCCATGGTTTTTTTTTTCACGGTTTAATAACACAACAATATTTATTTATTATAAAATACATACAATATTTTTAAACCAGTGAATGATTTTTATTTATTTAAACAACAATAGATTGGTACAAATATTGATTTATGGTACAACACACCTTTTATATATATATATATATATATTATATATTAAAGGAGAAACATTGAAAGTTAAAATTGCTTAGGTATCATCACCACATTCACTCTCACCAATTTTCTTAATTAATTTAATTCAAAACATAAGTTATTTATTTTATATATTACTCAACTATTTTAATTAGATAATCTAATTATAGAGATATTACTAAATTAATTTCCAAACCGTATTTACTTTTCAAATATCCTACAATTCAAAAATTAGGAAATTTTGAATTCGTGCATTACACATTTAATTACTCGCCAATTTTAAAAATAGAAAATTACTTTTCCATGAATATTTAAATATTGTACACATATAAAAGGAAAGTAAAAATTTCGAATTTTTGTGCATATAGAAACTTCATTAACACTATTAAATTCCATATTTTAAATTAATTATTCATGACCAAATTTAATTTTTTTAAAAAAAATTTAATTAAATATCATAGAACCCTAAAACCAAATCATAACACTATATATAGTAAACGGATTGGACATTCATATTCATTTTACACTTGCACCTCTCATAAAATAAAAATAACATATTTTTTTTTACGTCATACTTAAACTTACAAAATTTCACATAAAATTTCTTTGAATTTGAGAAATCAGTTTTCTCTTTTCAAGGTAAATATCAATCTTATATTTTCTCCTCATATGGATACAATTGATAATTGAATATTCATTTACTATCACAAATTTCAAGTAAGTGCATTTTCCTCATCATTAATCATTAAAATGATCAATATTTTTCTGTCTTTATATACTGAAAAATGATGTCTCATCTTAATTTTTGCAATGCTATTTATAAAATAACTAAAAAATGGTCATATATCCAAAAGCGAAGAATTAGATTAGGTTTATATCATGCATGTTGAAATAGATAGCAAAAAGTTCATATGAATTATTTCACTCATATGATATTTTAAAATTTAAATTGTAAAAATATGAATTATATCCCATATTTATTATTTTTTAATATCGAATATTAAAAATGAAAATTAGATCACTATTTTTGATATTTGTATATATTTTGAAAACTCATTATTTCTGTGCATCGCACAGGTATTATCTTAGTATATATAGGACAATTGACTAATTTATCATTAAATAATGTTTTACCGACTAAATTAGCATCCCAAACTTAAACTCACACAAATAACATTTTTAAGTAAAAAATACTAAAATAACCTTATTTATCTTTAAAGATAATCTTCTTCAAAAATTTTAAATCAGCTCACAAAATAGAAATCGAACCTTGGACCCTTATATAAGAGAAGGAGTGTGTAACCAATATGTTACTGTAACTAATCAACATATAAGCATTTTATTTTACATATATATTTCTATTTAGTTTAAATTAGACTTTTATTTTTACATCATAAATTTATCTTCCTGTTTAAGTTTTCCAATGGTATCTTAATAAATATTTTAAATTTTAATGATTGTAAAATTATTCTCTTTCAGTTTTGGGAAAATTCTCTTTCAATTATTCTCTTGCTGATGTTTTTTGGATAAACACTTTTGATTAATTCATGTGGAACAATCTGATGGATAAACACTTTTACTCATTTAATTTCATGTTATAGGAAAGAATTCTTAAAACGTAAGAGATATTTTCTAAATTTGCATAAAGTCTTCCTATGCATAAAATATGAAATAAAATAATTAAATTAAAAAAAAAACTTAGTTGCAATTAGGCAAATCGAACCTGAGACAATTAGGCGAGAGAAAGAGTGTGTAACCAATATGTCGCTGTAACTAATCAACATATAACATTTTGTTTATTATACATACACTACTTTACTTAAAATAGCAAAAACTTTATTAATAGCTGTCGAGGGGGATCAAACCTTGGTCAAATGATGGGAGAGAAGGGGTGTGTAACTAATATGATAATATAGATAATTGACATTTTACATTTTATTTAATATTATACACTCATTTAATTAAAATAGCAAAACATTTACTTGGGAAAAAATCGAAACTTGACTAAAATTAAAAATATTTTAATCTTTTTTATTTGTTAAAATGCTATTTGTGTGAGTTTTTGAATTGAGTGATATTATTGGCACTAAAACTTTATTTAGTGCTAATCTAGGATATTTTTCATATATATATATATATATATAAATATATATATATATATATATATGCAATTGACTAAAATAGCACTATTTCAAATTTTTGTTCCAAATATAGCACTAATCATTTAAATTTCCAAAAATAGTACAAATTCAATAGTAAACTAATTAAAAACTTATTTTTAATAAAAAAATTTTAAACCCTAAATTGGAAAAAGTGAACCCAAAAATTATGTTTTAATTTTATATATATTTTATTTAAGGTAAATAATTATTTTTACATAATAATTTATGCTATTTTTTGGAATTTTAGTTTTAGTGTGCTAAATTTGGAAGATAAATTTAAAATAGTGCTATTTTAGGGTATTACTATATATATATATATATATATTAAAGGAAAAGCATTGAAAATAAAATTTGGTGAAGTGTTATCACCACATTCACTATTAAAATTTTGGGCAATTGACTAAAATAGCATCATTTCAAGTTTTTGTTCCAATTATAGCACTAGTTATTTAAATTTCCAAAATAGCATAAATTTAATACTAAAATAATTGAAAATTTATTTCTAATGAAAAAAATTTAAACTCTAAATTGGAAAAAATGAACCCAAACATTATGTTTAAATTTTATATATATTTTATTTAAGGTAAATAATTATTTTTACATAGTAATTTATGCTATTTTGGGAATTTTAGTTTTATTGTTCTAAATTTGGAAGATAAATTTAAAATGATGCTATTTTAGGGTATTACTCTAAAATTTTTACTTTTTAATTTAAATAAAAAATCTAAATTAATTATTGTATTGGATAAACATTCTAATTAATTAACCCAATTATTTTGTTTAATAGTACATTAGTTTCCAATGAGCCAAAATATGTTATGAATATAAAATTTTAGATTTGAAACTCTTATTTATTATTTGTTTCATATAATTATAACCGATTAAAATATTTGTATATATTCAAAAATTCAATATTCTCAAATTAAAGTTACTATTCAAAAATTTATAAATTATTTCACTCATTTAATATTTCAAAATTTAAATTATAAAAAATATAAATTATATCTATATTTATTATTTTTAATAGTTCCTATTAAAAATAGAAATTAGATCACTATTTTTGATTTTTGTATATATTTCAAAAATTTAATATTTTTGTGCATAGCACATATATTGTCCTACTAAAACAATATAACCAAATCCTATGTGAAAATATAGTTGAGATGAGATGAGATGAATTAGGGAACCAAATCATCAAGACATCGATTTCATTCATTAGCAGAATTTGTAAAATTTCAATTTCTTGAGATAAAATCATCAAGACATCGATTTCATTCATTAGCAGAATTTGTAAAATTTCAATTTCTTGAGATAATATCATATGAATAAACACATACAACTTTTAAGTTATTCATATCATTTCTTCCTCGATTATCCAACTGATTTTCATAACCAAACGGTTTCCATCTGGTTTCCTCACCAATCTTAATACAAAAAGTAAATTTTCAAAATATTAATCTTTTAAGTTTTTGTCTTATATAACATTATTAGTTAAAAATTTTAAAAATATCACAAACTTAGTATTCAAATACTTTAAAACTACTTCATAATAAAGAAATCTAAACCGTTATAAAAAATAAATCTACACATATATTTTTAATTTATTAATAATTTATTTAAATATTATCCTAAAAAATATTTTAATATTTTGGAATTTTAATTTGAGTAATATCTTAAAATAAAATATTTTAAAGTTTTTGTTCCAAATTTAATATTCTAAAATTAAAATTTCAAAAACAGCATAAATTATTATGTAGAAATACGTATTTACTCTAAATAAATTATACATAAACTTAAAACATTTTATTTGGGTTTTTTATCCAATTTATGGTTTAATTTTTTATTGAAATGAAATTTTAATATATTTTAGGGCAAATGTCTAAAATAACACCCTTTTAAGTTTTTGTTCCAAAAATAGCATTATTAGTTTAAATTTCCAATAATAGCATAAATTTAAGATTAAAATGCATTAAAACTATATTTTAATAGAAAAAAATTAAACCCTAAATTGGAAATAATGAATCCAAATACAATACTTTAAGTTTATGTATAATTTATTTAGAATAAATAAGTATTTTCACATAAGTATTTATGCTATTTTTGAGAATTTAATTTTATGATGCTAGATTTGGAAGAAAAACTTTAAAAGATGTTATTTTAGGGTGTTACTCAATATTTTAATTTTAATTTTGTGCTATTATTGGAAATTTAAACTAATGATGTTATTTTTGGAATAAAAAATTTAAAAAATGATATTTTAGTGAATTTTCATTTTAATTTGAGTAATACCCTAAAATAGCATATTTTTAAGTTTTTGTTTCAAATTTAGCACTCTAAATTTAAAATTCCAAAAATAGCACAAATTATTTTCAAAAATACATATTTACTATAAATAAATTATACATAAACTTAAAATATTTTATTTTATTTTATTTTATTTTATTTTATTTTTTTTGCAATTTAGGGTTTAATTTTTTTCATTAACAATATATTTTAATTACCAATATATTTTAAATTTAAATTTATGTTATTATTGAATATTTAAAAGGGCAATTGACTAAAATAACACTATTTCAAGTTTTTGTTCCAAATATAGCACTAATCATTTAAATTTCCAAAAATACCATAAATTTAATACTAAAATAATTAAAAACTTCTTCCTAATGAAAACAATTTAAACCCTAAATTAGAATAAGTGAACCCAAACATTATGTTTTAATTTTATATATAGTTTATTTAAGGTAAATAATTATTTTTACATAATAATTTGTGATATTTTTGGAATTTTAGTTTTAGTGTGCTAAATTTGGAACATAAATTTAAAATGATGCTATTTTAGGATATTACTCTATTTTTTTAAAAAATGATATTTTAGAGAATTATCCTTTTAATTTTAATATTTTATAACTAAAAAACTAAAAAACTTTAAAAAGATAGATATTATAAGTGTTTGATTAACTTTGAGAACTTGGGTGTCATTCTTAACTTCATTCTTAATTAACGAATGGCTACAGAAACTTGTAGAGATACAAACATACATTTATACACATCACATCAAATATTGTTTCTTCTACTAGACATCTTTTTGATAGTCAGGTTCGCAGAATTCTCCTCCAAGATCATCACAGGCCTCTTCGAGAAAAACTCTGTTTCCAAGTCCAAAACACACAATCAAAGATTAAAAACCAAGCTGATAATCTAAGGTAAAGTAATGGTTTATAAAAGAAAGTACGTTTTGGGGTTGTTGTAGTCGATGTATTCTCTGTCTACGGGCTCTGAAGCAATAGGACGTGAGATGGGCTTTGTGTTGAGGTTGACTTCAGGGTAAATATCAGCAGAACAGGCGTATCCGCTGATTGTTTCGCATGCTTCAGCTGGAAAAACACTTTGAGTACATATAAAGATGTTATTGAGTTTGGTAGATGATAGAGAAGACAAGAGAAGAAGGGAAGTGAAGAGACTTACGAAAGAAGAGAGTCGTAGTCGATGGTGAGAGGTTCAGAGGTTGATGAAGGAGATGATACGTTGTTTGGTCTGAGAGATGAGAATCTTGAAGCTTTGGTAAGTGTGTGAGGAAGAAGAAGAGTAAGCTTTGGAGAAGAAAGTGATGAAGGAAGAGGAAGAAGAATGGTTGGTTTGATGGACAAAGCTCCCTGCATTTTTTTATGTGTTTGATCTTAAGATTGGTTTAGTGATTTAGATCTTTGGTTCTGTTTTGGAAAAAGTTTATACTGTATTTATAGTCAGAGCAGATCCAATTCATAATCCAACGGACTAAAATCATTGCTTCAAACTTGATTTTTCTTTCGAAAAAGGATTGAACAAAAAGAAGAGATATTATTATAAAAGGATAAGGTAAAGCTTGTTGTAACATGTGAGGATGAAAATCACTGGGAAATTAAAGAATTATCTTCTCTTCTTAGAAGATATTTTATCCAATCTTTTGGAGCTTTCTGTGTGCTTTCAAGTTCTCTGAGTCAGCAGAATCATAAACTGTCTTATGATTTTGTCCTAAAATGGTGTAGTAATGAGACACAACTTCATTATCAGTTACACATATGAGTTCCAAAAAGAACCAAAGCCAAAGTTTGAGTTACTTCACCACATCCTCGTGTTACTTCCTTTTTACAATGGAATTAAGAAAGAGTAAGACACGAAGCAAGATCATAATTTGGTATACATAGTCAAACATAAATACTAATAAAAGTGAAGCAAAAGGATTGTTGAACTTGAATTCATCAATCAAAATTTAGATGGTACAACTTAATCTTTAGTAAATACGATTTCAGTTTAAAAAGAGAACTGATATTTATATTTGTCAATTCGACGAGTGCTAATACAACGAATTATTTTATAATTTTTTTTTAATTTTTGGATCTCCATTTAATACCAACAAACTTTCATTTTATACACTTTTAATTTACTAAATCTCTTACAATCTTTATTTTAAATACCATTTTAATGTTCATAAATACTGTTTCGAGAGTGACGCCAAGATAAATTAAAAATTAAGGCCTCTCTCGATGGGTTTCAAATTTAGGGTCGTTATGAGAGCTTGAAACAGTAACGGATGGGCCATTACAGGGAGTTTCCGGGCCCAAATTAGGTGCCGGCCGCACTTCCCCTCCTGGCCACTGTCGCCATTCCGTCAATCACGCCGGTGGTTGAGGGTTCCAAATCGGGATTAAGGAAGACACACAACATCCAAGCCGCGAAATCTTGCACGCGATGGGAGGAATCAGCTTCCTTCCTTCATTCCGGTTATCTTCATCGTATTTCCAAATTTCCAGACGAGATCTGGCCGAGAATCACGCCCGAATCAAATGTGCTCTCACTTTCAGAAAGTGAGATTTCGGGAAATTACCAATATTTACCCAATGGAATCTCTCTGATTCCGACATCAATGTGCCTTCCCATAAGCGAACCGCAGGATCACGACGCCATCCCGTGGATTTCGCCATTAGAGGCGCCTTCTTCACCATATAAATACCCTCACCTCACAAAGCCGTCCTCACTCACAAATCCTCTTGCAAACCTCTTGCCCATCCAGTATCAAACCGAGAAAACCTCGGGATAGAAGACGACGGTGAAGGAAGTGTGAAGAGCACACAGACGACACCACCAGAAGGGCTCAGGCGTGGCGGGAGGGCCGAGAGAAAAAGCCATCGACGGGGATCTCGCCATCGATGGAGGCTAAGACGACGGAAGAGGGAGCCAGGCGCGGTGGGCAGACGAATAAGAAAGTCAACCGGGAGAGTCTTCGGCGACAAATCCGATCAAGGAACTAAACCAAAGCTCTTTCTAGAAATTTCGGTTCAATTCAGCAACCCAATAACCAGGTCCGATTTAAGTAACCCAACTCAAGAAATCGAATACCAAAACAATTTAGCCGGTATGACTATCTCAGAAAGGCTTGTGTCCAAAAAGTGCTCACGGGTGAAGAAACCAAGCCCAATAAGGATTCGGGCCTTCGACAACTCCACAGTACTCAAGCGGTTTGAGACAACACTAGTGGGTAGGATTCTGAACATGACCATGCAAGGTCACAAGATACGCACCTTTATCACCCTACTACCGTCAATATGGCAGTTTGAAGGACGGGTACAGAGACAGGACCTGGGACAAGGGAGACTTATGTTCAGGTTCAACTCGGAGGAGGACATTATTTCAGTACTCGAGAAACGACCCTACCACTTCGATCAGTGGATGACCACGCTGGAAAGGTGGATCCCGAGTGTAAGACCTGATTTCCTAGGCACAATTTCCTTTTGGGTGAAAGTTGTAGGGATATCCATCCATTACTGGGCTGACGAGACAATCATTGATATTGGACAAGCTATGGGGGAGCTTCTACAGTATGATATTAATGAGGCAAGAGTAAGAGTATCCATTCAAGCAGAGGAGCCCTTCATCTTCATAAGAGACATGTAGTTTGAAAATGGAGACATAGTTACAGTGACGTTCGACTATGAAAAGCTGGCTAAGTTTTGTGATCGATGCTTCCGCATCACACACGACGAACGACATTGCCCAGACAAGGAAGGAGCCTCTAGAGGGGCGCCAGATGAATCTATCCCCCCTCCTCCACCAAGGAGAGTGGAAACCGAATCCCCGCTCCGAAGATATCTAGCCGAGTGGACTAAGAAGGGCGACAAACCCCAAAGAGGAATGGACCTAAGGGCAGCCAGAGCAGACATGGGACCCGAAAATCCCCCGGCAAAGAGAGCCCTCCTGTTCGAGGAACCGACGAGGGTGGAAAGCCCCTGGAAAGGAGAACACACAAAGAGATCTGCCTTGGAAAGGATCCATGATCCAAATAGGGGGACCGACAGGGACAAGAAGAAGGAGGCGGAGAGACCTTTGTGGTACAAAAGGACAGAGGAAGAGGCCCGCCAGGAAAATAGGAGGTTCATGAGAGGGTCCTCTTCCAAGCAAGGCCCTACCCTCCCGGAAAACTCAGTTTTGCCACATATTCAGATGGGGCCGACAGGACAGGTCAATCCAAAGGAGATTATCTCTCCCATGAGAGAAATGCTCACAGACAGGACCAAGAAACCAGAAAGAAGATGGACGAAAAGGCTGGACATAAGAGTCACCAAGTCGCTCCAAGCAAGGAAGAAAATTGGAAGGAGTCCATACCGAGCATCTACAATTAAAAAGCACACTGTAATGTACTTCGGGGAGTCCAAGCATCCAGGCAAAACCGCAAGGGGGAAAAGAGAAAGAATCACCAACGCCCACCTCAGAGGCAAACCCTACAAGCAAGGGTAATCTGACGGACCCATCAATCCGGTGGTCTCTCCTTGACCACCGGAGGACACCAAATGATCCTAAGCTGGAACTGTCAAGGAGCAGGGAGCTACTTGGCATTTCATCGACTGCGGGAACTACGGAAATCGTTGTTTCCAGGGCTACTTTTCTTAGTGGAGACTAAGCAAAATAAGGGGTTCATACAAGATATGCAAGCCCACCTAGGTTATGATTTTCTTTTTACGGTAGAACCATCATGTCTCAGTGGAGGCCTCGCATTGATGGCTTTAGCGGAGTTTAATGTTCAAGTTTTGTTTTCAAATAAAAATATCATCGATGTAATAGCTACTATTGGTGATAATAAAATCTTTATATCTTTCGTCTATGGAGACCCTGTAGTAAGACTCCGTAACAATGTCTGGGAACGCCTTACCAGAATTAGTCTGACACGTGCAGAGTCGTGGCTGATGATTGGAGATTTCAACGCGATCGTTGGCAATCATGAAAAATCGGGAGGTGTAATCCGCCTGGAAAGCACCTTTCTGGACTTCCATCTCATGTACGAGAACTGTGGCATGACAAACTTTTCCTTCAAAGGAAACAGTATGTCATGGTATGGCCGAAGAGGGTCAAAAATCATCAGATGTAGATTAGATAGATCCATGGGAAACGAAGAGTGACACAACATCTTCCCCCACACGAGGGTGGAATATTTGAAATTTTGTGGATCAGATCATCGCCCAGTCTGGATTCAGATGCTAACCTTGACAAAAAAAATAGATCTACAGCTTTCGCTTCAACAAGCGCTTGACCTTTAAACCAAATTTTGAGGTAGTAGTCAAGACAGGCTGGATTGGTTCACGGGAAGACAACGAGGTGACTTTAACTGAACGAATAGCCAACTGTCGACGGTCAATTGCCAAGTGGAGAAGGAGGGAAACCTCAAACTCTTCCAAAATTGTAGAAGACCTAAAGCAGCGACTAGAGGACGTAGAGTCTATGGATACAGTACCGGCTAAAGAGGTCGTGCAATTGAAGCAATAACTCTGCACTACTATCCGTGAGGAAGAAATCTTCTGGTAGCAAAAAAGCCGGGTGATATGGCTGAAAGAAGGGGACCAGAACACCAAATTTTTTCACGCCGCCACTAAACAGAGGCGTGCAAGAAATCGGATATCAGGCCTGGTAGACAAGATGGGGGTGTGGGTGGAGAAGGAGAGCAAGGTGGAAGCAATTGCTATAGAATACTTCAGTGACCTATTCGCCGCATCACAGACGGGCGAGCAAGAGCTATCCCTAAGCCATATCACTAGCAGAGTAACAACCGAGATGAATCAACGCCTCGAACGTGTAGTAACAAAGGAGGAAGTTAAACAAGCCCTTTTCGCGATGAATCCAGAGAAGGCCCCAGGGCCGGACGAGATGAAAACATTATTTTTCCAAAAATATCGGAACCTGGTGGGAAACCATCTGTTGGAATTAGTAGAAACATTCATGACGCACGGCAGATTAGATCCAACACTCAATGAAACAAATATATGCCTGATATCAAAAAAGGAAAAACAAAGATCAATGTCAGAATTCAGACCTATTAGCCTATGTAATGTCTCCTATAAGGTCATATCAAAGGTGTTATGCAACATAATGAAAGAAACCCTACCAACTTTGATATCAGAAACGCAATCGGCATTTGTGCCTGGTCGAGCCATATCGGATAACATACTCATTGCACAAGAGGCATTCCATGCACTCAGCACAAAGATGAACTATCAATCGAAGTACATGGCGATAAAGACATATATGAGCAAAGCATATGATAGAGTGGAGTGGACGTTCATATCAGCCCTGTTGGAGAAACTTGGATTCTCCAAGAGATGGACAGATTGGATAATGAAGTGCGTCACGACGGTTACCTATCGGATCCTCATCAATGGGAATCCGAAGGGCAAAATAACACCCTCCCAAGGACTACGGCAAGGAGACCCTCTATCCCCATACCTGTTCATCCTGTGCACAGAGGTACTAATCGCAAGTGTAACGGCAGCGGAGGAAGGGAAACGCATATCAAGATTCAGAATGGCACGGACAAGCCCACCAATAACACACCTACTCTTCGCAAATGATAGCCTATTTTTCTGCGAAGCTTCGGTGGACCAATGCGCTACAATCACCAAAATTTTGGACACATATTGTGTAGCTTTCGGCCAACGAGTAAACTATGAAAAATCAACCATAGTGTTTGGTAAGAAGATACCACAAGACACCTAGGCAGCAATCAAAGCGAACATGGGAATACACGGAGTGGGAGGAATAGGGAAATATCTGGGAATCACGGATAACCTCAAAGGGTCGAAAGTGGCATTATTTGCATATGTAAGGGACCAAATAAACAGAAGAATTAACGGATGGTCATCAAAACTGCTATCACGAGGGGGAAAGGAGATTATGATTAAAGCAGTGGCAATGGCTATTCCGACATATGTGATGTCCTGCTTCCTCTTACCAAAATCACTGATCAGGCAGATCACAAGCGCGATCAGCAACTTCTGGTGGGCTAAAGGGGATTCAATGTCGGGAATCCACTAGACCTCGTGGGAAACATTCTGCCTTGCCAAGTCAGAGGGGGGAATCAGATTCAAAAATGTGGGCGACTTCAACAAAGCCTTTTTAGCCAAACAATTATGGAGACTGGAAAAATACCCCAACACTCTCGTGGCAAGGGTCTTGAAGGGACGCTACTTCAAGGACTGCCATGTTTTTAACGCAAAAGAAGCCAAACAGGGCCTCCTATGGCTGGAGAAGCATTATCTCGACTCGAGGCTTAGTCCTCAAAGGGACGAGGAAAATAATTGGATTAAACAATAAAACAAACATATGGTCAGACCCATGGATACCAGACACACTCCCCAGACCACCTATCAGCCTCAACCAGCAGCAGAACCCCGACCTGAGAATAGCAGACCTCATTGAGCCGGGGAGCGGAAGCTGGAAAATCAGGGAACTAAGAAAGTACTTCCCTGAGGAGGATGTGAGACTCATTGCCTCCATAACGAGACCAACCAAGATGAACCAAGACCAATATTGTTGGCACTTCACAAAAACGGGAGAATACACGGTGAAATCGGGATACGAGCTCCTCCACAGAGGGGGGCTGTTCAAAAAACCGACATTAACCCAGAAACCATCTACCAATCCACTAAAGAAGGCAGTCTGGAAATGTCAAACTCCAAGGAAGATCCAGCACTTCCTTTGGTAGGCACTAGCAGGGGCGCTACCTACTAATGAGCGATTATGTTATCGGCACATAAGAGAGGATGCCACATGCAAAATTTGTGGAGACAATACAGAAAGTATTAACCACACATTGTTCCTATGCCCACCGGCACGACAAACATGGGCCCTATCAAATATCCCCTCGGCGCCCCTGACCTTCCCACTCGACAGCCTATGCCGGAACTTGGACTATCTACTCTGGCTAAAGCCGGAAGTAACACCCACGAACCTGGATTCGTCCTGCTACTCATGGATCTTATGGTTCATATGAAAGACACGAAACGAGAAAATCTACAGCAATGTAATGCGCACAACATTGGAAATCCTAGAAAAGACACGTCGAGAAGGGGAACTATGGCTAGAGTCAACATAGGAAATCAAGCAGAATAGGCCGCATGAAGAGGGAGGGACAACCACAGGGAGTGGCAGAGAGGGAGACTGGCCCACTGCCTGCTTTGTCGATGGGTCATGGAAAGAGGGAGAGGCAACAACAGGACTGGGATGGATCCTAAAATTACAAGATGGTACAAGCGACCTGATGGGCATGAAAGGCACATACAAAGGTCAGACTCCTCTACACACAGAGTTCCATAGCCTACGGTGGGCAATGAGAAGCCTATACAAGATGCAACGCTTCTACAACAGGTTCTTTACAGACTCAACTGATCTAATCAGCATAGTCTCAGAACCGGAGAAATGGCAAGGTTTTGTGACGGAGATAGAAGAGTTTGAGGTAATCCGAAAGAATTACCTTGACTTCTCACTACAGCATGTAGCAAGGGATAAAAATCTGCAAGCGAACATACTAGCAAAAAAGGCCAGACAGAGAAGCAGAATATTCTCACACATTAGCACCTCGATACCGTACTGGCTGGAAGACACAAATAGTATCTTCTAACCAGGAAATGATCGAGGTGTTAAGCAAAAGTGATAAAAAAAAATACTGTCTCGAGACACCCAGCGCCGTCCTCGGTATCCAACGAGATCAGACGTTTTCGGAAGATCTTCTCGACCGTTCGAAAGTGGCAAAAATTGTCCGTATTAAGAAGTTATGTGTCCAAGTTGTTGCACCGATTTGTCTTGGACCGAGTTTGATCTTTGGGTGCGAAGCCCACCTCCAATAAAAATGTTAGAATTTGTATGAGATTAGATAAAGAGACCATAAGTTGTATTTCATAGATATAAAAAACTCTATTAACACCAGTAACTACAGGTGATTGATTAACAATCTACTCATAATTCATTCTTGAGCATTGATTATTATAGGGTTGTTCGTTTTGTACCCAAAGGAAGTTGTAGTTGCATCATGCGGTCAAACGTTGTTTGTTTAACCACTGCAACTTCCAGCGGTCAAATACTACAGTCGACCGCAAAAAACTACGGTAAAAATTTTTAACCGTAGTAGAATTGTACCGTTTGCGATAAAACATGCGGCGACAATCTGCACTGATCAAACGAACAACAATAATGCAGTGTATAACCGCAACGTCTGACCGTATGTCGCTGTCGCAAACGTTGCAGCAGACAAACGAAAAGCGCATATGCTAAATAACAGTTCAACCATAGTGATGCAGAAGACATTTCATCATCCAAATCCATGAAGCAATGAAGACATTTCATCATCATTTACTATTTCACCATCTCTACAAAAGAACAACCTTTATCATTAGATCTTTCCTCCCGACATAAAATCAGACCAAACATGATTTTGATTTGGGAATCTGCTCAAAGACTGTATGTGGTGTGTGCCCACAAAGGTTTTAGCAAAACTAGAGCATTGAGTTTTGTTTTCACTAATTGCAATATGTCACTGAGAAAGCAAGAATCCATATAGAGACAGAAAAAGAGTTGCTTCACAAATCCCACAAACATTGAATCGTTTTGGAATTTAGTCCAAAAGTTATCCATTTGGAATCTTTGATCAAATTTGTTGCACCAATTTGGTTTTTCTTTGGTTTTTGCTTGCAAACAACAAAAGAAAATGGCCAATCGACTAAAATGATACTATTTTAAATTTTTATTCCAAATATAATATTAATTATTTAAATTTTCAAAAATAACACAAATTTCATATTCAAATAATTAAAAATCTTTTTTAATAATCCTAAATTAGAAAAATTGAACACAAACATTATATTTTAATTTTAGAATAATACCCTAAAATAACACTATTTTAAGTTTATCTTCCAAATTTAGCACATTAAAACTAAAATTTCAAAATAGCACAAATTATTATGTGAAAATAATTATTTATCTTAAATAAATTATATAAAATTAAAACATAATGTTTGGATTCAATTTTTCCAGGATTTAAATTTTTTTATTAGGATAAAGTTTTTAATTATTTTAGTATTAAATTTGTGCTATTTTTGGAAACTTAAATGATTAGTGTTATATTTGAAACAAAAACTTGAAATAATATTATTTTAATCAAATATCCTTAATTATATATATATATATATATTATTTGAGATAAATAATTATTTTTATATAATAATTTGTGTTATTTTAAAATTTTTATTTTTAATTTATTAAATTTAGAAAATAAATTTAAAAATATGTTATTTTATGGTATTACTCAAAGAAAAAAATCACAAAACAGGCAAATCTTTACTTCCTATATATCAATAAATAATGTTTACAAAGTTATATTTTCTGCATTCATTGTAAAAAAATGCTGAAAATAACCTCCAAAGGAAGTAAAAAGGAAAAAGAAAACGAATAATGATAATAGCTCAGCTCTTCTTTATACACTTAATAGCTGATCAGTCTTCTGCTTCATCTTCTCTGATTGGTTTTGTCTCAGAGAACTCATATAATATATATAAAAGATGGTTCCTCTCTTTTCACTTTGTTGTTTTAAAAAGCTGACTTCCAAGAGTAACAGTTGGAGTACCTTCACCCATGATTGTTGTTAAGCTCACTTCTTTGTCCAATATTCTTTCAAGCTCTGTCACAACATAACTCATCGTTGGTCTCTTTTCACTTGAAGCATCAACACATCTCAGTGTCAATGTAATAAGCTCCTCAACTCCTTCTGCTGTGTATGTACCTCCTAGTCTCTCATCAATCGTCGTGGGTATATCTGTGTAATCCCTTATGTTTTGCATCTGCAATCAATGTCCAAAACAAGATCACTCCAGTTCATTACAAGTGAGATTCAAAATAGATTTCATTGGCAAAACATTCTGTGATCTATTACATACCCATTCGACTAGAGTCTGTGTTGAACTTGAAGGTGATGGTTGTGATGCTTCTCTTCCACATACTAATTCCATGAGGAATACCCCAAAAGCATAAATATCACTTTTATCTGAAAATCTTCTGAATTCTTGAACCCTGCAAAAGAGAGAAAATCTGAGAAATTTGGAATATAAGAAACCAAATGTGAGCCTAAATGGTAACAGTTAGATTACTCTGGGGAGAGGAAAATCTGGTCTGCAACAATGTGAGACGATGCACCAACATCCTCTCTACCTAAGAAATTACGGACTCCTGCATCCGCAACCTTTGCAATGAAATTTTCATCCACAAGAACATTGGCTGTTTTGAAGTCCTTGTGTATTAATCGAGGGCTCAGTGAGTGAAGATGTGCCAAGCCTAGAGATTAAAATAAAAGGATTCACTAGAGGTGCTTCAATGAGCTTAATTCTCATGGCTTTTGCAGAGGATTTACCTTTAGCAGCACCTATAGATATCGCAAGCCTGTGTCTGAATTCTAGCCTATTTCCAGGTACATTACCACCAGCACCTAATAGAAGAAAACACCCAATTGATTCTTACATTGTTTAAACTGAGTTTAGTTGCAAAAATGAGAATAGCATTAACATCTATCAAGGACAGGGAGTTACCGTACAGGTGACTGGAAACACTTCCATTAGGAACATACTCGTAGACAAGAAACTGTGTGTTGCTTTCTTGGCAATAACCCAAAAGAGTAACAAGATTACGATGATGGATAGATGATAGATAATGAACCTGAAAAACCATTTTCCAAATACCTTATCTCAAAACATTGTGTGTGCTAGATCATTAAGCACACATTTGAACAAGATTATTACAAAACCTCGTTAATGAAGTCTTCTGTAGGCAAACCGGGTCTTTTCTTGATGGCGACAAGAACACCATCTTGAAGCAAACCTTTGTAAACCTCGCCGAATTTGCCTATACCAATAAGGCTTTTATTGGTAAAACTCTTAGTGGCTTGAGCAAGTTCCTCCATTTCAAACCTTTTTGCTTCTCGCATTGACAACTCAATTGCAACATTGCTTCCTTCTGAGAAAACACACACAAAAGCACAAAAGGTAAAATAATGTTGATATCATCCAAGAAAGGGAGAAAGCAATTGAATTTGATGAGATTTGTGATTTATACCTTGAGTAGATGGACCAGAAGAGCCTGTCTCAGAAGTTCTTGACACATTCTTTCGACGAAAGACACAAATCCATAGGATAAAGACCAACAGAGCAATGAAAGCAAGAGCTCCTACAGCACCTCCAATGGCTGCTGCAAGAATCGCTGACATTTGGAAACAAAAGAGTCTCTCTTCTCGCTCTTCTCTCTCTCTCTCTCTCCCTATTTTCTCAGCAAAGCTCCAAGCTACTACCATGCGATAATAACCTTGAAGAAGAAGAAAAAACAAGAACGTCGGTGAAGAAGAAGAGGAAAAAGAGAAGAAAAAAACAAAACTGTAAAGCAAAAAAAAAAGCTTGTGTGGATATATACATACATCTTTTTGTTGAGAGGTAAAAAAAAAAAGTGTCAACTTGTAAAACTGAATAGGATTCTTTTGAATCAATCAATCAAAATGCAGTAAACTAAGAATATAAAGAGGGAGAGAAAAATTCATTATAAACCTTAAGTGATCTCCAGGAAATCTCAACTTCATCGGCGAATAAAATCTCAAAATCGACAATCTCCACAATCGACGGCGTGATTCCCCACATTTTTCACCTCAATAAAATTCCTTAAAATCGGCAGATTCAATAATCAAACTGGGTAAGAAGTACAAGGCTAGTGAGTAAAAAGGGAAAGGGGAAACATCAAATCTCCGCCGCTGTTTCTAGAACTCAAAGGTAAAGGGAAGAAGATGAAAGCAAGTCTTGTGTCGGAACGCAGACAATGCCGACAGAAAGTGACATCCCGCAGACAACTCTCTCTCTTAAGACTTACGAAGAAACAAAACCCATTACTGAAATTTTGACCTACTGAGAATCAACAATCGAACTCTTTACTACGTTTTTTCAGTTCTTTGAATTGACATTTACAGAGTTTTACTCTTCTCCAACCACCAAATCCATTGTTTGATTTGGGGAGAAGAATAAAGAGAGAACCTTTGAAGACAAGAGAAGCAAGTGGGGCAGTTAGTTTGTAATTACAGCGAAAGGAATGTCTTTTGTTTTGTTTATTGAAAGAAAGAAAGAGAAGAAGGAAGTGATACTTTTTGTTGTTGTTGTTGTTGTCACCAGAAGAAGGAAGAGATACTAAAACCGCCGCCGTGTAAAGCAGTTTCCGCCGCCGCAAGTCTAACACACACCACTCTGGCTCTGCCTTCTCCTCTTTTATTAAACTCCGCAAATCTCTCTGTTTTTTTTATTCCTTTTAGCATATTTTTATTTTATTTTAAAGTATGTGAAAATCCATAGTGATTAACCATTCATTCGTACAAAGTTTACAAAATGTTTATGTTTTACCATACAAACTACCTCTTTAAAGAAACTAATGGGAAATGTTTACAATAACAAGTATACTAGATTTAGATCCGTTTTGCAAAGAGAAAAAATATTTATTAATTATAATTAATTAATTAATATATATATAAATTAAATATTTATATAATTTATTTTTTAAAATATTTTAAATATAAAAAATAATACGTAAATATTTTAAATTTTATAAGTTAACTATTTATTAATACATAATTTAATTTATTTTTTATTATGTATTTAATTATTTATTATTATTATTATTAATTATATATATTAATATGTCATTGAATTCACAAATTATTTCTATAATTTAAATAAATTACATATATCATTAATTTTATAGTAAAATATATTGATTTTCTAACCAAATTAATAGGAGTGAGATTGTAATTATTCTAATAACTTAAATCTATTTATATATTTATTTGAAATTATTTATTGATTATCATATATGTAAATGAAAGTAATAAAATTTTTTTTTTACGAATTTAATAATATTTTTTATTAGTTTAATGAGATATATTAATTCTGTAACCAAATTAATATACATATATTGTAATTATTATAGTAACTTAAACTCATTTATATATTTATTTTAAATTCATTGGGGTGATAACACATTAATATGATATTTCTGTTAATAACACATTAGATTAATGTTATTTTTTTAAAATGTTTTTCAAATAATATATTAAGAATATATTAAAAATATATTAAGAATATCTCCATCTACCGAATTTTCGAGCACTTCATAGCTTGATCGAATGGTTACAAATACTTGGCTTGGATATAAATTCTTTTCTATCTCCAATGTTATAAATTAGTATGACATAGTTACTAATTAGTGTTAATCTAACTTGTAGTATAATGAAATGGTTAGAAACCAAAATTAAAATATTTTTACCTAAGTATATTAAGGAGAATTAGTATAGTAATAACTCAAAAATCTACCAAAATTAGCTAATCTATAAAATATTTTAGCTAGTATATATCTTATATAAATTACAATGTATGTAAATTAAAATATCATAACTCCCACATATTTTTGGCAGCGTTGAAGAATTGCAAATTAGAAAGAAAATGAAAAGGGTAAAGAACATGATATGAATCACAACTTCCACATATTTGATGTTTTATGAATCATATGATACAACTGCGATCGCAACACCCGATTATATAATTTACGAAGAGACAAATCTATTAATGAGAATTAATGCTCGTATTTATAGGCTAAGGGAAACGGTTTATGGTTTTGATTTAGTTTGGACCAATATCTTAACCAAAATTTGGCCCAAAAAGAATTTTATTATATCTATCACCAAGATCCAAGATCCGAGATCCGAGTCCAGCCAAACGGCGAGGCACACATAGTTTGGTATGTTTTCTCTCCAACTATTTTAAACTATTACATGAAATATGCCTTTTATATAATAAGAGATTTCTCTCCAAATTTTCAATGAGAAATTTTTTATCTTTTTTTGTTAATTTAACCAACAAATTTATGATTTTTATATGAATACAATAACCTATTTTTTATTCATATTCTAACAAATTTTTGCAATCAATATTTGAATCATCTTATATAAATTAAACATTCAAATATTGTTCAAAAAATTATTCAACACATAAAACACAACATGGGAGTGAAGTTTGGACAATGAAGGTGTTAGAGAAGTATCTCGACACTAACAGATGATATTTTTTGAATTATGTCATGTCTGATAGAAATACGAATCATCTCGATTAGAATAATAAACACATAAGGATTGTGCAGATTTGGTCTGCATGAAAAAAATGTAATAGATTATTCTTTCTTTAGGTTGGAATTAGACCAATTCTCTCCCATCTTTTTATTGATATTTTTAGTTTGTCACTCATAATCGATACTATGGATTCCATAGTTGAGTGTCAGAACCGACTTTTTTGACAGGTGGCGAGGGCCCAAAAAGTACATTTTTCCATATAAATTATAACACACCCAAACCATCCTTTTAACCCACCTCGTAAAAAGATATCTATCGAACAAACATTCAAAGAAATATTCTTCAAAAAAACTTACTTTCATGAACACAGAATTAGGACATGAGTAAAAAAGTGTGGTCATCGGGACCCATAAGCCAGCTGTATGGACATTTGCGACGTTAACGTTTAAACACACGTTTCCACGATCTGCGTTTCCCGTTTATCTATGTATCATTCTGCGTTTAACGTTTGTCTTCATTTCTCTCCTGAGGTGTTTTCTTATTATTTAGGTAGAGAAAAACGGTCAATTATACTATAAACATCTCATTATGGAATTATCTATATACAAATTATTTTGTCATATCAATATCTGCATAAAATTCATATATTTTTAAATTTAACCCACAAATATTTAATACGAAGATATTTCCATCAAAAACATAATTTTCGTTTGTTTTTTCGTTACACGATATGATGTGGTTGCAACATAAAATAAATATGCAAAAATAACATCATTTTGGTGTGTCTTTTTAAAACATTTGAATCGAATCCATGCCAAGAGAATTAGGATTTTTCAGAGAAAACCAACGTGAATGCAAAATCGATTGAGTGCGAAATTGCTTTACAAAATCGACAATACAATCCACATGATAATATAGAGTTGTGTTTTTGATTCATTGTCACTTTTTCGTCATCTTATAATCTAGTAAATTGTTCCACATATGTGATAGAGGTTTTTTACTAATATATGAACTACTAAACTCAAGCTTTTTAAGAGAATATGTAACTACTTCTTTCTTTTCGTGGTCTTATCTTTAGAGATGCGCTTTTGTGGTTTCTCTCTCCAGAATCTAGAGGGCCTCGTAGCTTTATCTATATGTTTTAGATGCAAGTAGGGTTAGGATTCAGTTGTAGAGATGGCTAGTAACGATTGTGTAGCAGAAAATCTTGACAATGTCCATGGGAGAAGAAGAAGAAAAAATGCTATCGTGAAAATTGGTTTGCATCTAAACCAGAATACATTTAAAATTGGAAGGTTAAAAGGAGCCGGTTTTGTAAATGGCTAAAACTCAGTCGTTTAATATAAATAAAGGGTTTGTCATCTTCTTCAGTAGGCGAGTGTTAGACGTTTTTCTGTTATTTTTTCTCACGGGTTACTTTTTGTTTTCGTATATACTCGGGAGAGAGTTTATCGAGTAGAGGTCTATCTTTTCTTTCTGGGTTTTGGAGAGAGAGAGAGAGATTGTGAGAAAGAACAGTAAGGTAACAAGATCTATTTCAGGTGGGTTTGTACTTGATTCAGTGAGTTACATGAATGAATTGTAATCGGCCATTCTTGAAGTTCTATCTATAGTGAATTTTGGAAAGAATCCCGGCCAGACGTAGGGTTGCGGTTTATGCACCTAAACTGGATAAATGTGATGTGTCGATTTTTATATTCTTTGATTGTTCACAATTAGATTTTCACTATCTTGATCAATAACATCGAAGGCTTCAATTGTTTTACTACAATTGGTATCAGAGCCATTCTTGAAGTTCTTTTGTTGTTTTGATCAATTGAGAGGTAAGGATGTCCTCTGCCAAGATGGAGGTGGAAAAGTTTAATGGTCTGATTGATTACAATCTGTGGAAAGAAAAGATAATGGCACAGCTTGAGATTCTCGGATTAATGGAGGCTCTGAAATTACAAGAAGAGGAAATCTTGAAGTTGTCTGAAGAGTCGGAGGGGAAAGCAGCTAGAGAGCAAAGCTCAGAAGAAAAAGGGTTGGTAAAAGAGGTGGACCCTTTGCTAGCTAAAAAACAGAGGAAAGTCAGAAGTACAATTATCTTAAACGTTAGGATTAGGTACTTCGAAAGATTATAAAGGAATCAACAGCTACTGGTATGTTCAAGGTTCTTGATGCCTTGTATATGTCAGAATCACTCCCAAATAGGATCTATTTGAAACAGAAATTGTATGGATTTAGAATGAATGATTTTGTGACCATCGAGAGCAACATAGATGAGTTTTTATGGATAATCATAGATTTGGGAAATGTAAAAGTAAATATATCAGACGAGGATTGGGCCATCCTCCTCTTGATGTCTCTACCCAAGTAGTTTAATCAGCTGCGAGATACGTTGAGATATGTCAAGTCTACTTTGACACTGGAAGAAGTGATTAGTGCGATAAACTCAAAACAACTGGAGCTCAGTGCAGATGGAAAAGGACAGAAGATTCAAGGTGAAGGACTCTATTCTAATGGAAATACAAGAGGGAGATCTCTCAACAAATCGAACTCCCAAGGAAAACAGAGAAATAGATCAAGATCTAAGTCAAAGGACAGGAAATTGACATGCTGGACATGTGGCCAAGAGGGACACTTCAAAAGGAATTGTCCAAAGAAAGGTCAGTACAAGGAGAAGGATTATAAGTCAATAGAACCTGCAGAAGCATCTTCAATAAATGAAGTAAAATACATGGAGTCTCTGACGGTTAGTGAGGTGAATATGGCAAACACAGTTGATTTCAAAGAGATTTGGATAATGGATATTGGCTGCATATTTCATATGACTCCGAGAAAGGAATGGTTCTCAGAGTTGGATGAATTTGATGCAGGCTCAGTAAGGATGGCAAATGAAACAATATCAGAAGTAAAAGGTATTAGGACAGTGCAAGTTATGACCTCTGAAGGATCATATGTATCCATAAAGAATGTCAGATATATTCCAACTTTCTCTAGAAATCTTCTATCACTAGGCACTTTTGAAGCACAGGGATGCACTTTTAGCTCTGAGAATAGAATTCTGAAAGTTAAAAGAGGTTGTAGAACAGTATAGAAATCTGTGAGGAATGGATAATTATACTTTCTACAAGGAAAAGGGTGTAAAGGAGAAGTGAATACAGTCTCAAAAGTAGATGAAACAGATTTATGGCATAGTAGACTAGGACATGTTGGTCAAAAGGGCTTAGATGTTCTAGTGAAAAAGGGTTACATAGATAGTGCAAGTGTATCAAACTTACAATTCTGTGAAAATTGTATTTTTGGTAAAGCACATAGAGTTAGTTTCTCTACTGGACTGCATACATCAAAGGATTGTCTCGAGTACATTCATGCTGATCTTTTGGGTTCTCAAAACACTCCACCTTCTCTTGGAAAGTGTCACTATTTTTTAAGCTTGATAGATGACTATTCAAGAAAAGTGTGGGTGTATTTCCTAAAAACAAAAGATCAAGCATTTGAGAAATTCTCAGAATGGGAGATAATGGTAGAAAAGCAAACAGAACTCAAGGTTAAAAGGTTGAGGACTGACAATGGCCTTGAGTTCTATAATGCAGAATTTGATAGGCTATGTTCTGATGCTGGTATTGTAAGGCATAAGACAATACCGTATACTCCTCAGCAGAATGGGATTGCTGAGAGGATGAACATAACAATTTTAGAGAAGGTTAGAAGCATGCTTAGTGAATCTGGATTATCTAAGGCTTTTTGGGCAGAAGCCGTGAACACAACAGTCTATTTGATTAATAGATTGCCTTGTTCTGCAGTTGAAAATAGAATTCCAAAAGAGATTTGGACAAAATCTACTCCTAGGTATGATCATCTCAGAAGGTTTGGTTGTATTTGCTACTATCATTCTGACATGGGAAAGTTATCTCCTAGAGCCAAGAAGGGGGTATTCTTGGGCTATCCCTCGGGTGTTAAAGGCTACAAAATCTGGGACATTGAGGAGGAGAAATGTATATTGAGCAGGAACGTAACTTTTCAAGAAGAAGTTAGTTACAAACAAATGCTAAAAGAAAAAGATCTAAAAGGATAGTCAAGAGATGACTTCAGTGAATTAATGATTCAGGGTGAATTTGAAACTGAAAAATCAGCTGAACATAGATATTCTTCTAGACAAGATGCATGACTAGAGGATAATATTGATGTTGAGTCAAAAGGAGAAGAAAGTCCAGATAAGTATTTGTTAGTTCGTGACAGGCCAAGAAGGGTAATAAAAGTTCTAGAAAGATATAGAGAATCAAATCTTGCAGTTGTAGCTCTTCTTACAACTCCAGATGGTGAATCTGTGGAACCAGTAGACTTCAAAGCAGCTATGAGTGATAAAAAAAGTGCAAACTGGAAGCTAGCTGCAGATGAAGAGATGAATTGTTTGTATAAGAATTCAACCTGGAAACTGGTTGTGAGGCCTAAAAACAGAAAGGTAATAGGCTGTAAATGAGTATTCACAAAGAAATCAAGCATACTTGGAGTTGAGAATCCTCGATTTAAAGTAAGGTTAGTAGCAAAAGGTTTTGCTCAAACTGAAGGCTTAGATTATAATGAGATATTTGCTCCTATGGTAAAACATGTATCCATAAGATACTTAATGTCCATAGTGATGAATGAAGATTTAGAGTTAGAACATTTAGATGTAAAAACTGCTTTTTTATATGGTAACTTGGTTGAAGAGATCTATATGGAGCAACCGAATGGGTATGTGGTTCCTGGAAAAGAAGACTATGTGTGTTTGTTGAGAAAATCTGTGTATGGCCTCAAGCAAAGTCCTCGACAGTGGAATGAGAAATTCAACAGCTTCATGATGGAAGTTGGTTTCTCAAGAAGTAGATATGATAGTTGTGTCTACAATAGGAGATCATCAGGTTATACAATATACCTTTTATTGTATGTTGATGATATGTTGGTTGTTTGTAGTAACAAAGAGGAGATTTCAAAAATAAAGGGGCAATTAAATTCGATGTTTGAGATGAAGAATCATGGCCCAGCTAAGAAAATTCTAGGTATCGAAATCACAAGAAACAGAACTGCAGGGACTCTTAAATTGTCTCAGAAGAACTACATGGAAAAGGTTTTACGAGTTTTTGGTATGGAAGAATCAAAGTTAGTATCAACACCTTTGGGTTCTCATTTCAGTTTAGCTTCTGCAACACAGGAAGAGGAAGCTAGGGATATGCAGTTTATGAGGTATGTACCTTATAGGAATGCGGTAGGTAGTCTGATGTATGGGATGATTGGAACAAGACCTGATCTAGCTTATCCTATGGGTGTGATCAGTAGATTTATGAGTAATCCTATAAAAGATCACTGGAACGCAGTCAAGTGGGTTCTTAGATATGTGAAAGGATCTGTAAACACAAGTTTAATGTTCAGGAAAGGCTAAGATTTTAGGATTTATGGATTTTGTGATCCTGATTTTGCAGCAGATTTGGATAAGAGAAGGTCATTGTCAGGTTTTGCATTCTTATCAGGGAATTGTGCAATCAGTTGGAAGTCAAATCTGTAGAAAGTGGTAGCTCTTTCTACCACAGAATCCGAATATATGTCTCTTACAGAAGCTGCAAAAGAGGCAGTTTGGTTAAGAGGTCTATGTCAGGAGTTTGGATATCCTCAAGAGAAGATAGATATCTTCTGTGATTCACAGAGTGTAATTGCATTATCAAAGAATGCAATTCACCACGAGAGGACCAAACACATTTAGGTTAAGGTACACTTCATTAGAGATCTATTTTCGGAAGGAAGAATTAGTGTGTTAAAGGTTCATACTAATGATAATCCAACTGATATATTCACAAAGGTTCTACCAGTTAGCAAGTTCAGAAGATTGTTGGAGTTGCTAGGAGTAGAAGAAGAGTAATGAGGAGGAGCTACCGGGGTTGGAATTCACTAAGTGTAAGAAGACAGAGCTGAAAAAAAATGGATTCTGTTTTTGGAGATGTTAAACCAAGGAGGAGTTTATCATGAAAATTGGTTTGCATCAGTAGGCGAGTGTTAGATGTTTTTCTGTTATTTTTTCTCACGGGTTACTTCTTGTTTTCATATATACTCGGGAGAGAGTTTATCGACTAGAGGTCTATTTTTTCTTTCTGGGTTTTGGAGAGAGAGAGATTGTGAGAAAGAACAGTAAGGTAACAAGATCTGTTTCAGGTGGGTTTGTACTTGATTCAGTGAGTTACATGAATGAGTTGTAATCGGCCATTCTTGAAGTTCTGTCTATAGTGAATTTCGGGAAGAATCCCGGCCAGACGTAGGGTTGCGGTTTATGCACCTGAACTGGATAAATGTGTTGTGTCGATTTCTATATTCTTTGATTGTTCACAATTAGATTTTTCACTATCTTGATCGATAACATCGAAGACTTCAATTGTTTTACTACAAATGCTATTGCAATAACGGAGATCACGAAAATAGTTTGTGGTAATGGTGGTATTAAAGTCAAGAGTTGGAATGAGATTAACGAGATCTTTTCAACTAGAGAGCAAGAAAACCTAATAATAATGTAAGGATGATGAAGAAGAGAAAATACGCCATTGGAGTGATTTTCACAAATGAAATTAAGGTCTTTATTATTATTTTTTAAATAAACCAAAACGACGTAATTTTGGTATTGAACAAATCGACGTCATTTTTATTATAATTGATTCGAAAATGATTTGGACAAAACGATGTCGGTTTTCCAACAGATCCAAATGGAATCTATGTAGCATCCATGTCATCCCATTTAACAGAATATGAAACAAGGACCGTTTATTTGGTGGAATCAATCCCGTTTTAAATATTTATGGATTAAATTAAAAAACTATATGAAATTTATGCATATATTAGCATCATAGGATAATGTGTATATACATAATTCTACCGTCACAAGTGTATATTAGAATAAGTCATTTTTCTTTTGGGTGGATATTTTATAATTCAATATTTTCATAAATTTTTTTAAATATTTTTATATTCATAGATCAGCTGGCCTACTTACTACTTTTTTTTTACGTTTTATTTTCACTCATTTTTTTTAAATGAAATTTTTTAAATGCGACCAATGATTGAAGTGGCTTTTGGTCAATCATTAATAAATCATAAAATTGGAAATGATTGAAAAGTGACTGGAAAATAAATAAGTCAATCTGCAGAAAAAAAATTTCTAGTTTCCTAATATTCAAGGTTTTGTTGTAATAGAATTGGATCTTGGCCTCTTGGGTTTAATAGATACATTACTTTCTATATGTTACATTGACTTGAAATAAATAGTTTGTACTAACATTTAGGACTAAGCTAAATGTTAATGCAAACTAAGCTAAATGTTAACCTTTCTTGATGAGGTTTGTCAATCATACAACAGGTATTCCCATGATTAAATCATTAGAAGAGAGATAAGTTTATTGGAAGTTGACATGGAATGGAATCTATATAAGAAATAAACATCTTGGTTTTACATAACTCTCAATCAGTAGACATTTGTCTTTTCTATTTATATTATAAATCTCAAAACCATATAAAACAACTTTGTTTTGGTTTATATTATTCTTTTTTTTTAAATTTAAAACAATTTTATTTTGGGTTGGTTATCTTACATTTGTATAATGAAGAAAGAGATATGATGTCGTTTACTCAAACATTTGATATGGTAGCCACATCAGCACGTGTAATACAGAAATACACTGAAAGCATTTTTTTAATAAAATTAGTCAGGATTTTAAATTTGTAAATTAAATTTGAAAATAAAGATAATTCATATATATAATACCATGACATTATAGTTTACGTATATATAATTCTATTCTACAGTAGAATGAGACGTTTTTACGTGTAAATGCGAACCCAATTAAAAAATGATTGTAGTATCCGTCCTCTTGAGGTATTTGCAAATCTCACAAAGTTAGCATAAATGTCGAGAAAAGATGAAGAAATCTTATATGTTCGCTTGTTTCATCTTCCTCATTTCCTCAGGAGAAACCTTATCGGTCTCTTAATTTCCACCAAACAAGACTAATTAGAACCAGCCTTTTTGAAATCAGACGCAAAACCCTCGTCTTCTTTGTACGTATTCATCGGGAACATCCATTTATCTTTCTCCACCGATTCTCTGATGAGGAAAAGGTAAAAAAGAGTCAATCTGGCGTGCCCACACAGCTAAAGGGATGCTTTTGGCCATTGAGTATCGGAGAGAGAGAAGAGAGTAAAAATGGTAAAAAGCCTAACAAAACGTGAGGAACAAGAAGACGCATAAAACACAACGGGCAAAAACCACAATGTCATTTTATGATCGAATCGCATCGTCGTAGTCTTCGTTTAACCCGTCACCGTCGTTTTGAAGCTTCTTCGGCGAATGAGTCATCTTTACGAAAAATCAAAACTTTAGTTCAGAATTTTTTCAATTTGGCAAATATCCAAAATTTATTGTTCCTTTAACACGACGCCCTTTTGTTTGGTAAAGATTAAATCTCATTTTCATAAAAGAAAAACTAGTTCTTTTTCTTTTCTTGGTTGGGGGAACTTGCAGTCTGCATCTTAATCGATCTGGATCTGAAGCGCTCCTTTGTCTTCTCGTCGCAGGTTTTGCCTCTCTTTACTTCTATGCTAATCGATCCGCTAATCTCCGAAACCCCTTGTTTGTCTCTTTCGTTTTCCGGCTCAGAATTGCCGCAATTTTGCCCATTTGATCTCTGCCATCTCTAAATTTCGACGACTGAAGAAACCCAACATTCGTTCTCTGAATAAGTTTATGGCTTGATGCTGTATCGAAGTTGCAAGCTTGTCATCATCAAATAGCCCTTATGTTTTCTGCTTAGAGGGGTCTTCTCTTGCAGATTCGAAGGCCCAGATCACATGAGAGCCTGAGCTACTGATTGCCCCCAAGTTTGCAGCTTTAGATGATCATTAACTAAGCCGTCTCCATTATTGAGCCATGGGAGAGTGGGTCATCGGAGCTTTCATCAATATTTTTGGAAGCGTAGCTATTAACTTTGGCACAAACCTTCTCAAATTGGGACATAATGAGGTCTGCATTTACCTAAGGCACTACTTTTTTTTGTTTACATTTGATCTCGCTAAGTTTTATTGTGTTGACTTTGTGTATTATCTATCAGAGAGAAAGGTTAGCTCTACAGGATAATGGCGGAGGGAAGATGCCATTGAAGCCGATTACACATTTTCAGACATGGAGAGTTGGTACATTCTGGTCTTAAACTTTCCCCCTTTGAAGTGTGTTCTGAGTCCAATGTCGTTGGTAACTTACAGGGATCCTTGTCTTTCTTCTTGGGAATTGCCTCAATTTCATTTCGTTTGGTTATGCTGCTCAGGTAGAATGATCTGTTCGTCATTACTTACTTGGGTGATTTGTAAGATTTCAATGATTTTTAATGGTTTCTCTTTGGTTTTCTTAACTCTACGTACTCTCTTTGCAGTCCCTTCTAGCAGCTCTTGGATCCATTCAATTTGTATCAAACATAGCATTTGCTTATGTTGTACTGAACAAAATGGTGACTGTCAAGTATGCAAACAACCTCGTTGCAATCTTTAACAACGTACATTACCAATGTACTAAGTCTCTACTCTTCTAATATCTTTGTCACAGAATACTCGTTGCTACAGCCTTCATAGTTCTTGGAAACGTTTTCCTTGTAGCATTTGGTAATCACCAGTCACCAGGTAAAATATTCTTGAACAAATAACTTTTGATTGGTTTATCGTTTTTTCACAAAGCTGGACCTAATGTATATCTTCTGTGTTCAGTTTTCACACCCGAACAGTTGGCAGAGAAATACAGCAATGTGACATTCTTGATCTACTGTGGGATTTTGATTTTTATAGTAGCAGTGAACCATTTCCTCTATAGGTGAGTCTTGCATTTGAAATGAACTATTATTCAACTATCACCCTCTTTCGTGATTTGTGTAATGGAAATATTTAGGAAGGGAGAAGTTTTGTTATCTGTACCTGGACAAGAGATCAGCTCCTACTGGAAAATGCTGCTTCCTTTCTCATATGCTGTGGTCTCTGGAGCCATAGGATCATGTTCAGTTTTATTTGCCAAGTCGCTGTGAGTTTGTAAAGTACTGGCTTTATCAGTTATGCACATGACTTCAAGTGCTAATATGAGTTTCATCGTGCAGCTCAAACTTGCTGAGATTGGCCATGTCTAGTAGCTATCACTTGCACAGCTGGTTTACATACTCTATGCTTCTTTTATTTCTCAGTACAGCTGGGTTCTGGGTAAAGCCAAGATTTTTGTTGTTGTTTTGTTTAGCTTTTGAGACAATGAAGTTAATTAAGTAAAAGTTTCTTTTATGTGCTTGTGTTGCAGATGACAAGATTGAATGAAGGACTGTCTCTATATGATGCAATTCTCATAGTTCCGATGTTTCAGATTGCTTGGACCTTCTTCTCCATCTGTACAGGATTCATCTACTTTCAGGAGTTTCAGGTTCATATATTAACTAAATTCGGATGCCCTTCTCTTTTCCTTCGGGTGAAGACGGATTTGGCTTATTATCTTCTTACTCTAATCAGGTTTTCGATACGCTAAGAACAACAATGTTCATATTAGGAATGATGTGTGTATTCATAGGCATTTCATTACTAGCACCTGATGATACAAGAGGCAACGAAGCAAAAGATAATTCATCATCTCTAGACTCCATAGTGTCCTCGAGCGTACCAACTGAAGAGGACAGGTAAAAGATAGATGTGTTCTCATAAGATTGTTAGTTTTCCATCACTCTTAGCTATTACAACCATTTTGATCTTTAATAACAGGTTGATGCCACAATCATCTGAAGATGGAGATAACAAAGATACAAGAGTAGTTGTACAAGGAATGTATATGAAAGCAACTGACCTAATTGCCAAGACAAAGGTATCCAAAAGCATCCACATTGGTGAGCTTTATCAACAGTAAAACAAACAATGTTTTTCATTTCTCTTTCTTTGGTTGCAGACTGCTTGTTTAGCGGCCTTGGGCTTTGGCGAAGACTCTATAAACGCATCTGCGATTTTTGTGATGCCAATGGTGTCTTCGAAGATAACAGGGTTTAGAGGAAATGGACTTGAACGGGCTAAGATTTTGTCCATGAGAGGATCAGGATGGAGCAAACTAGCCATGGAAGAAGAAGGAACAAGAATGCTTGAAAAGACATCTCTACACTCTTCAAAAGCTTAAAGTAGATTAGTGAAAACAGAGAGCTATGAGACAGAATCTCAGGTACATTCTTGGTGTTATTATGTATATATGTGTTTAATAGCAAAAATCTGTATTTAGAATTTCATCTTTTAAAAAAAAACATTACACGATTGTGTATTCTTGTAAGAAGAACCAAATGTATTACATTACATTACATTTCTGTATATGAATTTTGTCTGAGAGTGAACGTGTTTGAATCGACTTTATTATTGTTACAAATCCATAACTCAGAGCTACAGTTTTACAGTCTTGAGAGATATTTTGAGAATCATAATGTAAATGAAAAATGATTGAAAAGTTACAAATCACTTTGAGTTGTTGGCAACAATGTCAGCCAAATCAACAATTCTCTGAGTAACCATATCATCTACCATAACCATAGTGAGTGAAGAATCAAAGGTCGAGGACACATCTGAGCATCAGAAATCAATGGACACGAGTGGCTCTTCGCAGACTTGGAGTATACCTCTAAGCTCCTTCTCTGCGGAATCATTGAAAACAGCGTTAACTTCCTCATAGAACTCGGTTTTACAGAAATGGGTACGATCATTTTTCGGTGAGTTTTCTAACGAATACGTTAAAACCGAAGTTCGTTTGAATGAGAAATGAGTGTATAAAATAGATTGATTGATAAACATAAAATGAACAAATGTAATTTTTCTCACATTAAAAGTTAGAAAAGAAATCTCTCTTGCATATCGAGCGGAAAAACTATAACAAAATTCAAAATTTTGGATACACTTTGGTGTATTAGTAAAAAGCGATAACCGAACTCGAATTTCGAATTTTCATAATTTAGCAAATGGACCAATGGTCGGTATAATTATTATTATGGTTTAGTTTAAACTTCATTTGTTATTTATTGATTAAGTCAACTAGTCAATATCTCTTTAATTGAGTTAAATTACAACATACACCCAAATTAATTTGGTTTATTATTTTGTAACACAAAAATCATAATGGTTGTTAGTGGATAATCAATTTTCATTAAAAATAGAATAAATCTCTTTATAATCTCATATGATTAGCATTAAGAAAATTATGAAAATAAAAAAAATATGAAAATAAATATTTGGTTTTCCATTTTAATAATATAAAAAATATACATAAAAATCTTTCAAATGTTGAATATGAGAATGTAATATAGAAAAACGTTTGTTAGATTGTGTTTTTAGGTTGTGCAAAACAGAATAGTTGCAGTTGTATCGTGGATTTCGGAACGCCATGCAACCGTCACAGTACGGAACGTTTTCAAAATTAAGAAAATAGTATCTCAACTTTGCAAATCTAATATTTTTAAATTTTTTGTATTGGTAATTATATTTTATTTTATTTTATTTTATTAACAATTATTCAGTTTTTACGATTCTCTGAAACATGCACAACGAGATCAACCAGTGATACGTTTAGTGTTGGTACACGGAGAACGATCCCGTTGAGTTTTTCTTTAAGGTTAGGTAGCACGAGAGCCACAGCTTTAGCCGCGCCTGTAAAAGTGGGAACAATGTTTAAGGCAGCTAGTCTTGCTCTCCTTAGATCACAGTGGCTCGCGTCTAACAACCTTTGGTCACCAATGTAAGAGTAAGTAGTCGTCATTGTACCCTTTATGATACCTGTACATGTTAAGAAAACACAAGTTTCATAGATGGATCGAGAGAACGAAAGAGCAAGCAAGCACATCGATATTGGTTGAATATCGTCTTCTTGTGAAATCTTTGAGTTCTTTCTCTCATGATTTCATCTTTTGAGCATAGGTAAGCTGAATCTGGACTGTTATGCTCTTAATATAGTGTGTATCTAATAGCTTCTTGATTATGACTTATGAGTTCGATATATCATCAAAGTTAGTGAAACTTCACGAGGATCATTATCTTTTATTAACAGAGAGTAGACGCAATCATAAAAGAGGTTTTATTTAGAAATTATAGCTGAAACTGAGAGATATTACATAAACTCAGAGTTTTGGGTTTGGCTATGTTTGGTTTGAGAAACATAAATCTCAGCTTGTGTTTTGGCTAATTGATTCTCAGTTTTCTGAATTTGAGTTTGAAGTAAATAAATAATCCCGACACATCCATAAACAGGATCTTCTACTCTGCATTTTGCTTCAAAAGACAAAGATTTCACTGCTTCAGCTCTTGTCTGAATAGGAAGTTGCTGTCACAAGATCACCAAAATCCAACATGAATATACTTATAATGGGGATTTAAAATATCTTCACAAAAAATATACCTGAAGCATTTTGGAAACATTTCCAGCACCATAGATTCTGTGGATACATGCAAATTTTTCAGGATCAGTTGGAGGGAAATAAGGTGAGAAAATGCAATCTTTTGGACATCTTCTTCTCAAATATTTGCAAGCAGCACATCTTTTAGGATTCATCACAGATTTTCTCGACAGAGAAAAAGAAAGACACAAAAGATTGTGAAAATATAGTGTCAAGGATTTTGGCTATTTGTATTCCTTTTTGTTTCCTCTTTTCCAATAATCCAACGGCTACTTTCCAGTTTCTTAATTTTGAGGATTGTTTACTTAAGGTAACACTATAAATGTTGATTTTCGTTGTGACCTAATGAAAATATTACCGTTAATGGTAATTCTCTTAAGGCAACAAATGTCTTCAAAATACAGTCTTAAGTTACAGAAGAAGCTTAAATTTCTCTCAAAATGGAAGACAGTAAGTAAAACAAACAAAAGCTCTGGTCTTTCTTTCTTGTTTCCCCAAACTTCAAATCTTTCTTGAGATCAAATTGCCACAATGTTCCAATTTAATCTGAATCTTCATCAACTTCACCATCTGATAATTCATCGAATGTCCTCATATCAAGCTGGTACCGCAACAATCCGCCAATACCACCGAAACCTCGGCAGAATTGTGATCCTTCTTGGGACTTGTTAGTCACAAATTCAAGGGTACAACCGAAACGTTTGTACTCATTAGCAAACCATTCAAGCAGAGGCATCTTCTCCTGAACTTCTAACTCTGCATTGCTCTCAGCGTCATGGAAATTGCTTTGATTGTTCTCTTGATCCTTTCCTAAATGTTTAACCACTATTTCCCCGCTTGTGTTGTTCTTCAACACATACCTATTGATATCCAAATTCTCCCACACTATAAGTGTCTCAACAGCACCCATTTCTAGAGCCTTTAAAGTATCATCAACACCGAAAACATATTTCCCGGTGTCTTGACTAATCTCTTCAAAGTACTTCCCGATCAATTTCTTTTCCTGTATGAACTTCACATTAGATAGAATCTCAGCAGACAGCTCAATTGCTTGGTTGAAACCATTCTCTCCTCCATAAGAAACATCAACCACATTTAATATCTTAGCTTGAAGACGAGGATCAAACAGTTCTGATTGACTTAGCTCGGTCTTGAAATCCGCTGAACCAGCAAGTATAAGACCAGAGACATTGGGCTGACTAGTAGCTGGATTAATGTAAAACTGAGTTGCAAGCTCCGCAGTTTTCCTCACATAGTTATGCCTCTTCTCCATCCTAAGACGAGCAAACCGCAGCGCAGACTGTCCTCCTCTTCCGTGCTTTTTAGGAAGATCAACAGTGAACTTGTGAAGAACCTCTCTTGTATTCCCACTCAAAGTACCAAACAAAGTTCCATTGCCATCCATAACAATGAAACCGAACTTGTCATCAGACTCGAGAAGCTCGTTTAAAGGCTCGGTGTGGAACTTATTGTCACATAAGTACAAGGAAGCATTTATGGGTTTGAAAGGCTCGAAATCAATCGTCACTTTCTTCTCTTTTCCATCGTCTGTAACAATGGTGCCTGTATACAGAACAAGACCATTGGGAGGTACTTTGTTGTAAAGCTTCAATCTCTGTTGAGCTGAAGTAATGGCAGATAAAACAGATTGACGGTTTACTCGACTCTTGATGTTTGAAGCAGTTCCGTATTCATCAGCAAGCATCTTAGTAACACGAGCTACTTGATCTCGAGGAGGCATTATAAGAGAGATCATACTTGTTCCATTACCTCTTGCGGTTTCAAGTCCCTTGATTAGCTTCTTAATCTTCCAAATCTCGATGTTCTTATCTGATTCTTGGTCTGCCATTTTCTTTGCTTCAAGCTTAAAACAGACTACGGAAAATCAAAATAACGACAACAAAATCGAGCATTTAGAACTTAATCATCAGTTTCAGATCATCTTTGAACAACTTAAAATTAACTAAACGAGTAAAAATAATAAAAATTTGGATTGATTGAGGCAGACCCAGATTGAATTAGAATGAAAAATCAAAACTTTAACATGCCCAGTTAGATACGATACGCAGATTGAACGAAAGCGCGTAGATTCACGTACCTGTGTGTTTCTTTCTCTATCTATGTATCTTCTCAATCACCGATTCTCTTAGCTTCTCGCTCCCGAAATGACTCTCCTTTAGGGGTTTTTGCCTGTCAACCGACACGTGATGATATGAAGTAATTTCGATTCTTTTTTGTTTATTGCGGGACAGATTTTTCGAGTATTTTTCTTACCTTTTGATTTAATGCATAAATAACATGCCTCTCGGATATTGTTTGGATTTAGTTATACTTTAGTGATCATTTAATTATTAAATTTAAAAATTAAAAATAATTAAAAATAATTCGACTAACCAAAAATAATTAAAAATAATATTAATTAAAAACAACTAAAAATAATTGAAAATAATCGAAATATTTTCAGATATTTTGAATAATTTTAAAAAATTTGATTTATTCGGATATTATTTCGATAATAACCAATAACTATGATTTTTCCAAAATAATATTCGTTCGATTAATTTTTGTAATTAAATACTAACCGAAATTTATTTTTTGATTTGGTTCATACGTTTGGATTATTGGCCCAAACATAAATAATACATAAATTTTAATAAAAAGGTTTTTTTCTTGTTTAACTTCACTAGATTGAAAATTTGATTTCAAGATGCATTTGCAAAGAGAAATGCTATTCATGCAATAATAGAATCCTCTGCAAGATGTAGTTTTAGCCATTGACCCATTAACCGTGAATTCAAGTAGCACAAAAACAATATATGATCTCGCTTCCTTGATAATAAAAGGTCCTCACCATCTTAATCGTAATTTTTTAGAGCAAGTTTAAGATGTGAGTTAAATAGGAATATCTTATCGTTGACAGAAAAGTTTTTAGAAATGATCTTTTTGTCATGTATTATCATTGGCAGAAAAGTTTTCATAGGCATTTGACGGAATTTCATCAAATTCGTTCAGTGAGATCATCCTTTTTTACCGACGGCTTTCATGTAATAGTTGAATAGTTTAACTGTTCATGACGTTATATATGTACAGAGTGCATCGTCTAACTTGGTAAACCAATCATTTCTTGTTTTCCCGATAATTTTCTCAAGTAAATTTCAATATGATCTCATACTTTTTTAACATGTTCTCAAAAATTTTATCGATGAAATTAGTTTCACCATTGTTAATTACTATCTCGAAATTCCAAACCTAAAAAATATCACAGATTTAGACATTTTCATTGTTATCGGGACTTACCAATTGTTAATAAATATTTTAGTTGAAATTAGAATATAAATTGAAAATTTAACTGAATGGCTCATGAAAATAATGAAACTTAACATATATAAGATTATTCTTTAAACGTATTTTTGTGGTATAGATTATGTAAACAAGATCGAATAAATGAATAATAACAATACATATACAATTCAAAACGACGAGACTAAAATCTGTTATAAAGAAGCCAATGAAGCCATGGTTTACCAAGAAAAATTTAAAATCTCGAATCAGCTGGTTTGAAAATTTAAAAAGATATTAAAAAATAAAAATTATGACAAGAAAAATGATGATGCATCTGTCATCTATGGCTTCCGTTAGTTTTCTTTTAGCTTGGCTACATTAAATAGAGTACATTTGTAGATGACATAACAAACGAAAGGAAGAACAGATTTACCAAGAAAAATTCTCTCTCAAGCACGCCTTTTGCTGAGACGCCATGAGTTAGGCTCGTGATAACGATCATACAAAGGCTCTATCCGTTCTTGGCGCTTGCGCTTGCTCATTTTGGTTGGGTCTGCGACTTTGAAGAACCTTGGAGCTAACTCAACAAGCCATTTTGGGTCAATCACAGTTACTTCTCTCATGTACTCTTTTGTCGTCATCACAAGATCGTGATATATAACCCAATCTGGTTGTCTCTGGAACAGCGCGCTGCTCGGGTGTATGTACACCGGTTGATTCTCCACAAGCGTTCTGTAACCTTCTTGTGGATCTTTTCTTGCTCCGTGGAAAAAGAATCCTGCTGTGATTGCTTTCCTTATCTTTGTGAAATTCTTTCCCGCACTTACCACATCTAGTTTATATCTGTAAGCATAGAAACCGAACGTCAAGAGACTGGACTTGTCACACATTAATAAGCTAAGGTCAACACTAGTTTACTTTAGTAACTAACTTACTTGTCCATAATGCTGAGAAGTTGTTTTCTCACGTCTTGGGCACGTCGTAAGGATCGTGACTGTATGAAGTTTTCAAAACACCATGGACCTGAGAAGTTTTTAGCCTTCCAGGCTTCATATACAGCTAGCAATGTCAAGTGATCACCTTCTGGCTGGAAAAACTTTGCTCTTTTTTGGTCTGCTTGAGCTTGTTTCTCCCTCGGTCTATAGAATATGTTGCCCGTCTGGATCATTGCAATCATCGTTAGAATCTCATCGCTGCACCCGAGATCCACGCTCGCTAGTAACATTTTTGAAAGTGGCGGTTCAAGAGGAAATTCCGCCATTTTTCTACCTAGCTTTGTCAACAAACCTTCCTCATCTAAAGCTCCCAGACTGTACAGCTGTTCCATTGCAGAGATCAACGCTTGCGGTTGGGGTGGATCCATGAAGTCAAACGATAACAGGTCGTTAATGCCCATTGCTTTCATGGTCAATGTTGTCATTCCAAGATTGATCCTCTGGATTTCAGGGATTGATGTAGGAGGCATTTCATTGCGGTATGCGCTCTCTGTGTAGAGACGGTAACATTTTCCAGGTCCAGTTCGTCCAGCCCGTCCAGCCCTTTGCTTTGCCGAGGCCTGTGAAATTGGAGTTATGACCAGCGATTCTAGCCCTTGCTTTGGATTATATACATTCTGTTTTGCAAACCCGGGATCAACAACATAGTATATCCCATCTATTGTTAAAGAAGCTTCAGCAATATTTGTAGCCACAACCACTTTCCGTTTACCAGGAGGAGGAGGATCAAAAATTCTAGACTGCATTTCACTGGGAAGGGCACTGTAAACCGGAAGTATGATGAGTTCTGGAACGTTTTTACCAAGACCTTTCATTCTCTCGTATAGAGACTGGCATGCAGAATCAATTTCTTCCTGTCCTGTCAAAAAGAGGAGAATGTCACCCTCGGGTTCAGTCAAGTGAATTTGAAGTACTGTGATCAGAGCTGCATCCAAGTAATCCGTTTCTGGCTGTTTTGTATACAGTATCTCAACAGGAAAGGTTCTTCCAGGAATTGTAAAAATGTTGCAGTTGAAGAAATACCCAGAGAATTTCTCTGCATCCAATGTGGCAGATGTGACTATCAGACGAAGGTCAAGCCTACGTTTCAACAGCTTCTTTAGGAGACCAAACAGCACATCAGTATGAATTGTCCGCTCGTGAGCTTCATCAAGCATGATAACAGAGTATTGAGAGAGGTTTTCATCTATCAATATCTCCCTAAGAAGCATACCGTCAGTCATGTATTTGATAACTGTATCTGGTCCAGTACAATCCTCAAACCGAATTGCATACCCCACCTCCTCTCCTAAACGGCAACCAAACTCCTCAGCTACTCTCTTGGCAACAGACATTGCGGCGACTCTACGTGGCTGAGTACACCCAATCTTTCCTTTTGTTGTGTAACCTGCCTCGGCAAGATATTGAGTAACCTGTGTTGTCTTCCCAGACCCAGTCTCACCAATGACCACCAAAACTTGATTATCGTGCACAGCTTGTATCAGCTCCTTTTTCAACTTGTATATTGGCAGACTCTCCCTTTGCTCCTGGATAGAAAGCTTTGATCTCTGTCCAAAAGTCGGAGTTTTCCCAAAAGCATCCTTCTTCCACTCAGGCATGTCATAAGCTGACAACCCGACACCCCTAAGCTCCTGAGCAAGATGTCTTTCACCAGTTTCAGGCATAGGGTCTTCCCAAGGACGATTCAGATCCTTAGGGATTGAGTCAAGCATTGTTCTTTGCTGCTGTTCCCTCATTTCTCTCCTCTCCTTGGTGAGGGCAGACTGAAGTGCAGCAGCACGACTCAAGGAACCTTCTGGATTTTTGAAGATCTTAACAGGAGACATGTCAACAGAGTACCTGGTTTGCCCTTGTAAGAAAGCAGGTTCGTCTTCGTTCATCTCGATCTCAAGTTCTTCTTCAGCACCCTCCTCTTGATAAAGCATACCATCTCCATCCTCATCATACATTGGAAACTCATCAACTCTCAAGACACCAGAGGCAATCAACTGCTTCGCTTCCCATCTCTCAGGAGAGCTCATCTTCTTCAATGGTCTACGTGAAGGCGCAACATCATTCTCCTCTACAATCCGGATTCCCGAAATCCCAGTCTTGGTTAAATGCCCATCCTTTGTTCTATAGGATGGATTGCTCCTTGATGAATCATCATCAGAAGGTCTCTTCAGAGGAATCAAATCTCTGCCAGTGTTCTGATCAACATCTCTCATGGAAAGACTGTATTTATCATTTGAAACAGATATTACTTTCACGTAAACCTCCATGTCCCTCTTCACAACATCTTTTGCCTTTTCAACTCTCCTAGTAGCCATCTGAGAAATATGAACTAAACCTTCTTTGCCTCTAAATTTATCAAACTGAACAAAACAGCCAGAATCCATGATCCTAGTAACCCTACCTTTGTATACTTGATACAACTCCGGCTCATTCGCAACGACTCTTTCGTCCTCAATGTACTCATCCTTGGAACGCCTATCTCTACGCCTATCACTTCTTCCATCTTCATCTACACGGGCTCTTTCTCGATACCTATCACTTCTTCTATCTTCACCTTCCTCATCTCCACGGGCTCTCTCTCGATGCCGATCTCTATCCCTGCCAGATTCCCTCCCATGTCGACCCCTATCTCTATCTCTATCTCTATCTCGATCTCTATCGCTATCTCGATCAGCTGCTCTCCGTCGCTCTTGAGCTTCCCTTTCAATCTCCTTCTCAAGCTCCTTCACTTTATCCTTAGTATCCTTAATCGCCAAACCTTTGAATTTCTCCTTATCTCCGTTCTCGCCATCTTCTCTCTTCTTCTCAGACTTGGGCTTCGGAGGGTAAATCGCATGGATTACAGTCAACAGCGAACGAACGAAATAATCAGGCATCTCTGCACCTTCATCCTTGAGCTTCTTATCGAATTCATCGACAGTCTCAGAGCGGCGGCCAAGATCGATGATGAACTCGGCCAAAACCTTTTCAGCAGATCCGAGATGAGTTTCCAATTCGTTACAGACATTGGAGACGAGAGAGAGATGATTCAATTTGTGAAGCTCTTCCTTTTCCATGGCCGAAACACAAGAGATTTGAAGACAAATCGAAGAACAATTGGTGTCTAGAAATCGATGTCTAGGTCTGCTTTGCTATTGATTTTATTTGTTTCTTTTTTATTCCGCGCCGATTAAAAAATTGGTCTATTGACAAAAATGTTACTTTTCCAATTTTTATTTTAAATATAATATTATTAAATTAAATTTTCAAAAACAATATAAATTTAATTAAGTAATAATAATATTTTTTTTAAAAATTTATTTATAATTTAATTTTTATTTATTATTAAAAAAAAATATTTTCACAAAATAATTGGTGTTATTTTAAAATTTTAAAATTTAAAATTCTAAATTTGGAAAAAAAAAATTTAAAATGTTATTTCAAAATATTATTTAATTTAGAATATTTTTGAAAATATTATTTTTAAAAAATTTTGTTTTAAAAATAATATTATTAGTTTAAATTTATAATAATAACATAAATTTAATATTAAAATATATTAATATATTATATAATCGAGTTAAAGTGGGTGACGTTTGGCTTTAGTAAAAACGTCGTATTGTTTGTTTCCTCATCGTATAAACGTCACAACTTCCAAGAGAATTTCATCAATGGTTCAAACGGTAGCGTTTAATAACATCGTTTAATAGATTTTGCTTTCGTGAGACGCGCGCATCTCTTGCTTTGCTTACACGTGTCTCCAAGAATGATTGACATGATATGCTTCTCAATGACGAAAGTACCCTATACGTATCACAAGTTCGGCGATTTTAAGTTAGAAATCTGAGGGTAGTCTGGTCAAATCAGTATGGTGGTTATGACGACTTAGAAATATCTCCTTCTTAAGGTAATCTCTTGCTTCTCTGGTTCTGCTTCTTCCTCGTTTGGATTGTGTTCTCTCATGGCGGCGGTTATCGGAAATGTGGCGTTGTTACTTGACCTTAGTTCTCACCGCACGGTTGTCACTGATCGGAGAATTCGTTTGACGGTGGTTGATGTCGTTCTGAGTTTACCGAAGAGAGATCCCCACAGTCACGTTTCATACTACGCGGCTCTCTCCTCCAATAAGCCTCTGGAATATGACGGCGAGGCTAGGATTCGCCGGTTTTTGACTCGCGGTAAGACGAATTCCAAGGCTAACGCCGTTGATTTCGACGACGCGGGATCCAGCGACGAGGAAAGCAGCGACGGAGGCGGTGGTGGTGGTGACGATGAGGAGAAATCTTACGATGTGGAGAGGGAGATGAAGAGGAGAGCAAAGGAATTTCAGGACATGAGGGAACTGGAGAGGAAAGCGGAGGAGTTGCAGAGCAAGATAGATGATGAAGAAGGGGAAGATTCAGAGGAGAAGAAGAGGATGAGGGTGAAAAGAGAACTCGAGAAGGTGCGTAGACGAAACTTCTCACACTAGTATTAAGTTGAAACACTTCTAAATGTGATTTTTTTTTTCTCCATTATAGATTTAGGTACAGAGCATTCCGAAAGTAGTTTAGCTTTCTAAGAATATGCAAATTTTAAGAGTTGATGTGCACATAGAAGTGATTGGTTAGAGCAGGTAGCTCAGGAGCAAGCAGAGAGGAGAGCAACTGCAGAATTGATGTTTGAATTGGGTCAAAAGGCTTACGGTAAAGGCATGTATGGACGCGCAATCGAATTTCTTGAAGGAGCTCTTACTATTATCCCCAGGCCAACACTCTTTGGTGGTGAGGTTGGTTTGGCTAGGTACCTTTTTCGGATTTGAAAAGAAAAAAAGAAGATTTGATTAGCTAATGTTTTTATGGGGGATTGATTTGCCAGATTCAAATTTGGTTAGCTATGGCATATGAGGCAAATAATCGCCATGCTGATTGCATTGATCTTTATCAGCAACTAGAGAAGAAACACCCGAGTCCTGGTATTCGTCGTCAAGCTTCTGAACTTAGGTATATCTTACAAGCTCCTAAGCTCAAGATATCTCAGGAGGAAATGGTTACTATACCCATGATCGGTTCAAGCTACGACAGGTAAAGAAAGGTTTTTCTCAAATCATCCATGTTTAAGAACTTACGCTAACCGGTTGGCTTCTAAGTTCTATCTTCTCATGGCCAATGCTTTATCTACATCACTTGAAATGGTAATGTGCACAGCTATGCAGTTACATGGAGTGATAAGGACAGGGACAAGGACCGGCGAATGAATGAATCAACTACGAATCAGCTCAACACGAGTCAAGACTTTCTAGGAAAGCTCTTGGTTTGGCGACCACCCGTGGGTATGGAGAAGAACAGAGTATTTTGGCTTGCTTTGACTCTATGGTTTGGTTTGGTTGGAGCAGCACTTTTCTTACAAAGATAAGTGAAAGAAAAGGAAGAACCGCTTTCATCGCTTTGACTCTTATGGGTTTTGTTTCTTCTCTCTCTCATTTAGTCTTGAAATTATATTTTGATTTCATGTATAAATTTGTAAAATCATATTTTATCATTGTGTATAAAGCATTTGACATTTGGAAATATATCACTTTGTTTTGTATTATTTTATTAATTTTGTCATTTACAGAAATATAGAGGCAACATGAGAATTGAGTGGAAAAATCATACATAGTAATACGACTGGTCTTAATAATGAAGGTTCATTCTCATATTTCTATGATAGATTCTTTTTATATCATTAAGAATAAAATACAATTCATCGATATTGAATTAGATAAATGGAAAGATCAAGATCTATTCAAGTATGATAATAGATGGAGATGAAATCGAGAGGTGTATACAGTAATTGAAAAGATGTATAAAGTCATTTCTATGAAATTGTCGAAACATAGAGAGTGAAAATGAAGTAAATTCTTTTATTTGAATACTAATGTCTTTTTTAGTTTAAGAGTTGTTCTCTTTCAGATACTTCTTCTCCTCCCCATTCTCTTATTCTGTCTTCAGCCATTGAAGCCTACATAAAGAACACAAAATCTGTTATATTACAACGTCGAATGCTCGGATTTAGACAAAACAATATCTTTATTGATTAACCTCTTTGTCCCAATTGGTTTTGCAGATCATCCACGTTAAGACTATTGTTTGAGCCACAATTCCAGTCAACATTCCGCACCAGATTCCCTAATACATCAAACGATTTTGCAACATTATTGGAGTTCACATTTCAAAAGGTTGGTTAATAAGAATTTGAGTTTCATTACCATTACACCAAAATCAAGCTTGTACCCTAACAATAGACCAAATGGTATTCCAATTAAGTAATAGCAAACGATGTTAACATACGCCACCATTGCTTGCCATCCCGCTCCTACAGCTACCCCTGAAGTAGGTATCAAAACCGAATTTGAACCGTACCAAATTTGTTAAACCAAAATCAAACCAAACCAAACTAAATTTTTAATTTGAACAAAAACTAATATATTTATAAAAAAGAATTAAACCAAATGGGAATCAAAATACTCATAAAAAGAAGAGTATTTTTTTATTTTGTCACTATGCCACAACAGACCGATGTAATAATTCAATATTTTCATACGAATATTTAACACTCTCATACGAGATAAAGTAGAGTCGAACTCCACACCTTTGGAATAAACGTATAAATGGTGAAATCACTAACCCATTTACTTCTCTTTTTAAACCGATAGTATATTTTTAATATAATTAATACCGTAAGAATATTGTCTAACATTTTGAATTATATATATTTTCCTTTGAATCACTAACCAATTAATAAATATTACTATTTTTTGCCATCAATAATTCAATATACTAAATATGTAATCGAATTTCATACATTTGATATGTAAACAAAGATAATACAACCACCGAGTCATTTGTTCATTTTTTAAATAATAATGTTATTTGTTAAAAAAACTAATGTGATTTGATGATAGCAAAGATGTGGTTTTATTTGGTTCAGTTCGATGCACATAAACCGATCAATTTTTTTTTAAAAAAAATGAAAATCCCTTGTAGAAGAAATTGAACTGAAACTATAAAATGAATCAAAATTGAAAGCTAAACCATAATACCATTTATTAATTAGCCAAACAAAACCACAACTATCCAAAATAGACTAATTTTAAAAATTTGTTTCAGATAAACCACAAATATTATTGTATTTCGGTTTAATTTGAAATAAATTTAAACATCTAAACAAGAACCGAATAAACTAATTTAAAAACTGAAGCGATCTAAAATAATATTCTATAAATTATCAAAAATTATACATAGAATCAAACTGATTTAAAAACTAAATTAAACCGAATTATAAAAAGTTAACCAAAGTACGCAATAACCAAATTTAACTAAATTTATATAAGTTTGAGAAAGATGTAATTACCTGATAAGACAGGTTGTACATTGTTGATGACAATGGAGAGTGAAAGTAATGGTGTGAGCTCTTTAACAAGAACAATGACTTCATCGTCTCTCACAAAAACCGATGGATATTGATCTCTAAAGATGAGCAGAACGGTCGTTACTATGAATCCGATCGTCGTCGATGTTATCACTGCCACTAATAGTGTGAATTTGGCAGTTCTTGGATGGTTTGCTCCTAATTCATTAGACACTCTCACACTACAAAAACTTCAACTATTGTAATTATACCAAATAGAAATTTATAGAAAATAACTTTTGAGTGTATTTACCTAACGGCTGTGTTCATCCCAATAGCAATCATGGCACTCCATCCCAAAATGTTCATGCTTCATTTTCCATATATATATGTTGTTACAAAAAAGAAACACAAAAAACTTAGACATTAATTGAATAATTAACAACTAGGTTAAATAATCATTGAAAAATATAATATAGTTTTATTTATAAAATCTATTATAGTTATTTGTAAAATATTATTATTTAAGATTTAAAATCTGATTATTTATACCAAAAATATTGATTATTATTTTTAATGTATTGATATTTTTTATTTTATTTGAATTACTGATGATTTCTATGCAAAATATATTTTATTTGTAAAATATTAGAACCGATAATTTTTCTTTTAATTTAAATAACAAACACTCATGTGTTTAAATATCAAATTTATAACATATGGTAACACTTTAAGATTAACTATAGTTATTTATAAATTTTTGTATAAGTAACTTAAGAAAATAAAAAATATTTTTTCAAAATAAATAATTGTTTTTGATTAGTTTCATATAACATATTAATTTTTAACCAAATTACTAAGAATGACACATATTATAATTATTATAATAATTTAAATCTATTTAAATATTTATTTAAAATTCATTCAGATGATAACACATCGTCATGACACTCTTGTAAATAAATAAATAACACATTAAAATAATATTCTTTTCTAAAAATAATTTTCAATTAATATATTATGGATTATTTATATTTAAATTAAGTATTATACAAAGTTTCAACTTTATATGTATGAACATGAGAAAAATATAATTTATAGCAGTCAATTTCAGCTATTATATGATCAAACTAAAAAAAACAAAACAATGCAGAAAAACGAAAATGAATTAAAAAAATACAAATAATAATAATATAGCAAAGTATTTAAATTGAATTTACCAGATGGAAAGTGCGGCTACAGAGATTTCAGCATTCTTCAAATATCCAGCAAATAATATGACTGCCATAAAATACCAAACCTCCAAACTTCCAAAGTTACAAAATTCAAAACCAAATTAACAATAATTATAATAAAATCAAATTAAAAATAGATTCGGGTCGGGTATGGACTGACCAGAGCATAACAGCTGAAGCCAAAGACAATCTAACGAAACTCCACAAATTATGGAAAGCTTCACATGATAATCCAGACCAAGCCTCACCGCACGTGCCACTGAATATATACACGAGTTGTGCCACGTCAATGAACCACCACGATGCGTTAAGCACAACGGCTAGACCAACCATGCCCCATTTGAGCTTCCTCAAGACAAACCACGTGAGTATCACATGGATAACAAGCGCAACCGCGGAAATTGCAGCCATGACCATTATCTTACTTTGCGATTGCAAAAATTTAGCGGTTGGGAAATTAATAGCGTAAGCGAAGATTTGAGGAATCATGTAGATGGAAAATATTCCAGCGGCGTTAGAAATAGCTGGCGTTTGGCCGATGAAGGCGAGGATTGAAGTTGCGTAGATATAGAGGAGAGTGAGAATAAGAGCGGTCACGTTTAGAATCACCCATGATCGTTGTAAGTAAACGCCAAGCATTGACAATTTCCCTGCTCCAAATGCTTGCCCACATAGCGTTTCTAACGCACTTCCCATTCCAAGCTATTTGCGTTCATATTCAAAAATTCCGTCAAAGGAAAAACATTTTTGAATGCAAATCAGAAATGCAACTTACCATGATGCCAAATGAGAAGCCAGCGATGACGGAGTTTTCCACAGAGACGGCGGCGAGAGCGATGGTGCTCACGTGGCCGGCGAAGACCTGAGTAACAGCGCCGAGAGAATATTGAGTCACCGACGTGAAAATGGCGGGACCGGCTAAGAACCATAACTTTCTGGCTTCCACGCTAAACTCCCTGACGAAGCCACCCACGGTGGTGATCGGAGGAATATCGTCAGTGGGTGAGAAAGGAAGAAGGGTCGTCGGGTCGGGATTTTCCGCCGGTGAGAGAAGCGCCTCCGTTAGATTTTTGTCCTTACCCATCTCGAAGAGACAGAGAGAGATATGGAGAAATTCAAGGACGTCGACAAAAGAACCAAAGAGTGAGGATCTTGGGATTAGTCATTTATGAATTATATAGTAACATGTTTTTCTTTTCTAATTATATATTCACGAATTTAAGAGAAATGTATAAGTCCCATGTTCTATTTTATAATATTTTATAGTTAAAACCGTGTAGATTATTCTTTTTATATAAATGTTACATAACTAGGTTTATACATGTGTTATCCGCCAATTGAAATAGTTAGTAAGTTTATATAATGTAGCTATAAAATTTATTATAGTTATTTGTAAAAAAATGTTTATTATTATTATTTTAATGTAATAATTATTTTTACATTATTTAAATGATTAATTATTTTTATATAAAATATATTTCACTCGTTAAATTATTAAAAATAATAATTATTTTATTTAAATAATAAATATATATATATATTTCAAAAATTCAAATTTATAATATATGCCAATTAGAAAAATCTATTATATGAATGATTAATGATCTATTTTTTTAATTGGTCAGAAAAATGATAGGACAAATATATTGACGATACATAAATAACATATAAGCTGAATTTCAAATAATTATTTTTTGACATGATTGACTATTAATTATTTTTTCTGTAATTATTCATAATTTTTGTTTAATTACAGATATAAAAATAATTTTTTAAAACTAATAATTATTTTATTATTTTATTAGTTTAATAAAATATATTAACTTTCTAACTAAATTAATATAAGTATTATATATCGTAATTATTCTGATAATTTATGTACATTTATATATATATATGAAATGATTACAAATAAATATAATATAGTTTTAATTATAAAATTTATTATAATTATTTGTAGGATATTTAAGATAAAAAATCAATTATGCTTATAAAAAATATTGATTGTTATTTTCAAACGTAATCATTATTTTTATTTAATTGAATATGTTTTGCGAGGTTTTCTAAAAGATTGTTTCTCGTATTACTATAACAAATAGATGAACATGCATATTATTTTTAAAACTGTGGACTTTTCGGATTGAAATAAAAACAGGCTAGGCTGTAGATCTCCTTTGAATTAACACGTAATTGATATAAACATGCATCATAAATGGCATTTTTATTGATGACTGAATGAGTTGATACACCGTAAATCAACTTTTGGAAAATTATCTTTTTTTGCTAAGCGAAAATTTAAAATTAAAATAAATAATTGTTTCATGCAGTCATACAAAAACTAATACAATACATATTTTTATTAAAAAAATTTTAAATAAACTCTCAAATTTTATCTAAAACAATTTTGAACAATCACATAACATTACACACAATTTTTGAACAATCACATAACATTACACACAATTTTGGAACAGTTCACCGAAATCCTTTTATCTCTCTAATTTTATTTTTTTTCTTAAAAATCTAAAACCTTTGAATAAAATTTTTCTCTCTCTTAGTTGTCACAATGCATTGGTTCATTATTTATCTTCACTCGTTCGAACATAATCCTAAATACGAGTTTCTTTTTTCATATGCTTTTATTGTAAAATTTTTTTATCCTTATAAAAATAAGCAACTTCTTTAAAACTCGTTTTACTGTCTTTTTGCAAACTTTTCCAATTAATTCAAATTTGTTGGGTTCTTAACAATGGACTACACCGAAGTCTAGCTTATTGATTTTTCTCTTCGTCATTCGAAAATTATACATGATGTTTTGATTTAGTTTGTTGTACTATTTCTCAAATAGTTCAAGGATGTATTACATCTTCACTAATTCTTTAGGATATAGTTTGTGCTCCATTCTCTTTGCTTGCTAATACTTTTATATGACATAACATCTCCTCTCCTTTTGTTCAGAACGTGCAATCTTTCATCTAATTTCATATGTGTTGGTTCGTCATGCACTATGATGCGTGGCTTCCGATTTTGCAAGGTCTCACCACGACATCGGGGCGCTATATTAAGCTGCAACATTTTTTTCACATCAACGGTTATCTAATAATTTAATATTTTCGTACAAAAATTTAACATATTTATACGATGGAAAATAAAATCGAATTTCATATTTTTAGATGGATGCAAAAATGATGCAACCACTCATCCAATCACTTCTCTAACTAAGTTGCATCATTTACATGATAAGAACATTGAATTTTGAACTAATAATTAGTGATTATCTTATAGACATATCAATCTCGAATAAAGCGACATTCAACCTAACCCAACGTTGAAAATTATAGGACTGCGGTTAAAAATATAATCACAAATATATCATATATTCGAAAATTTGTTTGGGTTAAAAAAATTTTCGGATTTAATCCAATCAGATTTAAACCGATTTTGAAAAATTAAATAAATGTTTTTAATAAAAAATTTTATTGAATAATTTATATATATAGATTTTTACAGTAACAAAAAATTAACAAAGCACCAAACATTATTAAAAATTGGTTATACTATTTAAAATTGTGTGTTTTGATTTTACACTTGACTTAGTATGATTTATAGGATTAATTTAGTTTTTAATTTTAGTTAATTTACAATTACTAAAATATGTTTGTGTATAAATTGGAATCTATTCGGTGTTATATAAACAATATTTTCAAATTTTGTTTTATTAAAAGATATTTTTGAACCTTTATATGTAAAAAAAATAAAAAAATATAATCATAAAATTTTAATAAAATAAACAAAAAATTAGAAATAAAATTCTAAAATTAGTAATAACTTTCAGAATCTGAAATATGAGTAATACACTAAAAATCACATTTTAAGTTTATATTTTAAATTTAGTACATTAAAAATAAAAATTTTAAAATATCATAAATTATTATGTAAAAATAATTATTTATTTCAAATAAAATATATAAAATTACAATACAATGTTTGAGTTTATTTTTTCCAATTTAAAATTTCAATTTTTTTATTATAAAAAATGTTTTAGTTATTATGGTATTAAATTTATTTTATTTTTAAAATTTAAATTGAAATATTTTTATAACTGTGTTTGGATTGGACCGTACAGCTCAAAATTTTTTTGGACCGTACCAAATCAGACTCATATTTATACATATTTGTACCGGGATAGACCAGCCGGTTTGATATACATGCGAGGTTAATTATCTTCAGTAACGCTTATATTTTCATTTTCCACATTAATTATTTAAAGAAAACAGATGTAAGCCGTGTATCCACGCGCCGGTCAAATCGAAACTGTAGAAAAAGCAAAGCAAAGAAATATGGAGTTGACTAGCTTTGGACGAAATCTTCCCAATAGATGACGTCTTGGCGAAGAAGACGATGAACAACACAGTAGCAATAGTAGTCGCAGCTTCAGTTCCAAACAAAATCGAAACTATTCTAATATTCTATTGATTGGGAAAAGAGAAGTGGAAAGTTTTCACTAGGTTTCATTCTTAATGGAAGAAGAGAGCCGAATTGGGGACGAGCTCTCGATTTTGATTGTTACGGCGGAGCGCCTCCGTTTAGCTGTTGATGTGGCTGAATCGTTCAAGACGGAATGCAGTGAGGTTGGTAAACAGGTCGATCGGCTTGCTCAAATGCTCAGGACACTTGTTCGTCTCGTAGCTAGTTCTCAGCAGGTTTATGACCGGCCGATTCGTCGAGTTATCGTCGATGTTAAGAAGAATCTCGAGCGAGGTTTCTCTCTGGTTCGAAAGTGTAGGAGGCACAATATAATCCGGCGAGTTTGCACTATCATCAACGCCGCAGATTTTCGTAAGGTGATTAATCTTCTCGAATCTTCCAACGGTGACGTGAAATGGATACTGAATTTGTTTGATTCCGAAGGAGATGGAACCTTCGGTGGAGGAATCGTAATCTCGCTTCCACCAATCGCCACGAACGATCCGATTCTCCCTTGGGTTTGGTCTTTGGTCGCGTCAATACAGATGGGGAAATTGCCCGACAAAATCGACGCCGCGAATCAGCTTGGTTCGCTTGCTGGAGACAACGATAGGAACAAGAAGATAATTGTAGACGAAGGAGGTGTTCCTCCGTTGCTAAAGCTTCTTAAAGAGGGCTCATCGGCGGAGGCGCAAATTGCGGCGGCTACAGCGTTAGGATATTTGGCTTGTGATGAAGATAAGGTGAGATCTATAGTTAATGAACTCGGTGTTCCGATTATTGTCCAGGTTCTTGGAGATTCTCCGGTTAGAGTTCAGATTAAGGTAGCTAAATTGGTAGCAAGAATGGCGGAACATGATCCAATTGCTCAAGATGAGTTCGCTAGACAAAGTGTGATTAAGCCTCTGGTTACGTTGCTTTCGCTTGATGTTTTTATCGATGATCGTCAATTGAGTAAGCATAATAGCATTGACTCTCTTGTTGAGATGAACAAAGACATTGAGAAAGATCCATCCTTGAAAATTTACCGGCCATATAAGAGTTCTAAGTCAAATGTGTATCGTGACACTGGTGGTAGTAGAAGTAGAACATGGAATTTCAGAAAGGATAGGGATAATGAGAATCCAGAAGTGAAACATGAGCTTAAGGTCAATTGCGCAGAAGCTTTATGGATGCTTGCTAGAGGGAATGTAGCAAACAGTAGGAGAATAACCGAAACAAAAGGGTTGCTTTCTTTGGCGAAGATAGTAGAGAAAGAAGTTGGAGAATTGCAATATAAGTGTTTGATGACTCTAATGGAGATAACCGCAGCTGCGGAGTCAAATGCTGACCTTAGACGAGCAGCTTTCAAGACTAATTCCCCGGCTGCTAAAGCTGTTATTGACCAGATGTTATGGATCATCAAAGAAGTTGAAAGCCCTATACTAAAAATCCCGGCGATTCAATCGATTGGGTCATTATCTAGGACATTCCCGGCAAGAGAAACGAGAATGATCCAGCCATTGGTCGAGAAACTCGGTAGTAGCAACCAAGAAGTAGCGATAACAGCTGTGATTTCGTTGCAGAAATTTGTATGTCCCGAGAATTTCCTTTGCGCAGAGCACTCGAAGAACGTAATAGAATACGGAGCAATCCCGTTACTGATGAAATTGATTAGGAACTTCGAGCAGCAAGTGCAGTTACAATGTCTGGTATTGCTCTGTTACCTTTCAGTGAATGCTAGTAACCATGAGCAACTGGAACAGGCCAAGGTTTTGACGGTGCTAGAAGGTGCAGAACGTTTGGCGAGTCTGCAGAATCCAGAGTTGAGAGAACTTGTATCGAAAGCGATATATCAACTAAGACTATACAATGCAGGAAGTCACAGTCAAATGCTATCGTATGTTGGTCCTTAAAAAGCGCAATACAGATTACAGTTTATGTTGGATTCGTGGTACATACAGAAAATCTCTCCATTGTTAGATTACAAGGAAAAGTGCAAAAGCAGAATCTCTCATTTTGTGATCATTGGTTGATTAAAATCCTACTCTGTAAATCAAACGAAATAAAAATATAATTTAGATGGATGGGTAATAAAACTTATGATTTGGAAATTTCTGGTATATACGAAAATAGTTTCATGTATTCTCTCACTTAATGGGAGAATATGATGAACTATAGGGAATTTAAATTTCTATATATATATATACATATTATTTTATATATCGCATGAGATTACAATTGTGGTTGTCGTAGATTGTTTATTGTTTATTGTTTATTTGTCTGCGAGTAATCATAATAGTCAAATGTTTTGTTATCTGTTGTAATTTTTGATCGATAATTAAAACAACAGTGCGTTTAAAATATCCGATTAATTGTATCCAATTAATTGTATCAATTATTTATAATTGTTGGTAACAAATAAACGAACAATATTGATTGGAATTGTAGTATTAATCGTAACCTTAATTTTAATCATGGTTGTAGCCGTGGGAAGAATGCAAATGCAAAGGAACATGAGTATAATAATGATTTCTTCCAAGTCATTGTGGAAATTTAGTTACATTCTTGAACAGGTACGAGAGATCAGTAGCACATTTTTCCTGTTATCGGTAGGACCGGTTATTAATTTAACAAAGTCGCAAGTAAAAAAAATGATTGTTTTATATTATTTTATTATAATATTTTTAAAATAAAAACTAATTATTTTATAAAAATATGAAGTATCCCAAACAGGGACTTATTCCTATTGCATCCAACCCCATCTATAAGTATCGGTAGCCCTGCATAGTTGCCGGCGAAGAAACTTGAAGAAGAAGCAAATAAGGAAAGAATCCCCAAGCATCGGTCAAAACTCTTTTCACTGCATTTTTTTTTCAATTTTAAACCTTAGTATTTTTGTTTTCATGTTTTGTAATTACCCTTTTTATATATATGTGTATATGACATGAGATTACGGTTGTAATTGTGATAAATTATTGTTCGTTTATCTTTCGACGAATAATTATAATACTCAAATATTTTGTTATTTGTTGCAATTTTTAATCAATGATTAAATCAGTTATTATGCTTTTTAAACTCTTTTCACTGCATTTTTTAGAATTTTAAACTTTAGTATTTTTGCTTTCATGTTTTGCAATTACTCCTACGATGTTGTTTAAACGAGTCTATGTAATTTTTATTTAAATATCTCATTTCACTATACTAAGACTATTTTGTGTTCGTGACAAAAAAAAGACTATTTTGTGTTAAAAAAATTTCAATTATAGTTAACATGAAATGCAATATACAAAAGTTTAAATCTATTGAAAAGCATTTTCTTATGGTTTTACATAAATATAAAGGAGTAATACCATAAAATAACATATTTTAAAGTTGTTATAAATTTACCATTCTAAAATTAAATTTCTATAATAATACAAATAATTATGTAAAAATACTTATTTATTCTAAATAAATAGAGTAATACCCTGAAATAACATTTTTCTAAATTTTTGTTTCAAATTTAGCATTCTAAACTTAAAGTTCCAAAATAGCATACATATTTACCATAAATATATTACAAATATAACTAAAATATTATATTTGGGTTTTTTTCTAATTTATAATTTTAATTTTCCTTATTAAAAATAAGTTTTAAGGTATTTTAATATTCAACTAGATTTATATCTACACCCTTAGTGGGGAAGAATATTCATAAATTATATAATATTGTTTATTAGTAAATATAAATTAAATATTTATATAATTTTAAATTTATTTTTAATATTAATTTTTGTATATGTAAATTAAGGAAAAAAAATATTTGGGTTTTTACAAATTTAATAGTAATTTTGGTTATTTTAATAAAATATATTGATTTTCTAACCAAAATAATAACAATTACATATATTATAATTATTCTAATGCTTTAATTTAATTTATATATTTATTTGAAATTCATTATGTTAATGACAAGTTAGCATGACCTTTTGTTAATAATACATCAGTATGACCTTTTGTTAATAACACGTAAGAGTGAATTTATTTTCTCAAAATGTTTTTCAAATAATATATTTGGATTTGTGCTATTTTTTGAAATTTAAACTAATAACGTTATATTTGGAACAAAAATATTTAAAATACTATTTTTGAAAATTTCCTTTATATATAAATTTAAAACATTATATTTGAGTTTTTTTTCAATTCAAGCTTTAAATTTCATATATTAAAATAAACTTTTAATTTATTTTAATTTTAAATTTATGCTAGTATTAGAAATTTAAACTAATTATGTTATTTTTGGAAATTTTTTTTAAAAGATGATATTTTAGAAAATTGTTCAAATTGAATAATATCCCGAAATAACATCTTTTTAAGTTTTTGTTCCAAATTTAGAACTTTAAATTTTAAATTTCAAAAATAGCACTAATTATTTATATTATATTTACTAAAAATAAATTATAATATTATATTTGGATTTTTTTAATTTACAGTTTAATTTTTCTTTATTATAAAAAGTTATAAGGTATTTTATATTAAAATTTTATTATTTTTAAAAATTTAAATTAATTATGCAACAATTTGAACAAAAATTTAAAAAATTTATTTTCAATTATATTTTTAAATTTTTAATTACAGTACATTAAAATTATATATTTTTTATTTAAGAAAAGTTTTAAAATAACATATTTTAAAGTTTTTGTTTCAAAGATATCATCATTTGTTCTGAAAATTAAATTATTTTATTTAAGAAAATCTATAAAATATCATAATTAGTTTAAATTTAAATAATAAAAATGAAACAAATATTTCTAAGTCGTCATAACAACCATAAAAATAAGATAAAAAAAACGATTTTCTCTCTCCTGATGCGATTATCAGTGCGAAAATTCCGGCATCGTCTTCGGCGACGGTTAACTACTGTTCACTGCCGTCGATGTGATCTTCTCTTCCTCTGGAAGAGTGCTATCCGTCGATTGGGACGGTTTCTATCTCTTCTTCCTTTCTTAAATCCTCTTTCCTCTGTTTCCGTTTTCTGCATAACCTCTCTTCTCCCTTTTCTCAATTTCACAGTCAATCCTATCGATATGTCTGATTCCTTATCAAAGCGTATGCAAGACATCTCTTTGGGTATCACGGAACCGGTGATATCCGTGCCTTCAAGCCTCTGTTCTCAAGCCGTTAACGAAACACGTTTCTCCCTTATCGGTAAACCGACGAACCCGCGGCGTCAAAATCTCAGGGCACTCATGACTACACTACCGAGACTCTGGAGTGTCGGAGAGACGGTAATTTCCCGAATTATTGAAGGAAACCTGGTTCAATTTTTGTTCCAAACTGAAGAAAGTTTAATCAACGTTCTCCGGAGGAGCCCGTGGAGTTTCAACGAGTGGATGGTGGTTCTTCACAAATGGTCTCCAACGATTTCACCCTCTGAGATGAAGACCATTCCTTTCTGGGTCCAAATTCGAGGAATCCCTCTTCAATTCCTAACATACCCGATGGTCTTGTGTATTGGTGGTAACATCGGAACCTTGCTTGAGTCCGATTTTAATGTCGAGAGTGCGCATCGGGTTGAGTATGTGCGCGTACGAATCCTCTTCAATATTGAAACGCCTTTGTTTTTCCAACGCGTTTTCAAATTTGGCGAACAAGAAGTTATCCTGAAATTTCGATATGAAAAACTTAGAAATTTCTGCACGATTTGCGGATTCATCACTCACGATGAATCGGAATGCACTACTGCCGCGGGATCTCCACCGGTTGACTTCTCCGATGATTCCGATGACTCTGATGGTGGAAATGACCTTCCACCGGGTACCCATTCTCCTGTGAAGACTCTGCAAATCGGCGCCGGAGAAGATGCCGCACCGGTTGCCAAACGTCGCAAAACCAAAACAGGTTTTTTAAATTTTGTTTATACCGGTTGGTTAAGGAATCATAAAGCCTTGGTTTATTTAGGTTATCGGTTCTCAATTTTGGCCAGAGCAATTTGGACGTAATAAGAGGCTATTATTCGAATATATTGTGGACAGTGTTCGAAGACGACTGACTGGGTGGCAAACTAAATTCCTTTCTCTTGCAGGAAAGGAAACCCTTATCAAGGCTGTGGGTTTTGCGTTACCCGTCTATTCTATGAATGTTTTCAAGTTACCTGTCACGACTTGTAGATTACTAAATAAATGCTTAAGCCAGTTTTGGTGGGGATCAACGGTGAATACAAGGAAAACATCATGGGTCTCTTGGAATAAGTTAGCTGTACCGAAAAATTTGGGTGGTTTGGGATTTCGGGATTTTCAGAAGTTTAATCAAGCTCTCCTCGCTAACTTATGTTGGAAGTTACTGCAACGCCCTAATTGTCTCCTTTACAAATTACTACAAAGTAAATATTTTCGAGATGGTGATCTTGTTAAGGCTACTTCAGGAGCAAGACCTTCTTATGGATGGCAGTCACTACTATTTGGGTTGAAGCTTCTCAAATCAGGACTATTTCGAACCATTGGTAATGGTACATCAATTACATTATCAGATGATAATTGGTTACCTGTTACTCCAGCTCGGGCACCTCGGTTTCTCCCTTACACTAATCCTACATTAAAAGTCAGTGATCTCATTGACAAAGAGATCGGACACTGGGATGAAAATAAAATAAAAGATCTTATAGAAAAAGATGATCATCATCTCATCTATAAAACTTTCATCCCTCTCAATCCTTGTAAAGATGGATGGTATTGGAGATTTACGCCAAATGGGGAATATTCGGTCAAATCTGGCTACCGACATGTAGTTTCACAAAATCATATGGTATCTTCTGCTTCTCTGCCAGTATTAGCTACCCATCCAGATCTAGCAAAGGCACTATGGAACATTCAAATTGCTCCTAAGATAACATATTTTTTTATGGAAATTATTATCCAATGCTCTTCCTTTGAAATCAAATTTATACAAAAGGAAGATAAGCATTGATAATACTTGTCCAAGATGTTTAACTGAGGAGGAATCTGAAATGCATACTTTTTTTATATGCCCTTATGCTAAAATGATTTGGAGGAGGCTGGGTATCTCTACTCATATCATTTGCGATCCGCTTTCAAATATTTTTGAAAATATGCGATATTTAATTGCGAGTCATGATCTTTTCAAGCGGAACTGCACCAACAAATATTTACCTTTCTATATTCTTTGGCGGTTATGGAAGGCAAGAAATGATATTGTTTTCAACAGTTACGATACTCCACTGGATTTATTTCTACAAAGAAGCTCAGATAATACGCAAGAATGGACGACGAATTTGGAGACATTGGGATCCATACAAAAACATACTCCAAATATCTTTCCTTCCACAGGTTCCTGGAGACCTCCTCCAGAGAATTGGGTAAAATGTAATTATGATGCCTCTCATAGAGAAGGAGCTCTACATTCTGGGATTGGATGGATTCTTCGAGATCACAATGGAGACTTTCTTTTTGCTGGAATGGGTAAGTTTCAGGAAAGATATTCAATTATTGAATCAGAGTGCTCAGCACTAATCTGGGCCATCCAAGTCTCCTATGCTCTGGGATTTCGGTATGTTATCTTTGAAGGAGATAACTTATGTCTTACTAATTTGGTCAATAAAAAAGCCAAGTCATATCACCTTCAACAGTACCTATCAACAATTAATCAATGGTGTTCACAATTTGCTGGAATACAATTTCAACATCAACGAAGAACACGCAATCAAATCGCGGATTCTTTGGCTTCACATTCGATAATATCAAATGTAGACTGGGAACTGTTTCATGTTTGCCCAAACTTTCTGTGTTCTCTTGTAAACAATGATTTAATACAGTAATAAATATTATGTTGGCAAAAAAAAAAAAAAACAACCATACTGATTTGACCGGACTACCCTCAGATTTCTAACTTAAATTCGCCGAACTTGTGATACGTATAGGGTACTTTCGTCATTGAGAAGCATATCATGTCAATCATTCTTGGAGACACGTGTAAGCAAAGCAAGAGATGCGCGCGTCTCACGAAAGCAAAATCTATTAAACGATGTTATTAAACGCTACCGTTTGGACCATCCATCAATGAAATTCTCTTGGAAGTTGTGACGTTTATACGATGAGGAAACAAACAATACGACGTTTTTACTAGAGCCAAACGTCACCCACTTTAACTCGATTATATAATATATTAATATATTTTAATATTAATTTTATGTTATTATTATAAATTTAAACTAATAATATTATTTTTAAAACAAAATTTTAAAAAATAATATTTTCAAAAATATTCTAAATTGAATAATATTTTCAAAAATATTCTAAATTGAATAATATTTTGAAATAACATTTTAAATTTTGTTTTTCCAAATTTAGAATTTTAAATTTTAAATTTTAAAAATAACACTAATTATTTTGTGAAAATATATTTTTTTTAATAATAAATAAAAAATTAAATCATAAATAAAATTTTTTAAAAAAATATTATTATTACTTAATTAAATTTATATTGTTTTTAAAAATTTAATTTAATAATATTATATTTAAAATAAAAATTGGAAAAGTAACATTTTTGTCAATAGACCAATTTTTTAATCGGCGCGGAATAAAAAAGAAACAAATAAAATCAATAGCAAAGCAGACCTAGACATCGATTTCTAGACACCAATTGTTCTTCGATTTGTCTTCAAATCTCTTGTGTTTCGGCCATGGAAAAGGAAGAGCTTCACAAATTGAATCATCTCTCTCTCGTCTCCAATGTCTGTAACGAATTGGAAACTCATCTCGGATCTGCTGAAAAGGTTTTGGCCGAGTTCATCATCGATCTTGGCCGCCGCTCTGAGACTGTCGATGAATTCGATAAGAAGCTCAAGGATGAAGGTGCAGAGATGCCTGATTATTTCGTTCGTTCGCTGTTGACTGTAATCCATGCGATTTACCCTCCGAAGCCCAAGTCTGAGAAGAAGAGAGAAGATGGCGAGAACGGAGATAAGGAGAAATTCAAAGGTTTGGCGATTAAGGATACTAAGGATAAAGTGAAGGAGCTTGAGAAGGAGATTGAAAGGGAAGCTCAAGAGCGACGGAGAGCAGCTGATCGAGATCGAGATAGAGATAGAGATAGAGATAGGGGTCGACATGGGAGGGAATCTGGCAGGGATAGAGATCGGCATCGAGAGAGAGCCCGTGGAGATGAGGAAGGTGAAGATAGAAGAAGTGATAGGTATCGAGAAAGAGCCCGTGTAGATGAAGATGGAAGAAGTGATAGGCGTAGAGATAGGCGTTCCAAGGATGAGTACATTGAGGACGAAAGAGTCGTTGCGAATGAGCCGGAGTTGTATCAAGTATACAAAGGTAGGGTTACTAGGATCATGGATTCTGGCTGTTTTGTTCAGTTTGATAAATTTAGAGGCAAAGAAGGTTTAGTTCATATTTCTCAGATGGCTACTAGGAGAGTTGAAAAGGCAAAAGATGTTGTGAAGAGGGACATGGAGGTTTACGTGAAAGTAATATCTGTTTCAAATGATAAATACAGTCTTTCCATGAGAGATGTTGATCAGAACACTGGCAGAGATTTGATTCCTCTGAAGAGACCTTCTGATGATGATTCATCAAGGAGCAATCCATCTTATAGAACAAAGGATGGGCATTTAACCAAGACTGGGATTTCGGGAATCCGGATTGTAGAGGAGAATGATGTTGCGCCTTCACGTAGACCATTGAAGAAGATGAGCTCTCCTGAGAGATGGGAAGCGAAGCAGTTGATTGCCTCTGGTGTCTTGAGAGTTGATGAGTTTCCAATGTATGATGAGGATGGAGATGGTATGCTTTATCAAGAGGAGGGTGCTGAAGAAGAACTTGAGATTGAGATGAACGAAGACGAACCTGCTTTCTTACAAGGGCAAACCAGGTACTCTGTTGACATGTCTCCGGTTAAGATCTTCAAAAATCCAGAAGGTTCCTTGAGTCGTGCCGCTGCACTTCAGTCTGCCCTCACCAAGGAGAGGAGAGAAATGAGGGAACAGCAGCAAAGAACAATGCTTGACTCAATCCCTAAGGATCTGAATCGTCCTTGGGAAGACCCTATGCCTGAAACTGGTGAAAGACATCTTGCTCAGGAGCTTAGGGGTGTCGGGTTGTCAGCTTATGACATGCCTGAGTGGAAGAAGGATGCTTTTGGGAAAACTCCGACTTTTGGACAGAGATCAAAGCTTTCTATCCAGGAGCAAAGGGAGAGTCTGCCAATATACAAGTTGAAAAAGGAGCTGATACAAGCTGTGCACGATAATCAAGTTTTGGTGGTCATTGGTGAGACTGGGTCTGGGAAGACAACACAGGTTACTCAATATCTTGCCGAGGCAGGTTACACAACAAAAGGAAAGATTGGGTGTACTCAGCCACGTAGAGTCGCCGCAATGTCTGTTGCCAAGAGAGTAGCTGAGGAGTTTGGTTGCCGTTTAGGAGAGGAGGTGGGGTATGCAATTCGGTTTGAGGATTGTACTGGACCAGATACAGTTATCAAATACATGACTGACGGTATGCTTCTTAGGGAGATATTGATAGATGAAAACCTCTCTCAATACTCTGTTATCATGCTTGATGAAGCTCACGAGCGGACAATTCATACTGATGTGCTGTTTGGTCTCCTAAAGAAGCTGTTGAAACGTAGGCTTGACCTTCGTCTGATAGTCACATCTGCCACATTGGATGCAGAGAAATTCTCTGGGTATTTCTTCAACTGCAACATTTTTACAATTCCTGGAAGAACCTTTCCTGTTGAGATACTGTATACAAAACAGCCAGAAACGGATTACTTGGATGCAGCTCTGATCACAGTACTTCAAATTCACTTGACTGAACCCGAGGGTGACATTCTCCTCTTTTTGACAGGACAGGAAGAAATTGATTCTGCATGCCAGTCTCTATACGAGAGAATGAAAGGTCTTGGTAAAAACGTTCCAGAACTCATCATACTTCCGGTTTACAGTGCCCTTCCCAGTGAAATGCAGTCTAGAATTTTTGATCCTCCTCCTCCTGGTAAACGGAAAGTGGTTGTGGCTACAAATATTGCTGAAGCTTCTTTAACAATAGATGGGATATACTATGTTGTTGATCCCGGGTTTGCAAAACAGAATGTATATAATCCAAAGCAAGGGCTAGAATCGCTGGTCATAACTCCAATTTCACAGGCCTCGGCAAAGCAAAGGGCTGGACGGGCTGGACGAACTGGACCTGGAAAATGTTACCGTCTCTACACAGAGAGCGCATACCGCAATGAAATGCCTCCTACATCAATCCCTGAAATCCAGAGGATCAATCTTGGAATGACAACATTGACCATGAAAGCAATGGGCATTAACGACCTGTTATCGTTTGACTTCATGGATCCACCCCAACCGCAAGCGTTGATCTCTGCAATGGAACAGCTGTACAGTCTGGGAGCTTTAGATGAGGAAGGTTTGTTGACAAAGCTAGGTAGAAAAATGGCGGAATTTCCTCTTGAACCGCCACTTTCAAAAATGTTACTAGCGAGCGTGGATCTCGGGTGCAGCGATGAGATTCTAACGATGATTGCAATGATCCAGACGGGCAACATATTCTATAGACCGAGGGAGAAACAAGCTCAAGCAGACCAAAAAAGAGCAAAGTTTTTCCAGCCAGAAGGTGATCACTTGACATTGCTAGCTGTATATGAAGCCTGGAAGGCTAAAAACTTCTCAGGTCCATGGTGTTTTGAAAACTTCATACAGTCACGATCCTTACGACGTGCCCAAGACGTGAGAAAACAACTTCTCAGCATTATGGACAAGTAAGTTAGTTACTAAAGTAAACTAGTGTTGACCTTAGCTTATTAATGTGTGACAAGTCCAGTCTCTTGACGTTCGGTTTCTATGCTTACAGATATAAACTAGATGTGGTAAGTGCGGGAAAGAATTTCACAAAGATAAGGAAAGCAATCACAGCAGGATTCTTTTTCCACGGAGCAAGAAAAGATCCACAAGAAGGTTACAGAACGCTTGTGGAGAATCAACCGGTGTACATACACCCGAGCAGCGCGCTGTTCCAGAGACAACCAGATTGGGTTATATATCACGATCTTGTGATGACGACAAAAGAGTACATGAGAGAAGTAACTGTGATTGACCCAAAATGGCTTGTTGAGTTAGCTCCAAGGTTCTTCAAAGTCGCAGACCCAACCAAAATGAGCAAGCGCAAGCGCCAAGAACGGATAGAGCCTTTGTATGATCGTTATCACGAGCCTAACTCATGGCGTCTCAGCAAAAGGCGTGCTTGAGAGCCGTTTCCTCTTGGTATACCTGTTCTTCTTCCTTTTTGTTTGTTTTGCAATCTTTAAATGTACACTTTTTAATGTATTCAAAGATCCGTAACCCCAAGGGCTACAGCAATACCATTTAGTTGACCTGTACCTGTTTGAACGGAAGTCATGGGGTGAGCATGCGTCATCGTTTTCTTGTCATATCTGTTACTAGTTATTAGATCATCAATCATTTTTCTGGTATTATATTTAGGGTTATACATAAATATAATAAAGTGAAATAGTCTAGACTAGTTGGATAAACTAATAAAGGCTCTTTGTATAAAAATGCTAAATTATTTAAAATTAAAAATGAAAAATACTATCTTACATCTTTTATCTTTGTAAAAAAATTCAATGTTATATTTTTCGTTTTTTTTTCAGTAAAGAAAAAAAGGCTATGGTAACTAAAGGGTCCACCAAATGACGATTCTACCCTTTTATCTGTCACTCCATTGTTTGTTCTGTGAATCGCTATAAATACGCTCTAAACGTTATTCTTGACTTAGCTTGTAGAGACAAAGCTACTAGAAGAATCCTTTTCACTCTTCTTCTTCTTTAGATCTTTCTCTTCTCTCTATAGTTATGGTTATTTCTCCGATGAGGTCCACAATCAAATATCTCTGTAGCTATGGCGGGAAGATTCTACCTCGTTATCCCGACGGCAAGCTTCGTTACAACGGCGGTCACACTCGCGTACTCGCCGTTTCCCGCTCCGTCTCTTTCTCCGGTTAGTTCGCGTTTTGTTATTCAGTTTAAGAATTTTTGAATTGGAAAAAATAAACGAAATCGGTTTTCTGAAGAGAGAAATTAAGGCCACGCGTGTTGTGCATGTTAACAGAGCTAGTGTCGAAGATGGCTGAGATGTGCGGATTTACAGTCACAATCCGGTGTCAGCTTCCAAAGGAAGATCTCGACGCGCTTGTTTCCGTTACTTCAGATGAAGATCTGGCGAATCTTATCGAAGAATACGACCTTATTTCATCCTCTTTTCCGTCGCCGTTGAAGATCAGAGTCTTCCTATATCCACTGAAATCCGCTGGATCTAAAAAATCAACAATCTCCCCTCCTCCTCTGTCAACGCTAACGTCCTCCACCACATCATCTTCTTCTACCACCACTTCCTCCTCATCATCGAGTCCTAAATATCAGTCGATGTCAAAACCACCTCGAATGATGGCGATAGCGACGGCGAAGAGTCCTTGCTACAGTTGTTGCTATGTACACCGTCACTCGAGAAATATCTACCTCGTCAACGGAAATCACTGGCAATAACCATAACCTCAAGCCCCAAATCAGAAAACCAAAAAATAAGTGAAGAATCAAATATACATAACGAGCAAGAAAAAAGAATCTTCACTAAAAATATCCAAATGTTGTAAAAGAAACGAGTTAACATAGAAAGGTGTACGTGATCTCTCTATTAGCATGACGACCGTCGCCATTAATGAAATCATCCCCAAAGCTTTTCTTTTCCTTTTAGTGATTTGGGTAAATTCCTTTCATTCCATTTTTCTCTTTTCTCTCTCCGTTATAATCTCTCCGTCTTTCCGTCAACGTTATTCCTCCTCCTAAGTCGTAACCGTTTCGCCACGTGTCACCCATAACCTTATATCAACTTTCCGTTAAAGTCATTCTATTTGCCGTCTATTCTCGTTTTTTTTTTTACATTATATTGTGACGTTTGCACTATTTCATAGGCTTATTTTGGTAGAGGAAATACGAAAAAGGAAGGAAGAATACAAAAAGAAGGATTAAGAATGTTTTGGAAATTTTAACCAAAAATAATAATGTTTGGAAATGAAAAGGATTATAAGATTCGATTTTAGTGAAAATGGGTCCCCAAATACAGCTGGTGTTGGGAATTGTATATATAATAACTTACTTTTTAAGTAAAGGAAAATGATAATTACAATAAACTAAATTAATATAACATAAACAAAGATTCTCTATTTCATAACAAGTTGGAAGATCTAACAATCAAATTAATAATCAAACGGTAAAATTGTGGATGAAATTTACCATTCTACTGTAGAATCTCTACATCATCTTTCTCATGTGCTTTTCAGTTTCGTTTTGTTTCTCTTTCGTCTTCATTCGATTTTTTATTTTAATTCAAAAGAGTAACGCTTTTCACAATACTTTAAAAAACAAGATAACCTGATAATAATAAAGTATATATAGCACTTGTCCAAAATAATATTTTTAAATTTTTTATTTTACATAAAACATTATTATTTTAATAGAGAAAATTTAATTTTTAAATTAGAAAAAAATTCAAATATAATATTTTAATTTTATTAATAATTTTTTATGGTAAATAAACATTTTCAAAAAATAATTTGTGTTATTTTTAGAATTTTAAATTTAAGATGCTAGATTTAGAACATTAAAATTTAAAAATATGATTACTATAAAAAAACAAATATATATGTATATATTAATGCATTATTTAAAAATATATATTTGACAAACCTCTACAATATATACAACAAAATCAGAAAATAGCTAGCTATTTTATTAATAATTTATATATTAAAAGAAAAATATTAGAATTTTTTTATGTTTCAAGTTCTTAACTTTTTATTTACTAAATGCTAATATATATGGAATTAAGATTTTTTGAAGATTGGCTAATTAGAAATTTTACTTTTTATAGTATTGATAGCCATATTAGTCTCAAAATCTTTGGAAGATTACTACAAATTTTATAATAAACCTTTTTCACATAATAATTTATTATATTTTATTATGGTTTATTTAGAATAAAAAATAAAAATGTGTAATATTAATTTTTTATAGTTAGATCACATACTAGATTTAATCTCTAATTTATCACCAATATTATGTAATTTATATAATTTCATATTTTGTTTCACATACAATAACACAATCTTTTGATTTCAGAAATATATTTACGAATTATCTTATAGTACGGACTCATCTAGTTAATTATGAAAACAATATTTTTTTATTTTGGTCAACTTGAACACATTTCAACACAAGACTTATGACTATTAGACATGGCAACATCAAACTCAACATTCCTGACTTCTTCAACAATGAATACACATGTGAAATTTTCTTCTTCTACAAAACCTCTCTAATCTTCAAACTTAGCAATGAAACAAACTAATCATCACCAAAAAGCCATGGATTACGATCTCGAAAAGTTCCCTTTACTCTCATATGTCCTTCACCATGTTGACTCCAATCTCCACGCGCCACCGTCTATGGCGGTTCAACAAACTCTTGCTCCGTCATTTCCACTTATCTCCGATCCAAAAATCATGTCTTCGATGACTCAATCCATCCCTCAAACAATCATGCAGACGCTTCTTGTCTTGACCTCTCTTGGCTCTCGACCCGACCCGTTGGCTGTTTCCTCAGCTCGGTCTAAGATCGCTCAGATCATGGACTCGTTCTCGCCGGAGGAAGCAGCGAAGGAGGCAGAGATTTATGCGGGAGTTGTGCGGTTGGAGGAGGTGCACGATAGCTACGAGAAGCAGTTGAGAGATTTGGAGGAGGAGCTTTCTAGAGTTTATGCCACGGAGGTGGAGTCGTTGTTGAGAAGCGGCGAAGAAGTTAACGAGGAGGTTCTTGCGGTGCTTAAAGAGGCGGAATCTGGCGCAATTCTTGAGAAGATCGATCTCTCCGACCAAGAACTTAAGCTTCTTCCTGAAGCTTTTTGGAAAATCGTTGGTTTAGTTTCCTTGAATCTCTCTCGCAACGACTTAAAGGTAATTACCAAACTTCCCACATGGATTAAATCCATGGACTAATTCGATTAAAAGAAATTGATAGATTTGATCAAGAATAAGAACAGTTAAGAAGAAACATCGATCTTGATCAGCTATTTGCTGAATCTCTTACCTCAAAACTGTGTTTCTGAATCATGTTACAGTTTGTTCCTGATGCAATTTCGAAACTCAAGAAGCTAGAAGAGCTTGATTTATCTTCAAGTTCTCTTGAATCTCTTCCTGATTCTATAGGAATGTTACTTAACCTTAAGATCCTTAATGTGTCTGCGAATAATCTAACCGCACTCCCTGAAAGCATTGCACATTGCAGGTTTGTTTGATTCTTGTCTTTTTTCTTGTCAATGTCCGATTGTTTCTACTTTTGTCTGGAAATTTCAAATTTCTTCACTGACACCATAAATTAGGTCACTGGTTGAGTTAGATGCAAGTTTCAACAACTTGACTTCATTACCAACAAACATCGGATATGGATTACAGAACCTCGAGAGATTATCAATCCATCTGAACAAAATCCGTTACTTTCCTGGTTCGATTAGTGAAATGTTTTCTCTAAAGTATCTTGACGCGCATATGAACGAGCTCCACGGGATCCCAAACTCCATCGGGAGGCTAACGAAACTTGAGGTTCTAAACCTAAGCAGCAATTTCAACAACTTGACCTGTGTACCTGACACAATCACTGATTTAACTAATCTGAGAGAGCTTGATCTAAGCAACAACCAAATCCAAGCAATACCCGACTCGTTTTACAGGCTAAAGAAGCTGGAGAAACTGAACTTGGACCAGAACCCGCTTGTGATCCCGTCTCAAGAACTGGCTAAACAAGGAGCTGAAGCGGTTAGAGAGTTTATGAGAAAGAGATGGATTGAGATTATGGAAGAGGAGAAACAGAGGATTGGCGTTGAAGCTGAGAGGCAGCAACATGGAGATGAAACCGGTTGGGTCTCATGGGGAACCTCCATGGTTACTAATCTTGTGTCTGGTGTGACTCAGACCATTGGATTTGGAGGAAAATCTGTTGATGGTGAGGATAAGAAGCCTGGAGAGTCGTATTTTTATCACCAAATCTAAGTTCTACTCGATTTTTGTTTTGTGTTTACTTCTTTCCTAAAGAAAGTTATATATATTTCCTTTATTGTTGGGTTATACAATGTAATTTGACAGATGAATTTTTCAGAACCAAATAAGCATTCACAAAGACCACGAAGAGATCATTTAACTTGAGCTACAAGAAAGCATTACAAAAATTCTCCGACCATCATCAATTCTTCTTAATTCCGTGTTAGAACGCGAAAAACCGGATATGAAAATCACGATATGAAAAACGATTTACGGATCAAACGATTGAAAACCGAATTAAGAAGAAGACGAATTCGTAGAGGCGAGATTTGATCTCTTTCCTTAATTCAATAAATCTCCCGCAGTGTAGCGGTTTGATGAGATTTTGAATCCCAGGATACAACCACGATGAGACTACAATCGCAACACCCAAATGTAGAATCTACGAACAATAATCTACGCTATACTCTCGAGAAAAACTTACAGTGCGTGAAGAATGGAGGAGGAAGATCGCTGAAACGACTTTTTGGAGAGAATGTGAAAAGGTGGCAGCCTTATTAGGTTAATGAGGATTAAGGCTTGTTTTTATAGCCTTAAGAGAGCGGTTTTCGTAACCCTAAAACGTGGGAGAAAACCGAACCGACGAAAAAATCGTGGACGGTTAGGAGAGAAAACCGTGGGTATGGTTTAGGGTTTTGATTCGGTTTTGGGCCAAAAACATAATCAAAATTTGGCCCAAAAAGAACCTTATTGGGCCTACGGCCCTTTGCCAAGACCCAAGACTGGCCCGACGGCGGTGGTGGCGCGCGCGTGGCTTGGTCCCTTTTCTCTCCAACTCTTTTAAGCTATTACATAAGCTCTCCCATTTATATACTAGATGATTTTTCCTCAAGTTTCCAATGTGGGACTTTTGTCCCTCCTCATTATTTTAGCCAACAAATTTATGGCTTTTTAATGAGCCCAATGCCCATTTCTCATTCATATTCCAACAATTTTTGCAATCAATATTTGGGCTATATTACCCAATTGAACATGCAAATTTGTTCATAAAAATTGTTTCAACAATCCCCCACATGAATAGAAATGACTCTATACAATGCAGACTCGATAGACTCGACGGACTCTACTATCTAGACGTATTCTATAGACTAGACATAATGACTTTCGAGAGTATAAACGAAAATTCAGTGTATCTGAGTTGGTAGCATGTTTCAGCTTTGAACCACTCATTGTTAATATCTGACGGGTTTACTCGACTAGGAGGTGAACATAATGTCTTGAACCACCCGAGCTTTGATGTAAACCGAGACAACAGGTATAACACAGTTTCATTTCTCGTAGAACTATGTTCTCTATTGTGTCCATTGTGGCTGTGGACTTGCCTCGTTAATCATGAGTGAACTTGGAGAATATAACATTTCCTTCATTCTCCTAGAAACGGCCCCATTTCACACTCATAAGGTGATTCACCATTAACTTTGTTTTAAGGAGCATCCTGTAATACTCCACTTATATGTCAAAACTATGGTATCAAATCATTAAAAGCAATGCTTATCCTACACATACAGGTAACAATACTGTTTATCATCCTAGGAACTGGGTATAGACGTAAGTCTCACAGTGTTTTTTTTTCAGTTTCTGTTTGATTTAGTTGTCCCTTTGAACCTACATCTTGGGATCTCCAGTCACGTAGGTGGGGTTTCCATCAAACTTCATCTTTAGTCATAGGTTTTAAACTCATTCCTCTTGATGACTGTACGACTTGATCTCGAGCTAAACCTTTAGTAAATGGATCTGCTAGGTTATCAACCGACTTAATGTAATCTACCGTGATTACACCGCCTGAGATCAAGTGCCTAATGGTTTTATGTCGTCTTCGTATATGACGCGACTTACCATTATACAGATTGTTCAGTGCCCAAGCAATAGCCGATTGACTATCACAATGTATACGTATTGCTGGCACTGGTTTTTCCCACATCGGGATATCTTCCAAAAAATTACGAAGCCATTTTGCTTCTTCTGCAGCTTTGTCTAAAGCTACGAACTCAGATTCCATGGTTGATCTAGCCAACAGAGTTTTTTTGGAAGATTTCCAGGACACTACTGCACCACCAAGTGTAAAGATATATCCACTCGTGGATTTCGAGTTTTTGGAGTCGGATATCCAGTTCGCATCACTGTATCCTTCCAAAACTCCGGGTTCTCTACCGTAGTACAACCCATAATCTTTCGTATAACGAAGGTAGTTTAATACTCTAGTTATAGCTTTCCAATGATTATGTCCTGGATTACTCATGTAGCGACTTAGTACATTTACCGAGTACGCTAGATCGGGTCTAGTACAGTTTGTTAAGTACATCAAGCTTTACAGTTTGTTAAGTACATCAAGCTTCCGATCACTCGTGCATACTCTAGTTGTGACACCGCTTCACCCGAATTTTTGGTCAAGTGAAGTTGAGGGTCGACAGGAGTTTTTGCACTTCCATTTGAGTAGTTCTTAAACCGCTCAAGAATCTTCTCAGCATAATGAGTTTAGGATAGGATGATTCCTTCAGAATATCTAGTTATCTTGATTCCTAGAATAACATCCGCTAATCCCATATATTTCATGTCAAACTTTCCACTAAGCAAACTCTTAGTTTGATTGATCATGTCTTTATTGCTACCAATGATAATTATATCATCCACGTATAAGCATAACAAAATATACCCATTTGGCGTATTTTTGACATAGATACACTTATCACATTCATTTATGCTGAAACCATTTGACATCATTACATTGTCAAATTTCTCATGCCATTGTTTAGGAGCTTGTTTGAGTCCGTACAATGACTTTACAAGTCTACACACTTTGTGTTCTTGACCAGGGACGACAAACCCTTAAGGTTGTTTCATATAAATCTCTTCTTCTAAATCACCATTTAGAAAAGCATTTTTTACATCCATTTGATGTATTTCCAAGTCCCTCAATGCTGCGATGCTTATCAGCATTCTTATTGAAGTTATTCTCATTACTGGAGAATAAGTGTCAAAGAAATCCAAACCTTCTTTTTGTCGGAATCCTTGTACCACAAGTCTGGCCTTGTACTTCTCTATTGAGCCATTAGTTTTCAATTTTGTTTTGAAAATCCATTTACACCCTAATGCCTTAGAGCCTTGTGGTAGATCGGTTATCTCCCATGTATTGTTTTGCATAATGGAGTCGATCTCACTATTCACAGCTTCCTTCCAAGAAGGTGCATCAGGTGTAGACATGGCTTCGGTGAATGTTCTCGGTTCATTCTCTAAGAGAAAGACCGTCAAGAAATCATCACCAAAATATTTTTCCTTACGAGCTCTTTTGCTTCGTCTAGGTTCATCTTCAACATTTTCTACTTCAGTTACTAAACTACCAGATGTGCTTGCCTCATTTGTGGAGGTGATTGCATCACTCTCTTCATGTGCTCGTTTCAGATGTTTATCCTTACACGGAAACACGTTTTCAAAAAATGTTGCATTTTTGGATTCCATAATCGTATTGACATGGATATCTGGTATATCTGATTTATGTACCAGAAACCGATAAGCACTACTATTGTGTGCGTATCCTATGAATATGCAATCCACACTTTTAGGTCCAATTGTGACCTTTTTAGGAGGAGGTACTACTACTTTTGCTAGGCACCCCCCACACTTTCAAGTATTTGTACGAAGGTACAATGCCTTTCCACAACTCATACGGTGTTTTGCCGGTTGTTTTGTGTGGTATTTTGTTGAGGATATAATTTGTGGTGAGCAAAGCTTCCCCTCACAGATTTTGGGGTAACCCAGATTCTTGCAACATTGCATTCATCATTTCTTTCAGAGTTCGTTTTTTTCGTTCCACAACTCCGTTAGATTCTGGTGAGTAGGGAGCTGTTGTTTGATGGATAATGCCATTTTCTTGACAAAATGCATTAAACGGTCCATCATTTTCGCCTCCTCTATCACTTCTAACTATTTTAATAGTTTTTTTAAGTTGATTTTCAACTTCGAGCTTGTACTCTTTAAATTTTTGTAGGATTTCATCCTCACTACGTAACAAATATACATAACAATATTTTGTACAATCATCAATGAATGTCACAAAATACTTTTTACCACCTCTAGTTTGTATGCTTTTCAAATCGCATAAATTAGTGTGTATTAATGCTAGAGGTTCAGTAGTTCGTTCAACATGAGGTGATGGAGTTTTTGTGAGTTTTGCTTCGACGCATATCTCACACTTGTCTTTACTTATTTTGCATTTTGGAATTAGGTTCAAATTAATCAATCGTTGCATCGATTTATAATTCACATGTCCTAATCTTTCATGCCATAAATTAAAAGACTCAACCAAATAAGCAACTGGTTTCTTATTCATTGCAACATTGGAAAAAGTAGGAACATCATTGTTTTTGAGAACTATCATTACACACATTTTGATCAGTCCTCCCTTAACATACCCTTTTCCCAAGTACACCCCATTCTTCCTAAGAACCAATTTGTCGGACTCAAAGTTGATGGCGAATCCATGCTTGCTCATCAATGTCCCGGATATCAGGTTCTTCCTCATGTCTGGCACGTGCTTCACATTGGTGAGAGTGACTTCGTGTCCAGATGTCAGCTTCATAACCACTTTACCGTGACCTTCAATCTTGGAAAACGCCGTGTTTCCCATCATCAACTGCTCCTCGGACTTGTTCTTCTGATAAGAACTGAACATATCTCGATCAATGCAGATGTGAGTGGTTGCTCCAGTATCATAGAACCACTCTCTAGGATTTTCCTCAACCATGTTTGCCTTAGTGACCACCGCACATAGGTCAGCTTCAGTCAGATTGGCTTGAGCTTTTCCCTTCGCCTTACTGCGACACTCCGAGGACTTGTGCCCTTTCTTACCACAATGATGACAACTCCCAGATAATTTCTTCGGGTTGCCCTGCTTCTTAAAGCTTGTGGAGGCTTGAGGTGCGACCTTGTTAAACGCATGTTTATTAGGTCCATTGTTGTTTGCCACAACCTTGCCTTTGCCCTTTCTTGCGTATTCGGCTACATTCACATTATGATCGAGATGGTAATCTGATCTGCGATGTGTTGACTCAATTTGCAACCTGGAAATTAAGTTTGACAACGTCAAAGCCTTTTGCTTATGGTCGAGATAATTTTTGAAATCGACCCAACCGGGAGGTAGCTTCTCAATAAAGCAATTCACAGTGAATGTCTCACACAGCTTCATTCCCTCATCGGTTAACTCTTGGGATATCATTTGCAGTTCATGAACTTGCTCCATGATGGGCCTTGAGTCCACCATTTTGAAGTTAAGAAATTTATTAAGTGCATATTTCCCAGAACCTACGTTGAAAGACTTATACTTCTTTTCCAAAGCATCCCAGAGATCCTTGGAAGTTTTGACCTCACTGTACACATTGAACAGTTGGTCCACCAGGCGGCTTTGAATGTAGCCTCGACACAAGTAATCTCCATGGTTCCACGACTCAACACTAGAAAGAGCTCGTGGATCAGTATTCCCCGGAGGTAAGACAGGCTTAACCTCGGTGAGATACTTCTCCAATTTTAGAGTGGTCAGAAAGAAGTGCATCTTTTGCTGTCACGTCTTAAAATTGGACCCATCAAATTTGTCTGGTGTAAGTCCACTTATAGCGCTAGGCACAGACGGGACATCAGATGAGGATGAACCAAGTGGTAAACCACTCCCAATCTGGGACGTCACCTCACTTGCGTTAATCCCATCATTGGCACCTCGGGATGTGGTATCAACAAGCACGTAAGCAGTTTCAGTAGCCATTTCAGATGAATCTGTTCAAATATAGAAGAAACAGAATCAATATGGATAACAAACAAATGCGACAGCAATATAATCGATTTTAAAAATCGTTAAAATTGCGTTTTGCAGAAATTTGCTTAAAAAAGCATTCCGAGAATTCGCTCAAATTTCTGTAGATATCATAAAATATTTAAAAATTTTTTTTTTGATATTCTGAGAAATTCCAAATAAATATTTTGACTCCTTTATGAATCAGAAATATTATTTTCTCCTTTAGAAACCCTAACAGGCGTTTCTATATATATATATATATATATATATATATATATATATATATATATTTTTTAAATAACCTATTCGTAGCAACCCTAATAGGCGTTTCTAGAATAATATTTTTCACGTTTCGCGAAACTCGCTGTTAGGCCTTCGCGGAAACCGTTTGACAAAAAGACTTAGATCGTTTGAGTTTTTGAAAATTTTCACTGAATCATTGTAAAACGTTCGCAGAACTGTTTCAGACTGATCACAAAAACGGATTGAAAACGTTTATGAAATCGATTCTGATCGATTGAAATAATGTGAAAACGTTAAAAAAAACGTTACAAATCAGATCAGAATCGTTTGAAACCGTTTTTTTTTTTCAGATCGAAAAATCATTTAGAAACGTTTTTGAAAATCGTTTAGAAATGTTTTTGAAAATCGTTTAAAAATCAATCGCAATTCTCAATCCGATTCAAGCGATAAGCAGGAAGCGGATTTATTGAATTAAGAATGTTAGAACGCGAAAAACCGGATATGAAAATCATGATATGAAAAACGATTTACGGATCAAACAATTGAAAACCAAAATAAGAAGAAGACGAATTCGTGGAAGCGAGATTTGATCTCTTCCTTAATTCAATAAATCTCCCGCAGTATGGTGGTTTGATGAGATTTTGAATCCCAGGATACAACTACGATGAGACTACAATTGCACCACCCAACTGTAGAATCTACGAACAATAATCTACGCTATACTCTCGAAAAAATCTTATAGTGCGTGAAGAAGGGAGGAGGAAGATCGCTGGAACGAGTTTTTGGAGAGAATGCGAAAAGGTGGTGGCCTTATTAGGTTAATGAGGATTAAGGTTTGTTTTTATAGCCTTAAGGGAGCGGTTTTCGTAACTCTAAAACGTGGGAGGAAACCGAAATGATGAAAAAATCGTGGATGGTTAGGAGAGAAAACCGTGGGTATGGTTTAGGGTTTTGATTCGGTTTTGGGCCAAAAACATAATCAAAATTTGGCCCAAAAAGAACCTTATTGGGCCTACGGCCCTTTGCCAAGACCCAAGACCCAAGACCCAAGACCCAAGACCCAAGACCCAAGACCCAAGACCCAAGACCCAAGACCCAAGACCCGAGACCCGAGACCCAAGACCTGAGCCCAAGCCCGAGCCCAGCCCGGTCCGGCGGCGGCGGTGCGCGTGTGGTTTGGTCCCTTTTCTCTCCAACTCTTTTAAGCTACTACATAAGCTCTCCCATTTATATACTAGAGGATTTTTCCTCAAGTTTCCAATGTGGGACTTTTGTCCCTTCTCATTATTTTAGCCAACAGATTTATGGCTTTTTAATGAGCCCAATGCCCATTTCTCATTCACATTCCAACAATTTTTGCAATCAATATTTGGGTTATATTACCCAATTGAACATGCAAATTTGTTCATAAAAATTGTTCCAACATTCCGTTGGCTTAAGCTCCTACTGATTGACAATAGCTTGCATAACATCTTCTTAGGCTGTCTTGGGATCGTGCAAAACGCCATAAACCTCGAGGGAGTGTTCTGTAACCCTCTGTTTCGTTTGATTTCATCTCTTCTTTCTTCTTCTCTTCTCGTTGTAACGCTTATTCTCAAAACAGCTGTTTCGTTCGCGGTGATACTGTTTGTTGTTGTTGTATTAACTATTGTGGCTCGTGCTTGCTCGACCAAGAGGATTTGCACAATCATTCTCAATGGAAGTAGCTCGTTCTGTGCAGCGTCCTTGCTTGCCTCTACAGTCAGTTTCTTGCAGTTCAACATTTTCCATAACCTCTTTTTTTTCCTCACTTTGGTTTAAACCATTCAATTTGGTTAAAAAATATTTGGTATATCGACGAATCAGTGGGGAGTTGCCGTGTTTATTTGAGAGAAAATGGTGTTCCTTTTCCGTGCTTGCTCTGCTACCCTGCCTGTCTGTGTGTTCCTCTTCCTTGGATGATGAATCAGAGCGAAATCCGGGAAGTGCCGTTGTAGGGTTTTGAACTCCTCTAACTCCGTTCTGAAAGTTGGTCATCTCTTTGGATTTTTTACTAGCTCAATCAAAGTCGAGTCCATATAGAATCTCTCGCAGAATCTCTGCTTCCTTTGCAGGCTTGCCATTGCCCATCGGAGGCTAAAAAACTCCGTATGTAGTGGAGATTGTCCACTATACGTGCCTCGTAGGCCTAGAAGATCGCTCGATCCGTCTTTTAGCTTGAGGATCCATCCAATCCCCGATGTGGGCTTTCTCTCTTTCCATGAGCCATCCACAAAACATACGAATGGAGAGAGGTCGCGACCTGCTGCATCCCCCGATGTGGATTCATCTGTGCTTTTAAGTTTCCTAGCTAGTTGCCAGACTTCGCTTTTCCTCCGAGCTTTATCTAAGATATTAGTGGCGGTGTGGTCTATATTATTGTAGACCTTGTCATTCCAAGCTTTGTAGATAAACCAAAGAATCCATGGGAATATGCTTGTATCGGATTCTGTGGTAGTTTCCTCCGGTGTTCACCACAAGAGGTAGTCTATGTTTCCAAGTATGCCATTTCGTGGGAAGATTTTGGGTGCTGTTGGGATAGTTGATATGGCCCAAGTTTCACATGCCGGTGGGCACATGCATAATCAGGGCATGGTTGATATCCTCTAACGCATAGCCACAAATTTCACATGCCGGATCATTTCGTATATGGCGAAAGTGTAAACACCCATGAGTGGGATTGCACCCGAGAGAGCTTGCCGAAGGAAGTGTTGGATTTTCCTCGGGATTCGTAGTTTCCAAATATCTTGTTTTAACGGAGATATCGAGTGCTGTTTTAATATGAAGTTCAAGTGTTGAGAAACCCTCTTCTGCGCTGTCTCATACCCCGAGTTGACGTTGTACTCTTTTTCTTTGGTGAATTGCCAGCAGAATGTACTCCCCTCTACCATGGTGTTTGGGGTGATGGACGTGATTAGTTTTACATCCTCCGGGGTAAAGACCTTCCTTAATTCCATGATATTCAACCCGCTATTTCCTGGATTTATGAGATCAGTTACCCTTATATTCGGGAACCAAGATTGATTGACTCGTAGTGGACTCCTTGGAATCTTATCCAGGATCCAGTGGTCTATCCATATATTATCTTGGGTGCGCGTTCCCAAGATCTTCCTGGTGCCGATCTTGATTAAGTCAATGGCTGACCAGATGCTTCTCCATCCGTAAGACGCTCGGTAGAGATGTTTTGCCTGAAAAACGTGGGAATCCTTGAAGTAGCATCCCTTCAGCACCCGAGCCACTAGAGACGTTGGACGTCTTTCCAACCGCCATAGTTGCTTTGATAAAAGAGCTTTGTTAAAATTTTCTAGGCTCTTGAACCCTATACCTCCCTCAGATTTGGGGAGGCAAAGGGTCTCCCATGGGATCCAATGGATGCCCCTCTCGGATCTGCCCGAGGCCCACCAAAAATTGTTGATGGCACTATTAATTTTTTGCGCAGGGCCTTGAACCTTGCCGACCATCTGTTTATTCTTTTTTGGATGCGCTCCTTGACATAGGCGAAGATTTGAACTTTGGATCTTTTTAGATTTTCTGGGATTCCTAGGTATTTCCCGACCCCTCTATCGCCCTGTATCCCACATTTATCTTTCATGTTGGTTTTTACATCGCCCTGTATCCCGCATTTATCTTTGATGACCAGAGGCCTTGCAATATGTTCCCAGTATACCAAGAACTGTTTCGCATTGATCAACAGATGCCTTGCAGAAAAAAAGACTATCGTCAGCAAAGAGAATATGTGATATTGGCGGGCTTGACTGTGCCACCCGGATTTCGTTAATTGTGCCCGAGTCTTCAGCTGCCTTTAATTTGGCAATTAGGGCTTCGGTGAACAAGATGAACAGATATGGCGAAAGGGGATCGCCTTGTCGAAGTCCTCGGTGCAGGATGATGCGTCCCTTTGGGCTTCCATTGATAACTACACGGTATGATACTGTTGTGACGCAGAGCATAATCCACTCTATCCATTTTGCCGTAAATCCCAGCTTTTCCATCAGGGCCGAAAAAAATTTCCATTCCACCTTATTATACGCTTTGCTCATATCCGTCTTGATCGCAAGATAATTTGCTTGGCAGTTCGGTTTTGATCTGAGTGAGTGAAACACCTCCTGTGCGATAAGGATGTTGTTAGAGATCACAAGCCCAGCCACAAAGGCTGGTTGTGTTTCCGAGATTAGTTCTGGTAAGGTTTCTTTCATCCTCTAGCATAGTATCTTGGAGATGACCTTGTAGCACACGTTACATAGACTGATGGGACGAAATTCCGCCATCTATCTCGACGAATCCTTTTTCGGGATTAAACATATATTTGTTTCATTAAGGACATGGTCTAATGTCCCTCTGTCATGAACATTTTGACAAGTTGCACCAAGTGGTCTCCTAGTAAGTTCCAGAACTTCTGATAGAAGAGGGCAGTCATACCATCCGGACCAGGTGCCTTCTCTGGATTCATTGAGAAGAGGGCAGATTTCACCTCTTCCTTTGTGATTGGCCCTACTAAGCGGGAGTTTGTCTCTGGGCTTACCCTCGGGGATATGTGCGATAGCGATGCTTCCAGGTCTGTCACGTTAGCAGATGCAAACAGCTCTGAAAAGTAATCCGTTGCTACCTTCTCGACTTTCGATTCTTTTTCCACCCATACGCCATTTCTGTCCAGCAGGCCGGAGATTCGGTTTCTTGATTGCCGCTGTTTGGTTGCTACGTGAAAATATTTGGTATTTTGATCTCTCTCTCTCAACCATAGTGCCCGACTTTTCTGTTGCCAAAACATTTCTTCATGAGTTATGGTCTGGCATAGTTTTTGTTTCAAACAGTATAACTCCTCTATCGTCGACGCGTCCATCAATTCGGCCTTTTCAAGCTCATTTTTGAGGATGTTTACTGTCTTGGCGGAGTCCAAGTTTTCTCTACGCCTCCAGCAGGAGATTACTGAGTGGCATTTTGATATGCGCTCTACAATCGATATCTGCTCCTCCCCTACAGGCCTTAACCATCCTTTTTTCACAACCTTCTCAAAGTTAGGCTTAGACATCCATTGTTTATCAAAGCGAAAGCATGACTTCCAAATTTTGGGTTGGGTAAAGGAGTGGACCCAAAGCGGCCGATGGTCCGATCCATAGAAGTGCAGGTAGTCTGCTTTGGTTCGTGGGTATATATTCTGTCATTCCTCGTTGCTCATTGCTCTGTCCACGCGACATCGTATTACCGTACTCCCCCTTCTTCCAGAACATGACATACTGTTCCCTGTAAACGGGAAGTCAGTCATTCCACAGTTTTCTTGCATCAGTTTGAAGTCTTGGAAACTGCATTCCGCGCGTATTCTTCTCCCCGATTTCTCGTGATTTCCATTGATTTCATTGAAATCTCCGACCATTAACCACTTATTATCAATCGATTTCATAATGGTGAAATTCTTCTACTCACTCGATTTTATCAATCGGATAAAGGAGGTGAAAATAAACTCCCGGCGTCATCTCAGGTCATCTTCGATATTACTTTCCTCGGTTTACGATTTCCATAACTTTCGTTTTTCTTCAATTTGAGGGTTCACGTATTTTTTGCGTTGTTTATGTGGTGGAGATTTTTTTGAATCGAGTTCATGCATTTACTTGTTGCTGTTTTCGATTTATTTGTTAATTATGAGATTTCACGTTCATGTAGATTTATGGTATAGTTGCGTATCAGCAATTTTGAATATGGGATGGGGTCTATTGAGTTTACTCGTAATTAATCTTGTTGCATTCAAGAAATCTTTGTTCGATTCACAATGTTTTCTGCAGTGCAGCTGCTGTGAACACAATCTTGTATGCAATGTTTTTATATTGTTTTGAATTAAAGCCTTTACATTTTTATCAGAGCAGAATGGAGTCTTTTAATCTTTCGATTTTCTTGAGAATTTTTACTCAGTCTTTTAATCTTTAGAGAGATCCTGGCAAGTTCCTTTTTTGCATAACAGGGTCCCCGTAAACAAACGATATGAAAACTTTATTATCACCAATAGTAACCATTACATTGATGATATTTTTATTGAAAAATAAAACTTGAATATTAAATTCGGCAAGGGCCATCAGGGCCAGACCACCACTAAGGCTTGATGGATCTACCGTGAACAAGAAATCATAACCTAAATGAACTTGCAAATCTTGGATGAAGCTTCGGCTGCGCTTGGTCTCCATCAAGAAAAGTAACCCCGAGAACAATGTTTTACGTAGCTCCTGTATCCGCCGAATTGCCAGGAAACTTCCCACTCTCCGATAGTTCCAACTAAACAGCATTATGCGCCCTCCGGTGGTCTCTCCTTGACCACCAGATCTTTCAATCCCTCAGAATTTCCCTTGTTTATAGGGTCCATTTCTGGTAAATACGTTGATCTCCCTTTCCCCTTTAACAGGGTGTCCTTGACTCTCAGTTTGGGGTCACCAAAGTACATGATGGAGCTCTTCCTTACCTTTGATGCGTGAAACGGACTCCTTCCGATGTTTTCCGTGCATGAAGGGCTTTGACAATCTGCTCCTCCCGCCGTGACGCTGCCCTCCGTTCTGGACGGGTATCACTACCTGCCAGGATCTCTCTCATGGGTGATATGACTTCCTTGAGATTGATGTTTTCTCATGCCGTCACTTGATATTGGGGAAGGACCGCGTTCTCCTTTAGCTGGTTGGCTTGGCTCGATGAGGAGGAGCCCCTCATGATCCTTATGTTTGCTATGCAAGCCTCTTCCTCGGTTTTCTTATACCAGGATGGTCTTTTGTCCGGCCTCTTGTCTCCAGTAGTCCTCCCCGGTACTTCTTTCGCTATTAGCTTCTTTCGCTATTAGGTTCTCATCATGGGTGATGTGGAAGCATCGGTCGCAGAATTTGGCCAACTTCTCATAGTCAAAGGTTACAGTGACCACGTCTCCATTTGCAATCTCCAGATCTCTTACGAAGATTAGCGGGTCCTCTACATTGATGAATACCCTGATTTTGGACTCTTCGACGTCTAATAATTGACATATATTGTAATTATTCTAATAATTTAACTCTATTTCTATATTTATTTGAAACTCACAGTGACATATATGACACGTCAGTATGACATTTGTGTTAATAACATATTTATATATTGTAAGGATATTTTCTTAAAATATTCCTTAAATAGTATATTCGGGATATGTAATTAATTCTAAATATATAAATAATTACGGATTTGGCGGTTATAACATACTTAATTATTGACCGTTCCATAATTGAATATTTTTCCGTTATAAAATAATTAATTCTTTTAATTAGGCCTGAATTTTCAATTTTCTCGGGTTAATCGGGTCGGTTTATTCGGGTTACGATTAATTCAGTTTTGTAAAAAGTTGACCGATAAAAAAAAATTTGGTTCGGTTCAGTTGAGTTATTTCATTTGTTTAATCGGTTCGGTTGTTAGCATATAAAATTGTTCCAAATAAACCGAATTCAAAATTAATTTTTGATTTACATGCATAAAACTTTGGTATAATCGATTTAATAAGGTAAATTTCGTTTTTTTATTCATTTCAGGTTTATTTAGTTCAATTTTTAGTTCAATTCGGTTCATTCGGTTTTTTTATCCAATTCGGTCTAATTTCGATCTAATTTTGGTTCAATTTGGTCCAATTTTGGTTCAATTCGATTCAATTCGGTCTAACTTCAATTCAATTCGGTTCAATTCGATCTAAATTCAATTCAATTCGGTCTAACTTCAATTCAATTCGGTCTAACTTCGATTCAATTCGGTCTAATTCTGATCCAATTCTAGTATAATTCTGGTCTAATCCCAGTCTAATTACAGTCCAATTTCGATCTAATTTCGGTCCAATTCCTTTAGAAAATAGAACAATACCATATTGGTTAGGTTTATAGAGAAAACAAAAATTAGGTTTATAGATAAATCAAAAATTAGGTTTTGATAAATTAGGATCTAAAAAAACTATGAATGGTTCTACTATTCTAATTACGAGTACAGAAAAATCTTATTGATTTGAAATAAAAACCAGACAGAATCTCACTAATTTGAAATAAAAACCAGAGAGAGTGGAATCTTATTTGTTCTCGAAATCAAACAGAATCAGAAACCCGAAAGAACTTTAAATCCAATAATTTTTTAAATCTCCATGGGAAAAAAATCATAACACGAGAATGATTCATGCGTAAGATCTAAAAAGAAAAATCTAAAAAGAAAAGGATAAAATATCATATCTTGAAGAAGTATTCCCAAAAATTCTAGTTTGCAAACCTGCATAAGAAGAAGGATAGTCACATGGAACCGAAAAGAAGAAGAAGAAGAAGAAAAGAACTCGTGAAATTGTTGCCAGGGAGAAAGTGCCGCCGCAGGGGAGAAGAGAGAGAACTGAGGCGAAAGTTGTGGTAAAAAAATTAGGGCTTCTTCATTATAAAAGGGTTGTGATTTTCGGTTTCTGAAAAACCAATCAGTTTTGCCTTACCGAACCGAATGAAATTTATTATTAAGTAGTTAGATCAATTTAATGAATATATTTAAAATAAAACTAAAACCAAAATTTTCGATTTGCCCGGTTCTGGTTATTCGGTTTACACCAAAAACCCAAACCTATTTTTGACCATTACATATTTTATTCTCTGAAAATAACCGGTTTGACTCGGTTTGACTTATTTTGGATTAGAATAATATTTTTATCAATTAAAGTGAAACAATTCAAAAAAAATCATGGAATATCGTTTTGAGATTTAAAATTTTGGGCAAATGAAGATAATTATGTATTAAAAAATTACTCATACACTATTCACATAGATTGAAGATGTGCATAAACCATTTAACAAAAACATTTAAAAATTTCACAATTTTCCAAAAACCCATTAACCCCTAACGAGATTTTGAGTTTTTTCGGGTTGAAACAAAAGATAATTAATTCCACATGAATTACTAATTAAAAATGGAAATATTTTTCGAATATAAAATCTTAGATTAAGAAAGTTATTCGTAATTTAAAGCCATTAAAATAATATTTTTATCAATTAAAATGAAACAATTCAAAATAATCATGAAATATCGTTTTGGGATTTCAAATTTTAGGCAAATAAAGATAATTATGGATTAAAAAAATTACTCATACACTACTCACATACATTGAAGATGTGTATAACCCATTTAACAAAAATATTTAAAAATTTAATAATTTTCCAAAAATCCGTGCATTAACCTACAAGGTTTTGGATTTTTTGGGTTGAAACAAAGCATAATTAATTCAAAATAGATTATTACTTAAAAAATGAAAAATATTCTACCAATATAAATCTTTGATTAAGAAGGTTATTTGTAATTTAAAACGAGTAAAATAATATATTTATCAATTGAAATTAAACAATTCAAAAATATTATAGAATATCGTTTTGAGATTTAAATTGTTGGGCAAACTAAGACAATTATGGACTAAAAATCATCCATACACTAGTCACATACATTGAAGTTGTGTATAAGCTATTTAACAAAAACATTAAAAATTTAATAATTTTCCAAAAACCCGTGTTCTAACCCCTACGAGTTTTTGATTATTCGGGTTAAAACAAAAAATAATTAATTTGACATAGATTACTAATTAAGAAATGAAAAATATTTTACCAGTATAAAATCTTTGATTAAAAAATTTACTCGTAACTTAAACCCATTTGAATAATATTTTTGTCAATTAAAATGAAACAATTCAAAACAATAATGAAATATCGTTTTGAGATTTAAACTTTTGGGAAAATGAAGATAATTATGGATTAAAAAATCATTCATACACTAGTTACATATATTGAAAATGTGTATAAATCATTTAACAAAAACATTTTGAAATGTGACAATATTCCAAAAATCAATGGACTAACCTATACGAGATTTTGGATTTTTCCGGTTTGAAAGAGAAGATAATTAATTCGACATTAATTACTAATTAAAAAAATTCTACCAATTGAAAATCCTTAATTAAAAGAGTTATCCGTATTTTAAAGCAATTAGAATAATATTTTTATCAATTAACGTAAAACAATTCAAAAAAATCATGGCATATTGTTTTGATATTTAAAATTTTGGGCAAATAAACATAATTATGGAATAAAATATCACTCATACACTACTCATTGAACATGTGTATAAGGTGTTTAACAAAAACATTTAAAAATTTAATAATTTTCCAAAAATCCATTTACTAACTCTTTGAGATTTTAGGTTTTTCGTGTTGAAATAAAATATAAAAATAATTAGACATGGATTACTACTTAAAAATGAAATATATTCTACGAATATAAAATCTTTGATTAAAATAGTAATTCATAATTCAAAGCCACTATAATAATAATATTATTATCAACTAAAGTGAAACAATTCAAAAAAATTATGTAATATCGTTTTGATATTTAAAATTTTGGACAAATAAAAATAATTATGTACTAAAAAATCGTTCATACAATATTCACGTACATTGAAGATGTGTATAAGATATTTACAAAACATTTAAAAATTTGATAATTTTCCAAAAACGCATGTACTAACCCGTACGAAATTTTGGATTTTTTTGCTTGAAAAAAAATATAATTAATTTGATATGGACTACTATTTTAAAAAATGGAAAATATTTTATCAATATAAAATCTTTAATTAGAAGAGTTATCCGTAGTTTAAAGCGATTAGAATAATATTTTTTATCAATTAAAGTGAAACAATTCAAAACAATCATACAATATCTTTTTGAGATTTAAATTTTGACTATTTTCCAAAAAACCGTAGAAAAGATAATTAAATTTTTTGGGTTGAAACAAAAGATAATTAATTCGACATGTATTACTACTTAAAAAATAGAAAATATTCTACCAATATAAATCTTTGATTAAGAAAGTTATTTATAATTTAAAACCATTAGAAAAATATTTTTATCAATTAAAATAAAACAATTCAAAAAAATTATGTCATATCGTTTTAAGAACTCTTGAGCAACTGAAGATAATTATGGAATAAAATAATACTAATACACTACACATATACATTGAAGATATGTATAATTTATCTAACAAAAACATTTAAAAATTTGATAATTTTCTAAAAATCTGTATTCTAACCCCTACGAGATTTTTGATTATTCGGGTTGAAACAAAAATAATTAGTTTAACATAGATTGCTACTTAAAAAATGGAAAATATTTTACCAGTATAAAATCTTTGATTAAGAAAGTTATTCGTAATTTAAACCCATTAGAATAATATTTTTATTAATTAAAATGAAACAATTCAAAACAATCATGAAATATCGTTTTGATATTTAAAATTTTGGAAAAATAAATATAATTATGGACTAAAAACTTACCCATATAATATTCACTTATATTGAAGATTTGTATAAGTCATTTAACAAAAATATTTAAAAATTTGACAATTTTCCAAAAATCATGGACTAACCCCCCTACGATATTTATGGACGAAAAAATCATTCATACGAGATTTTGGATTTTTCGTTTTGAAACAAAAGATAATTAATTCGATATGGATTACTATTTAAAAATGGAAAATATTCTACCAATATAAATCTTTGATTAAAAAATTTATCCGTGATCTAAAGTCATTAAAATAATATTTTTATCAATTAAATTGAAACAATTCAAAAATATTATGAAATATCGTTTTGAAATTTAAACTTTTGGTAAAACGAAGATAATTATGGATTAAAAATCACTCATACAGTACTCACATATATTGAAAATTTGTATAAGCCATTTATCAAAACACTTAAAAATTTTGATAATTTTCCAAAAACCCGTGTAATAACAACCCCTATGAGATTTTGGATTTTTCGGGTTGATACAAAAAAAATAATTAATTCGATATGGATTACTACTTAAAAAATAGAAAATATTCTACCAATATAAATCTACGATTAAAAAAGTTATTTGTAATTCAAATTCATTAAAATAATATTTTTATCAATTAAAGTGAAATAATTCAAAAATATTATGCAATATCGTTTTGAGATTTAAACTTGTGGGCAAACGAAGATAATTACAAAATAAAAAATCACTCATACACTATTCACATATATTGATGATGTGTATAAGATATTTAACAAAAATATTTAAAATTTTGACAGTTTTCCAAAAACCCGTGGAATAATCCGTTCGAAATTTTGGTTTTCTTGGGTTGAAATAATTAATAATTAATTTGACATTGATTTCTATTTTAAAAAATAAAAATATTCCACGAATACAAAATCTTGGATTAAAATAGTTATTTGTAATTTAAAGCTAATAAAATAATATTTTTATCAATTAAACTGAAACAATTCAAAAAATCATACAATATCGTTTTCAAATTTAAACTTTTTGGAAAAAATGAAGATAATTATGGAATAAAAAAAGCATTCATACAATATTCACATAAATTGAATATGTGTATAAGCCATTTAACAAAAACATTTAAAAATTTAATAATTTTCCAAAAACTCGTGTACTAACTTTTACGAGATTTTGAGTTTTTCGGGTTGAAACAAAAAATAATTAATTTACCATATATTAATAATTTTAAAAATGGAAAATATTCCACGAATAAAACATCTTTGATTAAAATAGTAATTCGTAATTTAAAGCCATTAGAATAATATTTTTTATCAATTAAATTCAAACAATTAAAAAAATCATGTAATATCGTTTTAATATTGAAAATTTTGGGAAAATAAAAATAATTATGGATTAAAATATCACGCATACACTAGTCACATCTATTGAATATGTGTATAAGACATTTAACAAAAACATTTAAAAATTTGACAATTTTTTAAAAACTCGTGTACTAATCTCTACGAGATTTTGAATTTTTTGAATTGAAACAAAATATAATTAATTCGAAATGGATTACTATTTAAAAAATAAAAAAATATACTATGAAAATAAAATCCTTGATTAAAGTAGTAATTCATAATTTAAAGCCACTACAATAATAATTTTTATCAATTAAAGTGAAACAATTAAAAAAAATCATCAAATATCGTTTTGAGATTTAAAATTTAGGGCAAGTAAAGATAATTATATATTAAAATATCATTCATACGCTACTCACATATATTGAATATATGTATAAGCCATTTAACAAAAATATTTAAAAATTTGACAATTTTTCAAAAATATGTGGACTAGCCCTTACAAGATTTTGGATTTTTTGTGTTGAAACAAAATATAATTAATTCGATAGAGATTACTCTTTAAAAAAATGAAAAATATTCTACCAATATAATTCTTTGATGAAGAACGTTATTCGCAATTTAAATCCATTAGAATAATACTTTTATCAATTAAAATGAAACAATTTTAAAAAATCATATAATATCGTTTTGAGATTTAAATTTAAGGCAAATAAAGATAATTATATATTAAAATATTACTCATATATTACTCACATACAATGAAGATGTGTATAAGGTATTTAACAAAAAATATTTAAAAATTTGACAATTTTTCAAAAACAATTAACTAACCCCTATCAGATTTTCTATCTTTCGGGTTGAAACAAAATATAATTAATTTGACACGTATTACTACTTAAAAATGAAAAATATTCTACCAATATAAATCTTTGACTAAGAAAGTTATTCGTAATTTAAAACCATTAGAAAATTATTTTTATCAATTAAAATGAAACAATTCAAAAACAATTATGCAACATCGTTTTAAGATTTAAAATTTTGAACAACTGAAGATAATTATGTATTAAAAACTCGTGGACAAACTGCTACGAGATTTTGGGTTTTTCGTTTTGAAACAAAAGATAATTAATTCGACATTGATTACTACTTAAAAATAAAAAATATTCTACCAATATAATTCTTTGATTAAGAAAATGATTCGTAATTTAAAACCATTAAAAACATATTTTTATCAATTAAAATGAAACAATTCAAAAAAATTATGCAATACCGTTTTGAGATTTAAACTTTTAAGTAACTAAAGATAATTATAGATTAAAAATCATCCATAAAATACTGACGTATATTGAATATGTGCATAAACCATTTAACAAAACAATTAAAACTTTGATAATTTTCCAAAAATCGGTCGACTAAACCATACGAAATTTTTAATTACTCGGTTTAAAATAAAAAATAATTAATTCGACATAGATTGCTACTTAAAAAACGAAAAAATATTCTACCAATATAAAAACTTTGATTAAAAAAGTTATTCGTAATTTAAACCAATTAAAATAATATTTTATCAATTAAATTAAAGCAATTCAAAACAATCATGAAATATCTTTTTGATATTTAAACTTTTGGGCACATGAATATAATTATGGAATAAAAAATCACTTATACACTACTCTTTTGTATAAGCTATTTAACAAAAATATTAAAAAATTTGACAATTTTCCAAAAACGTATGAACTAACCTATACGAGATTTTGGATTTTTCGACTTGAATCAAAAGATAATTAATTCGATATGGATTACTATTTAAAAACTTGAAAATATTCTACCAATATAAATATTTGATTAAAAAAGTTATTCGCAATTTAAATTCATTAAAATAATATTTTTATTAATTAAAGTGAAAGAATTTAAAAAAATTACGGAATATCGTTTTGAGATTTTAACTTTTGGTCAAATAAAGATAATTATGTACTAAAAATTATTCATACGCTACTCACATATATTGAATATGTGTATAAGCCATTTAACAAAAATATTTAAAATTTTGACAATTTTCCAAAAATCTATGGACTAACTCATACGAGATTTTAGATTTTTCGTGTTGAAACAAAAGATAACTAATTCAACATGTATTACTACTTAAAAAATGGATAATATTCTACCAATATATATCTTGGATTAAGAACGTTATTCGTAATTTAAAACCATTAGAAAAAAAATATTTTTATCAATTAAAATGAAATAATTCAAAAAAATTATGCAATATCGTTTAAGGATTTAAACATTTGAGCAACTAAAGATAATTATGGATTAAAAAAATCAATTATACACTACTTACATACATTGAATATATATATAATTTATTTAACAAAATATTTTAAAATTTGTAATTTTCCAAAAATTTGTGAACTAACTAACCCCTATGAGATTCTATATTATTCAGGTTGAAACAAAAAATAATTAATTCGACATAAATTGGTACTTAAAAAATATAAAATATTCTACCAATATAAAATGTTTGATTAAAAAACTTATTCGTAATTTAAACCTATTAAAATAATATTTTTATCAATTAAATTGAAACAATTCAAAACAATCATGTAATATCGTTTTGAGATTTAAACTTTTGGACAAATAAAGATAATTATATACAAAAAAATTACTCATACACTAATCACATATGTTGAAGATGTGTATAACCCATTTAACAAAAATATTTAAAATTTTGATAATTTTCTAAAAACCTATGGACTTAAGCCCTACGAGATTTTGGATTTTTCGGATTGAAAGAAAAAATAATTAATTCGATATGAACTACTACTTTCATATAAATTTGAAAGAAAAAGGAAATATATTCTAATAATATAAATTTTTTGATTAAAATAGTTATTTGTAATTTAAAGTCACTATAATAATATTTTTATTAATTAAAATGAAACAATTCATAAAAATCATGGAATATCGTTTTGATATTTAAATTTTTGGACAACTGATGACAATTATAGATTAAAAATCACCTATACACTACTCACATACATTGAAGATGTGTATAACTCATTTAACAAAAACATTTTAAAATTTGACAATTTTTTGAAAATCTGTAGACTAACCAATACAAGATTTTTGGTTTTTTGGGTTGAAACAAAAGATATATAATTCGATATGTATTACTACACTGAAAAATAAAAATATTCTAATAGTATATAATCTTTTATTTACATAATTATTTGTAATTTAAATCGATTATAATAATATTTTTATCAATTAAAATAAAACAATTCGAAATATCATGTAATATACTTTTGAGATTTTAGTTTTTGGGCAAATGAAAATAATTAGGAACAAAAACATCACTTATACATTAATCACAAACATTGAAGATGTGTATAAGCCATTTAACAAAAATATTTAAAAATTTGATAATTTTCCAAAAATATATGAAATAACCCCTACCAGATTTTAGATTTTTTAGATTGAAACCAAAAATATATAATTCGACATATAGTACTACTTTAAAAAGAAAAATATTTCAATAATATTAAATATTTGATTAAAATAGTTATTTGTAGTTTAAAGTCATTATAATAATTTTTTTATCAATTGAAGTTAAACAATTCGAAACAATCATGAAGTATCCTTTTGAGATTTTAGTTTTTCGGCAAATAAAGATAATTATTGACAAAAAAATTACTCATACACCACTCACAAAGATGTTTAGAAGCCATTTAACAAAAATATTTAAAAATTTGATAATTTTCCAAAAACATGTGGACTAACCCATACGAGATTTTGAGTTTTTCGGATTGAAACAAAAAATAAATAATTCGATATATATTAATAACTAAAAAAAAATTCTACGAATATAAAATCTTTAATTAAAATAGTAATTTGTAATTTAAAGCTATTATAATAATATTATTATCAATTAAAGTAAAAGAATTCAAAAAAATTATTCAATATTGTTGATTTAAACTTTTGGGCAACTAAAGATAATTATGTATTAAACAATCACTCATACACTACTCACATATATTGAAGATGTGTATAAGTTATTTAACAAAAATATTTGAAAATTTGAAAATTTTCTAAAAACCTGTAGACTAACCCTTACGAGGTTTTCGGTTTTTCGGGGTAAAACAAAAGATATATAATTCGACATGGATTACTACATTGAAAAAGAAAAATATTCTAATAATATAAAATCTTTTATTAACATAGATATTTGTAATTTAAAGCCATTATAATAATATTTTTATCAGTTACAGTAAAACAATTCGAAAAATCATGCAGTATCATTTTCAGATTTTATTTTTTGGGCAAATAAAGATAATTATGGATAAAAAACACTCATACACTACTCACATAGATATAAGATGTGTATAAAATATTTAACAAAAATATTGACAATTTTCCAAAAACCCGTGGATGTTAACCCTACGAGATTTTGGGTTTTTCGGGGTTAAACAAAATATAATTAATTCGACATGTATTAGTAATTTAAAAAAAGAAAAATATTTTAATAATATAAAATCTTTGATTAAAATAGTTATTTATAATTTAAAGCCATTAGAATAATATATTTATCAATTAAAGTAAAACAATTCGAAAAATCATGTAGTATCCTTTTGAGATTTTAGTTTTTTGACAAATAAATATAATTGTGGATGAAAAAAATCATTCATACGGTACTCACATACATTGAAGATGTGTATAAGTCATTTAACAAAAACATTTAAAATTTGACAATTTTCCAAAAATATGTGGACTAGTTACCCTACGAGATTTTAGGTTTCTCGGGTTAAACAAAAGATAATTAATTTGATATGGATTATTAGTTAAAAAATAGAAAATATTTTACTAATATAAAATCTTTGATTAAAATATTTATTCGTAATTAAACCATTATAATAATATTTTTATGAGTTAAACTGAAATAATTCAAAAAAATCATACAATATCATTTTGAGATTTAAAATTTTGGGCAAATCAAAATAATTATGGAATAAAAAATACTAATACACTACTTACATACATTGAAGATGTGTATAAGCCATTTAACAAAAACATTTAAAAATTTGACAATTTTCCAAAAATTCTGGACTAATTATGGACGAAAAAATCATTTATACAATACTCACATACATTGAAGATGCGTATAAGTCATTTAATAAAAAAATTAAATATTTAACAATTTTCCAAAAACTTGTGTACTAACTTTTACGAGATTTTGGGTTTTTCAGATTAGAACAAACGATAATTAATTTGACCATCTTAATGAGATTAACGAGTTCGGATTTTTAAGTTAAATCAGTTTTTTTGCTGCTACTGCTATCACCGATGTTTGATTGTTGTTCAATATATTTTTTATTGTTGTTTCGAAAATTTTTATTGTTGTTGTTTTATTTTGATTTTATCATGTTCGTTTGTTGTTTCGAAAATTTCTATTGTTTTTGTCGTATTGTTTTATTTTTATCATACTCTTGACTATCTTATTACATTGACTATCTTATTTTCCCAAAGTGTTCCTCTCTCTCACTCCTATCAATCTTCTTATGAACCTTCAATACAGAGAGTCTAGTGCGAGAATCTGTGTATGTTAATGTGTATAATAGTTGTATATTTGCTATGCTTTTCTTTTACGTGAAGGTAGGTATCAATCGCTTTGTATAAATCATCGTGACAAATCCTCGAAAAATCAAGTATTGATTCAGCCAATTCAACGAATTTCGACAGTCAAGTTTACATCTCTAGCAATCTCTAGCAATCTCTTGAAGATATGAATCAACAAGCTTTGCTACTTTACCCAACAATGGAGAAGCGAATGCATAGAGAAGATAGTCTTGCAATAGGCCAAATGTGAACGCTGCCTCATAAGACAAGTTTGACAAAGAACACCGACAATCGCAAACATAAGACAAACTCCAACAACATATTGTCCTAATCGGATGATTAGAAAACCACCGAATCGCAAGAAATCGACGCCGGAAGCCACATCTAGATGAGAAAAACGAGGAAAGAAGAGACACCGTTCGCTAATTTAATCTTTAATCTATGGTTGAACCACAAAAGCATGTAAATGATATACACATACAAGAAAGGTCACGAGCAAGAGACAGAGAGGACGTTGAAGCACGAAGAGAATCCACAGAGAATAGATCCAAGACGAACCCAAAGAAGCATAAACTAGAGGAGCCAACCCCATATGGATGTAGAAAGGGATTTCTTTAGTCCAACAAAATAACGGATTTGACTTGAACCATGACACACTAAAATGGGCACAAATTTGCTCGTCAAGGGAAGTTTTGAGTTCCAGTAGCAAAGAATCATCAATGTATAATTCCCCCAATCCCATCACAAGTTTAATAGACCGGTCATTATTTTCACACGGCTAAACCCGAGTATCAGACGATCCTGCATCATTGTTTAACAGAATCAATAAACGGGCATATCCAAAAAATATAACATTTGAATTTTACCAAATGTCGACCCCTTTGATGTTGCCGTAGAGATCAATCACGTACCTGAGCCTTTTTCTTTATTTATTTTTCGCAAAGTTGGTGTTGGGGATAACCCATGCATTCATTACGATAAGCACAAAGTAGCACATCTCAAATTGTGTCTCAAACCAACCAAGCACAAGGTTTCCACAGAGATCAACATTTCAAAAGGAGAGCACTTTAAAGAACATAGTCGATTCTTGAGTTTACGGGGCCAAACACACAGACACATCTTCTTTCTTGAGATATCCAAATACATTGAAGAAAACAGACCATCCAACGTAACCTTAAACTTCGCACTAGACAAGACAGCCCAAATGCATAAACTTCCACTTCTTTAACTGCAAAACAAGATGTGAAGAACCTTCAACTTCAGTCTGTGGTATTACCAGTGCTTAACTATAGTAGAAATATGAAAGAAAAAAGTTTAATATACCAAAAAATACATACCCATTGGGTGGATTTCTAGTGAAAGCCACCAGCTCTAGGGCGGTCATATGGAGCACGACTGTGCCTCTCACCTCCTGGACCTCCACGGCTGCCACCATCACGGCTACGTCCTCCAGAACGTTCTCCACTGCGATCAGGTCCATAGCGACTACCTCCACCATCCCTACCATACCTATCATCCTTTGTGCCATACCTATCATCTTTTGCACTGTACCTATCATCCTTTGAGCTGTACCTATCATCCCTTGCACCATGCCTATCGTCCTTGGAACCGTACCGATCTTCCTTTGAACTGTACCTATCCCCACCGCCTCTACTAGTTTCAGAAGGACATTCCCTAGCAAAATGTCCAGGCTTGCCACATTTAAAGCAATCTCCACCACCTGCACCTCGCCCACCACCAGAGGGACGGCTACGATCACGGTCAAATCCACGATCACGACTGCGGTCTCCATCACGATCTCTGCCTGACCCACCCTGATGTGGCTGCGCTTTGTCAACAGTTATAGTTCGCCCATCTAGATCCATTCCATTCATTGCTGCAATAGCTTCATCCATGGCTTTTTTCTCATCAAAAGTGATGAACCCAAAACCACGGGAACGGCCAGAAAACTTGTCTAGAACCACCTGTACCAAATAAAAAGTTATGGAAATAGAGATTAAGGTAGACATGATTAAGTTCGCATGAAAAATAACTATGAAAACAAAAAATATCAGATTTGCAACAAGCAAGCAAGTTATCACATCAAACTTTCATCATCGCAGGAACCAGAAGAGCCGATAGCAACAAAAACAGAGATGAAGACTTACCTTAGCCTCAAGGAGGTGACCGTACTTCTCAAAGGCATCTCTGAGGCCACGATCAGACGTGGACCAAGCAAGTCCACCAATGAAGCAGCGGTACTCTAGCTCTTCTGACATTTTCTAGAACAAACTGCAATTTTTTTTTTTGTTTTGTAGTAAGATTTCAAGAATCTAATACGCGCGGAGTTAAAGAGGGAAAAAATCCGATGAGAAATATGATTCACATCACCAGCGTTAGCCAAATCTAAACTTGTTGTCTGCCATGATTAACGAAAATATCAGGATAAATTCACACGGATATCGCACTTACGAGATGTATCTACGAAGCTAGTTTGGAAATCGTAATTGCGCGATATCTGGGTTTAAATTTGGAATCAAAATCGGCAGACAACGATGACGAGACATACAAGAGAAGAGAATCGGTATAGTTCAGTATAAACAAAGTAGAACAAATAAGAAATCATACCAGAGAGAGATAGAGACGAGAAAATGAGATCTGGTCGTGATTTGCCAAGGAAACCCTAATTTCTGAAAAGAGGAGAAGCAGCAAACAAACTTTGGCAAACAAACAAAATAATTGGTAGCAAGCGACGCGATTTTAAATCACAGCTCACGGGGTAGATTCGTCATTTTACATTTACCAACATTGAAAAATGGGCCTTAAAGATTGGCTCTAGGCCTTCGTATCGACGAGTTTGATTTGTACCAATAAATCGACAGAACAAAATTTGTGGATATGTTCGAGTTTTGATTTGGTTCTTTTGAAATTTATTTAGACATTTTAAAAGTTTAGTTCGAGTTTGTTATATACGAAATTTCGATAAAAACTAAAAAATTTCAATTGAAGTAAAAAAATAAGATGTGCATAAGAGAGAAAGAGAGAAAGAGAGAGGACACAAATTTCAACTATTTCAAATGAAAGAGGATGATAACTTGGTGAGAAGTTTAAATAAAGATTATTTGCTTTGAGGAAGCTAAACACCTTTGTTATAATATCATTCATCTGGTTGGTGAGGAAGAAAATACCCATTACAATCCAGAATCCAGATCCCTGAAGAAGTGGACAAGACAACTACCAACCTGACCAAATAGAAACTAGGCAAGCAAACAACAAAATAAACCACATACAACCGACACTTTCCAAAAATCTTAAGTGCAATCACAGATCAGTAGGGGAAATGTATTTGCTGTTACCCTTTTCTCTTATGCCCTTCTTCTGCGTGAATAATGCCTGAAACAAGAAAAACTATTCAAGCAGAGCGATTCTCTGTCATACAGGCGCAGAGAAAGTAGCGCACTGTCCTGCCATCATACCATCTAAGATCTCAGAAACAACTTTGAAAACTTAGGAACGAGAAGCCTTTATGTTTGGGGTTAAGATTATTCATAGAGTAAACAACTAATGGTAATCCAAGATTATACCATTCCACATTGATTCCATTCATCAAAAGTTCAAAGTGAAAAAACTCAAGAGCCAACATAGTAGCACAGATCACCATTAGTTCCCAGAAAATGTAATCGAAAGCCGATGATGAAATAGTATAGCAGCACTGTTGCTTCCGCTAATCTCTCATAAACCTCTGCATAAAACCAAACGAGAAAACCATTAAAATCTGTTGAATCCTATTATAGCTACAAGTTTTTGTACACAATTCACAGAATCAATCCAAAAAGATTGCATAAGCAGATCAACTGTGCGTACATACTCTATATCAAAACAAGGACTTTTTTTAAAATACCAACCAAAAACAACACCATTGCGCCTTATAAATGTGAAATCGTTAACGTACCTGACTTTTTTGATGAGGATCGACTGCAGTTTGCGTGCAAAGTCAATGGATTTGATCCTGCGTTCCAGATTCTTTCTAGCCAAAACCTTCTTCTCCGAATTCTTAATGTGGTGAGTCTGTGTCGCTTTTATCAGCCGTTCCATTCCGCTTGACTGCATCTTCTTCTGCAAAACTGTCAACGCCTTATCCAGCTCGCCGGAAATGACCTTAACCCTAATCCCACGCTCCTGCTGCAACTTGTTATGACTCGCCTGAGTCATTAATCCTGTAACTCGCTTCACTATCGTGTTCATCTTCCCAAACAATGTTCTCTCTTTTCTGCAAAATAAGGTCCCATCATCATGGCTGCAAAAGTAGAGAAAAAAGCATTCCAATCGGACTTCTACTTACCGGTTGGAATCTGGCCTGAGAGACAAAAGACCAATTCACCCTACTGAAGATCCAGACGGGAAAGTGCTTAGGTTAAAAAGGGTAAATGTACAAAAAGGTAGAAAACACAAAATTTCAGGGGTGTTTATGTAAAGATAACAAGTATAGGACAATTTTGTAATACAAAATAACATAATACTCTGGTTGGTACAGAAAGTATTGACTTTGAAGATGAACACTGAAGAAGCATTTAAAAATAAAACAATTTGTTTAATTTTTTCTGTAAAGTGTTTTGAGTCTGCGAGCTCCTCTCACATGGCAGCGTTTGGGTATAGTAAGCTGAAGAAGTGTTGCTATCCACAAAGATAAGAGAGAAAAAGAGCCTGGGTAGTACATAATTTAAGAGAGCGTGGAGTTAAAGACTTAAACGAGAGGGATAAAAAAATCCGATGATAAATATGATTCACATCAACAGCGTACGCCAAATCTGAACTTGTTTCTACCATGATTAACGATAACATCAGGACAACACACACGGTTATAGCACTTACGAGAGTATCTATGAAGCTAGTTTCGAAATCGTAACTGCGCGATATCTGGGTTTAGAAATTTGGAATCAAAATCGGCAGACAACGATGACGAAACATACAAGAGAAGAAAATCTATATAGTTCAGTATAAACAAAGTGGAACAAATAAGGAATCATACCAGAGAGAGATAGATACGAGGAAATGAGATGTGATTTGCCAACGGAACCCTAATTTCTGAAAAGAGGAGAAGCAGCAGACAAAATTTGGCAAACAAACAAAAAATTGGTCGCGAACGACACGACACACGGGGTAGATTCGTCATTTTAGTTTTACCAACATCGAAAAATGGGCCTTTAAGAATGGATCTATCGGGCCTTGTATCGACGAGTTAGATTTGTATCAATAAATCGACAGATCCAAAATTCGGGTATACGTTGGTTTGATACGGTTTTCGTAATTTAAAATTCATTTGGATATTTCAAAATTGTTCGTATTTGTTTGATTTCATCTTGGTTTGGATTCGAATATTCAAAATATTGATTAAAAAAAAATCTTAATTAGTTATACTTGTGGTGAGTCTTTCTTAAACCAAATTTAGTATGAAATCTAGCTCTAATTTTTTCCAAGGAAATTGCTTGCCAAACAAAATGGTTTTTTCTTCTCTTGGTTTATTTTGTTTCCCGAAAATCTGAAAAAAAAAAAAGAAATGGGATATTAGTTATTCTATATTCATATTAACCAATTGGTTAACTTTTGTACACATTAGAGATGCCACAAGTACAAACGAGACCGCATATTGTCGAATGTCGATAAAGAGACCTCAAAACGCTTTTCCTTCACCACCAAAATTTGTATTTATACTCATGAACCCATGTTGGCGTTCCCCACACACATTAGCACCATCCATAACAAGAGTATTTGAATGTAGATATCGGTAAATAATCCGAATCGAATGAACTGAACCGAACCGAAAAACATATTTTAGTTGGTATTCGATTATAACGAAATAATCGTATGAATATTATTTTAGAAAATTAGGGTTATTAGTTATTAATCGAAATCGAATCGAAAACTAAAATAATATCCGAAAAAAATCGAATTAATTTTTAGTTATTTTTCAGTTATTTTCGGTTACTTTCGATTATTTTGGTTATTTCAGATATTTTCGGTTACTTTCAATTATTTCAGTTATTTTTTGTTAACCCGAATTATTTTTAGTTATTTTCGGTTTTTAAATTTAATAATCGAACTCACCGAAATCGGATATAACCGAAGCAAAACTGAACCGAATAATAAAAATAACCGAATGAAATTTTAATTTTACCAACCAAAAAATCAAAACCGAAAATAACTGAACGAAACCAAACCGAATATCCAAATGTCCATAAGTCCATTGTGTATTTGCATGAATCTCGAACTTCAAACCTCTTCTGTGATCTTTATCAGCAACTCGAGCTAAACCTTTTCGCCTTTAGAAGATGGCTATCTGGCTGGATCAGGATGCAATCTCTCTCATTTAACATAATGTATTCATTCCATAGCACAGGAAATTGAAAACTATATAATTTGGTTTGTGTGATGTGGTTTAAATTTTAATACATCATTACCGTTTTGTGCTCAGATTTCTTTTTAAAAGTATAGACCTTTTTGATGAATGATATATCTCATGTATATTTGTTTGTTAAACCTCAAAATCTGTTAAATCAATACTTAAGTTACTACAAGATAACTATCAAGGCATGTTAAGAGTTTCTTCAAAAGGAACTTTACATAATATCAAAATGATTACAATGATCGCATGTGAAGACTTCAAAGATTTTCAAGGGTTAAAGAAAAAATTAAGCTACCAAATCTCTCTAGTTGTTGCTCCTGAGACAAAAACCACACCAAACTCATCTCCTCTTTTTCTTCTTTTAAAACCAATCAACTCACAATGCAAAATAAATGCATCATCAAGCTTTACACATACATGGTGTGAGAGGGTTTTCCCAAAGATCATAATTTGGGAAAGTTTCTTCAGGCAAACCAGTTCGTGTTTGATGGGTTACAACTACATCTTCCACAAAAGTTGCCCATCCCATGTAAGGATCACCAAATGATTTTGACATCAACCCTTTATCCGGTTTGATTGATTTCTGGCGATGACCCATATATCTTCGTGCTCCAATGATTAGTTTTGCAAAGTTTCCACCATGTGTCATCACAAACACATCTGATTTCAAGCAGACTAAGAAGTCTAGAGCCGCAAGGCTTGTTACGTGCTTTCTAAAGTTTGCTAGTTCCTCTTTGCCTGCTAAATCCTCCTTTGTTACCTGATTCAAAAGTACAGATGTTGTGAGAGAATTACCCTGCTGATTCATCATATAATTTGATGAGATAGGTCAAGTGTTGTGGTTACCAGATTTGGGAACATGTTTCTTAGTGGAGCCATACGGTTTTGGCCACCATAGACTTGACCAGATGCTACATAGATTTGTGTTTCTTTTGGATAGCCCATGGCACGCAGAATCACAGCAACTTCTCCTGGCTCAAGAGGGCATCGGCCTTCTTTGCGCTTCTGCAACGCAAGCTGCCAGAGATGGGAACCATTCTGCAATACATGTCAAGCAAATTCATGAAGGTCACTGTCGAGGTTATTGAGCCACCAAATAGAAATAGCTGTAATTTTCTCAACCCACCTTGAAACGCCGGGGCCATTCCTTTTGTCTGTATTCTGCCATTCTAGCTTTCTCTTCCCTTGTCCCCACAAAATCACAGAATGATAGACCAACCATTCCTTTTTCAAATCTAAGATGAAGAGCCCTATAAAAGATTGACAGATATAGCTATGAGTCGATATAATGCATAAGGTCCCAAGTAAAAAAGTTCAAAACATCTGACATGTCATACATATATGGATTCGGATTTCCAGTGCGATTTCTCATTCTAGAAACTAGTGAATCAGCCATCTGCTCTATCTCCGGGAGAAATTTAAGAGCATGATAATTTACGCGACATCGTAATCTGTTGATTTCTTGAGGTACATTATCGTACCTGGAAAATTTACAGCATTACAAGTAAATATCATCTATGGTTTGTAAGAAAATATCCACAAATCTGAGCCCTAAACTATAGAATATGGAGTATACCCAAGTCGATCCACAAAAGGCTTTAAGGCCATTATCTTTTTCTCCTTTATCCGAGGCAAAACATTGTCTATATAGAATTGGGCTGCAGCATATTTGGGAATGTTTTTGACTGTTCTTCTGCAGAAGATTAACAAATAACTCAGCCAGAATCCTATTTCATACAAAATTTGTGATACACTTTTTTAATCAGATATATACACAAGGAATGCCAGATGATGCCATAAACCCGCAAGGTCACTTTTGAAAATTCTTTGAACAACTATACCAGCAACAACAAAAATAAAGAATTGACAAGCAAACCTTATACTAGAGAATAACTCTGCTTTGTCAGTGAACCAGTCAGGTATATCTCTAACAATTCGGACATCATCTTTCAAGTAATCAATGAAATGATCTACGTCAAAAATGTCCTCAAATTTCCTGCAAAAAAAGTTTACATATTCAGTGGATTCATTATATAGAAAATAGAGAGACTTATTATCTTGATAGAGAAGTAGTTCAAGAGGAAATGAAATCAAGATCTGAATAAGCTTTTACGTCTGGTCTTTCCAAATTTGGTCCTGCTTCAGTACTGGTAGAATCAGAGTTGCATTCATAATCTTAGCAACAGCTACTGCATTACAGATCTGGAACAAAAGCCATAAACGGGTATAGCTCAATCTTCCACAATGAAACAAATAAAACAACAGCAATTTGCATATTGATCAGTGGAAAGAGGGAAACGAGATAAAAGCGTGGAAGATACATACAGCAATTCGCTGCTGATTCAAACCACCCTCAGCATGAATGAAAACATAGCCATTTGTTTCGTTCTCAGGAGGAAGATCTGAAAAGAACATAAAAATGTTGACAAACAAACCTCGACTCAAGGAAGAATACTTGAACTTTCACTACAAACAGATCAAGAGGACATGATCCTCTAGCCCTTAATACCTGAGACTCCACCAATCCTCCGCTCAGCGCAAGGTTTCCATGAAGTTGTTGCAGACAAAGGATTCTCCCAGGGAGAAGGTGACTCTTTTACCTAGAAATGCAAACAAATACACAATTCGATTTAGGGGATTAAAAGCTTATGCATTTGACAAACACATTCCAAAAGTTTAAACACTTACATGGGGACAGTTAAGCACAATTCCATCCTTTTTACACAAATATGGTGCATTCTGCAGAAATTAAGATAGAGATTGACGGAATCTCAGTTTTGAGCATAATGTAAATCCAATTCACCAAAACAACCTTGGTTTTACTTCAGAAGAGAATTCGTAAGCAAGCTGATACTTTCGCAAATCGATTCAACACTTTGAACATAGAGCATGAAGATCTCAGTTCTTAGATCGAAAGAAAAGACTTTTACCAAGTGATTAATAATCCCGTAAACGGAGATCAAGCTTGCAACGGCGAGAATCAATATCAAGAGAAGCGAGAGCTTATTCTTCTGAGGAGAAACCCTAGGATCGTCGCCGAGGAAAGGAAACAAAGAGTGAAACCCAGATAGTGACCAGATCGGACGGTCTCGATCTCTCGCAGGATGACGTGGACGACCATCTTCGTCTTCTCCACCGTTGGTAGAGTGATCATGGACGTGAGGCGAAAACGAATCCTCATCTCCGCCGCCACCACGTAACGGAGAAGAAGAGGATCGGCTCCCGAGAGAGCTCGAGTGCCGCAACTCCGCCATTGCTCGCCTCGGGCTAAAAGTCGCCAGCTTATCGATCGATTTTTCTCTCTTATCTTTGTGGATAGCAACACTTCTTCAGCTTACTATACCAAACGCTGCCATGTGAGAGGAGCTTGCAGACTCAAAACACTCTACAGACAAAATTAAACAAGTTGTTTTATTTTTAAAGGCTTCTTCAATGTTCATCTTCAAAGTCAATACTTTCTGAACCAACCAGAGGATTATGTTATTATGTATTTACAAAATTGTCCTATACTTGTTATCTTTACATAAACACTCCAGAATTTTATAAACAACCAGAGGATTCTGGATCATGGGTCTTTTCTTCCCCACCAACCAGATGAATGATATTATAAAAAAGGAGTTTAGTTTAGCTTCCTCAAAGCAAAGAGTGATCAAATCATCCAAGGAAAAAACTTGGGGATTATGTTATACTCTATAGTTGCTAGATCAGAACTTTAGCAAATTTAATATCAGAAATTTAGAGATGAAAAAATGTGATGGAATAGGTTATATTAATCAGTTCGATAATACAAAAAACAATGAACTCTTTAGTATCGAGCACTTCCAAACTAATTCATTATGTTTTCATTTATGGTGCCAACATTCTCTTTATATATCAGTAGTTCTCCAAATCTTTAATATTTTCATCATTACGGCTCATTAATACTTATAAACGCTCTTCATCGGGAGGTTCATTGTCGTTTTCGAGAATTGGTGAGATCGGATGTTTCAGCTTCTTTGCGGCTCCTCGAAAATGGTGCAGCAACTCCCATTATCGGGCCCTAGAGTTATTAGGCTGATTTTTTTTGGCCGAACTCTGATTTTGGGGAGGACGAAACTCATCTCCAACAGATTCCAAGACAAAATGCTAAACAACTTCTTTCTTAAACATTTTGCAAATTGGATCCCTCTGAATTTCTAAATCTGATAACGTTTTACTTGTGTTATTTTTTATGTGTTTCGTTATCATTTTTTGTTATAAGTCGATCTTTGTTTCTTTCATATATAATCAGAAAATATCTCAAATATACTTCAGTAACCTCTTGAATTTTTGGATACTAAGTATGATTATAAATCGGATCGAAACTTTTGAATGAGAAGAAAGAGAGAATGCTATAGTTTTTTTTCTCTCTTTTGCTTTTTTTCTTTAAACCCAATTGTTCAACCCGGAATCCAAATTAAGCCTCCATCAAAATCCAATCCAAGAACCGCCCCATACCGCAATACTTTCGCCATTAGGCCTAGAAGAGAAATTATCATATTGGAATGTGTAAAGTTCCACATCAAAAGTTGAGAATTTTCTACAAAATTATATAAAGTATATGTTCCACTCATTGTCAATTGATTTTTAAATTGAATGCTCATATTTTTTAATATGGTATTAGAACCCAAGGTTAATCCGACCTATGATTTCCCACAAAAATGGTTTTCCACATTGTTAATGACCCATATAAGTGACTCGTATAAGTGGCTCGTATTGTCGTGACATATTCGATATGTTGGTGTGTATCACGCCAACATCTCGAACAGATCTATTATAATGTGTAAAGTGTAACATCGTAAGTTAAGAATTTTCTACACAAGTATATAAAGTACATGGACCACTACAGCTATTCATATCTGTTTTTCACAAACGTAATAAACACGTTGATATTGACTACCATTTTGTACAAGAAAGGATTGTTTCAGAAGTTTTGAATACTCTTCATGTTCGATCAGAATGTTCTTACTAAACTTTTGTTTTCCACTCATTTTCACACATTGATTTCCAAGATGAATTTTCTAAACATTAAGTTCCATGTTTCCTAATAGACCCCCACGATAAAATCCAAAATCTGCAAAATCATCATCATCAATAACAGCGATCTCAACCACCACACAGTGGAAATGGCGGTTATGGAACAACAATGCGTCCAATACCCAAACCAGCGCCATGGAGAACCACTCCAACGCCATCATTGCATCACCATGGTGGCCAATGGTTACCACCATCATTACGAGAGACAAATGCAATGACATAGTCAGCTGTATTTTGATTTGTAATTTTTCAGATCATTCTTGTTCTCGACTGTCTAAAGATATATTGTCTAATTGTTTTTGGGCATTTGGTTTATTCGAGTTTTTGATTTAGTGTATTCAGTTTATAAAATTTTCGATTTTTAAAAAATATTAACAAATTAAATCGAATAAAAATTTAATTCGGTTCAAATTTTAGATTTTTGTATTCGATTTTAGATGTTAAATTAATTTTAAAATAGATCTAAAATAAATAAAAATTTGGTTTAAAAAAAAGATATTATTTTGATTAATTTGATTATTTTTAATATTTTTTAAAAACTAAACCAAATCAAAAACCGATTGTATATTTAAAATTATACTGATCATTTTATTATTTAAACTAAAATCAAATCAAAAATTGAATAAACTAGTTCGGTTATTTAGGTTTTGGCCGAAAGCCACCGAGCCCTACTCTTAATCGTCTACCTCGTGTACTGTCGTCCATGTCCATAAACTATGAATAAAATATTTAAATTATCACAAGTGTTTGTATTCACTCAACCACTACTTCTTTCTTTTGTGATTAAATAAGATATACATCCATTCATTCCACTCCATTATTGAATCCAACACCAATTTCGAGTTTTCATATTTTTTTTGTATTTTAATTCTCCCATAATTATTTATAACACAAATATTTTACTAATTTTATTGTTTATCTTTCTATTCCCACAATCTTATATCCCATAAGTATTTCACATATATGCTTATAATTTAATATTTTTATATGAACTTAATTAAACATCTTTAAAATAACTTGAAATATATTAATATAAAAGTATTAATTAAATAACATTAAGAACATTTAGACAACAAAAATATACATTAAGATATTTTAATAACATTAACGTAATAAAAGATAATGCATATTATAATGTAATATTTTATTAATTAATATTGGTTGGAATATTTCTTTAATGTATGTTTATAGTTATTTATAAAATAATTGTAATTAATATTAAAGACTAGAATTCAAAATACAATTTTTAGATTGAATTTGAAGTTATCATTGCTCTCACAAATATGTTTATAGTTTAATATTTTTATACGAAAATTTAATACTTTTATACGAGGCAAGGTATATGAATATAGAAATGATTCAACCAATAAACCATTTATTTCTTTTATTTTACAAATAAAATTTTATTTATGATTTTTGAAACTTTATATTAAAAGCATTTTTAATTCATACTAGTATCCATATCTAGTCAGATTGAACGAGTTACTTTCGATTTTGGTTCAACGAGGATATAATGTATCGACTCTAATATCATATATTAAATATCATATGATATTTCAATGATACATCATTCTACTCGTAGAAATATATTTTTTTCATATTAAATATCATATGATATGCTTTGGATCACTTATTATATATATAAAGTAAAAGTAGTTGAAAGCAGAGCAATGATCACAGACGTGAAACATGTGTTTATGCACAAACATCCTTTATCATTCAATGAAACTTGAGACAAACATTATGCAATAATAATGGCAATGCTTTGGATTTTATCACTTCTCTTTCTCACTTCTCTTCTTCTCGCCGCCTTCAAACGCAAGAAGCAACGACAACCACCGTCTCCTCCTGGTTTTCCAGTCATCGGAAACTTACACCAGCTCGGAGTATTACCCCACCAATCTCTATGGAGTCTGTCCAAAAAGTATGGTCCTGTTATGCTTTTGAAGTTTGGAAGAGTCCAAACGGTCGTAATTTCTTCATCTGAAACAGCAAAACAAGCTCTGAAAATCTATGACGCCCATTGTTGTAGCCGACCTAGCTTAGCAGGTACTTTAACTCAACACATACTAAAGTTTTGTTTTTTTTAATTCCTCTGTTCATAGGATTCGTGTTGATTCATCTTTTAGGGCCAAAAGAGCTCTCATACAATTACCTAGACATTGCTTTTGCTCCCTTTGATGACTATTGGAAAGAACTAAAGAGGATGTGTGTGCAAGAACTCTTCAGTGCTAAACGAGTTCACTCGATTCAACCCATCAAAGACGAGGAAGTCAAGAACCTAATAGATTCAGTGGCGGAATCAGCTTCTAAGAAAGCAGTAGTTAACTTGAGCGAGAAGTTTCTTGCTTTGACTGTTAGCGTTATATGCAAGGCAGCTTTTGGTGTGAGTTTCCATGGAACTGTTCTCAACAATGACAGATTTGACAAGGTAATCCACGAGGCCTTTTTGTTTCTGGGAAGCTTCTCTGCGTCTGATTTTTTCCCTAATGGCGGTTGGATCATCGACTGGTTCACGGGCTTGAAAAGGCGGAGAGAAAGAAGCGTGAGGGATCTCGATGCGTTTTACGAACAAATGTTTGATCTGCATAAACATGGAAACAAAGATGGAGTTGAAGATTTCGTTGACTTACTCTTAAGGTTGGAGAAAGAAGAAACTGTTCTTGGATATGGCAAGCTCACAAGAAACCATATCAAAGCAATCCTAATGGTAACTACAGATTCACAATCTAATTGATTTTAAGAAGAAAAACTAATACCTTTATCATATTACAGAATGTTCTTATTGGAGGCATGAGTAATTCTGCAATAACAATGACATGGGCAATGGCGGAACTTATGAGAAACCAGCGAGCAATGAAGAAAGTTCAATCCGAAATCCGAAACCAAATGAAAGACAGATCAGTCATCACTTTAGATGATATAGATAATCTACATTACCTGAAAATGGTGATCAGAGAAACATGGAGGCTACATCCTCCATCACCTCTTTTGGTTCCAAGGGAAGTAATCTCTGAATTTGAGATCAATGACTACACAATACAACCAAAAACACGACTTTATGTGAATGTTTGGGCTATAGGACGTGATCCCGATATCTGGAAAGATCCAGAGATGTTTATTCCTGAAAGGTTTATTGATAGTAACATTGATGCAAAGGGACAGAATTTTGAGCTTTTACCCTTTGGAGCCGGCAGGAGAATATGTCCTGCAATTTACATGGGGACAACAATGGTGGAGTTTGGTCTTGCAAATGTGTTGTATCAGTTTGATTGGATGTTACCAGAAGGCATGGTGGTGAAAGATATCGACATGGAAGAATCTCCTGGACTCAATGTGAGCAAGAAAAATGAGCTTCTACTTGTTCCCGTCAAGTATAACGCTAATCACATAAGTTAAGGTTTTTCATGAGATTACAATGTAGCATTGTACTAAACAGAACTAAAAATATTGTTCAAGTTTCTCTTGTGTTAAACCAACAATAGACAATAATATTGTTCTAAGTTTCTTTCTATTAAACTTGGAGAAAATGTTCATTAAAATACTAAATGTTTGTCTATAAATCATTTAAATATCAAACTTTTTAATAAACTATTTAAATAACAATTTTTAGTTGAATGCACCGATTTACATATACGATTAGTCAATTTTAATATAAAAATTAACACTGTTAACTTTGTTACTTATTTTAACCAACTAAAACTCGACACCGAAATACTGCATCATCGTTAAAACCAATTTCGGTGTTAATGTTGACTAATCACATACTTAAATCGGCACAATCAAATATAAATCGTTAATTAAATTGCTCATTAAAAATTTTGTTATTTAAATAACCCAAACACAAAAATTCATTATTTTAACGATCATTTTTACTTTGAAAAAATATTATTTAAAAAATAACAAAAGATCTCATATGGTCGCATGTTCATATAATATTAAGGCTAAACGTGAGACAATTGGAAAAACAAACACAGATGAAAAAACCATAAATAATGTATGAATTTATATCTGATTATATATAGATTTTAAAATCCGATTATATTTATTAACTCTTATTTTCAATGTAATAGTAATTTTTATTCAATATGAATAATTGATTATTTTTTATGCAAATACATTTCACTTAGAAAGAAATCTTTTTTCTTACTTAAATAAAAAATACTCATGTTTCAAAACATCAATACAACATATGCTAATACTTTGCATAACAATTATTATTTATAAATTTTTGTATGCGTAATATAAAAAAAGATAAAAAAGTTACATTTTTAAAAATAAATAGTTATTTTTGATTAGTTTAATAAAATATATTAATTTTCTAACTAAATTAATATTAGTAGTACATATTGTAGTTATTTTAATAATTCAAATTTATTTATATATTTATTTGAAATTTATTTGGTTGATAGCACATTATTTGAATTAATATATTAGAAATTTGAATCAAATCAAAAATACACAAAATATCCAGTCACTTGAAAGCATTTGTGAATAAATGGTGGTTATTTTTACTAATGTCGATCAAAACTTTTAATCACCTACTCTAATTTTCTTACAAGAACTCATCTTATTAGTTGAGTTTGAAGCAAGTAAAAGATTACATTAAAATGTTGATGTGTTGACTATTCAACACATCATGTAACAGTTATCTAAATAAATAATTATTACTAACTTTTATTTGCCGCTTTGAATTATCGATATACCGAAACACAGAGAGAGATAGGATATCAGTTTCATTTTCGAGAAGCTAAAAAATGGGAATCTATTTGCTCTGTCTTTTCCTAATCACCTTAGCTTCGTTAATCTTTGTCGGCAAGAAGATCAAACGCTCTAAGTGGAATCTTCCTCCAAGCCCTCATAAGTTTCCGGTCATTGGAAACTTGCACCAAGTCGGAGAATTACCTCACAGGTCATTTCAACGTCTTGCCGAAAGAACCGGACATGTTATGCTTCTTCACTTAGGGTTTATCCCTGTAACTGTAATCTCATCCAGAGAAGCAGCTGAAGAAGTGCTTAAAACTCATGACCTAGACTGTTGTAGCAGGCCTAAGCTTGTCGGGACGAGGCTAATCTCTCGGGGTTTTAAAGAAATCGGTTTTACTCCATACGGTGAAGAATGGAAAGAGAGGCGTAAGTTCTTAATTCGTGAGCTTTTCTGTTTGAAAAAAGTTCAGTCTTTCGGATATATCAGAGAAGAAGAATGTAACTTTCTTGTCAAAAAACTGTCGGAATCCGCGGTTAATCGATCTCCGGTTAATTTGAGCAAAACCCTTTTCTGGCTAACCGCTAGTGTCTTGTTTAGAGTTGCTTTTGGACAAAGTTTCCACGAGAACAAGTTCATCGATAAAGACAAGATCGAAGAGCTTGTGTTTGAAGCTGAGACAGCTCAGGCTAGTTTCACTTTCTCTGATTTCTTCCCCATTGCCGGACTTGGATGGCTTGTTGACTGGCTTTCCGGACAACACAAGAGGCTCTACGATGTTTTCTTCAAACTCGATGCTCTGTTTCAACATGTGATCGATGATCATTTAAATCCTGCAAGACCAAAAGCTCACAAAGATATCGTTGATTTAATGTTGGATTTGATGCATAAACAAGGCAAAGATGATTCTTTGGAGCTCACCATAGATCATATCAAGGGATTTCTCACGGTAACCAACAGAAATAGAAGCATTACTTCTTTCAAGTTTCAAACTCATTGGCATTGAAATTGAATCTAAAACTTACTTTCTGGGTATGTTTTCAAGAATATATTTCTTGCAGGAATAGACACGGGAGCCATTACCATGATATGGGCAATGACAGAGCTCGCTAGAAACCCAGAACTTATGAAGAAAGTTCAAAACGAGATCAGAGACCACCTTGGCGACAATAAAGAGAAGATCACTGAAGAAGATATCAATAAAGTTCCTTACTTGAACCTTGTGATTAAGGAAACATTCAGATTACACCCTGCAGTTCCACTTCTGCTCCCAAGGGAAACAATGGCTCACATCAAAGTTCAAGGCTATGATATTCCTCCAAAGAGACGAATTCTGGTGAATGCTTGGGGAATAGGAAGAGATCCCAAAATCTGGAAGAACCCTGAAGAGTTTAACCCTGAGAGATTTATCAACAGCCCTGTGGATTATAGAGGACAACATTTCGAACTCATACCATTTGGTTCTGGTCGAAGGATATGTCCCGGGATGGCGATGGGGATCGCTACTGTTGAATTGGGACTCTTGAACTTACTTTACTTCTTCGATTGGAGATCACCTGATGGAATGACACATAACGACATTGATATAGCAGAAGCTGGTTCTCTTACAACCGTCAAGAAAGTACCTCTCAAGCTTGTCCCAGTTCGGGTTCACTGATAATATACCAAACTAAAGCTTCAGACGTTTTCAAGTTTTAGATAAACCTTCAGTAACTATGAAAGTGTGTATGACAATCTATAAGGTTACGTAACATGACCGTCGCATTTTCGTTCTAAACTGTCTGTAAGATTATGTTAAAATGGTCTTTAGAATCTCATAATTGAGTCGTATACTAGCAATATTCACGGTTAAGATTGAGTGAACCTTGTAACCAAAAGTTTTAATATGAATTAGAATAGAAAAGTTAAAGAAGATTGATGAAGATGGAATCAGTTTTTATATTCATATACCAGAAGACAGGTAACACTGTGAAAATAGTTTAAAAAAACACAGAGCTGTTAAATTCTGGCCAGGTTTATCTTTGCTCCGGAAACTTGAAAATCTCTCACTTGTAATCTAAAGAGAATTCACCATTATGAAGCAATTCTCAATTTTCTAACATTTCAAAAAACTGAATCATAAGATTCGAAATTTCTCAACACGATTCATCGATGGTGAAACAAAAACAAATAAAGACAAATTCAGCCATCGGATTCAGGTTTGTTTAATACGAAAGAATCCGAATCCAAGAACAATCTCAAAGAACCAAAAAAATTGAAAACAAACGGAAGTTATGAAGACGAGGAGGAAGATAGAATGTTGCCGGCTATCGAATGATTGATTGAAATAGGGTTTTCGAGTCTTGCTCTTATAGAGAGAGAAATGGGTCCAATTACGAAAATACCCTTCTTCTTATGGACCGTAATCCTGAAGGTTGGGCCATTTTATCACAATGTTTACAAATAATTTATTTTTCCTATTTTTACCTGTTCATACAAATATTTTTCCAAAAATCTTAGCAATGCTTCAAAATAACACTATTTTAAATTTTTTTTCAAATATAATATTAATCATTTAAATTTATAAAAATATTATAAATTTAATAATAAAATAATTAAAAATCTCATTGTAATAAAAAAAATTTAAACTTTAAGTTAGAAAAAATAAATCCAAATATTATGTTTTAATTTTATATATAGTTTATTTGAGGTAAATGATTATTTTTACATAATAATTTATGTTATTTTAGAAATTTTATTTTTAATATATTAAATTTGGAAGATAAATTTTAAAAATACTAATTTATGATATTATTCTTACTACATTGCACATTTGATTTTAATATATATTATCTTCTTTTCTTATCAAAAACGAACAATAAATATTTTAGTACTTATTTTTCTAAAAAAGCTTTCAATATAATTCTCTTCTTAATGGGTACCAAGTTGTTTATATAAAGGTGAATCATTCTAATATTTTTATTTTTTATTTTTTATAAAGATTTTTTATTTTTTATGGAATAATTTTTATTTAATCATTAAATAGTTTTTTTATTTTATTTATTTTAAAAAGTTTCAAACTTTTTACAAAATTTAAATAATAATATTTTAAAATAATATATTTAAATTTTTTAATTCTAATTATAACACAATAAAAATAAACTTTATTATTTATCAAATTTTGTTTGTTTGCTCGTTGTTGACGGTTGCGATCAACACTACAGTTGCGACTTCGGCATATATTGTTCGTTTGTGTGTTGTCGACAGTTATGATTGCGGTTGATCGCAGATTTTTAATCGTATTATTATTTTAATCAGCGGTTAAAAAATTATGATGAATAACATAACGTTATGACTGTGATAGATAAACGAACAGCAATCTATCGCAACTCAAAAGCTGCCGCTAAGAAACAACATGACGTTAATTTAATTGGAAGTTTTGCAGTTCATTTAATTGGAAGTTTTTCTGAATATTAGTGTTTATGAAAGATTGTCGATCAAGTTTGCATAAAATCAAGAGTCAGGTAGAATTAAATTCATATAAATTTTGGAATTTAAACTTACAGAGCCTTTAACAATAATTTGTTTGTGTTCAAACATGAATTATTTTACGATGAATTTAATTTATTATATTGTTTATAGGAATAAACTCGCTTTCATTGTAGTTTTCCATATTAGGATGTTCCTCAAACTCTTCCTAGCTTTCGTTGCAGATTTCCATACTAGAGTTGAAACAACTTCGACTCTTGTAAGCTGATTCACTTTAAAGCTTCAAGCTTCACAGCTACCAAAGCTTATATACTCTGAAGAACCGAATATGAATCTCTTAGAAAGAGTTTTGATCTCTGGCTCACCTACTGGGCTACTGGTGAAGGGGAACTTTCAGTGAAGTTTCCAGATGGTTTGATCGATCCTCTGGACGAGGTTGCAGCTCAGCTCTTCATGAATAAATGGATGGAAGTCGCATCAGCTAGTTTATGAGAGATGCAAAATCCAATAGCCATGCCTCCACATTCAAAGAAACTCATTTGAGCAAAAAGCAGTTTGGTTCTTGTCTCTACGGAATCAACTGACGTCAGAATCAGTTGTTATAAGCTGCATGTAGAGGGATCTTATAGGAGATTATAAAGCAGTGAATTAACTTTTGCTTCGAGCAAATCACTGTCCGAGTCATTACAATCGATGCTTATGTTACCTTTGAGGCGTCCAAGCGAGAGGGCAGAAACGAGTTACGGTCTCGGATAATAGAAAATTCTTGTTTCCATAAGATGTTTACATGAACTAAGTATACAGACAAATCTCACACTGTTTAATTGAATAAAACTAGTCTGAGGGTTGAAACCAGAGACTTGAAGCAAGCAACCAAGTAAGTGTACATACCTTTAAGACGTAAAGGCAAGAAAACAAGACATAGACCGTTGTTTTGCATCGCGAAAGTGCAGAAATTCTTACTTCGCCATTGATGTGTGTCCCTTTGAAGCAACAATCTCCTCTAGCTGTCTCCAGGTTTCTCCGTTCTTTTTCTTAGAGTCCTCTGCCTTTAGCTGATCTTCTTGAAACTTGCGCAAACATTCTTCGAATAAATCTGGATTTGTATCAGACAAAACCTTAAGAACATTCTCAGTCAAGTTCTTCACAGCCTGATTCCAATGGCTACTACCATTTTTCTCTAAAGCAGGAAACACTATTGGTAGAATGATTCTGCTGTTTTGTCTCACCAAATTACTCACATGATCGTTGTTCCACAAGTATAAAGCTCGTTCAGCTACCTAAACACACAAGCAAAAATGATGAACAGAACAATGCAAGAGTCTAACAACCACTAAGTGAAACTACTACTACTAATCTCTTAAACAAACTTAACCTGAAAGTGAGAACTGCTCAAGCAGTGAGCAATTTGGCGAGAGAGAGGAATCATACACCGTTCAAACTCTGTTAATTGAGTTGCTTCTAATATCTCCTCCAATTCATTCAAGAACATGATTTCTTTGGAGCTATTTGTAATTGGCCAATACTTTAACAACCCTCTAATAACAGTATCAGCGAGCTTACAATCTTTCTCAACAAACTGTATAACGCAGTAAGACAGCTGTTGATGGTAATTTGGTAAGCATTTCAGTTTGTGTAGAGGAACTAAGACTCGAGTAAGGAAGAGCTTGTGTTCTTCCTTGAGCGGTAAAGCAAATCCATTGATGATGGATCCCAAAACTTCAAGAAACTCAGCGATTCCAGAGTGTTTTCCGGTCTCAAATATAAAATCATACAAGATGTTGTTCATGGTTTTCCTGATGAACGGTCGATGAACCATAAACCTTCCGTAGATCCGATGAAGTATTGTTTTCAGATACTCTCTTTCCCTAGGATCTTCCGAATCAAACAAATCCAAAAGCTTGAGAACGAATGTATGATCGATGTATTTCTTGGATATCTTAGCGTCTGTGTTGGGAGATGAAACGATTCTTAGAAGGAACTCATAAACAATCTGCAGGTGAGGCCAAGAAGGATTCAAAGATCCTTCTTCTTCTTCCAAGTCTAATGTTTCTGGAGTTTTGTTCTTCCATTGTCGATGGGGATTACTAAAGAGATTCACAGAAATCATCTTTGTAGCTTCTTGAATAACAGATTCAGGAAACTTCACATTCCCTGAAGAGATAACATAATCCACAACTTCAAGAAGTGTTTGCCTTTTGATCTCTTTCTCCTTGAGGTTTTGTTGAGGGTCAGCCACGAAATCAAACACTAGACAACATAATCTAAGCTTCTTAAGAAACAGTTCTTGCTTCTCCGAGATCGAAACATCTCTCAACCTTGGCAATACCTCAAAAGAAACACAATCCAAATTATCTCCATTTGATGATCTCTGGCCTAAAGAGTTTGAAATCTCATCACCTTTAATGTTATCAGAGGTTTGGGATTCACCATTATCCCAAAACTTAGAAGAAGGTTTCTTAGGAAGCTTCCCAAGTATCTGCTTTAACATCTTCTCAAGCTTCCGATCTAGGAGTCAACTTCAATTTCCAATAGTTTATTCTCTAACGAATAAGAACAGATTTCTTAAGTTTCCATCACTTTAAAGCAAAATCAGATCTCAGAAACCCAAAATCCAGGTGAAGAAATATACTGAACTACTCCTAAGATCATCTCACCACGCATAAGAATAACTCTTGTGAACATCTCTTACTACTAGATCTCGATTTGATTAAACCATCCAGACAAAGCAAAAGAAGAAAACAGACAAAAACCATAACCCAGAGCAAAAAAAAGGTACTAGCTTTTTATCATGAATGAAGCGCTTGAGTCGTTTCTAGACCCAGAAAACAAGATCTGGATAAAAACTTGGATTGTGAAACCTGGGTTTGACCCAAGTAATCTAAACAATCGAAGAAGAAGAAGAAGAAGAAGAAGAAGAAGAAGAAGGGTTTAGCATTTCATAGATATTGCTTCGTTGGCATCTCGAGAGAGAAAGAAATGGATAAAGATTAGAGAGAGAAAGAGAGGATGGTGACTTAGAGAAGACCACAAGACCAGAGAATAGTTTTGACTGTATGAACAGGGAACATGATCTCGATAATGTTTAAGTCATAACCCCAAAACTCAAAACCAATAGACTGGACCGATCTCGATACTATGTTACGTGTGTTCATCTAATTTTGAGTTCCCTTAGGAGTTGTGGAGTTCGTAAACAAATCCACAAAGCCCCAAAACTGAAACTATTAGATTCTTGGTTTATGTGTCTGTTGAAAACCACCAAAATAACAATATGATTGTTAAGGAAATGTTGTATTTTGTTAGCTGATATCAAAACTTCATCTTGCAGTTGACAAATGAGGAACAACTTTATCGTGCAAGAGTTTCACTTCATCATTGTGTGACCTCAAATTGATTACTTTAACTGTTGTACTGAGTCATTGTTTTAATTGTTTTTATGTAATCTCATAAAACTTAAACATTTCATCAGTGAAATTCAGATTCTTAACAAAAATGTATTTTATTTTCATGAAATCTGTGAATCTTTCGAATACAACACAATTATAAATACACAAACTTTTGGTATTTAAAAGGAAACTAAATTTAGATTTACACTCTGCCTAGATAAAACTATTCAGTAATTAATATGTAAAATATACAGTATATATTAAATATTTGTATAATACCATTTTACTAAACTCTAATAGATTATGTATTATATAATATTTATCTTAAATTATTCGTAACATAACAAAGTTTGTTTTTTAAAATGTTTATTAAGGAGAAAATTATTAACAAAAATACTAAATTTTAATAAAGATTTCTTCTTTCCTGATATAGAACAAATTATACAACTGAAAATCCAAAAGGGAAAATATTTAATACAACCAACAAACTGATTCTTGGCGTGGTAAAACCTAAAGCTGCAAACACTTGCAGGTATCAAAGCAGAAGATGAATGAATGAGACAGTTTCAAGAAAGAGGAACAAGAGATCGGACAATGTAGGAAAAAAAAACCCCATTAACAAGCTTCAACGAACAGGAAGATTTTAAAGGAAATAAGAAAAATCAAAACGGGAACAATCTTACATTTTGTGTTTCTCCTTTTCTTCAATCAAGATACCAATATTGAAAGTTTTTCACCAAATGCTTCTCCTGAAATATATCAGAAGAACATACCAGTTACAATCTGAAGAAACACAAGCTTTCTTTTGCTTTTCTACAGCTCTATCCTCATGAAGCCTTTCGCACCCCGAGTTCTTCCAAACGTTTCCAAGCGGATTCACGTTTTGCTTTGTTTTCAGCTACTTTTGATTCATCTTCCTTGAACTTAGCAACGCATTCCTTAAACAACTCAGGGTCAAGGTCGTTAAATATCTTTCGGACGTTTAGTGTCAAGCTATGAACAGCTTGGTTCCAATGCTTCTGTGCGTTTCTCTCCAATGCAGGGAATATAATTGGAAGAATGACTTTACGGTTCTGCATTATCAGATTCTCGATGTGGTTGTTATTCCATAAGAATAAAGCTCTCTCTGCAACCTGCAAAAGCCATACAGATATTTGCATGTAATAGACTGAAACAAAGATTGAAGCTTGAGTGACAATTCACTAAATCCTGAACCAACTAGACTTTTATGAAATGAACAACGCTTTCCCTGTGGAAGATCATATACAGTCACTGGTTTGCCAAAAGAGATAAATACCTTTCAGTGCCAAAGACTTGTTCCAGCTTTACATTTTACTATTCGAGATTAGCCTTAATATAAATTTCTATCAACAATAGCCTTAATATTAGTATCTTTTTTATAATAAAAAAAACTGTCTCAAGTATCATCCAGAGCTAAATACAACAGTCCAAGACATTAATACTATCGTTACCACAAACCTAATTCTTCCATTTGATTTTTTGATATAACAGTCAGTTAGGCTATAACAGTTTCCAGTAGCTGGTAACATATATAGACAGGCGAAACGCTGATACAGATAAGTATGTTAAACGATATGGCCTAGCAAATCAGAGGGGCAAACAACAGTATTTTTTTAGGGAATGTCAAAACAAATGTGAAATGCTACACACTGAAAAAGTAAAATGGAGAATACAGGTACCTGAAAATGCAGACTGTTCAAACATCGAGCTATTTGGCGAAACAGCGGTACCATACACCGTTGAAATTCTGGTGGCTGAGTTGCTTCAAGTACTTCCTCTAACTCATTCAGAAACATGACTTCTTTGGAACTATTTGTCACGGGCCAGTATTTCAACAACCCTCTTATGACCGTATCAGCAAGTTTACAATCCTTTTCCACAAACTGTGTAATACAATACGACAATTGTTGATGATACATTTGCAAGCATTTTGGTTTGTGGAGAGGTATCAAAACTCGGACAAGAAACACTTTGTGCTCTTCTTTCAAGGGAAGAGCAAAACCATTGATGATACTTCCCAAGATTTCTAGAAATTCAGCAATCCCGTTATGTTTCTCTGTCTCGAAAACAAACCGATAGAAGATGTTGTTTATGGATTTCCTGATGAAAGGACGGTGGACCATAAATTTACCATAGATCCGATGGAGAATGGTTTTCAGACAATCTCTTTCCCTAGGATCCTCAGAATCAAATAAATCCAGTAACCGAAGCACAAAAGATTGGTCTATGTATCTTTTAGCCAATTTGGTGTCCGTTTCAGGCGAAGCAACAAACCTCAAGAAAAGTTCATACACAAGCTGCAAGTGAGGCCATGCAAGATCCATGGAAGGCTCTTCCTCCTCTAGATCTAAGGCATCAATAATTTTATTTTCACGTGGTTGAGGGTTTAAGGTTCTTAATATGTTAGCAGAGACCATCCGAACAACTTCTTGAATACCCACTTCGCTAAACTTTCCACTGGCAGAAGTCACATAGTCGACAAGCTCCAGCAATGTCTGCCTCTTAATCTCTTTTTCCTTGATGTTCTTTGTAGGATCCGTGAAATCAAACACTACACGGCACAAGTTCAACTTTTTTATGAACAAGTTTTGTTTCTCCGTGTTTGGAACATCTTTAAAACTTGGCAATGCTTCATAAGGAGTGAAGACTCCATTGTTGTTGTTGTTGTTGTTGTTGTTGTTGTTCCCACTGTTCTTTAGATTCCCATCTTTAAAACCCATCTCAGAAGCAGTGGATTTTCCGCCTGTGGGAGCATTCTTACTCTGCAAATTCCCTGATTTCCCAGCACCATTATCACTGCTTTTCGAAGTGGAAGCATGAGATGAAGAGGAATTGCCACTGTATTCACGTCCACGATGTTCGTTCTTTGAAGACTTTTTGTTGGGTAGCTTACTTAGAATCTGTTTCCACATAGTTCATGAAATATGAAAAAAAAAACCCGAAACACCAACGGGTTCTTTATTCTCAACACCAGAATTCAGATTCCCTTATCATCACCAAACAATACCTAAAATAACAAATCCATCAATCTCAAAACGAAAACTTCGTCTATTCATCATATGAGAAAGCAAAATCATGAATAAAAACTATCAAATCCTAGATCAGCCTATAACTTATAAAGAGAATCAAATCACGAACCTGAAAATCGAGAGAAATCCCAAAATTTCCCGGAATAACACAGCCAAAATCCCTTTTTTCTTCTTCCTTAATCACGTACGAAACCCAGAATAATCTTACAAACAAATTCGAAGTTTCGGCGATTTCAGTTCTGAAACAATCGCAACCGAAACGAAAGAAATACAATCAGAGAACGAAAACAAGAAGAAAGCTGCACATTTCCCCAAACACACAGATGAGATTAATTTCAAACAATACGAATTTAGAGACTAAACCAGAAAATGGGCTTCGATTCCGGGCGAAAAAAGCAATAATCGCTGATGACACAATTAGAGGTCAACAGGAGAAATACCCAAAAAACGATTTACAACGATGATGATGATGAGATGATGATAACAACATTCAAAGTTCTTCCGAGCTTCGTTGTTGTTTGTTGACTTGAGATTTTTCTTTTTTTCCCTTTTCCATTGGAAGTATGAATTTTTCTTCTTTTTCTCTCGAAGGGATGAAATGAATTTTCTGCTCTTTTTTAGCTTTTTAATTTATATTTCTTCTAGAATAATTGTCATATTCTCGTGATCCACTGTATATTACAACCGCATATAATCGACTTTGTAATTTCAAATTTTTTTTGCCAACTTTTTTTTTTGTGCCAACCGTAATTTCAAATTTTATATTCAATAAAAATATAACATAAACAAAAAATAAAATTAAATCACTTATAAAAATGATTATTATTGTGATGCATAACATTTTGATTAGTATGGCGATATTAAAAGAGTAAAAACGATTATATTAATATTATATATATAATTTATCTATCTATTATATAGATATAATATATTATAAATTTAAATTTATTATATAATAGATATTATATTGCATATTTATTATATAATATTAATTTTATTTATATTTTATTTATTTGAAATTAGTAAAACTATATTTTTTTAACTTATAATAATATATTTGTAAAAATAATAACTATAATTGAAAAATAAAAATTATTTATATTAATTTATAAAATCAAATTAAAATTTTAAAATAATTATAAATATATAAAACTTAAATAAAATCTGTTGTTCATTAATTAACTAATCTTATATTTAAAATGGCTAAACTAAAATAATTTTTAGTGTTTTAAATAGAAAATGTTATTAAGGTTTTTATGGCAAAATCGGTTTGTAATCAATAACATAGACTACTTCATTGTCCAATCAAATTTCAGAGTTTTAATAGAATCTTTTTTATTTTATTTTATTGGACTTTTAATCAACGACATAGATTATATACTTGTTAAGAACTCGTTTTTTCTAATTGAAAATAAGCCGTTATTTTTGTGTATATAAAAGATTTTATAAGTTAAATTAGATTTATATCTGCATCACCAACACAATAAAATAATTATTGAATAAATAATATAATTTTATTTATAAAATTTATTATAGTTTTTTATGAAATATTATTATTTAGGATTTACAATCTAATTATATATATCAAAAATATTGATTATTATCCTTTTAATATTAAAAAAGTGAATTTGAAAAAAATGATTATGATGATATAACTAAAAAAATTATGATATTTCGATTAATCAAATTTGACATGGCAATATAAACATAAAATTATTTTTAAAAAATAATTTAATCAAATCAGAAATGATAATTTTAAAAATTAATTTATTTTCAAAAAATAAATTAACCAAATATAATATGATAATTATAAATATAAATTTATTTCCTAAAAATAAATTAAATCATATATGTTGAACGAAAAGTAAATTTTAAAAAAATATTTACATATCATTACAAAAAATGATATGAATAAAAAATTAATATGATTAAAAATTATTATTTCTTATACACTAAAAAAAAAATAAGTTGTGAAAAAATGTTTGCATGTCATTAAAAAGTTAATATAGCAAAAAAATTATGATTTATTATCCTTTATACTTAAAAAATAAGTGAGTTATGAAAAAATATTTACATGTTATTAAAAAGTTAATATAACAAAAACATTATAACTTATTATCCTTTATGCATTAAAACAGAAGTAAGTTTTGAAAAACATTTATATATCATTAAAAAATTAATATAACAAAAAAATGACTTATTATCCACTATATATATTAAAAGATAAGTGAATTTTATGGTTTTATTTAGGTTAAAAAAAATTATGAAATAAAATTTACTCAAATGAAATGGTAATTTTAAACAAAAATTTATCTCTAACAAATCAAATAAATTGTATATATTAAAGTACAAATGAACCATATATGTTTTGAATTTTATTGGTTTATATAGGTTTTATTCATTTATAATTTTTTCAATTAATAATTTTGTTTGACAAAATACAATGAATAATTTATATTTTTCAATAATGGTTATTACTTTTACATGTTTACTGTGTTATTCATATTTTAATCAACATCCAATTATATAACTGATAATTTTAAAAATTAATATTTAAAGATTAAACTTAATTTTACAAAAAAAATATAAAATATACAAAACTAATGGTTAATAATGTATATTATATATAAATCCATACTTTTTAATATATAATCATACCAAAATATAGTTTAGATATAATTTGATTTTAAACTAAAAACGTAACCATATTATAAACTGAAAAAATATACAATTTTAATATTTTTAAATACGTACAACACAAATAAAACTCATCTTATATAATAAATATGTAATATAATAGATTAAAAAAGAAGTAAATTTTAAAAAAATATTTACATATTATCAAAATAAGATGATATAGGTAACAAAAATTACAAAATGACGTTTAGTCAAATCTGAAATAATAAATTTAAATATAAATTTATTTTCAACAAAAATAATTTTATATATTAACTAGAAGTGAGTTTAAAAAAATATATAATACCATGTATGTTTTTAATTTTAGACATTTATTTAAATTTCATCGATTTATATTTGTTTCAAATAATTAATTTGGTTTGAAAAATTATTATGAATAATTTGTATTTTTTTAATTTTAATTATTAGTTTTACATGTCGATTGATTTGTTCATATTTTAATCAACATCTAATTATTAAAACATTAATATTTAATATGAAATTTATTTTCACAAAAATAACTAAAAATATACAAAAATAATAGTTAACAAGATGTATTATATAACAATCCATATTTTTTACTATACAATCGTAGCAAATATAGTTTATTTTATTATTTGATTGTAAAATAAAATATAAACATATTAAAAATTGAAATATATAGTTTTATTAGTTTTAATTAGATAAAGCACAAATAAAACTTATTTTATATAATAAATATGTAAAATAATAAATATAATATTTTAATTAAATATAATAATGAACTAAATTTATAAGAGGGTATATTACCTAGTTTTCTAACATAATGATAATTTTTATTCTAATTAAATAATTGATAATTTCTATGCAAAATATATTTTAATCATAAAATTAGTAACGATAATTTTTTTACTTAAATTATAAATACCCATGTTTTAAAGATTTTGAATATGTCAGAAAAAGGGTCCTAAAACTATCTATCTAAACACGAAATAAGTTTTAAAAAATCGACAACTCAACCAATTTATCCACATCGGTGTAAATTAAAATTATTTATTAATAATTTTTTATAAAATTAAACCTCCAAATTATTAAAACTCCAACATTTTTTGACGATTAAACTTATATTTATTCAAAGAATTAAAATTTAATAATTGTTTCATTTCACATCACAAACTCATATATTATTGGCATTTGGGCACTACCTTCCTAATAATGACTTTCACTTACCAATCTTATAAAACAGTAATTGTCCCATCGTCAATCATAAACGTTGCACATTATTCCTAAAAGTTAATGATGATATTTAAAAAAATCTATATTTTTCTTCTCACATTCTCACCTTCCTACTTTCATAATGTTTACAACCTTATGAATATTTTTAAAAACAAAAAAAATACCAATTAGATTTATTCATTTTAAAAACTTTGGTATTTAACAAAAGTAACACAGTCATCCATTTAGAAATGTTACTCTTATACAAAGAGATATATCTCTAATATTTTTATAACGTCACGTTAAATCCACCTGCTATCTAGCAAAAGAATTTCAATACATGACGAGTAAATGAAGAAATATGCAATATGTCTACAAACATTTAAAAAGAAGATTCAATATCAAGAATCTACACGTACTCACATATACCACCACAATTGTATTATTATACGATTGTATACCAAAAAAATTGTCGAATATGTAGGATAGATCAGTTTTAATAAATACCAAAATTTATGTTAGAAAATCATTATTTATTTTCAAATTTTCTGTCTTATTTAATAATAAAAAATTATTTAATAACCAAAAGAAAAAAATTGTTAGATTTCACGAATAAAAACCTAAAAATTATATAGCATCATTAGGTTTAAAAAATATTTTAAAATTAAATAATATATAACAAAAATTTAATATAATAAAAACTAAACAATCTACCAGCGTGTGCCTTCTAGTTATCTTCTAAAAAGGTGTATTATATATCAAACTTTACGTGTTGGTAAAACAACAATTGACGTTGTTGGCACGCATTCCTTTATATTTCTTATCAAACATGATTTTATGTAAACATTCCTTTTTATCTCATTTATACTTTGCTTTATAACATCCATAGTGTTAGAGTATTTCACTAATAAGCTTTTGTTTTTAAAGTGGATCACTTATGAAATGACAAATGTTCCTAAGTTTCTCATGGAATATTCAATTTAGAAACCCATTTCATTCTCTCTCTCTCTCTCTGCCTTTTTAATGCGAAACATTTGAAATACTACCATTTTGAAAATACTCTTAATTATATACCACATTTTAATTGGTTTATTTTAACGTATCTAAAATAATAATATTTTTATTGCTATGATATGATTTGTTTGTGTTTTTTCACCAATTTAATATATTTATTTAATTTTTTTATAATTATTAAATTTAATTAGCATGCAACATATATTATATTTTATGTTTATAGAATATACCATATATTTTTATTATAGCATTTTTAGATTAAAATTTATTAAAACTATAGTTTTAAAATTTATAAATATGATCATATTTTTATTTTAAAATCAAAATATATAAACTATAGTATGTCGTGATGATAAATTATAATCTAGTAATTTATGCATAATATGTTATTTAACCATATGTTTTAATTGTTATCCACTATTTTATTAGATAAAACTAATTTATGTTTTACTATATCACAATTGATTAAATATTATATCATATTTTTTTAAAAAAATATGTTAAATTATTTTTTAATAAGATCTAAATATTTTTTAAAAATGATTTTTTATTTAATTTATAAAAGATTGTAATAATATGAATTTTGATGAGTGTTGTTATAACACTATTTTACCACACACTATGGTGGTACATGATTTTTCACATGAACTTTATATTTTTTATATTAGATTATCTAAATTAACAATGTACATTTTAATTTTATACAAACGATTGATATGTTTTTAGAATTCTATAAAATATTATTTTGGATAAATCATGATCAATTAAAATTAATTGTATTTATCATATAACATGAAAACCGACCAATTAAATAATTATGGCTGACAAATTAACTTTTTCTAAGCAGTTGAATAAACGTAATTGTGAATTATATATTAAAGACAATTTATTTCAAATAATCAAAATTTATTTAAAATAATGATTTGTACTGAAAACATGGTCATATAAAATTAATTTAATGTAGTTTACTCTTAAAAAGGAAAGGAATGAGAAATCCGAATTTGTCGACAGATCAAATAGCGAGCAGAATAACATTGACAGAGAGCTCTACAAATTGACACGTGTCCACCTCACCGAGAGACTTTGACGATTTCACCGTTTTCTTTTTTAATTAATTTTTTATCGTTCCTCCCTCGTAAAATCTCGACCCCAAAACTAAAACTGAAAAGGAGATTTTCTCGCACAATTTTCTCGCCTTTTCCATCGTTTTCTCTCTTGACTTGGTCGACGAAATCCACCAACCTATTCTCTCTCTATCTCTCTCTCTCTCTTATCCTTTCTTGAATCAAGAAACTTGCTGCGTTGTTTCTATTGCAATTCTAAGTGTTTAAGAGTCTAGATTTCCCAGAAAGAGAGATCTTCTTTTGTTTCTTTTTTCGCGGCGAGGGTACGGTTTGGAATTTCCGTTGATCGCGTTCTTCGTGGGTGAATAGGGGTTTCTTTGATTGTAGTTCTCTAATTGGTTTATTCAATTCGATCCAACCGATAAAGAAAAAAAATCAATATTTTTTCGTCTTTAGGATTAGGTTTCGAATTCTCTGGAAACCCTAGTTTTCACTTTTCATCGAGGAAGAGCAATCAGAAAAGGAAAAAAAGACAAATCAGTTTATTCATTCATTGTTCTTTTGTTACAAATTCGTTGTTAATACGCCTCAATCTAGCGTTTCCATTTCGTTGTGGTTCTCTAGGTTTCTTAGGGTTCCTTACTTTCTAAACCAAGGAAGCTCTGAAGATTTCGATGCCTAGTATTTTTTTGTTGCCATCTGAAATCAAGAGTTTCCTTTCTCCATAGATCCATCTTCATCTACAAATAACAACAAAAAAGTTTTTTTTTCCGGATCTGGTCTTTCATCTTAGAGGTTTTCACTTTCAGGGGTTCTGTACAAAAGGATTTTAGGTTTAGAGTGTACATAGATTAATAGAAATGGCTTTAAACTTTTCACAACGACCCTATTCTTCACATCTATCTGAGGAAAACAAGGTTTCACCAATGAAGATAGCTAATGGAGATATTTTTTCCCAGCCTTGGTGTTCAAGTATCGAAAAAGGTGATTGCTTTGATTATGGAAGGAATACAGGAGATTCGGCTTCTGTTGACATACTTGATGTTCTGCCATCTGATCCCTTCGGTATGGATATCAACAACACTTTCACGGCCATTACTGGATGGCTTGAGGACTTGGAGGTGGATTATAACCAATATGGAAGAGATGACATGTTTGCTGGATTGAGTTTCATTTGGAACAATGCAATGCGTTTTCAGGAATTCCCAGAGAGTAGGTCTTACAATAATGGGTTTGGTGGAGCATTTGATGGTGATGGATCTTGTCACGGTGCCTTCATTTCTGCAAGTACTTTGGATGCGAGGAATGGTGAAGTAGTTGCAGGAAGCAGTGATCGCTACACCACTGGAGGAGGAGAGAGTGCAAACGTTCATCCAGCGTTTGGTTTTTGTCTGTATTACTTGGGAGTGAAGGATCTTCTTTCAGTCAGTATGGTTTGCAAGTCTCTGCATTCGATTGTCCGTGATGACTCGTTACTGTGGAAGCATATCCACATTTTTCAACCGTTGAGTGAGAAGATCACTGAAGAGGCTCTTCTGGACTTAACTGGGCGGGCTCAGGGTACTATGCAGTGTTTGAGGCTCGTAGATTGCACGAGAATTACTGAAGATTGTCTTAAATTGGTGATGGAGCGCAACCCACAAGTAGTCAAAGTGAGCTTTTTCTTCATTTATTTTTTCAAGTTTATTTGGATTAATAATCTGTAGGCTTTACATAGAGTGCTTAGTGCTAAAATATACTTTGTGGACATCTTATTGAAGCCTGTATTGTTTTGTTGTTGGCAGCTTAGCGTGCCTGGATGCACAAGGATCACTATTGATGGTGTTATGAACATCTTGAGGTATCTGAAATCTGCGGGAAAGCTTAAAGTGAAACAATTAGAAATTGGTGGTCTCTTTGGAGTGACTAAAGATCACTACGATGAATTGTTTGACTTGTTGAACATAGGCAATAATGTCAAGCAGACTATTCAGAAACCGCGTTTTTACCATAGAGGTCTCTCATATGTGCCCTGTGATGATGACCGGGCACTAGATATTGAGATGTGCCCAAAATGTCAGAATTGTAGGCTTGTGTATGACTGCCCCGCAGAAGATTGTAAAGGAAAGGAGGAAGGTTCTGAGGAATGCCGTGCTTGTTCTCTTTGCATACAGAGGTGTTTTCAATGTGGTCGGTGCATCAATGACAGCGAATACGAAGAAACCTTCAGTCTGGATTTTTTGTGTTTTTATTGTTCGAAGTGGGCCTATAAGTTAACTCTCTAGATATAAAATTCCATCTGAGCCTTTCTGTTCACATTGAATTGAATGGCTCAGTTCTTCATGGGTAGGCTGTAGCTTGTCAAAACTGTATCTGCCCATGGGTGTAGTTACCGCCGTAGTATCCCATATACATATTACTGTGGCTTTTGGTTAGAGAAAGTTAGAAAAAGAAGGAAAAAAAGAATCAAACGAATAGTTTTGGTGGGTGATGATTCTCCAGTGGCATTGATGATGGTACTGTTGAAGCTGTCAGCTTTGCATTTAGGTTGAAGAGGGTAGGCTATCTGCAGTGCACACTACATGTCTATATTTTTGAAGAACGTTGAGAATAAGAAAAGACTTTGTAAAAAGGAAAATTCAATAAAGATTGGTCAGCTGTTTTGGTGGTTTGAGTTTGGATTTTGGAGACAAGAATAATAGTTTGGCATTAACTGCTGAAGCCATAAAAGGATCATTGAATAGTAATATCCGAGAAAGAAGTAGAATGGTGGTGTTTATTAGCAGGAGGTGATGGCTTATTTGTGGTTTGAAGAATTTAGATTCAGAAACGAATTTTCCTGATGAGTGTGGCTTATTTGGTTTGTGAAATTCAGGGAAAAAGAAGAAAGATTATGTAAAAGGAAGACCCAAGTGTGTTTTACAGCAAGTCTGTGTGTGATATGTGAGCTGTTTTGGTGGTTGGAGTTTGATTCGGAACAAGAGTTTGGGCATTGATGATGGTACACTCCTGAATGCCATTCAAGGAAGCCATCAGAGCTTGAGTTTAGGTTAAGAACCAGATGATCATATGGCGGTAGACGATGAACAACATGGTTTTCTGCTTTTCTTAACTGAGATCACAAACTCCATGTCCATTAAGGTAAACTTTTGTCTCTATTCGTAAATATACCATCACTTGGTTTTCTGTCTCTCTAGCTGCTTATGTTTCTCAATATTTTTATACTGAACCAAGAACATGTTTTTTTTTTCAGGTGTGGTGAAATCTTGCTCAGTGAAGATTATGATCTTCAATAGTTTGAAACTTTTTCTTAAATAAATATGTGACCCCTCCTTTCATCTCTGTTTGGATATTTTGTTGCTTTTGGCATTCAAAAGAAAAGGTTATTATTATAACTTTGGATTAATTCTGTTTGCAACTCAATAAACAAAATTAAGATAAGAGTTGATATTGTCAACGCGCCCATGACAGCGCGTTAACTTCACGCGTTTTGGGGAAAATAGAAATTGTAGTCATATTCAATATCTCCCCCAGTCTCTTCTTCTTCTTCTCTCTTAGGAGAAAACAGAAACATGTTTGTTTCCCATAACAATCCTTCTCCAATTTCAAGGGACATAAACATGATGATCGATGTTACATCAAACGGAGATCTACAACAGCCACAGCAACAGCATAATCATCATCAGATAATCCTCGGAGATAGCAGCGGAGAGGATCATGAAATCAAAGCACCGAAGAAACGTGCGGAGACATGGGTACAAGACGAGACTCGAAGCTTAATAGCGTTACGCAGAGAAACGGATAGTCTTTTCAACACATCCAAATCTAACAAACATCTATGGGAACAGATTTCGACGAAGATGAGAGAGAAAGGTTTCGATCGATCGCCGGCGATGTGTACGGATAAGTGGAGGAACATGCTTAAAGAGTATAAAAAGACTAAGCATCAAGATAAAGTAAGTGGAGGATCAGCCAAGATGTCGTATTACAAAGAGATCGAAGACATTCTTAGAGAACGAAACAAGAAAGTGGCACTGTATAAATCTCCATCTTCTTCTACTAAAGTTGATTCCTTTATGCAATTTTCAGATAAAGGTACAACATTTTTTTCTTGATTTTAACCATCTTAATAATTCTAAAACAGTTTCTCTCATCTCAAGCTATTTGTATAGGATCCGATATTTAGGGTTCTTTAAATCTGTTGGTTTGAATATTTCTCAACAAAAGAGATTGGTCTTCTGAGTTCAATTTTTGTTACCCTTTTGGTGCTAAAAGGATATTGACCTTAAATATAAAGTAGTAGATTTGATGGTTAATTGACTTTTGATACTAAATTTGGGTTGTCTTTTATATCTTTCTGTAGGTTTTGAAGATACAGGCATTTCATTTGCATCTGTCGAAGGTACTCATCTCACATTTTGTGATTGCTTTGTTCATCTCACATTCAACTTTCAAAGCTTGTTTTTTGTTTGTTGAAATGGTGTTTAAATCCTTCTTAGTTGGGCAAGTAAGACAAATACTCTAGTGTTATTTGTGGAAGTTGTTTAGTGATATTGTGAGTTATGTCTGTGTCCAGCTAATGAGAGGCCAACTCTAAATCTTGAAAGGCAGCTCGATCATGATGGTCATCCTCTTGCCATTGCTTCTGCTGATGCCGTCACAGCAAATGGAGTTCCTCCTTGGAATTGGAGAGAAACCACTGGAAATGGTAACAAAACCTGGAAAAAGCCATTCCAACTTTTCATGTTCCACTCGTTTTGTCGGATTTTATTTTTGAAAACTATTTTATTCTTGGTTTCGCGTTTAAAGTAGGCGGTGATGGTCAGCCGTTTGTTGGGAGGATCATAACAGTGAAATTTGGAGATTACACAAGAAGAGTTGGGATTGATGGTACCGTTGAAGCCATCAAGGAAGCAATCAGATCTGCGTTTAGACTAAGAACAAGACGAGCTTTTTGGCTAGAAGATGAAGAACAGGTTGTTCGTACCCTTGACCGAGACATGCCTTTAGGGAACTACAAACTCAATGTTGATGAAGGTAAAGTGATCTAAAAAGTCTTTCTCTGTTGGATAGAAATGTTCTCCTTACCAAAATCAAAATGCAGGGATAACTGTTAGATTGTGCCACTATGATGAATCCGATCCATTACCAGTCCATCAAGAAGAGAAGATATTCTACACTGAAGATGACTACCGAGATTTCTTGGCTCGACGCGGATGGGCATATCTGAGAGAGTTTGACGGGTTTCGGAACATAGAAAATATGGATGATCTTCAACCTGGTGTCTTATACCGAGGAATGAGATGAGTAAAATGGGTACTAAAGAAAGCTAGAAGAAACCTTTTATCAACCAGTCTCTGTAAATAAGTTCCTTTTGTACATTTCATCTTTGTGATTGTTGTTGTCAGAGTTTTAGAGATCTTTTCTTGATTCAAAACCATCAAGTTTGGTTGGTAAACAAAAGGGTCAATGCACGGGACAGAGAGACAATGAAAAAGCTGATAACCTTTGAACAAGCACAGCACAACACAACAGTACGCGTACATGATTCTCATACTATTTCGAAAGAACAGAACAGAGAAGGGACACAGGTGAATAAAGGATTCACATACTTTTTAAGAACATGAAAACTCTCTGAGAGGAAAACGCAAGCTGAACTGTTACTCTTCTTCGTCCCATTCGTCATTCTTGTATGAGACGAGAGTGTCGACCTTGTGAATCTGCAGAGAGTAAAAACCGATGAACTTACGAGAATTTTCGAAGTGAATAGAAAGCAAGTTTCAAATCTGTTCCTCCTTCCTCTTACCTTGGTATCAAAACCGTGTAGCTTAACCATTTGTGGATTAGCAATCAACTTTGGGTCGCTTTCGATCCATGTGAATGGAACAGCCACGTCAGTGTCCGTATATGCCAATACGTCAAACACACCTAAAACAAACAAATGAGAAATCAAATAGACCCAAAGTTTGTGTTGATATGTTAACTTAATCTTCTTTCAGTTTCTATGATTTGGTTCTTACATGTTTCGTCAAGACAAGGCAAGTAAGTTATGCTGGAAGCAACCTGTCTCATGATAGCCTGGATCTCCCTCATGATCTCTTTGTCACTTTTTTCCCTCGATACACTGAAGTTTCATGAGATGATGATATGGTGAAAACAAGAATCAAGAAAACAAGAAAAAACACATTCGTGAAGTAAACACATTTCAAAACTCACCCTTTATCAACAACCTCATTATCAGTTTCAATGCGGAAATTCCATCTCTCCAAGACTTCACCAGTCGCTTTGCTCATTATCACTAACACTATCCTCTGCAACTTCCCAGCTTCAAGCCATTCTTATAAACCAAAATGAAAACTATATAATTACTCTCTATAAAAGTTTCAGGCTTTCACCATTTGCAAGAGAATCTTAAGTTTACATCTCAATCTATGCAAACCAAAATGGTAAACAAAATTACCAGAAATCTGAGAAGAAAGATTTGACAAGAACGACTTGACTGATTCATCTTCAATAAGCAACATCGGAAGCCCATATTTCTTCACTTTAACAAAACTTTCTTCTGGATAAACTGCACGATTATACAGAATACTATACCAACAAAAAAAGAAGAAGTCAATTTCATCCCTCACACAACATTACGGAATCTGAAATCAGATCTTCGGATCCATTCTCACCTGTTCGCAGCGTAACCTGAAAGAATAAGAAGAAAGAAGAAAACCCATCAAATCGAGTACAACGCTATATGAAATTGAATGAATCTTAAACAATCGTACTACGCACAGAAAAATTCGCTGACGATGGCAGCAGATCCGTGCAAAGTGATGATATCTTTAGCAGCAGTTTTGGACGCCATGGAAGCGATTGTGACTGAAGAATCAAAGGATCTGTGATTTGAATTTTGATTTGATTATTCTGTGGAAAGCAGTTGAGATTGAGAAGAGAAGAGCTGCTTGAGCGTCGTTCGGGCTTTTGAGATTAATTTGGAAAATTTGAGATGATTAAAAAAGGAGCGTAACGGCTAGTTTTCTTCTATGGAAGTGCGCTTACAACGGCTAACTTCTTAATTCTTATAGTTAAAGGTTAATATTAATCTGATCATACTTAAGAAAGGAATTTGAAAATGATTGGGAAAAATATTTAAATTATTTTTTGAGTTAATAAACGTATTACATCAGAATTCTACTGTTAAGCAAAATGGACTCATCAAAATATCATATTTCTATATGTGAATTATTTATATTTAATATTAACTAGATTTAGACCGTGGAAAAAATATTAACAATTATAATTAATTGTTTATTTAGTTAAATGTTTTAGATACATATTTTTGTTAAATAATTTAAAAAAATTAATATTGATTATACAAATTAAATAGTCAATTAAAATCGAATTATAAAAATAAATTTAATTTTTTTGTATCTTAGATAGCCAATATTATTAAATATATAAAAATGTACCTGTGATAAATATTAAATTAAACCAAACTTTTGTTTTATATTTTGTTTGACTAAATTTTTAAAATCCATAATATTTTGTTTTATAGTGTATTTATCTTTCAAATATTTTTATGTCGAAATATTAGAGATTTACATATAGTATACTGTTAAATATTTATCTAATTTAATAAATATTCTAGTAAATTATGTTTTATATAATACTAGGTGACAGTCCAACATAGTATTTTTTTATTATTATATTTTCTTTTTTAACTATTTAATTATAAAATATCTTGTTTTATTCATTGAAACTTTATATTTTATCCGGATGATTTATTTTCATATACAAATTTTAATTCATTCATTATAGAAAAATAGATTAAAAATTTTATTTTTTAAGTATTTAAAAAAATTGACATATAAATTTTTTTATTATTTCTAGTTATTTCAAAATAATTTTTTAAATCTACATATTTTCAAACAGAATATTCAACACTTATATATGTTGTGATTGTTGTATTTTTTGAAACATCTTGTAAGAAGGTGTTTTCTAATTATTTGAACAATGCTAAGAAAAAAATAAATTAGTTTTACCACATAGACATTATAAAGAAGATAGCAAAATGAGGAAAAAAGTTTTTCAAAGTTTTGTAAATATACCTATTTGTCGAGTAGAAGTATTTTCAAACCTATAAGTGTATTGTATTTGTTAAAATTTTGAACTTCTCAAAAATGAATAAGTCGTACTAATATTTCTTTTTTACAAAAATTTCCATTAAAATCATCGAAAAAGATGAAATTATGAGGGTGAGAAATTTTTTTTGATGTTATAATTAATTTTTAGGGAATGTATTAAGGCTTATGATCCACGATATTATAGTTGGTGTTTTATAATATTAGTAATTGAAAATCATTATTAGAATGATAATGGACAATAAAAAGTGAGATGATAATGACAAATAATAGGTGAGTTAGTGGTTATAAGTTTTAATTGTTTGTGTAAGTATAAGTTTAATCGCCAAAAATTATTTGAACTTTTAATAGTTTAGAAATTTAATTTTATAGAGATTATTAATAAATAATTTTGATTTACAATGATGTAGATGTAGTTGATGATATGTCAATTTTTTAAAACTTGTTTTTGTGATTAGGTGGATAGTTTTATAATCATCAATTAGCTATTTTTATTTACTAAGATTTATTTTTAGATGTTTTAATAATATAATACATAACACATTTGTAAATCAAATATAATAATTTTTTATTAAAATGTTTATGGACTTTTATGTTACTACATTTTTCTATATAATTTATATTGTTATCATTTGTTTAATCCAATCAATTATAAACTAATTAATAGAAATACTAATTACTTTTTTGCTTTTCTTCCTAACTCTGCATTTTTGCTGTTATACAGCAATTTGAGGTAAATCACATGAAGATTAATAAATTACATATATGTAAATAGATAGTCTCTGTTGAATCACAGGAGCCCGAATTTTTGACAGAGAACAGATGAATGAAAGCTTTGTTAGCTTCTCTACTAGAGAGCTCTTTATACTCCTTCCAAAAGCTTTCCGTTACTCATTGCTGCGTCATCAAATGTGGTTACATCTCAGATGTTTACGTTTCCAACAGAATTTTGGATTCGTATATGAAACTTGGCTTCCTAAGCCATACCCATCAACTGTTCGACGAAATGCCTCATAGAGATTCCGTGTCTTGGAACACAATGATTTCTGGATACACAAGCTGTAGGAAATTAAACAGCGCATTGTGTTTTTTTACAGGTATGAAAAGATCTGAATGTGATGTTGATGGGTATAGTTTCAGTAGGCTATTTAAAGGGATTGCTTCTGCAAAAAGGCTCGATCTTGGACAACAAGTGCACTCTTTGGTTATAAAGGGAGGTTACGAGTGCAATGTGTATGTTGGAAGTTCGCTCATTGATATGTATGCCAAATGTGAAAGAGTTGAAGATGCTTTTGAGGCTTTTCGGGAGATCTCAGAGCCTAACTCTGTTTCATGGAATGCTTTGATTGCTGGATTTGTGCATGTGCGAGATATAAATATGGCTTTTTGGTTGATGGGTTCTATGGAGATGAAGGCTGCTATGACAATGGACGATGGCACTTTTGCTCCACTTCTTACTTTGCTTGATGAACCAATGTTTTATAATTTATCAAAGCAAGTTCATGCTAAGGTTTTAAAGCTCGGCCTTGAACACGAAATTACTATCTGCAATGCGATGATCAACTCTTATGCAGATTGTGGTTCAGTATCAGATGCGAAGAGAGTTTTCGATGACTTGGGTGGCTCAAAAGACTTAATTACGTGGAATTCGATGATCGCAGGTTTCTCTAAACATGAGCTAAAGGAATCTGCTTTTGAACTATTTATTGAAATGCAAAGGAATTGGATCGAAACTGACATCTACACTTACACCAGCATATTAAGCACTTGCTCTGGTGAAGAAGATCAAATCTTCGGAAAGTCTTTGCATTGCTTGGTGATAAAGAAGGGACTGGAACAAGCAACTTCTGTCTCAAATGCATTGATCTCTATGTATATTCAGTTTCCTACGGGGGCCATGAAAGATGCTCTCTCTCTATTTGAATCTTTGAAATCTAAGGATCTTGTCTCGTGGAATTCAATTGTGACAGGGTTCTCCCAGAAGGGTCCCAGCGAGGATGCAGTAAGGTTCTTTAGCTACTTAAGATCTTCAAACATAGAAGTCAACGATTATGCTTTGTCTGCAGTTCTCAGATCATGCTCGGACCTAGCAACACTCCAATTAGGTCAGCAGATTCACGCTCTCGCCATTAAATCAAGCTTTGAATCAAACGATTTTGTAACCAGTTCTCTGATCTTGATGTACTCAAAATGTGGAGTAATCGAGAATGCACGAAAATGCTTCAAGCTGATTTCCACCAGACACAGTACAATAGTTTGGAACACAATGATTCTAGGATACGCTCAACACGGTTCAAGCCAAGCCTCTCTTGATCTCTTCTCTCAAATGTGTAACCAAAACGTGAAGCTAGACCACGTAACCTTCACAGCAATTCTAACAGCTTGTAGCCACACCGGTATGGTACAAGAGGGGCTTGACTTGCTTAACTCGATGGAACCGGTTTACAAAATCCAACCTCGCATGGAACATTACGCAGCTGCAGTTGATCTCTTAGGCAGAGCAGGGCTTGCGAACAAAGCCAAAGAGTTAATCGATTCAATGCCATCGAACCCTGATCCAATGGTGTTGAAAACTTTCCTTGGAGCTTGCAGGGAGAGTGGAGAGATAGAAATGGCTACTCAAGTGGCTAAACATTTGTTAGAGATCGAACCAGAAGATCATTCTACATATGTTTTGTTGTCTCATATGTATAGTAATCTCAATAAATGGGAAGAGAAAGCGAATGTGAAGAAGATGATGAAGGAGAGAAGGGTGAAGAAAGTTCCAGGTTGGAGCTGGATAGAGATTAGAGACAAAGTGTATGCCTTCAATGCTGAAGATCGATCACATCTTCTTTGTCAAGAAATTTATTTGATGATTGAAGATTTGACTCGAGAAATGAAGTTGTTTGATTCTGAATATGATAATGGGTTTGTTGATCAAGCTTCACTTGTTGGTTTAAATCACTTTTAGTTTTGTTTTCTATGTTGAAATGTAAGTTTTGATTGGTGACTTTGCGAAATATATGATCTAATGGTTTTGTGATTTTACGAATAATTGAAAACTAGAAAGAAAAAGATAAGCAATTTGATTACATATGGTAAATAATTATTGGCAAATTAATTTTTTATTATATAACATAATTATCTCTAATTTGAGGAAAAATTTAAAAAAATAATTTCATTCTAACGTGTTATCATGATAATTAGTTTCAAATAAATATATAAATGAGTTTAATTTGTTAGAATAATTATAATATATGACATTGTTATTAATTTTATTAGAAAGTCAATATATTTTATTAAACTAATAAAAAAATACTATTAAATTCGTAAAAACAATTACTTTTATTTTATTAATTATATATACAAAAATTAATATTAAAAATAATTTTAAATAAAAGTTAAAATTATATAAATATCTAATTTATATTTACTAATAAACAATAATATATAATTTACGAATATTTTTCTCCATGCAAATTATGAATATAAATCTAGTTGGTATTATAAGTGGTAGAGTGATAAATATTACTTTTTATAAATATTGCTTTTAAGGATGTAGAGACAAGTAGTCTAATTATGTGATAAATATTATTTTTTATAACACTCAGGCTGAAATATTCATCACTATTGATACAACAGTTTCGTTAAAAAAATATTCTTAAATAATATTTTTTTTATTTATCATTGTAAACTAAAAATTCTAAAACTAACAAAAATATTTTTTAAAAATAATTATTTACTATTAATAAAATATAAAAAATTAAAATATTATATTTGGGTTTTTTCTAATTTAAATTTAATTTTTTCTTATTCAAAATATTTTAAACTATTTTAATATTACATTTGTGTTATAAAATTTAAACTAATTGGAACAAAAATTTAAAAAAAGTGTTATTTTGTCAATTTTTCTATAAAAAACTTATTGTGATAAAAACTACCCTAAAAACTATGATAAAAAAAAATAATATCACAACTTAATCTCTTCTACAAAATATAGATATAATTTTATTTTTAAAAATCTCTAAAATGATGCATTTCAATATTCTTTTTAATATTGCAATAAGAAAAGACTTCGTAAATATATTTATCACATTTGCATTTGAGCCAATATATTAGATAAACATTTCATGATTTTTCTCAAAAGAAATTTTTTAGAGCAATACATTTTCTCTTCGTGCTTTTGGATATAAGTTTCTTTGATATAAATTTCAAACAACTTTATTGACTTTTTATGGGTAATTATTCCGCTTATTTCTTATACATTATGAATTATTGATTTCACTAATATACATTCTCTATATGTCTTGTCAAATGCAATCATTTCCACTCAATTTAAAGCAATAGTGACTAAAGTCTGTTTTTTGAGAGTGCAAGAAATAGGAGTTCTCCGGATTGTGAAACATATCAAATTTGCAATCAACTAAGTTTTATACGGATCTCATAAATATCTAATATATATAAAATTAAGTAAATCATGTTTGAAATTTTAAAATAAAATAATCATAAATAACATGTATATCAAAAGTGAAATATGTTATATTCCACTCTAATATATGCACATACGAAATGAATTGTAATTTGAATATACAAAAAATAAATTATAATTGATTAAAGGGCAATTGACTAATTTATCACTAAATAATGTTTTAGTAACTAAATTAGCATCCCAAACCTAAACTCCCACAAATAAAATTTTTAAGTAAAAAAATACTAAAATAACCTTATTTATCTCTTTAACCTCATATTCTGTAAAAATTTTAAATCAGCTCATAAGGGGAGATCAAACCTTGTTCCATTATATAATAGAAAGAGTGTGTAACCAATATGTTATTATAACTAATTGACACATAAACATTTTATTTTGTATATATATCTGTATTTAGTTTAAATTATACTTTTTCTTTTACATCATAAATTTATCTTTCTGTTTAAATTTTCCAATGGTATCTTAAAAAAACTTTCTAAATTTTGGTGATTGCAAAATTATTCTCTTTCAATTTCAAGATGTTGATGTGAAAATTCTCATGGAACAACATTGAGCGCGTTAATGAGTTTTTGAGAGAGAAGCAAAACTATTTTTTTTCCTTTTTTTTAATGACGAAAACCGATGCCAATTATTCTCTTTTTATGTTCAAAATAATTGAATGTCATTCAATGGATATTAAAAATATGTCAAAGCTACAGGATGCCGCAAAAGAAAACATAAGAACGAAGCTGACATTTGACAATTTTCATGAGTTTGGTGATAAATCTTAGTTTGGACATTTTCATTTTGATATTTTCGTTTATGACTTGTATCTGTGATTGTTGATAAACATTCTTGCTGATGTTTTTGGATAAACACTCTTGTTGATGTTTTTGGATAAACACTCTTGTTGATGTGTTTTGGATAAACATTTTTGATGTAAACAGGTGGAACAATTTGGTGAATATGCACTCTTACTCATTTAATTTCACGTTTTAGGAAAGAATTATTAAAACGTAAGAGATATTTCCTAAATTTGCATAAAGTCTTCCTAAATTTTGCATAAAATATGACTAATAACCTAAATTAAGTAAAAAAATTTTAATATTAAGGAAGCGTTTCCGAAATAAAATAATTAAATAAAAAAAACTAAAAATTGCAATTATGCAAATCGAAACTTAGACAATTGGATAAGAGAAAGAGTGTGTAGCTAATATGCTGATGTAACTACTTTAAGTAAAATAGCAAAAGATTTATTAATAGCTCTGGAGGGGGATAGAAACTTAGACACATGTTAGAAAGGAACGAGTGTGTAACCAATGTGATACTATAACTAATCAACATATTACATTTTATTTAATATATATACACTCATGTAATTAAAATAGCAAAATCTTTACTTGGCAAGAGGATCGAACATTGACTAAAATTAAGGATATTTTAGTCTTTTTTATTTGTTAAAATACTATTTATATTTGTTTTTGAATTGAGTGCTATTATTAGCATTAAAACTTTATTTAATGCTAATCTAGGATATTTCTCTTGATTAAAACCCTATATTTCAAATATTCAAAACACATTATAATTGATAATTAAGAAGTTTATTTAAAAATAAAACTTAATTTTTACCAAAAATAGCTAAAATATATAAAACTAATGGTTACAAATATGTATTATATATAAATCCATAAGTTTAATATACAATCGTACCAAAATATAATTTAAATATATAGGTTAAAACATAAACATATTATAAATTAAAATAATATAATTTTAATAGTTTTAAATACATAAAACTTAAATAAAATTTTTTTATATAATAAATATGTAATATAATACATATAACATTATAGATTATAATCAAATGTAATAATTATCTAATTTTATAATATGTTATATCATGGAAAAATTATGTTGTTAACAATTAAAAGCATTTACCACAATTTCTTTTAGGGTTTTTTTGTACGTCGAAGAGACTTCACATTTTGTTGTTTAAGAGTTGTGATTAGAAAGATTTCTAGTCTGTATAAATTATTGAACATTTTTGTTCCTCAATAGAACTTTTTTCAAATCTCGAAACAAATGTTACAGAACAGGGTTTCATAAGTGTTATTACACTACATAGTTTCCCTATTTTCGTTTCCATAAACTCCAAAGACCAAATTCCCAAATTGTAGACTTTGAGAAGCATCACGGTCCTTCGTCTTCATCATCATCATTGTCATCAATGAAAGCTCTTCTTCTAACACGACGTCTTCGAATTCCAGACTCTTGTTCATCAGAAGACTGATTGTTTTCTTCATCTCTAGATGATGTTCTTGTATCACCTTCATAGCTCTCTCCCCAAAGCCTTGAAGATCTTCTTCTCAAACCTATATGTGACCTAGCCCTAGATGTACCTGACCAGCTACTACTCCTTGAGCCACTTGACTCTGGACTAAACACACGGATGAGAAAGAAAACTGTAAGCCAACCACCATCATCAAATGATAGAATTCCATCCTCGCTGCTTCTTTCTTCTCCTCCAAAAGAAGATTGGAGTGTGCTAAGTAAATCCCCTAAATCTCTCTGCCTTTCTAGCCTCCTCCAGATTCTCTGTCTCTCTGGATCTGCTTCTGATGGCCTTACTCCTGGATGCTGAAGCCTTGCGTGCTTTCTGAGATCGGAATAGGTTCCACTGAAATCACAGGTTTCACAAGAACAGCTTCTAAGTTTTGAGTTCATGAAACATCGAGCAGCTTCAACAACTACCCATTTATTTATACCTCCACGGCATAATGGGCAAGTAAGCTTTGGTTTGGTTTTTTCTTGGTCTTCCGTAGCTACAAAGCCTTCTTGTCCTTCTACTTGTTCTCTCTCACCCTCTCTTAGATTCACAACTGTTAACTCAAATGCAGCCTCTTCTCTTAAATTTACAGCAGTTGAGTCTGAAGCAACATCTTCGGTCTCAGTCGGTACATTAGCTTCCCCTTGCTCATGAAGTAAAGACATCGAGGGTGTCTGTTTAGAAGCTTTACGAAACTGATCAAAACAATTAGAATGCCGGTGGCTAGTGTCACACATGTAAGGCCGGCAACCGTTTTCATAGGATGAACAAATGAGAAGGATTCCGTTGTGAGGATGTTCCATACAGACAGGGCACCGAGCTTCTTCCCATTCCTTAACTTGTTTCTCGCTTGGCTTCAGAGCACGGCTTGACTCACAACACAGTTGCAATCCTCTAAACCTTTCATGAGATACCGAGCGGTCTTTCCTCTCTTTTGGCATGTTCTATGATAAACAGAAGAAAAAGAACTAATAATAGTCTTCTCAACTCCTTATTAGGATGCAAACGAAATGAGTTAAGCCTGCAATAGATTAACTTCTTATAAGCAACACCAAATGAAAATTCCGTATTTGCTACTAACAATCCAGAGATTGGCATGTATGAAGGAAGAACAAAGATCTTAAAATCGGTGTAGTCTAAAATGGTGAAAGATTAGCAACAGAACTATCTATATAAACAGCTTGAATGGTCAAGCCTAACATCGACCACATGAAATGTAGCAACAGAAATCTACAAAACGAGCAAAAAGAAGTAATATCTTTATAAATCGGAATTGCATAAACGTCACTTAAACTGTACAAAAATAGAAATTTAATCGGATTTGTTTCAGCAAAACATGAAGAATAAAAGCAAGAGAAAGTCTAGAGATCTTAAGCAACTTGTTACAGCACAAAAAAGATTCAAGTTTCCAACTTCTTAAATCGATTCATACATTTCTTCAACCAACGGAAAAACCCCATGAAAAATTTAGATCAATACGAATTCATATAAGCAGAAGAAAGAATCAACGCCAATGTGTAGAAAACCCTAACCTGAAATGAAGACAAAGTGAGAAATAGCAGAGACCAAGAAGATGAGATTACCGAAAAGAGTCTGGAGCTTTGTGGCGATTGATAAATCCACAATCGAGGAACATCTAAATCGTACTCCTCCTAGAGCCGAGAGAGCCACCGAGCAGGCAAGACGAGGAAGATGAGGCGGCTACTTTAATTTTATTTTTTTTCGTCGATATAATTTATATTAATATTTAGGAAACTAATAAATAAATCCAATCTGTCTGTATATAATTTTTTGGTTAATATAAATTTTATAAATCAAGAAAATATTACAGTAACTAAATACAAAGGGAATAGAAAACAAAATGCTAACTAAGTCTAAGAAAAAAAAATATTGGACATCATCATAATTTTTTCTAAAATTTTTATATAGTAAAATTAAATACTTTTCTCTACTATTTCTATTATCAAACAATATGTAAATTTCTTTTTAATATTTATTACCCACCACAAGTCATTGCTAAAAAATAGTTTTTTATATGTAAATTTTTAATAATTAATAGTATGTTTCTAAAAGAGTAAATATATAAAAAAGTATCACTTATAAAAGCTCTGGAATTTGAAGTAAATATATCGACTTCATAATACATGCACTTGGATTTAACATGTAAAATGCTTTCATTTATTTTAACTATATTCAGTACATATTTATGAATTTTAAACAATAATTATGTGTTAATAAGACAATATATCCCTTAAATTTTACATATTTTACTAAATATGTTAACTAACAATATATTTTGTAGTCATCAAGTTCTTTTTTTATATAGCAATTACGATAACCATGGTAAGAAAATATTGATTTAAATAGAATAAATATTTATTTGCGATTTTGTAATTATACAGTACAACTAAAGGCAGAAAAATAATATTTATTAATTTTTTAAAATATAACACTATTATTTTAAATTTTTTAAAATAAAACAAATTTAATATTAAAATATTTCAAAAAAAAATCGGATAAATTAAACCATAATTGAAAAAACTCAAATATAATATTTTAATTTTATTTATAGTTTATGTATGGTATAAATATTTTTCACAAAATAATTTATGTTATTTTTAAATTTTAAATTTTACAATGTTAAATTTGAAATAAAAATTTTAAAAAAATTATTTTATGGTATTAATTTATAAATAATTGCCAAGATTTTGATTAAATTTTCCACTTTTTCAATTGCTTATTTTTCAACTTATGAAAATTTATAATGAACATCAGAAAATCATGTTTCATGGAACTCTAATTATTATAACCTTTATATCAGAAATATCAAAGTATCAAAAATCAATATCATAAAACTAATATAATTTTAATTGGAATATTGTGAATGCTATTAAATATAAAAGACTTTCTAGAAAAAATATAATTTTGCGCATAACGATGGTTCATAATTCTAGGTCTGGGTTTTCGGTTTTTCGGATCAATCGGGTCGGTTTTTTTAGTTTTTGGTTAATTCAGTTTTGGGAAAAATCGACCGAAAAAAATAAATACAAAAATTGATTCGGTTTGAATTTTTTTATCGGTTTAATCGATTTGGTTTTTAGCATATAAAACCGTTTTGATTAAACCAAATTATAACTTGATTTTTCTGTTTAATTGTTTAAAAATTAAATTTAATCAGTTTAATATTTGGTATTTTGGATTTTTCGGTTAATTTTAGTTTGTTTAGTTCCAATTTTTTTATTTAATTCGGTTCATTCGATTTTCAATCAATTCGGATGACTTCGATCCAATTCGATCCAATTCGTGTATAAAACAGAAACAGCAAAATCAAAATAGAAACAACAAAAACAAAAACATATTTTAATGCTTTTCTCACCATTTCCCTAGTTGCCAATCTATCAGTGAAAAAGGAAATGACTGAATCATCAAAACAAGAAAGGTTAAAACAAGAAAAATCACATGTAATAACTGCAAGCAAATGACTGAATCATCAAAAAAAAAACATAATTATAAACCTTAGTCGCCAAGCTATCGGTGAAAAAGGAGTCACTGAACCACTGAGTAGGCTGGATTGTCTTGCAATGAATTAGGATAAGTCTGCATAAGATAAACAAACAAAAATAACTATTAATCACTTAAACCATCATTTGATTCGGGTAAACATGGTACATGATTTGTCTATAACCATTTCCACAGATTTTGGTCAATGGTCACATTTATAATCATTGAGACCCAAACGCAAAAGATCCTTTTTTTAATTTGGGAAATTCATTTCATATAGCACAAGTTCCAAAAGTATTAAACTGAGCATGTTAGAAAACACAAAATCAAAAGCACAAATACATTGATACACAAACATGCACATATGTCTATATATGCATATATATCAAGTTTCGTCCTTTTGAAACTCTATGGGTCAAAGCCAAATCTTGAATCAAAAAATTCCAACAAAACGAAAAGAATCAGAGAAGGCCGAGGAACATACAGGAAGACCGGGAAGATAAACGGTGAGATGAGGAACACGCAAATAACTAAGACGCAAAGAACAACGCACCAAAGAAGAAGTTGGAGAAGAACAAGTCACAGCCGGAAGAGAACAAATTGCAACAACTAGGGTTGCCGCAAAAGAGAAGAGATTCTCTTCAAGAATGTTGTGTTTTCCGTGTAGGAGAAAAGGACTGCAACTAAAGTGTTAGACTTATAAAGATTGTGTTTTCGGTTTAAGAAAACAGGTCGGTTTGGTATTCTCGAACCGAATCAAAATGTAAACCAAATAAAATTAATTATTTAATCGATCAGTTTAGTGATTCTAATTTAATTAAAATTGAAAACCGAAAATTTTAATTTGGTCGGTTCGATTTTTTTGGTTTTCACCGAAAATACAGCGCTACATAATTCTATTAAAACAAGATGCATTTTTAAACTAGCGTCATTTTATATGTTATATTAATTAAATAGTATAAAACCGAATTAATGTAAATTTAATAAACATATAAAGCATTTATGTATCAATAATAGGTACCTAATAATTTGTACGGCTAAAGTTATGTTAATTTTTATTAAAGACATAATAATTTTAAATTATTGCATAAAGCTCAAAGCATATATTATATAACTAATCAACATAATATTATATTTTCAATAAAAATATATAAATTATAAAATTGATTATATTTGCTGCAATAACATATAAATGTTAAATTTTAATTTCTAAGTTTATATATTATAAATTATGATATACAAAAATTTGCGATGGTTTGAATTTACTTTTTATTAATTTATCAACAATCTCACCATAACGAAATAAAGAAAATAAAGAAAGACATTAAAAAAAACTTTGATAACCTCCAATAAATTGTTGATCAAAGATACAAAGATATATAGTTTCACTTACTAAATAACACGGTCCTAAACTTTAAGTTTTAAACTCTAAAATTCTAAATCATAAATTCTAAACTTTGAATTTAATCTGGTAACCTTCCAAGAAAATTTAATCTGGTAAACTTTTGAAAATAATCTGCAAAGGAAGTGTTTAATTTGTTGCATCAAATCAAGATTCAGGATTCGATTTTTCACAAAAGGATCAACTTAGGGGAATATGTAGTTTGATAAACTCGAATTGTTAAAGGCCACATTTAACAGTATGTTTTCCATATTCTCATGACACAAAGAAAAAATAAACGGAAATCTCTTATAGAAATACTATAAGGGTGACAAATATGATGAACTTTATTGATAAACTAAGTTTATTTGCATACAATTATTTTTTAGAATCGGTGAAAACCAACTTGAGCTCTCTTCTTGGAACCAAACTAATGTCCCAATTAATCATGTATTTTGTTTAAAAGTCTAAAAATAAAATAACAAATATACATAACAAAAGTTAGCTTTATTTGAAAAAAAATTGTGATTTTCATCGAGTTATTTTCTTTATAAAAATTGAAAAAATGATTTAAAATTGTAGTGTTTATGATTTTTTACTATGTTTAATTGTAGACTTATTTATAAAGAAAAAGTTGAACATTTTGATGGGCTCTCGGGGAACATAGTATTCTTTCTTTTCATATATACATGTGTTTCAAATTTATCTATGTTGAATTTTTTCTAAACATTTTACTTGATTTAAAATTGTAATAATTATTATTTTTAGCTATGTTTAATTGTAGTCTTTTTTTGGCACAATTATAGTCTTATTTGTTAGAACGCTATTTCTACAATATGGCAACTGATAATTAGGAAACAAATTACATATAATAAAATATAAAAATACCGATACAAGAATTTTGGATAGACTGGATTTGCAAAGGCGAGACACTCTTTCCTTAATTCTAAAAACACCCCGTAGTGTGACGGTTACATGCGTTCCGAATCCCAGGATACAACTGTAACTATTCTGTCTTGCACAATCCAAGAACAGAATCCAAGGAACGTTTTTCTATGTTGCACTCTCAGACTCAACATGTGAGAGATTTTTTTATGTGTATTTTTACACTTCTTAGAATGAAAAAACCAAAGGTTTGTTTTCCTTTTTCTCTTTTCATTTTCCATCATTCATTTTCATCTTTCTCAATCATTTTTCTTAATGATCAATATATGAGTTTATAAAGAAGTTACTCCATTTTTAATGAGAATTATTCTCCACTAAAAATCATTATGATTTTTATGTTACAAATATTACAAAGCAATAAACCAAATTAATTTGGTTGTAATTTATAACTTAACTCAATAAATAAGATGTTGAATTTGACTTAGTGAACAAATAACAAATGAGGTTTGAACCAAACTACAATAAAAATTGTACCGACCATTGGTTCATTTGCTAAATTCCAAAAACTCAAAACTCGAGTTCGGTTATCTCCTTCCACTAATATACCAAAGTGTATCCAAAATTTTGAGTTTTGTAACAGTTTCTCCGTTTGATATACAAGAGAGATTTCACCTCTAAATTATAATGTGGGGCAAATTACATTTGTTCATTTTATGCTTATCAAGCAACTCACTTTAAATACTCATTTCTCATTCAAACGAACTTCGGTTTTAGCGTCTTCTTTAGAAAACTCACCGAAAAGTGATTGACAACCACTTCCGTAAAACCGAGTTCCAACAATCCCCCACATGAATAGAAATGACTCTCAACATGTGATGAATCGATAGACTTAACAAAACTAACTATCTAGACAAGACTCGACAAGACTAGACAGAAAGACTTTTGAGAGTACAAACGAAAAATCCACTGTATATGAGTTGGTAGCATTTTTCAGCCTTGAACCAATCATTGTTAATAGCTATCGGATTTACTCGACCAGAAGGTGAACATGATGTCATGAACCCTCCGGGCTTTTATGTAAAACGAGACAATAACTATAACACAGTTTCTTTTCTCATAAAACTAGGTTTTCTATTGTGTTCATTTTGGCCGTGAACATGCCTGGTTAATTATGAGTGAACTTGGAGAATATAGTCTTTCCTTCATTCTCCTAGAAACGGTTCCATTTCACACTCACAAGGTGATTTACCATTAGCTTTGTTTTAAAGAGTATCTTGTAGTAGTCCACTTATATCTCAAAGCTATGGTCTCAAATTATTAAAAGCAACGTTTGTCCTACACACATACAGGAAGCATTGTACATCATCCTAGGAATTGGGTAGAGACTTAAGTCTCACAGTGCTCTTTCTGATTCCGTTTGACTTAGTTGTCTCTTTGAACCTACATCTTGGGATCTCCAGTCACGTAGTTAGGGTTATCATCAAACTTTATCTTAAATCATAGGCTTAACCCATTCCTCTTGATGATTTTACAATTTAATCTCATGACACCTTTAATATATGGATCCTAGGTTGTCATTCAATTGGATATAATCTATTCAGATTACACCATTTGAGATTAATTTTATAATGGTTATTTTTTTTTCTTAAAAAAAACGACTACACCACTTATATAATCTATTTTTTTAGTTAGATTGTGACTATTTAGAAGGTTGTATTACCAATTTTGTAGAAACCCCCCCCCCCCCCAACACTTTTAGGTATTTGTACGAATGTACTTTACCTTCCAAAATTCATATGACATCTTGTCAATAACTTATGTGGTAAGCAATGCTTCCCCCATATTTTCTGAGATAACTCAGAGTAATGCAATTTTGCATTTATCATCTTTTTTATGAGTTTAAAATTTTTTACAACTCCATTTGATTCGAATGATCACGAAAATGTTTTTTGATAAATAATATTATTTATTCAAAATAACACATTATTTTTCATCAAAATTATTTTCTTTTATCACATATAACTATTTTCATAGTTTTCTCAAGTTGGTTTTATTTTCTAACCTTTTTTCATTGCTTTAATTTTTATTTAAAGCCATATTCTTGTGTCTAAGCAAATCTATATATCTATTAAATTAGATATCAATTTTGCTAGACATGTATCAACTTTTTGACATATCACACTTGTGATATTTTCCACTAAACTTCTTTTAAGCATTTTACTTGTGAAGTAAGTGATGATTTTTAGAGGTATCGTTTTAAACATTATTGACATAGTCACATGTGGCAGACCACTACCAATACGAAATTGGTGTGTCGACTCACAAGACTCATGGTCAATATTACCTCTAAATCAATAGGATTTGGACATTAAGACCAAAATCAAAATTCCATCCGTATTACTAACAAAGTCATTAGTGGTAGACCGCTCCCAATTTTGGGGTATCGACTCACTATACTTGTTGCCATAATAAAACGTTATTGTTAATATTTTATTTTATTAATACTTTTTTCCGTTTTGCACAATTGCAAATCCAAAAATGTATATTGAGAGTGAACGAAGAATTATCGTACATCCAAATGCATGTTCTTATAACATAAACACTTCACAAAATTATCAGTTTTCTTTAGTCTAATAAACATAACGAAATTTTCAGAATTAAGATTGATATATTAATTCTGTGACTAACGAAAATTTTCAGAATTAAGATTGATAATTATTGTAATTATAATCTTAAAACTAACAAAATTTTCAGAATTAAGATTGTTAGAACGCTATTTCTACAATATGGACAACTGATAATTGTAAAACAAATTACATCTAATAAAATGTAAAAATACCGATACAAGAATTTTGGATAGACTGGATTTGCAAAGGCGAGACACTCTTTCCTTAATTTTGAAAACGCCCTGTAGTGTGACGGTTGCATAGTGTTCCGAATCCCAGGATACAACTGCAACTATTTTGTCTTGCACAACCCAAGAACAGAATCCAACGAACGCTTTTCTATGTTGCACTCTCAGACTCAACATGTGAAAGATTTTTTTATGTGTATTTTTACACTTCTTAGAATGAGAAAACCAAAGGTTGTTTTCCTTTTTCTCTTTTCATTTTCCATCATTCATTTTCATCTTTCTCAATCATTTTTTTTAATGATCAATATATGAGTTTATAAAAAGGTTACTCTATTTTTTAATGAGAATTATTCTCCACTAAAAATCATTATGATTTTTATGTTACAAATGTTACAAAGCAATAAACCAAATTAATTTGGTTGTAATTTGTAACTTAACTCAATAAATGAGATGTTGAATTTGACTTAGTCAACAAATAACAAATGAGGTTTGAACCAAACCGACCATTGGTTCATTTTCTAATTTCCAAAAACTCGAAACTCGAGTTCGGTTATCTCCTTCCACTAATACACCAAAATGTATCCAAAATTTTGAATTTTGTAACAGTTTCTCCGTTTGATATACAAGAGAGATTTCACTTCTAAATTATAATGTGGGGCAAATTACATTTGTTCATTTTATGCTTATCAAGCAACCCACCTTAAATATTCATTTCTCATTCAAATGAACTTCGGTTTTAACGTTTTCTTTAGAAAACTCACCGGAAAGTGATCGACAACCACTTCCGTAAAACCGAGTTCCAACATTATTTATATAAAAAATGATTGAAATATTATGATCGTCATATTCATGTGCATATCGTCGGTATTTGCGCTATCAACTATAGTTAATAATGCGGTTGTAACTAATTACATATTTTTTTAATTATAATAATATCTAAATTAATGATTAAAAAATTATAATGCAAAATACATTATTAATCGATGTAATTAAATATTGTGACATAAATGAATAACAATATAATGTATTTACAATCATCGTGTGGCTGAGAAACAAAATTATGTACATAATTCAATCAACATCAACTATTTATATAAAAAAAGAGTCAGTCTAACCACAAATGCTCCTTATGTGAGGCATTAGAAGAACAAAAAATCGGAGTCACATATTTATAATAATGATGAGATTTTGTATTTTCTGACATGAAGAGAAAGAAGGGGAAAAAGGCAAAGAAGAAGAGACCAAAATAAAGATGAAGAGAAACAAACACAAAACGGCAAAGTGCAGTTAACAAAACGACACCTTTTTCCAAACTCATCTCAACTATCCAAACAAACATTTTGTGTTCTATTGAAACAAACCCAAACGTATTCAGTATTTGCTTACGTCACACTATCTTCATATTTTCTCAAGAAACAAAACTTTATAATAAACTATCATTAAAATCATATATGACCTTTATTTTTTAATTTAAAATACAATTCTCAATGTCCATTGCTATTTACTAGTCTAATATTTCAGTCAAGATTGGACATTTTATCACCAACAAAAAATCAATAATGGTGACACTTTTATACATAAGTAAGATCCACATTAAAATCAAATCAACTAAATTTTTAATTTGAGTTGAATCTAGGTTCTACAATTAGAACTCGAGTTATTTAATTTGGAATTAACGATTACAAATGTTAATTTAGTTATTATTGATTTGTGTTAGACGAAATATTAAATGACAATAATCAAACTAGCTATTAATCATTTGGATCTTCATTTAATGCTAACCACATTTTTTAATATTTTTCTAACTCACTAAATCTCCAAAATTTTTGTCATAAATGCTACATTAATATTTCTTCGAAAAATTTATCGGTATCCGAAGAGATCATATATTTTTTGAGATCTCTTTGATTTATCGAAAATGATGGAGATCATTCGTACCAGAAAATTACGTGTCTTGGTTGCTAGATCAATTTCTTCTTAAACCGAATTCGATGTTAGGGTACGAACCCCATCTCTAACATTTGATTAATATAACAATTGTTCTAAAGTAAAACCTATTCTATGTCCCTATGTAAAGCAAATCCAAAATGACTTTAACATTTTCAAATTCATACCGAAAAGAGTATGTATGTTGGTGGTTGGTGCATTTACTGATTTATTGAAATTTCTGTTTTCTCGTGGTTCTAAGAGAACAATACATATATATTTATTTATTGAGAAACGGAATCTAATTATAAATCTATGTGCGTAATTCTCAGTCACAATTTCATAACATGAGACAATAGTCACAATACTATTGTTTATTATTTTAGTATATGCTCGTATACAGACATACTACTATACACCCAATTACTATACAAATTATACAATGATAGTACGAATCATAATTAGCTATCTGAAGTATGTACTAATTTTTAACAAAAAAAAAACAAATTATGCACTGGTAAATGAACTAAAAAAATATCAAATTCTGAGATTGTGTCTTGTATTTATATATACCCATTCACGTGGGCCATTCAAATTTGCATGAAAACCACTCTTCTTCTCACAAGACAAAACTTCAACCTCTCTCTCTCTCTCTCTCTCTCTCTCTCTCTCTCTCTCTCTCTCTCTCTCTCTCTCTCTCTCTCTCTCTCTCACTCTCACAATTTCAGAAATATTCAAAGAAGATAGATCTAACACAGAGAGGAGAGGAAGAGAAAGAAAATGGATGGTGAGGGTTTAATCAAGAAGACAACTTTATGTTAGGGTTTTTTAGGTTTTATAGGATTATGACTCATCATGCTCGAGAATGGAGAAGCTCTTCTCTATTAATGGTCATCTTGTTTTGTTCTCTACTCCATCTCTTCTGTGTCAATTCCCTAGTAGGGGCAATTCGGGTATTTCCAGAAACTTCAACGACGACAACCTCTCCAGCTCCGGCCAGTAACCAAGAAGATCTACTGAAGAAGTATTTCGGTGCTGGAAAATTTCCTCCGGTGGATTCTTTAGTCAGGAAAGGACTCAGTGACAATAAGAGAACGGTACCGAGTTGTCCAGATGCTCTCCATAACTAGTAGAAGCAGTTTCTTGATGTGTTCCATTTATATTTTATTTTATTTTCTTGTAACACTTAATTAATCAATCAGCAAGTGTATTTTACCCAAAATACCCACGTTTTTCTCGTTAATGTAAGGGTAAAACGGGGGTATTTTGGAGAGTCTAATCACTCATCGGTAATTTATGAGATATAAGAATAGGAAGAATATCAAACCCTCCTTTTAAAAACGAAACTTCTGATAAATACTTCTTGATACGATTCACTTTCTGATGATATATTCATTAGCAGAGAAAGAGAGGGATGTTTTTGGCATATGAGAGAGAGAGAGAGATGTTTTTGGAACATAAGAATGTTTTGTGTGATTTAATATATGTTGTATACATTCTTATATTTTTCACCAAAAAGATGAAATATATCGTTACATATCTCTAATATATTATTTAATAAACATTTTGAAAAACAAATCATATATCGACGTGTGATTTATAAATATGTCACGTTGACGTATCATATTTTTAACAGAACATATTAAAATAAATATTAGATAAAACATAATTTACTTGAATATTTATGAAAATTGTCATTACACAAATATTTAACGGTATAGTATATGTAAATTTTTAATATTTTGATATAAAAACATATTTTGACATAAATGCAAACACAATATAAAACATGATATTAGAATTTTTTAAAAAAATAATCAAACAAAATATAAAACAGAATTTTGGTTTAATTGAATATTTATCACATCTACTTTCTTATCTATTTAATAATATTATTTATCCAAAATATAGAAAATTTAAATTTATTTATATAATCCAATTTTATCATCTATTTTATTTTAATTAATATTAAAATTTTCAAAAACTTATTTTAAACTAGAGATAAATCATGTACACATATTTAATTTACATTAACTGATAATGTGTGAATATTTTTTTCTATATGGCATAAGTGTAAATCTAATTAATAATATTGAGAGATGATATTGAAGTTAGATAGTTTTACTTGCATGGCTAACAAATCACAGAAAAATATAACTTCAAAAAGTATATTACTTGTGCAATTCTGTGTAACAAAATTAAAAACCATGAGAAGAAATTTTTCTAAGCAAAAATGCAAATGTGAATGAGAGAATTGTTAATTTCAGTCTTATTAATTGACTTTCTTGCAGGAATTGTAAAGTGTTGACTGTTTAATATAAGTCATAAAATACTATTGCTTTAGTCTAAAAAAGACTATTGCTTTTATCACTAACCAAACCCCCAAAAAGCTTTTCCTTTTTCCGCAACATAGTCTGTATAGTCAAACTGTCTTCATGAATAAGTAAGACCTCAAACTTAACCCAAATCAATTTACTTGTAAGACATAACAAATGTGCTGATTTATTGAATTAGAATAACTCAACTTCTATCTAAAAAATGTTTTCTTTTTATCTGCTAATCCAAATGGTTTTAAGTTTTAGATTCACCAAAATATGGAATATTTATTGCTTATTATCACCAAATATTAGTAAATTTTTAATTCAAATTATCTCTTTTTACTAAAATTCATTACTATTTTATATTCCATAGTTTTCACACAAAATGATTTTTAGTTTACTGTAAAGTTAACATAGCAAATACATTTGGTACATGTACAAAGAAATATTACTCTTTTAAAATGAAAAATGCCGTTTTGGAGTCATTTTTCTTAAAAAAATAGCTTTCAGAATTTCTAAAGTAAAGAATTTATTGTAATTTAGTTAATAGGATAATAAGAGAGAAGCAAGTCAAAATTATGAAATTCTATTCCATTTTTTTTATGAATATGTTAGATTATTGGGACATTCTATTATAATATATTTGACAAAAAAATTAATAGCATAAATAATTATTATTGTTTACTCTAAATAAACTATACATAAACTATACATATAAAATACATATAAACTATACATAAACTATACATAAACTATAATGATATATAATAATACTCTAAAATAGTAATTTTTAAAATTTTTTGTTTCAAATCTATCATTATAAAATCAAAAATATAAAATAGCATAAATAATTATGTAAAAAATATTTAGTTACTCTAAATAAACTATACATAAACTTAAACATTATATTTGGGTTCTTTTTTCTAATTTAAAGTTTAATTTTTTTATTAAATAAATTTTTAATGTATTTTAATTTTAAATTTGTGTTATTATTAGAATAAAAACTAAAAAGATGTTATTTTAGATAATTGTCCTAAGATATATTTGTAAACATACTTAAATCATTTTTAATGTAATAATGTGACAAGAAGTTTGTATAATGTGACAAGAAGTTTAATATATTTGTAAACATACTTAAAAAGAACACTTTGTGTATAATGGAAAAGAAGTTTAATATCATAACCTCTAAAAGAGAAACATAAAGCTTTAAAGTTTGAAATCTAACATGTCATGAAATCTTCGAGTTCTTTATCAAAATCAATTTCTCTACACACAATTGTCTAGTGATTATACAGATAAATGTCTGGAAGTTAATGATTAATTAATTATATGTTGAAAAGAAAACCATTGGGATTCGTGGACTGTAAATGATGCAAAGTTAATGACATGAGAGATCTGAGATTATTTGTTTTTAAAAGAGATTGCAAAATAGTATAAATGGTGTATGGACGTTAGTGTTTGGATTTATTCTTTTATAATATATTTATTCCATTGTACCAATTCTTAATCAATTCAAATGGAGACAACTTGTAATCGATTGCAATGACCAAATTAAAAGCTTCATGGAAAAAGGTAAAACTGTGATCCACGTGACCCACAAACAACTTAGTACAAAATAACATATTTTAAGTTGAAATCCACCACCTCGTAATCATATTTATGCAATTATCATTTTTTTTTTGTTATGGATCAAAACGTACCGGTTCAATAACTCTAATATTTTTATATGAAAATTTAACACATTCATCCGAAAAAGGTGTACTTACTCCTTCCCGTAATTAACATTTAATGCATATATTTTATATATATTCAAATAGATATTTATTAATTAAGAGTCACACTTAACTAAGAGTAATACTTTAAAATATTATTTTTAAATTTATTTTCTAAATTTACTATATTAAAAATAAAAATTTTAAAATATCATAAATTATTATGTGAAAATAATTATTATAAAATTAAAACATAACCTTTGGGTTTATTTTTTCTAATTTAGAGTTTAAATTTTTTTATTTTGAATTTTTTTATTATTATTTTAATATTAAATTTGTGCTTTTATTAGAAATTTTAATGATTAGTGATACATTTGCAATAAAAATTTGAAAGAGTGCTATTTTAGACAATTGCTCCTTAATTTATCATCTAAACGTTAATTTATAACTTAAAACAAAATTTTTTGAGTAATATTCTAAAATAACATCTTTTAAAATATTTGTTCTAAATTTAGCATTTTAAAATTAAAATTCTAAAAATAGCATCAATAATTATGTGAAAAATATTTGTTTAATAGAAATAAACTATATATAAATTTAAAACATTATATTTGGATTTTTTCTAGTTTAAGGTTTACTTTTTTTCAATAACAATTTTTAATGTATTTTAATATTAAAATTATGTTATTATTGGAAATTTAAATTATTGATGCTAATTTTGGAATAAAACTTACAAAATGTACTAGCTTAGATAATTGATCAAAATTTGTTTTAGATAAGACCATATTGACAAAATTGACAAAATTTCTTTTGTGGAAATATCTAACCACTAACAAAATTTTGTGTATTATGGAATGATAAATATTAAACTATATTAGTAAAAATATTAAATAGTGTTAATTCGCTATATCTTAATAAACTATATGTTCTTTAGTCATTTCATAAACTATATTAATTAATTGGTTAAGATTAGAATAATAACATAACATAACATTTTTATTTCAAATTTATCATTTCAAATTTTAACTTCCAAAAATAGCATAAATTATTTTCTAAAAATACATATTTACTATAAATAAATTATATATAAACTTAAAACAGGGTTCATTATTTTAATTTACGGTTTAATTTTTTCTTTAACAATAAATTTTAATATATTTTATTATTAAATTTATAATATTTTTAAAAATATAAATTAATGGTGTTATATTTGTAATAAAAATTTAAAAAATGTTATTTTTGTCGATTGTGTTTAAGATTATTCAGACATATATATATATATTAGTAGTAATGTTAAATTTTTAAATACCGTTTTCTTAAAACATTGTAAGTCGAAATTTGGTGTGTGTATTCATTTTGTTGATGTAAGAGTTGGAGTTTTCGAAATTCTTCCATTTTATTGCTATTTGATTGTATTATAGTGAATGGGAAGTCAAGCATTTATGAATTAAAAAAAAAACTGAAACGAAAAATGAGTTTAAAATAAAAAAGAAAAGATTTTAGGAAAAAGAGGTCTCGAATTTGGGTGTTTTATGAGAGACAGAGAAACCAATGTGTAAAGAGCCACGTAATATGCGGCGAAGGGCTTTTCTTTGTCCCTTTCTCTTTGGATTTAAGAATCTCTTTATAACAATTTCTTTTGTTCTGTTTCATTAAACTAGTAAATATTTTTATTGAATAAATTACGATAATTGTATAAAATATCAATTTTTAAAATTTTTATTTCAAAATAATATCATTAATTTAAATTTGCAATAATAACATAAATTCAATATTAAAATGTATTAAAACTATAATTTTAATTGAAAAAATTAAAAGTTAAATTGGAAAAAAATGAACCAAAATATAATAATTTAAATTTATGTATAATTTATTTACAGTAAATAAGTATTTTTACATAATTATTTGTGATATTTTTGGAATTTTAATTTTAGTATGATAAATTTGGAATAAAAATTTTAAAATGTGATATTTTATGGTATTACTCAATAAATTATTATATATTAATTTCTCTATAATTAATTATAATTTTTCAAATTAGCAATATTAAAAAAAAATTATTTAATTTTAAGTTTTAATTTTTACAAAATTTAAAATAATCATTTTATTTATTTATTTCTCATAAATTAATCAGTAATACAAATCAACAAAATATAAATGACTATTATTTTTACTTTTTTAATATTACTCGATAATGCAATAAATTCAAAACGAAACTAGAATATTATAAAAATTTATAATAGTTTTAAAAAATTTATCGAAATAATTATTATATATTAATTTTTCTCTATACATTCCAATTAGTAAAATTAACTTATTTTCATTTTCTATTTATTTAAGTTTTATGTGTTAATTTTTACAAACTTGAAATAATTATTTTATTTATTTTCTTATAAATTAATCAATAATACAAGTCAACAAAATTTATAAGTGAATAATTTTTTTGATATTACTCAACAATATAACAAATTCAATCCGAAATTAGAATATTATAATTAGTTTTAAAATTAACATCTCTATTTTTATTAAAAAAATGTAACTAAATAATTCACAGAATTATTTGTACATTATTTTTATGGCAATAATACATTTTAAATAAAAAAGAACATATAAATTACTAATATATCACAAATTTTCTAATTATCTTTTTAAAATAAGTCATAATCATTTAATTATTCATTTACTTTGAAAAACCAATCTTAGATTTGGTAACAAATTAAAGCTAACATGTTACTTTCTAAAAAAAACTATACCTCCAAAAATTCTATATGTCAACGTAAGATTTATATCATGAAAATGTATGATTTTTAGGGGTAGAATTTTTCTAAATTGTGGAGAATAAAATGCTTTGATAATTCTACCCCTAGAAATTCTATATTGTCATGATATTAATTCAATCATATATTTTTTATTTAACGTAGAGTAACTTAAGATATATAACGATTTGTTAATATTTTTTTTAAGTAAAATTGTAAGACTTACGAAAAATACGTTTAACTTTTTAATATACTTTTCTTAATTTATAAATATTTAATTCTTTAAATACCATTCCCAGTATAAAAATTATCTTTTATAATTTTCAATTATTCATATGATATACATTAGCTTTTATGACATATATATATCGATATATTTTATGTTGAAACTGGTTAGATAAAGACTTCTAAAAATATATATTAATCAAATGCTTAAGTCTTTATTAACTGACTTATATACTTTATATTTTAATTCTCAAGAATCGGAAATGAAAAAGGAAAAATAAATTCTTATTATTGAAACAACTAGTATCTAAATAAATACTAAATATGTTATGTAATTTCATCTGCATATATTTTCCATTTAATTATATTTACACTAAAAACACATTTATACTATTTTTATATATGTTTTCAACAAAACATGATAGTTTTTCAGATAAAAATAATTTAACAAAAAAAAAATCAAAAGTAACGGTTTTCACCCAAAAATAGTTGCCGATCTCTTGATTTTGAAATTACAGATTTATTATATCCGAATTGATAGTTCAAGTATTTGTCCATAAAAAAGTTTGAAATTGAAATCTTCATAAACATCGGTTTTCATCGGTTTATTATTGTTAAATCACACTTAATTTACGTAATATTTATTTTAAATTAAATTAATATCCGATAATAACTTTATTAATTTATTAAACTATTATATATGGGAGAACCTCAAAATTCTTCGAATTGAGAAGAACCTTAAAAATAAAAAAAAATGATTAGAAATATTTGTAACTATACCTTATTTTGTACTATTTATACGATGTTATACGATAATTTTTATACAAAAATATATCGTATTTTAACACTAGTTAGATATAAACTTAAGGTTTTGTTTTAACATACAGAGTAATTTAAGGCACATCAATTTTACATGATGATAGAAGTTTCTTACACTTACTTTTTTTGGGTATGTAGCTGCATTAATTTTATATATCCTTATAAATTATTAATAATATTAGATGGAAATTGAATGCATGCATAACGCAATACAAGAATGTAGTTTAATTACTTGTTTATTAACACAATAGCTATTGTACGACTAATTTATTCTTCGAACTGCTTATATAATAAGTTACAAAGTCGGTCGATATCTCGAAAATTTATGTAAGCATTTGTATTTGTCTTACCTAAAACGTTAAAAGGTTTTGTTTTTACATGTTGTACGGTTAACAAATATTTTCATTTTTTTAATTTAAGTCAAACTCATTAATTAGAATCAACAAACAAATCAATGAGATATACAAAAATATACGAGTTGATTTATATATATATCCCATTTTGGAATATAACTAGAACTTGTATCTTGGTTTATGTTGTTAATTTATATAAAACAGTTATTTTAAGGATATTATGTTTCCAAATGCATATTATGATTATTTTTGGGATAAAATCTTATTAAATAAAAATAGTTAATTGAGGTTCGTAAAACTATCTACCTAAGCAAAAAAACAAGTTAAAAAAACTGATATTTCATCAAATTTATACAAATCATTTTAAACCAGAATTATTTATTAATAATTTCTATAAAATTAAATCTATAAACTATTAAAATTTCAAACAATTTTTGACGATTAAACTTATACTTGCACAAACCGTTAAAACTTATAATCTCTAACTCACCTATTATTGGACATTACCATTTTACTTTTTATTGGCCACTATCATTCTAATAATGACTTTCAATTACTAACATTATAAATCACCAACTATGATACCGTCAATTACAAACCTTGCACACATTCCGTAAAAATTAATCATGACATAAAAAATTTCTTCTCACCCTCATACTTTCGCATTTTTGACGATTTTGATGCATATTTATGTAAAGAAGAAAATTGTAACAAATGTAACATACTTATGGGTTTGAAAATGATTTTCTTCAACAAAAAAGTAAGTTTATAAAACTTTGAAATATTTTTTTCTTTATCTCGATTTCTTCTATAATGTGTGTTTGTGGTAAAAACTAATGTTTTTTTGCTTAACATTTTTGAAATAATTTGAAATACCTTTTAACGAGATGTTTCAAGAAATACAACACTCACAATATATCTAAGTATGAAATATTCTATTTTAAAAATATGTAGATTTAAAAAATTATTTTGAAATAGTTAAAAATAATATAAATTTTATATGTTAATGTTTCTATATATTTAAAAAGAATTTTTAATCTATTTTCCTATAGTGAATGAACTAAAAGTTATGGCTGAGAATAAATCACTCGGTAAAAGATAAGATTTTAATGACTAAAAAATAAAATATTATATAATTAAATAGTTAAAAAAATAAATACAATAATGAAAAAAAAATTCAATGACTAAAAAATTAAATATATTTTACAATTAAATAGTTAAAAAATACAATAATGAAAAATAATGCGCGGTCACCTAGTCAATGATAAAAGTAATTAATGTTTTGGTCTAATTGTTTTGTTAGTTTTATCTTTTGACTTCCACTCTTTTAAACAAAAAAAGTAAGTTTATAAAACTTTGAAATATTTTTTTCTTTATCTCGATTTCTTCTATAATGTGTGTTTGTGGTAAAAACTAATGTTTTTTTGCTTAACATTTTTGAAATAATTTGAAATACCTTTTAACGAGATGTTTCAAGAAATACAACACTCACAATATATCTAAGTATGAAATATTCTATTTTAAAAATATGTAGATTTAAAAAATTATTTTGAAATAGTTAAAAATAATATAAATTTTATATGTTAATGTTTCTATATATTTAAAAAGAATTTTTAATCTATTTTCCTATAGTGAATGAACTAAAAGTTATGGCTGAGAATAAATCACTCGGTAAAAGATAAGATTTTAATGACTAAAAAATAAAATATTATATAATTAAATAGTTAAAAAAATAAATACAATAATGAAAAAAAAAATTCAATGACTAAAAAATTAAATATATTTTACAATTAAATAGTTAAAAAATACAATAATGAAAAATAATGCGCGGTCACCTAGTCAATGATAAAAGTAATTAATGTTTTGGTCTAATTGTTTTGTTAGTTTTATCTTTTGACTTCCACTCTTTTAAACAAAAAAAGTAAGTTTATAAAACTTTGAAATATTTTTTTCTTTATCTCGATTTCTTCTATAATGTGTGTTTGTGGTAAAAACTAATGTTTTTTTGCTTAACATTTTTGAAATAATTTGAAATACCTTTTAACGAGATGTTTCAAGAAATACAACACTCACAATATATCTAAGTATGAAATATTCTATTTTAAAAATATGTAGATTTAAAAAATTATTTTGAAATAGTTAAAAATAATATAAATTTTATATGTTAATGTTTCTATATATTTAAAAAGAATTTTTAATCTATTTTCCTATAGTGAATGAACTAAAAGTTATGGCTGAGAATAAATCACTCGGTAAAAGATAAGATTTTAATGACTAAAAAATAAAATATTATATAATTAAATAGTTAAAAAAATAAATACAATAATGAAAAAAAAATTCAATGACTAAAAAATTAAATATATTTTACAATTAAATAGTTAAAAAATACAATAATGAAAAATAATGCGCGGTCACCTAGTCAATGATAAAAGTAATTAATGTTTTGGTCTAATTGTTTTGTTAGTTTTATCTTTTGACTTCCACTCTTTTAAACAAAAAAAGTAAGTTTATAAAACTTTGAAATATTTTTTTCTTTATCTCGATTTCTTCTATAATGTGTGTTTGTGGTAAAAACTAATGTTTTTTTGCTTAACATTTTTGAAATAATTTGAAATACCTTTTAACGAGATGTTTCAAGAAATACAACACTCACAATATATCTAAGTATGAAATATTCTATTTTAAAAATATGTAGATTTAAAAAATTATTTTGAAATAGTTAAAAATAATATAAATTTTATATGTTAATGTTTCTATATATTTAAAAAGAATTTTTAATCTATTTTCCTATAGTGAATGAACTAAAAGTTATGGCTGAGAATAAATCACTCGGTAAAAGATAAGATTTTAATGACTAAAAAATAAAATATTATATAATTAAATAGTTAAAAAAATAAATACAATAATGAAAAAAAAAATTCAATGACTAAAAAATTAAATATATTTTACAATTAAATAGTTAAAAAATACAATAATGAAAAATAATGCGCGGTCACCTAGTCAATGATAAAAGTAATTAATGTTTTGGTCTAATTGTTTTGTTAGTTTTATCCTTTGACTTCCACTCTTTGTTAAAATGAGAAAATAAAAATAGAGAAATATCATAATATGCCCTACCATATTTTTGCTTCAAAAATACAAACACTAGTTTTTCCAAAATACTATAAGCTTTTTTTCCCAAAACACCACAAATGGTAAAAATGATTTTTAAAGTAATTATCTAAAATAACAATATTTCAACTTTTTGTTCTAAATATAACACTAATTATTAAAATTTTAAAAATAGCATAAATTTAATAATGAAATAATTAAAAATCTCATGTTAATAAAAAATTTAAACCCTAAATTAAAAAAATGAATCCAAACATTATGTTTTAATTTTATATATATTTTATTTGAGATAAATAATTATTTTCACATAATAATTAATGATATTTTAGAAATTTTGTTTTTAATATGATAGATTTGGAAGATAAAATTAAAAAATTATTATTTTAGGATATTACTCTTTTTAATTTAATATTTTGGTTTAGATATATTTTTAGGGTTTAAGATTTAGTTCAAAGTTTATTTTTGAAGGTTTAAAGTTTAATTATAGTTTTATGATAATACTTTGAAGGTTTTTGAAGGTTCGAATGATTTAGTTCAGAATTTAGGGTTTGCAATTGTAGTTTTACAGTATTATAATTGGGCTTATTGTATGATTCAGCCCATACAAAAGCCAACTTTAAAATTTACCAAACGATCTTATGTAAAATTAATTATAGAACTATTAGTTTTGTAGCTATCGAAAGTTGCGATTCTGTCATCTGATCAAACATTATTCGTTTGATTGTCGCAATTTTTTGCGGTTAAACGTTATGGTCGACTACAGTAATTTATGGTAAAAAATTTTAATCGCTACCAAATTATAACATTTGTGATAAAAAAAATTATGATAAAATTTGTGCTGACAATTTTTTATAATAAAACAAACAACAATATTACAACGTATAACCGAAACATCTGACTCTAAATCGTTGTTACAAATGCTACGACAGCCAAACGAACACCGCAATATGTAGCCGATTGCTTGAAGAAAAACAAATCGAAACCTCTAACTTCCACGTCTCATAATTTTTCTGCATATGATTCTATCAAATGATAATGACAATTGAGAAAAATCCACTTAGAACAAATCTCCATAGAAAAGTATAACTAAGTTGTTTTCTGTCGATGTTCTTTTCACAATAAATTGTGACCGGTGCGTTATTAGTGGGAGAAAAATGTATAAATTTTTAAATTATTATTTAGCAAAATAAATTTCAAAAAATAATATTTAATTGGTAAAATATTACTTTAAACATTATTAAAAATAATTAATTTAAAAAACAAATACCAGATATAAAAAAAATTAAAATAGACATTTATATGATGAAATTTAATATTTAAATTCAGTTTACTCTACTTAAATAATTTTTTATCATAAAATATATATCATTTATCTTTACATTAATAGTTTAAAAATACATTCCAAAAAAATAAAAATAAATTGTAGAATATTAATTCAAAAAATAATACCTTAAAATAGCATTTTTAAGTTTTTAATTCAAATTTAGTAAATTTAAAATTCTGAAAATAGAATAATTTTTTTTTTAAATACATATTTATCATAAATAAATTACAAATATAATTAAAATAATATATTTGGGTTATTTTTTGTAATTTAAAATTTATTTTTTTCTTATTACAAAAAAGTTTTAAAATATTTTTGGAAATTTAAATTTGCGAAAAATATTAATTCATATGATGTTGGGTGCATACAAAACTAGATTTACTTTGAGAATGCATAAACAATTTTTTATATTGCTATCAATTTTGAATGACCATAAATAATAGATAACGACAAACACTATTAAAAATTGATTTATTTTTACCAAAATCAGTATTTACTCATGAACAATTATATGTATAAGAAAGTTTTTCGAAATATCAGATATATTTTGTTTCTCCAATATATCGTAATTTCAATTATATAATTTGTTTGGCTTTATATATTTAGAATTGTTTGAAACAATTATTTGTATGATTTTGATATGCCTTTAACTTATTCATTTTTTACAAAATCTAACTAGATAATTTACCCATGGTTTGCATGGATATAACATATTATAAATTTGGATCATTATTACATTTGATTAATATGTTATATGTATTATATTACATATTTATTATATAAGATGAATTTTATTTGTATTTTATTTATTTAAAACTACTAAAATTATGTTTTTTAATTTGTATTATGTTTACGTTTTTATTTTACAATCAAAATTACATCTAAACTATATTTTAGTACGATTGTATATTAAAAATTATATATTTATATATAATACTTTTTAACCATTAGTTTTTTTTGAACTTATATATATTTTTTTTTTGAAAAATTAATTTTTCATCTTTATAATTTCATATATTAGCAATTATGTTGATTAAAATATCAATAACTCAATAAACATATAAAGGTAATAATCATGATTAAAAAATACAAATTATTTATCATAATTTGTTAAACAAATTAATTATTTAAAATAACTATAAATAAATAAAATATAAATAAAACCATAAAATTGAAAACATAAATGATATTAAATATTTTTTATAAACTTATTTCTAATTTAATATATATAATTTACTATATTTTTTGGAAATAAAAAGTGGTGAAAAGAGTGAAAAATTTTCTAACCGGCTTTTTGTGGTGTATAATCATACCTGATACTCATGTTCATTGTGAAACCATCTAGTACATTATGGTTTAAAACAATACACTACAACAAGTCTGTTTTCTTTTTCTTTCGTTGGGGTTTACTATTTATGTCTCACATGCCATAGAAGATATACTTAGATGCAAAACCTGATCTATCTTTTTCTCAATCCAAGCTAATCTTCTTTCAAAACTCAACACGCCCCTATGCATATTCCTTGCATCAATTTCAGCAACCCGAGCACAAATCCGCAAAAGAATGTAGTAATCAGCGTGAACTGCATATATCAATGCTCCATCTTTTTTTTTCCTCACATATTGAAGATAGCCTTGCCGTTTTACCCTCACTCGAGGCGGTATGTAACAGAACAGATTCTCTCCCATGTCTGTTATTAGTCTTCTTATTGCTCCCTCCTTGAATTTTTTTTCTTGATTATGATTATCTTGTAATGAAACACATTCCAAAGATGGTTCATCACAATCCATCGACCTGGTTTTGCTTTTTCTTGCATGACTACTACAAGGATTGTTTCCATCACTTAACTTGTCATCGTTCAAGGAGAGCTTGCTAATTGATAAATCATCTTCCCAGTCTCTTCTCCGCTTGAATGGAGTCCTAAATCGTTCAAACACCTACAAAATGCACGAAAAGAGATGGTTTTAACTAGTTTCATAACATTCAAGTAGTAAGAGTCTGAAAACATAAAATAAGTAGGGTTTACTTCGTCTTTCGGGAAACAATTCCACAGATTATCAACAGTTATGTATGTGTCATCTGATGATGCTTCTTCTAAACCAACAAGGATCTCATTTTTCCCGTGTGATAGATATGACAAAAGATCCTTTTCATATTCTGCAAAACAAACGACATTCAAGAAGGTTAGAATCTAGAGAGATGGATATATCATACAGGAGATAGGTCGGTAACGGAATTTACCAAGAGTTTCAGCAATGACCTCGTAATATTTCATTTCAAGGTTCTTCAGAAGCCCTTCAATGTCAGATTCAGTTGCTTTCGTAACATCTGATAACTCTGCACTAACCGATTTTGTATCTATAACCTCCTCATCATGAATCAGAGGATCAGGCTCCTCACAAACGACATCCACCTCACTAATAACATCAACCAAATTCCCACACACCAAAACCATTAATGTTATAAAGCATGCGTATAGCTACAATCAGAATAGACATGACACAGACATGAGTAGGAAGCCTATGCTCATTCTTCGATAGATATAACTCTGAAGGCATTAACCAATTCCCTATAAGACGCACCAGATCAAGAACCTTATCTTCCGCAATGGATAATCTCTTTAGATAATTTGAGGCTATACCATAAAAATTAACAGGACGCAAAGGCAAACCAATAATATCAGCAATCAAAGCGGCTCGTGCTTCTAATCTCTGAGCAGAAATAATCTGATGAGGCCTAAACATCATCCTTGCTTCCACTGGACAAGCAGCTGATCGATCTCCCATTTGCTCTTGAATCTTGAGAAAACAAGATAGATACGGAATCTTTCCTTCTCGTGCCCATCTCACTAAATCCGTGGGTAGAATGGGTACTCCTGCTTGGTGACAAGCAAGGAAAGATATAGCCAGAGAACTCGATAAAGGCAGAGACTTTTTAAGCTGGCTTACCCATATCATTACTGCTCTTCTACCATGTAAGTTACGAGGTTGGTCTTTGTCTTTGTCTCTATTACGGCGCTTAACCTCTCTTACTTCTCCCCTTGTTTCTTCTGTTTCTACAATTGAACAGATAAAACATCAGATAACGGAAATCACTAACACCAATTCTTTGATTAGTAAAGCATTTTTGACATGATTCTACCTTGTGATTGAAGCTCGGAATCATGAATAGCCTTATCCGCCCAATCATCATCGAAGACACCAGAGAGAGCCACGAACCGTAAGCAAATGGGTGTGACCATACCAATAATCAATGGCGTCGCATTGAATTTCTCTACCAAAGCATCGCACTGATACGTTATCATCATCAGAATACCTTTGACATACCTATCTCTTGACTCTTGGTAATAATCCTCGTACCTCAAAGCACCCACTTCGTCTCCAGCTCCAAAATCCAGAGGCTTCATTGGCTCGTTGTCGTGAATGGAGGCTGCGGTTGCAGATTGCGGAATCTGGCTCGCGGATTCAAGTTGAGAGCGAAATTGGGAGTAACGCATTGTTTCCTTTGTGAAATGAGGCTGTGAGGGAGTAGCCATTGTTTGCGATGGTAGACGGCGAGTGTGGATTGGTTGATACACTGCACCTTGAGTACCTCCGCCTTCTCCGACGAGATCCTCGTCGTCGACAGCTGTTGCAATTATATCGTCCGCTTGAACGCCACATCGTTGGCAGTAGAAAAACCCATCTACTTCATCAAAGGATTCGTTGTCACACTCCTTGCAAATCATTCGAAGACTCTGTGACAGCAAGAAGAAAACCCTAAATTGGTGTAAGAAGAAGTAAACGAAGAACAAATCTGTTATTAAGAGTTCATAAACCCAGATATGACCCTAAATTTATTGTTTTTGATGTTTTGTCGGCTGCCAATGAACATAATATACTTCTTTATTAATTAAAAAAGCATACTATTTTATAATTTTTAATATATTAATTGAATAATATGTTAACACAAAAAAATTATTTTCATCACACTATTTGAATATTTTAAAATAAATATTATATAAAATATAATTTACTATTACAAATTAGTATTAAATAAATATTTAATACTATATTCTATGCTCTAATATTTCGATATAAACGGTTTAACATTTTAACATACAAAAAAACATAATATAAATAAAATATTAAAAATTTTGAAAAATTATTCAAACAAAATATAAAACAAAAATTTGGTCTAATTGAATATTTATCAAATTTAGAATTTTTTTCTGTTTAATAATATTATTTATCTAATATAGAAACAATTCAATTTATTTGTATAATTGTATTTTAAAAGGTGCTATTTAGAATATTATTCAAACATAAATACAAAAAAGAAGTTTAAAGACTAATGTAATTTATTTATATTAAATAATATTTCAGAGTTTTAGTATTTGTTAATTAATTAATTTATATTATATATATAGTATTTCAAGATTTTCACATTATTAGCTAATAATAATAATATTTATTTAAAAAGTATATCATAAAATAGTATCTTTTTAAATTCGTGTTCCACATCTATCACATTAAAGATAAAATTTATAAAATAACACAAACTAGATTTATAATCAAAATGTGCGTGAAAAAAAATATTTGCAAATTATATAATATTATTTATTAGTAAATATAAATTAGATATTTATATAATTTTAATTGTTATTCAAAATTATTTTTAAGATTAATTTTGAATAGATAAATTCAAAAAATAAAAATAATTATTTTTTATAAATTTAATAGTATTTTGTATTAATTTAATAAAATATGTTGTTTCTCTTACTAAATTAATAACAATGATATATATTATAATTATTTTACTAATTTAAATATATTTATATATTTATTTGAAATTTATTGTTGTGATGGCACATTATCATGTATGTGTGTTAATAAAACGTTAGGATGATGTTATTTTCTTAAATATTACTCAAATAATATATTAAATATTATTATGTTAAAATAATTATTTAAATTATTTATAAATTAAAATATTATGTTTAGATTTATTTAAGGATTAAATTTTTTTTATTATGAATGTATTTTAAATTATTTTTATATTAAATTTGTATTATTATGAAAATTTAAATTAATAGTATTATATTTAGAATAATTTTAAAAAAAAAATTATTTTAAACAATTGTTCTTTATTAAATTGTATAAAATCTACGTGTAACCTGCAAAACATACAGGATAATATTACTTTATTGCTGTTTGAAATTTAATGATCCGTATCCATTTGATGGGTCGAAGAATTGGACAGAACTTTCAAACTGAGTGGAGTAAAGAAGATTTTTTCCTCTGACTTGTGTCTCTGAATAACGCACAATTCAGAGCACTCATCTTATCAAAATTATCAACATCATAAGAATTCATTTTAATTTTTAAATGAAAAATAAGAATTGAAACCCATTAACAGATTGAAACAGATTGAAACCGATGTGTAACATTGGTAATGATTTCAAAGATGAGAAGAAGACATCACAAAACAATAAATAGGTTTTACATATACTCAATAGGCAAAAAACTTACAGAGATTTTGAGAGAACTTACAAAATAGATAACATCTAAAGGCTCTTTAGAGACACAATTGCCTGTAAAAACCCAACATGTGATTTCGATTTCGATCTCATCTCTCACATCTTCTCCATCACCAAACCATTATGTAAACAAAACTTTTTAGTAACACAAAACTTTTCTCACTTTAAGGTTCTTGCTTCCCCTTGAGATCAACTGCCTCTGCTATACTGTAATAACTTAAGAAACAAAATTGAGTAAAGAGTAAAATACCTAGCTGCAAAACTTATGGGCATGAGATATTAAGAGGAGTTGGAGTGGCAGTAGGTTTTGCAATATGATCGATAAAAGCAAACTTGTCAATTGTGGTTTCGATGAGACCAAGATCGATCTCTACATCTGAGAAATCATAGTCTGGAAGTTCGCTTGGACCATCACATTCAAGACCAATGATGTTCATATCATCTGTGCTGCAGTAATCATCCAACAATTGGTTGTTTTCTTCTGTTAAGAGAAAATCAAGTTCACAACCATTTGGGATTAATGACTCATCAATGAAGCAACCCATTTCCGGAATCTGTAGATCTGCAAAGTTGAAATCTAATCCTGCCTTCTTCGATTCACTAGCTTTAGGATTGGTGGTGGAAGCAACTCCCTTCTCATCAACATCAATGCTTGACACAACTTCAACGTTAGAGCCTAAGGCTGAGACCAGAGAATCAGATTCAGTTGAAGCATTTGAATCTGACAGAACATTCTCAGAACAATCAGAGGAAGCAGAAATTTTTGCTGCAGCCAAAGCATCAAACTCAAGTTTTTTAGTAGCATAAGCATCGGCTGCTTGTTCAAGCGTCTCATAAGTCCCCAACCAAGTTCTTATTTTGGTGATTGGATGTCTAATCTCAGCAGCCCACTTGCCCCATTTCCTCTGTCTAACACCAACCGGCTTCGAAACACTAGAGCGTCCAACAAGCTGAGAGACTTTGCTTCTTAAGACCCTTTTGCTACAAGTTGAGATTTCGGCTTTGCTTCTACCGTTGTTACTCTCCTGACAATATGAGCTCTCGGACTGTGCTTGATTACCGGCTTGAGAGAAAGGAAGGTTGATTTCACAGACATAACGTTTCCTTTTTTGATTGATCTCATCATCTTCGCTTGATGAATAGTCAGTTGCGTAAGGATCATTCACAACGAAACGGATTTTTCTCATAGTTTTTAAGTCGTCAGATAATCCAGGGAGATGATTTAGCTGGAAAGTTTTCTTCTTGGGTTTTTTTCCGGGTTTATTGGTTTGAAAGGAAGAACGTTTCTTTGGTTCAGCCATTTTATCGAACCGTTGGTGTGCGAGATTCAGACCAAAACCTCTAAACCCTAAAACTTCCTCTCAAAATGCCCAGAGAAAAGCTTCAAAATCAACAAGAAACACAAACCAGCGCACTTCAGATTGGAACAAACTATGGAAATCATAAATAAAAGTAATAACTTTTAAAACCCCCAGTTACCTTAAACGCATGTAAATCGATGTCAATTGCGAGAAATCAATAACTGGACGAGCCAGCAGATGCAGCCTGATTTGAACGAGAGAACGACCCAAGAACAGAGCATAAAGCGTTTAAGAAAACGAGGAAGAACGAAAAAGTAGAAGAGAGAAAAGAGTAGCCGGAGCTCAGGTTAAATAACTCCGGCGACTTCAAAGAACCTTCTCTCTCACTCCACCTACCCTCTCTAACTCCTCTTCCGCTCTCTGAGCTTCCCAAAAAGTGAGATATTAAGAGAAGAGAAGATAAAGTAAGAATCAAATCGAATCGGAAACAGATGATAAATCTATGGCCAAGATTTTATTGGCTCTATATACCAATGATAAAACAAAAAATTATGTCGGAATTGAAAGAGCTCTAACTCATCAAAATTTATGTCGGAATCCAATAAAAACACGTTTGATCAAACACAGATCTCGAAAGAAAAACTTAACCCTCTCCTTGAGAAATTTAATAGCACTAAAAAGTAAAAGGGCCATTACTTGTCACTGCTACTGCACTCTGAGCCACATTGTGAAGTGTGAAGTAGATAGATATATATATTATTAAACTACAATAAAAAGTATTTTGTTGTTAATAAATAATACTGAACAAACTATCGCCCAAAGCTTACACACCAAATGAAACTCTTGATGAAATTAGACAAATCAGAGAAGGACAATAAATGAGGAACTACCACACTTACAACTGAAAATACAGTAGAACCGATAAATAATCAATTACAATGATTATTGATAAAAATGAGAGTGATGAATGAGAATATAATTCCAATCCACATCGTATTCTATCAATAATGTCAAAATTTTGGATTTAACTGTTATAATGCAAAAAAATAGGATTTGAAAATTGTGATGTAAAAACGATTGACGGATCGATTAAAATCCGATTGAGAAAAAGATGATTTTGTGGAAGTGAGATTTGATTTTTTTTTAATTTATTAATGCTTTTGTAGTGTGACGGTTTAACGAGATTATGAATTCCAAAATACAACTACGATGACAATATAATCGCAACATTCGATTTTAGAATTTACGAACAAGTATTATATGCTATACTCTTAAGATTTACGATTTGGAAAGAGAGAAAAAGACGAGAGGAATGGAACCGTTTTTGAGAAGAAATGTGCAAGAATGCAAAGAAGCGAATCCGTTAATGAGGATTAAGGCTCGTATTTACGGTCTAAAGAAAGTGGTTTCGTAAATCTAAAATCGTGGGAAGGAGTGTAACCGACGAGAGAATCGTGAGTGCGTGGAGGAGAAAATAGTGGGTATAGTTTAGAGTTTTGACTCGGTTTTGGATAAAAACCTTAATCAAAAACTAGCCCAAAGAATCTTATTGGACTTTCACCAAAATCCAAAACTCAAACCTGAGCCCGGCGACAGCAATGGCAACGTAAGGTTTCGGTCTCTTTTCTTTCTAATACTTTTAAACTTCTACCTGAACTCTTCCATTTATATATTAAGAGATTTTTTTTTCAAATTTCTAATGTGCGACTTTTGTTTCCTGCTCGTTAACATTTCGCCAAATTTTTTTTGGATTTTGCATGAATACAATGGTCTATTTTTCATTGATATTTCAACAGTTTAATAAAATATATTGATTCACTAACTAGATTAATAATAATGATATATATATTATAATTATTCTATTAATTTAAATGTGTTTATATATTTATTTAAAATTTATTGTGATGATGACATTTATGTTAATAATACATTAAAGTAAAATTAGTTTTTTAAAATGTTTTTTAAATAATATATTAAGAATCTATGGTATTTTTAGGGAAAAATTAGTGATGATGAAATGTTTCGAAAGAAAGAGTAATGTAATATTTTGAGAATTCTAGTTGTTTTTATTATATGATTTGTTTGATTTTTGATGTGATAACTTAATTTGCTTTTCAAAATTGGTCCCAACATGCTGTCAAAACAGTGGATCCTTACAACTCTGTTTAATTTGTCATTCATTAGCTATAAAAGCAGGAAGTAGAAGTAATTAAATTCAATCATTTCAGTATTAAAAATAATATATATTTGAATTATGAACAACTTTTAAAAATATCTCACCAATTAAGATGTAGAATCTTCAAATTATAAAACAATTCATATAACAATATTTTGATACAATTATTGGGTCTTCATTCTCGAGTAAGCTCCACTACAATACAATCATAAACATATTTTCTCTTCAGTGGATCTCATATTCAATATTTTAAAATATAATATACATTTTTTCTTGGATGGTATTAGTGAGGAAGAGAATATAAGACTTTTGCATCATATATAGAACAATATAGCTATTCAAAAAGAAAATAATAATATCATAAAATAATATTTTAAAATTTTTTATTCAAAATTTAGTATTTTAAAATTAAAATTTTAAAATATCACAAATAATTATGTAAAAATACTTATTTATTATAAATAAATTATATGTAAACTTCAAATATTATATGTGGGTTCATTTTTTCTAATTTAAGGTTTAATTGTTTTATTAAAATAAAGTTTAAATACATTTTAATCTTAAATTTGTAATATTATTGAAAATTTAAACTAATGATGCTATTTTGTAATAAAAAACTAAAAAAATTCTATGTTAGATAATTTTGCCAAAAAAAAAACTCATTTCAAGTATGAAGAACTTTGAATACCAATTTAAATAAGAAATAAACAATCCAATTTATATATTTTTTAAAGTCTTTGTTTGGAAAATGTTTAAAGTTTTTATTCTCTTTTCTAATCTATGCAAAGTTGATCTTAGCGTTGTCTTTTTAAATAGATTAATACTCCAAAATAACAATTTTTAAAATTTTTATTCCAAATATAACACTTTAAAATTAAAATTTCAAAAATAATAGAAATAATTATATTAAAATACTTATTTAGTGTAAATAAATTATAAATAATTTTAAAATATTATATTTAGGGTTTTCCAATTTACGATTTAATTTTTATTAAAATAAAGTTTTAATATATTTAAATTTTAATTTTTTTTAGTATTAGAAATTTAAACTAATAATTTTATTTTTACCAAAAAAACTTAAAAAATATGTTATTTTAAAGAATTGTACCTTTGAATATCACATAGAATTTTTTTATATTGGAATTATTCCAAAGAATATTCATTGTTTGGTGAAAAAAATTTCTGACTCGTGTCAATGTTTCAATTGATTCACTGATGCATTGTACAATTATATTAGAAAAAATAATTAACACGTATTGAAATCTAATTTGACATATATTTTCAGTGTTTCACTTTCATTTGAAAAAGTATATTTTTATATAAAAAATGTGTTAAGCCATATCCCAATAAGTGAGTTAGAAAGTGAGAGATTGTCACATCCCCACATATGCTAGTGGCTACCAATCAGAATAATGCACAAATTCAAAACTCTTTTGAATTACTTGTTTTTTGGCCACTTGAAATTTTCAATAAGTCAGATTGCCAAGAAATATATTCGTGATACAAGAATTTTTTCATTTAATAATTAAATTGTAATTACATAGCCACATTTTGAAAAACAATATTCAGAAAATATACAAATCTCCATTTCAATGGTTTTACTTTTAGTATTTTTTTGGAATTAGTCATAAAATTTCTAATTATCATTTCTATCTATATGTATAATAAGTAAATATATTAAAAAAATTTCTTGAGGAATCTCGTTTGTATCTCGATTTACAAACCATATTTATTAATGTAATCATCAAATTTTAGTATTAACAAAATTAAAATATCTAATCATATTATAGAACATATGCATCCAAATCATATTAAATTTTTTGATTTATTCAACATATGTATTAGAAAACATAGATATGCAATTCAAAATCAATTGACAATGAATAAAATGATTCATCAACTTTATATTTGTGTAGAAATATTTCAATTTTAATGTCTGATATTTCATATTTTAATATATCTTTTCGAGATATGAACGGAACAATGTACTAATACTTCAAACACACTATAATCATACAAAACATTTAAAATGTGAAAAATCATTTTTACGAAAAAATCATATGTTGGACTAATCTTAATCTAACATCTAATTCAAAACCAATTAAAAATGAGTAGAATAATTCATGAATCTTATATATTTGTGTAAAAATATATTAACTTTCAATGTGAAACATTTGACATTTTAATTATGGCGATTACTAGTATAGTAGTATCGGATGGATTTTTGAAAAGTTTTTTTTTTGTAGATATTTATTTGTTTCGTTGTGAGTCGTTTAGTCTTCTATCCCGTTTTAGTGATCGACGACTATATGCTTCCATCGACGACCATAAAATTCTTTATTATCATTTAATAAAATGTGGAAAAATGCTCTTAAATGATTGTAAAATGGCTTTATGGTCAGCATAATGGAGAGTTGAAAAGTCAAAGTGTAGAGAGAGAATGTAAGCAGTGGACGGAACCTTAGCCGCCTACGTGAGCCCCACTTTTCTTATGTTCGCTTTATGGTTCTCTATACATTTTTAATATTTTAGTTAAAATTATATTATTTTCTGTATATTTAAATTAATAATACCCATAAATAATATTTTTAATTTTTTTTTATAAATTTAATAATTTAAAATTAAAATACATTATATGTAAACAGATCCTTAATACCAACAATAATATCCAACCTATGATCAAATTAAGACTTTTAAGTGTAATTTGAGTAATTAAAAGTCTTAAAAACTTGGGTAATTAAAACTATACAATTGTATTTATTAAAAGTCTTAAAAAATTAAAATACAATATTGTAATTTGGGTAATTAAAACTATACAATTGTATTTTTTATTAATAATAAGATCAAATTAAGACTTTTTATAAATACTTCTATTGAAAAATTAAAACCATATTTAATTTGAAATCTCGATATTTAAAATAAAATAAAAAAGTAAGTTTATATTTGGAAAATCCACTAAAGAACTAGTAAAAAAAACCGAAGTCAACGGTTCTTAAATAATTCTAACTAGATTTATATCCACGACATATAAAAGAAAAAATATTCGTAAATTATATAATATTTTTTTATTAGTAAATATAAATTAAATATTTATATAATTTTAACTTTTATGTAAAATTAGTTTTAACATTAATTTTTTGTGTAGGTAAATTAAAGAAAGAAAATAATTATTTTTGACGAATTTAATAGTATATTTTGGTTAGTTTAATAAAATATATTGATTATGTAACTAAATTAATAATAATGACATATATTGTAATTGCTCTAATAAATTAAGTATATTTATATATTTATTTGAAACTTATTGTGGTGAAAACACGTAAACATGATATTTTTATTACAATCTATAAATAGTCGAAGGTTTTCCCTCATTTTTCACACTTCAAACAAATACTCTATTTCATATAAGCTCTCTAAACATTCCAAACACTTTTCACTCTAAAAAATCCCATACAAAAAATGGCAAGTAGCAGTAGGTCGATGAGAGGTCGTGGAAGACGATCTATCCAATCGTCTTCCGGGAGTGGTACCTCTTCGGCCTCCTCGAACCCCTCACCATCCGCTAATAGAGTGGCATCCCGCCTCCTTCCCCAATATACGTTTACCCCTCATTTTGGCACGGTTTCACGAATCGAAAGAACATGAGGAGGAAGAAATTCCCGACTGTAAAACGGGAACGGAGGAACAAACTATCACTCTTGATAGTTTTTACAAAATCCAGGATGCGAACAATATTTGACAGTGTTGTCTCCACTGCCGGCACCAAATTCAATGTGGCAATGATAATTTTAATTTTTTTATTTTTTATTTATAAATAATTATTAAAAATTTAATAATATATTAATATAAAATTAAAACTTTTGTGTATACTGAAAATATTATGTTTGACCGCGATAACGGGGGCTATTACCCGTCAAATTTTAAAAATTTTGAAAAATAAATTTGATGGCCCCTATTATAGTTGGACGGTGGTACATGCTGAGAGGCAGAAAAAATTTTTTTTATCGAGTTTACTATAAGTATTTTTTTTTTATATTTTATTTTATAATATTTAAATACATATTAATATTATATACATTAATTTGAAGCAGTCGTACACCTGAGATCCTATGATCACCCCGGTGGTACGAAAAGAGTTCGAAGCCGTCTACGTAAGACGGATGAAAGGGATGGTGAGCACGGTTCATACAACCGGCAAACATCCCCGATGGATTTCCCCAAGTCCACTCAAAATTATGACAGACTATTGGGGAACAGAAACATCTATAGAGAGAAGTAGCAAATTCTCTAATAACCACAACTCCGCTCGGGACGGTATTGGCCTGCACAAGCATTTGTTGGGCCAAAAATCCTACATACAGGTCCAACAGGAAATGGTAAGTAATTTTATTTATTAAATTTAATTAAAATTTTATTATTATTTAAATAAAATTTATTTCAATACATGTGAAGGAACATAATTTGGGACGACCTGTTTTACTAGCTGAGGTATTTATAAAGACTCACACTAGACCGGATGGTTCATATGTAGATTTGAAAGCAAAAAAAATCTGTGAAGCATACGAACGTAACATCCAAGAGAAGATGGCAATCGTGGAGGTCGATCCAACAGAAACGTCTGATGGTACTTCCCGTCCAATTGAGCTGACTGCAGAAGAGAATGAGATCTTCATTAAGGTAAAAAAAAATTTGAATCACCGAGAAAAATTTAATTAAATTTAATTTTTAATTTTTATTTTCCTTATTTTGTAGTCTTCTGTTGCGGATGACCGAGACCGTCTTTATGGACTCGGTAGCCTTTACCGCGTACACTTGTCGGGTAGACTTTGGGTGCAATCCACTTCCCCCGAGTACGTAATGCTTCAAGAACAAAACGCGCTAATTGTACAACAAAACACACAAATTTTGGAAGCAAATCAAAAGATGAAAGAGCAGAATAGAGAAAACCAAAAGAAGATCTCTAACTTGGAGATGCTCTTCGGGTATTTTCAACGGACGGATCCCGCATTCGCCTTCTATATCCGGGATAACGATTGCCCAGGGGAACCGTCGACGGCTCTGACCCCGACCCCATTCTCGCCTTCGGATTTTTAATTTCCGCCGCTGGAAAATTAGTTGTCATTTTTTTGTAAATTAAATTTCATTTAATAAAAATTAAATTTTTTAATTTTTGAATTTCTTTGTATTTAATATTTTATGTTAATTAGTTAATATATTTTTATATTTAATATTATAATATTTATTATTAATTACTAAATAATATTAATAATAATTAATGGTTTAAAAAATAATTTATTAAAATATTCAGAAATAAAAATTTAAAAATATTATTAAAACATAATAATTTCGAAAATTAAATTTGCAAAATATTTTTAAAAAATGTTATTAAAAAATTAATTTAAAATTATTGTATTAATATTAATATTTAAAAAATATTAATAATACTATTAAAATTAATTTTGAAAATTATTATTAAAAACTATATTAACAAAAATTAATTAAAATTATTTTGAAATAATTTAAATATTTTGAAATTAAAATTAGAAAATATTATTATTTTTAATAATATTTTTATTTTCAATTTCAAATTATTAAAATTATTTCAAAATAATTTTTAATTATATATTTTTAAAAAAATCTAATTCCGTTGTAGTCGTAAATCAGTTCCAAATCAGTCTCAATATTTTTTGGACCGATTTGCGGCTACAAATTTTTTTTCGATTATTTTATAATTAGTCGCCAATCAATAGCACTTTTTGCCACTGATTTGCGACTGCGTGTTAACTGTGGTCGCAAATCAGTCGTAAAATTTTGTGAGTGATTTGCGACTACATGGCTCTACAGTCGCAAATCAGTCACAAAACTTTGTCACTGATTTACGACTGCCATGGTTCATGTACTCGCAAATCAGTCACAAAATTTTGTGACTGATTTGCAACTACAATGCTCTTGTAGTAGCAAATCAGTCACAAATTTTTGTGACTCATTTGCGGCTGCATGACTCTTGTAGTCGAAAATCAGTCACAAAATTTTGTGACTGATTTGTGACTACGGGTTTCACAACCACATATTTAGTTGCAAGACAGTGGCAAAATTTGTTACGGAAATTCAGTGGCAAAATAGTCGCAAAAATAGTCACCACCAATTGATCGCAAATCAGTCACAAATTGAACCACTATTACCGTGGTCGCAAATTAGTCGCAAATTTGCGACTGATTTACTACTACATATTTTTGTGACGATGGATTTGCGACTACTTCTGGTGGTCGCAAAGTAGTCGCAATTTCGAGTTTTGAAAAATGTTATGACTACTTCTGGTGGTCGCAAAGTAGTCGCAAAATGCATGTTTTTTGTAGTGGTTAATTTAGATTTAGAGCTTAGAATGACATGAATCCAATGCCAATGGTAAGCTAGCTCAATTTTATATGTTATGACAAAATTTAAGAATAAAATAGATACAACAAACCCTCCAAGTAACACAATTTATCCCAAACGGTGTGATGCCATGCATTATGCTTCACTTATAAGGCTTTAATAAATGATCACTAGTGATCTTTTTAGAATGATTATTTTAATTGGCCGATTAACTTGACATGTTCGCACTAAATCATCCGTAACTTTTCATTTGGAGCTTAGAATGACATGAATCCAATGCCCACGTTATGCAAGCTCAATTTTCTATATTGTCACAAAATTGCAGACTCAAATTGATACGACAAAACTTCCAAGTAATCCAATCTATCCCAAACTGCATGATCCCATGCATAATGCTTCACTTTAAAGGCTTTAATAATTGAGAACCAATGATCAGTTTAAAATGATCATCTTACCATGCCGATCAATTTGACATGTTCGCACTAAATCGTCCATAACCTTTAATTTTGAGTTCAAAATGACATGAATCCAATGCCCTCGTTAAGCTAGCTCCATTTTCTACATTGTGACAAAATTTAAGACTTAAATAGCTACGAGAAAGCCTCCGAATAATTCAATCGATCCCGAAATACGTGATGCCATGCGTTATAATTCATTTATAAGCCATTACTCAATGAGAACTAATGATCCATTTAGAATGAGCATTTTAACTGGCCGATCAACTTGACATGTACACATTAAATCGTTCGTCAATTTAGATTTAGAGCTCAGAATGACACGAATCCAACGCCCATGGTAAGCTAGCTCAATTTTCTATATTATGACAAACTTTAGGAATGAAATAGATACGACAAAGCCTCCAAATAATCTAATCTATCCCAAACTGTGTGATACCATGCATTATGCTTCACTTATAAGGCTTTAATAATTGAGCACCAATGATCAGTTTAGAATGATCATCTTAATTGGCTCATCAACTTGTGTCCGCACTAAATTGTCCGTAACTTTTGATGTAGAGCTCAAAATGACATGAATCAAACGCCCCCGTTATGCTAGCTCAAATTTCTATATTGTGACAAAATTTCAAACTCAAATAAATACGACAAAGCCTCCAAGTAATCCAATCTATCCCAAGCTGCGTGATGCCATGCATAATGCTTCACTTAAAAGGCTTTACTAATTGAGGACCAATGATTAGTTTAAAATGATCATCTTAAATGCCCGATCAACTTGACTTGTCCACACTAAATTGTCCGTAACTTTTGATTTAGAGCTCATAATGACTTGAATCCAACGCTCATGTTATGCTAGCTCAATTTTCTATATTGTGACAAAATTTAACACTCCAACAGATACAACAAAGCCTCCAAATAATCCAATTGATCCCATAATTTGTGATGCCATGCGTTATAATTCATTTATAAGCATTTACTCAATGAGAACCAATGATCCATTAGAATGAGCAATTTAACTAGCCGATCAACTTGACATGTATACACTAAATCGTTAGTCAATTTAGATTTAGAGCTCAGAATGACACGAATCCAACGCCCATGGTAAGCTAGCTCAATTTTCTATATTATGACAAAATTTAGGAGTGAAATAAATAAGACAAAGCCTCCAAGTAATCCAATCTATCCCTAACAGTATGATGCCATGCATTATGCATCACTTATAAGGCTTGAATAAATGAGCACCAGTGATCAGTTTGGAATGAACATTTCAACAAGCCGATTAACTTGATATGTCCAATAAATCATCCATAAGTGTTGATTTAGAACTCAGAATGACATTAATTCAATGCGCACGTTATGCTAGCTCAATTTTCTATATTGTGACAAAATTTCAGACTCAAATAGATACGACAAAGCCTCCAAGTAATCCAATATATCCCAAATTGTGTGATGCCATGCATTATGCTTCACTTATAAGGCTTTAATAATTGAGCACCAATGATCCGTTTAGAATGATTATCTTAATTGGCCGATCAACTTGATATGTACGCACTAAATTGTTCATAACTTTTGATGTAGAGGTCAAAATGACATGAATCCAACGCCCCCGTTATGCTAGCTCAAATTTCTATATTATGACAAAATTTTAGACTCAAATAAATACGACAAAGCCTCCAAGTAACCCAATTTATCCCAAGCTGCATGATGCCATGCATAATGCTTCACTTAAAAGGCTTTACTAATTGAGAACCAATGGTCAGATTAAAATGATCATCTTAAATGGGCAATCAACTTGAGTTCTACGCACTAAATTATCCATAACTTTTGATTTAGAGCTCATAATGACATGAATCCAACGCCCACGTTATGCTAGCTCAATTTTCTATATTGTGACAAAATTTAATACTCAAATAGATACAACAAAGCCTCCGAATAATCCAATCGATCCCAAAATTTGTGATGCCATGTGTTATAGTTCAAGTATAAGCATTTACTCAATGAGAACCAATGATCCATTTAGAATGAGCATTTTAACTGGCTGATCAACTTGACATGTCCACACTAAATTGTTTGTCAATTTAGATATAGAGCCTAGAATGACACGAATCCAATGCCCATGGTAAGCTAGCTTAATTTTCTATAATATGACAAGATTTAGGAATGAAACAAATACGACAAAGCCTCCAAGTAATCCAATCTAACCCAAACGGCGTGATGCCATGCATTATGCTTCACTTATAAGGCATTAATAAATGAGCACCAGTGATCAGTTTAGAATGATCATTTTAACTGGCCGATTAACTTGACATGTCCGCACTAAATCGTCTGTAAATTTTGGTTTTGAGCTCAGAATGACAAGAATCCAACGCCCACGTTATGCTAGCTCAATTTTCTATATTGTGACAAAATTTCAGACTCAGATTGATACGACAAAGCCTCCAATTAATCCAATCTATCCCAATCTGCGTGATACCATGCATTATGCTTCACTTATAAGGCTTTAATAATTGAGTACCAATGATCAGTTTAGAATGATCATCTTAACTGGCCGATCAACCTCACATGTCCGCACTAAATCGTCCGTAATTTTTGATTTAGAGCTAAGAATAACATGAATCCAACGCCCTCGTTAAGCTAGATCAATTTTCTACATTGTAACAAAATTTAAGACTTAAATAGCTATGAAAAAGCCTCTGAATAATCAAATCAATCCCAAAATACATGACGCCATGCATTATAATTCATTTTAAGCTTATATTCATTAAGAACCAATGATCCATTTAGAATGAGCATTTTAACTGCCCGATCAACTTAACATGTCCACACTAAATCGTTCGTCAATTTAGATTTAGAGCTCAGAATGACACTAATCCAACGCCCATGGTAAGCTAGCTCAATTTTCTATATTATGACAAAATTTAGGAATGAAATAGATATGACAAAGCCTCCGAATAATCCAATATATCCCAAGCGTGATGCAATGCATTATGCTTCACTTATAAGGCTTTAATAAATGAGCACCAGTGATTAGTTTAGAATGATCATTTAACTGGCCGATTAACTTGATATGTCCGCACTAAATCATCCGTAAACTTTGATTTTGAGCTCAGAATGACAAGAATCCAACGCCCATGTTATGCTAGCTCAATTTTCTATATTGTGAAATAATTTTAGACTCAGATAGATACGACAAAGCCTCCAACTAATCCAATCTATCCCAAATTGTGTGATGTCATGCATTATGCTTCACTTATAAGGCTTTAATAATTGAGCACCAATGATCAGTTTAGAATGATCATCTTAACTGGCTGATAAACTTGACATGTCCGGACTAAATCGTCCGTAACTTTTGATTTAGAGCTAGGAATCACATGAATCCAACGCCCTCGTTAAGCTAGATCAATTTTCTACAGTGTTACAAAATTTAAGACTTAAATAGCTACGAGAAAGCCTCTGAATAATCCAATTGATACCAAAATGCGTGATGTCATGCGTTATACTTCATTTATAAGCTTTTACTCAATGAGAACCAATCATCGATTTAGAATGAGCATTTTAACTGCCCAAATAACTAGACATGTCCACAATAAATCGTTCGTCAATTTAGATTTAGAGCTAAAAATGATACGAATCCAACGCCCATGGTAAGCTAGCTCAATTTTCTATATTATGACAAAATTTAGGAATGAAATAGATACGACAAATCGTCCAAGTAATCCAATCTATCCCAAAGTGCATGATGCCATGCATTATGCTTCACATATAAGGCTTTGATAATTGAGCACCAATGATCAAATTAGAATGAACATCTTAACTGGCCGATCAACTTGACATGTTCGCACTAAATCGTCCTTAACTTTTGATTTAGAGCTCAGAATGACATGAATCCAACGCCCACATTATGCTAGCTCAATTTTCTGTATTGTGACAAACTTTCAGACTCAAATAGATATGACAAAGCCTTCAAGTAATCCAATTTATCGTCAACTCCGTGATGTCGTTCGTTATAATTCATTTTGAAGCCTTTACTTAATGAGAACCAATGATCTATTTAGAATGAGCATTTTAACTGGTCGATCAACTTCAAATGTCCACACTAAATCGTTCGTCAATTTAGATTTAGAGCTCAGAATGACACGTATCCAACGCCCATGGTAAGTTAGCTCAATTTTCTATATTATGACAAAATTTAGGAGTGAAATAGATACGAAAAAGCCTCCAAGTAATCCAATCTATCCCAAACGGTATGATGCCATGCATTATGCTTCACTTATAGGGCTTTAATAAATGAGCACCAGTGATCAGTTTAGAATGAGAATTTTAACTTGCGAATTAACTTGACATGTCTGCACTAAATCATCCGTAACTTTTGATTGAGAGCTCAGAATGATATGAATCCAACGCCCATGTTATGCTAGCTCAATTTCTATATTGTAACAAAATTTCAGACTTAAATAGATACGGTAATGCCTCTAACTAATATCCCAAATTGTGTGATTGCATGCATTATGCTTCACTTATAAGACATTAATAATTGAGCACCAATGATCAGTTTAGAATGATCATCTTAACTGGTCGATCAACTTAACATGTACGCACTAAATTGTCCTTAACTTTTGATTTAGAGCTCAAAATAACATGAATCCAATGCCCTTGTTAAGCTAGCTCAATTTTTTATATTGCGACAAAATGTAACACTTAAATAGCTACGAGAAAGCCTCTGAATAATCCAATCGATCCCAAAATGCGTGATGCCATGCGTTATAATTCATTTATAAGCCTTTACTCAATGAGAACCAATGATCCATTTAGAATGAGTATTTTAACTGGCTGATCAACTTGACATGTCCACACAAAATCGTTCGTCAATTTAGATTTAGAGCTCAGAATGAGACGAATCTAACGCCAATGGTAAGCTAGCTCAATTTTTTTTATTATCACAAAATTTAGGAATGAAATAGATACGACAAAGCCTCCAAGTAATCCAATCTATCCCAAATGGCGTGATGCCATGCATTATGCTTCACTTATAAGGCTTTAATAAATTAATGAGTACCATTGATAAGTTTAGAATGATCATTTTAACTGGCCGATTATGTTGACATGTCCGCACTAAATCGTCCGAAAATTTTGATTTTGAGCCCAGAATGACAAGAATCGAATGCCCACATTATGCTAGCTCAATTTTCTATATTGTGACAAAATTTCAGACTCAAATAGATACGAAAAAGCCTCCAACTAATCCAATATATCTCAAACTGCGTGATGCCATGCATTATGCTTCACTTATAAGGCTTTAATAATTGAGAACCAATGATCAGTTTCGAATGATCATCTTAACTGGCCGGTCAACTTTACATGTCTGACTAAATAGTCCGTAACTTTTGATTTAGAGCTCAGAATGACATGAATCCAATGCCCACATTATGCTAGCTCAATTTTCAATATTGTGACAAAATTGCAGACTCAAATAGATACCACAAAGCCTTCAAGTTATCCAATTTATCCTGAACTGCGTGATGTCATGTGTTATAAATCATTTATAAGCCTTTACTCAATGAGAACCAATGATCTATTTAGAATGAGCTTTTTAACATGCCAATAAACTTGAAATATCCACACTAAATCGTTCGTCAATTTAGATTTAGAGCTCCGAAGGACACGAATCCATTACCCATGTTAAGCTAGCTCAATTTTCTATATTATGACAAAATTTAGGAATAAAATAAATACGACAAATCCTCATATTAATCCAATCTATCCCAAACGGTGTGATGCCATGCATTATGCTTCATTTATAGGGATTTAATAAATGAGAACCAGTGATCAGCTTAGAATGAGCATTTTAACTGGCTAATTAACTTGATATGTCCGCACTAAATCGTCTCTAACTTTTGATTTAGAGTTAAGAATGACATGAATCCAACGCCCACGTTATGCTAGCCCAATTTTCTATAATGTGACAAGATTTCAGACTCAAATAGATACTACAAAGCCTCCAAGTCATCCAATCTATACCAAACTGCATGATGTCATGCATCATGCTTCACTTATAAGGCAATAAATGAGCACAAGAGATAAGTTTAGAATGATCGTTTTAACTGGCCCATTAACTTGACATGTCCCCACTAAATCGTTCGTCAATTTAGATTTTGAACTAACAAGGACACGAATCTAACGCCCATGGTAAGCTAGCTCAATTTTTAACATTATGACAAAATTTAGGAATGAAATAGATACGACAAATCCTCCAAGTAATCCAATCTATCCTAAACGATGTGATGCCATGCATTATTCTTCACTTATAAGGCTTTAATAAATGAGCACCTGTGATCAGTTTAGAATGAGCATTTTAACTGGCCGATTAACTTGTCCACAATATGCTAGCTCAATTTTCTATATTGTGATATATTTTCAGACTCAAATATATACGACAAAGCCTCCAAGTAATCCAATATATCCCAAAATACGTGATGCCATGCATAATGCTTGACTTATAAGGCTTTAATAAATGAGCACTAGTGATAAGTTTAGAATAATCATTTTAACTTGACATGACCTCAATAAATCGTTCGTCAATTTAGATTTTGAACTCAAAATGACATGAATCAAACGCCCATGGTAAGGTACCATAATTTTCTATATTATGACAATCTTTAGGAATGAAATAGATACGACAAAGCCTCCAAGTAATCCAATCTCTCCTAAACGGCGTGATGCCATGCATTATGCTTCACTTATAAGGTTTTAATAAAAGAGCACCAGTTATCAGTCTAGAATGAGCATTTTAACATGCCTATTAACTTGACATGTCCGCAATAAATCGTCCGTAACTTTTGATTTAGAGCTCAGAATGACATGAATCCAACACTCACGTTATGCTAGCTCAATTTTCTATATTGTGACAAAATTTCATACTCAAATAGATACGATAAAACGTCCAAGTAATCCAATTTATCCCAAACTGTGTGATATCATGCATAATGCTTCACTTATAAGACCTTAATAAATGAGCACTAGTGATAAGTTTAGAATGATCATTTTAAATTGCCGAATAACTTGAAATGTCCCCACTAAATCGTTTGTCAATTTAGATTTTGATCTCAGAATGACACAAATCCAACACCCATGGTAAGGTAACTCGATTTTCTATATTATGACAAACTTTAGGAATAAAATTGGTACGACAAAACTTTCAAGTAATCCAATCTATCCCAAACAGCGTGATGCCATGCATTATGCTTCACTTATTAGGCTTTAATAAATGAGCATCAGTGATCAGTTTAGAATGATCATTTTAACTAACCGATTAACTTTACATATCCGCACTAAATCGTACGTAAATTTTGATTTAGAGCTCAAAATGATAGAAATCCAACGCCCACGTTATGCTCGCTCAATTTTGTATATTGTGACAAAATTTAAGACTCAAATATATACGAAAAAGCCTCCAACTAATCCAATATATCCCAACCTGGGTGATGTCATGCATTATGCTTCACTTATAAAGCATTAATAATTGAGCACCAATGATCAGTTTAGAATGATCATCTTAACTGGACGATCAACTTGACATGTCCGCACTAAATCGTCCATAACTTTTGATTTAGAACTCAAAATAACATGAATCCAACGCCCTCGCTAAGCTAGCTCAATTTTCTACATTGTGACAAAATTTAAGACTTAAATAGCTATGAGAAGGCCTTCGAATAATCCAATCGATTCCAAAATGCGTGTTGCCATGCGTTATAATTCATTTATAAGCCTTTACTCAATGTGAACCAATGATCCATTTAGAATGAGCATTTTAACTGGCCGATCAACTTGACATGTCCACACTAAATCGTTCGTCAATTTAGATTTAGATCAGAATGACACGAATCCAACGCCCACATTATGCTAGCTCAATTTTCTATATTATGAAAAAATTTAGAAATGAAATAGAAACGAGAAACCCTCTAAGTAATCCAATCTATCCCAAACAATGTGATGCCATGAATTATGCTTTACTTATAAGCCTCTAATAAATGAGCACCAGTGATCACTTTAGAGTGAGCATTTTAACTGGCCGATTAACTGGAAATATCCGCACTAAATCGTCTATAACTTTTGATTTAAAACTCAGAATGGCATGAATCCAACGCCCACATTATGGTAGCTCAATTTTCTATATTGTGACAAAATTTCAGACTCAAATAGATTCGACAAAGCCACCAAGTAATCCAATCTATCCAAAACTGCATGATGCAATGCTTTAATAAATGAGCCCAAGTGATAAGTTTAGAATGATCATTTTAACTGGCCAATTAAGTTGACATGTCCCCATTTAATCGTTCGTCAATTTAGATTTTGAACTCAGAATAAGACAAATCCAACGCACATGGTAAGCTAACTCAACTTTCTATATTATGACAAAGTTTAGGAATGAAATAGGTACGACAAATCCTCCAAATAATTCAATCTATCCCAAACGGCGTGATGCAATGCATTATGCTTCAATTATAAGGCTTTAATAAAAGAGAACCAGTGATCAGTTTAGAATGAGCATTTTAACAAGCCGATTATTTGACATATCCGCACTAAATCGTCCATAACTTTTGATTTAGAGCTTAGAATGACATGACTCCAACGCCCACGTTCTGCTATCTCAATTTTCTATATTTTGACAGAATTTTAGACTCAAAATAGATACGACAAAGCGTCCAAGTAATCAAATCTATCCCAAACTGTGTGATGCCATGCATAATGCTTCACTTATAAGGCCTTAAAAATGAGCACCGGTGATAAGTTTCGAATGATCATTTTAACTTGCTGATTAACTTGACATGCCCCCACTAAATCGTTCGTTAATTTAGATTTTAAGCTTAGAATAACACGAATCCAACGCTCATGGTAAGCTAGCTCAATTTTCTATATTATGACACTTAAGAAATGAAATTGATAAAGCCTCGATCCAAGTAATCCAATCAATACCGAACGGCATGATGTCATGCGTTATGCTTCACTTATAAGGCTTTAATAATTGAGCACCAATGATCAGTTTAGAATGATCATCTTAACTGGTCGATCAACTTAACATGTCCGCAGATAATCGTTTGTAACCTTTTGATTTAGAGCTAAGAATGACATGAATCCAACGCCCTCGTTAAGCTTGATCAATTTTCTACATTGTGACAAAATTTAAGACTTAAATAGCTACAAGAAAACCTCTGAATAATCCAATCGATCCAAAAATGCGTGATGCCATGCGTTATAATTCATTTATAAGCCTTTACTCAATGAGAACCAATGATCCATTTAGAATGAGCATTTTAACTGGCCGATCAACTTGACATATACACCCTAAATCGTTCATCAATTTAGATTTAGAGGTCAGAATGACACGAATCCAACGCCCATGGTAAGCTACCTCTATTTTCTATATTATGACAAAATTTAGGAATGAAATAGATACGCAAAGCCTCCAAATAATCCAATCTATCCCAAATCACATGATTTTATGCATTATGCTTTACTTATAAGGATTTAATAATTAAGCACCAATGATCAGTTTAGAATGATCATCTTAATTCGCCAATCAACTTGACATGTACGGACTAAATCGTTTGTAACTTTTGATTTAGAGCTCAGAATGACATGAATCCAACGCCCACATTATGCTAGCTCAATTTTCTATATTGTGACAAAATTTCACACTCAAATAGATACGACAAAGCCTCCAAGTAATCTAATTTATACTCAACTGCGTGATGTCGTGTGTAATAATTCATTTATAAGCCTTTACTCAATGAGAACCAATGATTTATTTAGAATGAGCTTTTTAATAGGCCAATCAACTTGAAATGTCCACACTAAATCGTTCGTCACATTAGATTTAGAGTTCTGAATGACATGAATCCAACGCCCATGGTTAGCTAGCTCAATTTTCTATATTATGACTAAATTTAGGAATACAGTAGATACGAATAAGCCTCCAAGTAATCCAATCTATCCCAAACGGTGTGATGCCATGCATTATGCTTCACTTATAGGGCTTTAATAAATGAGCACCACTGATTAGTTTAGAATGAGCAATTTAACTGGCCGATTAACTTGATATGTCCGCACTAAATCGTCCGTAACTTTTGATTTAGAGCTCAGAATGACATGAATCCAACGCCCACGTTATGCTCGCTCAATTTTCTATATTGTAACAAAATTTCAGACTCAAATAGATAGGACAAAGCCTCCAAGTAATTCAATCTATCCTAAACTACGTGATGCCATGCATAATGCTTCACTTATAAGGCTTTAATAAATGAGACCGAGTGATCAGTTTACAATGAGCATTTTAACTTGCCGATTAACTCGATAATTCCGCACTAAATCATATGTAACTTTTGATTTAGAGCTCGGAATGACATGAATCCAACGCCCACGTTATGGTAGCTCAATTTTCTATATTGTGACGAAATTTCAGACTCAAATAGATACGAAAAAGCCTCCAAGTTATCCAATCTATCCCAAACTGCGTGATGGCATGCATAATGCTTTACTTATAAGACTTTAATAGATGAGCACCAGTGATAAGTTTAGAATGATCATTTTAACTGGCTGATTAAAGTGACATGTCCCCATTAAATAGTTCGTCAATTTAGATTTTGAGCTCACAATGACATGAATCCAACGCCCACGGTAAGCAACCTCAATTTTCTATATTATGCAAACTTTAGGAATGAAAATGATACTACAATGCTTCTAAATAATCCAATCTATCCCAAACGGCGTGATGCCATGCATTATTCTTCACTTATAAAGCTTTAATAAATGAGCACCAGTGATCAGTTTAGAATTATCATTTTTACTGGCCGATTAACTTGACATATCCACACTAAATCATCCGGAAATTTTGATTTATAGCTCAGAATGACATGAATCCAGCGGCCACATTATGCTAGCTCAATTTTCTATAATGTAAAAGAACTTCAGACTCAAATAGATATGGCAAAGCCTCCAACTAATCCAATCTATGCAAAAACTGTGTGATGCCATGCATTATGCTTCACTTATAAGGCTTTAATAATTGAGCACCAATAATGACTTTAGAATGATCATCTTAATTGGCTGATCAACTTGACATGTCCGCACTAAATTGTCTGTAACTTTTGATTTGTAGATCAAAATGACATGAATCCAACGCCCTCGTTAACTCAATTTTCTACATTGTTACAAGATTTAAGACTTAAATAGCTATGAGAAAGCCTCCGAATAATCCAATCGATCCCAAAATGCGTGATGCCATGCTTTATAATTCATTTATAAGCCTTTACTTAATGAGTACCAATGATCCATTTAAAATGAGCATTTTTACTGGTCGATCAACTTGACATGTACACAGTAAATCATTCGTCAATTTAGATTTAGAGCTTAGAATGACACAACTCCAACGCCTATGTTAAGGTAGCTCAATTTTCTATATTATGACAAAATATAGAAATGAAATAGATACGACAAAGCCTCCAAGTTATCCAATCTATCCCAAACAGTGTGATGCCAACCATTATACGTATAAGGCTCTAACAAATGAGCACCAGTTATCTGTTAAAAATGAGCATTTTAACTGGCCGATTAACTTAACATGTCCGCACTAAATCGTCCGTAACTTTTCATTTAGAACTCAGAATGACATGAATCCAACGCCCACATTATGCTAGCTCAATTTTCCATATTCTGAAAGAATTTCACACTAAAATAGATACAATTAAGCTTCCAAGTAATTTAATCTATCCCAAACTGAGTGATGCCAAGCATAATGCTTCACCTATCAGGCGTTAATAAATGAGCCCCACTGATAAGTTTAGAATGATAATTTAACTGGCCGATTAACTTGACATGACCCCACTAATTTTTTTGTCAATTTAGTTTTTGAACTCAGAATGACACGAATCCAACGCCAATGGTAAGCTAGCTCAATTTTCTATATTATGACAAACTTTAGGAATGAAATAGATACGAGAAAGCCTCCAAGTAATCCAATCTATCCCAAACGGTGTAATGCCATGCATATGCTTTAGTTATCAGGCTTTAATAAAAGAGCACCAGTGATCAGTTTCGAATGAGCATTTTAACAGGCCGATTGACTTGATATGTCCGCACTAAATCGTCGGTAACTTTTGATTTAGAGCTCAAAATGACATTAATCCCAGGCCCACGTAATGCTAGCTCAATTTCCTATATTGTGACAAAATTTCATACTCAAATAGATACGACAAAGCGTCCAATTTATCCCAAACTGCGTGATGCCATGCATAATGCTTCACTTATAAGGCTTTAATAAATGAGCACCAGTGATAAGTTTATGATGATCATTTTAACTGGCCGATTAACTTGACATGTCCCCACTAAATCGTTCGTCAATTTAGATTTTGTGCTCAAAATGACACGAATCAAACGCACATGGTAAGCTAGCTCAATTTTCTATATTATGACAAACTTTAGGAATGAAATTGATACGACAAAGCCTCCAAGTAATCCAATCTATCCCAAAAGGCGTGATGTCATACATTATACTTCACTTATAAGGCTTAAATAAATGAGCACTAGTGATCTGGTTAGAATGAGCATTTTAACTGGCCGATTAACTTAACATGTCTGCACTAAATCGTCCATAACTTTTGATTTAGAGCTCAGAATGACATGAATCTAACGCCCTCGTTATGCTAGCTCAAATTTCTATATTCTGATAGAATTTCAGACTTAAATAGATACGATAAAGCCTACAAGTAATTTAATCTATCCCAAACTACGTGATACCATGCAAAATGCTTCACTTATAAGACTTTAATAAGTGAGCCCCAATGTTAAGTTTAGAATGATCATTTTAACTGGCCGATTAATTTGACATGTCCCCACTAAATCGTTCGTCAATTTAGATTTTGAACTCAGAATGACACGAATCCAACGCCAATCGTAAGCTAGCTCAATTTTCTATATTATGACAAACCTTAGGAATAAAATTGATACGACAAAGCCTCCAAGTAATCCAATCTATCCCAAACGGTGTGATGTCATGCATTATGCTTCAGTTATAATGCTTTAATAAATGAGCACCAGTGATCTGGTTAGAATGAGCATTTTAACTAGCCGATTAACTTAACATGTCCGCACTAAATCATTCGTAAATTTTGATTTAGAGCTTAGAATGACATGAATCCTACGCCCACGTTATGGTAGCTCAATTTTCTATATTCTGACAGAATTTCAGACTCAAATAGATACGATAAAGCCTCCAAGTAATTTAATCTATCCCAAACTACGTGATCTTAAGCATAATGCTTCACATATAAGGCTTAAATAAATGAGCCTCAGTGATAAGTTTAGAATGATCATTTTAACTGGCTGATTAACTTGACATGATCCCACTAAATCATTCATCAATTTAGATTTTGAACTCAGAATAACATGAATCCAACGCCAATGGTAAGCTACCTCAATTTTTTATATTATGACAAACTTTAGGAATGAAATAGATACGACAAAGCCTCCATGTAATCCGATCTATCCCAAACGGCGTGATGCCATGCATTATTCTTCAGTTATAAGGCTTTAATAAAAGAGCACTAGTGATCAGTTTAGAATGAGCATTTTAACAGGCCGATTAACTTGATAAGTCTGTACGAAATTATCTGTAACTTTAGATTTAGAACTTAGAATGACATTAATCCAACGCCCACGTTATGCTAGCTCAATTTTCTATATTGTGACAAAATTTCAAACTCAAATAGATACGACAAAGCGTACAAGTAATCCAATTTATCCCAAACTGTGTGATGCCATGCATAATGCTTCACTTATAAGGCCTTAATAAATGAGCACTAGTGATAAGTTTATAATGATCATTTTAAATGGCCGATTAACTTGACATGTCCCCACTAAATCGTTCGTCAACTTAGATTTTGAGCTCAGAATTACACAAATCCAACACCCATTGTAAGCTATTACAATTCTCTATTTTATGACAAACTTTGGGAATGAAATTGATACGACAAAGACTCCAAGTAATCCAATCTATCCCAAACGGCGTGATGTCATGCATTATGCTTCGCTTATAAGGCTTAAATAAATAAGCACCAGTGCTCAGTTTGGAATGATCATTTTAACTGGCCGATTAACTTGACTTGTCTGCACAAATTCGTCCATAAATTTTGATTTAGAGCTCAGAATGACATGAATCCAACACCCACGTTATGCTAGCTCAATTTTCTATATTGTGATAAAATTTCAGACTCAAATAGTTACGACAAAGCCTCCAACTAATCCAATCCATTCCAAATTGTGTGATGCCATGCATTATGCTTCACTTATAAGGCTTTAATAATTGAGCACCAATTATGAATTTAGAATGATCATCTTAACTGGCCGATCAACTTGACATGTCAGCACTAAATCGTCCGTAACTTTTGATTTAGAGCTCAGAATGACATGAATCTAACGCCCTCGTTAAGCTAACTCAAAATTTTCTACATTTTGACAAAATTTAAGATTTAAATAGCTACGAGAAAGCCTCCGAATAATCCAATCGATCTTAAAATGAGTGATGCCATGCGTTATAATTCATTTATAAGCCTTTACTTAATGAGAATCAATGATTATTTTAGAATGAGCATTTTAACTGGCCGATAAACTTGACATGTCTACACTAAATCGTTCATCAAGTTAGATTTAAAGCTCAATGACACGACTCCAACGCCCATGGTAAGCTAGCTCAATTTTCTATAGTATGACAAAATTTACGAATGAAATAGATACAAAAAACCCTCCAAGTAATCCAATCTATCACAAGCAGTGTGATGCCATGAATTTTGGTTCACTTATAAGGTTCTAATAAATGAGCACCAGTGATCAGTTTAGAATGAGCATTTTAGCTGGCCGATTAACTTGTTATGTCCGCACAAAATCGTTCGTAACTTTTGATTTAGAGCTCAGAATGACATGAATCCAATGCCCACGTTATGCTAGCTCAATTTTCTATATTGTGACAAAATTTCAGATTCAAATAGATACGAGAAAGCCTCCAAGTAATCCAATCTAACCATAACTGCGTGATTCTATGTATTATGCTTCACTTATATGGCTTTAATATTTGAGCACCAATGATCAGTTTAGAATGATCATCTTAACTGGCCGATGAACTTTATATGTCCCCACTAAATTGTCTGTGACTTTTGATTTAGAGCTCAAAATGACATGAATCCAACGACCTCGTTAAACTATCTCAATTTTCTACATTGTGACAAAATTTAAGACTTAAATCGCTATGAGAAAGCCTTCAAATAACCCAATCGATCCCAAATTGTGTGATGTCATGCGTTATAATTCATTTATATATAAGCCTTTACTCAACGAGAACCAATGTTCCATTTAGAATGAGCATTTTAACTGGCAGATCAACTTGACATGTCCACATCAAATCGTTCGTCAATTAAGATATAGAGCTCAAAATGACATGAATCCAATGCTCATGGTAAGCTACCTCAATTTTCTATATTATGACAAAATTTAGGAATGAAATAGATACGACAAAGCTTCCAACTAATCCAATCTACCCCAGATGGTGTGATTGCATGCATTACGCTTCACTTACAAGGCTTAAATAAATGAGCACTAGTGATCAGCTTAGAATGAGCATTTTAACTGGCAGACTAACTTGACATGTCCACACTAAATCGTCCATAACTTTTGATTAGGAGCTCAGATTGACATGAATCCAACGCACACGTTATGCTAGCTCAATTTTCTATATTGTGAAAAAATTTCAAACTCAAATAGGTGAGACCAAGCCTCCAAGTAATCCAATCTATCCCACACTGCATGATTCCATGCATTATGATTCACTTATAAGGCTTTAATAATTGAGCACCAATGATCAGTTTAGAATGATCATCTTAACTGGCCGATCAACTTGACATATCCGCACTAAATCGTCCGTAACTTTTGATTTAGAGCTCAAAATGACATGAATCCAACTCCCTCGTTAAGCTAGCTCAATTTTCTACATTGTGACAAAATTGAAGACTTAAAAAGCTACGAAAAAGCCTCCGAATAATCTAATCGATCTCAAAATCCTTGTTGCCATGCGATATAATTCATTTATAACCCTTTACTCAATGAGAACCAATGATCCATTTAGAATGAGCATTTTAACAGGCCGATCAACTTGACATGTCCACACTAAATCGTTCGTCAATTTAGATTTAGAGCTCATAATGACATGAATCCAACGCCCATGGTAAGCTAGCTCAACCTTTTCTATTATGACAAAATTTAGGAATAAAATTGATACGACAAAGCCTCCAAGTAATTCAATCTATCCGAAACGGCGTGATGCCATGCATTATGCTTCACTTATAACTGGTGCTCATTTTAATTGGCCGATTAACTTGACATGTCTGCACTAAATCGTCCGTAACTTTTGATTTAGAGCTCAAAATGACATGACTCCAACGCCCACGTTATGCTAACTCCATTTTCTATATTGTGAAAAAATTTCAGACTCAAATAGATACGACAATACTCCAAGTAATCCGATCTATCTCAAACTTCGTTATGCCATGCATTATGCTTCACTTATATGGCTTTTTAATAATTGAGCATCGATGATCAGTTTATAATGATCATCTTAACAGGCCGATCAACTTGACATGTCCGCACTAAATCCTCTGTAATTTTTGATTTAAAGCTCCGAATGACATGAATCAAACACCTTCGTTAATCTAGCTAAATTTTCTACATTGTGACAAAATTTAAAACTTAAATATCTACGAGAAAGCTTCTGAATAATCCAATCGATCCCAAAATGCGTGATGCCATGCGTTATAATTCATTTATAAGCCTTTACTCAATGAGAACCAATGATCCATGTAGAATGAGCATTTTAACTGGCCGATCAACTTGACATGTCTGCACTAAATCGTTCGTCAATTTAGATTTGGAGCTCAGAATTACACGAATTCAGCGCCCATAATAAGCTAGCTCAATTTTCTATATTATGACAAAATTTAGGAATAAAATTTATACGACAAAGTCCAAGTAATCTAATCTATCCCAAATGGCGTGATGACATGCATTATGCTTCACTTATAAGGTTTTAATAAATGAGCACCAGTGATCAATTTAGATTGATCTTTTTAACTGACTGATTAATTTGACATGTCTGCACTAAATCGTCCATAACTTTTGATTTAGAGCTCAAATTGACATGAATCCAACGCCCACGTTATGCTAGCTCAATTTTCTATATTGTGACAAAATTTCAGTCTCAAATCGATACGACAACGCTTCCGAGTAATCCAATCTATTCCAAACTGCGTGATGCCATGCATTATGCTTCACTTATAAGTCTTTAATAATTGAGCCGAATGATCACTTTGGAATGATACAAGCCAACTAACTTGACATGTCTCCACTAAATTGTTCGTCAATTTTGATTTAGAGCTCAGAATGACACGAATCCAACGTCCATGTTAAGCTAGCTCAATTTTCTATATTATATATTTAGGAGTGAAATTGATACGACAAATCCTCCAACTAATCCAATATATCCCAAACGGCGTGATAGCATGAATTGTGCTACACTTATAAGGCTTTTATAAATGAGCACTAGTGATCGTTTAGAATGATCATTTTAACTGGCCGATCAACTTGACATGTCCACACTAAATCGTTCGTTAATTTAGATTTAGAGCTCAGAATGACATGAATCCAACGTCCACGTTATGGTAGCACAATTTCCTATGTTGTGAGAAAATTTCAGACTGAAATAGATACGACAAAGCCTCCAAGTCATCCGGTCTATCCCAAACTGCATGATGCTATTCATTATGCTGCACTTATAAGGCCTGAAAAATTGAGCACCGATGATCAGTTTAGAATGATCATCTTAACTGGCCGATCAACTTGACATGTTAGCACTAAATCGTCTGTAACTTTTGTTCTAAAGCTCAGAATGACATGAATCTAACATCCTTGTTAAGCTAACTCAAAATTTTCTACATTGTGACAAAATTTAAGACTTAAATATTTATGAGGAAGCCTCCGAATAATCCAATCAATCCCAAAATGCGTGATGTCATGCGTTATAATTCAGTTATAAGCCTTTAATAAATGAGAACCAATGATCCATTCAGAATGAGCATTTTAACTGGCCGATAAACTTAACATGTCCACACTAAATCGTTCATCAATTTAGATTCAGCGCTCAAAATGACACAACTCCAATGCCCATTGTAAGCTACCTCGATTTTTCTATGTTATGGGAAAATTTAGGAATAAAACTGATACGACAAATCCTCCAAGTAATCCAATATATCCCAAACGGGGTGATGCCATGCACTATGCTTCACGTATAAGGCTTTAATAAATGAGCACCAGTGATCAGTTGAGAATGATCATTTTAACTGGCCGATTAACTTGACATGTCCGCATTAAATGGTCTGTAACTTTTGATTTAAAGCTCAGATTGACATGAATCCTATGCACACGTTATGCTAGCTCAATTTTCTATATTGTGACAAATAGATACGAAAAAGCCTCCAAGTAATCCAATCTTTCCCAAACTGCGTGATGCCATGCATTATGCTTAACTTATAAGGCTTTAATAATTGAGCACCGATGATCACTTTAGAATGATCATTTTAACAGTCCGATCAACTTGACATGTCCACAATAAATTGTTCGTAACCTTATATTTAGAGCTCAGAATGACACGAATCCAACGACCATGATAAGCTAGCTCAATTTTCTATATTATGATAATATTTAGGAACAAAATTGATACGAGAAAGCCTCTGAATAATCCAGTCAATCCAGAACTCTGTGATGCCATGCGTTATAATTCATTTATAACCCTTTACTAAATGAGAACCAATGATCCATTTAGAATGAGCATTTTAAGGGGACGATCAACTTGACATGTCCACAATAAATCATCCGTCAATTTAGTTTCATAGCTTAGAATGATACGAATCCAATGCCCATGGTAAGCTAGCTCAAGTTTCTATATGATGAATTAAATTTAGGAATAAAATTGATACAACAAACCCTCCAGGTAATACAATCTATCCCCAACGGCGTGATGCCATGCATTATGCTTCACTTATAAGGCTTTAATAAATGAGCACTAGTGATCAGTTTAGAATTATCATTTTAACTGGCCGATTAACTTGACATGTCCGCACTAAATCGTCTGTAACTTTTGATTTAGAGCTCAGATTGACATGAGTCCAATGCACACGTTATGCTAGCATAATTTTCTATATTGTGATAAAATTTCAGACTCAAATAGATACAAAAAAGCCTACAAGTAATCCGATGTTTTCCAAACTGCGTGATGCCATACATTATGCTTCACTTATAAGGCTTTAATAATTGAGCACTTATGATCAGTTTAGAATGATCATCTTAACTGGCCGATCGACTTGACATCTCCACACTAAATCGTCTGTAACTTTTGATTTAAAGCTCAGAATGACATGAATCCAACACCCTCGTTAAGCTAGCTAAATTTTCTAAATTGTGACAAAATTTAAGACATTAATAGCTACGAGAAAGCCTCTGAATAATCCAATCGATCCCAAAATGCGTGATGCCATGGGTTCTAATTCATTTATAAGCCTTTACTCAATGAGAACCAATGATACATTTAGAATGAGCATTTTAACTGGCTGATCAACTTGACATGTCCATACTAAATCGTTCGTCAATTTTGATTCAGAGCTCAGAATGACACGAATCCAAAACTCATGGTAAGCTAGCAAAATTTTCTATATTATGACAAAATTTAGTAATGAAATAGATACGACCAAAGCCTACAAGTAATCCAATCTATCTCAAATGGTGTGATGACATGCATTATGCTTCACTTATAAGGCTTTAATAAAGGACAAGCAGTGATCAATTTAGAATGAGCATTTTAACTGGGCGATCAACTTGACATGCCCACACTAAATCGTTCGTCAATTTAGATTTAAAGCGCTGAATGATACGAATCCAACGCCCATGGTAAGCTAGCTCAAATTTCTATATTATGATAAAAATTAGGTATAAAATTGATACGACAAAGCCTCCGAATAATCCAATCTATCCCAAACGGAGTGATGTCATGCCTTATAATTCATTTATAAGCCTTTACTCAATGAGAACCAATGATCCATTTATAATGAGTATTTTAACTGGCCGATCAACTTGACATGTCCACACTAAATCGTTTGTCAATTTAGATTTAGATCTCCAAATAACACGAATCCAACGCCCATGGTAAGCTAGCTCAATTTTCTATAATATGACAAAATTTAGGAAAAAAATTGATACGACAAAGCCTCCAAATAATCCAATCTATCCTAAACGGCGTGATGCCATGCATTATGTTTCACTTATAAGGCTTTAATAAATGAACACCAATGATCAGTTTAGAATGATCGTTTAATAATGATCATTTAATAATGATCATTTTAACTAGCCGATTAACTTGACATGTCTGCACTAAATCGTCCGTAACTCTTGATTTACAACTCAATTTGACATGAATCCAACGCCCACGATTTGCTAGATTAGTTTTCTATATTTTGTAAAAATTTGAGACTGAAAAAGATACAATAAAGCCTCCAAGTAATCCAATCTATCCCAAACTCCATGAGGCTATGCATTATGCATCACTTATAAGGCTTTAATAATTGAGCACCAATGATCAGTTATAATGATCATTTTAACTGCCCGATTAACTTGACATGTGCACACTAAATCGTAATTTAGATTTAGATCTCAGAATGACACGAATCCAACGCTCATGGTAAGCTAGCTCAATTTTCTATGTTATGAAAAAATTTAGGAATAAAATTGATACGAGAAAGCCTCTGAATAATCCAATCAATCCAGAACTTTGTGATGCCATGCGTTATAATTCATTTAGAACCCTTTACTAAATGAGTACCAATGATCCATTTAGAATGAGCATTTTAACGGGCCGATCAACTTGACATGTCCAGAATAAATCGTCCGTCAATTTAGTTTCATAGTATAGAATGACACGAATTCAATGCCCATGGTAAGCTAGCTCAAGTTTCTATACTATGTATTAAATTTAGGAATAAAATTGATACGACAAACCCTCCAAGTAATACAATCTATCCCCAACGGCGTGATGCCATGCATTATGCTTCACTTATAAGGCTTTAATAAATGAGCACTAGTAATCAGTTTAGAATTATCATTTTAACTAGCCGATTAACTTGACATGTCCGCACTAAATCGTCTGTAACTTTTGATTTAGAGCTCAGATCGACATGAGTGCAATGCACACATTATGCTAGCATAATTTTCTATATTGTGGCAAAATTTAAGACTCAAATAGATACGAAAAAGCCTCCAAGTAATCCTATGTTTTCCGAACTGCGTGATGCCATGCATTATGCTTCACTTTTAAGGCTTTAATAATTGAGCACTTATGATCAGTTTAGAATGATCATCTTAACTGGCCGATCAACTTGACATGTCCACAGTAAATCGTCTGTAACTTTTGATTTAAAGCTCAGAATGACATGAATCCAACACCCTCGTTAAGCTAGCTAAATTTTCTAAATTGTGACAAAATTTAAGACATTAATAGCTATGAGAAAGCCTCTGAATAATCCAATTGATCCCAAAATGCGTGATGCCATGGGTTCTAATTCATTTATAAGCCTTTACTCAATGAGAACCAATGATACATTTAGAATGAGCATTTTAACTGGCTGATCAACTTGACATGTCCACACTAAATCGTTCGTCAATTTTGATTCAGAGCTCAGAATGACACGAATTCAACACCCATGGTAAACTAGCAAAATTTTCTATATTATGACAAAATTTAGTAATGAAATAGATACGAACAAAGCCTACAAGTAATTCAATCTATCCCAAATGGTGTGATGACATGCATTACGCTTCACGTATAAGGCCTTAATAAAGGACCACCAGTGATCAGTTTAGAATGAGCATTTTAACTGGGCGATCAACTTGACATGCCCACACTAAATCGTTCGTCAATTTAGATTTAAAGCGTTGAATGACACGAATCCAACGCCCATGGTAAGCTAGCTCAATTTTCTATATTATGAAAAATATTAGGTTTAAAATTGATACGACAAAGCCTTCGAATGATCCAATCTATCCCAGACGGAGTGATGTCATGCCACATAATTCATTTATAAGCCTTTACTCAGTGAGAACCAATGATCCATTTAGAATGAGTATTTTAACTGGCCGATCAACTTGACATGTCCACACTAAATCGTTTGTCAATTTAGATTTAGAGCTCAGAATGACACGAATCCAACGCCCATGGTAAGCTAGCTCAATTTTCTATATTATGACAAAATTTAGGAATAAAATTGATACGACAAAGCCTCCAAGTAATCCAATCTATCCTAAACGGTGTGATACCATGCATTATGTTTCACTTATAAGGCTTTAATAAATGAACACCAATGATCAGTTTAGAATGATCATTTAATAATGATCATTTTAACTAGCCGATTAACTTGACATGTCTGCACTAAATCGTCCGTAACTCTTGATTTAGAGCTCAATTTGACATGAATCCAACACCCACGATTTGCTAGCTCAGTTTTCTATATTTTGACAAAATTTGAGACTAAAAAAGATACGAAAAAGCCTCCAAGTATCTAATCTATCCCAAACTGCGTGATGCCATGCATTATGCATCACTCATAAGGCTTTAATAATTGAGCACCAATGATTAGTTAGAATGATCATTTTAACTGGCCGATTAACTTGACATGTGGACAATAAATCGTAATTTAGATTTAGATCTCAGAATGACACGAATCCAATGCCCATGGTAAGCTAGCTCAATTTTCTATTTTATGACAAAATTTAGGAATAAAATTGATACGAGAGAGCCTCTGAATAATCCAATCAATCCAAAACTCTGTGATGCCATGCGTTATAATTCATTTATAACCCTTTACTAAATGAGAACCAATGATCCATTTAGAATGAGCATTTTAACGGGCCGATCAACTTGACATGTCCACAATAAATCGTCCGTCAATTTAGTTTTATAGCTTAGAATGCTCGAATCCAATGCCCATGGTAAGCTAGCTCAAGTTTCTATATTATGAATTAAATTTAGGAATAAAATTGATACAACAAACCCTCCAAGTAATGCAATCTATCCCCAACAACGTGATGCCTTGCATTATGCTTCACTTATAAGGCTTTAATAAATGAGCACTAGTGATCAGTTTAGAATTATCATTTTAACAGGCCGATTAACTTGACATGTTTGCACTAAATCGTCTGTAACTTTTGATTTAGAGCTCAGATCGACATGAGTCCAATGCACACGTTATGCTAGCACAATTTTCTATATTGTGACAAAATTTTAGACTCAAATAGATACGAAAAAGCCTCCAAGTAATCCGATGTTTTCCGAACTGCGTGATGCCATGCATTATGCTTCACTGATAAGGCTTTAATAATTGAGCACTTATGGTCAATTTAGAATGATCATCTTAACTGGCTGAAATACTTGACATGTCCAAACTAAATCGTCCGTAACTTTTGATTTAAAGCTCATAATGACATGAATCCAACACCCTCGTTAAGCTAGCTAAATTTTCTAAATTGTGACAAAATTTAAGACATTAATAGCTACGAGAAAGCCTCTGAATAATTCAATCGATCCCAAAATGTGTGATGCCATGCGTTCTAATTCATTTATAAGCCTTTACTCAATGAGAACCAATGATCCATTTAGAATGAACATTTTAACTGGCTGTTCAACTTGACATGTCCACACTAAATCGTTCGTCAATTTTGATTCGGAGCTCAGAATGACACGAATCCAACAACCATGGTAAGCTAGCAAAATTTTCTATATTATGACAAAAATTTAGTAATGAAATAGATACGAGCAAAGCCTACAAGTAATCCAATCTATCCCAAATGGTGTGATGACATGCATTATGCTTCATTTATAAGGCTTTAATAAAAGACCACCAGTGATCAGCTTAGAATGAGCATTTTAACTGGGCGATCAACTTGACATGCCCACACTAAATCGTTTGTCAATTTAGATTTAAAGTGCTGTATGACACGAATCCAATCCACATGGTAAGCTAGCTCAATTTTCTATATTATGAAAAAATTAGGTATAAAATTGATACGACAATGCCTCCGAATAATCCAATCTATCCCAAACGGAGTGATGCCATGCCTCATAATTCATTTATAAGCCTTTACTCAATGAGAACCAATGATCCGTTTAGAATAAGTATTTTATTTGGCCGATCAACTTGACATGTCCACACTAAATCGTTTGTCAATTTAGATTTAGACCTCAGAATGATACGAATCCAACGCCCAAGGTAAGCTAGCTCAATTTTCTACATTATGACAAAATTTTGGAATAAAATTGATACGACAAAGCCTCCAAATAATCCAATCTATCCTAAACGGCGTGATGCCATGCATTATGTTTCACTTATAAGGCTTTAATAAATGAACACCAATGATCAATTTAGAATGATCATTTAATAATGATCATTTTAACTAGCCGATTAACTTGAGATGTCCGTACTAAATCGTCTGTAACTCTTAATTTAGAACTCAATTTGACATGAATCAAACGCCCACGATTTGCTAGCTCAGTTTTCTATATTTTGTAAAAATTTGAGACTGAAAAAGATACGACAATGCCTCCAAGTAATCCAATCTATCCCAAACTGCATGAGACCATGCATTATGCATCACTTATAAGGCTTTAATAATTGAGCACCAATGATCAGTTAGAATGATCTTTTTAACTGCCCGATTAACTTAACATGTGCACACTAAATCGTAACTTAGATTTAGATCTCAAAATGACATGAATCCAATGCCCATGATAATCTAGCTCAATTTTCTATGTTATGAAAAAAATTAGGAATAAAATTGATACGAGAAAGCCTCTGAATAATCCAGTCAATCCAGAACTTTGTGATGTCATGCGTTATAATTCATTTATAACCCTTTACTAAATGAGTACCAATGATCCATTTAGAATGAGCATTTTAACGGGCCGATCAACTTGACATGTCCACAATAAATAGTCCGTCAATTTAGTTTTATAGCTTAGAATGACACGAATCCAATGCCCATGGTAAGCTAGCTCAAGTTTCTATATTATGAATTAAGTTTAGGAATAAAATTGATACAACAAACCCTCCAAGTAATACAATCTATCCCCAACGGCGTGATGCCGTGCATTATGCTTCACTTATAAGGCTTTAACAAATGAGCATTAGTGATGAGTTTAAAATTATCATTTTAACTGGCCGATTAACTTGACATGTCCGCACTAAATCGTCTGTAACTTTTGATTTAGAGCTCAGATTGACATGAGTCCAATGCACACGTTATGCTAGCACAATTTTCTATATTGTGACAAAATTTCAAACTCAAATAGATACGAAAAAGCCTCCAAGTAATCCGATGTTTTCCGAACTGCGTGATGCCATGCATTATGCTTCACTTATAAGGCTTTAATAATTGAGCACTTATGATTTGTTTAGAATGATCATCTTAACTGGCCGATCAACTTGACATGTCCACACTAAATCGTCCGTAACTTTTGATTTAAAGTTCAGAATTACATGAATCCAACACCTTCGTTAAGCTAGCTAAATTTTCTATATTGTGACAAAATTTAAGTTATTAATAGCTACGAGAAAGCCTCTGAATAATCCAATCGATCCCAAAATACGTGATGTCATGCGTTCTAATTCATTTATAAGCCTTTACTCAATGAGAACCAATGATCCATTTAGAATGAGCATTTTAACTGGCTGATCAACTTGACATGTCCACACTAAATCGTTCGTCAATTTTGATTCAGAGCATAGAATGACAGGAATCCAACACCCATGGTAAGCTAGCAAAATTTTCTATATTATGACAAAATTTAGTAATGAAATAGATACGACCAAAGCCTACAAGTAATCCAAGCTATCCCAAATGGTGTGATGACATGCATTATGCTTCACTTATAAGGCTTTAATAAATTACCACCAGTGATCAGCTTAGAATGAGCATTTTAACTGGGCGATCAACTTGGCATGCCCACACTAAATCGTTTGTCAATTTAGATTTAAAGCGCTGAATGACACGAATCCAACGCCCATGGTAAGCTAGCTCAATTTTCTATATTATGAAAAAAATTAGGTATAAAATTGATACGAAAAAGCCTCCGAATAATCCAATCTATCCCAAACGGAGTGATGCCATGCCTTATAATTCATTTATAATCCTTTACTCAATGAAAACCAATGATCCATTTAGAATGAGTATTTTAACTGGCTGATCAACATGACATGTCCACACTAAATCATATGTTAATTTAGATTTAGACCTCAGAATGACACGAATCCAACGCCCATGGTAAGCTAGCTCAATGTTCTATATTATGACAAAATTTAGGAATAAAATTGATACGACAAAGCCTCCAAGTAATGCAATCTATCCTAAATGGCGTGATGTCGTGCATTATGTTTCACTTATAAGGCTTTAATAAATGCACACCAATGATCAGTTTAGAATGATCATTTAATAATGATCATTTTAACTAGCCAATTAACTTGATATGTCCGCACTAAATCGTCCGTAACTCTTGATTTAGAGCTCAATTTGACATGAATCCAATGCCCACGATTTGCTAGCTCAGTTTTCTATATTTTGACAAAATTTGAGACTGAAAAAGATACGACAAAGCCTCCAAGTAATCCAATCTATCCCAAACTGCGTGATGCCATGCATTATGCATCACTTATAAGGCTTTAATTATTTAGCACCAATGATCAGTTAGAATGATCATTTTAACTGGCCGATTAACTTGACATGTGCACACTAAATCGTAATTTAGATTTAGATCTCAGAATGACACGAATCCAACGCCCATGGTAAGCTAGCTCAAATTTCTATGTTATGACAAAATTTAGGAATAAAATTGATACGACAAAGCCTCTGTATAATCCAGTCAATCCAGAACTCTGTGATGCCATGCGTTATATTTCATTTATAAGCCTTTACTAAATGAGAACAAATGATCCATTTAGAATGAGCATTTTAACGGGCCGATCAACTTGACATGTCCACAATAAATCGTCCGTCAATTTAGTTTTATAGCTTAGAATGACACGAATCCAATACCCATGGTAAGCTAGCTCAATTTTCTATATTATAAAAAAATTTAGGAATAAAATTGATACAACAAACCCTCCAAGTAATACAATCTATCCCCAACGGCGTGATGCCATGCATTATGCTTCACTTATAAGGCTTTAATAAATGAGCACTAGCGATCAGTTTAGAATTATCATTTTAACTGGCCGATTAACTTGACATGTCTGCACTAAATCATCTGTAACTTTTGATTTAGAGCTCAGATTGACATGAGTCCAATGCACACGTTATGCTAGCACAATTTTCTATATTGTGATAAAATTTCAAACTCAAATAGATACGAAAAAGCCTCCAAGTAATCCGATGTTTTCCGAACTGCGTGATGCTATGCATTATGCTTCACTTATAAGGCTTTAATAATTGAGCACTTATGATCAGTTTAGAATGATCATCTTAACTGGCCGATCAACTTGACATGTCCACACTAAATCGTCTGTAACTTTTGATTTAAAGTTCAGAATGACATGAATCCAACACCCTCGTTAAGCTAGCTAAATTTTCTAAATTGTGACAAAATATAAGACATTAATAGCTACGAGAAAGCCTCTGAATAATCCAATCGATCCCAAAATGTGTGATGTCATGCGTTCTAATTCATTTATAAGCCTTTAATTAATGAGAACCAATGATCCATTTAGAATGAGCATTTTAACTGGCTGATCAACTTGACATGTCCACACTAAATCGTTCGTCAATTTTGATTCAGAGCTCAAAATGACACGAATCCAACACCCATGGTAAGCTAGCAAAATTTTCTATATTATGACAAAATTTAGTAATGAAATAGATACGACCAAAGCCTACAAGAAATCCAATCTATCCCAAATGGTGTGATGACATGCATTATGCTTCGCTTATAAGGTTTTAATAAAGGACCACCAGTCACTACAAGAAAACTGCCAATTTGCAACTGTAATTTGCGACTACATACGTGGTCGCAATTTTTGCGACCACATTTGTCACGGTTTAGTGACTAATTTGCGACTACGGCGAAGTAGTCGCAAATTGGTCGGAAAAATGTGACCAATAAATGTGGTCACAACTCAGTCGCAATATGCAACCAATTAGCGACTGAAATGCGACTACCGTGAGACTGACCTAGGTAGTCGCTAATCAATCGCAAAATAGCGACTGATTAGCGACTACATATGGAAAATCAGGTGGTAGTCGCTTATTGGTCGCTAAAAATGCGACCAATTTGCGACTACAGTATGTAGTGGCTCTGCAGTCACAAAGTGGTGGCAAAGTGCCAACATAAAAAACATGTGCGTGTTAGGTATAACGACATTTAAGCGACTACATAGTTGTAGTCGCAAAGTAGTGGCAAATCAATGGCAAAGTAGTGGCAAAGTAGTCGCAAAATGTTGTATATATATGCACCATCCCATTCTCTCATTTGTGAAATCAAAGGTAAAAATTTATGTAAAACATGTGGGGGAAATTATAACAATTCGAGAGATTGGATGTATAGAAGAATTGATAATGAAACAAGAAATATCTCGGCGGAATTTGCACAAGGCATGGAGCAGTTCATGAATTTTGCAAGTAGTCAACCTATAGCTCAAAGTAGTGGAGGTAAGTTTTTCTGTCCTTGTATTAATTGCAAAAATGATAAATTTATTCCGGGACGAAAAATATGGAGTCATCTATATAGTCGAGGGTTTATGCCAAATTATTATATTTGGTATAAACATGGAGAAGAGCTGAATGTTCAGTTAGGGACGAGTACTAGTCGGGGTGATGTACAAAGAAATCAGGGACGTGATTGTAGTAGTGATGAAACAGTTGGTATATCCGGTAATAGATATGTTGAAATGGTGACGGATGCATTTCGTGAGACAACGACTGATGATCATCATCAGTACTATAATCAGAACGAAGAAAATTATAATTATAATTATGAAGAAGAACGGCCTAATGAAGAAGCAAAAAGTTTTACAACATGTTAGAAGCTGCAAAAAATCCATTGTATGATGGTTGTCATGAAGGGCACTCACAGTTATCTTTAGCGGCTCGGTTTATGAACATCAAGTCTGATTTTAATTTACCAGAAAAATGTATGGATTCTTGGGCGGAGCTATTTACAGAATATTTACCCGAGGAGAATCAGGCGACGGGTTCATATTATGAAACCGAAAAATTGATGAGAAATTTAGGCCTCCCGTTTTATACAATTGACGTGTGTGTTAAAAATTGTATGATATTTTGGAAAGAAGATGAGAAATGGGAAAAATGCAAATTTTGCGATTCCCCCCGGTATAAACCAAGCGAGGGCAGGACGAGAATACCTTTCAGTCGTATGTGGTATTTACCTATAGGTGATAGACTTAAAAGAATGTATCAAAGCGAGAAAACCGCAGAGGCAATGAGGTGGCACGCAGAGCATGAAGCAGAAGACGGAGAAATGAGTCATCCATCTGATGCTACAGAGTGGAAAAATTTTCAATATTTACATCCTAGATTTGCTGCTGAATCTCGAAATGTTTATCTTGGCTTATGTACTGATGGGTTCAACCCATTTGGGATGTCTCGTAATCATTCATTATGGCGGGTGATTATCACTCCATATAATTTGCCACCGGAGATGTGTATGAAGAAAGAGTATTTGTTTCTAACTATTTTGAATTCGGGGCCAAATCATCCGCGTGCTAGTCTGGACATATTCCTACGACCTTTGATTGATGAGTTGAAAGAATTATGGTCTATCGGAGTTGATGCATACGATGTATCGTTGAACCAAAACTTCAATCTAAAAGCTGTGTTACTTTGGACGATAAGCGATTTTCCCGCTTATGGAATGTTGTCAGGATGGACAACGCATGGAAGGCTGGCCTGTCCAATTTGTATGGATGATACAAAGGCATTTCAATTACCAAATGGGAGAAAGACGTGTTGGTTTGATTGTCATCGAAGGTTTCTTCCTAATGGTCAACCGTTACGGAAAAATAAAACAAAAAGGGAAGCACGCTTTGAATGACTATTCTCCACAATCATTGACACGTGAACAAGTTTTATACGAGCGAATAAAAACTGTCAATCCTTTAAGAACATCTGAGTGCGGCGGAAACGGTCATGAAAGTAAAGAAGAAGGTTACGGCAGCTGGCATAATTGGCACAAAAAAAGTATATTTTTGGAGTTGCCGTACTGGATGGATCTTAACCTTCGACATAATCTTGATGTGATGCATATAGAGAAGAATTTCTTCGATAACATCATTAATATTGTTATGAATGTGAAAGAGAAATCAAAAGATACAGTTAAGTCAAGGTTGGATATTGCAAAGTTTTGCTCTCGAAAAGAGTTGCACGTGGATGGTCGGGGTAATGCTCCATTCCCTATATTTCGATTGACCCAAAAAGCGAAAGAACGGTTATTGGAATGTATAAAAATGATGTCAAATTTCCGGACGGCTATGCGGCAGATTTAGCAAATTGTGTGGATATGGATGGACTAAAGTTCTCGGGCATGAAAAGCCATGACTGCCATGTTTTTATGGAAAGACTTCTCCCTTTTATATTTGCAGAACTTTTACCACGGAACGTTCATCTAGCATTATCAGGTAAATATAGTAATAACTATATTTTTAATTGGAAATACGTAAATTAATAATAATTGCATGAACTAATTAATTGTCGATGGTAATTAATATATATATATATATAGGGATTGGAGAATTTTTTCCGTGATTTATGCTCCAGATCATTACAACAAAACCGTGTCCAAATTCTGAAGGAAAATATAGTCATAATTTTGTGCAATTTGGAAAAGATCTTTCCGCCTTCATTTTTCGACATCATGGAGCATCTTCCTGTACATCTACCATACGAAGCTGAACTTGGTGAACCTGTGCAATATAGGTGGATGTATCCATTTGAAAGGTTTTTTAAAAAACTTAAAAGCAAGGCGAAGAACAAACGATATGCTGTAGGGTCGATTGTTGAATCATATGTGAATGATGAGATATCTTACTTCTCAGAACATTACTTTGCTGAACACATACGCACGAAAAACAGGTAACCTAAATTAATTGTTATGTTTATGAATTAATTATTTTATTATATAATATATAAAAGTAATATAATATATATATATATATATAAACCATGTACAGGTCTACAAGATTCGATGAAGGTGACGTGCCTGTATATCCAGATCCCAGAGTACCGGATATATTTACGCACATGGGTCGTCCAAGTGGTAAATGTAAAGAAATATGGCTCTCCGAAAAAGAATATAAATATGCACATGCATATGTATTACGGAATTGTGAATATTTTTGGCCACTAGAGAGGTATATGAAAACAATTAATTGCATTTATTACATTTCATTTCATTGTATTAAGAAATATATAATAATTTTCAATATTTACTGTTGTAGCATGTTTGAAGATCATATTCGATGTACGTATCCATATCTTTCGGAAGATGACATTTCATCTAAAAGAGAGGAAGAGTTCCACATATGGGTTAGGGATTATGTATGTTTAATTAATTATTTGACATATATATTATATTTTATTTATTAATTTGGAAATACTAATTAAGTTTAATTTTTGATATATGATCATAGGTCAATTCACGCACTTCCAGAGATTCACGTGTCTTTCCTATATGGGCTCAAGAATTAGTTCAAGGTCCGATGAATAAAGCATCCACTTGGCCGATGTATTTTACAAGAGGTTATATGTTCCACACGAAGAAACATGGACATAGAAGAAAGACATGTAACTACGGTATTTGTGTGAAGGGGGACAATTACTCAGATGCATCTGATGAAGCTGATTTCTATGGTATTTTAACAGATATCATTCAACTTGAGTATGTCGGACTCCTAAATTTGAAGATCACGCTTTTAAATGTGAATGGTACGATCCTACGCCCTCGAGAGGTACTCGGAAGTCGGAAAATGGTGTCGTTGATGTCTTATCATCGGGGAAATACTACAAATACGAACCATTTATTCTCGGTACGTACGTATTCGGTAATAATTTACTATATATTTTTTCTTACAAATTTATAACTAATTTATATTTCAATACTTACGATGTATCAGCATCTCAAGCAGATCAAGTTTGTTATATTCCCTATCCGCACACTAAATCATCATCAAAACAAACATGGCTCAATGTTTTGAAAGTTAATCCAAGATCTAACATTTTGGGGAAATACAAAAACAAAGACGAGATTGGCCTTTTGCAACAAGAAAATGATGAAGACGTAATGCTTGTTCAAGAGATAGAGGTAGATCGGTTGGTCGATAGAGTTAACCATATGGAAGAAATTGATTTCGATGTCGGAGATGCGGAACTAGAAGATGAATTTCAATGTAATATTTCATCTTCAGATGATGACGAGAACGAAGAAATGTAATAAATATAGTTATGCTATGTATTTTGTACATATGATTTTTATATAATTTAATGTATTAGCAATAACCATATAAATATAATTTTTTAAGTAATTGTGACTGATTTGCCACCACTTTGCCACTGCATTGGCAATGTGGTGGCATTTCAGTCACAAAAATTAATCGTGGTCGCAAATCAGTCGCAAATTTGCGACTGATTTGCGACCACATATGGTAAATTCACATTTCCCCTAAGTATTTTCCACATTTAAAACTTGTATTTCTATACTAATGAGACTACTAACCATTATAAGTGATAACATATATTGAAAACCATATTTCTAATGATTTCATATTTAGAAACATTTGGAATGTATATAAGAAGTATAAGGTTAAGTAAATTTGTTAAGTGTTTTAGGTAAGTTATTTGAAAATTTGGGAAATGTTATTGTTTTCATAGTAATTGAAATTTGTATAACTTATAATCAATTAATCAATCTTATATAATTATATGTATTCATCAAAATCTCAAAATTTAGGGTTTAGGGTATTATTTGTGACTGATTTGCCACCACTTTGCCACTGCATTGGCAATGTGGTGGCATTTCAGTCACAAAACTTAACGTGGTCGCACATCAGTCGCAAATTTGCAACTCAATATATGCGCAAATCCACATTTGCTGAACCACCATTTATTTGAGTTTGTGAAGTCGCAAATCAGTCGCAAATTTAAATCGACTGATTTACAATATGTGGGAGTTTGAAAGTTTTCGGAAATTCAAACTCCCACAAAATTAATTGGTGTATTCAGTCGCAAAATTTATGGTTTAGGGTATTATTTGTGACTGATTTGCCACCACTTTGCCACTGCATTGAAAATGTGGTGGTATTTCAGTCACAAAAATTAATCGTGGTCACAAATCAATCATAACCATTAATAAATTCAATATATGTAAATTGGTCGCAAATCAATTGCAATTTGCGACTGATTTTCGACCACATTTATAGTTTGAAAGTATTCGGAAATTCAAACTGAAAATTAGTCGCACAACCAAAGTTCATTTATCGAAAAGTGGTAAATCAGTCGCAAATCAGATTTGCGCAAATTTAATTGGGTGCGAAATTGAAATCAGTCGCAAATTACCGGTCGGAAATTCAAATCTTCCCCCAAATTAATTGGTAGTCGCACCAAATCTACACAATTTGCGACTGATTTGCGACCACATCCGTCATCGCAAAAAAAACTATAAATACACGAAGGTTTCCCTCATTTTTCACAAATCTCCAAAACTTCATAATCAAAATCCTCTCTAAACACTTTCTAAACACAAATACTTTACGAAAAATGGCAAGTAGCGGTAGATCGTTAAGAGGTCGTGGAAGACGATCTATCGGATCGTCTTCCGGCCGAGGAACCTCTTCGGCCTCCTCAAACCCTTCACCATCTACTAATAGAGCGGCATCCCGCCTCTCTCCCCTATATACCTTTATCCCTCACTTCGTTCCTGAAACCCAAACACTTCCACGGTTTCAGGAATCGGATGAATATAAGAAGGAAGAAATTCCCGACTGTGAAACGGAAATGGATGAACAAATTATCACTCTTGATAGTTTGTTACAAACTCCGGGCCGCGAGTAGTATTTGATTGTGCTGTCTCCACAAGCGGCTCCCTAATACATTGTCGTAAGAAGTTTTCTAAATAATTTTTTTTAATAAATATTTATTATAATTGTAATTATATTAATATAAATTTAAAATTTCTCTGTATAATTGAAATATTAGGTTTGACCGCGATAACGGGGCTATTACTCGTCAAATCGCAAAAAATTTGAAAAATATATTTGACGGTCCGTACTACAGTTGGACCGTCATACCTGTTGAGAGGAGGAAAAATATTTCATAGAGTTTGCGGTAAGTTATTTTTTTAAAAAATTTTACATATTTTATAATATTTAAATAATATATATTAATATTTTCTAATTTAATTTCAAGCAATCGTACAGCTGAGATCCTCTGATCACCCCGGTGGTACGAAAAGAGTTCGAGGCCGTCTACGTAAGGCGGATGAAAGGGATGGTGAGCACGGTTCATACAACCAGAAAACGTCTCCGATGGATTTTCCCAAGTCTACACAAAATTATGATAGACTATTGGGGAACAGAAACATCTACCGAGAGGAGTACAAAATCCTCTCATAACCACAACTCCGTTCCGGATGGTCTTGGCCCGCACAAACATTTATCGGGCCAAAAATCCTATATTCAGGTCCAGCAGGAAATGGTAAGTCAAAATTTTTTTTATTTAATTAACATTTTTGGTAGCAATTAAATAATATTTCAATATCAGTGAAGGAACATAATTTGGGATGACCAGTCTCAATAGGTGAGGTCATTATAAAGACTCACACAAGACCGGATGGTTCGTATGTAAATTTGAAAGCAAAACAAATCTGTGAAGCATACGAACGAAACATCCAAGAGAAGATGGCAATCGTGGAGGTCGATCCAACAGAAACATCTGATGGAACCTCCCGTCTAATTGAGCTGACTCCAGAACAGAAGAATGAGATCTTCATTCAGGTAAAAAAAAATTTCAAAGTTTTTTATTTTAACATATTTTTGTAATTAATTAAATAATTAAATTTATTATTTAAATTTTGTTTTTATTATTTTGTAGTCTTCTGTTGCAGATGAACGAGGCCGTCTTCATGGACTAGGTAGCCTCAACCGCGTACAGTCTATGGGTAGACGTACTGGGGTGCAAACCAATTCACCCGAGTACGTAATGCTTCAAGAACAAAACGCGTTGATTAAACAACAAAACGTGTAGATTCTGGATAGAAATGAGAAGATTGAAGAGCTGAACAGAGAAAACCAGAAGAAGATCTCGAGCTTGGAGATGCTCCTCGGGTATTTCCAACGGACGGATCCCGTATTCGCTTCCTATATGCGGGATAACGATTGCACAGGGGAACCATCGACGGCTCCGCCCACGACCCCATTTTTGCCATCAGATTTCCAATTTCCGCCACCAGAGAATTAGATTTTTTTTATGTATTAAATAATTTTCAATAATAAATTTTAGAATTTTAAATTTGTATATCTTTTTATTCAATATTTTATATTAATTAGTTCACATATTTTTCATTTAATATTATAATATTTTTAATTCATTAATAAAAATTATTAAAAATTTAAATAATATGAATTTTAAACCATAAATTATAAGCTATTATATTAATATTTATGAAAAATTAACTACTATTAATATTAAAACATAATAATATAAATTATTTTATTAATATTTCTAATTACAAAATATTAATATTATTGAAATTAATTTCCAAAATTATTATTCAAATTTAAATTTACAAATATTATTTTACATTTTTTAAAATAATTTAAATATTTTGAAATTAAATTTAAAAAATTATTAATTATTAATATTTTTTCCAAAATATACGAAATTATTTCAATAATAATAAAAAAATATAATATTTTTTTTAAATCTAATTACGGTGTAGTCGCAAATTAGTACTAAATCACTCGCAATTTTTGCCACCGATTTGCGACTCCTTCATACATGTGGTCGGAAATCAGTCACAAAAAATTGCGACTGATTTGCGACTACAGGACAAATGTAGTCGAAAATCAGTCACACTTTCTTTAGACTGATTTGTGACTATAGGACAACTATAGTCGCAAATCAGTCACAATTTTTTGTGACTGATTTGCGACTCTAGGAAAACCGCAGTCACAAAATAGTCACAAAATTTTGTAACTGATTTGCGACTATGAGAGTTGTGCAGTCGCAAATCAGTCACAAAAAATTGTGAGTGATTTGCGACTGCGGTTCTCTTGTAGTCGCAAATCAGTCACAAAAAAATGTAACTGATTTGCGACTGCGGTTCTCCTGTAGTCGCAAATCAGTCACAAAATTTTGTGACTGTTTTGCGACTACATATTTAGCAACCACAAATGTAGTCGCAAAACAGTAGCAAAATTTGTTACAGAAATTCAGTGGCAAATTAGTCGTAAAAATAGTCACCACCTTGTGGTCGCAAATTAGTCGCAAAAAGAACCCCTATTTCCGTGGTCGCAAATCAGTCGCAAATGTGCGACTGATTTGCGACTACTTTTTTAGCTACTAGTATTTCGCGACTACATTGCGACGTGCGACTGATTTACGACTACTTTTTTAGCTACTAGTATTTTGCGACTACATTGCGACCACTACCGTGGTTGCAAATTGCATGTTTTCTTGTAGTGAGTGATCAATTTAGAATGGGCATTTTAACTGGGCGATCAACTTGACATGCCCACACTAAATTGTTCGTCAATTTAGATTTAAAGCGCTGAATGACACGAATCCAATGCCCATGGTAAACTAGCTCAATTTTCTATATTATGAAAAAAATTAGGTATAAAATTGATACGACAAAGCCTCCGAATAATCCAATCTATCCCAAACGGAGTGATGTCATGCCTTATAATTCATTTATAAGCCTTTACTCAATGAGAACCAATGATCCATTTAGAATGAGTATTTTAACTGGCCGATCAACTTAACATGTCTACATTAAATCGTTTGTCAATTTAGATATAGACCTTAGAATGACACGAATCCAATGCCCATGGTAAGCTAGCTCAATTTTCTATATTATGACAAAATTTAGGAATAAAATTGATAAGACAAAGCCTCCAAGTAATCCAATCCATCCTAAACGGCGTGATACCATGCATTATGTTTCACTTATAAGGCTTTAATAAATGAACACCAATGATCAGTTTAGAATGATCATTTAGTGATCATTTTAACTAACGGATTAACTTGACATATCCGCACTAAATCGTCCGTAACTCTTGATTTAGAGCTCAATTTGACATGAATCCAACGCCCACGATTTGCTAGCTCAGTTTTCTATCTTTTGACAAAATTTGAGACTGAAAAAGATACGACAAAGCCTCCAAGTAATCCAATCTATCCCAAACTGTGTGATGCTATGCATTATGTATCACTTATAAGGCTTTATTAATTGAGCACCAATGATCAGTTAGAATGATCATTTTAACTGGTCGAATAACTTTACATGTGCACACTAAATCGTAATTTAGATTTAGATATCAGAATGACACGAATCCAACGCCCATGGTAAGCTAGCTCAATTTTCTATGTTATGACAAAATTTAGGAATAAAATTGATATGACAAAACCTCCAAGAAATCCAATCTATTCGAAACGGTGTGATGCCATGCATTATGCTTCACTTATAAGGCTTTAATAAATGAGCACCAATGATCAGTTTAGAATGATCATTTTAACAGGCCGATTAACTTGACATTCCCACACTAAATCGTCTGTAACTTTTGATTTAAAGTTCAGATTGACTTGAATCCCCACGTTATGCTATCTCAATTTTCTAAATTGTGACAAAATTTCAGACTCAAGTAGATACGAAAAAGCCTCTGAATAATCCATTTAGAATGATCCATTTAGAATGAGCATTTTAACTGGCCGATCAACTTGACATGTCCACACTAAATCGTTTGTCAATTTAGATTCAGAGCTCAGAATGACACGACTCCAACGCCCATGGTAAGCTAGCATAATTTTCTATATTATAAAAAAATTTAGGAATGAAATAGATATGACAAAGCCTCTAAGTAATCCAATCTATCCCAAACGGCGTGATGCCATGCATTATGCTTCACTAATAAGGCTTTAATAAATGAGCACCAGTGATCAGTTTAGAATGAGCATTTAAACTGGCCGATCAACTTGACATGTCCACACTAAATCGTTTGTCAATTTAGATTCAGAGCTCAAAATGACACGAATCCAACGCCCGTGGTAAGCTAGCTCAATTTTCTATATTATGACAAAATTTAGGAATGAAAGAGATACGACAAGGCCTCCAAGTAATCCAATCTATCCCAAACGGCATGATGCCATGCATTATGCTTAACTTATAAAGCTTTGATAAATGAGCAGCAATGATCGGTTTAGAATGATCATTTTAACTGGCCGATCAACTTGACATGTCCACACAAAATCGTTCATCAATTTAGATTTAGAGGTCAGAATGATACGAATCCAACGCCCATGGTAAGCTAGCTCAATTTTCTATATTATGACAAAATTTAGGAATAAAATTGATACGACAAAGCCTCCGAATAATCCAATCCATCTCAAATAGAGTGATGCCATGCGTTATAATTTATTTATAAGCCTTTACTCAATGAAAACCAATGATCCATTTAGAATGAGCATTGTAACTGTCCGATCAACTGTCTGACATCTCCACACTAAATCGTTCGTCAATTTAGATTTAGAGCTCAGAATGACACAAATCCAACGCCCATGGTAAGCTAGCTCAATTTTGTATGTTATGACAAAATTTAGGAATAAAATTGATACGACAAAGCCTCCAAGAAATACAATCTATCCCAAACTGTGTAATGTCATGCATTATACTTCACTTATAAGGCTTTAATAAATGAGTACCATTGATCAGTTTAGAATGATCATTTTAACATGTCAATTAACTCGACATGCCCACACTAAATCGTCTGTAACTTTTGATTTAGAGCTCACATTGACATGAATCCAACGCCCACGTTATGCTATCTCAATTTTCTAAATTGTAACAAAAGTTTAGACTCAAATAGATACAAAAACACCTCCAAATAATCCCATCTATCCTAAACTGCGTGATGCCATGCATTATACTTTACTTGTAAGGCTTTAATAATCGAGCAATGATCAGTTTAGAATGATCATTTTAACTGGCGATCAACTTGACATGTCCACACTAAATCATTCATAAATTTAGATTTAGAGCACCGAATGACACGAATCCAACGCCCATGGTAACCTAGCTCAATTTTCTATACTATGACAAAATTTAGGAATAAAATTGATACGACAAAGCCTCCAAATAAAATTGATACGACAACGCCTATGGTAACCATGCATTATAATTTATTTATAAGCCTTTACTCAATGAGAACCAGTGATCCATTTAGAATGAGCATTTTAACTGTCCGATCAACTTGACAAGTCCACACTAAATTGTTTGTCAATTTAGATTTAGAGCTCAGAATTTCACAAATCTAACGCCCATGGTAAGGTAGCTCAATTTTCTATATTATGACAAAATTTAGGAATAAAATTGATACGACAGAGCCTCCAAGAAATACAATCTATCCCAAACGGTGTGATGCCATGCATTATGCTTCGCTTATAAGGTTTTAATAAATGAGCACCAGTGATCAGTTTAAAATGATCATTTTAACTTGCCCTTTAACTTGACGTGTCCATTATAAATTGTCCGTAAGTTTTGATTTAGAGCTCAGATTGACATGAATCCAACACCCAAGTTATGCTAGCTTAGTTTTCGATATTATGACAAAATTTGAGACTTAAATAGATGCGAAAACGCCTCAAAATAATCCAGTCTATCCCAAACTATGTGATGCCATGCATTATGATTCACTTATAAGGCTTTAATAATTGAGCACCAATGATGAGTTTAGAATGATCATTTTAACTGGTCGATTAACTTGACAAGTCTCCACTAAATTATTTGTCAATTTATATTTAGAGCTCAGAATGACATGAATCCAACGCCCATGGTAAGGTAGCTCAGTTTTTTATATTATGACAAAATTTAGGAATGAAATTGATACGACAATTCCTCCACGTAATCCAATCTATCTCAAATGGCATGATACCATGCATTATTCTACACTTATAAGGCTTTAATAAATGAGCACCAATGATCTGTTTAGAATGATCATTTTAACTGGCCGATCAACTTGATATGTCCACACTAAATCATTCGTCAACTTAGATTTAGAGCTCAGAATGACACGAATCCAATGCCCACGGTAAGATAGCTCAATTTTCTATATTATGACAAAATTTAGGAATAAAATTGATACGACAAAGCCTCTGAATACTCCAATCTATCCCAAACGGAGTAATGTCATGCGTTATTATTCATTTATAAGCCTTTACTCAATGAGAACCAATGATCTATTTAGAATGAGCATTTTAACTGGTCGATCAACTTGTCATGTACACACTAAATCGTTCATCAATTTAGATTTAGAGCTCAGAATGACACGAATCCAACGCCCATGGTAAGCTAGCTCAATTTTCTATGGTATGACAAAATTTTGGAATAAAATTGATACGACGAAGCCTCCAAGAAATCCAATCTATTTCAAACGGCGTGATGCCATGCATTATTTTCACTTATAAGGCTTTAATAAATGAGCACCAGGGATCAGTTTAGAATGATCATTTCAACAGGCCGATTAACTTGACATGCCCACACTAAATCGTCAGTAACTTTTGATTTAGAGCTCAGATTGACATTAATCCAACGCCCACGTTATGCTATCTCAATTTTCTAAATTGTGACAAAATTTCAAACTCAAATAGATACGATAACGCCTTCAAGTAATCCAATCTATCCCAAACTGCGTGATGCCATGTATTATGCTTCACTTATAAGGCTTTAATAATCGAGCTCCAATGATCAGTGCAGAATGATAATTTTAACTGGCCGATTAACTTGACATGTCACCACTAAACTGTTCGTCAATTTAGATTTAGAGCTCAGAATGACACGAATCCAACGGCCATGGTAAGATAGCTCAATTTTCTATATTATTACAAAATTTAGGAATGAAATTGATACGACAAAGCTTACATGATTAAATCCAATCTATCCCAAATGGCATGATACCACGGATTATGACACATTTAAAAGGCTTTAACAAATGAGCACTAGTGATCAGTTTATAATGATCTTTATAACTGGACGATTAACTTGACTCGTCCGCGCTAAATCGTTAGTAATTTTTGATTTAGATCTTAGAATGACATGAATCCAATGCTCACGTTATGCTAGCTCAATTTTTTATATTGTGACAAAATTTTAGACTTAAATAGATACGACAAAGCTTTTAAAAATATTTTTCAAATAATATATTAAGGATATGAAATATTTGGTATTACATTGATGATACTTGCAAATATATAATATTGAGGTTTAAAGTATATTACATATGGTAAGAATTGGTGGTGTATTGATTGTACACCATTATATCCATCTCAGATGTATATAGTTCAACTGCACTTTCATTCGTATAAAGGTGTTAAATATTCGTATAAAAATATTAGATTATTTGATCGATCCGTTATGGTACAGATGAAAAAAAATTACATATGCACAGTTTGCCGCTTTGCATTAGAGAAAAATTGAATATGAAACACGAGAAAATAAATTTAATGATATGTGAAAACGATTAACACTTATCTACAAAAAAATATAGCATAAAATTTACTTATTTTGATGTACTTTTTACAATACAGTATATAAATGCTTGACTAATAATTTATTTTTAGAAAAGTTTGTAATCTGATATTGTAATCGCTTTGATATAATCTGAAAAAACTTTAAAAGTTTAATAAGAGGTAATGTGTATTCTCTCCCAATGCGTATGGGCCGTTACGAATTTTTGAATTCGTAGGCCATAACGTATGGGCCTCTCTCACCGCCGGCAAAGCTTCACGCCGGAATCAGGTGCCCCCTTGAAGATCGAAAATGGAAGGTGCTGTAGGAGATGGGGGCTGTGGAGGATGTCTCGGAAGGAGTTGCTGGGAAGAGATTCGCGATCTCTCTCACAGCTAAGCTCTTTCCTTTTCCTCGTCAGAGTAATGGCTGAAATCTCGGTGCATATTTCACGGGTGAATTCGGGAAAAAAGATATTGATTCACCGAGATAATTTCGGCAATCAACTTCGCAAATCTCTCCTCAAATCCGACGGCAAAAATTGGAGCCCTAAGCGAGATCCTATAAATAGAGGTATGCCCTCTCGATTACTCCTCACCCAAAAATCACCATCATCTCAGCTTGCGGCTTTGCTTATATCGGCAATCCTCCATTTTCTCCCGTTTATCCCTCGATTGCGGATTATCCTTTCGCAATCGCCGTTCACATTTTCGAGAGCCCATCTCGGAAAGCTACTTCCCTCTCCGGATTCCATATCGGAAAGCTGGTCTCGTTCCCCACCGTCGGTGTGCGAGAAAAGCTCTGTCGAGTTCTGTCTTCGTCTCACCGGATCTGTCCTCCGGCGTACTCATCGGCACACTTTATCTCTTGGTTTGGTTCGACGAATAACCGGAGACAAAAAGTGTGAACCGGGTGTTGTGCACACATTTCGGTTTAAGTTTTTACAAGAAATAAACTATGAAAAATCGACTGTGGTATTCGGAAAAAAGGTGCCAGCCTCAATCCAGGCTGCCATAAGACAGAAACTGGGAATCCATACTGATGGCGGAATTGGGAAATATTTTAGGATCTCAAAAAATTTGAAAGGATCTAAAACCCAGATTTTCGCCTATGTCAAAAATCGAATCCAACAAGGAATAAATGGATGGTCGACGAGGCTTTTATCCCGAGGAGGCAAGAAAGTGATGATCAAATCTGTGGCGATGACCATTCTGACATACACGATGTTCTGTTTCTTGTTTTACCAGGCCTTATGCAAGAAGTTAACTAGCGCAATATGTAATTTCTAGTGGACATCGGGAAATAACGGAAGGGGCCTTCATTGGCTTCCTTGGAAAACATTATGCCTTTCCAAAGATGAGGGAGTCATCGGCTTTAAGAGTTTTGAACTCTTCAACAAAGCCCTACTAGCAAAACAACTATGGCGGTTAGAGAGATTTTCCACGTCATTAGTAGCTCGCGTAATTAAAGAACGCTATTTTAAAGACTTTCATGCTTTCCAGGCAACAAACACATACAGGCCATCATACGGATGGAGAAGTATTTGGTCATCCATAGACTTCATAAGAAAGGGCACAAGAAAGATTATGGGTAACTCACCTTAGGACAATATATGGACGGACCCTTGAATCCTGGACACAGCCCCAAGAGGCCCGAAGAATACTAAGCAATCGAATAACCCAAATCTTAAAATGTCAGACCTTATCTGCTAGGATAGTGGTCGTCGGAAAATTCAAGAGCTTATGAGGTTTTTCTACCGAGAAGATGTCAGGATAATATGTGCCATTACCCCAAATACCAAAACGGAAAAAGTATGTTATGCTGGCATTTTACAAAGGGTGGGGAATACACAGTGAAATCGGGATATGAGACCCTCCAGAAATGGGAAGTCCCAAACTTGAGTTTCATGATCCAACGCCCTTTGCTAATTCCATTAAAAGAGGCTATCTAGAAGCTAAAAATCCCGACGAAAATCCAGCATTTCCTATGGCAAGCCGTCTCGGGTGCTGTAGCTACCTACGGGCGTTTATATTATCATCATATTCGAAGTGATATTTCGTGTGAAATATGTGGCCATGAATAAGAATGCATTAATCATGCGCTCTTTCTATGCCCACCGGCTCGCCAAACATGGGTGCTTTCTCATATACCCTCAGCACCCTCCAAGTTCCCGCTAAAGGGTCTATTTGGAAACATGGACTATTTACGTGGCGGATTCCAGAGGAATACCAAATTGATCCAGAATCTAGGATCTTCCCATGGATTCTTTGGTACATTTGGAAAGCCAGGAACGACAAATTGTACAAGAACAGAGACCATACCACGATAGACATTCTGGAAAAAACGTGAAGGGAAAGTGAGCTCTGGTACTCAACCACGACCTTAGTGCCTCTAGAGATATGTTGGACGGTGGGGACCGCAAGATCCCCTCACATCAACAACGATCAATCGCCAGTATTCTGTTTCATTGATGGCTCTTGGAAAGAGGGAGAGACAACATCAGGAGTCGGTTGGATACTTCAGTTGAAGGATGTAACGAGCGACCTTCTGGGAATGAGGGGTATATATGGAGGATTATCTCCCCTTCACGTGGAGTTTTTAAGTCTGCGATGGGCAATGTCCAGTCTACACCGGATGGAGAGATATTGCGGAAGCTTTTATACGGATTCCATCGACTTAATCAGGCTAATACAAAACCTAAATGGATGGTCAGTCTTCTCAACAGAGATAGATGAATTCAACGCAATCCACTTGCACTACCCAAACTTCTCCCTCACCTACCAACCGAGAGAGAAAACACACATGCGGAAAAACTATCAAAAGGAGCACGAAAAAGGAATTCTATCTTTTCGTATATAAACACTGCAATACTATATTGGTTCGAATATACGTTAGATATCTTTTGATCGGTCGACGATTGTAATGTTTATCACAAAGTGACAAAAAAAATCGTTTTGATATAAATGAATCTATTCAACAAAGAAGCCTAATTATAATGTATTGTTAAATAAATGGCATCTAGGCCCATTTTATATTGCCGTTGAAAATTAAAAGTCTTTGTTTTTTTTTGTCACGCAAAGATTTTTTTTCATTGAGCCACAACGTACCGGCCCAATATCCCAACATTTTCATACGAATATTTTACACCCTCATATGAGAAAAAGTGAAGTCGAATTTCACATTTATGGGATAGACGTAGAGGTAGTACAACTATTAGATCACTTACTCCTCACGTAAAGTCTTTGTTTACTAGGTTTTGTCGCAACTCATTAAAGTATTTATTTTCAGTGTTTTATACTTTGTTGTCGGCCATTAGATTTTTATTTAACTATTTACTTTGAAATCTTTGGGGCATTTAATTTTGGGCAATTAGCTTAAATAACATTATTTTAAATTTTTGTTCAAAATATAGAATTAATCATTTAAATTTTCAAAAATAACACAAATTTAATACTAAAATAATTAAAAATATTTTTTTAATAAAAAAATTAAATCCTAAATTAAATAAAGTGAATCCAAACATTGTATTTTAACTTTATATATAGTTTATTTAAGGTAAATAATTATTTTTACATAATAATTTATGCTATTTTAAGAATTTTAGTTTTAATGTGCTAAATTTCAAAGATGCTATTTTAAATTATTATTCTTTAATTTTTAAATAATACCCTAAAATAGTATTTGTTTTAAATTTTTATTGTAAATATAATACCCTAAAATTAAAATTCTAACATAATATAAATAATTATGTGAAAAATACTTGTTTACTATAAACAAATTATATATAAATTTAAAACATTATGTATGAGTTTTTCTCTTTCAGTTTAGGAATTATTTTTTTATTAACAAATTTTTTTAGTATATTTTAGTTTTAAATTTATGGTATTATTAAAATTTTAAATTAATTATGCTAATTTTGGAACAAAAATTTAAAATATTGCTTTTTTAGAGAATTATCCTTTTCCCAGAAATTTTTCAAACTTCCGGTTTTTATTATTTGTTAATATGTTTTGAATTTAATTTATATATAATTCGATTTATAAGTCTAATAATATAAAACTAGATTTAGATATGCGTTCTATATGGAAAAACTATTTATATATTATAATTAATTATTAATTTATTAATTATAAAATAGATACGTATATAATTTATCTCTTATTTAAAATAGTTTTTTTTGAAAATTTTAATTTTGATTACACAAATAAAATAGATAGTATAATTGGATTATACAAATAAATTTAAACTAAATTTAAACTGTTTATATCTTGGATTGACAATACTATTAAATATATAAGAAATTATAGATATGATATATATTCAATTTATCCAAACTTGTGTTTTATATTTTATTTGACTAATTTTTGTTTTATATTATGTTCAAGCTGGGGAAATGGTTCTTTTTGCCAACGGTGTGAAAGAAATAGCATTGAATCTTGCGAATGAGAATGTCGGGATTGTTGTCTTTGATGGTGATACCGCTATAAAAGAAGAAGATCTTGTCAAGGGCAATGGATCTATTGTGGATGTTCCCACGGGAAAGGCTATGCTAGGGCGTGTGGTCGACGCGATGGGAGTACCTATTGATGGAAGAGGGGCTATAAGCGATCACGAGCAAAAACGTGTCGAAGTGAAAACCCGTAGAATTTTTTAACGTAAATCAATGTACGAGCCTATACAAACAGGGTTAAAAGCGGTAGATAGCATGGTTCCTATAGATCGTGGTTAACGAGAACTTCTAATCGGGGACCGACAAACTGGAAAAACGACTATTGTTATCGATACCATATTAAACCAAAAGCAAATAAAAATTTTTATATCAAACATAACATTTTAAAGCTAAAATTTTAAAAAATATTTTCTATATATAAAAATTTTTATTTATTTTATATAAAATTTAAATATTATATTTGAATTTATTTTTTAGTTTAGAATTTAGAATTTTTTATTATTAACATTTTTTAAGCAATTTTAATAGTAAATTTGTAATATATTTATAATTTTAATTAATATTATTATATTTTTAACAAAAGTTTTAAAAATTGAGATTTAAAAAATCATCTTTTCATTACTTGAGATATCAACAGTTTTTTCAATTTGTGAAAAACACGATATCTTGGAGATGCTTAAGTTATCACAAGACTAACTTCGCTCACGTCAACACATGATTACAACTCGCAAATTTTTAGTCTTTCTTAACTAAGAAAATTAAAGATAACTATATTAAACCCAAAAAAATATTAAAATAATTTTTGTAAATAAATTTTTAAAGAAAAAAATATATTGGTGTGTGGTACATGCTACACCATTGCACATCCGTCTTTGTGTGGCCATAACGGATCAAACAAATGATTTGAGTATATTGGCCGTGTTGGAGTTGATCGGAACTCTTCAAACGCATGAGAATCGTATTTCTTCACGATATGAGAGTTCAACTGAAGGAGCATTTTATGCCCAACTAAGAGAGGGAAAATCTTGATTCAAGTGAGAGAATCACAAAGTTTGTGACCGTCAAGTAAAAAAAAGTGATGTGGTGTTTGTAAGAGAGACAATCAAATAGAAGCGGATTGTTGGAAGAAATAGAACAAATGTGTTAAAAAAGAAGTAAATATTCAGGATAAACTTGTATATATGATAAATATTCAATTAAACTAAATGTTTTTTATATTTTTGATTAATTTTTTAAAATTTATAATATTTTGTTTTATATTGTATTTACATTTTATGATAAATATATTTTATGTCGAAATATTACGAATTTATATATAATATATTGTGTTATATAACAGTTTTCATAAATAATCGATTAAATTATATTTTATGTAAAATTTATTTTAATATAATTTAATAGTATGACACATCAACGTGTTATATTTGTAAATCACTCGTTAATATAAATTAATTTGTTAAAATGATTATCGATGATAATATGTTTGATTAGCAAGTACGGGAGGGTTCATTTTAAATTCCTTTCTTGAACCTTATCTTGCCACTTAGTAAACTAGAGTTTATATACATATTGTTGCCGGTTTTGAAACAATGTGTTATTTTAAACATGTTTTTAAAAATTAATAGTGGTATATCATTTAGGTCATTTCTATCACGAATATGTAATATAAAATTTTCACGTGTTAAAAAATATTTAATGATACTTTAATAAGTAAAAATTTTATACAAAATTTTTAAATGGATTTATGTTGTGATTTTCAAATATTAAAATATTATTAACAAATTTGAACAAAATATTTTAAAAATAATATTTTAATAGCAAATTTCGAAATTTTCTTATCAAACATAAAATTTAAAACTAAAATTTTAAAAAATATATTCTATATATGAAAAATTTTAGTTATTTTAAATAAAGTTAAAATATTATGTTTGAGTTTTTTTTTAATTTAGAATTTAAATTTTTATTATTAAAAACTTTTAAGTAATTTTAATAGTAAATTTGTAATATATTTATAAATTTAAATTAATAATATTATATTTGTAACAAAAATTTAAAAAAGTGAGATTTAAAAAAAACACGATATCTTGGAGATGCTTAAGTTCTCATAAGACTACCTTCGCTCACGTTAACACATCATTACAACTCACAAATTCTTGGTCTTTCATAAATAAGAAAATTATATATAAATATATTAACTCCAAAAAATATTTAGAGATATCTAATATTAATAAATAAGCCCTATATCAAACTTTCCACGTGATTTTCTTTGATTCGAAAGTCTCACGTCATGAAATTTATGCTTTGACGTTTAACGATGATGTCATCATCAATGTTCACCATCCATTTTATTCTAGCCGATGAGGTCTATAAGTGTCCACGATGAGATGAGGTCTATAAGTGTTCCATTATAATTACCAAAACAAAAGTATCAACAAATATCAAAACTAAACGACGCCGTTTTCTAGTTTTCTTGTGGCTAACATGAGCTTCGTGAAGAAAGAGGAACGCCGGGAAGAAGGTAATGGCAAAGCTGCTGGTGAAGGGAACTCGTCAACGGAAGCTATCCGGACTGTAACGGAGGAAGAGGTGGATGAGTTTTTCAAGATTCTACGGAGAGTACACATGGCGACACGAACGGTTGGGAAAGTTAACGGCGATGTCGCTGCGCGAGAGTTGCCGTCTAAGAAGAGGAAACGGAGTCAAAAGCTTGGGTCGAGAAACTCTAACGGCGAATTCGACGGAATAAATCGGATCGGTTTACGGGATTTGAGTTTAGATCGATTAGATCTGAACTGTAAACCAGAACCCGACTGCGTTAGTTTGTAACATTCTTTCAAGTTTTTTTCTTTCTTTTATTACAATAATCAATTTCCGATTATATTAAACTCATTTATAAAAAGTTTTTAATATTGAAAAGTAAACGTCAACAAAAGCGTTTTCAACGACGTTTTTTGTTAACTATTATTTTGTTAATTATTTTAGTTAAACTTATGGCGATAAATTTTTTTTATAAATATGATGTTATGTATCATTTGTAAGAAGATCATCGATAAGAGATATCTCTTTTCTTTCTGCTCTCTTCTTTTGAGTAAAATTATCAGTTTAATTTTATTTCTCTAGATATTTTTCATAACACGTTATCAGTACGATCATCTTTCCAAATACTAGTTTAATACTGTGTTGTTATACCGCCCAGGTAAAAGTTCATTTATTTTATTATGTTAATTTAATTATTTATAGAGTGGTAGGTTATACCTCCTATCACGATATTATTTATGGAATGGTAGGTTATACCTCCTCCCGCGATATTATGCAGTGGTAGGTTATATCTCCTTCCGCGATATTATTTATGAAGTGGTAGGTTATACCTCCTCCCGTGATATTATTTACTTTATTTTATTATGTCAATTTAATTATTTATGCAGTGGTACGTTATATCTACTCCCACGATATTATTTATAGATTGGTAGGTTATACCTCCTCCCGCGATATTATAAAGTGGTAGGTTATATCTCATTCCGCGATATTATTTATAAAGTGGTAGGTTATATCTACTCCCGTGATATTATTTATTTTATTTTCTTATGTCAATTTAATTATTTATTGAGTGGTAGGTTATACCTCATCCCATAATATTATTTATGCAGTGGTAGGTTATACCTCCTCCTGCGATATTATGGAGTGGTAGGTTATACCTGCTCCCGCGATATTATTTATGGAGTGGTTGGTTATACCTCCTCCCATGATATTATTTACTTTATTTTATTATGTTAATTTAATTATTTATGAAGTGGTAGATTATGTCCTCCTTAATCGAATGGTAGGCACTGCCTCCTCGAAATAATATGGTAGGCGCTGCCTCTTTAATCACATAGACGGTCTTACCTCCTAAGATGATTATTTATTTATTTACTTTATTATATGCACATGCTTTTATTATCATTAACAAATTTTAAGATAATATTTAAAATGTTATAACAATTGATTTAATTATTATATAGATATCATATCAAACTTGGCAAAGCTTGATATCATTGCCCTCAATGTATTTGGAAAAAAGTATATGACTTGGGCATGAGATGTAAAGATGCACCTGAGATCGAATGGTTTTCTTAAAGCCATTGATCCATCGGAAACGATGTCAGATGAGAATAAGGTTAAGGCCATGGTGTTTTTACGCTACCATCTTCATGATACGTTAAAAAATGAATATATCACAAAAGAAGATCATGCGAATCTTTGGCAATTATTAAGAGATAGGTTTGATTATCAGAAACTTGTGATCTTACCTAAGGCTCGATATGATTGGCTACACCTCCGATTTATGGACTATAAAAATGTTGGTGAATATAATTCCGCGTTGTTCGGAATTACTTTTAGAATGATGTTATGTGGTGATAAAATGAGTGATTATGATATGATTGAAAAAACACTCTCCACATTCCATTCTGGAAATGTAGTCTTACAAGAGCAATATTGGACTAAAGGATATATTCGCTACTTGGAGTTGATGCAATTACTCTTTGTAGCAGAGCAAAATAACGACCTCGTGATGTTAAATCATCAATTTCGTCTAGCTCGATTGGCTTCATTCCCAGAAGTGAATGTGGTAGCATCCAGTAATAATAATAATTATCAAGGACGAGAACGTGTACGCGGCAGAAGCCGTAGTAGAGGTCATGGTCGAGGTCGTGGACGTGGACAAGAAAGGGGTTTTAACATTGGAAAAAATAAGAATTTCTAAATAAATGAGGGTGGCCGGACAATAAGAAAACTGACCGAGAACGCTTGTTACAGATGCGACATGAAAGGACATTGGGAACGTATATCTCGTACGTCCAAATATTTCGTCGATTTGTATCAAGAGTCAATAAAGCCCAAGAATAATAATGTTGAAACCAACTTCACCGATGATGAAGTTGGACCTTCCTTTAGTGGTATAAATGATGATACTCATCTGGATATCGCAGATTTTCTTATTGATCCCGAAAGTATCAACGAGAATTAAAGCGATTATGATCGATGAGAAATGAAAAGTTGCTAATAAGATATGTATAATATGTTTGTGTAACAAAACTTAATGATTGTTTTAGTAATTTATGAAATATGCTTTGATTTAAACTATTAATGCATCTTTATAAATGATGACACAAAAAATGTCACAAATTGGAATTGATGAAGGAGATATATGTTTAGCACATAGTACTACAACGCACATTATACTTAAAGATAGATGATATTTCTCCTATCTTGATTTAAGTGACTCCGCTAGAAGCGTGAGTAATATATCAGGAAATGCAAAGATAATATTGGGCTCTACAGAAGCCAGTTTTTCGATGCCAAAAAGCACAAAATTTGAAATAAATATTGCATTATATTCTCTTAAGTCTCATAAAAACTTGTTAAGTTTCAAAGATATCCGTAAAAATGGATATCATATAGAGACTATGAGTAAAAATAATGTTGAATATCTTTGTATTATATCTGAGAGGAAACATATATTGGAAAATTTACCAATGTTATCATTTGGATTATATTGTACAAAGATAAGCATAGTTGAATCATATGCTATAGTAAACCAGAAGTTTACTAGTAATTTTAAGATCTCGCATGAAAGATTAGGCCATCTTGGATCAATTATGATGAGGAGAATTGTGAAAATTTGTAATGGTCACCCATTGAAAAATGATAAGATTTTTCAATCGGGAGAGTTTTCATGTAAAGAATGTTCTCAAGGAAAACTTATAACACGACCATTAATAACTAAAGTTGGGAATGAATCTCCAATATTCTTAGAGAGAATACATGGTGACATATGTCGACCTATTCATCCACCAAGCGGGCTGTTTTGATACTTTATGTTATTGATTGACGCATCAAGTAGATGATCATATGTTTGTCTTCTGACAACAAAAAATACGACTTTCGCAAAATTAATTACCCAAATAATCAGATTGAAAGCACAATTTCCTGATTATGTCATAAAGAAAACCAGACTTGATAACGGTGGTGAATTCACTTCACATGCTTTTGATAATTATTGTATGTCAATGGGGATTGATGTTGAACATCTAGTGCCCCATATGCATACACAAAATGGCATGGTTGAAAGTTTGATTAAACGGTTGCAATTGATTGCTAGACCATTAATATTGAGAACAAATCTCCCAATTTCTGTATGGGGTCATGCTATACTGCATGCAGCTGCATTGATACAGATTATACCAAATACGTATAATAAATATTCTCCATTGGAGTTGACATCTGGTCAACAGCCAAATATATCACATGTTCGAGTTTTTGGGTGTGTGGTTTATGTCCCAATAGCCCCACCACAAAAAACAAAAATGGGAACACAAAGGAGAATGGGAATATATATCGGGTATACATCACCAAGTATAATTCGATATTTTGAACCTCGAACTGGTGATATGTTTACGACACATTTTGCCGATTGTCATTTTACTGAAGAAGAATTTCCAACGTTAGGGGGAGGAATTAAAGAAACATCAAAAGATGTTACATGGTGTACACAAAATTTGATATAACTTGACCCCCCCTACAAATCAACATGAGCTGTAAGTTCAGAAAATTATACATTTACAGAATATGGCAAATGAATTAGCAGATGTGTTCACAGATACGAAAAAGGTGAGGAAATCGTATATACCCGCTACAAATGCGTCATCAAGAATTGATGTTACAAAGGAACAATTTGATAGAAATAAAATAAATGACCCAAAAGTTCAATTGAAAAAAGGTAGGCCGATGGGCTCTAAAGATAAAAATCTCTGAAAGAAAAAGAAATTGGGAAAATCAGTAAAGATCTCCCAAAAATATTACATCATGCAGATATTCAAGAAAATGAGAAGGTTTTTGAAAAATCTGATGATGAAAGTTTTCTTGAGGAAGAATATGATATATAAAATTGTGAAACATCCATTAATTACGCACAAGATGGAAAAATCTGGGTTAGAAATGAAATAGAATATGTGGACGGAATATTTTCATTTTCTATATCTAAATAAATTGATGATGAATATAATGATACGGATCCGAGATCATTATCAGAATGTTGGGCGAGACCCGATTGAGAGAAATGGCAAAAAACCATGAAAGATGAATTACTCTCTCTCAATAAAAGAAATATATTCGGACATGTTATCATTACACCAAAAGATGTAATGCATGTCGGATGCAAATGGGTTTTCGTGAGAAAACGAAATGAAGAAAACGAGATCATAAGATATAAAGCACGACTTGTGGCATAAGGTTTCTCTCAAAGACCGAGAATTGATTATGATGAAATATATTTCCCGGTTATGGATGCAATTACGTTTAGATACCTGATGAGTATAACAGCATCCAAAAATTTAGAGATGTACCTTATGGATGTCGTGGCTGCATATGTATATGGATCACTTGATAGTGACATATTTATGAAAATTCCCGATGGATTTAAAATCCCAGAAGGATCCAAGATCTCGGAAAAATCAAAAGATTTTTGTTCGGTCAAGTTACAGCGATCACTTTACAGATTAAAACAATCCGGACGTATGTGGTATAATCGCTTAAGCGAATATTTGTTGAAAAAGGAATATATCAACAATGCGATATGCCCTTGCGTATTTATCAAGAAATCCTCATTAGGATTTGTTATTATCGTTGTATATGTTGATGATTTGAACATAATTGGAACTCAAAAAGAAGTTCATGATGCACAAACCCATATGAGAGAAGAGTTTGAAATGAAAGATCTTGGTAAGACAAAGTTTTATTTCGGGCTTCAAATAAAACATCTCAAAGATGGAATATTTGTGCATCAATCAAATTATACCAAAAGGGTATTAAAATGTTTTAATATGGATAAACCAAATCATTTGAGTACTCCAATGGTCAATAGATCACTTATTGTTGAGAAGGATCCATTTCGACCTTGTGAGAATAACGAGGAAATTTTAGGTTGTAAAATATTTTATATGAGCGCTATTGGTGTGTTGATCTATCTTGCTAATTGTACTAGACCATATATTGCTTTTGCTACTAACTTATTTGCAAGGTATAATTCAGCCCCTACGCGAAGACATTGGATCGGAATAAAATAAATATTTCGTTATCTTCAAGGTACAATTGATTTGAGATTATATTATCCCAGAAATTACTTGTTTGGTCTAGTTGGTTTTGTAGATGCAGAATATTTATCAGATCCGCATAAAGCTCGATCGCAAACTGGATATGTTTTTACATTAGGAGGTACTGAGATCTCGTGGCGTTCACAAAAACAGACATTGGTTGCCACTTTCTCAAATCATGCGGAAATTATCGCACTTAATGAGACATGTAGAGAATGTATATGGCTCAAGTACATGATTCATCATATACAAGAAGCTAGTGGAATCACTACATATAAAGAACCAACGAAATTGTTCAAAGATAATGCTGCATATGTCGCTCAACTTAAAGAAGGTTATATCAAGAGCGATAGGACGAAACATATCCCACTAAGATTTTTCTCTTATACTCAAGAGCATATAAAAAATCAAATAGTCAACATTGAGTATATTCGCTCAACCGAAAATGCAGCAGATCTGTTCATAAAGGCGCTTCCTACAACAACATTCAGAAAGCATATCACTACAAGAAAACAATAACATTTCCGACGGCATTTCCGATGGAAAAAAAAACCGTCGGACTTTTCCGACGACATTACGACGGATAAGCGACAAATAACCAAAGGATTTGAAACCGTCGGAGGTCCGTCGGTAATTTCCGACGCCGTAGGGATCGTCGGTAAATCGATGGTGAAAACAGACGGTAACCCGTTGCGTTTCCGACGATATCCTAATCGTCGGGATATCCTCTTGACATCGTCGGAATATTACCGACGACTTCAGATACGTCGGTAATATTCCGACGAGTTCGTGACGAATTATGTATTTTATAGCCTGTCGGAAATCCGTCGGCAGCGGTCGTCGGAAACCCATCGGAACTATCCGACCATTGTCGGATACAGTCGGAAATCCGTCGGAAATATACGTACCTTGTTAAAATTGTGTGTTTATCCGTCGATGGTCGGACATCCGTCGGAAAACCGTCGGTTTATTTTGATAAGATTTATTCGAAATACGTGAATATCCGGTTGTGGTCGGTAATCGTCGGAATTCCGTCAGAAATAGAGAATATTCTAAAGAATAATTTTTTTACAGTTCATAATTATCTGTTAATAATTCTTAATAATCTGTTAAAAAATCGTGATAATATCTATTTTTCAGTATAAATAAGCTATGATCTTTCAAAATTTTAACAGAACCAAAAATTTTAAAAAAATGTGTTCTTCGGGTTCTTTTGAGTATTTTCGATCGTGGATGGATAAACCTCGATATGATTCAACCACGGGGGAATTGACTGATGAATTTGCGCAAGGTGTTGAAGAGTTCATGACATTTGCATCAAAGAATAGCATGACATCGGAATACGGTAAAATGTATTGTCCGTGTATTAAATGTCGAAATCATAGATTAATCTCTGTTAGAGAAGTACGTAATCATTTGTATAGGAATGGATTTATGCCGGGTTACAAAATTTGGTATTCACATGGAGAAACTGATGCAACGATGCAATATTATGGTAGTACTTCAAAAAGAATAGATAATACTAATGTTAGGGTAGAGGAACCGACATCAGAAGTTGATATAAACGGAGGTACTGTTCAGATGGTGAATGATGCATTTCGTGAACAAAGAGAATCGTACATCGAAGATATTAGCAGAATAGAGGAACCTAATATGGAAGCCCGGAAATTTTTTGATATGTTAGATGCATCCAAGCAGCCTTTGTATAAAGGATGTAGAGATGGATTATCGCCTTTATCTGCTGCAAGCAGGTTGATGACGATAAAGACGGATTTCAACTTGCCTGAAGATTGTGTGGATGCGATAGCTGATTTTGTTAGAGATATATTACCTGAAGATAATATTGCACCTGCTTCATATTACGAGGTTCAAAAACTTGTATCTGGTCTTGGATTGCCATATCAGATGATCGATGTATGTATTGACAATTGCATGATCTATTGGAGAAATGATGAAAACCGCAAGAAGTGTCGATTTTGTCACAAACCTCGATTTCAAGAGACAAGCGGTAGAGTACCTATTCCGCATAAACGGATGTGGTATTTGCCATTAACAGAGAGGTTAAAGAGGTTATATCAATCTGAACACACGGCAAAACCTATGAGATGGCATGCAGAACATAATTCGAATGGAGAAATTGTGCATCCCTCGGATGCAGAAGCATGGAAACATTTTCAACAGGTTTATCCTAGTTTTGCATATGACCCTAGAAACGTATACCTCGGGTTATCTACAGATGGATTCAATCCTTTTGGGAAGCATGGGAGGCAATACTCGTTGTGGCCAGTTATCGTTACACCTTATAATTTGCCTCCTTCTTTGTGCATGAAACGAGAGTTTTTATTTCTAACGATTCTCGTCCCTGGCCCAGAGCATCCTAAGCGATCGCTTGATATTTTCTTTCAGCCACTAATTCATGAGTTAAAAATATTATGGGAAAATGGTGTCGAAGCATTCGATGTTTCCAACCAACAAAACTTCTTGATGCGAGTTGTACTTATGTGGACGATAAGTGATTTTCCAGCATATGGTATGTTATCAGGATGGTCGACGCATGGAAGATTAGCATGCCCATATTGTCAAGATAATACTGATGCGTTCCAACTGAAACACGGACGAAAGACTAGTTGGTTCGATTGTCATCGTCGATTTCTACCACAAGAAAATTATATATTATATTAATAATTATATGTTATTTTATTTGAAATTATTTTATTTAAAAATTGATATACATATAATTATTTGAAATTTGTTAAAAATATCCTTATAGTATAAGTTTTATCTAACACATTAATATACATACTCTGTATACCGACGGATATCCGACGGACATTTTAATTCCGTCGGATATCCGTCGGAAAAGTATTTCAAACGTGGGTAGACCATGTGTCGATCATGCACGGTGTTGTAATAAATCCGACGGAGTTCCGACGGATTTACGCGGTAAACGAAATTAAAAACGCGGGGTTTCGCGAAAATTAACTAATGTACCGACGGATTCCCGACGGCAATTTCCGTCGGAAATATCGATTATAACCTACGACTTTTTCTTCTCCTCTCTCGCCGTTTCATGTTTCTCTTCACTTCTGTCGATCGCCGTTCCTTCTCGTCGTTTCTCCTCCTCGCCAGTTCTTGTCGTCGCCGTTTCACGTCGTCAACATGTAAGTTTTTTAATCTATTATTTCAATCGATTTTAGGCATTTACTAGGCAAAGTAGATTCGGTTTCGGTGATCTGTTAGGATGAACGTTTTAGAATCGGTTTCGGTGTAGTGCGTTCAATTAGAATAAGATAAGTTCAAAGCAAACTGTTAAAACACATGATTGTGGAATCAAAAATAGAAGTTTTCACGTTATCGAAGTCCCGTGAGAGAGAAAGAGCATTTAGCTGAATAAATCTATCAAAACCTTAATTTTTCAGATACTTTTTTCAAGCTTCAATCTGAAACTAATTAATATATATTTGTTTATTCTTTACGGGAATATATTTTAGTTGGCAAAACTATACTGTTCATGTAATAACTTACTCTAAAATAGATCCGTAATTCGGTTGAATTTAAAAGTAAATTTCAGTAGAAATTGATGTTCTGTAGTTATTGTGATTATGAGGAATGTTAGACTTAATTCAGAGTTGTTTGGATGAGATATCCATGGCCGTATTGTGTGTTGTTCATTGACTTAGTGGTCCTAATTTGTAACCTTGTGAGGTTACAACAGGATTGCAGCTCATAGTGGTGTACTTGAATGACATTTTATGAATTCACGAGTTAAAATTCATCGATGTTGCTAAAACAATACTAACTAGATTGAAAGTCAGGCGGATATGTAATCCTAGTGTTTGTTGTCAGGACAGTGTGTGTTAATTGTTTTATTTTTAGTAGTTAAGTAAACAGTTCGTCGGGTTTAATATTTGAACAATGCGATTCAATGATATGTTTGGATATTTAAATTTTTTGGTAATTGTCACATTGTCCTCTTGCGGACTTTAAGCGGTATTTTAATAATAATTTTATCAATACAAATTACTTTTTTACAAAAATATTATAAACATTAAAAATTACAGGTTTATACTTAGTATTTAAAATTTAAATATTTCAAAACAAATGGTAAATAGTAAATGTAGATAGATTGATAAAATGACCCAATTATAGGTCGTATCAAGATTACCAAAGACGTGGTGAGTCATCGACTCCGAGTTTTATACCAACTCAAGTTCCAGAATCTGCAAATGATTCTTTCCGACCAATGACAATTGAAGAATTGGTTCAGCAGCCTGGTCGTGAACTTCTCACATTTCTCGATCCGAGACGTCAAGGAAACTCGACATGGTAAATTAAATTTTCTATAATTATATTTAAAATAATTATTTTAATACTATTCTATAATTATATTTAAAATAATTATTTAAATACTATTGTAATAAAAATTCGTAGGTTTGGTATTTCAAACAATGGAATAAGCAAATCTATATTAAAGATGCTTCATTCTCTTTTGAATAAATCATATACCAAATTTCGAGATATTCCGTACGAAGAACGTCAGATTTGGTTCAGGACGTTTGCGGTACGTTATTTAAATTTTAAATATATAATTATTTTAAATATTTTTTAATAATAATTTTTAGTAATATATATTAAAATTTCGCAGCAAGAATTTACATGGGATCCCATGAACACAAAATTGGTGGAAGACGCTTTCGAAAAAGAGGCTGCAATACAATTTTCCCGCCATATGAACGAATGGAAACAAAAATGGAAAAAGGGAAAAGATAAACCAAGAGGGTTGAATGAGTCGGTTTGGAACGACTTTATTCGTTATTGGGAATCTTCCACCACTGAGGTTATCTCGAAAACTAATTCGGGAAACCGGAAGAGCGACCGAGGAGGCAAAGGCATTTATATTCACAATGTCGGATCGACTAGTTTTCTCAGACGAGCCGATCAATTGGTAAATTAATTATTATATTAATTATTTATTATTATTTAAAAGTTTTTAAATTATTAATTTAGAATTTTTTATTTTTAGGCACAAGAAATTGGAGCGCCTCCAGATCACTTGCAACTTCTCGAGGCCGTCCACACAAACAAAAAGACTGGTCGTATCCAAGATGGTCTCGTTAGTGAGATCATCGAAAAAGTAAAAAAGAAAAAAGTGATATTCTAACCCAGCAATCTCAAGTTGGTTCTTCATCTTCGGTCGCTGAATTACCGCGTTCTGAGATTAACCGTCTCGTTCTTGATGTAAGTTTTTTTTTAAAAATATATATAATTAATATTATAATAATTTTTATTAAATTTTTTAATAATATTTCTTATTTTTACAGGAAGTACCATTTTCAAAGGGTCGTCATCCAGGACTCGGGAGAGTTGCAGATACTGGTGGCGCAACATCTGCAGTTAGAAACGAAGAAAATGAACAGTTAAAAGAAGAAATGGCGTCCATGAAAATAGAGATGAATAATCTCAAAAACTTTGTAGAAATGATAAAAAATAAATTGCCTGATGACTTTTTTTCTCCTCCTTCTCCTCCTGCTCCTCCTTTGTAATTTGTAATTTAAAATAAATGTTTAATAATATTAATATTTATAATATTATTTTTATTAATTGTATGATTATTTTTAGTAATATTAATTTAAATATTAAAATAAAAATAAAAAAATTATTTTTTTAATATTTATATTTTTTAAATATTTAATTATTTAATTAAATATTTAAAAAATATAAATATTAAAAAAATAATTTTTTTATTTTTCAATTATTTCGTGTTTCCGACGGCTACTGTCGTCGGCAATTCCCGACGGACCAGGCCGTCGGAAATGTGTTGGTACATCCCGACGGTTATAAACCGTCGGGAAATATCATCGGACAATATTTCCAACGGCACAAGTCATCGGAAATATGTTGGTACATCCCGACGGTTATAATCCGTCGGGAAACATCATCGAACAATATTTCCAACGGCACAAGTCATCGGAAAATGCCCTCGAAAATTCGTCGGCATTTTCCGATGTATCCGGACCATCGCAGATCCGTCGGTTAATTCCGACGGAAGGATGTCATCGACAATCCGTCGAAATTTTCCGATGGCGCAGTTAATCGCGAATCCGTCGGAAATTATCGATACCTTCCCGACGGAAGAGCATTTCCGACGAAATAGTCCCGACGGACTATTTTCATCGGAAAGTAGTCGAGAATCCGTTTTACCGACATATTTCCGACGGATACAGCCGTCGGAAATACGCTGTTTTCTTGTAGTATATTCAGAATATTGGAATGCGTCATTTGCGAGATATATAAAGAGAATTATATATATATATATATCTTTTCGAGGGGGAGATTGTGTATCTGTACTTTTTTCCCTTATCATGATTTTTATTACATTGAGTTTTTACATGATAAGGTTTTTAACGAGACACTATGCAATACTTCAATAATGATAAATAATCAAGCGGGAGTGTTGAAAAGTCAATGTCAACAAAAACGTCTTCAACGATGTCTTTTGTTGACTTTTTTTTGTTGATTATTTGAGTTAAACTTACGTCGGTAAACTTTCTCTATAAATATGATGCTATGCATCATTTGTAAGAAGATAATCGATAAGAGATCTCTCCTTTCTCTCTACACTCTTTTTTGAATAAAATTATCAGTTTAATTTTATTTTTTTTAGATATTTTTCATAACAGTTAATGATTTACTTCTTTTTTGTGGATATTTTTGTGGATAAAGAGCATTTACTTTATAATGATTTTACGTGGTGTAGTAAAATAGGTATAGTAAAATCATGTAAATGGTATGTTAGAACAATATGTTACTTTAATTATATGGCCGATTTTAGAATTATTGTTTCCTAATTCAACAATATATATATACACATGTATATTACGAATATATATTATCTTCAAGAATTTTGGAATTAGGTTTTGCTCATGAACATTTCATAGAATGTTGCCATCTAAGTCTTTGTTTGAACCAAAATTGTTAACTGTGTTCCACGAATGTGCTATTATAGGATCGAGGTTTTTTTTTTCGTCTCAAAATCACACTTTGGAAAATTTTCCGAAGCGGCTTTAGTCTTAGCTTCTTCGTCTTAGCTTCTTCGTCTTAGTTTTTTCGTCTTAGCTTCTTCGTCTTAGCTTCTTCGTCTTAGCTTCTTTGTCTTAGCTTCTTCGTCTTAGCTTCTTCGTCTTAGCTTCTTCGTCTTAGCTTCTTCGTCTTAGCTTCTTCGTCTTAGCTTCTTTGTCTTAGCTTCTTCGGTCTCAGCCCCAGTCCGGTAACAATCCGATCAGAGTCTACCGGAGCTGTCTCTCCTTCTCCGACGATGATTGCAGCGAGATAACCATCGTAAAACGTTTCTACATCCATATCGGCTTATCGGATTCCACAACTACAAGACTCTCTCCTTTTGTTGTTGAAGTATAATCAAATCTCGTATATCATAAATTCAAATTCGTATAAACTTAGTTACTAATTAAAAGTCACGAATTATCATTTCGTATAATTGTGTCTTTTCAATTATAAACTTGTGTTGTTTCAACACAATGAGTTGTGTATTTTCGGTTATACAGATGTATTGTTTCATTTTTATAAATATAGATCAAGTCTAATTTTTATATCAAGTTGAGTGTAATACAATCAAATTAACAATAGTTTGATTACATTCAATATATTTTTTCTCTCTTTTTTCTTCATAACTGTTAAAACTTGGAAACACCAACATGGTATCAAAGTTTTACGATTGAAGAGGACAAAAGATAAATCACTAGTTTACAACTCATCGCAAGAACAAAAACAACAAGAAAATATCGCATAAGTTAATCGCAAAATAAGCCGAGACTATGCAATGCTATTCACATCAAGTGATCCCTATATTCGATGGGGATAAGTACGAATTCTGGAGCATTAAGATGGCAACCATTCTTAAGACTAGAAAACTTTGGTCCGTGGTTGAATTGGACCAAGATTCGTCCTTGGCTGCCTACGAGAAGGTGTGCTGGTCGAACCGGTACAAGACCAAGAAACTCTTGAAACAACAAGGGCAAAATCGCTTAGAAAAGAAGTGATGTCGAATAATACGAATAAAAGAAGTAACAAAGAGTGTTACAATTGTGGTAAGATTGACCATTACTCAAATGTGTGTCGCTCAAAGAAAAAAAGAAAGAGCGCATGTAAGTCTCGAAGAGGAAGACTTGGATGAAAACCACAAGTTGTTTAATGCAAGTGAAGAAGCAATAACAACATTAAGAAAAGACATTTGGTTAGTAAAGAGTGGGTGCACTAATCATATGATGAAAGAAGAGATATTTTTTCTAAGATCTCAGAAGAAAGTTTGGAGTGAAGCCGAGATATGATTAGTAATCATATGATGAAAGGAGGAGTGTTGAAGTATAATCAAATGTCGTATACGACAAAGTCACATTCGTATAAGTTAATTAGTAATTAAAATTCACGAATTATCGTTTCGTATAGTTGTGTCTTTTCAATTATAGAGTCGTGTTATTTCAACCAAATGAATTGTGTCTTTTCGGTTATACAGTCGTATTGTTTCATTTTTGTATAAATATATAAATATATATATATATATAAATATATATATATATATATATTAAGTCTAGTTTTTATATCAAGTTGGAGTGTAATACAATGCAGAGGAGGGAAGGTATATGCGTAGGGGAGACGGAGGAAGCAAATGAAACGGTAGTTTTGGAATTAGAGAGAGATGCAGTCAATAGAAACGAAGAAGCAGAAACCACCATTGTTGTTGCTTCCCGGTAAATAACAGAGAAAACAAGAAAAGAGTGTTGGAAGAAAATAAATTTAGAGGTGGTGGAGAAGATGTTTAAAAAATTTGATAAAATAGAAATTTTAGTAATAAGAAAATAATTTAAGAGGTGGTGGAGAATATGTTTAAAAAGTTTTGAGAAAATAGAAATTTTAGAAATAAGAAGATTTTATTTGAGTAACTTGTTTTTATTAGAACAAATTGACTATAAATGAGAAGGAAGTAAAATATTTATAGTCTGCAAATTACAAAATATATAAATATTTTAATCTTAATTTTAGAGAGTTCTCTTATAATATCTTTATTATTTTTAATAGAATTATATAGATATTTTTTTTTTAAAAGGTGAAAGATATTTTTATATATATTTTTAAAAATTTGGATCAAGTTTTAATCAGTTTCAAATGATATTTAGATTATTGATCCATTAATTAAATTTGATACAAAATGAAGTTTAATTTTTAACAAAGAGATATGAGAGATTTAGAGGAATGAAGTGTACGGAGAAGACGAAGTCGAAATTCGTTAAGCGTCTTCTCACTACATTTGTTAAGCCTCTTCTCACTACATTTGTTAAGCCTCCTACCAACTGAAATAAATATCCGGTTTGGTTTATTAAACCGGATAATTAATCATTATTTCCGGTTTTCAATTTCAAAAACTTTATTCTTTGGTGCGAAACCATATAGAAACAAAGCAAACTAAATAGATGCTTCTCAATGGTTATAGGTAACATAACAAAACCGGTTTTCTCGTATATCTCTCTGCTGAGCCTAAGTTAGAGAATCAGATTCCATAAACTTAGTTTATAGTTTTATTTATAAATATTTGGTGTTATTACCAAAAATCTTTGACCAAAATTATCATCAAAACATCGTTTCTCTTTCGTTCCATGTCGGAAAAGGTGTGTTTCTTTTGCTTTACTTTTAACAATAAAATGTTCATATCTAATAAATATTGGTTGTATTTCTGTGCAGCGGGTATGTTGTGTTGTAATGAGGATTAATTTGGATTGCAATGCATGTTGTAGAAAAGTAAGGAGAATTATCAACAATATGAAAGGTTGTTATATAAAACAAATTAATACCTTAATATACAACATACTTTCTTTCAAATTAGGGCAATTTTCTAAAAAAATATTTTTTTAGAAAATTTTTATTTCAAAAATAGCATTATTAGTTTAAATTTCTAATAATAGCATAATTTTACTACTAAAATACATTAAAATTTTGCTTTAATAGAAAATAATTAAACCTTAAATTGAAAAAAATGAATTCAAATATAATGTTTTAAATTTATGTAAAATTTATTTAAAGTAAATAAGTATTTTTATATAGTTATTTGTACTATTTTGAAATTTTAATTTTATGATGTTAGATATGCAATAAAAATTTTGAAAATGCTTTTTTTAGATATTACTCTTCAAATTATACTTTTATTTTTTTCAAAATATCACTAAAATTTTATTTTTTCAAAAAGAAAAAAAATATTTTAAATAATTTTTTAAAGATTTATAATTTGAATATTTGGTTTTGAGTTTATTATTTTATGTTTAAATTTAATTTTTTATGGTTTACGGTGTAGTTTTTAGAGTTTAGAATTTAGTTTTTAGATTTAAAGTTTAATTTTAGTTTTGTGGTATATTTTATAAAATATTTAATAATATTTTTGAAAAATTAAAATTATTGATAATACTTTTAAAATAGATTTTTTGGTGATATGCTTTAAAAACTGCTATGTAAAACAATATGGAACTAAATGAGCAAAACTAAATAAAGTTCTTTTCTGCGTTTTCCGCTTCCACGTATATCTTTTGATTCCATGCAACTTAGCATGAGACTCAAAATTATATCTTTCCCACAAAATTGAACTAGGAAAGTTTAATTAAAATGTAAATATGTGATATACACATTTAAATACAATTAAAATTTATTTATTAAAATGTTTCTTAATTAATATATTAGAAATATGCAAGTTTTTCATTCTACATATATTATAGATGTTTTATAGAGGTAGGTCTAACCATTCGGATCTTCGGTTCGGTTTCGATCGATTATTTTTGGTTTCGGTTTTTTTGGTTGATAAGATTAAACATCCATTCGATTATTTTTATATTTTGATTCGGTTTTGGTTCAGTTATACCTCGGTTTCGGTCGATTCAATTATTAAATTTAAAAACCAAAAATAACCAAAATAACAAAAATAACCGAAATTAATAGAAAAATAACAGAAAATAATCGAAAATAACAAAAATAACCGAAATATCTGAAATATTTTTGGATAACTGAAAATAATTTGATTTTTTAGATATTATTTCGGTTTTCGTTTCGGTTTTCGTTTCGGTTTTGGTTAGTAACCAATAACCATGATTTTCCAAAATAATATCCGTTCGGTTATTTTTTTATAACCGAATATGAACAAAAATCTATTTTTTGGTTCGTTTTATTCGGTTCGGATTATTTGTTCAAACCGGCATAGAGCAATGAAAATGCAAATACTAATACATGTTTTCACAATTTTATTAGAAGAAATTGATATAAAAATTATCAACAAAAAGGAACATACAATACTCGTTTGTGGACAATTCAGACCGTCGGATGTTGCAATAAAATTACAGAAGAAGATGAAACGAAGGGTTGAGATTCTCGAAATTGAAGGCCTCGTCGATGGGCACGGAGGAGGAGGAGGAGGAAGACATGAATATGAACCAGCCGATGAATATTCCGGACAACCTCATGATCACATGACCACACCATTGTTGTGTTAGTTTCTCTTTAAATTCCGATGAATAGATGTAATACTTAACAAGTATTTTTAGTTTGATATTATTACTGTAATAAGTTACTTTTATGGATCGATACATTATAATCCGAAACAAAACTCCTATCTGTAGTTTTCTGCCTAATTATTGATTTAACTATGAGTTTAGATATGCATTTATATATGAAAGTATGGAATTTAAATTAAATTATAAGATTTCAATACTAACATCCCTCTAATCTTCTTGTTTTTCAATTTTGCTTTAGCTTCTAAGCCCTCCAATTTCTGTTTTTTTTCTTCCCCAATTCATTTATAGTAAATAATCCTTTCATGCAATATAGTTCACATTCCTGCACAAAATTTATTTACGTCGTGTTATTCAATAATGAATTAAATCTCATGTTAGTCAACTAATAATTTTAAATTATCCATTGTTATTGAATTTTATATCTGTAGATGATGTTTAAGCGATTTTTAAGTCTTGTGTTATTCAATCAAGATTTCAAACACAGTGACAAAAAAAAAGATTTCAATTACTTCACTAAATTCAATGTTATTCAAAATTTAAATGAGTTTGAAAATCTTTGTATATTAAGTCATTTAAAATGAGTAAATTATTATAAAAAAATTTAAGATAAATTGCAAAGATTATAAAATCTACACACCTAAATTATTAGGAATCTACTATATACTAAAAGAGAAGCATTGAGAGTGAAAATTGTTTAGGTGTCATCACCATATTCACTCTCAATAATTTTAATAATTTATTTATTTTTTATTATCTAAACATCTTAATTAGATAATTTAATTATAGAATTTAATGAGTTTCCAAATACTATTTAATTTTCAAATATACGAAGATTCAAAAATTAGGAAATTTTGAGTTAGTAAATTACACATTTATTACTCGCCAATTTTAAAAATAAAAGATTGTTTTTACATAAATAATTAATTATTGTACACATATATAAGGAAAGTAAATATGTTAAATTTTTATAGATATAAAAACTTCATTAACACTATTTAATTCCTTTTTATATTATATGCAAATTTACTTTTTAACTCAATAATTAAATTTAATATAGTCGGTATATCTAAATCACAAATCATATAGAAATTATATCACTCAATTTTTTTTGTTTCCAAACAATCAATATATTTACAAATAAAATTTTATATTATATCATTTTTTTGTAATATTAAATTTGAATAACTAATAATTATATTTTAGTATGACTACTCTATATATAAGTAGATTATATAACATAACAAAATTAATTAAAACTACTAATTTTATTAATTTAATTTAAAACATGTTTCAAATAGTTTATTAAATTTTTTATAAATATATTTTTGATTAACGTATCGCAAAAACAACTATGAAATAATATAATATTATTTGAATAATATATAATAATAGTAATATCATTTTTATAATATATATAATATTTTAAATTAAAATATATTTATAATTTTTTCATTCAAATAATAAAAAAAATTAAAATTTAATCTGTACATAGCACAAATAATATTCTAGTGATAATAATTTAAAATCTTGAAAATTACAAGACCAATAAAATGAATTTTACAATCAATAAGAGAATAGCACCCCTTTATTTATTCTAAAATTTAAAGTTTTATAAGAATATGTAAGGGTATATTGAGATTTTAAATTTACAGTGATAAATTTGTGATATTTTTGGAATTTTAAATTTAAAATGGTAAATTTGAAACATAAACTTAAAAATGTTATTTTATTATCTTACTCTATTATATTTGAGTTATTTTTTTCAATTTATAATTTAATTTTTTCATATTATTTCTTTTAAAGATATATTAATATTAATTTTGTGGTAATTTTGAAAATTTAAACTAATAGTGCTATGAAGAAGAGTAAGTGATTTAATGGTTGTACCAACTTTACGTTCATTACAGAGGTGTGGAGTTCGACTTCACCATCTTTCGTAGGAGAGTGTTAAATATTCGTATGAACATATTGAATTATTGGATCGGTACGTTGTTGCACAGTGACAAAAAAAACTAATAGTATTATATCTGAAACAAAAACTTAAAAAACTATTTTTCTCAACTACCCTAAATATTATATGGATTTTAATAATTAATTATAAACTTTAAAACATTAAATAAAATTTAAATATCATTGATTTCTAGTTATTAGAAAATATGTAATAAGTAAATTTTATATATTTATTATTATTTTTAATTTATGTAAACTCTATAAAATCATTCTTCAAGAAACAAATCGCGAAATAAAGCTAGAAATGATATTACGACATGTTTGACCCAAAAAAAAGTAGTAAGACATTTTTAATGTGTGATATTCTGTTGTAATATAAACAGGCCATACGTTGTCGTTTCGTCTTGATCTTTTTCCGACTTCAGGCCAGAGACGACGATGATTCTGATAACCTCACCGACGGCGGTGACATATCTCGGTCGCGGCCTCCATAATTGTCATGCACAATCGCTCCAACTTCGCCAGAGTAGCGAAATCTCTACCATACATCGGCGTAATCTGTGGCGGAAAATGAATTGCTTCAAATTACGAACACGAGATAGAGATTTCTCGTGCTTGGCTCGCCTGAAACCGGAGACAGCGACGGTTGATGGTGATGATTCTCAGCGGAGAATTTACCGGTATCTTCTGTGGACTGCTGAAGCTGTGTACATTCTATGGCTCTTTCTTCTCCCTTATGCTCCTGTGCGTGATTTCCCTCCCTCAAACTTTAGGGCTTCTAAATCTGATTCAATTCTGAGTGCGCAATTTTTTTAAAGGTTTATGTAGGATCCACATTGATGAATCTTGAAGGCAATTTTGATAATTTTAGGAAAGAGAACCGTTTCAATTTCAATTTCTCTGACTGAATGCTTTTTCTCTCAAAAATCGAATAGTTCTCATGTTTTCTTTCAGCTAATTATGCAGATTTTGATGTATGTTTACGCTTTTGGTGAGCATTATCTTGAAGATTATGGTTTCTTTTATCATGAAAAAATGTCTCTTTGATCAACAGGGAGATCCAGTTTGGGCCATTAGTTCAGACACAGTGAATTCTCTTGTGGGACTTTCTCTCAATTTCTTCTTTATCTTGCCCCTTACAAAATCCGGTACGTTCAATTCAAGATTCTTTGTTTCTCTTGTCATTATATTGATTTTTCGTTTACATGTTCGATCTCTCATGAAAATTTCTTGCTTTGGATTTTTCTGGAAGAACAGCTGGTATTAATTTCTTAGAAGCTCCTGTTCTTCATCCTGTAAGTAGAATCAAGTAAACACAGGTGTTTTTACGTATTAGTGACTTGACATTTTAAATTCCTGTCTGTCGAGAAACCACCAGATGGCAGAAGGATTATTCAACTTTGTAATAGCGTGGACACTCATGTTTGCTCCATTGCTATACACAGACCGCAAGAGAGATCGATACAAAAGCTCTCTTGACGTCTTATGGTGTCTCATGATGTTCCTCACAAACAGTAAACACAACTTGATTTTATCTTAATAGGCTCAGTTTCTCTAAAAAACATTTAAACTAGATAATTGGTCTTTTTGTTCTTGTGATGAAAACAGCATTTCTAATCCCATACATGGCTTTAAGGCTCAACGATGCTGACCCAGATGATAAACCGAGCAAAAGGTCTCGACTTGGCGAAGCAATGACCAATGGTGCACCAATAGTTGGTCTAACCGGAGCCACCGTGTGTCTGATATCAACATTATGGTCTCTCTACGGTCGAGCAGATGGAGATTTCGGTGGAATATTGGAGAGATGGCAGTATCTGATTGGCTATTTGGGATCAGAGAGGCTAGCTTACGCGTTTATATGGGATATATGTCTGTACACAATCTTTCAGCCATGGTTGATTGGTGAGAACCTGCAAAATGTGAAGAAGAGTAAGGTTGAGTTGGTGAGTTATCTTAGGTTTGTTCCTGTTTTTGGTTTGCTTGCATATCTTTTGTTTCTCAATCTTGATGATGAAGCAGTTTAATTACTCAATTTGTACTTGTAATAATTATTTAATGAAAGTAGACAATAATGATATGGACTATTGCTATTACACTTTTTCTAAAATTTTCTAATTTTAATTGAGAAAATATATTATTAATATATTAATTAAAAAATATTTTAACAAATAAATTTCACTTTTATGTGTGATTTACAAATAAAAAACATTTTCACATAAAAATATTTGACATAAAATATAAAAAAATTAAAATTTTTAAAAAATTAATCAAATAAATTATAAATAAAATTTTGGATTAATTGAATATTATCATAAAAATAATATTTATCATAAATTTTGAATATGTATCGTAAACATAATTTTTTAATAATATTATCTATATAAGAAAGAGATAATATTTTGAATATGTATAATCTTATATTTTATTTGTATAATTAATATTAAAATTTTTAAAAAATATATTTTAAATAAAAAATAAATTATGTATATATTTAATTTATGTTTAGTAAATAAATAATTAATTATAATATGTGAATATTTGTTTCAACGACGCACTTTGTGAATTTAAATTTAGTTAAATTTAATTGTTATCTTTTTATGATAATTACTCATTGATTGACATATTTACATATTTCCATGTTGCGTTTTGTAAAATAAATCGTATTCAATATTTCATAATTAAGTTTCTCAATGGAATAAATAAATGAGTAATACTCTAAAATAGCACTATTTTAAGTTTATCTTCCAAATTTAGCACAATAAAACTAAAATTTCAAAAATAGCATAAATTATTATGTAAAAATAATTATTTACCTTAAATAAAATATATATAAAATTAAAACATAATGTTTGGGTTTACTTTTTCTAATTTAGGGTTTAAATTTTTTTATTAGGAATAAATTTTCAATTATTTTAATTTTAAATTTGTGTTATTTTAGAAATTTAAATGACTAGTGCTATATTTGTAACAAAAACTTGAAATAGTGCTATTTTAGTCAATTGAACTAAATAAATTTTTGGTCGTCAATAGATAAATAATAAAGAAATGTTAACATAGTTCGACCGGTTAAAGTGGTCAAACCAGCTATCTATTAGACTATGCCGAACCGATATTGGGTCATATTTTATTGGTTCGGATGTAAAAAGCCTTTGTTATCATAAATAGTTAAATACTGATCTGAATAAAGCCCACGTAAAGAAACTTCTCTCTTTAAGGCCCATTTCAATGAACTCCTGAAGATGATTTAGTTGGTAGGAGAAAAGCTTCGCGAAAAAATCTCTCTTCTTGCTCAGTCTTCTCGGTCTGGTTCTTCTAATCGGTAGATCGGTCGAAGAATCTGCAACAGCCTTTGCGAAGGCGTCATAACTGGTAAATCTAGATTCTAAGCATTGTTTAGATCTAGACACTCTTTTTTAGCAGTCTCTTACGTCGAATTTTATATTTGGTTACGGAGAAATATTTGAAGGAATAATACGACACTGAGCCGTTTGTTTTTTTTTCTTTGAAATTGAAATGGAAGGGGTCTTGTAGTCATATGGAGAAGCCAATTCCAGTTTCTATTTATGTTTGATTTTGTGGGATTACTGCAATTTTGTTTCTGGTAGAAAAGTTATAAATATATATATATATATATATATATATATATATATATATATATATATATATATATATATTTGCTTAAATTATTTTCTCCTAAGATTTCTTTCTGGGGATGTTTTCGACTTTTTTCCTGAGATCTGGGTTAGGTTCTTCGCTTTTTTTTTTGCATTTGGATCATAGTTCAGCTCCCCGAGCTTGATTTTAGTGTTGTGTAACGAGATTAATCATAGGTCATAGAGTAATTTTGTGAAAGTTTTTGGAAATTGCATGGCCATAACTCCTGAATTTCACTGAATCTTGGGCTGTATAAATAGGATCTCACTGTAGCTATTTGAAGGATAATGTGATAGGTTCTCACTGTAGCTATTTGATTTTGAAGGATAATGTGTTCATAGTAAAGTCATATTTTGAAGATTTCTAGTTATTTTTCCTATCGTTTTCCCCATTATTCTTTATCTGACATTATGTACTTCGTTGTTGGTGTAGGGGTCGTTGAAGGTGGGAATTAAGTTTGGACAAGATGTCTATGATCGATGAGCCGCTGTACCCAATTGCTGTGCTTATAGATGAGCTAAAAAACGATGATATTCAGCTTAGATTGAATTCAATCAGAAGGCTTTCTACAATTGCTCGTGCTCTTGGAGAGGAGAGGACCAGAAAGGAGTTGATCCCTTTTCTTAGTGAAAACAATGATGATGATGATGAGGTGCTACTGGCAATGGCTGAAGAATTGGGAGTGTTTATTCCTTATGTTGGAGGCGTTGAACATGCACATGTTCTGCTTCCACCTCTAGAAACTCTTTCAACAGTTGAAGAAACTTGTGTCAGGGAGAAAGCTGTAGAGTCACTTTGTAGAGTTGGTTCTCAGATGAGGGAGGGTGACTTGGTTGATCATTTCATACCATTGGTTAAGGTTAGAAAAGGAGCACAAGTCATTGTTTCATCGTATTCATCTATTTCATATTTAACTTTTGATGTTATTTGAGTGGCATAACTACACTTGTGAATTTACTGTGAGTCTGTGAATCCCGGAATTTATGGGTTGTTTGCTTCCCAAAGTTTTGGATTTGGCAATTTGCTTCTTCTTAGTCCCAATGAGAATTAAAAACTGCTAGGTTGAAAACTTTATGTCCATACCGGTTGATCTAGGTTGTCTGTCATAAGTAACTGTCTTGGTTTGTGGCTGTGCATGTGGTCGTCCACCTTTGTAGGAACCAAAGTGCATGATTTGTTTTACACTAAGAACCTTTCATAGTGTCTTATTGAAATGAGGAACTACTGAAGATGCTCTCTTTGTTTAACAGCGACTTGCAGCTGGTGAGTGGTTCACAGCCAGAATATCAGCTTGTGGGGTTTTCCATATTGCATATCCAAGCGCTCCAGATATGTTGAAGACTGAGTTAAGATCAATATATAGCCAGCTCTGTCAAGATGATATGCCAATGGTGCGGAGAGCTGCAGCAACCAATCTTGGAAAATTTGCTGCTACAATTGAATCAGCGCATTTGAAGACAGACTTTATGTCCATGTTTGAGGATCTTACTCAAGATGGTATTTTCTTATCTGATATGGTTCACACTCTGGTTTTTCTTGTCACACATGTATTTGTCAAACCACTCTCAACTCTGTTTTGTGGGTGATGGATATAAAAAGTACCGGCCAGCAAGAAGTAATGCACTGAACACTGAGCATTAGCCGAAGTTAAACATAAATATGATTGTCCATACGACACTATAACTATGCTACATCTCAGTTCATCTTATGGTTCATCATTTTCCATCTTGACTTTCATTTCAGAACAAGATTCCGTTAGATTATTGGCTGTTGAGGGTTGTGCTGCTCTTGGCAAATTGTTGGAGCCCCAGGATTGTGTTGCACACATTCTTCCTGTGATTGTTAATTTCTCGCAGGTGATTATGTGTGTAAATCCCATAAGCTTTTATGCTGATGATCCTTGGAAAAGCAACAGTTATGAGATGCTTAATTTTAGGACTTTGTAACTGAGCAGGATAAGTCCTGGCGTGTCCGCTATATGGTTGCAAATCAGCTCTATGAGCTTTGTGAAGCCGTGGGACCCGAGCCTACTAGGTAAGAACGTTTTGGATAAACCTAATGCAGCAAGTTCTTGTAGAGTTCCTTATGCCTATTGGATAATATGCATTTCTATATCAAACATTAGATTACCCCTTCAAAGATATGAGGTACTGAGAAGTTTGATGTTTATTGCCATCTTGATGCCCATTACTTCTTCTTGATACTATTTTTGTGCCTTCTAAATTAAGAACGGATTTGGTGCCGGCATATGTGCGTCTACTTCGTGATAATGAGGCTGAAGTACGCATAGCAGCTGCTGGAAAAGTTACTAAGTTTTGTCGGATTCTAAACCCTGAACTTGCTATCCAGCACATTCTCCCCTGTGTGAAGGTACATGCTTGAGAAAACCCGCCATTGTTTGCGAGTTCGTGCTAGAGAATCATGTGTAGTAGGTGTTGCATATTACTGATAGTGCCTTTTAATTCTACCTGAAGGAGCTATCATCGGACTCTTCTCAGCATGTCAGATCTGCATTGGCCTCAGTTATAATGGGAATGGCTCCAGTCTTGGGTAAGGTAAGAGAGTTTGAAACCATAGATGTATTGGTTCTACAATGGTGGTAGATGTTCATAATGCTCAAATCAGTTTTAGCATCTTAATGATTGCGACTCCCTGAAACCCTTTTTCGTCCTGTTGCTTGAAGCTATGTGTATATTTTCTTGTTCGCTTTCATCTTTAAAAATAATTATACTTTGTTTGTTGTGCCTGGAAAGTGCCCATAACCGTGATCGATTGTACTAAATTGATTTTTAAATTAAAATGGGATTCTTATACAAGTTATTTTGTTTGTTGGACTGTGTATGTTGCTGATTTTAACTTGATTTTTTATTGCAGGAAGCAACAATTGAGTATCTCCTTACAACCTTTCTTTCACTATTGAAAGATGAATTTCCTGATGTACGCTTAAACATTATCAGCAAACTAGACCAAGTGAATCAGGTAACCGAGTTTACCCAATCCAAAACATGGCAAATGGCGTCATGATGTCATGTTGTGATCAAAGACTAAAATAGTCTTTATAACTTAACTTCAATATTTTTGTTTTCAGGTTATTGGGATTGATCTACTATCACAATCCTTGTTGCCAGCAATTGTGGAACTTGCTGAAGATAGACACTGGAGAGTAAGACTTGCTATAATTGAGTATATCCCTTTGTTGGCAAGTCAGTTAGGTGTTGGCTTCTTTGACGATAAGCTTGGCGCTCTTTGCATGCAATGGTTACAAGACAAGGTTTTACTCTCTCTCTCATACCTTTACTGGGGAAGATCAGATTATACAACAAATCGCTTTAATTTCTTGAAACCTTTTTATCCGATTGCTTTCATTTAGGTTCACTCAATCCGTGACGCTGCTGCAAACAATCTCAAGCGGCTTGCTGAGGAATTTGGTCCTGAATGGGCGATGCAACATATAGTTCCTCAGGTTTGTTTATTTGGCAACTTTTAAAAACAATAAGAATTTTTAATCTTCTTAGATCCAATTAATCGTTTTTTTATTAATCCACAGGTTCTTGAGATGATTAACAACCCTCACTACCTATACCGAATGACCATTTTGCGTGCGGTTTCTCTACTTGCACCAGTTATGGGCTCAGAAATCACATGCACTAAACTCTTGCCTGTAGTAATGACTGCATCTAAAGACAGGCAAGTTCTCACCTTTTAACTTCAAACATCTTAAAGTATATAAGTAAGTTATTTTTGTTTCTTTCTTTTCAATACTACAGAGTACCAAACATCAAATTCAATGTCGCGAAAGTGCTCCAATCCCTCATTCCAATAGTTGATCAATCGGTAAGTGTGTGGTATATATATATAAACTCCATTTGGTTCGCATCTGAAGATTTTGGCTTGTTGTTAAATAAAAAGGTTGTAGAGAAGACAATTCGTCCCGGGCTTGTGGAGCTAAGTGAGGATCCAGATGTTGATGTCAGGTTTTTCGCAAACCAAGCTCTTCAATCTATTGACAATGTCATGATGTCTAGCTAAAAAAAAAATCGTTTTCTATTTGATGCAAAAAAAAAAAAAAAAAATCAAATCTCAAGACTTTGTAACGTAGAGATGCTTGCCTTGTGTTTTTTTACTACACGCAAACTTGAGCGACTATTATTGCTACTAATGTGTTTTTTGTTCTTCCCCTCGCTCTGGATTATGTTAAAGTCTTTTAAAAACCTAACTATGAGTTAATCGTGTCGATATTAGTCATTTCCTTTACAGATGTAATAGCTTCGATACTTTTTTTAGTTTTAACATGTCTTGTTTATAATGAGCCGAATTTCAAAAGGACACATTTTGAATTTGTTTGTAAAAGATTATGATTGTGGAAGAATTGACATGCGTCGTTAGGTAATTCGTGGAGCTAATGGTTCATCTTTCGAATGAACATTTGAAATGATTCGATGTGACTTTCTTCAAAACTTTTTGGAACGGTCAATTTCACCATTTTAGGATTATATATATATATATGAAATATCTATAATTTTAAATTTAAATCATAAATTTTAAAATCATCGTCAATTTTACCAAATAAACAGTTTTTGTATATTTTTTCGTTATACGTGTTATCGTGATTGTTACGTTCCATGTCTAAAATTTATAGTTCAAAACGATGTCGTTTTAAATTTATTTTAAAAAAAAATCAAAACAACGTTATTTTGGATTATAATTTTAAAAAAAAAAAATCAAAACGACGTCGTTTTATACTATAATTTTTTAAAAAAAATAAGTTCAAAACGAAACTATGAGTTTTGGATATCCGACGTAACAGCTATGTCAGTACGGGTGACGAAAAAATATATGGAAATCATCTGTTTAGTGAAATTAATCGTGATTTTAAAATTTGTGGGTTAAATTCAAAATTATAAATAGTTCAAAATTTGTGTATATATAATTTCAAAATAATAAATCTACCATGGAATTGGCTGTTTTTCTGTTTTTCCTGTGACTTTAAAAATTCATAATGTGTATTGCGTTTAGAATTTGTTGCGTAATTTCTGTTTAGGTGACTGTGTATTCGATTAATCTTTGTTTTTTTCGTAACCGCTAAATATATCCCAACCACATGATTAAAGTATAGCTAAAATTTAAACAAAATAGAGTTTGCGAACCATTGCATCTGACACACAATCATCGTTGCTATATTGTCACATATGATGTAACTTGAATGGAAAATCTCTAATAGTTTGGGACACAGACGTGGATCCAACACACATAAACAAATTATACTATATTTTCAAAACAAAATGAACTATTACATATTAATTTTTACAATATTATATAAAACTATTCGGAAATGTATAAACTACTATAATTAGAATTGTATTTTACTTTACATTAGACTATATTTATCTAACTTTGGATTGATAATTCCGTAAATAACCGAATTTATGCGAATAAATTTATTTTTACATGTACTTTTTGTAGGTTTGGGCAAATAATCCGAACCGAATAAACCGAACCAAAACCGAGCAAAAAAAATGATTTTGGTTGGTATTTGGTTATAAAGAAATAACCAAATGGATATTATTTTGGAAAACTATGGTTATTGGTTAGTAACGAAACCAAACCAAAAACCGAAATAATATCTGAAAAAACTAAATTATTTTCGATTATTTCCGGTTATCCGAAAATATTTCAGATATTTCGGATATTTCAGTTATTTTTGGTTATTTTTAGTTATTTTTAGTTATTTTTAGTTATTTTTAGTTATTTTTAGTTATTTTTCGGGTATTTCGGTTATTTTTTGGTTATTTTAGTTATTTTTTAGTTATTTTTGGTTATTTTCAGTTATTTCTCGGTTATTTTCGGTTTTTAAATTTAATAACTGAACTGACCGAAACCGAGGTATAACCGAACTGAAATATAAAAATAACCGAATGGATATTTAATCTTACCAACCGAAAAAATCAAAATAAAAAATAACCGACCGAAACCGAACTGAATATTCGAATGCCCAGCCCTAAATTTTTGGGTCTTTTATTAGTTATATAAACGGTATTTTTCTTTTGTAAACTATATAAACTTCATAGATTATTCTAATTACACAAATTCCGTTAATGTTTACATGTTAAATTGTTACTAAATCTTGTTTTACTTCGAACATATAATTTTAGTTTCAAAATAAATCCAAAGTAAAACATAATTTTTGAATTAAAACCAAATTTAGTAGTTATTTGACGTATAAATATTAATATATTTTTGTAATTATAATAATTTATTAAGATTATGTAATTTATGAAAGAAAAATATAATTTATTTAATTAAATAAAAATCTAAAAATATAGATAAAAATATATTTAATAGTATAAATTTGTGTAATTAAGGTAAGTAGATTTTTGATATATTAACATGATGATGTGACGCATAACACAAGTGGATGGTGAAAGACAATGTCGGGTGAGTTTGGGTGCACTTCCACGCGCGACTTCGTCTTGTTGTCCCTACACAACTCTCTTCTTGATTCTTCTATAAAAGACCTTTCTTTGTTCATCTCACTTTTGTTCTTTGTACATCTCTAAAACCATCAAAGAAAAACCCTAAAATAAAATCTCTATATCTAAGATGGGAGTTTTTAAGAGAAGAATGTCGAGTAGCAGAGGACTTGGTGGTGTTCTTAGAGAGCAAAGAGCTAAGCTTTACATCATCAAACGATGTGTTGTGATGCTTCTATGTTGGCAAGATTGAACTTGATTTCTTTTATATAGTGTTGTTACTTTTGAAGTTTAACCGGATTATACCGATCGATTATTGCATGGAAATTATGAAGGAGAAAACCGGATTGGGTTTGCTTACCAATCGTACTTCTTGGGGGATGAAAGTTGAACACTTTCCATATTTTTTTTTTTTTGTTATTTGGGGATTAATCTGTAAATATCAACGAATAAAAAATTTGGATAATTTCTTTAAGGCTTTTGCTGTGTTGATTTGATTATCTCACATAATCTAACCAAGATCAGTTGATATTTCTATATTTTTTTCCTTAATTTTGTTTTGCTTAGATAGCTATATTTTGTTGATTTCGCATAAAGTAATTACAATTCTGAATATAAAAAAATCAACTACGAGTTTTCCATTTTGTAAATTTTCATAAATAGTCCAACAAATAAAGCAAAATATCAAATTTTCAAAGAATTAGTTTTTTTTTTGTGAACCCGAAAAAAGTGTACGCAAATGATCCAATGAAGACCTTATAATTAGTGTCAAAATATATTTTTTATTATATTAATCGTACTTCTAAGATCCATATGAACAAAACTCCCTAATTTTAGTCAAACCAAACAATCTCTTCGTACTTCAAATGATTAGCCAATTGATTTGAAAATTAATGAAACTTTTGAATTATATATTATTTGGTTACTGTTGAGAAAAGGTACTCCTTCAGCATTTTTTGTAGATTGTTTTCTACAGAGCACTTTTTGAAACAATGACTTTTGCTTTCAATTTAAGAATTTGGTTTTCCTTGAGATAGGTGAATGTTGTTTTTAATCAGAAGTAGAGAGTATGTTTTGCTTGAAAGAAAAATAAGAGCACACAATGATTTACGAGTTCAGGCCGTTGATAGGCCCTACGTCTCACCGAAAAATATTCCAGGGATTCCACTAAACACTTGCTCAAACTTGAGCTAGGAACTTCTTACAATTGTGTCTCACACTTTCTTTGCTACACTATCTCTTAGACTCACACTCTTACACCCTCTAACGTCTATCATCAGCCTTTTATACTCTTAAGGCTAAGACCCTTATAAGCTGAAGAAAAAATTTGAAAGAGAAGTCGATTTCTCTTTTTTCTTTTAATTCTTCAGAATAAAGTTGTAGACAATCTCTAGATGTGCAACTCTGAATTCATTCTCCAACTTGTTCTTTCTGCAGTTTTCAGACTTGTCTTTAGTGTAGTACTTGAAGACACAATGTTTTTTGCACTGATTCTGAGAAGAATGTTGCAGAATAAGAATGATTGACATTCTTATTTTCTCTTCAGCTGAAACCTTCTTCGTGTGATAGAGTCTTTTTCCCACTCTAGTCATTTCCACTTACTTTGTTCTCGGCTAGCACCTGCAACATTTCACAGAGATTTAAACTAATCTCTACAAAACTTCACCTTAGTTTCAATCTCCTCATCAGTGTCTTCTCCTCCTTAGTTTAGTTAGTTCCCCTTTTCCGGATTCCTCCCGTTTCTCTATGTTCTAGAGACTCTGAGTAACTCCAAGGCTTTATGAAGTTTACTCACAAGAACAGTTTTGGTAAAGATATCAGCTAGATTCCTCTGAGTTGATTTCTTTGAAATCTTTATTTCACCTTCTGCAATCTTATCCCTTATGAAATGCAGTCGCACATCAATGTGCTTGGTTCTCTCATGATGAACCGAGTGTTTGGATAATGAGATTGCACTTTGTGAATCACTCATAATTTCCACTTGTTCCTGCACAAAACCGAATTCATTTGCCAACCCTTTCAGCCAAATACCCTCTTTCACAGTTTCTGTCAATGCCATATACTCTGATTCTGTTGTAGAAAGAGCCATGACTTTCTGCAACCTTGATTTTCAGCTAATAGCATTCCCAGCTACAGTGAACACAAAACGAGTGACTGACCTTCTCTTATCAAGGTCTGCAGCGTAATCAGAGTCTGAAAAACCCATCACTTCAAGATCATCCTGTTTCTTGTAACACAGCCTGTAGCTTGTGGTTGCCTTTATGTATCTAAGAACCCATTTCATAGCTGTCCAATGATATTTTGTAGGCTTACTCATGTACCTACTGATGACACACATAGGATGAGCCAAATCTGGTCTAGATCCTATCATTGAGTACATTATGTTTCCCACATCATTAGAGTATGGAACCGATTTCATATAATCTGCTTGAGCAAGGAGTTCTTCTTCTGTTGCTGCCTTGAGCTTAAAATGAATTCCCAGAGGTGTTTGCACCTCCTTAGAATGTTCCATATCATACATCTGCAGAACTTTGTTCATATACTCTTCTTGAGAAATTTCTAACTTTCCATTCCTCCTGTCCCTTCTGATTTCCATTCCAAGGATCTTCTTGGCTTCACTTAAATCCTTCATGTCAAACTCTGCTTTCAACAGATCTTTTAACTCTTTTATCTTCACCTTATCCTTTGCAGCAATAAGCATGTCGTCGACATAAAGGAGTAGGTATATATAAGAGTTGTCTTTGAGCTTCTGATAATATATGCAGTTGTCAAACTTGCTCCTTGTATAACCTGTAGTCCTCATAAACGTATCACACCTTTGATTCCACTGTCTTGGGGCTTGTTTAAATCCATATAAGGAATTTCTCAGCAGGCACATTTCATCCTCAGAATCTATTTTAACCAAGTATCCTTTGGGTTGTTCCATTAGAATATGTTCTTCCAACTTCCCATGCAAAAAGGCTGTCTTCACATCCAGCTGCTCCAATTCTAAGTCCAAATTTACTACGTATGATAACAGTAGTCGTATGGACACATGTTTTACAACTGGAAAGAAAATCTCTTGGTAATCCACCCCTTCCTTTTGTAGATAACCCTTAGCTACTAGCCTTGCTTTGAATCTTAGTAATTCTACACCTGAAATCCCTGATTTCCTTTTGTATACCCACTTGCATCCAATCACCTTGCTGTTTGCATGTCTTTTAACTAGTGTGAAAGTCTGATTCTGATGTAGTGAGTACATTTCTTCGTCCATTGCTTTCTTCCACAGTGCCCAATCTTTATCTCTTTTGGCCTCACTGTAACTTCTTGGTTCGGGATATCCACCATCCTCACTGATCATAAGTGCAAACCCAATTGTATCATCTTCATGATATTCTACCAGATTTGATTCATCAAATCTAGCAGGTCTCTTACTGATCCTTCTCTCCCTGTCTCTAGCCAACTGATAATTCTCAAGCTCATCTTTAATACTTTTCTGTTCACTATCAGAATCATCTTCTTCATCACTTTCATTTCTGTGTTGACTACCTTCGCCTTGATCTGTTTCATCTGAAATTCTAGAATTTCCAATGTTTAAGTCATAAGTGAAAGGAGAGATAGAGTTTGGTACCTCGGATGTCTCTTCTGAAACTTGATTCAGGTGTTTATATACTTGATCTTCTCTAAAGGTTGCATCCCGTGTTATCACACATTTCTTCTCTTCCACCAGCCAAAATTTGTATCCTTTTACACCAGCAGGATACCCTATAAACACTCCTTTCACTGCCCTTGGATTCAACTTCCCTTGGTTGCTATGAATGAAAGCTATTGATCCAAAAACTCTCAATTCTTCATACCTTAGTTTTGATCCAGACCATACACTACAAGAAAACATCCATTTTGCGACCACGGAAGTGTTTTCCATTCTCACTTAGTTCTAGCTCTTTTGACCTTACTGCTACAACAATCTCATCTAGAGATAAGGTTGTTTTCCCGTACTTCAGTGTGTCTTTCAGCTGATTATAAGTCTTAGGCAAAGACATGAGCATGATAATAGCTCGATCTTCATCAGAAACAAAGACCTTAACATGTTTTAGATCAGCAATCAACCTTAGAAAATCATTAATGTTCTCTTCTATAGTCATAGTTTCGATCATCTTATAACTATAGAGCTTTTGTTTTAGATAAATCATATTTGGTAAAGATTTAGCCAAGAATAGTTTATCTAGTACCTTTAACATTGAAGTTGCAGTTTTTTCTTTGATGATTTTTTTGAGAACATTGTCCCCAACACTCAAAATGATGGTAGACCTGACTTTTTCTTCTCTTTTCACAAAGAGATTTCTCTGATAGAGCTTCTTCTTGAGTCTGTGATGTGCCTCCTCCTGTTTCATCCGTAGAGCCTTCTATTTCAGAAGTCTCAACCTCTTCTAAACCCTCTGCCAATCCCAATATTTCTATATGAGCTAACAGTTTTTCTTTCCAAAGCACGTAGTCCCCCTTTCCATCAAACTTCTCCACTTCGATTCTTGCTGAAGACATGTTTGTTTTCAGTGTAGAAGTGCTGCTCTCACGGTCCTGGAGCTCTGATACCAATTTGTTGAGAAAAGGTACTCCTTCAGCTTCTCTTGTAGATTGTTTTCTACAAAGCTCTTCCTGGAACAATGACTTTTGCTTTCAATTTAAGAACTTGGTTTTCGTTGAGATAGGTGAATGTTGTTTTTATTGAGAAGTAGAGAGTAGGTTTTGCTTGAAAGAAAAATAAGAGCACACAATGATTTACGAGTTCAGGCCGTTGATAGGCCATACGTCTCGCCAGAAAATATTCCAGGGATTCCACTAAACACTTGCTCAAACTTGAGCTAGGAACTTCTTACAATTGTGTCTCACACTTTCTTTGCTACACTCTCTCTTAGACTCACACTCTTACACCCTCTAACGTCTATCATCAGTCTTTTATACTCTTAAGGCTAAGACCCTTACAAGTTGAATAAAAAATTTGAAAGAGAAGTCGATTTCTCTTTCTTCTTTTAATTCTTCAGAATAAAGTTGTAGACAATCTCTAGATGTGCAGCTCTGAATTCATTCTGCAACTTGTTCTTTCTACAGTTTTCAGACTTATCTTTAGTGTAGTACTTGAAGACACAATGTTTCTTGCACTGATTCTGAGGAGAATGTTGCAGAATAAGAATGGTTGACATTCTTATTTTCTCTTCATCTGAAACCTTCTTCGTGTGACAAAGTCTTTTTCCCACTCTAGTCATTTCCACTTACTTTGTTTTCGGCCAACACCTGCAACATTTCACAGAGATTTAAACTAATCTCTACAGTTACTTTAGTACTCTTGGTGTGCTCGGCGTATGAGATAATTTTATTATTCTTTGGAACTAATAATTACAAGTTTCAACATATTATTTGATTTAACTTTAAACTTGTAGTATTATCATGATGTGTGGTTTTTAGTTTTTACCTCTTCAAAAAAATCGGCCGCTAATCTCTTAAGCACATATGTGTAGACGCTAAACACCGTTTAACCACAATAATTTTTGTTCGAATTGTTCAAACAAATTAGATATTTAATTTTTATTCATATAATTCGTTTAAACGAACACCTATTGTTTAGATGGTCACCAATTTTTTTTTAATATTTTTTTTTAAAATTTAGATGAAAATTTAGTTTAACTTATATTGATAAAAAAGAAAATCATAACATATTAAATCTAAAAATAGTTTTATGTGTTTTATTTGATATTAAACATAAAATTATATTATATTTATAAATAATTATGAATTATATATATATATAATAAATAAACTGATAAGTAAATCCTGCATAGTAGTATGAGTAATCTCCAATTTTTTTTTCTTAGATGGTAAGTTCATCTGAATCGCCTGAGTAACGTCTAGCGCGTCTTTGTACATGAGTTTTTACCAAATTTAACTAATAAAGTTTTGAATGACTATAGATATAGATCAAGGGACACAACTCATTTCACACGATATATGAAAATTATTGTTTTTTATAACAAAAAAAAAAAAAGAAAGAAAATTATTGTTCTGGTCCCTCTTATTTTGACGTGACCATTCAGTGTCAAATTATTTTTACTAAATTATTTATGATAGAAGAAATGAATGATGTCATGTCACGTTGAGTTTATTCTATTAAAATAAGGAATTCCAAAACAATAAGCTTAATTATAATACTTTGAATTTTACAGAAACTATAAGATTTTGTCAATAAAGAAAGCATGAAAATGGGGTCAAAGTGTCAGGTGGGGAGAAACTGAATCTGAATCATTGTCTCATTGATATTATGTTGTCTAGCAATTTAAACTAGGCAGCCCACATGTTTCTGTACTCATTTAAACCTATTCTTTGGGGTCATGTTTTCATATATTTATTTATTTATTGATGAATTATTGAGTTCTTACACCACACATTTTGATATGATTATAAAACTGAGAATTAAAAATTCAATTAACTATAAAAAAAACTAAGTATGGTAAAAAATGAATATGAATACTCCCGATAAAAAGCTTTAAAATAACACAATTTTTTTTAAAAAAATATCAGTTATAAAAAAATATTCAAATATACTATCATTTGATTTTTTTTCTAAAAATACCATAGTAATATTTAAATGAAGAACAATCCTTTTAATACAAATATATAATTTCTAATTAAAATAGAGAAACTCAAATATAATATTTTATTATTTTTTAAAATTAATTTAGAATATATAAGTAATAATAGCATAAAAACAATACATTTGATACCCGAAAAATATTTTGGATGGCAGCCATTATTTGTGGATTTAATGTTATTTTTTTATATTTTAGTATTGTATATAGAAATTAATTTTTTAAATTTTCTTTTTTATGTTAAAAAAAATACACATATAAAATTGATGCTTGACCTATTCTTTGCGATTAGTTGATATTAAATCTGGCAATATAATTCTCTTACAATCAAATATGATGATGTATCAATGTATCATAGGATTGTTTTGAACTATTATTATTGTATTTTTAAATTGTTAGGAACATAATTGGTCCCCATACTTAAATATTGAGTCATTGTATTTAAACACTTATGGACTTCTTCTGAACCAAGTGCATTCATGTGTTGTACATTGCACATGATTTTCTATTCTTATATATTTTAATTGTACATATAGATATCATGTGCAATTATATATATATTATTTCATATACACTTATTTTAAAATTATCGGTAGTTTGAATTTAATCTTCTTTTTGTTTTACTCTCACAACTTTATAAACTATCTTACCAAAATAAACTTTATAAACTTCTTACCAAAATAAACTTTATAAACTACACTTGCAATTCTCCAAAGTCATATTTTTCAATCCCAAATTCGTTGTCACTAATATATAAATGAAACAAACTATCGATGTGGCCTATTAGCTCAGTTGGTTAGAGCGTCGTGCTAATAACGCGAAGGTCACAGGTTCGAGACCTGTATAGGCCATTGTTTTTTAGGTTTTCTACTATTGGGCCTCCATACCGGCCCATGGACCTAAGTTATTGATAAAAGAAAAGCTTAAGGAAAACGACCCAGAAATTGGTTTGGGCCAAAATTGGGTTCAGTTCCCCCATAAACTTTTCGATAAATAATTTTCTAGGAAGTCAATAGATAAAAATTGCGTATGGCGAGAAATATTTTAAAATATTTTAAATTAGATTAAAAAAGATTTTTAAATATTTAAAAAGATGTCGTGATCTGATTGGTAATAGATTTAGTGTACATGATAATTTGACAAAAAAATTCTAAAACGTCAAATATTTCAAATGACAATTTTATTAATATAACACGTAACAAAAACTTTGTTTTCAAAATATTTGAATTTATATATTTTAATTAAAATTGTATTAAAATACCATTAAATTAGTCTTTTATTTAAAAATAGCATCATTGTTCCTCAAAAATACTATTTAAATGTTTTTTTTATCTAAAAATACAACAGATAAAATATTTTTAAAGATTTTGTAATTTGAATATATAGTTTTGAATATAGATTTTTATTTTTAGGTTTTAAGGTTTACTTTTGTTTAATATTTAATTTTAGTTTTGTTTTATTTTAGAAAAAATAGTTTTAGTGGTGTTTTTGAAGAAAATATAATTATTGATGAAAGTTTTAGAACAAAACCTTATTTTGCATATTTTTGAAGATTTTCCTATTTTATTTAGGATCTAAAATTTTCTAATTAATATGGTTTTTAATCAGTTTTGATATTAAGTTTTTATAGTATAGAAAAGAAAATAGTAATAGTATCTGTTTAAAAAATTGAAAACTATAATATATTGAGAATTGTTTTAATATAAATGACGTATAATTTGATTAAATTACCAAAGAAAGCTTTTTTTTTAAAAAAAAGTAGAGGTACATAAAGTGACGAGATCATGATGTAATGTGGTAACAACTGTATCTGTAATAATAGTAAATACAGCGAAAGAGACAACAGTTTCTATAAATAAAACAAATATCTAAGTTTTCTCTTCCCACGAAAAAGATTCGATTTAACTCCTCTCCATTTCACTTGTAATAATTTACAAAATCTTCCATTAAAACTATCTACCTCACTCTATTTAAATTTAATAAATATTGCATTGATTGTACATATATAATTACATTTTTCAAGGAAAAAAAAGTTTTATTAGTGTTTCTGTTTTATATTCGACAATAACAAATAAATCATGGAACGATTATGAAATAAACGATTTTTTCTCTTCTGTTATTATAGGCTGAGATAAAGTATATACAACTGAAATCTCTTATATTAACCATATAATTATAGAAAATCTCTAATATATTATTTGAAAAATATTTTAATAAAATAATTTTATACTAACGTGTTATTAACAAAAATGTCAACATTTAATCACCATAGTAAATTTTAAATAAATATACAAATAAATTTAAATTATTAAAATAATTATAATATATGTTATTGTTATTAATTTGGTTAGAAAATCAATATATTTATTAAACTAACAAAAAAATATTATTAAATTCGTAAAAAATAAGTATTTTTATTTACTTAATTTATATATAAAAATTAATATTAAAAATAATTTAAATTAAAATTAAAATTTTATAAATATTTAATTTATATTTATTAATAAACAATATTATATAATTTGTAAATATATTTTTCGATGTATGGTATGGATATAAATCTAGTAAATTAATATTTAGTCAAATGATTTTGAATTAAGTTCATGGTAAACCTAAATTTAAGTCTCTTTTTTGGTTGGTGTTATATTTTACTAAGAATCTAGTCAATATGCTTTGATTACCCATCTAGCACTACCTACTGCATCGGGTTATGATCCATTTTTGTATGGTTAAGGTATTGCTCTACAAATGTTAAACTCAATACAATATGTAAAATCATTCTTCAAACATCAATTATATGTATTTTAGAATAGTTTGGGAATTTTATATTAATATCCGCAACAAATTGACTAGACTATACAATTTTTTTTCCAGGAATTTCGTTCTACACAATATTTATTGATTTGGTTTGAGTATATTCAAATTAGGAATGGATAAAATTCTCGAACCAAACCAAAATTATCGAATCCAAATTAAAATTTCTGAAATTTAGTCCGACCAGATTAAAATATAATCCAAACGGAATAAATTTTTGTAATCCGAATCAGTCGATTCTAAATCGAACCAAATTCGAATTTTAAATCAAAATCGAATTAACCGGAATTCATTACAATAATTAATATTTTTAACTAAACAGAAAATATATTAATATATATAAATAAGACCTATTTTTAAAAATCCAAAAAATTCAAGATCTAAAAAACTGAACTAAACGAAACCGAATCGAATAATCGAATGCTCACCCTAATTCAAATTTTGCATTCTTGGCTTTCTTGGTTTTTAAGAGTTTTCCTTTTACTTTTATATTTTCTATATCATATCTAATTACTTGCCTGAATGTAGTTTCTAAATGGTATATAAAGGAAAACAAGATTACGAAAAACAAGATTTTATATATAAAAAGTGTACTTTTATTCAACTCACTATAATGCGCTTAATGACCATAGTAGAAAAACTTCTTGATTCCACCCCTTCATTTAATACAAATTCAAACTCTTTACATTTCCTATATTAATCAAGACAATAAGATGTCTTAATTATATATAACTACAATATATAAACCAAAACCCTAAACAAAAAGGGTTCTTTAAATATTACAAAAACATAGAAAAGAAAACCCAAAGCAAAATGAGAACAAAAAAAACCCATAAAGATACTAAATATTAATACCAACAACCCTTAATGAAATCACATTTTTGAAGTCTAGATAATCAACCCTAACTTTGATTTATATAACTAATTATAACATCGGTTCACCATTTTACTAGTCCTTTGCCTCTTAATGCTCCCTGAGGTTGATTTACTGATACTATAATTGTCATCTCCATCTCCATTATTATTGTTAACACACTTTTCAATAACTGCCTTTAACGCTTCTTCTATCGAACTCACACGATTACATCTCTTCTCTTCATCATCATCATCAACAACATCGAAAGTTGTACGATATTCATCATCGTTTTCATTATGTTCTCGGCTCAAGAACAAGATGTTCATTACTCGACCACCTACGGTTGCGATCTCAGCTTTGAGAGTTCGAAGACGAAGAGACTTTAAGGCATTGATGACGTCATGCATGAGATCAGTTCTGTCTTGACAGCAAAAGGAAGCTCTTATCACTAAGTTTCCTTCTTCGTCGTTGTAAGATGAATCGACGGTCAGATCATCGGATTCCGTTGGGAGTTGACGCGTGTCGCTGATTAGTGATGTCTGTCGTTTTAATTCCTTCATGTGTTGGATCACTTCAGCTAACAACGAAGCTTTGTCCGTCTATACAAAAATTATACAAAACCAAATTTAATCTTCTTTTATATGTTTGTTTTCAATTTTACTTAACCTTCTTACTCTTCCTAATGATAAATTATTATACAAAATAAGACATCATTTCTATGAACTATAACAACACATTTCCTGATCTTTCTGAGTTTTTGCACATATATATTAAGAAACAATTAATTGAATAGTTAATAATAAATGCACATTTTTCTATAACTTTAAATCAGTTAAAATCTAAATATTAAAATATACTCAATTATACTCTTTATGTTTACAGTAATTAACAATAATTATTAAGATTCACACAATTTTTTTAAAAAAAATCCAATTGTGGAACAATAAAAATACCTAAAAATCAATCTATTAGAAACGGAAAGACTATCAACGATCGTTTATCTGCATATATTATTTTTGGAATATCACTAATTCAATTAATTTATTATTTGTATAGGTTTTAACAAAAACATCAATAAAATGAAAAATAAATACGAAATTACATACTATACATACTGTTTTAATGTGCACATATTTTTGAAAAATGAAAAAACTACTACTAGATAATAATAACTGAATAAAGATATCGAAGTATATCATTAGTTAACTAAAATTAGTATTTTTCTCATAGATAATTCAAAATCAAATAACAATTTTCAAAACATCAAACTGTAATGAAAATGGAAAAAGACTATTAATTTGTAAAACTTACTTTGGTTGTATTTGGTAAAATGCTACGCAACTTAGCAAGATGAGTATTGATTCTCTCTCGTCGTCTTCTCTCAGCTTCACTATGACTCTTTGAAGCAGCTAAAGCCTTAGCATCCATGACTTCTTGTGCATTCATTTTCCCCATGATTTCACCATCGAATCCAAAGGACGAGTTACGACGCATGATGGGTCCAAGAGCTTCGGATAAAATCCTTAGATTGTTCTGATGGTGATGATCCATGGAAGGAGAGACGAAGCCATCAGTATAGTCAAAGGGAGAAGATGAAGAAGAAGAAGCTCTTCTGTTGAAGTAGTGAATCGGGTCTGGATAACGAGTCGGGTTAGATGGGAAATGAGTCGGGTCAAAAGAGGGTAAAGATGACCATGGGAGGATTTGTGGAGGATGGTGATGAAGAAGAAACTGATCTTGATATTCTTGTATGTTGTGAAATGTTTGAAGACAGTCTTCTTCTTTCATTGCATACATTTTTGTTAGGAAGAAGAAATAAAGAAAGGAGATGGATACTGAGAGAAGAAGAAGAGACAAAATGTCACAAACATCACATTTGATAATGCATAGATACATTTATTTATATATAGTGCTATATGATGTGCCCTTGGCATATTATTTTAATGAAAATATGTAATATTCTTTTCCTAATAAATTGAAAAGATAGGAACACATTTCGAGCAAATTATTTCTGTGAGAAATATCGTTAATTGATAATGTATGTTTTTTTTTCTAATATTCTAATTCCGTAGAATATTGGAAAATAGCATAATGAAATGTGATACTGAAAATTCTTAATTGGGCAATTTTATAAAATAACATATTTTCAAATTTTTATTCCAAAAATACTGTTATAAGTTTAAATTTATAATAATATCACAAATTTAACATTAAATTCTATTAAAATTTCGTTTTAATAGAAAAAATTAAACTCTAACTTATCAAAAATGAATCTAAATATAATGTTTTAAGTTTATATATAATTTATTTAGAATAAATAGTTTATTTATACTATTTTTAAAATTTTAATTTTAAATTATTATATTTAAAATAAAAACTTTAAAAACTGGTATATTAGAGTATTACTCTTGTTTTCTTAATATATAATCCCCAAAAAAAAATTGCTCCATAATCTAAATTGAACTATTTCATATAGTGAAAACAAAAGAATAAAATAGTTGACTAAAATATCAGTATTTTAAGTTTGGGCAAATGTCTAAAATAGTACTTTTTAAGTTTTTATTCCAAAAATAGCATCATTAGTTTAAATTTCTAATAATAGCACAAATTTAAGATTAAAATGCATTACAACTATATTTTAATAGAAAAAAAATTAAATCCTAAATTAGAAATAATGAACCCAAATACAATACTTTAAGTTTATGTATAATTTATTTAAAATAAATAAGTATTTTCACATAAGTATTTGTGCTATTTTTGGGAATTTAATTTTATGATGATAGATTTGTAAGAAAAACTTTAAAAAGTGCTATTTTAGGGTATTACTCTTTAAGTTTTGGTTTCAAATATAACAGTAATCATTTAAATTTTTAAAAATAGCAAAAATTTAATAGTAAAATAATTAAAATCTTCTTCGTAATGAAAAAAATTTAAACTCTAAATTAGAAAAAGTAAATCTAAATATTATGTTTTAATTTTATATATAGTTTATTTAAGATAAATAATTATTTTCAAATAATAATTTGTGATATTTTTAGAATTTTAATTTTAGTATGCTAAATTTGGAAAATAAATTTAAAATTATGTTATTTTAAGATATTAATCAAAGAATAATATTATAAAATAATATTTTTAATTTTTTATTCCTAATATAACATATTAAAATTAAAATTTCAAAATAACAAATTTGGTAACTCTATGACTAGTCATTTACTGTCTGAAAATTACATTAATGTATAATATTCATTTCAGTTTTCTTTGAATATCATTTGGGACCACGATTATAATTTCTTTTAAATATCGAAAATGAATCTGCAAGTGCTGCAAATCTTCTTTGCTTTTCTTTTACGACTTCTAAATGGGAAGCTGTCAGCATCTTGTGGATTTCTCTCATGGATTTGGCTTCCTATGAACATGATTAAATATTTTTTTTTCAAATAATACTTTAAAATAGCACTTTTTAAAGTTTTTCTTCCAAATTTAGTATCATAAAATTAAATTCCCAAAAATAGCACAAATACTTATGTGAAAATACTTATTTATTTTAAATAAATTATACATAAACTTAAAGTATTGTATTTGAGTTCATTATTTCCAATTTAAGGTTTAATTTTTTTCTATTAAAATATAGTTTTAATGTATTTTAATCTTAAATTTATGCTATTATTAGAAATTTAAACTAATGATGCTATTTTTGAAAAGTGCTATTTTAAACATTTGCCCTATTTTTTTGTCTATAAGAATATCGTTTTAATGTTGATAAGTCTGTGCACTTTCTCAACTGTTAATACAAGCATTTTGGCTCCTAACAGAAAATTGAAAATGAAGTTTTATCATTATATATATATATATATATATATATAAAAGACAACAAATAAGCCGAAAATTATATTCTACATAATAACATAGTAATTTTTAGTTTTTTAATCGCCATTCTAATGTCTAACACGTATTTGAACACTGCAAATATCCCATATATTCTTTTGTATAATATTTAAATTTAAATTTTTTTTAAAAAACTTCTCAGATGCTAATCATGTCAATAAAATTTACAGAAAACAAAATTTTATTAATAAATGGGGACATTATAACATCAAAAGATGGCTTTTCAACATAAAGAAGTTTCTTAATTGTCTTTTGTATTTTTTTTCCTTTGGTTTTGTCGTCAACCTCTTGGGTAGTTTATTAAGAAGCCTTACAAGTTCTGTTTTTCATTCAAATATTTTCTAGTTTTTACAAAAAATAAAATTTAAAAACAAGTGACGTTAGTAATAAACATATTTTTACTCACAGTAAATAATTCCCATAACTACGAACTAATAGTAATTCAAATTAATATTTCTTCAATTTTACTATAATTTATTAACATTGATTAAAATAAATTTTATTTTAAAAATTAAGAAATTAATTTTAGGGTGTAAAAGTGATGTACTAGATAAAATTGATAATATGTATGGAATGGAAATAAATGGAATACTGAATGAAGTGTAATAAAATGCAAATAGTTGATATTAAACCCTAAAATTAATTTAAATAAAACAATGTTAATGAAAAATACATACTTAATAATAAAATACACTAAAATTTATTGTTAATAAAAAATTAAATCCTAAATTAGAAAAAAAGAAACCAAATATAATGTTTTAAGTTTATGTATAATTTATTTATAATAAATGTATTTTCAAAAAATAATTTGTGATATTTAAAAAATTTTAAGTTTACAATGTTATATTTGGAATAAAAACTAAAAAAAATGCTTTTTTAGGGTATTACTCATATTAAAATATCTTAAAACTTTTTTAAATAAGGAAAAATTAAACCTTAAATTAGAAAAAAACTTTAATATAATATTCATTTACATTTGTAATTTATTTATGATAAATATGTATTTTCAAAAAATAATTTATGTTATTATTAAAATTTTAAGTTTATAATGTTAAATTTGGAAAAAAAAAATTAAAAAATTGGTATTTTAGAATATTAATCAAATTTGAAATTTAATTTAATAATCATATTAATTTTCATGTTATGCGATGACTTCAAGGAAGAGAAGAATAAAGTGGAGAGAATATATAATCAAATAAGGTTTCTGAAGCAACACCTTAAAAGAATTTCATTTGGATGCTTAATGTTTTTTATTTCAGTGGAAAACATAATAATATAAATGTTCGAAGATTAAACTAAAATATATAAAAAAAAAAACAAAAACTGACCACAGGACACACGGATTGTCGACCGACCAGAGACCAAAAAGACTTTAACTTTTAATCATTAATAATCGCACTTCTTTTCTTTCTTTCCTTCTTTAATCTAAACCTATTAAACATTTTTTCTATGTTCTAGATTTGTCTCAACTTCTCACTGAAGAGATTTTCTTTTTATTTTATCTATTCATATGATTATCTTTTAGTATGATCTGAATAGATCTTGATTATATTAACATATTTGATTGGAAATCCTTTAAGAAAAAAATATATTGGATTATTGGATATATACATGCATTTCCTGTGTTTGAAATTCCATAATTTATAGTTGTAGTGTTTTAGTTTCTTGTTATGATACATGTAATATACCGAAAGTTAAAAAGGTACTTTTTTAAAATAGCATGTTTTAATTTTCGTTTTAGTAAAAATAGTTTTATTAGTTTAAATTTTCAATAATATAGGAAATTTTAAAGTAATATATTAAAACTTTTTTTTTAAAGTTTAAACTCTAATTTATAAAAAAATTCAAATATAACATTTAAGTTTAAAATTCAAATAATTCAAATAAATATTTTTATATAATAATTTATGATATATTTGTAATAATTTTTTTAAAAATGATTAATTTAAAAAATTTAGAGTAATACTCTAAAATAATATTTTTTAAGTTTATCTTCCAAATCTAACATAGTAAAAACAAAATTTTTAAAATTGCACAAATTATTATGCTAGAATAAGTATTTATTTTAAATAAACTATAGATAAAATTAAAACATAATGTTTGCATTCATTTTTTTTCAATTTAGAGTTTAAATATGTTTATTAGGATTATATTTTTAATTATTTTAACATTAAATTTATGTTATTTTTAAAAATTTAAATGATTAGTGCTATATTTGAAATAAAGATTTGAAATAGTGATATTTTATACAATTGCCTAAAAATTTATTTTTTGATAATATATTATAAAATGTATTTTTTTCACAAGTAGAAACGAAGGGAATACTAAAGATTACACTGTCATAAACAAATTATGGAACATGTCTCAAAATTTAAGATTTCATGTGATTGATAGTAAAATGAAAAAATGGGTAATACTGTCCTCATTTCAATTAAACTAGTAATCAGAATCTCTATTTTTTTCAAAATATAATAATATAATAATAATAAATAAAAATAATAATAAAAAAAAGGATAGGTATAAAGAAACTAGGGTTTTAAGGTGGTGGTGGTGCAGAGCACACGACGTTCAACATTCTCCACGCTGTCTTTGAATTTACTTGTCTTTCTTTTTCTTTCTCCAAGAATTTCAAATCATTTTGTCTTTCAATTTACTTCTCTTCTTGTTTTCCAATGACTCTTCTTTTTTTTTATCACTACATTATTCTTTTCTGTTTTTGTTTTGTTGAAACTTGAAACAAACCTCCATGTAATTCTTTCTCTGAAACTATTTTTTTTATATAAGTCCTAAATCAAAAGACATTTCTGTAACAATCTCATCATTTGTGTATTTATTTGACCAATTATTTAAAATAACATATTTTTTAAATTTTTATTCTAAAAATAGTACCATTATTTTAAATTTACAATAGTAACAAAAATTTAAAATTAAAATAAATTAAAACTTTATTTTAATAGAAAAAACTAAACCATAAATTAAAAAAACAAATCCAAATATATTGTTTTAAGTTTATATATAACTTATTTAAAATAATTAAGTATTTTTACATAATTATTTATATTATTTTAGAATTTTAATTTTAAAATGTTAAAATTAAAACAAAAACTTTTAAAATTATTAATTTAGAATATTAAACTATTTATTCATCTTAATCTTTAAAAAAAGTTCACTCGTTTATTGATTTACTGTATATATAATTGAAAACATTCAGTTCGGAACTAATATATCTTAGTAATAAATGGTTTTAATTTTTTTTTTGCTATCGTATTAATTTTTAATTTCATTTTAGTATTTTTTTTGTTATAATCAACGATATAAACATAATAATATAATGATTAAAAATCAATTTTGATAACATGTGTTATCGTAGTTTTTATTTATAACGGCAAAATTGTAGAATAATATTTACTACATAACTATCAGTTTTTTTTAGTATTATGTATTTTATAGAACTATAGACTAATGCAGTTTCCAATGACTAAAACCAATATAATAATTTTAATTAAGAAACAAAGAAGAAAATTTGTTTATCTATTGTTTTAGTTTAGTAAGAGTCAATTCACTTTGTTTTTGTTTAAAAGATTTAATTTCACTTCATGAGTTTTTTTCACTACTCAATTTTATTTTTTTTATTAAACAATCACACTAATCAAAGCAAAAAATAAGTAACTGAATTGATTTTTAAGCCATGCTTGTCAAGATGAAAATGATTGTAGCTTTTTCAAAGGCCTTTAGAACATTAACACTGACTTTATTCTAAAGGTAATGATTTATAGTTTTCTTCCAACATTGTTTCTTACCATACAATTCTTTACCCTAAAATTACAACACTTTATGGACATACTCGTTGAAGGGGATGGTCTCTCGTGACAATATAATATATAATAGATACAAATAGGTATTTTATGTTTTATAAACATATTGGATACTGTGAAAATTGATCAGATTATGTCCATTGTATTATTGTTGCTGCTTGCTTTTCATATGTTGTTTATCACTTTTTGCAGTGTATAAAATATGCCATCATATTGCTATATATACACAAATATATACTTGTCGTATAATTGATCTTTATGCATCGTTATTCATTAGTTAAAGTTAGTTAAAATCAAGTATGCTCTATACTTGTAGATTGCTACAATACGTCTTGTATTTTAATAAACCAAAGGATTTATACCACGAAAAAATTTATGGAAAAATATTTATTAACATCTAATTTATATGATATAAACATTATGAATAGCCAGTTTTAAAAAATTGGTAACTATGGAGTAAAACAATTAAACCTAACTAGTAAACATGTTTAATACATTAATTTTACAGCAAATAAAAAGGGAAGTTTTCTAAAATAGCATTTTTAAAAAAAATTTATTTTAAAAATAACATTATTAGTTTAAACTTTTTAATAATAGTACAAATTTATGATTAAAAATTTAAATACATTAAAATATTTTTAATGAAAAAAATAAATTCTATATTAGAAAAAAGAACCCAAATATATTGTTTTAAATTTATCTATAATTTGTTTACAGTAAATAAGTATTTTCATATGATTATTTGTGTTATTTTAGAAATTTAATTTTAGGGTACTAGATTTATGTAAACATTTTGAAAAATGTTATTTTAGATATTACTCAAAATTATACTTGCCATTTAAAAAATTTTGATTTTTCCACCATTTTAAAAATTTATTATTTACAAATTAAATATGTCATGTCCACCAATACCTCCATGATATCACTTATGTAGATTATGTATAACAGTTTTAGCTTTATGAGTCATCTTAATTTAGTGTTGTTGACAAAAAAAATGATCTTGAGTGCTTTTAAAAATTGTGAATTTGGTATTTCATATTACTGGCAAATTGCAGCAAACATTAAAAAAAAAAAAAATTGGGTCTGCATGCCATTTATGTTATGAATTTCATAGACTCAGAAGAACATTTTATATCTTAAAACTAAGACATTTTTATTTGGAAGATTGGCTCAAAATGTTTGGTGATAGAGTTTGTATGAAATGGAAATGATTCATTATACGATTTTTGAGATTTTATTGTCGCTTCAGGCGTTGGCATTATAATTAATGACTGGTCCCAAATGTATTTATTTCATAATTATCAGTTTACTTAAATTTACTATTTAATTACCTCCAACAAATTATGTCAAATTGTCTAATCAATTTTGAGTAAAAAAGTATTTTCATAGATAATTTATCGACTGTGTTAATTAGGTAGGTTAAAAAAACTTAATTTTTATTATATAAAGGGAGTCGTCGATTCCGCATCGGATTAGATATTTTTTAATTCACAGAATTAATATGTTGATTAAAATTTCGACTAATCGTATATTATATTATAAAGTTAAACATATGCTTTATAATAGTTTGTATATATCATATTATTTATATACTTTGTATTTTTTTAGATATATTTAGAAACTGCAAAAATGTAATGATTTTGATGAGATATACTTCGTGTATGTGATAATGATTTTATCTTATTTAGAATGTTTGTAATGAGATAGTTTTTCAAAATATAACAGAAAATTATGATATTGCAAATGTGTTTGTATTCTATTGGTATTCATAAATTTATATTATTATTGCAATCTATTCATTCGGGATAGAAATTTCTTTTCTACAATAAAAATTTTAGGTAGTTTTCTGTGATCCAAATGAATGATAAAAAGAATTACAGTGAATATATAAGTAAATAAAGATGCAAATGTCTTACCTCCTCATGTGCCTAAGGAAGTAGGCCATTACAAGGGAGCTCATGATCACACTAAGGTGACATGTGGATGCTTCTGGAAGATCTCATATTCTATGTTTGAAGAGCACAATAATGTCAAAAGAGAAGTTTGTTTTGCCTTTTCCATTCAGAGCTGAAAAGCTATAGTTTGAGATATATGTAAGAACATTTCCTCCCTATAGGGAAAGAGTATCCTCACTTGGAAACGAAGGGCTCCCACAATATAAAGATTAATTGTAATTTTAATATATAAATGATTTTATAAAACCGTAAAAAAAACTAGTATTTTTGAAAATGCACATCAAATTGTGAAAAATAGTATTATCAAAATGTTTTTTTTTTGTTAAACTCATGGTCTTCTCTCAAAATAATAATTTATACGTAGTTTAAAAGATTATTTGTAATAAATAAAAATATAAACTTTTATAAAAAAAATTTACAAACATATTTTAAATTTTTACAAGATTATATTTAAAATATTGTATAAAGCTTATAACATCTATTGAAAGTAGCTATAAAAATAGAAAAATGTAAAAAATTGTAAGTTAGAATATACATAAAAATGTTTTTAAAGTTGATAAACTAGTTTATACAAATTATATTTTCGAAAAAATTTCTTAATAATGTTTTTGGTATATATTAAAAATGGCATTTCTTGAAAAAAAAATTTCATATATTTATACATTTTTTAAAAAAAATAGAACAGTGTGAATAATATTTCATATCGTAAATTTAGATAGAATTTGAATAATATATTAGTAATATGGATCAATACACTTATTGTCGATTAATTTTAAATTAAAAACTCATAAATTTTAACATATTATCGAATCGGAATGTATGTTGCACAATTTGAACTAAAATCGATCTGACGTAGTGAAAGAAACCCAATCAATCTGATACAAAACTAATGCAACCGATTTAAAAACGAAATTAATCATATAATATAATATTATCGAAATTAGTGTTTATACAAACTATTTCGTAGTGTTTAGTTTCAAATTAGAATCCTATAAATTTTTTCAGAAAGTTTGATACTAGGGGACCTTATTTCTCTGTGATATGAACTGTATTGACTAGTTGATGCTTTGCAGCTTCAATAACCGGTTGAGTTGTCACTAGATAAATCTATGTACAATGATTATACTTATATTTTATGTAACAAAAACATAGAAGATGTCCTTTTAACACGTGAATTTGAGACTACACAGAGTAGCTATATCTATGCAAAGCTCTTCACGAAACACGACCACATCATCATTACATGTTTGTGTTTATGTACTCTGCATGCGCATACATATACACATATGTTCATCCCTGTGTGACCATAATTCATTTTTTAAAAGTTAGGTTTCATGCATTTTATTCTGTCATTTTTATCATATGATGACAAGTGAGGTCGAACTTTTGTATCAGAGCAAGTCATAAAAATAGAGCACAAACCGCATAATTAAGTGAAAAAAAAAAACAAAAGGTTATTCTATAAAATAAAATTTTTAAAAAAATTTGTTCCAAAATTAATATCATTATTTTAAATTTTTAATAATATCATAAATTTAAAATTTAAAATATGTTAAAATTTATTGTTAATAAAAAACAATTAAACTGTAAATTAGAAAAAAATAAACTCAAATATAATTTAAGTTTATGTATAATTTATTTAAAGTAAATATTTATTATTTTTGAAATTTTAATTTTAAGATGTTATACTTGAAACCAAAATTAAAATATGTTATTTTAAAATATTATTCAAAATACAATTCTCTACTTATTTGTTTGTTTTATCAAATTGGGTTGATCATCTATTTTCCACTTCAAACTATCGTGTAGCACCAAATACTGTTAAAACTAATACAACAATTTTTATATCCATACCGGAGAAATACAAAACATATTTACCCCTCAATTGAAAGTTCGAAACCAATTTCTCCTGAACAACTGAGTTAATTGGTTTACGACAGTAACCACGAGCATATCTAATTAGGTTTCAAACTTTTAGTAAAAGGAGAAATATGTTTTCAACTTTAATTGAAGGAGAAATATATTTTTAACTTTTCCAACATGGATATATAAACTGTGACATTAGTTATAAGAATATTTTGTGTGACATTAGTTATAAGGATATTTCATGCGATACGATAGTTCTGAGAGAGATATATAAATTTTGTAAATCTTAAACTATAAATATTACAATTAGTCTATTTTTGGCGCTATTGCGGATTTTACAATATATGAAAAATTTAGAGATTTACATAAACATTTTCAATTTATAGCAAATTCAAGAGATTAAAATCTATAACTCAACATAAACTTATAAGACAATCAGTAAAAATAAAATCTTCAACAAATCCATGATTATATCTGGTTTGTTTATAGTTGTTTTTTTCAATTTTCTTTTCTTGTCTTCTACTTTCATTAATTCCAAAGGTAATAAATGTATAGGATAGCAACTATTTTACCATAGTCTATTTAATGGCGGAATTCATATGTTGTATCATAATATATAATTAATTTTTGATATATCACATTCACTAACTAATATCCATAATATATCATGCTAAAATAAATATTTTCGAGATTCAAACACCATGTAAAGAATTCATTCATCAATCATCATTTGTAAGAATAAAGCACATATTTGTGTGTTTGGTCCATGATTGGAAGAAATGTAGACATTTCAAAAACAAATGCACAAACTTTTGGGAATGTTGTTTTCCAAGTTGTGAAGTGAAATAAATATACAATAGTTATGTTCGTATGTGCTGAGTTTCCTGCGGTTTTGACTGCAACAAATTATCGTTCGTTTAACTACCACATTTATCTACGATCAATCGTATCGGTTAGATGTTGGGTCATGCTAATTAAAACAGCAATGCGACAAAAAATTTACGATGAATTGCAACTACAACTACCAACGGTAGATAAATGAAAAACATATACCACAATCGTAATGTTGACCGCAACCGCAGCTACAACAGCTAGTGAGGAACAAATGAATAAAGCTAATTATAAATATGAAATGGTGACGTGGGATGAGATAAGTCTTATGGAAGCAAATATGAAAATATAATTTAAATTAATTTGCTTATATATGGAAGTGCTTGATTTATGTGATCTTTATTTATATATTTGATTTATATAGACATATTATATTTATAGAAGCATATATAAGAAATAACTAAGCATCACTTTGTGGTCACACGCATGGGTTGTCTCTGGTCCCTTTGCATTTCCTTTTTTCACATTTGTGGCCATTAGTAGTCTTCTTATGTCACCCCTTTACATATATATATTATATACACATATATATGAGTGTGTTAGCACTTTCTTAATATTTTAAGGTTTTCTTAAAGTGAACATAAATTCTTTATTACAAAAAGTTTGGTTACAGTTTGTAAACATTATCGCGGGCAGTGGATGATCTTTTAGGGCTTTGATCATCTTGACGCAATGCTTACTCCTTAGAATTACATATTATTTTCATTATAAATCTTAAACATTTTGTAATTAATATTTAAAATCTAGATAATCATTTTTTTGTAGTTTTTCCAACTCATATAATTCTGTTTCGAAAATTGGTGGTTTTCTATAGATATTCCACAAAGTGTATATAACATGTGTTAAGTCTATTAACAAAACAATTACATAATTAGTTTTCTTTTCCTATGATATTAATGTACTTAAAAATTTTATGATTAGAAAAAAAGTTATGTTGAAATAATATAGGGTAACCTAGAAAAATAACATTTTAAAAATTTTTATTCCAAATCTATTAGTATTAGTTTAAATTTTAAAAAATAACACAAATTAATATTAAAATATCTTTAAAAAATTTCTAATAAGAAAAAATTATATCTTAAATTAGAAAAAATCCAAATATAATATTTTAACTTTATTATAATAAATAAGTATTTCAACAAAATAGTTTGTTCTATTTTAAAAATTTTAGTTTAGAATACTAAATGGAATAAAAACTTTAAAAATGCTATTTTGGGTATTACCCAATAATAAAATAAAGGAAAATTGTCTAAAATAACATTATTTTAAGTTTTTGTTCTAAATGTATCACTAATCATTTATATTTCCAAAAACAACACAAATTTAATATTAAAATAATTAAAAATCTCTTTCTAATAAAAAAATTTTAAACCCTAAATTAGAAAAAGTGAACCCAAACATTATATTTTAATTATATATATAATTTATTTAAGATAAATAATTATTTTCACATAATAATTTATGTTATTTTGGAATTTTATTTTTAAATGTGCTAAATTTGAAGGATAAAATTAAAATGCTGCTATTTTAGAGTATTACTCTAAAATAAACAACTTAAATTTATAGGTTTACCATATATATGACACTTTTGTAATTTGACTTCTATTTTCTTGCTACGAATATGGTTTTTATATAAATGACACTAGAGATCCTGTATTTAATTTAAATCAATTTTTAACATTTAAATAAAAACTTTCTTTTTTTATAGAAAAATATGAGTTTCAGTTTGATTGTTTTTTCTTTACTTTTTTTTTTAAAATCGATATTAGAATATCAGATATTTTTCAAGCGATTATTGTGTCTCGTTCCATTCTATGCATGGCGTAGTATTACAATATTTACAAGTTAGTGATGAAAAGGTTTCAAAATGTTCAGGTGCATATATTATTTATTCTTTTCAGTTATGTTCGTTTCGTATATATATACGAAATGTATTAATATTATATCCATGTTAATAATCAATTTGGGTTTTGGGTTGTTTTGTTTGCAGTTTACAGATATTTTGTCTTTATTTCAGTTCTTTAGAAAAGGTTGCAAATTTATTATCTAAAAGACTTGCAAACAGAAACTTTTAATCTAAAAAAGAAGAAAGAGATATTGATGCAAAGGAATCATTACGAAAATGTCCACTACTCCATAAATATGTGAGATTTAGATTATATTATGATGTTTGGTGACAAGCATCGCTTGGCAGTGTCCAATTACAAAAAAAAATACAGAAAGGTTGAAATTTGATTCAAAATATCGTTAGTTAAAAGTTAGATAAATTTAATCACCCAAACAAGAAAACCAAGAATTGCATTCGGATATTCGGTTCGATTTTGATCGGTTATTTTCGGTTGGTAAGATTAAACATCCATTCGATTTTTTTTATATTTTGGTTCGGTTTCGTTCGATTATATCTCAGTTTCAATCGGTTTGGTTATTAAATTTAAAAATCGAAAATAACTGATATAACTGAAATAACTGAAAATAACTAAAAATAACTGAAAATAACCAAAAAATAACAAAAAAATAATCAAAAATAACAAAAAAATAATTAAAAATAACAAAAAAATAACTGAAAATAACCGAAAATAACTGAAAAATAACTAAAAATAACCGAAATATTCGAAATATTTTTGGATAACCGAAAATAATTCAGTTTTTCTGGATATTATTTTGGTTTTTGGTTCGGTTTCGGTTAGTAACCAATAACCATGGTTTTTCAAAATAATATTCGTTCGGTTATTTTTTATAACCGAATACCAACGGAAATCTGTTTTTTGGTTCGGTTTCGATTTGGTTCATTCGGTTCAGATTATTTGCCCAGAAAACTTTTTTTATATTGTCTACTATAAGTTCACATATTAGCCTTTTAGCCTTATCTTAGGAACTTCTGAATGAGAGAAGAGATAAAGAGAACAAGTTCTTCTTATAGATGTAAGAACCTTACATGATATGGTGTGAAAAATCATGTTAAACCTTTACTGGTTTCTGTTCTCAACCAATCTGCACAAAGAGTCAAAGATTAGAATGATTTGATTTCAGACACTGTCAGGTAAGGATTAGGACAAGTGCAAGACCAATGAATTTGATCTATTTAGCATTACCAATATCTGTTTTATTGCATGGCAGAGGAATTTTCTGGTGTGAATTGCTCACAAAAGGATACTTCTCTTAATTGATTTAGTTGTTTTGTGAAACGGATACGAGAGGGGTATTAAGATCTTAGAATACACTTGAAATGAAAAAAATGACAAGAACTGTTTCACTTGTTTTGTTGTCTGTAAGAAAAAGTTGGAATTCATCAAAGATGTTTTAGCAGAAAAACAGGATTGATTCAGAAACTTATGATTAGTTTTGTTGTCTGTAAAATGTTTGTTTTGTTTGCCTTCTAAATTTTTTGAATCTAAATTGTTTTGTTTCCAATAAAAAAAACAATTACAGAGAATTATTTGTCTTCCCCAAATACACCAACAAACCACGTTTCTGGATTTGCTTTATTTCAGATTTCAACACTCATATAATCGGCAAACAATCACCCAATTCAATCTCAAGATTCAATCAAACAGAAAGAAGAATCAGAGTTTTCTTAAGATATGTATCCTCCATAGTTTCAAGCATGGTCGTTCCATTTCCATCTTCTTCCTGCCTCCTCAAGAACCTTAGCTCTCGCTTTGCTTGCCCTAGCTTCATCCTCTACCCAAGTTCTGCATTTTCATTCACTCATAATATAAGCCATTCTTGTAAATAGATCATAACTGGCTAAAGCTTTTCGAAAATTCAGAACTTTACAATAGGGTCTCTTTTGAGTTGTTACTACAGCCCTTACCTGAGAATTCGAAGAGCTTCAATTTCAGTTTCGAGGATAGATCTTTTGTCGACTAGCGATTCAAGTTTGGTCTGTAAGTCACTAAGCATCTCTTCTAACTTGCTGCGCTCATCAAGATAAAGAGATTTATCTGATGTTAGCCTCTGAGACATCTCATCAATATCTTTTCTTAAGCTATGCAGCAACTGTTTTTGACAATCTATGGCTGCTTTTTCTTTCAAATGCTCGGTAAACCACTGCTGTTGAGCAATTTTCTCTTGTTCTAACTCACTAACTCTAGAAAGGTACAGCTCTTCCATCTCAACTCCTCGGGATCTCTCTACCTGAAGCTTCTCATCCCAAAATTTCCTTACTTCGTCTTTTTCTAGCAATTCAGATCTGATTTCTTCTATCTCAGCTTTCTTCAAGAGGGACTCTGTTTCTAACCTTGACAGCTCTGCTGAAATAGCTTTCACCATTTTACCACTTGTTAATGCTACAGCCACTTGAGCTTTCGTAACAGGTCTGTACGGTTGAAACCGCTTGATCCTACCTGTACAATTCGAAATCTTCAGTTCTTTCGAAGTTTCTAGCTTATCTGTTATTAAGACTTCAAAAACGTTTACGATAAAACTTTGAAGAATGCCATCAACAAGCCAGCAAATAACAACTAAACTGAGAAGATCAGAATCAGAGGGTGGTACAAGATTACCAAAAACGTTTTTGATTGTACTCTTGTCGCCCATCAAAAAGTCCAAGAAGAATCCAAGGGCCATATCGGAGTTGATATTCTTCATATCTATATAATCTACCTTTGTCCTTGATATCTGGACTGTAAACAAGTCAGGTTTTTAAAGTATCTGACAAAGCATCACCATTACGCCCAATTGATAAAGAATTTACCACACCTCTTCCATAATTTCTGGATGGAAATCATACTCCAATTGAGCTTTCCAGTTTACCAAATCAAGTCGGGAAACAAAACTGCAGCCAAACATAAGTTAAAGAAAAAGAGAAATCAAAACACACAAAGCATAAAAAGAAAGATAATCCCCCATTTATACCTTTCAGGATAAAAATTAAAGCTTTCCAAGTCTCCACAGAACTTGCTGGAAGTAATGCCTGCCTCTGCCAAGGCTGAATGGTAAATCAATTATAAAAAACAAGAATCAATTGCAGGAAGGCAAATCCAATAGAAACAAATTAAGAAGTGCTAATAAACTACTAAACCAAAGTAGAAATGTCCACATCGATTTTACCTTGTATGTACTCGAAATCAGGATCCGCAGTATTCACGTCTTCAAATGCAGGAATTGAAGAGCCAGCTAAAGCTACCACTGGCATAATCCTATGCATTGGATTTCTAAAGGCAAGAAAAATCATTTATTGTTATAGTCGTTTGCACAAACACAAAGAGTTTCATCATATACGGAAATTTTTAACTCCAAGAAGTATCATTACCTCTCTAATAACAAATTTGAACGAACTAGCCATCTAGCATACTCTCGTCTGGAACACAATTCGTCTGCCATTACACCATCTTCAATTATCTGAACAACTTAATTAGAAGTGGCATGTTCATGAACGGAGCTGGAAAATTAAGGCTCAACTCATATAACATATGCTCTGAGGTTCATGCTTAAAATCAAGTTGTTGTATACGAGCAAGGTTCTTAAAATTAACCTTTAGTTTCTTTAAAACTGCTACTGCTTCTTGTTGAGCGGCATCCACAGCACCCGGAGTAGTTACACGGTGAGTTTTAATGGCTGATGCTAAATTAAAAAAAAAAAAAGTGGAAAACACGAATTAAGACTTTTGTTAAAGCAAATTGTAACAGCAAATTATGAATTCTTTAGATATGCCTCAAACTTGATCAAAATGAGGACGTACTTGTGTCAACAGTATCTGAAACATAGTCGAGGCTTTCAGAATTTGCCTCCGAACCAGAATTCTTCTCATCAGTGAGCAGAGGTTTCGTATTTTCACTCTCTTCTTTATCATTCTGATCCGAATAATGTAATGGATTACAAAAGAAAAATCTAAACCCTGGCAAAGAGAATCAAATTCAGAATATCAGATTAAACCTCATCATCCAGGGAAACACAAATGAATTAGAAAATGTTTTGGACCTTTTTTCGAGATTGAGAAGTAAGCAATAGTAGCTAATAGAACGGCAAGTGAGAATCCAACACCACCGATTACAACATTCCTCCACTCTAAACCCAGAAAAGTAAGAAAATTTAAATAAAATTCTTCAATTTTCCACAAAATTAGAAGAATCCATTGCGAGGAAAACGAGGAAGATACTACTAACTTTTTTTACTTTCCCAATGAGGAGAAGGAGCGTCATCTTCAACTAGAGACCAACCACCATATTTATCTTCAGAAGCTTGATAAACCCAAGAAGAACTAGAGAGAGACGAGACGACGACGCGGAATCTCGGCGGTTTGAGAGGGGGAACGAGTAACGGGAGAGTGAAACGATGACGTGCAGTAAGTAAAGGAGGGAATTTTGGGAAGAGGAATGGTGACTTCCTAAAAGTAAAAGAGCACATTTCTCGTCTGCAATTAGGGTTTTCTTTTGGGTGGATGCTCCAATGCGAAGTAGCACCGATAGAAGATGGGGAAAGAGATGCTGCTAGCCTTCTAAAGGATTCGGTATGTTTTGCGTCTCTTATTCGATATAGCTTAATCGTCTCCTAAATTACTAACACATCCGAACGGTTTGCTAGAAACTATCCTAGATTTAACAGTTTTAAATTGGATTGAAGCTGAAAAATATTTACTTAGGCACATCCTTTGTAACACACAAAAAAAAAAAAATAATGCGTCGAGAGAAAAGGGAATTCAGGATTCGATTTAAGATTAAATTCGGGTTGGTTTTGACATTTGAGTGAAGTCTTATTTTAATTTGGTTTGATTTATGGATTTGCTTTTCAACTGGTTAATAAAATTTAACTAGATTTATATTTATTAAAAAATATTCAAAAATTATATAATATTATTTATTATTAAATATAAATTAGATATTTATATAATTTTTATTTTTATTTAAAATTTTGTTTAATATTAATTTTATATATGTAAATTTAGAACATAAAAATAATTAGTTTTTATAAATTTAATATTACTTTTTGTTAATTTAATAAGATATATTGTTTTTCTAACCAATTAATAACAATAATATATGTGTAATTATTTTATTAAGTTAAACATATTTATATATTTATTTGAAACTCATTATGCTGATAATATTTCATCATGATATTTCTATTAATAACACGTTATAATAAAATTATTTTGTTAAAAAAAATTTTAAATAATATATTAGGGATACTAATTTCCAAAAAAAGTAAAATTTTGATACTAGTGTGGTTCTAAATACAAACTTTATTCTTTATGTTTTTAAAAAGTGTGAATTTTTAAATGTATGTAACATTTGACCAAAACTTATATATCTATGTGTGGTAGAATCTTTTGTACTAACCTAACGAGGTCTGGATATTCGGATATTCAGTTCGTTTTTGGTCGGTTATTTTTTGTTTTAATTTTTTTTGTTGAAAAAATGATCCGTTCGGTTATTTTTATATTTCGGTTCGGTTTTAATTCGGTTATATTTTGGTTTGGATTAGTTTGGTTATTAAATTTAAAAATCGAAAATAACCAAAATAACCAAAAATAACTGAAATAATCGAAAACAACTAAAAAATAACAAAAAATAACTAGAAAATAATTAATAATAACCGAAATATTATTGGATAATCAAAAATTTCGATTTTTTAAATATTAATTCGATTTTTTGTTCCGTTTGATTAGTAACCAATATTTATGGTTTTTTAAAATAATATCTATTAAATTAATTATTTATAACTAAATACCACTAAAATATTTTTCTGGTTCGGATTCAATTCATTTATTTCGGATTATTTGTTGAGGTCTAAACCAAAACTTTGATGGGCTTTTATTCGATTTATTGGGCGTGTAGTTAAAATAATTTCGGCCCATTTATCTATCTTTCTCTTCTTCATTTTCTGAAGAGGTAGAGGAATAAAAGACTGCTAATTTGCTAAACGTCTCTTATCCTCTCCTTCTTCACTCTCTCCCCAAAACCCCCCACCCCCAAGCAGCCGATACATTTTCTCCGGCGTTTCATCGGGCTCGCCTTCGATCTGTGGGCTACTAACTGCAGTATCTAAGTTCAATTTAATGTCTGTCTATTTGATGATTTAGTGATTCAAATCAAACTTCGATTGATTACTAAACGAGCGATGTTATCGACATTGCAACCGCCACGTTCTCTTTCTCTCCTCCCTCTCCGGAGATTCCACAACTCTAAACCTATTGTATCTGCAGCCGCATCATCTTCCCCTGTGGCAACCTTCGACGCTTCCGTCTCTCCTCCACAATCCCAGATTCTCAGCACTCGTCGCTCTCTCCTTTCGGGCGAAACCTCAGCTACCGAGATCGCCAAATCTTACATCTCCCGTATCCGTCTCACTGAACCGCACCTCAAATGCTTCCTTCACGTATCAGAGAATGTTCTGAAGGATGCCCAAGAGATTGACCAACGAATCGCGAGAGGTGAGGAATTGGGTCCTCTCGCCGGAGTTTTAATCGGCGTAAAGGATAATATCTGCACAGAAGGTATGCCTTCTACCGCCGCTTCTCGTATCTTAGAGCATTATCGACCGCCGTTTGATGCGACGGCCATAAAGAAGATCAAGGAATTGGGAGGGATTGTAGTTGGTAAGACTAATATGGATGAATTCGGAATGGGAAGCACAACTGAAGCTTCTGCCTTTCAGGTTCGTCTTGTGAAGCAGAAAATCTTAGTCTTCTGGGTGGAACTTGTGATGATTTAGGGTTTAATATTCTATTATTCTGGAGGAATTGAATTCGGGTTTGATTGGTAACTTGTTTAATGTTGGATGGTTTCTGCAATTTCACAATTAAGTGTTTATGGCTTAATGATTCTGCAGATGTTACCAATTGAAGTCTTTTGTACTAGGTTAGATGACTCTTCATCCTCTCAAATCGAAGGAATATGATCTTATTGTAGAAACTTGTGATGTAGGATTTAATCTTCAGTTTGTTTCTGGTTAAAGGTAACTGCAAATCCATGGGATTTGACTCGTGTTCCGGGAGGTTCATCAGGAGGCTCAGCAGCATCTGTTGCAGCAAGACAATGTATGGTGTCTCTTGGTAGTGATACTGGTGGAAGTGTGAGACAGCCAGCTTCATTCTGTGGTGTTGTTGGTCTTAAGCCAACTTATGGACGTGTCTCTAGGTTTGGACTGATGGCTTATGCATCTTCATTGGATGTGATCGGTTGCTTTGGCTCTACGGTTGCTGATGCTGGGATGCTTCTTCATGCTATTTCTGGGCATGATAGGTTCGACTCCACGAGTAGCAAACAAGTATGGCCACTTGTGGTTTGTTTCCTTCATTGTAATGAGACAAGCAAGATTTGTTCTTTTAAACCAATATAGCATTTTTTTCTTTCTTTCTTCAGGCTGTGCCTGACTTCCATTCCCAGTTTCTTTCTATGGATCTTTTCGAGTCTAAACCATTGAAGGGAGTAAAAGTTGGTCTAATTTGCGAGACCCTTGAAGACGGGGTTGATTCCGGAGTGAGATCTGCAACTCAAGAAGCTGCATCTCATTTGGAAGCATTGGGTTGTGTATTAACAGAGGTTTTTTACTCTCAAATTCCTTTTTCCCTGTTTTTAATTTTGTATGTTCTTTGTCTTCTGACATTTCCATTACCGAATTTACAGGTCTCTCTTCCTTCTTTCTCTCTTGGGCTACCAGCCTACTATGTGATTGCCTCTTCTGAGTCATCTTCAAATTTATCCCGTTATGATGGCGTCAGGTATATATGATCTATATGCCATAGTTATTTGAATTCGCCAAGGATGTGTTATACATAAAAAAAAGATTGGTTCTTGTGTTGGAAATGAAGATATGGGAATCAAGTTATGGCGGATGAGCTCAATAAGCTGTATGAATATTCCCGAGGAGAAGGATTTGGCGGGGAGGTACGATTTCATACTCCACTTGATTAAAGTATACTAGTTTGATATATAATCAGAGACAATTTTTTCTTAGGTGAAAATGAGAATATTAATGGGAACATATGCACTCTCTGCTGGTTATTATGATGCTTACTACAAGCGAGCTCAACAAGTAAGCCGCATCTTCATATGCAGCCAATCTAGATTTTGCCGGTTTTGATAGATAAAATCTGTTCTTTTTGTCATATAGGTGAGAACATTAATTCAAAAAGATTTCAAAACTGCGTTAGAACAGAACGATATCCTTATTTCTCCAGCAGCCCCATCTGCTGCATATAAGATAGGTGAAAAGAAAGATGATCCATTGGCAATGTATGCTGGAGACATTATGACGGTATATTTTTTCACTATCTTTAATCGGTTTACTTCACAAAAAGCATAAATTTTTACCATATGAGGAATGTTGTAGGTCAATGTGAATCTTGCGGGGCTTCCTGCAATTGTATTACCATGTGGATTAGTCGAAGGTGGTCCCTCGGGTTTACCCATTGGGCTTCAGATGATCGGTGCAGCTTTTGATGAGGTTTGTTTCTAAACTAAACTCTTCGTATAATCTAAAGAACTGGTTTTTAGTGACTTAAGCTTGTAGATTTTGCTTCAATTGTGATTGTTGTTGTTGGGTTTAGGAGAAATTGCTGAAAGTGGGTCACATATTTGAGCAAACTCTCAAAGGTTCAAGCTTTGTCCCTCCATTGTTAGCCAATGTAGCTTAACATGAAGCCACGAAGTCTCTTTTATTTGGCGTTTACTTTCATGTTGTTAGGCAAAGTGAGTTTATTATGTAATTTAACTCCAATTTTTAATAATAAAAATGTAGATGCTCATATAAATTCTTTTTTTATATATCATTTTATAATAATATTATAATATTATTTTATAATATTATAAATGAGTCGCTTAAATCAATTGAGAAGAAAATAAAATATAAAATGTCAAAGTGTACTAACACGTATCTTAATAAAGGGTCCAAAAGTATTACACGTTTCAAAATTGCTTATTGGCAGTTTATGGAGCTGGAGTATGAATACAAACCACTTTATTTTTATATAGAATAGTTTACAAATAAATCATATGGTAAGATATATACTTATGCAAACATATTAAAATTATGTAAATCTAGTGGTCCATGCGAATATCTGTCTAAAGTAGAGGACCTAAATCCAACGGCTCTGAATCGTGCGTGTTGACATTTTCGTATTAGTGCAAAAGTTGCCACCTGTCGCGTGACTACGTGCAGATGATTTTTTTTTGTGTGTGGTAATTTTGAATTATGCAAAGGATTTTTGATCGAAGGAAATGCTAGTTTTGTTATAACAGAAAAAATTATGTATTAATAAATCATTTAAATATTAGTTAACATTAATAATTTGCAAATGAATGATAAATTACCTATTTATTATGATTTATGGTTGATTAATTCTTTGGTAACCCCAAGGATCTAGTTTTTTATTTTTAATACATTATTTGAAAAATATTTAAAAAATATTATTATTCTAACGTGTTATTAATAGAAATATCATTTTAATGTATCATCACTATATTAAGTTTTAAATAAATATATAAATAAATTTCAATTACTATAATAATTATAATATATGTCATTGTTATTAATTTTATTAGAAAAATAATATATTTTATTAAACTAACCAAAATACTATTAAATTTATAAAATAAATTATTTTTTATTTTTTAAATTTACATATATAAAAATTAATATTAAAAATAATTTTAAATAAGAATTAAAATTATATAAATATCTAATTTATATTTACTAATAAATAATATTATATAATTTGTGAATATTTTTCTGTTAAATCTAGTTGTAATTATATGTGTGACACGGCTATATTGTGATAAACTTAAGAGTAATATCGTCAATACCATTAATTTAAATTTTATAATAAAGATATTTTATATCAAAATTTCTACGATACATAAATTTTATATCAAAAGGCAAAATAATTATTAGGATATTTTGAATAATATATTTAAATATAATAGACATATGTTTCTATTATATATATATTGATGTGATAAAAATAAGAGTGTTTTGGATTGAAATTCAATTTTAGTATGATAAAAGAGACGTTAGGTTTTAGTACCATGAGATTACGTGTGCTGGTCGAAGTTGATTTTTTTTTTAAACCATTAATTAAAATCTAAAACAAGTGTGCGAATTTTATATATTATAGTCGCGTATACGTAAATTGTTATCTAATAAACATAGGGATCCAACATTACATTTTTAATTAAAAATAGTGTTATAAATTGCATATAATAAAGTTTATTAATACTTTAATTTTAAAAGACAGCTACATCCATCTCCCATGTAAAGTCCAACTCGACATTTCAAGTTTACTAAACATTTGTTTATATTTATTTATATCCGTTGACCTTAAATATTCTCAAAAAAATTCCAAAACTTCTTTGCTTGCGTTTCACTTCTCATTTTCTTTGCTTTTCTTGTTTCACGGTTTACACATACACAATACTTTTTTATATATATGTTATATTAATTTATTTAAAATTTATTAATAAACTAAAAATAATTATCTGAGCTAAAATATTTAGTTAAAAATTATTAAAAGTAGAATATCAATCATAAAGACTACTATAATTTTTTTTATAAAATTTTAGTCTTGATTTCGGTTTTAATTTATTAAATTATCAAATAATATAAAAAATAAAAAATAGAATAATTAATCATTAAACTCTGTTAGATTGTATTATGGATTAATTTATGAAAAAATAAGAATAAAATATTTACCCTTTAGTTTTTGGACACATTAACATATAAAATTAAATCAATGAGAAATTGACACATGTAATCAATAAGAAAATAACTCATAAATTTGGAGTTCATGAGAAAATGATATATAATCTAGTTATACTAAATAAACTTACCATTTAATATTAAATGAAAGATATAAACATATGTATATATATTTCTAATGCATAAATATTACAGCTCAAATCTTAAACCCTATCAAGTAGCTATAAATCAATGTCTTCTCTTTCTCCTTCATCTTCCATTTTCTCAAAACATTATATGAATCTTTCTCACAAAACCATGTTTATGACTGTTTATTTAGTCTTCCTCTTAGCTTTTAGTTCATACAACGTGGCGACGACAATCGATTCAAATAAGGTTTTGGAAGTTGTTGAAGAAAGATCAAAATCATCAAGAAAAGAGATTGTGGTGGATTTTCGATACAAAGGTCATGCATTCCATTTCTTGTCTAAAAGAGTACTCATACCACCTTCAGGACCTTCCAAGAGACACAATTCTGTGGTGAATAATCTCAAACACTAATTGATTTTTGTCTTGTTTTGTTATTTAATTGATTTTTTTTACAAGCATATAATCTATTTAGAATTGTATTTGTTGGGGTTTTGAGTTTTTTTTCTTCTTCTGGTATCTCTGTTGAGTTCATTCACAATTGTAATAGTGATATCTTGGTCGGAAAATTATATGTTAAATAGATTAAGAGGTTATAATCTAATATTTAACCTATCACAAAAATTAGATTTGTTTATCCGTGAAAATATATGACAACGAGATCAACAGCATAAAATCATTAATATCAAAAGTAATACTATTTTTAAGTTAGGCAATTATCTAAAATAATATGTTTTAATTTTTTGTTACAAAAATATCATCATTAGTTTAAATTTGCAATAATATCATAAATTTAAAATTAAAATACATTAAAACTATATTTTAATAAAAAAATTAAAGCCTAAATTGGTAAAAATAAACTTAAATATAGTGTTTTAAATTTATTTATAATAAATAAATATTTTTACATAATTATTTGTGCTATTTTGGGGATTTTAATTTTATGATCTTAGATTTGAAAAAAAAAATTAAAAATATTATTTAAGGGTATTATTCTTTTTAAATTTTTGTTCTAAATTTAGCACTCTAAACTTAAAATTCCAAAAATAGTATAACTTATTTTTTAAAAATACATATTTACCATAAATAAATTATAAATATAATTAAAATATCATATTTGGGTTATTTTTCTAATTTAGAATTTAATTTTTTATATTAGAAATTTTTTTAAAAATATTTTAATATTAAATTTGTGTTATTTTCATATTTTTCTAAATATTTATTTTTTATATTCTTTTTTAATTAGGTTTAATTTTAATTCTTTATCTACTCATATTCTATATTTTTATTATTGTAACCTTTTGTTATCTCGGATAGTAAAAATAATTAATTCTTGTGTAAATGTCTAAAATAGCATATTTTTAAATTTTTGTTCCAAAAATAGCATCATTAGTTTAAATTTTCAATAATACCACAAATTTAAGATTAAAATGTATTTAAACTATATTTTAATAAAAAAAATTAAACCATAAATTGGAAATAATGAACCCAAATACAATATTTTAAATTTATGTATAATTTATTTAGAATGAATAAGTATTTTCATATAAGTATTTGTGCTATTTGGGAATTTAATTTTATGATACTAGATTTCGAAGAAAAACTTTAAAAAATACTATTTTAGGGTATTGCTCTTAATTCTTTTTCTAAACTATTTTAAACTAATAGTCTTATGTTTTTTTAGAATAGATAATAGTATTTTAGCACGTGACAAAATCTAACTTGGCAATTAAAAGTTTGTCTAGCAAATTATAGTATTATTTTATATTTTTGCACATGTGTTTAACTTATATTATTTTTTACTGTAACTTGTTATTTTTGATAAAATTAAATTCCTCTATATCTATTTTAATCTGATTGGAGAATTTTTTACACGTGTCAAAGTTCGATTGATATGTGTCATCATAGGGAAAAAATTAAATTAAAGATAAAAAATGTGAAAAAGGTTGAAACAACAGAAAAAATAGGTTTAAAAAAATATGTACTAACATTGTTTAAGGTTTGATCTTGATTGTGTTGGCCGGCTTTACATAACTCGTCTAAACAAATTAAAATAATAAACCAACTTTAAATTTTGGTAATATAATACTTTTTAAGGGATAGCTGAAAAATAAAATAAAAAAAATTGATAGTAAATTAAATAGTTGGTTTTTATTTTGAAGTAAACAACAAACTGTATCTATAATTAAATAAAACCGAAAAACATTCATCAATATTTCACATACAATGTAACTTTAATTAGTTTTTTTACATCATTTTAATGAGGTTCTTTCGGATCAATATCACTATTCTTCTATATACCATTTATTAAAATAGTGTTTTTATTATTGCCTATTCTAGCAAAACCATCCACGAGAGCCATCGTTAACCATTCGTTATTAAAACGTATTTTCAAAATACTTATATCAACAGTTGTGGTAATCGGTGCGTGATTTGATAATATGCCAATTTGTTCACTCTTAGTAGATAAAATAATTTCTTTTACTTCTGAATCCCAAACAATTCAATTCGGAATTAGTACACAAAGATTTAAGATTATTTCTTCAATAGCAATTAGCTTTTATGAAAGATAATCAAACAATACTGTTTTATTTGAAAAAATTTTATTGTTGTCTATGCAAACATTTTTTGTTTTAATCTTTTATAAACTTTATATTACAGTCAATTATCGTTTAATGCCCAAATGTCGTATGGATAATACAACATTGCAGACAAATAATTATAATTTATTTTCAATAACAAAAATTTTAATTTCTCCTATGTGCAATATCATAGTTACGTGATAATCATTGTGGAGCCAATTAGTTGAAAGTTTCTGCATTTTGGATTTGATTAATATCTTAAAATACCATGAAGTTTTTCTTTTAAATTTATTATCATAAAATTAAATTTTCAAAAATAAAATAGATAATTATATAGAAATATTTATTTATTTTAAATAAATAATATATTTGGATTTGTTTTTTCTAATTTAATATTTAAAATTTTCTATTAAAATATAATTTTAATATATTTTAATTTTAAATTTGTGATATTGTTAGAAATTTAAAGATACTATTTTTGAAAAATTTTTTTTAAAAATATGCTATTTTATTTAATTGTCCTTTTGGTTTCTTATAACGATTCAATAATCCGATATATTCATATAAAAAAGATGCAGTGGTCTATTTTGGTTTCTTATAACAATTCAGTGGTCTATTTTGGTTTCTTATAACAATTCAGTGGTCCATTTTGATTTCTTATAACGATTCAATAATCCGATATATTCATATGAAAAAGATGTAGTGGTCCATTCCATCGAAAGGACGGCCATTGGCATTTAAAGTTTAAACTATAAGAATGAGAAAATAAAATGTTTTACATAAACCCAATGGCTTGTTAGTGACAGGAAGAAACCCCCAAGTAGAAGCCCAAGAGGAGAAGAGGTTTGAGTCAATTATGATCGATTTGCCCTTTAAACCATACTGAAGTAGCAAAAGATTTCAATTGGATTGGTTTGGATTAAATTAATCTAAAATCTGCAAATTCTATATATACTTGATTATTGTTCTATCCATAAAAATTTGGATCATGTTTTGAAGTCCAGTCTCGGCTAAACTAGACTACAAAATTATTTTAAACCTTTCCGAATTTTATTATAAGTTTTAATAATTTTAAAATATGATTTTAGTTTGTTTTATTAATTATTGTATTAATATTATAATTTTTAAATATTTTCTGTTTAGTTTTCTATTACAATTTCACATATGAAGTTTGAATAACTTATTTGATAAATAAGTTTTTAAAAAATATTATTCCAAATGCATTCAAGTTTTAAAGACTATAAACATATTATATCAAATCTAATTTAATTTTTAAAAAGTAAAATTTAAAACCTAATCAATTATACAAATTCGTACTAGATCAAACATAAAACCAATATATTTCAAATTTAAATAATCTAGCCAAAATTTGATAATGTTTAAATGGTGTGTTCTTAATCTTAATCTTAATTAGCATCAAATATATGTACAAATTTGATCTTTTAAATTTTTTATGCATTTTTATTAGTTAATAATGATTAATTGCAAACTTCAAAAAATAGTTGAGTTTACTAAATTATTATTCATTTAGAATTACAGAAAATTATTAATCACATAGAATGATACTTTATAATTAAGTTTAAATAAAATCTATTAGTTAGAAAGAGATGGAATAAATAATAAGATTGATTACCAATATACTAAGTAATTATTATCAGATCAATGATTTAAAGTTAGTTTTCTATGATTAATAATCATATAAAAGTTAATTTTAATTTTTGAATCTTTGTTGCATTCATTAAATCATAAATCTCAAAATCCCAATGTCAAATAGCACTAAATTCTTTTAAAAAACCTTAGTCGAATAAGCATGATTTATTATTCAATAACACCAAATTTAAAAAAAAATGCTTCCATATACATTAAGATAATTCCAATATGTTAAAATAAAAACATGGATTCATAATATTTTAAAATAAACCAAAATCCCAAAAAAGCACTTTAAATTTCTTAAGTCAATTTCTTTTTTTCCTTTAAACCCTTAGAAAATAGATACTTAGCTCAGGCCCACCACTTGACCCATCTGGATTCATCATATAAAAAGCCTCCGAATCTCTCGACCCGATAACCCGTTCGAACCGGGCTCTCATATACATGAACTCACCTTTCTCGGACCCAACGGCTCCATTCCCTTCTTCCACCGCTGGTAAAACTCCAGCACCCATCGTTATAGGCCCCACCGCCTTCAACACTCTCCACTCCGCCTCTCCACACTCTTTCCTCGCCGCGTAACCGCACTTTCTGCCGTTACAATACGCTCGCCACGTGGATTCTTCTAAAAGCTTTTTCGAATCCGTCTTAAACGCCGTCGTTTCAAGCGCGATTCTCACGAGCCCCGAAGCCATTTCCTTGACCAGAACACTAGTCAGAGTCGGTAATTGAATCAAAACCGTGGGTAAACGGGTCGGATCATCTTGTACGGCGAAATAGACATGACCACGACGATTTCCGAATAAAGTACCCATGACCCGGAAACCCAGACCCGAGTTAGATAACCCGAGTGCGTAACGGATCTTTTCGATAGTCTTTTTTTTCTTCTTCTTCTTCATAATCTGGTGAGTATCGAATTGATCAGGCCGGATCGGGTCAGAGGAAAAGTTGAAACGGGTCAAGATTTTATCTTCGTTGTAGTTGTGATCGTCGTCTTCTTCTTCTTCGTTTTCTTCTTCAACCTTTTTCTTCTTCCAGTTGAAGTATCGTTTAGAGAGAGAGAACGAAGAGTCGAGTGAAGAGTTGGATAAAATTGATTTCATCTCTGTAAATAGAATACGAAATCTCTCTTTTTAGGATTCGAGACTTGAATTGAAGAATGAACTCTCGTCTGCTCTCTTATATTCGTCTTTAATGGAGGTTTTAATTAGGAGTTTTAAATGTTTTTGGGGGCTGATTTGATTTAACTAATATAATTTAAAATTACTTCTTTTAAAAAGCATGTAGGTTTTAGAGTCTTTGACCTTTTTGTATGATTTTATTAGTCTCTCCTGTCATTTCTTACTGTTATAAGATTTTAATATCTCAACTAAACTCACGTATGATTTTTTTTTATATCTTTTTATAAGTTTTTATATTTCATAAATAAAAATCTAAAACAATTGTTTAAAATAACGTTTTTTCAAATTTTTGTTATAAAAGTAACAATAATCATTTAACTTTTTTAAAATAATACAAATTTAAGAATAAAATAGTTTAAAATTTCTTATTAATAAAAACATCAAATTTTAAATTAAAAAAAATAAATGCAAACATTATATTTTAATTTTATATATTTATTTAAAGTAAATAATTATTTTAAATAATAATTTATATTATTTTAAAAATTTTAATTGTAATACATTAGATTTAGAAACTTAAAAAATACTATTTAAAAGTATTATTCAAAAATATTTAATTCAACTAAATAAAATTTCAATTACATTTATATTTCTAAAAATTAAACAGGATCATCCCAAACTATTCCCTCTCTTCCTATGTTTTCGCTTTTACTTCTGTTTTACAAATATAAATTTTAAAAAAATTTAATATTATTTTATTAATTAACCATGATAAACTATTATTTTTTATAAAAAATAATTAAGTTTATTAAATTAATATTGATTTAAAATTATAAAAAATTATTAATCACAACAAGCATTTATAATCAAAATTTAATTTTTTAAAATATATATAAATTTTTTAAAACATTAATTTATAATCAATTTTTTTAATATATGTGAAAGTTTTAAAACATATATTATTTAAAAATAGAAAGTGTATTTCATCAGTAATTTCAACTAAATGTTTTTGTAAATTAATATTTTCGCTAAATTCACGTATGATTTTGTTAACTTGATATTTATTTCACGTATGTGTCCTTATCCAAGATTAGTAAAATTCAAATGAAAATGTTTTCATCATTAAATTAAATGTTTGTATAAACACTAACATGGTAGAGAGAATGTAAAGTTATTTGCCCCATATGGCCATATCGTGTGGGCACTCGACTAGTTTAAAGAACCAGGCAACTAGATAATAACCAAACCAAAGATAATTGGTTTGGTCTTCTTGGACTTAACCAGTTTTTAGAATGATCATAAAGTGGATTGAAAATTATTGGCCTGCAATGCAGATCTAGCAAAGAACCTATGAAAATATATAAATTAAAAACAAAACTGAGAAATTGTTATAATAATAATAATAAAAATATGGATGTGAAAGAAAAAGGAAGACGAGCGACAAGAGAGAAAGGTAAGCAGCCACCACCTAACCTTAGCTCAAAGACTCTTCATTGGGACTACGAATAAGACCTGTCACACACCAATTAACCATTTATATTTTGTCTTTTTTACAAACATATATATATAAAGAGTAAACAATAAAAAGTTAAAAAATAAAAACTAATATATTTCGCCTAAATGTTTTCAACTAACCTTAATAAAATTAAAATCAACTCTTGAAGAACCTTTTTTTTTTAAATCGAAATATACGACATTTAGTTTTTTTTTTCTAAAATATGATATATATTTGACATGACAAATAACTAAAATTTTCTTTTCAACTAAAACTAGATTTATATTCATACACTATATGGAGAATTATATTTGTAAATTATATAATACTATTTATTAGTAAATATAAATTTTATTTAAAATTATTTTAATATTAATTTTTATATGTGTAAATTAAGAAAATAAAAGAATTGTTTTTTTATAAATTTAATATTATTTTTTTATTTTAATAAAATATATTAATTTTAACTAAATTTATATAAATGACTTATATTGTAATTATTATATTAAATTAAGTGTAATTATATATTTATTTGAAATCCACACATGATATTTTTTTAATAATACATTAAAATAGTGTTATTTTCTTAAAATATTATTCAAATAACATATTATGGATATAATCATATAAATATAATATTTTAGTTTATATATGATTTATTTAAAGAAATTTATTAAAAAGTAATACAAAAATTGAAAGACTATAATAATAATTAAGGAGAAAATCTAATTCAGAGTTAATTTTTATTTAAAAAAATGAAAAATTCAAAAAATCCAAAAATACATTACATTTCAAATCATAATCGATGTTTAAGAAGAAATATGGAATTGATATTAACACTAGCATAATTGTACGTTACATCAAATAGATAATTAACATATAGATTTAAGGAGACAAGAAGGTGTGCGATTGATCTCAATCAATGTCTTATCTCTAGCTATTGGGGGCTACATAGTTGACAATTTTGTCTTCTTTTTTTTTCACTCCAACACATATTTACAATGTTTCTTGTTTTAGTATATTCTATGTCCTGCAAGAATTCAACCCATTGTCTTTTATATATGACAAAATGTGTTAACGATCTAAATCATTAATATATTATTTAAAAAATATATTAAAATTTTTTTTATCTTGACAAAAATATCATGTTAATTATTATTAATTAGGTTAAAAAAATAATATATTTTATCAAAATAATTAAAACACTATTAAATACGTAAAAACAATTATTTTTTTTCTTTAATTTATATATAAAATTAATATTAAAAATAATTTTAAATTAAAATTAAAATTATATTAATATTTAATTTTTATATACTAATAAATAATAGTATATAATTTATGAATATTTTTTTTACGTGGGTATAAATCTAGTTCATTATTATTTTAAAGTTTATACGTAATTATTACCTTATTTCATCTTTTGAACGGCTCTTTAGTGTGAAGTAGATGAATAACATGCTTAACTCTATGAATTATTTATCAAAATAATATAATTAAAAATTATATGTTATATTGTTAATTTATATATTGTTTATTAAAATTATTTATTATTAAAATAAATAAATATGTGAACTAAAATATGTGATTAGAAATTATTAAAAGTAAAAAGATCAATCTTAAACACTATTATAATTTTTTAATAAAATTTTAGTCTTAATTTTGGTTTGAATTTGTTAAATTATCAAATAATATAAGAAAAAATAAAAATAGAAAAGTTAATCATTTATAAATTTTATTTAGTTTTATTATTGATTAATTTATGAAAAATAAAAGAATAAAATATTTATTTTTATTTTTAAAGAAATTGACATATAAATCAAAATTATTAAAAAATAATATATAAAATTTTAAATAACGAAAAATAACACATAAACTTAAAATTATACGAAAATGACATAAGATAATTTTACTAATTGTACTTTCCATTGAATATTAGAGAGATTAAGTTATATGCTTAGCGGTCTGATATTTTTCATGTTCTTCAAATTGTTTTCCAGATTTAAATAAAAACTAGAGATTACAAGAATATTATATAAACACATCATCCATCATTGTCAAAATCACTGGAAATAATATGATGGGACAAATTACGACAACATCGAACCAATCAAAGGATAACTATGTGTTGTTTTTTTCACACATCTACGCTACACCCAACAAGGCGTGCATGCTTTCTCTCTAGTTTTTTTTCTTCTTTTTTTTTCAAAATTTAATGTCCAAATCCTTGACTTTGTGATGATAATATGGTGGAATTTGGTGTACCATTTTGTCTTTTTGGTGTTGAATTATGATTTAACTAATAGAAAGCATGCGTGGTCTATAGCCGTATACATCTTGATTTTGTGATTACATGTGTTTATTAATGTGTGGAAATAGTTGGAATTCGATTTTATGGAAATAGTCGTAAATCGTTTTTCGGTGAGTTTTTTATTGAATATATTAAAACCAAAATTGGTTTGAATGAGAAATGAATATTTAAAGTGAGTTGCTTGATAAACATTAAATAAACAAATATAATTTATATCACATTAGAAATTACAAGTAAAATCTTTCTTGTATAACAATCGGAGAATCAATAACAAAACTCAAAATTTTGGATACACTCTGGTGTATTAGTGTAAGGAGATAACCGAATTCGAGTTTCGAATTTTGCTAAATTCGAAAAATAGGAAAAAAAAAACTTTTGATTTTCTCATTCTAACAATGTAAAAAATATACATAAAAATTCTTCACATGTTGAGTATAAAAATACAACATTGAAAAACGTTCGTTAGATTTTGTTATTGAACTGTACAAAACAGAATAGTTGCACTTGTATTTTGGGATTCAGAACGCCATGCAACCGTCATATTACAGAACGTTTTCAAAATTAAGAAAAAAATATCTCGCATTTGTTAATTTAATGTTTATAAAATTCTTATATTGGTATATTACATTTTATTATATGTAATGGTAAATTTTCAAAAATTCTTATATTAATAGTTTATATTTTATTATATGTAGTTTTATTTATAATTGTTCAGTTGATCGCATTAAAAAAATGGCGTTCTACTATAAATATGACAAATTGTAAGAACGTATTTATAAATGTTTCTATGCTGAAACTTTCTTTATGAAGAAATCATGGTGACATCTTTGGAGATGAAGAAAAAGACTAACCGAAGTTGGTGGTGTTTACATTTACACGTTTTCTTTACAACCAAGTAAATAAACGTACAAACTAAAAAAAATGCAGAATTATTAATATAAAAATACAACAAAGTTGGAGAACTTCGAACGTTCGTTAGATTTGGGTAGACAGACACAGGTTTGGCTTAACAAACGACAAGGTCGAATGTCGTTTCAGCGGCCAAAAACACTTGTCAACAAACTTAAACTTGCCAACGTGGAATGCGACACACTAACAAATCAGATACTAACTGCATTCATATACCAATGGTTTGGTTCTTGCCGTTTAATAAAGAGTATTTGTGGTGCATAAGCCTTAATGGAACATAAATTTGCTAAATAGCATTTTATTGCTCGGAGCACTATTCTCTTTTTTATTAATACAATTCTACCCTTATATTCTATTTATCTATCATAACAATAAATCTGACATGAATGCTAGCACATTGTTGTGTCAGTGTTTTGTGTTACAATGATAATAACTCTCTTAGAAAATATTAGATATGGATTCGTTTTTGTTTCGCTAAATGCACAATATTGTACTTTATTAAAACAAAACATATCGAGTTTCTTTCTAGAAACATATCGATTCCTTATTGCACATTGCTGTCAACAGTGTTCTTGCAACCTTTTCAGAAAATACATAGATTTGCAACAAATTTTCGTGCCTCGATTTTACTAAAAACATATTTGCCTAACATGTAACAATAATACAAATTACGTAGGTTTGCAAAAAAATCTATTTTAGATTTTTTTTATAGGATGAGATGGGCATGTTAACGATGTTAGTTTCGGCAATCCATGATAAAAGTAAATATGAAAATTATTTTTTCAAATCTTATTACTATCTCGCCAATTTTGGTTTCTTATATGTATATTGAGTTAAATAAATTTTTAATAAATCATAGGCCTTAAAAATAATTTAAGTTTAAACTAATTCATACCACATTTTGAAGTTTTTGTTCCAAATTTAGCATTATAAATCTAAAATTTCAAAAATATCACAAATTATTTTTTAATAATAAAATTCTAAATAAATTTAAAATAATATATTTGGGTTCCTATTTTCTAATTTAGAGTTTAATTTTTTCATTAACAATAAGTTTTATTGTATTTTAATATTAAATTTATATTATTTTTAGAAATTTAAAATAATGATCCTATATTTGAAATTAAAAACAAAAAATGTTATTTTTGTCAACTGTCATTTAAACTATGCATATTTAGATTTTTTTATTTTGAATTTGTTTAGATCTACATAGTGCTATCAAGCGGGTCGGACCCGCCCCGCATGACCCGCCCCGCGGCGGGTTAAAGATTTTTTTTCAAAATTTTTTTTTACCCGCAAAACCCGCGAATCATTTTTTTAAAACCCGCACCCGCCCCGCATTAATCTAGCGGGTTTGCGGATGACCCGCGACCCGCTTCGTTTTTAAATTTTTTTAAAAATATTTAATTCAAATAAATCTAAATAATAATAAATCTAAAATTAATACATCAAATATATCATAATTCAATTTTTAAAACATCAAATTATATAAATTTTGAATATCAAGTTTGGTATTAAATTGGTTTAGAATTAACTTGGTTTAAAATTAAATTGATTTATAATTAAATTAGTTTAAATTTTGGTCAAATAATTTTGACCCAAAATTTGCGGGTACCCGCCAACCCGTAAAATAATAAAACGAAACCCGCACCCGTCCCGCTATACCAAAATTTCGACCCGCACCCGCCCCGCATATAAAATTTTTTTTTTCTTTGACCCGCACCCGCCCCGCGGCGGGTCAAACGGGGCGGGACCCGCGGGTAATGAGCCAAATTGACAGGCCTAGATCTACATAAATCGTTTGATATGCTTTGTTACTTTGACATAAATTTGTTATCAAGTTATCCCGTAAGAATAAAATCTTAAAATAACACATTTTAAAGTTTTTGTTCCAAATCTAATATTCTAAAATTAAAATTTCAAAAATAGCACAAATAATTATGTAAAAATATTTATTTACACTAAATAAATTATATAAAACTTAAAACATTATATTTGAATTTATTTTTTCAATTTAGGGTTTAATTTTCCTATTAAAATAAATTTTTAATATATTTTAATTTAAAATTTGTGTTATTATTGGAAATTTAAACTAATGATACTATTTTTAGAACAAATAATTTAAATTAATTTAAACTAATAATATATTTTAATTTTAAATTATTAGAAATCCAAGGATTTCTACCTAAACTTACAATGAATTAGAGTTTTCAAATCCAAATTTAACTTATCATATATATATATATATATATATATATATATATATATGAATGTTGGATGTTTCAATTTAAGAAACGAAAATAGTAAGTAACTAGATTTTGATCCACGCCCTACATGGAAAAAAATATTTACAAATAATAATTATTTATTTATTTATTTTATTTAAATTATATATATATATATATTATTTTATCTCATATTTAAAATAATTTTTAAATTTTTTTAATATTGATTATAAAAATGAAATAGATAATAAAATCGGATTATACAAATAGATTGTATCTATTTTGGATAAAATTGTACATATGATAAATATTCAATTAAACTAAACTTTTGTTTTATATTTTGTTTGACTAATTTTTCAAAATTTATATTTTGTTTTATATTATATTTACATTTTATGACAGAATATATTGTATGTCAAAATATTAGAAATTTACATATAATATACTGTATAATGACAATTTTTATAAATACTTTAGTAAATTATGTCCTAGATAATATTTATCTTAAAATGCTCTAATAGTGTGACACATCAGCGTGATACACTTGTAAATCACACGTTAACATAAGGTTATTTTATTAAAATGATTCTCAATTAATATATTTCTAGTAACTTAAATCTATTTATATTTATTTGAAATTATTTATAAATTAACGTATAAAAAATTAAAGAAATAAAAATTATTGTTTTTGCAAATATAATAGTATTTTTTTGTTAGTTGAATAAAATATATTTATTTTCTAACCAAATTAATATCAATGATATGTATTGTAATTATTCTAGTAAATTAAACTCTTTTTATATATTTAAACTGAAATTCGCTGTGGTATTGACACGTCAGCATGAAATTTTTGTTATTAATACGTCAATGTAAAATTACTTTGTTAAAAAGTTTGTCAAAATAATATATTAGAGATTATAGATGTGGAAGTGTATGTAAAAATGGCATATAAATCGTAAACGGACTTCGTTGAATAATTGGAGTCTAAACTCCATTGCACAAATATATCATGAAAAGCCCAACTTCACTTTTTTGGTAGTCCCTTTGTTACGAAGAAAGTGGATCCGAGGAGTTTGTATCCAATATGACTTTACAAATGTTTATCAAGCAGTTTTGAACACAAGCGACCATAATTTTTGTGGAAGAAAATGAACTATTTCGGTTGCAAAGAGATATATGAAGATGCGAATGTGTAAAAGCAACAGAAGTTTCCATTCGTTCAAAGACTTCTCATATTTAGATATAAAGAAGTTTTCAATGTTAGAAGACCAACAAAACTACTCATACTTTTTCTTAGCTCTATTTTACTTTTTTGCAAATGTTTAGGGTGATATTAAGGTATCGATATAGCTCATTCTCGTTTGTCAGCCGCATGAACATGCGGTTGCGGTTGCGGCAGATTATTATTCGTTTAGTTGTCGTAAGTATTTGTGGCAGACGTTTCGGTTAGACGATGCGTCATGTGTCGCAATTTTTTCGATCACTGATTAAAACAACAGTGCGACTAAAAATCTACGATCAACCGCAACCGCAACCGCCGATAGTAAACAAACGAACAACATCTGCCGCATCCACAATATTGACAGCAACCGCATTGTTTAGCGATTTCATCATTTTTAATTCCATTTTATATATGTGAAATTCAATTTTACGTTTTTAATATAAATATGTTAGAGCTTGTACTTTATTAGAGCACAAGCTCATTGGATGTAACAAGTTTAGTGAAGTTCATGTATTTAAGATTTTAAGCAAGTGATTTCATATATATATTTGAGCATATTATATAATTTAACCCTTTAATCTAAAATCATTTTGTTGTTAGTGACAATCTAAAGTCTCTTTCTTTCTTTTTTGTTTTGCAATTGAATAAATCTCTAATGAGTTATGTCATTTTTTTTTTATCTTAGTTTCTATGTTTGACATTAAGCTCCTTTAAGCAACAATAAATCTATGTTTGGATTTTCTCACACACTTTTCACATTGTTTACGTGAGAGAGCAGTAATTCACTTTGATTTCTCAGATCTGACATTTGGGTTTATATACTAATTGATTCAGTAAGTTTCGACTTTAGTTTTGATTCGAACTTTGTTTGGTTGCTTTATGTTTTCATCATGGTTAGTTTTTATTTATATATATATATATATATTATTAAGTACTTCAAACTATTTTTAAGTCTTTATTTTTGTCAAATCAATCTCCAAAAACTTTTTCAATTATTTCCATAGCACAAAAAACACATTATATTAAACAAAAAGAATTTATGAGATCGGTTTCGCACTCCCAATAACGAGTTTGATCTAAACACGGATCGATCCAACAATTCGACTTCAAATTTTTGCGGTACGAACGATTTTCATATATCTTAAAGTGCTGTTGAAAATCCCATTAAACATCTGATCTTTCCAAATCTCGAAAACGCCGTCGAATATCCTGGCATAATCTTTTTACGATCTGGAGATTGGAAAATTTAGTTACTTAATGATATAAAAAGGAGTCAATAACTAATTTGATCTAAACACGGATCGACTCAAAAATTCGACTTCAAATTTTTGCGATACGAACGATTTTCGTAAATATTAAAGTGCCGCTGAAAATCCCATTAAACAATTGATCTCTCCAAATCTTGAAAACGCCGTCGAATATTTCGGGATAATTTTTACGATCTGGAGATTGGAAAATTTAGTTAATTAATGATATAAAAAAGGAGTCAATAACGAATTTGATCTAAACACGGATCGACTCAAAAATTCGACTTCAAATTTCTGCGATACGAACGATTTTCGTAAATATTAAAGTGCCGCTGAAAATCTCATTAAACATTTGATTTCTCCAAATCTTAAAAACGCCGTCGAATATTCCGGGATAATCTTTACGATATGGAGATTGAAAAATTTAGATAATTAATGATATATAAAAAAAAAGTCATCAGCATTTCCTAATCCATCCAAAAAATTAGAAAAAAAATTAAATAACTGGTAACCATTTGTTTTATGCCGAACTACTTTTTAATTCTTTTTTTATAACCGTTGTTATTATTAATATATTTCACATCATTCTAGTTGTTCGATACGTTCCTTATGTTCCTAATCACGACCTGTTCAACAATTCATATATTAAAAATTCAAAGTTCTACATTAAGACCAATGTGGTAGCATGGGGCTGCAAGTATGCAACTTGATTCAAGTAGTTGTATGCGACAAAAAGAAAGCTTATAAACTACAATAATTGGTTCATCTTTGCTGTGTTGTCTAATGGAATATGCCTTTAAAAGTTACATTTGTGCATGCGACAATAATTGTTTCATATATTAATATTTTCCCTTCTTTTTTTTGGCTATCAAAAGTGATTTTTCACCATCTTAGGTTATAGAGATTTGAGTGCATTACAAAAAAATAAATTATTAAGTTTTATGCTAATGATGTCTAAAGAGAAAGTGGATTTATTCTTGTGACTAATCGGACGATACATATATGCTTAAAGTGGAAACCACACCACATAGATTAATTTTTATTTATCTATTTTGACATCAAATCTTCTAGCTGTTGACCCAAAAAACCATTAGTATAGCTAGAAAGTATTCTCTTATCTATATGGAATATTTTTACTGTACGATAATTCATAATATATTATTTAAATATTATTTTAAAAGAAATAATATATTTTAAAGTGTTATTAATAAAAATATTATGTTGACGTATCATTAGTATAATGAATTTTAAATAAATATATTAATAACTTTATTATTACAATAATTACAATATATGTCATTGTTATTAATTTGATTAGAAAATCAATATATCTTCTTAAACAAATAAAAAATACTATTAAATTCGTAAAAAAATATTTTTATTTTATTAATTTAGATATATAAAAATAATATTAAATAAATGTCAAAATTATATAAATATCTAATTTATATTTACTAATAAATAATATTATATAATTTTCGAATATTTTTCTCTTACGCAAGGTATGAATATAAATCTAATATGATTTTTATTCAAAAAACCGTAAAATCTTCAGCATCTATGCGTTCTTACCCAAAACTGAAATTGATTTATAACCAAATATAGGTGAATTCTTAAATATTTTGTTATGTAGATTTTAGGAAAAAATCGAATTTTGGGTATAAAAGACTCTAAAGATGAATATTTGAGTATTTGAGTAAAGGAGTAAAAATACACTTCCTTGTAAAAGATAGCAAGGATGACTATTTAGCTATTTGAAATAGATATATTTCATTGTTCTGACACATGTTTTGAAAATTAATATGGATTCTCACCTTTTTTAAACTATTAAAAATAACAGATCTTATAACTTATTATAATAGAAAATGAACAGCACACGAATTTAATCTACTAAGCAAATATGAGGTATACCCAATACTAAATGGAGAGACTTATAATAAATTGATATGAACATCATGAACTGTCCCACAATAAAACCAGTTGTGCTAATACTTTCTTCTCAATTTTTTCTTCTCCTTCGTCTATAACCCGAGCTCATTTTGAAACTAACAATTTCATGTTGAAATTATGAATATTCATGACATATGTTACTTCAAAATTGAATGATTTTTTGTTATTCTATATATAAGTATGCATTACTATTTTTTCTGTCTAATTGTTTTGGCTAATTAGGAGAGGTTTGCACCAATGTTCTAATATCCTCATTGGGTGATTTTTCTTTACTAATACCTTATCATATGACCTAAAATATCACTTCTACAAAAAGATCAAACTAAAAGTATAACAGAACTGGTCTTTTACTTTTAACTACTACTAATTCACTTTATTCTATATTTTTTTGAAATAATATCATAAAATATCATTTTCTAAATTTATTTTTTAAATTTAACACATTAAAAATAAAATTTCTAACATAGCACAAATTATTATGAGAAAATAATTATTTACGTCAAATAAACTAGAATAATATCCTGAAATAACACTTTTTAAAGTTTTTTATTCTAAATCTAGCACAATAAAATTAAAATTTCAAAAACAACATAAATAATTATGTAAAAATATTTATCTACTGTAAATAAATTATACATAAATTTAAAACATTATATTTGGATCCCTTTTTTACAATTTAGGATTTAATATTTTTTTTATTAAAAATAAAATTTTAATATATTTAAATTTTAAATTCGTGTTATTATTGGAAATTTAAATTAATGATGCTATTTTTGGAATAAAAACTTAAAAATATGCTATTTTATATAATTGTCTACTAAACTATATATAAAATTAAAATATTATGTTTGGATTTATTTTTTCTAATTTAGAATTTAAAATTTTTTATCAAGAAATTTTTTAATTATTTTATTATTAAATATATATTATTTTTTTATATGCGAAACAAAAATTTAAAATATTACTATTTAAGATAATTATCTTTAATTTTTTATATATAATTTATTTAAATCGATATTTGTGGTATGAGCTTGAAATAAAATGACAAGAGGCCCAAGTGGGCAACGGCCGAACCCTCTTGAATATGGTCGCTATATTCTTAATCATATCACATCATATAATATAACCTTTATTATCACATCATAATCAAATTTAATACATTCTTCCAACGTATCATAATTTCGTATGTTAGTGTATTTGTGTCAGCGTCGTTAAAATATAAACATCCCTAATATATTATTTGAGAAACTTTTTAACAAACTAACCTTACCATAACGTGTTAATAACAAAAATACCATGCTGACGTGTCAACACCACAACGAGTTTCAGCTTAAATATATAAAAGGGTTTAACTTACTAGAATAATTACAATACATGCCACTTATATTAATTTGGTTAGAGAATATTTATAATCTCTAATATATTATTTGAGAAACTTTTTAACAAACTAACATTACCCTGGCGTGTTAATAACAAAAATACCATGCTGACGTGTCAACACCACAATGAATTTCAAATTAAATATATAAAAGGGTTTAACTTACTAGAATAATTATAATACATCCCACTGATATTAATTTGGTTAGAGAATAAATATAATTTATTCAACTAACCAAAAAAAACTATTACATTTGCAAAAACAATAATTTTTATTTTTTTAAATATTGTATACGTTAATTTATAAATAATTTTCAAATAAATATAAATATATTTAAATTACTACCGTAATCCCTAATACATTATTTGAGAAACATTTTTATAAAATAACCTTATTTTAACGTGTTATTAACAGAAATACTATGCTCACGTGTCATCACTACAGTAAATTTTAAATAAATATATAAATGAGTTTAACTTATTAGAATATTTACAAATATATCATTGTTATTAATTTGGTTAGAGAATTAATATAGTTTATTAAGATAAATAAAAAATAATATTAAATTTATAAAAAATAATTATTTTTCTTTCCTTAATTTGTATATACAAAAACTAATGTTAAAATTAATTTTAAATAAAAGTTAAAATTATATAAATATGTAATTTATATTTATTAATAAAATATAATTTATGAATATTTTTCCGGCGTGGGTATGAATCTAATTCTAACTTAATTGAAGAGAGATGCATTCTTGCATTTCTTTATATGCATAATTTATTTGAAGAATCAATTTTTAAATAATATTGAGTTTGATGTTCGAGGAGGCAGATCTAACCCAATCTACAATGTTCTCAAAAAGAAAACGGCAGCACTAGGTATGGAAATTCCAATATTTGGTTATGTTTTGTTCAGTTATTTTTTATTTCATTTTTTTTGTTGGTAACATTAAAGATTCATTCGATTATTTTTATATTTTGGTTCAATTTCGGTTTTGTTATATCTTAGTTTCGGTCGATTCGGTTATTAAATTAAAAAATTAAAAATAACTGAAATTAATTTATGTAACCAGAAATAATTGAAGTAATAGAAAATATTCAAAAATAACCAAAAATAACAGAAAAATAACCAAAAAATATCCAAAAATAATCGAAACATTTGAAATATTTTTGGATAATCGAAAATAACATAAAATAATTTGGTTTTTCAGATATTATTTTGGTTTTCGGTTCGGTTTTGGTTAGTAACCAATAACTATAGTTTTCCAAAATAATATCCGTTCGGTTATTTTTTTTATAACCAAATACCAACCAAAATCTATTTTTCGATTCGATTTGGATTTAGTTCATGCAGTTTGAATTATTTTCCGAGGTCTAGGCATGATAGATGAGTGAAAAAAATGTAAGAAGTGGGTTGTTGGTCGCAAGAAAATAAAGGAAAGAAATTCCACAAGTTGATCAAATCGGAGACTTGTGTTGGAGTGTGGTGGGCATAGGTGAGTAGCCATTAAGTCACTGAACTTATTCTTACACTTATTTATATGTTATACATTTTTCACTTTTAATACTTGTTGAATTTTTTTTTATAGTTTTATAGATTTATAGATTAATACATCGCCAAATTTTCTTTAAAAAATATTTTTTATTCCACATTTTTTTCATCAACAGAAAATGTTAATTATATTTAAATTCATCATTATTTATAAATTTATAGATTAATATATCTAACTTGAAAATCGATATATTGGTTTTCGTTAAATCCATCTATCAAATTGTCTATTTTGATCTCATTAATCATCATAATCCTTTTTATTGCAACAGAATCAAGTATTTATCTTTATACTTTCCCGCAATATTTTCCTTCGCATTAACCTTGAGAACATTCAACTCTTTTGATAGTTTTGTAAACGGATACTTTAAGAATATTGACCTAGTTTTATACTCGATTATATTAATTACACCTATCTCAGTTGTATGAAAATTTAAATACTTTGAGAATATTAAACCATTTTTATATTCGATTATATTAATTACACTTATCACTGAATTGTACGAATTTTTTTTACAATTATACTATTTAACTAGATTCATACCCAGGCCATGCATGGAAAAAAATATTCACAAATTATATTTTATTAGTAAATATAAATTAAATATTTATATAATTTTAACTTTTATTTAAAATTACTTTTAACATTAATTTTTGTATATACAAATTAAGAAAAGAAAATTAATTATTTTTTATGAATTTAATAGTATTTTTTTGTTAGTTTAATAAAATATATTACTTACATAACCAAATTAATAACAATAATATACTTGTAATTATTCTAATAAGTTAAATTCATTTATATATTTATTTGAAATTTACTTTATTAATGACACGTCAGCATAGTATTTCTGTTAATAACACGTCAGAGTAAAAATATTTTATTAAAATGTTTCTTAAATAATGTATTAGGGATTATGGTAGTAACTTAAATCTATTTATATTTATTTGAAATTATTTATAAATTAACTTATAAAAAATTTAAAGAAATAAAAGGTATTTTTTTTTGCAAATGTAATAGTATTTTTTGGTTAGTTGAATAAATTATATTTATTTTATAACCAAATTAATATCAGTGGCATGTATTGTAATTATTCTAGTAAGTTAAACAATTTTATATATTTAACCTGAAACTCTATGTGGTATTAACACGTTAACATGATATTTTTGTTATTAACACGTCACGGTAAAATTATTTTGTTAAAAAGTTTTTCAAATAATATATTAAAGATTACCATGTATTCCACAAACATCGACTAAATATTAACCTGCTATTTTAGTAACAAAATTTCCAATGTTTTACGATTCCACTGCGTAATCGTTTAGTAATTAAAAAAAGAATTGTTTTAGTATCGCAAAATTTGCGAATGCTGTTGTAGTATCAAATTGGAGTAACAAATCCAGTATATTTATGTAAGCGTTTTGAATTTATTTGTAGAAAAATGCTCCTTAAAAACTTTTTGAAAAAACTCATTATAAAACTTTTAGTTGTCATTTATCTATAACAAATTATGAAAACAATTATGTAACGAAATTTTTACTCGTTTACAAGGACTTGCTGTTATATATGCATCACATGTTCGATGAACAACTATTTTCTTAGACACGTGTGTGTTGGAAATAGGTACTCTCTTAAACTCTTCTAACTTTGACGTTTGTAGAGTTTAGGAATGTAAATAAACTTACTTTTGTTTAGAGTAGACTTTTGATTGAATGGTTTATAGATTTGTTTGAAAACTAAAAGAAGATAAAGAGAGTTAGAAAGTAAGAAAATGATACACAAGATTTAACGAGTTCGGATCTTTTAAAGATCATATGTCTCGTCGGAAAACTATCCGGGAATTCACTAAGAATTTTGCTCAGAAACTTGAGCATTTGAAGCTTCTTACAATGTATCTTTTTATCTCAAAGAAAACTCTCTTACACAACTTCTCTCGATTACAAAAGAACCAAAACTATCTACTTCCTATAAAACAGGGCATTAATTAGAAGTAGAACAATGATTCTTTTCTTCTTTTTCTTTTCTGCAACTCTCAGTAGAAATTTTAGGATGAAAGCTTGTCTATGTGTTCTGCATCTTATTCCTTCTGCAGCCCTTCAAAAAATTGTCCTTTTTGAAGTACACTCGACAACTTGGTTGTGCACTGATTTTGAAAAGAACCTGCAGGAAAGAGAATACGTTGACATTCTCTTTGCTCTTTCAAATGAAACCTTCTAAGCTTCCTAGAGTCTCTTGAATACTCTAGCTTCAACTGTGTTTCTCTTGGAAAACCTGCAGCATTTTAACTTCTGAAGAAATTCATACTATTTTTCACAAAACTTCTCTTTAGTCTGAATATCTTCATAACCAGTAATCACTTCTTCTTAGTGTATGTTATTTCCTTTTTCCAGATTCCTCTTTGTTCTCTAAGTCCTAGAGATTCTGAGTAACTCCAAGGCTTTATGGAGTTTACTCACTGGCACTGTTTTAGTGAAGATATCAGTTGGATTCCATTGAATTGATATCTTTGAAACTTTTACTTCACCTTCTGCAATCTTGTCCCTGATGAAGTGTAACCGCACATCAATGTGCTTTGTTCTTTCATGGTAAACCGAGTGTTTATACAATGATATTCACTCTATGAATCACTTATGATTTCTACCTATTCCTGCTTGAAACTGAGTTCATTTGCTAAATCTTTCAGCGAAATCCCTTCTTTCACTGCTTCTGTTAAGACCATATACTCAGATTTTATTGTTGAAAGAGCTACAACCTTCTACAATCTTGATTTCCAGCTGATTGTATTTCCTGCAGCAGTAAACACAAAACCAGTCACTAACCTTCTTTCATCAAGATCTGCAGCATAATTCGAGTCGCAAAATCCCACAACTTCTAGCTCATTCTGCTTTCTGTAGCACATCCTGTGATTAAGAGTTGCTTTTATGTATCGAAGAACCCATTTTATAGCAATCCAATTATCCTTTGTTGGCTTGCTCATGTATCTACTGATGACACACATAGGATGAGCTAAGTCTGGCCTTGTCCCAATCATTGAATACATTATACTCCCCACATCATTAGAGTATGGAATTGACTTCATGTATTATGATTGATCACGCAGTTCCTCCTATGTAGCTGCTTTTAACCTGAAATGAATTCCTAAAGGAGTTTGTACCTCCTTTGATTGTTCCATACAGAATGTCTGCAGAACTTTTCTCAAATATTCTTCTTGGGATATTTCTAATACTCCATTCCTCCTGTCTCTCCTTATCTCCATTCCAAGAATCTTTTTGGCTTCACCCAAATCTTTCATATCAAATTCTGCCTTCAATAAGTTCTTGAGTTCTTTGATCTTCTCCTTATTTTTGGCAGCTATGAGCATGTCATCAACGTAGAGTAACATGTATACGTGAGTCATCTTTAAGCTTTTGAAAATAGATGCAACTGTCAAACTTACTCTTTGTATACCCTGCATCTTTCATGAAGACATCAAATATTTGGTTCCACTGTCTTGGAGCTTACTTAAGTCCATACAGGGACTTTCTTAGCAAACATACTTCATTTACACAGTCTCCTTTCATCAGATATCCCTCAGGCTGTTCCATCAGTATATATTCTTCGAGATTCCCATGTAGAAAGGTTGTTTTGACATCCAGTTGCTCAAGTTCTAAGTATAAATTTACTACATACGACAGTAGGAGTCTGATGGAGACATGCTTGACAACTAGTGAGAAAATCTCTTGATAATCTACTCCTTCTTTCTGTAGATATCCCTTAGCCACAAGCCTCGCTTTGAACCTTGGTTGTTCTACTCCTGAAATCCTTGATTTCCTTTTGTATACCCACTTGCATCCAATCACCTTGCTGTTTGTAGGTCTTTTAACCAATGTAAAAGTCTGATTCTGATGTAAGGAATGCATCTCTTCATCCATTGCTTTCTTCCACATTTTCCAATCCTTGTCTCTTTTAGCATCATTGTAGCTTCTTGGTTCAGGATATCCTCCATCCTCACTGACCATAAATGCAAAGCCAACCATGTCCTCTTCATGGTATTGGACCATGTTTGATTCATCAAACCTGATAGGTTTCTTACTGACTCTCCTTTCTCTGTCCCTAGCTAGTTGGTAAGTTTCCAAATCATTATGATCATCCTTCTGCTCAATGTCTAAATCCTCTTTTTTATCACTGTCATTTCTGTAGTGATTATCTTCTCCTTGATTCCTTTCTCCTGATGTTTCAGAACTTCCAATGTTTAAATCATAAGTGAAAGGAGAGATAGAATGTGGTACCTCTGAGACCTCCTCTAAAGAAAGATCCAAGTTCTTGTATAATTGATCTTCTCTGAAGGTTGCATCTCGTGCTATTACGCACTTCTTTTCTTCCACCAGCCAGAATTTATATCCCTTCACTCCAGCAGGATATCCTATAAAAACTCCTTTCACTGCTCTTGGATTCAGCTTTCCCTGATTGTTGTGAATGAAAGCCACAGATCCAAAGACTCTCAATTCTTCATATCTTGGTTTTGTTCCAGTCCAAAGCTCTTCAGGGATGGATTGTTCCACTGCAAAAGAGGGAGATCTATTGATTTGGTGCACAGTTGTGGCTGCAGCTTCAGCCCAAAAGCTTTTAGGCAGTCTAGATTCACTCAGAATAAATCTAACTTTGTCGAGAATGGTTCTATTCATTCTCTCTGCAACACCGTTCTGCTGTGGAGTATATCCACATGTTCTGTACCTTGTAATACCTTCAGACTTGCAGAATTCATCGAATTCTCTATTGCAGAATTCGAGTCCGTTGTCTGTTCTAAGTGTCTTCACTTTCCTTTCAACCTGATTCTCAGTCAGCTTTTTCCAGTCTACAAAACTTGCAAATGCTTCATCTTTTTTCTTAAGAAAATAGATCCAAGTTTTCCTTGTAAAGTCATCTATAAATGAGATGAAGTGTTGATATTTCCCAAGAAAAAACGGGATGTTTGGAGATCCCCATAAGTCAAAGTGATCCCCAATATATATTTTTCGTTTGTCTGTAGCCGATAAATGTAGTTGCACTTAATCATAGATTTTTTATCGTACCGATATTTTAATCATTGATTAAAAAATTATGATACAAGATATAGCAGAATATAGCGTTTGACCGTTAAAATTGACTGTAGATAATTATAATAAATAAATAAATAAATAATCTACCACAGATACAATTGCAGAAAATTATAACTAATAAACGAATATGACTTATACGATTACCTCTCATTTTTTTGTTAGAAAAATATGTAAGGAAATAATAATGACGTTGTAGTCATTGTTTTTTTTGGACCCTAATTAATAAGAGTGAAGAACTAAGAACGAAAACAATCATAATTCGTTTGAGTATGTTTACGTGTAAAAAAAGGACAAATAATTGGAAATTAGGGTAGTAAAAACCAAATTTATGGTGGGAACATTTGTACCGACCAAAGATGCTCTAAAATCTATCTACACTTTCTTTTGTCAAAAATCTGTTTGCAACTTTATGTGTCAATTAATGTAACATGTTTGTGAATGTGCGTTTGCGTAAATATGCATTCACCATTGTCGAGAAAAATAATTCAGTCACGGTTTAATGGTAGCATTGATAGTACATTGTAAGTGGATGCTTCACTTTATTACAACATTTGCATATGATTATGAGCATTGAATAAATATTTTTTTAATTTTATGTACCAAAGGCTTTCGAGCTAGCTACCTATTTAAATTTTTAAAAGAATTTTTTTCTGGTATATATTACTTCGTGAAAATTTAATCATGATATGTACACACATAATTAATTTTTTTCTTCTTATCATGCCCTTATTTTACAAAGAATTTTCTTGTATATCATCTATATGTACACACATAATTAAATTTGTTTTTTGACTCCTTGTTTTGAGGAATATGCAAAAGTTTGTAATTTTAATAATGCATGGTGTTTAATACAACATGCAAAAAGAGCCAAGAAGTCGTCTAGTGGTATATATGTGTGTAAACACATTAAACCTTAAGTTGAACACATGAAAGATCATAACTTGAAGTTCTCTTCAGCGGTGTGTCCGGATGATAAAAATGACAATTTAGTATCAAAACATAAATTTGCAAAGATTCGAATTTGATTGCTCCTCGGAATTAAGAGCACTGCTTCTAAGCTAATGGACTTTTGGTTTGTTCCATCAAATTATATGGAGTTTATTTTACCAATAATTCTATTGTTATCCGTACTTTTTTGAATATTTATTTAACTACATAAATCGTGTTGTTTTTGCAAATTCATAAATTATTACAGTTACATAATTTCATTAATGTTTACACGTTAAATCGCTATTAAATATAGTTTTAATTCAAAAATTTGGTTTTAAATTGAATTGATTTCAAAGTTAAAACCATATTTTTAAATTAAAACAAAATTTAATAGCGATTTAACATATAAACATTAATAGAATTTTTGTAACTGCAATAATTTATATACTTTATTTAGTTTACGAAAAATAATATAGTTTATGTAATTTAAAAATATGGATGAAAATAATTTTAATCGAATAAATTTGTGTAGTTGGAAATAAACTAAGATATATAAGATTAGTCGGGTTCTTTAGTACTATTTACGATAATAAAAAAACAATATGCAAAATGGAAACATTATATTGTTTTGACACCATTATTACTTCACAACTTTATTTGCTCATTTCCTTGGCTCGATTGAAATATAAGCTCGTAAAACTTTGAAACTTTGCTACAGAAGGAATACCTTTACATTTTTACAACGTTCATGGATTAGCTCTTCTAGTTTCAATTAGTTCATATAAACCCAACTCAACAATGATTTGAATTTTAATAAGATTTTTCGATGATTTTGATGATTTAACGTGAATTTAAGAGTTTTTTTTATGATTTGTTATTAAAATTCTCTACAATCCCACCTAAAACCACGAAATTTGGGGTTCTATATTTTAAAATAAGAAATTCTTTTAAGATTCTTTAAATTATTAAAATCCCAATAGTTGAAACATTTCCAATAGCAGTGGATTGAAAGGAGTTTTTTAAATCAATAACAGGGAAATTTAAAAGACATTTACAAATTTTATATCCAACAATATTATATTTTTTTGTAATACGCACTTAAATAACTTGTCATTATTAATAAATGTTGTTTCTAAAAGACCATCTTCAATGATTTTGTATTTTGAGAAAAAAATATAAAAATGAGAGAAATTCTTCTCGGGTAGTATATCATTTGAGGGATAAATATATTATTAGATTCAAGAAATAGTATTACCATATTCGACTAGTTATACAAAATGAAATAAATAATTTTATATTTAAGGAGCTTCAAATAACTAATTACCAACATAACTACTTCTCGTCTAGAGAAATACTTTTCCACCAAAACATGTTTAATATCTTTAAAGTCATATACTCATCTTTATTTTTCTTATATATAATCAGAAAAGCAACTGAAACGTATCATCACTAAAGCTGAAATAAAATTACCAAATCCCTTGAGCAAATGATTAATGTTTAGGATTTAGTTTGGCATAAAGATATAAAATCTACATTCATTTTATTTTCTCCTTGTGCAATGTTTCAGAATATGAAAAAACAGTCGAATACTGTGTATTGAAAACAAGAACGAAAACGAGGATGAAAAATGGTGAAATCAAAATTTTTAGATAAAAATATGAAAAAATTAAAATTAAAATATTTATAAATTAAAATTAAAAAATCAAAACATAAGAATTAATGATATTGAAGTTTAATATCTAGTTAATAAAAAATAAATTAATCAATAAGTAAATTATTTTCAAAATCTGATTTATTTATCGAGAGAGTTACAAATTTTAAAAATCTCATATCTTCCATAAAATCAAATGTATTTTCATCCACATCCCAAATCTTAGTTTTTTTATCTATATATTGATCAAAATTCCTTAATAAAAGATGTAAATTATTGTGATCTTATGTAAACCAAATCTTGAATACGACTTAGATTCAACGTATTTTTTTCAATGAGTGAATAAATAAATAAATACTTCAATTAAACTCACAACAAAAAGATGAACTAGGTTGCCCAAGAAATTTAAAAGTGAGAGAATGAAGAAAAGGAGTTTGGGCACCAAAAAGTTAGCCCACCAAATATTGGGTTACATAGTATACATCATTGTAATGCATACTAAATTTTCAAAAAGATCAATTTTCATCGAAAATAGTGCATATTCATTCAAAACTTTACTATGATCGTCATCATTGGGAAATAAATTTCGAAAACACTTCATTTTCTCACGAGATATTTCTCCGTCCCGATGTGCACCAATTCTTACATGATCTTCATTTAACCATACATCACTATAATATATGCATCATAAAAAATTATATAATTTTCTGGTAAAAAATTATAAAGAAAAAATTAAAACATATAATTTAAAATCATATACATTTGATTTAAAGATTGAGGTAAACAATGTAAAAGAGTGTTGTTATTCGTCCAACCAGTCACTAAAATTTGATAAACAATATCATAGAAGATAAATTTAGACATTAAACGTTTTTTTTAAATCTTAAACTTAATTTTCTCAATCATAAAATCTCATGTGTCATATACTAAGTGAAAACATGGTTTATAGGTGTCACAAAATCTAATCATCTCATATATAGGTTTTGTGAAATCAATAATATAAAATACTTTTTCCCATCAATCATTATTCACAATCTCTTTTTAACAAAGTTTGCTTTCTCTATAAGAACTCCACTTATCACTTATAACAATGGCTTCTAAGACCTCTTGTTATCAACATCAATCTCTTAACCATCACAATGATGGAAAAAAACGAGTATTAAACACCAAAAGCAATTTAAAAGGGGGAAACCTATTAAAAATTGCTAATCTCATATTATGGTTCATGATGAAAGGTTTTATTGCAACTGCATCGCCATGAATGTCAATTATCCAACTATACTGTTCATACGTTTCTTCGTTCCCTTCCACATTTTTGCTGCACAAATATTTTAACGCAAGATTAAGAGTACGAACAACACATGGGGTACAATACATGTGAAGATACATACTCTCAATAAGTTCTCTGACCCCTTTGCAATGTGCCACATTATTAATGATTATTTGCACAATATTCTGATGACCAACCTCATTTATAACTTCTTTTATCAAATCCGCAATAAAAAATTATCTTTCAATTGACCAAAACAATTCACATGCTTTAAACATATCGAATCATTTCCTGAAGTAGTCATGAAATTAATCAAAAAAAATTTTGTATGATCACTCCAACCATCTATCACAATCATCACTTTTTTCTTTCCATTTAATTTAAGTGGTTATAATAACTCATCAACATATATTTTTTCTTGTTGTAATAAGGTTGTTTTGAGCTTATTATAACCAGTAGATATATAACCAATATTTTTCGCGCAACAAATTGATAAAACTTATGGTAATGTGAATTTCTTGCAAGATTAAATGGTAAATCTCTGGTATAAAACATTCTTGCAATTTTTTGCTTCAATTGGTCTTTCGCCGCAATACCGAAAGCTTTAGTGATAGATGAAAAGCTAAACTTTCTTTTTCTAGAAAAAGAATCGATATCTATTTGAGATTCACTAGGCAAAAAAACTTCTCTAGGCATAAATTCTTTTTTTTTACTTTTCAAATTCTACTTCTAACTTATTCATCTCAAATCTAGTACTTTTTGTTACTTTCATATAAATAGAAACGCCAATATTTTTTATTCGAATCATATGTGCTCTAACTTTAGAATAAGATCCTTTTCGAGTATTATTATAAAAATTATACCAAAAATTTCAAGTTTCTCCCTCAGTTCATACTTTCACTATTTTGGTCATATAATTTTATAGTGGAGTTTTTTCACTCTGAATTAAAGAATCAACCGAGTCAATATCACTTTCTTCTTAAAAAGTTATATTTTATTATAAAAAATCAAACTGTAAAAGTTATAAAAGTTGGAAAAAAATAAAAATAAATAAAAATATTAAAAAAAAAATTGAATAAAAAATAATAGAATTTTCTGCACTAAATGGATTCGAACTAAGAGAATCATATGCATTCAAACTAAGAAAATAAAAACATAGTAACTTGTTGGTTTGAGTTAACAAAACGTTCAAGAAACAAAGATTTGATTTCAACATCATACCTTCTGTTATCATATAGTCTAATATATATAATCACATCAATATGAACAAATAAGAATTTATAGCCAGGAATAAAATTTATAAAAAACATACATTGTCTAGAAGTTTGAAACAATTGAACGTCACACACTAAAAAAATATGGATTTATATAGTGGTTCAATAACATATTTTCCTTTTTTTTTTGTTAAAACGGATCAAAAAGAAAAATTTAGCATATCGATAATAACAATATTGTTAAACACAATATTGGGTTGACAATTTCTTTTTTATAATTTTAAATATATTAATCATAATTAAACACCACAACATTACGAAAATAGAAAGGAAACGTTTCAAAAATAGTCGGAATATCTTCGTCTTGTGGAAACGCCGCATGGATGTTTCCAAGTCGTCTCAATAATGTTTTTGTTTCAGAAACGTTTTAAAAACGGCCCCATACTTCTAGAGATTATGCAAACACAAACAAATTTTATTAGAAATCAGTTAAACAAAATTTTTACAACTTGTTTAATCAATTTTACGCAATGTCACACACAGCTCGTCCTTAACCGATTCCTAATCTACATAAACTCATTTTTACAACGACAGTCGCACACGTTTTTTCTTTACTCATCCAATTTCACAACTCACATTCATAAATCTTAATCATATAATTTTTCATCATATTTATATTTATATGAATTCATACATATTCTTATTTACTTATTTGATAAATCTCTAATATTTATCAAATATCAACTTTCATATTATACAAATTCTTGTGTTACTCAATATTTTTAAATATTCATCCAGTTACGATATGTCATGTTATATCTCATAAGTTCTATTCCAATTATAAAATTTGTGCAGCGTCCACTTTGATATTTCAATGCTAACATCATCGTTGTTCGTGGAACACACCTCGATAAATAGATTTTGTGATTTAACTAGGGCACTAAAATATCATCAATGAAAAATTAATATCGAAAAAATAGAAACCGAATACAAACTTTGTTAAAATGTGATTTTTAGGGAAAAAGACAACAATCTGATTATGATTCAAAGAAGACTATCTTTTTCTTTAAGAAAGGGAAGACACAATCTTACCCAAAATCGTTACCATCGAACTATAAAGTGCCACGTTTTAAAGACCACCAATAATAATCACACACACAACACAAACAAAAATTTCTATAAATGTTTTAAAATGTTGTAACGAAATCCTTAAGAAAGAAATAAGTATATAATTAAACATATAAAGTCAGTGGACCATTAATATACTAGTGAATTGTTCATATGATCTCTTTTATCCATTGTTGATGAATAATAATTTTAGATATAGGTAAACTATTTGTTAGATTTATTCTGATTCGTGTTTGATTTGATTTTTAAAAGATCAGATATGCGTAATTTTAGGAATTATAATTCAATATCCATTAAAACAATACAATTCAAAGTATTAAAATTTAAAAATCCGTTATTCACTAAAAAAATATATAAAACATTATATATTATGTAGCTAATCTATCTATATGTTTTTCTTTGAATTTATGTTTATCAAATTGATCATTATACTTCTAAACATTAAGAAAATATTTTTAAATGAACTAATGTCATTTTAAGTTCAAAATTAATTTTTCAATATTTTATTATTTTGCATTCATTTTTAAATTTGGAATAAAAAGTTAAAAAGTGTTATTTTAAGATATTATTCTTTTAAATTCAAAATTAAATTTTATATTTTTAAAATTTTTAATTATATAAAAATATTAACGAATAATGTCGACTATGCCATAAATATTATGGATTTGACGGAAATTCAAACGCCGGAATCTATAATTATCATTTTGTTTTCATTTTTAAATAATATTCGTTTTTTAAATATTTTCATTATTACATAAAGATTGATTTTTATGTTAAAATATAAATAATTACTACACTGAATCAGATTCAAAGTGAAGTACTGAAAGTTTTTAGCTTTGGGGGCAACATGTCTCTCTCCACCCAAAAAGGAGTTACTAATTATCTTTTCATTATTTTATCCTTCTCACTGGAAAATTAAAGATATATTTTTCTTTTCTTACCACTTTTTCAATTGAGAACAAAAAATTTCACCCTAACTCTTTTGGAAAAGGAAAAGGTTTGTCAAATTATTCAATGTTTTTGATAAATTCTTAGCACGCAATCTTTAAAAGAATAATTTAGATTTGTTATAAAATAATATAAAAGAAGTTGAAGAATATAAAAGAAGTTGAAGATTATAAAAGAAGTTGAAGATTATAAAAGAAGTTGAAGATGTCTTTCTCTTTTTCTCAAACTAGCATACATATATATAGGAGTATCTCACCGACTTACGTAAGTCGGTAGAGATAATCATTTTTTTAACACTCCCCCTTGATTATCTATTATTATAAAACTATTACATACTGCCTCGTTAAAAACCTTATCATGTAAAAACCCAACGGGATAAAAATCATGATAAGGGAAAAAGAGTGCAGATACGTAATCTCCCCCTGAAGAACATGAATATAATTTCCTCATAGATCCCGTAAATAACGCATTCCAACATTCTGAACATGTTTTCTGAATGTTGTTGTAGGAAGTGCCTTAGTGAACAAATCTGCTGCATTATCGCTTGAACGAATATACTCGATGTCAATTTCTTGATTTTTCTGTAGTTCTTGGATATAAGAGAAGAATCTCGGAGGAATATGTTTTGTCCGGTCACTCTTAATATAACCTTCTTTGATTTGGGTGACGCATGCAGCATTATCTTCGAATAATTTTGTTGGCTCCTTCTTGTTGATTAATCCACTTGCTCCTTCTATATGTTGAGTCATAGATCTGAGCCATATACATTCTCTACAAGCTTCATGAAGGGCAATGATTTCAGCATAGTTTGAAGAAGTGGCAACCAAAGCTTGTTTTTGAGATCGCCACGAGATCGCAGTTCCACCAATTGTGAAAACATAACCGGTTTGAGACCGAGCTTTGTGTGGATCTGATAAATACCCAGCATCTGCAAAACCAACTAAACCAAACTCGGGGTTTCTAGAATAAAATAATCCCAAATCAATCGTACCTTGGAGATAACGGAAAATATGTTTTATTCCACTCCAATGTCTGCGTGTAGGTGATGAACTATATCTCGCAAGTAAATTTGTAGCAAATGCTATATCTGGTCGAGTGCAATTTGCAAGATACATAAGTCCACCGATGGCACTCATATAAGGTACTTCAGGACCTAATATGTCTTCATTATCTTCACAAGGTCGAAATGGATCCTTGTTTATATTTAGCGATCGATTAACCATTGGAGTACTCAAAGGATTCGCTTTATCCATATTAAATCGTTTTAATATTCTTTTCGTATAATTTGATTGATGCACAAATATCCCATCTTGGAAATGCTCAATTTGGAGTCCTAGACAAAACTTTGTCTTTCCAAGATCTTTCATTTCAAATTCTTCTTTCATATGAGTTCTTGCATTATCAATTTCCTTTTGAGTTCCAATTATGTTCAGGTCATCTACATAAACAGCAATGATCACAAAGCCTGATGGGGACTTATTTATAAAAACGCAAGGGCATATCGCATTGTTAATATATCCCTTTTTCAACAGATATTCACTTAATCGATTATACCACATGCGTCCAGATTGTTTTAACCCATATAATGATCGCTGTAATTTGACCGAATATAGTTCTTTGGGTCCTTTAGAGATTTTTGATCCTTCTGGGATCTTGAATCCTTCTAGGACTTTCATGTATATATCACTATCAAGGGTTCCATATAGGTATGCAGTCACGACATCCATAAGATACATTTCTAAACTTTTGGATGATGATAAACTCATTAAATATCTAAATGTAATTGCATCCATGACTGGAGAATATGTTTCTTCATAATCTATTCCCGGTCTTTGTGAAAACCCTTGTGCAACAAGACGGGCTTTATATCTAATGACCTCATTTTTCTCATTTCTTTTTCTTACAAAAACCCACTTGCACCCAACTGGCACTATATCTTCAGGTGTAATGACAATGGGTCCGAATACATTTCTTTTTTGTAGAGAGAATAATTCATTTCTCATGGCTATTTGCCATTTTTCCCAATCAGGTCTTTTTTGACATTCTGTTACAGACATTGGTTCTACGTCATCATTTTCATTTTCAATTTCTTTGGACACAGAAAAGGAGAATATTCCATTAATATCCTCTATTTCATTTCTAACCCATAATTTTCTATTTTGGGTATAGTTAATTGAAATCTCATATGTTTCTATATTGCGTTCGTCTTCTGGACGGAGTTCCACTTCACGGTTTTCAAAAATCTGTTTGCATATGTCTTCCGGACATTCCGTTTGAGTTGGTTCCTCTATAATCTTTTCACAAGTATTTTCGAGATGCCTTTTGTAAGGTTCTTCCAGAACCTTTTGATTTTATTCTCCCAAATACTTTTTCTTACGGGGATTTTTATCTTTTGAGCCCATCGGTCTCCCCCTCTTTAACTGAACTTTGGGTTCATTTATTTTATCGCCATCAATATGTTCTACAGGAACATTAATTCTTGATGGGACATTCACAGCGGGTATATATGATTTTGTCACTCGTTTTGTATCTATGAATGCATCTGGCAACTGGTTTGCAATATTTTGCAAATGTATGATTTTCTGAACTTCCATTTCACGTTGTTTTGTGGGAGGATCAAGATACAACAAAGATGGCGTACACCATTTAATATCTTCTTGCAGTTGTTTAATTCCTCCCCCTAACGTAGAAAATTCTTCTTCATCAAAATGACAATCGGCAAATCGTGCCGTAAACATATCACCAGTTCGTGGTTCAAGATACCGAATAATACTTGATGATGTAAATCCAATATATATTCCTAATCTTCTCTGTGGCCCCATCTTTGTTCTTTGTGGTGGGGTTATAGGAACATAAACTGCGCACCCAAAAACTCGGAGATGAGATACATCAGGCTTCTGGCCAGATGTTAATTGTAATGGGGAATATTCATGATATGCACTTGGTCTTATTTGGACCAATGCTGCCGCATGCAATATAGCATGACCCCATACTGAAATTGGGAGATTTGTTCTCAATATTAACGGTCTCGCAATAAGTTGTAACTGTTTTATCAGAGACTCAGCCATACCATTTTGTGTATGAACATGCGGAACCGGATGTTCAACATCAATTCCGAGAGCCATACAATAATCATTAAAGGCTTGTGATGTGAATTCACCAGCGTTGTCAAGTCTTACTTTCTTTATAGTATAATCAGGGAATTGCGCTCTTAACCTGATTATTTGGGCAATGAATCTTGCAGACGCCATATTTCGTGTGGTTAACAAACACACATGTGACCATCTGCTAGATGCGTCAATTAAAACCATAAAGTAATGAAATGGCCCACATGATGGGTGAATAGGCCCACATATATCACCATGTATTCTTTCTAAAAATACTGGAGATTCATTACTAATTTTGGTTGGTGATGGCCGAGTAATAAGTTTTCCTTGAGAACATGCTTTACACGAAAACTCGCGTGATTGAAAAATCTTCTGGTTTTTCAATGGGTGGCCATTAGAATTTTGAACAATTTTTCTCATCATAACTGATCCAGGATGTCCTAGTCTTTCATGCCAGACTTTGAATGTACTCGTAAACTTCTGGTTTACCGTAATATATGATTCAATTATATTTATTTTTGTGTAATATAATCCAGAGGACATCATTGGTAATTCTTCCAATATTTGTTTCTGCTTCCATGTAATGCAAAGATATTCAATGTTATTTTTGCTCATTGTCTCTATGTGATATCCATTTGTACGGATGTCTTTGAAACTTAATAAGTTTCTATGAGACTCGGGGGAATATAAAGCATCATTTATTTCAAATTTTGTTCCCCTTGGCATTGAAAAACTAGCTCTTCCGGAGCCTATGATAATATTTGCATTACCCGATATTGTATTCACGCTTCCGGCGGAATCTTTCATTTTAAGATAAGAGAAAAACTTTTTGTCTTTAAGTATTGTATGTGTTGTAGCACTGTCTGCTAGGCATATATCTCCATTCTCATTCTCAAAAAGATACATTTTCTGGATTAAAATATTGATAAAGATGTATTAATAAATGTTAAACACACATATTTCAAAATCAACTTATATTATAACAAAACTATTTTACATAAAGTAATTAAAGTTCAAACTTACATATATTTTTTAAAAAAAACATTAATTTTTGTTTTTTTTTTTTTTTTTTTTTTTTGTTCGTAAGAAAACTAAATACAACTTGATATATATAACATTAAACTTAATTATCTTGTTCTTTGGTATTTTCGGAATCAACAAGAAAATCAGCAACATCGAGATATGCATTTCCATCGAAAGAAGGTCCGGGTTCATCCGAGATAAAGTTGGTTTCACTTTCTTTTCCTTTTTGTTTCTGTGACTCTTGATACAGATTAGCCAAATGTTTTGGTGTACGATAGGTACGAGACCAATGTCCTTTCATGCCACATCTGTAACAAACATTTTCGTATTGTATATTTTGGCGTACAGCAGGTACGCGACTAATTTCATTTTCGTGGACTTTATTCTTTCTCCCGAATTTGAATTCATTGGGACGAAAAAATCTTCCTTTTCCACGTCCACGTCCACCTCCTCGTCCACGTCCACGACCGCGACCATGACCTCGACCACGTCCATGTCCTTGCCAATTATTGTAACTGGATGATGCAACATTCACTTCTGGGAATGGAGCTGATCCAGTGGGACGAGATTGATGGTTCATCATCACAAGTTCATTATTTTGTTCAGCAACAAGGAGAACTTGCATTAACTCCGAATAACGAGTATATCCCTTTGCTCGATATTGTTGTTGCAGGATTACATTTCCAGGATGAAATGTTTGGAGAGTTTTTTCAATCATATCATAATCACTTACTTTTTCTCCACATAATATCATCTTAGAAGTGATTCCGAACAACGCGGAATTATATTCACTTACACTTTTATAATCCTGAAACCGGAGGTTTAACCACTCATGTTTGGCTTTCGGTATGATCACATATTTCTGGTGATCAAACCTATCTTTGAGTGATTGCCAAAGATCTACAGGATCTTCTTTTGTGATATATTCATCTTTTAAACCATCATGGATATGGTGGCATAAAAATATCATGGCTTTTGCTTTTTTCTCATCGGATGTTGTTTCCGACCTATCGATGGTGCCAAGAAGGTCTTTTGCCTTTAAATGCATTTTTGCAGCTACTGCCCATGTCATGTAATTTTTTCCAGATATATCAAGGGCAGCTATCTCGAGTTTTGCCAAATTTGACATTATAGCTATACACATAATAAAACAATGTGTTAAACATCAGTTTTATAAAAATTATTTTATAATTATTTTTTAATAAATAATCATGATAAAATTTTGGGTATAGATTTTAATTTATTATTATTATATATATATTTAATAAATATGTATAATTAGTTTTAAGAATTTAAACATAATGATGACATAAATTAATTTATGATAAAAATATAAAACATTAGTGAATATAATAACACATAAATTAAAATAATTTCTAAATATAAATCAGGAGGCAGCGCCTACCATATAATATTCAGAAGGCAGAGCCTACCATATAATATTCAGAAGGCAGAGCCTACCATATAATATTCAGAAGGCAGAGCCTACCATATAATATTCAGAAGGCAGAGCCTACCATATAATATTCAGAAGGCAGAGCCTACCATATAATATTTAGAAGGCAGAGCCTACCATATAATATACACATGTATTAATAAAACAGAATTTTACCTTATTTTAGTATCTCAGGTAGATGGTAGAAACACTCGTGCTGATAACGTGTTATAAAATAATATAAAAGAAGTTGAAGAATATAAAAGAAGTTGAAGATTATAAAAGAAGTTGAAGATTATAAAAGAAGTTGAAGATTATAAAAGAAGTTGAAGATGTCTTTCTCTTTTTCTCAAACTAGCATACATATATATAGGAGTATCTCACCGACTTACGTAAGTCGGTAGAGATAATCATTTTTTTAACAAGATTATCCTTTTAAAGCAACAAAAATTAATGTATTTTTGTAATGATGCAGATTAGCATTTAAAGTGACAAAAAAATAAAATGTCAACATGGGACAGTAAACGAATACTTCATATAGAACATGTTGTGTAGAGTTTGTTTATTGTACAAGTTCGATTTCATTATCTCTCCTAAAAAATGTGTTAAATTTTCGTACGAAAATGTTAGAGTATTGTAACAATTCATACTGATTCAATGATAAAAAAAAACTATATACAAATTATGAAAATTAATGATTTATGCTAACATTTAAATTTTATCGTTATGAAACATTTATTTGACTGAATAATTTTATTTAATCTCTAATATATTATTTGAGAAATATTTTAATAAAATCTTATATTCACGTGTGGTTTACAAATATATCACACGTCAATATTATATACGATATAATTTATTAAAGTATTTACAAAAATAATATTAGACAAATATTTAGTAGTATATTATATATAAATCCTTAATATTTCGATATAAAAAATAAACATAATATAAAATAAAATTTTAAAAATTAGTCAAACAAAATTTGGAATAAATTGAATATTTTCACATTTACAATTATTTACATATTTAATCAAGATATAGATAATTTAAATTCGTTTGTATATGTAATCAAATTTCATTATATATTTCATAAGTATAATTAATATTAAAAAAATTTAAAAAATATTTTAAATAAGAGATCAGTTATACACATATGTAATTTATATTTAATAAATAAATAATTAATTATAATGTGTAAATATTTTTCTTCATTTAATGCGTGAATATAAATCTAGTTTCACAAGTATTACACAAGCATGTAGATCAGAAAAACTACCAAAACTAAATCCACAAATCTAAAAATTCTTAAAAAATTATGTATTTTACAGGAAGAAATATTTTGATACAAACCATAAGTAAACCTCAAACTAAAGAAAAAAAATTACGATAAATTCATACTTCTACAACATTATTCTGTACTTTCTACATGATATCTAATATTAATATTTTCATAGGTATATACTGTCGATTGATTTTTTTTACTCTGCAAATTCTCTTACCAACTTTTGAGCTGAAGATCGATTTCAAAATTAGAATTTTTCAAAAAAAATTTCTATCTCTCTCTTTCGTTTTTTTTTGTCGACATCTCTCTTTTATTCTTATTCACTCGTACATAGATAAAAAAATATAAAAAATTTGTAAAGAACGCTAGCAAATTTATGAGTTCCGAATATTGTGTTAAATCCAACATTTCGCCATAAATATTTTTAAAATCCATAAAAACACATATCCAAACTTGAGTTAATAATTCGTTTGTCAGCCATAAATTCCTTTGACTGTGGTTACGGTAGATTATTGTTCGTTTAACTGTTGCATCTATGTGCGGTAGATGATACGGTCAAACGTTGTGTCGTACGTCACAATTTTTTTGATCGCTGATCAAAACATCAGTGCGACTAAAAATTTGCGATCAATCGCAACCGCAACTACCGGCGGCAAACAAATGAACAACATATATCGCAGGTGCAATCGCAGTGTTGATGACAACCGTAGACGCACTGTTAATTGTAGCTATAGTTGCAGCCATAATATTAACTGCAGTCGAATCTACATACGCCAGCCAAACGAACAAATTTATAATACAAATTTGAGATCACTCCATGTTTGAAAGTTCGAAAGTTATCTTATCGAACTAAAAATTTTTAGGTAAGTTCACAAGTCTTTGATATGTATGTGGGCAAAAGGGTTTCACGCTTTAATTATCTATTTGAGAGTTATGTTTGTTTTTCTAAACTTGCTTTGCATAGAATGAAAATATGGTCAGTTTCGACATAACAACTTTAAGAGATCGTGTATGGAAAATACGTTTGAAAATCTAATTTTATTTTTTTGCTCCCACACATTCTCTAATACAAACAAACTATGAAAAGAGTTCTTTAACTAAAATCTAATTTTAACTTTTTAAAAATAAACAATACCCACATCCCAAACATAAATAGACCAATCCATTAATTGGAAGGTTATAAAGCTTAATATTTTTCAACCAACACACAATACTTTTGTTACCAATAATTAGTATTTGAAACTATTTATTTATTTACTGTGTAATATATTTTTATACATTATATATTGAAGTATATTTATAACTAAGTTACTGATTCGTATTATGTGTGGGTTATGAATTATTTAAAATAATAAGTTAATTTGAATGTAGAAATGTGAATAATATAATGATCGTTCAAAATTATATGTTATATTAGTATTTGTGTTATATAATTAATATTATTTTTGTCCCTCCCTATTTATATCTCTATTTTTTCTATAGAATATCTGATTATTTCTTCTAATTTAATTTAATGTGTTTTTCAAAAAATAATAAATAATAAACATTTTAAATTGTATGATTTTATAATTTATAAGTTTTTAACCTATGTTGATTTTATCCAAATGGATTTTTCATTTCTTGAAAAAAAACACTATAAAAGTCAATTTTAATAACTATTATAACATTCTATAATGACTTTGTTGCCAACCCCATATTTGAATTTGTTGGGTTACCGCATCATAACAGGAAATAAAACTTAGGACAATTGACTAATTTAGCACTAAATAATGTTTTAATAACTAAATTAGCATCTCAAACCTAAATTCACACAAATAGCATTTTTTTTAAATGAAAAATACTAAAATAACCTTAGTCATCTCTTTAACTTCATATTCTGTAAAATTTTTAAATCACCTCACAAGAGGGAGAATCGAACCTTGGTCTATTATGTAATAGAAGGAGTGTGTAACCAATATGCTACTGTAACTAATTGACATATAAATATTTTTTTGTATATATATATCTGTATTTTAGTTTAAATTAGACTTTTTCTTTACATCATAAATTTATTTTCCTGTTTAAATTTTCCAATGGTATCTTAAAAAAACTTTCTAAATTTTGGTGATTGCAAAATCATTCTCTTCTAATTTCACGATGTTGATTTGAAAATTCTCATGGAGCAATATTAAGCGCGTTAATGAGTTTTTGAGAGAGGAGCAAAACTATTTTTTTTTCTTTTTTTAATGACGAAAACTGATACCAATTGTTCTCTTTTTGTGCTCAAATTGATTGAATATCATTCAATGGATATTAAAAATATGTCAAAGCTACATGATGCCGCAAAAGAAAACATAAGAACGAAGCTGGTATTTGACATCTTTCATAAGTTTGGTGATAAATTTTAGTTTGGACATTTTTATTTTGATGTTTTCGTTTATGACTTTTATTTGTGATTATTGATAAACACTCTTGTTGATGTTTTTTGGATAAACATTTTTGATGTAAACAGGTGAAACAATCTGATGAATATGCACTCTTACTCATTTAATTTCACGTTTTAGGAAGGAATTCTTAAAACATAAGAGATACTTCCTAAATTTGCATAAAGTCTTCCTAAATTTTGCATAAAATATGACTAATAACCTAAATTAAGTAAATATTTCTTAATATTAAGAAACCGTTTCCTAAATAAAATAATTAAATAAAATAAAAGAAATTAAAAGTTGTAATTATGCGAATCGAACCTTAGACAATTGGGTAAGAGAAAGAGTGTGTAACCCAATATGCTGATGTAACTAATCAACATATAGCATTTTGTTTAATATATATACACTACTTTAAATAAAATAGCAAAAGATTTATTAATAGCTCTGCAAGGGGATCGAACCTTAGACTCATGTTGGGAAGGAAGTAGTGTGTAACCACTGTGATAATATAACTAATCAGCATATTACATTTTATGTAATATATATACACTCATGCAATTAAAATAGCAAATCTTTACTTGGGAAGGAGATCGAACATTGACTTAAATTAAGGATATTTTAGTCTTTTTTATTTTTTTGAAATGCTATTTATGTGAGTTTTTGAATTGAGTGCTATTATTGGCACTAAAATTTCATTTAGTGCTAATCTAGGGTATTTCTCTAAAACTTAATCATTTATAAATTTAATTCGATTGCATTTACTGAAAAAAGTAACACATCATCTTTAAATATATAAAAATATGACACCTAAAATATTTTTATTAATTTTACTTTTAGTTAATAGTAAGAAGTTTTTTTTTTCCAAACACAAAATCATATTTTAGAAACTGATTATATGTAGTTTGGTAAAAAAACGAGATAAATATGAATATGTTTTTTCGTAAATATGTTAACTTTATGGATATTTACTGTTTTTATTTAAGCAAGTGATGTTTGAGTCATATTTTTTTGTTTTATTATCAGTGAATATTTCAGTTTTGAATGCAGATTAACTGAATATTTATTTGTTTTAACTATTCTATTTACAGTTTATTTGTTATTGGTTTAATTAGTTAATAAATAATTTTTATTGTAGAAAATTGAATAATAAACAATTCCTTAACATATATATAAGTTTAACATCACCTAAAATATAAGGCAATTGTGTAAAATACCACTATTTCAAATTTTTATTTTATGTAAAAAACTAAATCCAAATATTATATTTTAATTTTATATATAGTTTATTTGAAGTATATAATTATTTTTATATAATAATTTGTATTATTTTAGTAATTATATTTTTAATGTTGTAGATTTAAAAGATAAATTTAAAAAGTACTATTTTAAAATATTACTTTAAAATATATACATAAAATAATAAGAGAGCTTTATATTAATATACAGTCGAAAAAATAAAGAAATTTGTGGTATATTATATACAGGATACAGCTGTATTGGTTTTGGTGATCTTTGAATAGAATCTCTTAAATAAATGTGTCGCAAATGAAGCATAACTTTGTTCTGTAATGTTCTTTAACTTTCTGTTTTGGTGTCAAATCCAACATACTTTTTCAAAATAATGTCCATTTCTTCTTCCTTTTTTGAGCTACGTTTCCTCATTTAATTCAGCGAATCACACAAATAAATATTCAGTGCCAATCAAAAAGATAGTTATGCTTCTACTAATCAGTCTTAATTGTGCATATTTCTCTATTTCATTTGGAAACTTTGAATTTGATATTGATATTATACCATTTTTTTTTTTGCAGATATAATGATATTAGCTATGATCAAATTTTCAAAAGTTGTATTAGCAAGCAAATTAGAAAGATTGTGTCAAAGTTGAGAGCCACATGAATCTCATCTTTATCTTAACATGAAGGTAAAAAAATAATAATATTGATGCATGCTATTCCCTATACAACCATATCCTATGCAGCGTAAAATATTCAAATATTATAATAAATTATTTATTTAGTAAATATAAATTAGACAGATATATAACTGATTTTTTATTTAAAATATTTTTTTGAAATTTTAATATCAATTATACAAATGAAATATACAATGAAATCATATTATACAAATAAATTTAATTATTTATATATTGGATACACAATATTATTAAATAAGTAAAAAAATAATATTGGTGCATGAGATTTTCTATACAAACTAAACTAGATTTAAATCCATGTTCTATGCAGTGTAAAATATTCATATATTATAATTAATTGATTATTAGTAAATATAAATTACAAATGTACATAATTAATTTTTTTATTTAAAATATTTTTTTGAATTTTAATATTGTTTATACAAATAAAATATACAATAAAATCGGATTATACAAATGAATTTAAATTGGGCAATTAACTAAAATAATACTATTTCAAGTTTTTGTTCTAAATATAGCAGTGGTCATTTAAATTTTCAAAAATAGCACAAATTTAATATTAAAATAATTAAAAATTTATTCTTAATGAAAAAAATTTAAACCTTAAATTAGAAAAAATGAATTCAAACATTATGTTTTAATTTTATATATAGTTTACATGAGGTAAATAATTATTTTCACATAATAATTTCTACTATTTTTGGAATTTTAATTTTACTGTGCTAAATTTGGAAGATCAACTTAAAATAGTATTACTCTTTAAAATTTGTTTATATATTAGATAAACAATATTATTAAATAAAAAATTATAAATATCATAAATATTCAGTTAATTCAAAATTTTATTTTATATTTTGTTTAAATAATTTTTAAACATATTTAATAATTTATTTTATATTATGTTTGTTAATTATATCGGAATATTGAAAATTTATATATAATATATTATTAAATATTTATCTAATGTTATTTTTTGAAAATATTTTAAGAAATTATACCTTATATAATATTTATTTTATATGTTGAGTTAATATAAATTTTTATTTTTGTCATTGGATCATAACAGGCCGGTCCGATAATTCAATATTTTCATATGAATATTTAACATTCTCAACCAGGTAAAATAAAATCGAATTTCACATATTTGCAATGGATGTAAAGATATTACAATTACTAATCCACTTATTTTTCTTAATATAAAATATTTATAAATCAAAATGAATATCTAATAATGAATTTATATAATATGGACCGGAAACAGAGAAAAATGTTCTGCTTTTGTCACTATCAAAATCACTTTAATTTTTTCTCAATGCTATGACGTCATAAAAATGCTACGTGTTCAAAGACAAATATGACTTTTGTCAATTACTTTTTGCCAATTGGATTGCCGCATTAACAATTGTTGCGTTTTTCTTGCTCCCTTTGTTTTACTCTTTTCTTTTCTTTCTTCATTTTTTTTAAATAAAGCAACTCCATAACAGAATTAGATTTTATTCTAATCTTATTTTATATTATTTGCAAAATAAAACAACGAACAATAAATAGAATGGAGGATAGAAGTATTCCAAATTTTAAGTAATTATTTTATTTGAAAATAGAGAGTTGAAGACAATGTTATTAAAATATAGAATTTGGTAGATTGGAAATTAATATAGAACATCAATCTTAAAATAATAGTTGATTACAATTACTAAATATGATCAAACAATATTATAGAGTATGAAAGTTACACATTTAAAATTGTGATATTTTTGACATTATTATATAATGCTGATGAATCATTCTATTTATTGTCAATTGATTTTAAATTAAAAATGTATGATTTATAATCTTTAATATATTATTTGAGTAATATTTTAAGAAAATAATCTTACTACAACGTGTTATTAAAAAAATATTATGCTAACATGTTATCATCACAATGAATTTCAAATAAATATATAAATAGATTTAAATTATTAAAATAATTGCAATATATGTCATTGTTATTAATTTGGTTAAAAAATAATATTTTATTCAACTAACCAAAAAATATTATTTAATTCATAAAAACAATAATTTTTATTTACTTAATTTACATATACAAAATTAATATTAAAAATAAATTAAAATTAAAATTATATAAATATGTCATTTACCTTTATTAATAAATAATATTATATAATTTGTGTATATTTTTTTCTACGCATGTTATTAAAACCAACTTGATCCGACCCATGATATTCCACAAAATGGTTTTTTATATTTAAGTGACATGCATAAGTGTTATGTTTTGTTGTAATGTATTTGAGATGATGATGTGTTATCCCGCTCTCATATTGAAGAAATATATTACATTGTATGAAAATTATTGTTGAAATATTTCTATATTAATATATATATATATATATATATAAATTCGTAGACCAGTATAATTATTATTAATTGTTTTTGAATTAGAAATTCATAATTTCTAATAAAAAAGACTTTGGAAAGTTTTAGATTTGAACATCGAAATTTTAAACTACATCTTGAAAGAAAACTATATTACATGTTTTATTGTTTTAATTGGTATAACCTTACGCATATAACTATTTCACTTTAAAATCTTTTAATTAATAAACAAATACCTCTTTTGAAGAATATTTACTAGTGGAAATTTTTATTTTAACATTAATAAAGTTTTGAAGATAATTTTATTTATTTTAGTTTTGACAATAATTTAATTTCTTAATAAAGTGAAAATTAATTAATTGCGCAATAAATGAATAAAGTATATGCTTTCTCCTACTTAATTTTCCCTCCATAATATAGTCCCCACTTTGTTTCCTTTATATACATGTGAACTTCTCAACTCTCTACACACCAAACATCTCTCTCTCTCAAGATGATGCCACCTAATGAGCAACGATCTAGTTTTCCGATACCACCAGGTGCAAACAGAAACGAAACCAGTCCGGTTCAAGAAACTCGGTTTAGCTCTCCGAATCATGTAAACCCTTGTCTTGACGATGGTCCAAGTTACCAATCCAGACAATCTTCGGTTCTCCGCCAATCTTTACGTCCCATAATCCTCAAGGTCGGTAAATTTTGTCATTTTCTTTAATTTACGTACCAAAATTTACTCATTTTTTTCTTTGATTTGTGTATGAAATGCAGTTTGAGGAGTTAACGTACACTATTAAATCACAAACCGGGGAAAGAAGTTATTGGTTCGGTTCACAACAACCGAAACCGAACCGGTTAGTTCTTAACGGTGTAAGCGGTATAGTCAAACCAGGGGAGTTACTAGCAATGCTTGGTCCATCAGGTAGTGGCAAAACAACGTTGGTAACGGCGTTAGCCGGACGTTTAAACGGGAAGCTAACAGGAACTGTTAGTTATAACGGAAATCCCTTTACAAGCTCCGTTAAACGGAAAACGGGTTTCGTTACACAAGAAGACGTTCTTTATCCACATTTAACTGTAATGGAAACGTTAACGTACACGGCTTTACTCCGTTTACCTAAAGAATTGACCCGCGAAGAGAAACTCGAACAGGCGGAGACGGTGGTCTCCGATCTCGGGTTGACCCGGTGTTTCAACAGCGTAATCGGAGGCGGGTTGATCCGAGGAATTTCGGGTGGGGAAAGAAAACGGGTAAGTATCGGACAAGAAATGCTTGTAAATCCGAGTTTGTTGCTTCTCGATGAGCCAACGTCGGGGCTTGATTCGACAACGGCGGCGCGTATAATCGCCACTTTGAGATCGCTGGCGCGTGGTGGTCGTACGGTGGTAACGACGATTCACCAGCCGTCAAGTCGGCTTTATCGGATGTTTGATAAAATATTGGTTTTATCAGAAGGAAACCCGATTTATAGTGGAGAACCGGGTCGGGTCATGGAGTATTTTGGCTCGATTGGGTATCAACCCGGATCCAGTTTCGTTAACCCGGCTGATTTTGTGCTTGACCTCGCTAACGGTAAGTAACAAAAAATTTAGAATAATATTTTAAAATAATATATTTTTATTTTAAATTTAACACTGTAAATTTAATATTTCAAAATATCATAAATTAATTTATTTATTATAAATAAATTATAAATATAATTAAAATATTATATATTTTTTACAATTTAGAGTTTAATTTTTTCTTATTAAAAAAGTTTTAAAATATTTTAATATTAATTTATATTATTTTTAAAATTTTAAACTAATAATTCTATATTTGGAAAAAAATAATTTTTAAAATGCTATTTTTGTCAATTATCTAAAATCTAGAGTAATATCATAAAATAACACTATTTTATCTTCCAAATTTATCACACTAAAAATAAAATTTTAAAAATACCACAAATTATTATATGAAAATAATTATTTACAATAAATAAACTATACATAAAATTAAAATCTAATGTTTGGGTTCAATTTTTCTAATTTAGGATTTATTTTTTTATTAGAAATAAGTTTTAAATTATTTTATTATTAAATTTGTGTTATTATTGAAAATTTAAATGATTAGTGTTATATTTAGAAAAAAAACTTTTAAAAATGCTACTTTTGTCAATTATTTAAAAATCTATTCGAGTTTTAATTTTATTTAAAAAAATGAAAAAACTAAATATTTGGGTGTAAAGTTAAAAACTTTATTGTTGTTCATGCATCATGAGATATGTGACAACAAAAATTTAATCTCTTTCTTTAAATATTTAATTCAAATTTTGTGCCTTTTTTAATTTAAATCTATCTTCAAGAAGTGAAAAAGAAGTTTGTCAATATTAGGACAAGTCGTATGTTTATATGTTGTGTTTTTTCACAATGGGTTTAGTAAATATTTGGGTTTTATTTTGCAGGAATAACTTCGGATACAAAGCAATATGATAATGTCGAAATAAATGGGAAATTCGATCGACTCGAAGAACAAAACTTAGTGAAACAATCGTTAATATCTTCTTTCAAAAAGAACTTGCATCCATCTTTGAAAGAAGAAGTTTCTAAAACATTTCCACGAGATCAAACGGTCACTGGATTGAGACCAAAGTCATCAACAAGTAAGCCTCATCAAACTCTCAAATCATAATTAGCATTATATAATAACACTAATTTTTGTTGATTTTTTCAACTAATTTTTAACGATGTTGTTTTGGATTTTGCACCAAGATCGATGGCCAACGAGTTGGTGGATGCAATTCTCAGTATTATTGAAACGAGGATTAAAAGAGAGAAGTCACGAATCATTTTCAGGGCTTAGAATATTTATGGTCATGTCGGTTTCTTTTCTTTCTGGTCTTTTATGGTGGCATTCTCGAGTTTCTCATTTACAAGATCAGGTAAAAAAACACCAAATCGTGATTTTAAAATTTTGATTATCTTTAAAAATAATTAGTTTACTAGTATAAAAGCATAAAGTTCTTTTGCAAGTTATAAAAATACTAACACGTAATGATATTTTTTTTATAGTAATAATCTAAAATAACATGTTTCAAAGTTTTAAGATTAATACCCTAAAATAATATTTTTTTAAAATTTTGTTTCAAATTTAGCAGTTTAAACTTAAAATTCTAAAAATAGCACAAATTATTTTTTGAAAATACATATTTATTATAAATAAATTATAAATATAATTAAAATATTATATTTGGGTTTTTAAAAAAAATTTAGGTTTTAGTTTTTTCTTATTAAAAATAATTTTTTAAGGTATGTTAATATTACATTATGTTATTTTGAAAATTTAAATTAATGATGTTATATTTGGAAAAAAAATTTTAAAAGAGTTATATTTTGTCGGTTGTCTTATTTTCAATGCACAAACAATTTTTTTTCAGTTTTTCCTACCAAGATTTTTTTATTACTATAGTGATAATTAATTGGTTATAGATACAAATTACGTAATAGTTTTCTAGATTTTCTTTCAGTTAAAACATGATATAGTAAAATTAAATATATGAATGTGAAACTAAAGTAAACTATTATGTTATTTAACGTAAGTAAAATATTTAATATATAACTATAAGCTAAAATTCCTTGTCAATTTTCATGTACTAACATTCTTGTTCATTGTAGCAGGTTGGTCTATTGTTTTTCTTCTCGATATTCTGGGGATTTTTCCCTCTCTTCAACGCCATTTTTACATTTCCTCAAGAACGACCAATGCTCATAAAAGAGAGATCCTCAGGAATCTATAGGCTCTCCTCTTATTACATAGCAAGAACAGTTGGTGATTTACCAATGGAACTCATTCTTCCAACAATCTTTGTCACAATCACATATTGGATGGGAGGTCTGAAACCATCTTTAATCACATTCCTCATGACCCTTATGATTGTTCTCTACAATGTTCTAGTGGCTCAAGGCGTAGGGTTAGCATTAGGAGCAATCTTGATGGATGCGAAAAAAGCCGCGACAATATCTTCGGTGTTAATGTTAGTGTTTTTACTAGCTGGAGGATACTACATTCAGCATATACCAAGTTTCATCGTGTGGTTGAAGTATGTTTCATTTAGCCATTATTGCTATAAGCTTCTTGTTGGGGTTCAATACACATGGGATGAGGTTTATGATTGTGGATTAGGGTTGCATTGTAATGTTATGGATTATGAAGGGATCAAGAATTTAGGGATAGGGAATATGATGTGGGATGTTTTGGCTCTTGGCCTTATGTTGCTTCTTTATAGGGTTCTTGCTTATCTAGCTCTAAGGAACTTATGACACCTATTCTATTTTATGTGTTTTTGACTATGTTATAATGCAAGTAATTAACTAAGTGTGAAATATATATAACCTACGTTGTTGTCATTCATTTGTGTTATTCCTACTATATTAATTAAGAAATATTTTTAAAAATAATTTTATATGAACTTGTTATTTACGATAGTAGCATAAACATGTGTGATCATCAAATTTCAAATAAATATATAAATAGAATTCAATTATTAAAATAATTACAATATATGCAACTTATATTAATTTATTTAGAAAATTAATATATTTGATTAAACTAACAAAAAAACTATTTATTTCGAAAAAACAATTTCTTTATACATACAAAAACTTATAAATAATTAATACACAATTACATCAAAAATAATATTTATAATTCAATTATGTATTTATTATTTAAATAAGAAAAATTATCGTTTTAATATTTACGAGTGAAATATATTTTGTATAGAAATCATCAATCATTCAAATAGAATAAAAACTATCATTATAATAAAAAATATAATCAATATTTTTATAGATATAATCGGATTTTAAAGTATAAATAATAATATTTCATGAATAAGTATAATAAATTTTATACTAAAATTATATTAAAGGGCAATTGAAAAAATATTACTTTTTGAGTTTTTGTTCTAATATAATATCATTAGTTTAATTTTTAAAAATAGCATAAATTTAATATTAAAATATCTTAAAACTTATTTTTAATGAGAAAAATTAAACTCTAAATTAAAATAAAAAGAATCTATATTTGTAATGATAAATATATATATTTTTAGAAAATAATTTATGTTATTTTTAAAATTTTAATTTTACAGTGTTAAATTTAGAATTTTAATATAGTTTTAAATTTATGATATAAATTTAGTTGTTATATATATTAAAATCAAGTCCATAATTTCGTTAATAATTGATGATATGTACAAATCATTTGTGACTTATACATTTGTATTATATTTGTTATTTTATTATTAAGAGAAGAGAAACACAGTTCAATGTTTTAAAGAAGAAGATTTTCTGACTAAGATTGACATTGGATCACACAAAACACAGTTCAATGTTTCCTTATTAGAATCTCATAAAAATTGTATCTTTTCTTCATCATGAATCTTTGTGATGATGATGATGAAGATGATTATGTATCCATTTCCATCCTTTGAAGCTCCTTCGACTCTTACGCATCACTACTCCATCTTTCGTCGTTAACCGGCAAGATCCTCCTCCTTTGTGTTCCAAAACGCCGTCCTTTTTCTCTACATTTCCTCCTCCTCCTACGTCGTGTCCGTACGGTCGAACAGAGGAATCGAATTTGAGATCTATGAAACCAGTTTCTTCTCCTCCGGTGAAATAACTCTCTTTCATTGACAAAACATTTCTCGTGAAATTCATCGCCGCAGAATCGCTTTTCCGATGCTGTTCCGTCGTCGTCGTCATCTCGTTGAAATTGCTCTTTCTCGCTGCTGCTTCGTAATTGCTCTTTCGTGGATTATTATTCTCAACCGTCGGCGGATTTCCCCTCCGATTATACTCAGCCTCGTTAAAATTACTCCTCCGAGGATACTCTGTCTCGCTAAAATTACTCTTCCTCGACTCGAAACAGCTTCTTCTCGGTGGTTCCGATTCACTGAAATTACTTTTCCGATTCTCCGTCGTCGTCTCGCTGAAATTACTCTTCCTCCCTTCGAAGTTACTCTTCCGATGCTCCGTCGTCTCGCAAAACCCTAATCCGCCATTGACGCTTGAGCTCCTCGCAGCGGAAAACGAGCTCCTTGCACCGGAATACGACGACCCACCGTCTTCTTCCGACCCATTAAAATACCTGTTTCCTCGAAAACTACAAAGCGATCTTGATCTCGAAACCCCCAATTTCTTATCATCATCATTATTATAATCCAAAACCCACAAAGCATTGTTCTTCGCATCGATTCCATAATCTCTCTCCTTTATAAGATTAATCTTCCTGAAAAATCTCCCGATTTTTGAAAATCTATGATTCTTCCTCTTAATCTCAACACAACTGCTACTACTCCTCTTGAACACCACAACTTCCTCTGTTTTCAAACTCTTTGCCGTCGCCGTCTCCTTTCTCTGTTTCCTCGTCTCTTCGTCGATGAGAGAGGAGATCCGAACAACGTTTCCAGCGTCTACGGCAGCGTTGGAAGTTCGATTAGGAGAGAAATCGGAGCATGAGCAAGAAGAGAGTCGCTGCTCGCCGCATTCCGAGCACACAAGGCTAACTAAACGGTCGTAGAGACAATACGGACATATTCCGACGGCGGAAACCGATGGATGTTTCCGGCAAGAGAATTCCGATGGGATGGTGTAGTAGAACGAAACGTCATCGTTTCTTCGCTCCATTGCTGTTCTTTTTCCTCTCTCTTTCATTGGCAAAAGAAAAGCAAAAAAAAAAACAGAGCAAAGAGAAAAGATAAAAAAAAAAAAAGTACCGAAATTGGTGATTTTTTTGTTTGTTTAGGATCCAGAGAACAGGAGATGACGATCGGATTTTAAATTAGTGTTCTTTAACACTTTTTCTTTTCTCGGATTTTGATTGAAAAATCTATGAGAGATGAGAGAGGATATGAAAGAGTGAGAAAGTACAGTGTGACTCTTAGCTATAGCCTTCGAGTGGTTGCTTTAGCTTTACGTTTTCTTTCTTCTTCTTTTTTTTTTAAAAATATTTTTCCTTTTTCAGTTGTGCCACCAATTTTTTTTTCAAATTTATTAGGCTAAATACTAAAAATAATATTTTTAAATTTTTTGTTCCAAATATATATTTTAAGTTTAAATTACTAAAAATAACACAAATTTAATATTAAAATATTTTAAAAAAGTTTTTTTAATAAAGAAAATTAAATTCTAAATTGAAAAAATCTAAAATATAATATTTTAATTATATTTGTAATTTATTTATGTTAAATATATATTTTTAAAAATTAATTTATACAATTTTTAGAATTTTAAGTCTAGATTACTTAATTTGAAATAAAACTTTAAAAAGTGCTCGTATTACTCTTGATGAATCCAACACCAAATTTATAATTCTCTAAAATAAATAGTATAAATTATTTTGAAGAAATAGCACAAATTATAAATCTTGAAGAAACTTGAATTTATTAATTTCTAATACATCTTTATGATTTCCTAAAACACGAATATAGAAGTCATAATTAATCTTTGATCAACTTTCACAAACGATGTGATTGCTTTTACTTTTACTATTTTCTATTTTAATTATTTATGTGATTAGTGAAATCATACATAAATTGGGCCAATACTTTCCTAGTTTAAAATCCTTCAACATGTTCTATTTGCAATAAAAAAATATCCAAAATAACTATTTGTTTAAATTTACAGCTATTATAGCTTAGAGAATGTTCCAAATTTAAATAATTTTATATCTTATTTAAAGTAAAATACAATGAATCGAAACAACTTTATTAATTAGCATTACCATATGGATTATGAATCTATATCTATCATATATTAAATAAAAATTATTTTTTAAAAACAACTTTAACCTAAAGTGTGATTTATATTAGTGTCATTTCATCACCAACTCTATAATCTATAATATACTAATTAAAGATTATTTTTAAAAAATAACATTAATCTAACGTGTTATTTATAAAAATATGACAATGATGTTTTATCAACAAAATAAACTATATATAGATATGATTGAAATTAGTAAAATAATTATAACATATGTCACTATTATTAATTAAGTTGGAAAATCAGTATCTACTATTAAACTTAACAAATGATAATTATTAATTTCCAAAAACTCAATCTCTTTTTTCTTTATACTATACATACGAAAATTTATAAATAAGTACAGAAAAATCATTAGTAATATATCATTCAATAAGTAATATTTGAAATTCAATTATATCATATTATTTATTTTTATTCATGATATTCTTTCTATCATTTTGTTTGATCATTTAAAAAGAAAATATAATCATCAATCATTCATATCAAAATAAATTTCTTTAATTAGCATATGTTTTATTTTAATTTTTTAAAAATATTTTATTTGTTATTTAAGTCAAAAAGTATTATTTTCTAATAATTTTATGGATAAACGTATTTTTATATAGAAATCATTAATCATCTAAATAAAATAAAAAATTTCTTTATGTTATAAATAACAATTAATATTTTTATAGACATAATCAAAATTTAAAGTTTAAATAATAATATGTAACGAATAACTATAAAATTTATAACTATATTTAACTATATTATAATTATTTTATTTTATGTATAGTGTGGATAAAAGTTTTAGTTTAATTTGTAAGTAAATAGGATTTAACTTGTAAGTAAATAGAAAAAAACTACATTGAAGTGATTGTTTGAAATGAATAATTAATCGGTAAAAAAAAAGTTTGGAAAAGGAGGAAAAGGAGAAATGGTATGATCAAGAAAGCACCTTAGAGTTGTTTTTTTCTTTTTGTTTTTTTCCGAATTTGATAAAGTCGAGGAAATTTTCAAAATATCAAACTCAATTTTTGTGATATCAATAAATAAGACAAAATAAAAGTCACAAATGGGGTAAAAAGTAACAAAACACTAATAAACGACAACCAATGTCTCTAATTTCTAAACTTTAGAAATTCATTTACGCAAAGATGACGTATAACTTCCAAAACATAAATAAATCAATTCTAAACGAACATGCACGTCAAATTTTGTAAAATGTCCAAACATATATAGATGAAAACAAAAACATTATTGCACAAATAACGAAATAATATATAAATATTACAAAAAACTAGAAAAAGAAAAAAAGAAAGAGAGCTACAATAATATAAGAACTAAATATTTATTTACTACAAGTATATTGTAATCTTTATTTATTGGTGTAAACTATTTGAAAGTTGTTTAAGAATATGTATTATCAAGAGTTTTAAGAAATACACTGCTAATTTAAAGTTTAATCTTAATTTTATGTTAGTACTAATACTATAAAATAATATTTTTAAATATTTTGGCATCGCTATTGAAAAACTCAAAGTATTCATGATTGTCGGGAATTCACAAAAATCGCCACAACCTAGATATCAAAAACAAATGAGAAATTGAAAATTTGCACCAATTAATCGATATCAATTACTTGAAAGAAAGAAAATTTGGATCGAAATCCGAAAGAAATCAAGCTGATTTCAGTTTTGATACCATATTAGAACTATGATGTTCCACAATGGTGAAGAGAAAGAGGGAAAAAGTGTTTTCTATTATTACGAAAAATATCTTATAATGTGAACCGTAAAATGTATTTATACTATGAATTAAATCGGTTGAAATATATTAAACCAGATATAAATAATTCCAATAGTTATAAATTTAACACTTTAAACTTAAAATTCCAAAAATATCATAAATTATTTTTTGAAAATATATTTTTACTATAAATAAATTATACATAAATTTAAAACATTATATTTGGATTCCTTTATTCTAATTTATAGTTTAATTTTTTTTATTAACAATAAATTTTAGTGTATTTTAATATTAAATATGTGCTATTTTTAGAAATTTAAACTAATAATTTTATATTTAGAACAAAAATTTAAAATAGTTCTATTTTTGTCAATTGTATATATTTTTTAGTGTTGGGAAAATAAAACTATTGGTAGTATTTGGGAATATATTTTTTTGGTATTCTTAAGAATTGTTTTTAATGCTATCTAACACTTTTTTTAACAATATCCAAACCTTTTTATGCTATGATCCTCTTGCTAGATTGGTAGTAATTTTCTGAATGGAAAAAATATATATTCGGAAAAACATAACTACTATAGTCAAATCAAATTCATACAAAGTTGGTCTTGATCTTGTGATAATTTTAAAGTTCACATCAAATGGGATACACGGAACCTCTTGGGTGAATGTGGACTTCCAAAACCATATGTGTTATTAAAAAACAAATCAAAGTAATTCCTTACATGACATGATATAATAAATACTATAATCATATAAAACATAAAGCCAACAAATATAAGTTGACTTTGTAAAAACTATTTAATTATTAATCATTTATTGAAAGTATAACATATAGCCCAAGGCGTGGTATGGCCCTAAAACATCATCATTTATATTTTTTTATTTTAGATTTATTTTGTGAAATATGTGATTACAGTCTATTAAAAATATATATTCAAAACGATTTTTTTAAAATAATTTATGGTCTTCCAAAATTGAGAGTCAACTTCATAATATGTGTATTTATTCTAAACTCACGAAACATAATAAAATACATAAAATAGAAACGTGAAATTTTCGAGAATATTGTGTGTCTATGTAGTTATGGGTCATGGCTTTTAATGTTTAACGTGACGTGGTGAAGTATGCAAAATATTTACTCCAATGTCTTTAATGTTTTCGTATTTCTTATATATATATATATATTTTGTTCATATGTTCGTCGCATGTGGCTATGGTTGCGGCTGCAATCAACATTGCAGCTGTGGTTGCAGCATATATTATTCGTTTGTCTATTACTAGAGATTACAGTTGATCGTAGATTTTTAATCGCACAGCTGTTTTAATCATCGGCTAACAAACGAACATAACCATAATAGTCTTATTCGTTTGGTCGTCGCAGACGGTTGCGGCGATGGCTGCGACTACGGCATATGTTGTTCGTTTGTCTTTCATCGGCGGTTGCAATTGCGATTATAGTTGATCGTAGATTTTTAATCGTACCGTTGTTTTAATTAACGGTCGAAAAATTTGCGATGCAAAATACAACGTCTGACCGCTGTATTCGCCGGAGGTAGCTATAGTAATTAAACGAACAATAATCGGCTACATCCGCAATCAGGGCCGGCTCTAAGTTTAAGAAGGCCGCAAGCAAAAAAAAAAAAAGAGTCGTTTTCAATGATTTTATCATAATATTTTCATAATTAAGACCGATTTTTTTATAAAAATATGAAGGACCGTAAACATGAGCTTGTTATGTTTGGTTATAGTACCAGCTCTGTCTGTAATCACAACTTTTTATAGGTGATAAACGAACATAACTAATATTACAAACTGTTATAAAATAGAAACATAAAGTCAAAAATACTGAAAAATACAAATTATGCAGTTTTACAAAAACATTTAAATACATAGAGTATTTGTTTGGAAAAATGATTGTCACGTACACAAATAATACCCCAACAAATGACTATACATTCGTGATTTCAAAATGTATATAGAACTAGAAGAAGTATATATATACATAATGATATATACAAACTATTATGGAGCATGTGTTTAACATCATAGTTTAATTTTCAATTGATCAAAATCTTAATTGAACGGTGTTAATCTTTCAATGGGTTAAAAAAAACTAACCCGACCTAAAATTAACGAATATGTATTGAGTTTTTTAATCTACTAAACTAATACTATCAATTAAAATTTCGACTAATCAAAAATCATATTATGATGTTAACCACATATTTCATTACAATTTGTATAATATATAATTTTACATATGTTTTAAAACTATATATGTGTGATCATGTGATAAAATTTATTTTGTATAGTTAGCAATCATTTTTTTCAATTGTTTTAGTATTTGTTTCTCTTAATTATGTGATTTTGTAAATACTCCATAAACTTAACTATTTCGTTGGCCAAGAAGAAAATAACCTAAACTTTAACATTTTTTAAATTTAGGAAATTTAAAATGAAGATAAAATATAAAAACAATTTGATAAAGTAGAGAAATGTGTGGGTAAAAAAAAGTGAGATAATGCAAAAGACGGCACGCCCAAAAGCAGCATGCTTGAGCACTGCAATAGACATCATTTGAGACATGTCAATGTTCTAAGATATGTTTTGTCTCTTTTAAATATATCTTTCATTTTATATTTACAAAATAAATAATTTAATTCTATATTTGCTGCATATTTATGTGTTACAATATAAAAAAATATGCTCATAATCATTGTGTTCTATTGTTCCGTTGATCATTAATTATTTTGTTTGTGTTTCATGATTGGATTATTCATTTTAGACAAGATTTTGCGTTTTACATTTAAGTTAAATTTTGTAGTTACTTTACCTTTAGCAATTACCATGTCGGTCCGATTTGGTTAGTTCGAAATGGGCTGCAAAACCAGTTGGTTTGATAATTTTTTTATTCCTTATATGATTTTTAAAAACTTTTATTTTTGATTCATTTAAAAAATAATTTACACCAAAAAGTATATAAGTTAAGTAGATAAGTATAATGAAAAATATGTAAATAAGTGAAAATTATTTTTTTTGTCGCACTTATTTGATGCTATTTACTATAAATGACGTGTCATTAATTTTGTTTCATAATATATTATTTAAAAAATATTTTAATAAAAAAGTTTTATTTTTACGTGTGATTTATAAATGTACCATGTTTACTTGTCATACCATCAAAACATTTTAAAACAACGAAATCATAATTTATTAGAATATCTACGAAAATAATATTAAACAAATATTTAACATTATACTATATGTAAATTTTTAATATTTTGATATAAATATATTTTGACATAAAATGTAAATATAATATAAAATAAAATATTATAGATTTTGAAAAATTAATAAAACAAAATATAAAAAAATTTAGTTTAATTAAATATTTATCACATTTAAATTTTTTTATCTATTTAATAACATTGTCTATATAAAATAGAAATAATTTAAATTCATTTATATAATCTAATTTTATTTTTTATTTATTTGTATAATCAATATTTAAAATTTTAAATAAAAATAAATTATATATTATATTTATTAAATAAATAATTATTTATAATATATGAATATTTTTCTCGTTCAAAACGTGTGGATAAATCTTAGTTGTATATTATTATATAACATTAACGGGTGATATTCAGTAGAAATATATATAAAGTAGGGCAATTGACTAAAATAGCACTATTTAAAATTTTTGTTCTAAATATAGCACTAATAATTTAAATTTACAAAAATAGCACAAATTTAATATTAAAATAATTAAAAACTAGTTTCTAATGAAAAAATTAACCCAAACATTATGTTTAAAAATATGAACCTAAACATTATGTTTTAATTTTATATATAGTTTATTTAAAGTAAATAATTATTTTCACATAAGAATTTGTGTTATATTTGAGATTTTATTTTTGGTGTGCTAAATTTGGAAGATAAAATTAAAATGATGCTATTTTAAGATATAAAGTATTCAATAAAATTACGTGACATCAAAAATACAACACACTATGTAATTATGTAATTAACATTTTTTCTTAAAAAATAGTTTTCCGACTGAAAATATTTTGGGATAGAGCCTAAGTCTGTGCTGCCAGTGAACGTTATGTAATTTACGTTTTGTCTTCAGTTTTGCATCGACCACACTGTGCTTCACAGTTAATCCCTCTATCAGTCTATTGCATAAGTTTGCAGGTTTATAATTACTTCTCTAAATAACTTTGATATTATTGTCATTTTGTGAGTTTTTATTATTATTATTTATTTTATTGTTCCGACAAGTTAGAGGTCCATATCTCTAATACCAACCCAACCATGTGATCTATAAAAAACCAAATAAAAATCACTTTACAACACTATATTAGATTTTTAATACCAACCCAACCATGTGATCTATAAATATAATAATACTTTAAAACACCGTTATATTACATGTTTCCTTAGTATATACACAAATTACATTTGTTTTAATATTTTTTTTATAAAACAATCTAAATAATATATTATGAATAAAACCTACTTTTATAGAAAATTAATTCAATTTTTTTAATTTATAAAATAAAAACTGTGTAGAAAGAAAATAAATAAGTTTTTTTTTCAAAATTTGTTTCAATGAAAGGTATTTTAATCTAATATTGAATTATATTTTTATGAAATATTAATTTAAATTTTAAAAATATTAATGTATCAAGTTTTCAAATAAGCTATATTTGGAAAGTTTAATAAAACGTTATTAATAACAAAACTAAAACTATATACAAAATAATAAAAGCGTAAAAATATGATATATGATTTGAAATTCAATAAATATTTATATTATTTAACTGTATGGTGCACCGAATTATAATTAATTTTTTTACAATTGCAAATTATTACGTATTGGTTCATCAAAACATGAAAAATATTTTATCACTTTCTATATTCATAAAATACATAATTTTATATGGTATTTTATAACTAAACAAAAACATTTTTATTGATGTTAATTTATGTGCTTTTTTAAATTATTACCCAGTAATAGAATCTAGTACAAATTAAAAAGCAAATCACAAATAAGATGACAAAAACTGTTAAAACATAATAACGAAAGTGTAATACTTTAAAATAGCACTATTTTAAGTTTATTTTCCAAATTTAGCACACTAAAACTAAAATTTTCAAAATAGCATAAATTATTATGTAAAAATAATTATTTACCTTAAATAAAATATATATAAAATTAAAACATAATGTTTGAGTTCACTTTTTCTAATTTAGGGTTTAAATTTTTTTCATTAGGAATAAATTTTCAATTATTTTAGTATTAAATTTGTGCTATTTTTGGAAATTTAAATCACTAGTACTATATTTGGAACAAAAACTTGAAATAATGCTATTTTAGTCAATTGCCCATAACGAAATTCATCAATACTAATTTTGAAAAGTACCATAATTTTTTTCTTAGAAACATTAACAAAGGTTCTACATGAATTTTTACCTATTTTGACCAAACAAGAAAAACAAACAAATTGAAAACATTTATGTGTACCAAAAACATATCGATCAATTCAATTTTGAAACAAAATATTCAGATTTGTGTTAGGATTTTCATTGTCCTCCCTGAAAAATAAAAAGAATAAATATTCAGATGAACAAATAATTACCTTAAGAAAGAAATCAAAACCCTAAAAAACATTACCTTAAGATTTGTTATCATTTTCTTTTCTTTCTTTCATTCAATCACATTGTTCTTCTTTAAGCTTCTTTACGAGTAATCCTGATGAAAATATAAACAGTTTTTACTTGTGAAATTTTCGTAAACTAAAACAAGAAAATGGTTAAAAGAAAAAGACAACATATTATTCAAACCTGAAGCAATAGATTCCAAGTGCAGTTGTTATCTCATGAATGACTGAAGTTGCAAAATGCAAATATAGTGACATTGTGAATATACAATAACCAAGAAGAACCCAAAACTCATCCACAAGAGGAACCCTGAAAAGATTAACAGAATCTGACATAATGAAATCGACAAAGCAAAAACCGAAATAAAGAGAATGAAAAACACATACCCATTGTTGAGTCTAGCAGTTAGAGCATTTGCTAGAGCAAAGGGAAGATAAAGCAGTGACTGAGGCAAAAGAACAGTTAATGAGGACTATGATGAAGAAAAGAAGAAGAAAAACTGAACAGAAATTTATCAGACTTTACCATACACATGTTTGTTTTTAATCCTTTTGGTTCATCACATAAGTGAGCTAGAATCATTCTTCCCTGGAATCATAAACCCGTGACTATCGATTGATTTATTTCACAGAGAGTGCATAAAAGATTTCAAAAGCAATTCCTTACCACGAGGAATCCAAATGCAAGACCAGTTCCCAATACAACCAAGTGAGGGTAGTTTCTTATAAGATCAATTGGAGACAAGTAATCCCTTATTGAGACAAGAATGCCGATAAGTGTGAATGTGTAAATGAGCCAAGTTGGAGAAAAATATTGAAAAAAAAAGACATACCAAATCAAAACTCCTGCAAGTAACACGACAAAGGGGTAGAGCTGAATAATGCAGAGAAAACATTGGTGTTACATATGGAAGTTCAAAGAAGAAAAGTAAAATATCGATTGAATCGGTTTAGTCTTATACCATTGCTAAAGCTAGAAGCATGCTCCCTTTTCTTGACTGTACAACTTTGTAAACATTAGACACGCTGTAGAATGAAGCAATGTGCATGTCAGTGAGTAGAACAATGCATAGATTTATTTTTAGCAATTTTCTCAGCTCTGAAAAGCCATAAGAGCGAGGAATTGTGGAAGACTCACTTGAATGCAACGGTTGGTATAACAGCAAAAACAATCATTGTGAAGAGTACTACTCTGGACATTTGAATCTCTGAAATAAAAAAAAATGATAAAATGTTGCAATGGCGTAAGAAAAATTCAAAAGGTTGAGGGTTTTTACCATTCAAAAATGGCACCCAACTAAACAACGGAAACGACTTCCCAAACTGCTGAGCCCACCATTCAGCACCTTAAGATGAAATATAAATATAAAAGGGTTAAGAAACAATTGTTAGTGATAGAAATTTTCTTAGATTATTGAAGCTTACCAACAATGGCTGTGAAGAAGTGGCCACAGTATATAAGTGCAAGACCTTCGGTTGGACCATTGACTACCGGAAGAATAAGTGTATTGGTAAAATAGCTAATGAAAAAAGAGTAAACGAGCAAAGTATTAGAATTTTGCAACAATAAAACAAAGCTAAAAATTGAAATAAAAACACTTACTGTTCCCATGTTGCTCCAAAAAATGGAACAGCTGAAATAACCCAAAACCAGAAAGTATCTCTTCCACACATAGCAGTGCTCCCATATGCCATTGTTTCAAACTGTTTTTTGAGTGAAATATCAACTCCGGTTGCTGCATGACTTTTCTCAAAATTTAAGAAAAGAACAAAAGACAAAAGGGATTGCAATGCCTACCGCACAAGCAAGTGCATCGCAACCTGAAAAAATGAAACCGGTGTCAGAGATATAACTGAAAATCGATGATAAAGAAACAGAGAAACATCAGACTACCATGATCAAAAAGCTCTCCTAGTGGGCTAGACGAGTTTGTTCTTCGTGCTTGTTTTCCATCAACCGCATCAAATGTCTAAATATCAATCATAGGTGTTCAAAATGTCTCAGCACAAAAGACTACATGACCCTTAAAAAAGCAGATATAATTGGATGTTACAGAGCAGACCTGATACAAAAACAGAAGTAGACCATGTGCAAAGTGGACCCACCGAGGAGGAGGAGAATCCAACTGAGGTGAGTATACCTAAAGACAGTTTGAAGAAATTCATATGAGCAAAGCAACGAGAAGGTTCAAAAGAATAAAGAATAAGGAAAAAAACCAAACTCACATAGCCTAACAGAGCAGATGTGACAAGAAACATGAACCCCATAAGTGTTATCTACAAAACAAAAACACACAAACCGTAAGTATTATTGCGTAAGTAAATAACAAAGACTCTACATTTGAGTTTAAATGCAAAATAAAATTTACTTATACCATATTGGGTCTGGATATGGATCCCAAAGGTAGTAGTAACAAAGGGAACACATGAAAAGAAAAGAAAAACATTAGTCCGATCCTTCATTTAACTGCAAAGAAACTATGTACACGGATAAACCAAGAGACTATGAGATCTCTTACAGAATTTGGGAACATCAAAGTAAAGGATACTTACGGCATCCATAGAGGGAATATTTTGACAAAACGAGTCCAAAAAGGTTGGAGAACATATTTGGCAAGATAAGAATGATCCACACCACTGTATTTGTATCTATGAAGAGCAGCTACACCATGAGCTCCTATGTAACCCATTGTTCGAATCCTTCTATTATAAATCCAAATTGGGTTCTCAAATCAAACCTGTCAAAGATCAAAACAACAACGACAAAAAAATGTCATTAAAGCATGTATCCTTTTGTATCAAGACGAGCACTTTTCAAATGCCCTTAAAGCCATAACCACGAAATCGGCATGACCCATCTGAAAGACAAAAGAAAAGAACTTTCTTTTGCAAAATGAAAATGCTTCAAATTCAACAACATACAGAAACTGGGAGAAACAAATAAGCGGTTGAAAAAGCAAATGGTGAAGGACATTTTGAAGATCGCAGATTCCAGTAAATAAGGAGCTAATTCGATCTCTAAGATTCAGAAGACAAAAGAGAAGAGTACTTACGACGCTTCGGCGATGGCGAAATACTATAAAGCCGAAGACGACGTCAAGGAGGCAAAAGCAGAGTCGGCTTAATCCGAATCGCTGATGTCGAAAGAGTATTAGAGAGAAAGAGAGAGAGAGAGAGAGAAAGAGAGAGAAAGAGAGAGAAAGAGAGAGAGAGAGAGAAAGAACGATATAGAGCGAGAGATCTCTCTCTTTTCTCTCTTGCGACCTAGACGAGAGTGGAAAGGAGGGCTTTGCGTATCTGTAACGATCTTTATTTAATATATTTCCAAAATAAGTATCTTATTATATATTTAAAAAAGGGCAAATGTCTAAAATAGCATCTTTCTAAGTTTTTGTTCCAAAAATAGTATCATTAGTTTAAATTTCCAATAATAACACAAATTTAAGATTAAAATGCATTAAAACTATATTTTAATAGAAAAAAATTAAACCCTAAATTGGAAATAATGAACCCAAATACAATGCTTTAAGTTTATGTATAATTTATTTAGAATAAATAAGTATTTTCACATAAGTATTTGTGCTATTTTTGGGAATTTAATTTTATGATGCTAGATTTGGAAGAAAAACTTTAAAAGGTGCTATTTTAGGGTATTACTCTTTGAAAAATGACGATTCTCTAAAATAATTAAAATTTTAAATTATTTTTAAATAGTATTATTAATTTAAGTTTTTAATAATATCATAAATTCAAATTTAGATATACATCAAAAAATTTAATAGAAAATACAAATTTAAATTAAAAAAATATCTAATAATATTTTAAGTTTATATATAATTTACTTATAATAAATTAGTATTTTTATATAATTATTTTGTATTAGTTTAAAATTTTAATTTTATGTTGATAAAATTTAGAATAAAATTTTAAAAAATACTATTTTATAATAGGATTCTTTAAAAAAATTTATATGTAATTGAAGAGAACCAATAATTTTTTATATATTTTTTAATTCTGTTTTATAAAGTATTATTAGTTATTTTAAAGGGTAAATGTCTAAAATAACACTTTTTTAGTTTTTATTCCAAAAATAGCATCATTAGTTTAAATTTGTAATAATAGCACAAATTTAAAATTAAAATGCATTAAAACTATATATTAAAAGAAAAAAACTAAACCCTAAATTGGAAAAAATGAACACAAATACAATCATTTAAGTTTATATATAATTTATTTAAAATAAATAAGTATTTTTACATAGGTATTTGTGCTATTTTTGAGAGTTTAATTTTGAGATGCTAAATTTGGAAGAAAAACTTGAAAATGTGCTATTTTAGGGTATTACTCTATTTTTAATAACCTTGGTCATTGTAATGTATAATTTTTTTAAAAAAATTATTAATACCCAAAAATAACACCATTTTAAGTTTATCTTTCAAATTTAGCACAATAAAACTAAAATTCTCAAAATAGCATAAATTATTATATAAAAATAATTATTTACCTTAAATAAAATATATATAAAATTAAAACATAATGTTTGGGTTCACTTTTTCCAATTTAGGGTTTAAATTAAGTTTATATATAATTTATTTAGAATAAATAAGTATTTTCACATAAGTATTTGTGCTATTTTTAGGAATTTAATTTTATGATGCTAGTTTTGGAAGAAAAACTTTAGAAAGTGCTATTTTAGGGTATTACTCTTTTCGGGCAAATGTCTAAAATAGCACATTTCTAAGTTTTTGTTCCAAAAATAGCATCATTAGTTTAAATTTCCAATAATAGCATAAATTTAATTTTTTTATTAGGAATAAGTTTTCAATTATTTAGTATTAAATTTGTGCTATTTTTGGAAATTTAAATGACTAGTACTATATTTGGAATAAAAACTTGAAATAATGCTATTTTAGTCAATTACCCATTATTTATATCATTTTTATTATATCAATATTTTAAAATTAGTAATAAATGAGTCATATTTTAAAATAGTATTTTTTAAAGGGCAATTGACTAAAATAGCACTATTTCAAGTTTTTATTCCAAATATAGCATTAGTCATTTAAATTTCCAAAATAGCACAAATTTAATACTAAAATAATTGAAAACTTATTCCTAATGAAAAAAATTTAAACCCTAAATTGGAAAAAGTGAACCCAAACATTATGTTTTAATTTTATATATATTTTATTTAAAGTAAATAATTATTTTTACATAATAATTTATGCTATTTTGGAAATTTTAGTTTTATTGTGCTAAATTTGGAAGATAAACTTAAAATGGTGCTATTTTAGGATATTACTCTTTTTTAAATTTATTTTTCAAATTTAACATATTAAAAAAATTTTAAATAACAAAAATTATTATATAAAATATTTTAAATTTATTTTTTTTAATTTATAGTTTAATATTTTTATTAGAAATAAATTTTTATTATTTTAATATTTAATTTGTGTTATTTTATAAATTTAGATGAATAATGTTATATTTACGACACAAACTAAAAAGAGTAATACCCTAAAATAACACTTTTTAAAGTTTTTCTTCCAAATCTAGCATCATAAAATTAAATTCCCAAAAATAGCACAAATACTTATGTGACAATACTTATTTATTCTAAATAATATACATAAACTTAAAGTATTTTATTTCGGTTCATTATTTCCAATTTAGAGTTTAATTTTTTTCTATTAAAATATAGTTTTAATGCATTTTAATCTTAAATTTGTGCTATTATTGAAAATTTAAACTAATGATACTATTTTTGGAACAAAAACTTAAAAATGTGCTATTTTAGACATTTGCCCAACTAAAAAATGATATTTTAGACTATTTTCCTAAAAAATATCATAAACAAATTTTTATTAACCGTCTACAGGCACATTTTTGGTTATGGTAATTTTACCATAATGAATCAATTACAATATGGTGTTGTGACAATTCGTGATAAATTTGTATATATTATAAGAGTTCTGTTGTATGTTTTCACATCCAACTTCATTCCATGTTACTTTTCTAACATAAACATAGTTTTTAAGGATAGTAAATACAAAAGTGTATTTTAAGCTCTTTTATTTTTGTTTAATAAAAATTATTTTATTTTGTTTATGGAAGGTGAAACCTCTTCTGATATACTTAGAGTGCCATAAATATAGGAATTTTGATTAGTTAAGTATAAACAAATATAGAGACAGGCTGGTTTTTTGGTTTTCTACATTTCAAAAGTCTAAAAGAATCGTATTCTTTTTTCTTCATTCTTTTTTTTTGATCGAATAACTTTTTCCATCAAGGAATATGGCATATGCATTTTATATTTGTGGACAAAATCAAAGTTGCTTGCTTTTATGATTTCCACAAAGTTGTAGTTTTTTAATATTGTATACGTTAACAATTCATATCACGATCATTCCATCCATAGTCTATATTTTTAATCCTGTTATATAAAGTTGAATACATACATACGACATGTATAATTTTATAATCCATTAGAATATTATATGTATTGCTATTAGTTTAGATTTTAATATGTGTTAATTTATTAATACAAATAAAAAATAATATATGAAATTTGATATGTGTTAATTTATTAATACAAAAAAAGAAATTATATGTAAGATTATAACATATAAAGACTTGACATGTGTTAATCTATTAATATGAAAAAAAGAAAAATTAATATGTAACAGTATTAAAAATTAACATATATAGTTTGATTATGTGTTATATTAATACCAAAAAAAGAAACTTAATATGTAAAATTATACTATATAAAAATTTGAGTCATTTGACATGTATCAATCTACTAATATGAAAAAGAAAAATTAACATGTAAGATTACTATAATGCAGGAAATTTTACCATGTGTAGTTACTATTTAAGATTTTAACATTTATTTATGATCTAAGCAAAAAATCTGAAATAAAAAATAAGTTAAAATTTTTTGTTAAATCTAAAAATGAAAGAAAAAAAAAATCAACTGTGAGTTAATGAAATAAAGAAAAAATATTTTAAATAAAACATATATATATTATAATATATAAATTTAAAAATACTATACAGCAAATTTATATAAAAATAAATATGTATAAGATGAATATTTCAATTTTTTCTGTATATTATGCAAATCCTATTTAATTCTAATCTTATATAATTTTGAATCCCACTATAGTATGAAAGCATGGGAAGTTTATATTTATAAGTGAAATTATTCTATTTTAGAATACTTTTTTTATAGTCGAAATCAGAATATTTTTTTTTTTGTAAAAATTAAATATCGATGAAACCAAAGAGGTTCTCCACCATTTGTATTTTTTTGTCGAATAATTTAGTTGTAGTGGATTGAAATGTAAACATTATATTTTAATTTTTTGTTGGAATATTAGTTTAAGAATATGTTTTTGTGGAAGCAAGTTGACAAATGATCACGTGGCCTATAAAATTATTTCCCTAAGTCTAAGAGATCTTATTGCAACTAACTACTTTTAGTCAATGAGTTTAATGGGGAAAACTCTCTAATTATAAACATGAAATTTTATATATGTATGGATACACACGAAGTTTCGACCTCTTTATAGTTGTCGTCAAACCGAAGTTAAATGTCTCATTCCTTCCAATATGAAACTTTTAACCTCTTTCCACATAAAATTAATATTAGAGAATTAACCAATTATTTAGTTACTAAACCGATATAGCAAACCAAATTTCGTCCGATTTTGACCCGTTTTTAATCTGGATGTTGATCCATTTCAACTTATTTTAACCCAGTTAAAACACCCCAAAGTCGCACTCCATTCTCCTAAAAACCCTAATCAAAGAATCCTAACTGAAATTGATTCGCAGAACACTTGGTGACCGGCTTCGCAAAATATCAAGAAAAACTCAGATTGCATATGCTCCACTTTCCGCCTACTTAAATGAGGTATCTGAAACCGTGCCCAGGAGCTCACCACGAGTTCTAAGGAAGGAAGATCTCAACCTAAAAGATGAAATATGAAAGAATAATCACCTTAGGGGTATTGAGAATCCAGTAGAAAAAGATGGAAGAAGATGATGTAAGTTGCATAAGAGAGAGAGATAAAGGGAATAAAACTTTCGATAACTTTTCCCAGGTGAAAATTTGGCTTACATAGTACGAGTCTCAACGTTAAACCAAAGTTAAAAACATAAACCAAAGATAACCAAAATTAAAAATAAACCAATAAAATTGAAATGAGAAATGGGGCTGGAGAATTCTCAGGAATTCCCGTAACAATACTCCCCGGATGAGCACATCCTTGTCCTCAAGGATAGAAATGAGGGAACTTGGTTATGAAGTCCTTATAAAATTCCCATGTGGCATGAGCTGGATCGTGCCCCTTCCAATGGACGAGGACTTTAGTAGCTGCTGAATTGCGACGTTTAATCACCTTAGTATCCAATATAGCTTCTGGTTCCTTGTCATTACCCATGTCCAGCCAGCATTGAGGCAGATTTGGAGCTGCCGCGGGAGGATTGGGGTATAGTTTCTGCTGACTTACGTGGAAAACATCGTGAATGGCGGCTCCCGGTGGTAACTCCAGCTTATAAGCGACCTCACCTACTTTGTCAGAGATCCGGAAAGGACCGAAGAACCGTGGGGACAGCTTGTGTGGGAGTTTCTTTCCTTTGAGGGAGTGTTGGCGATAGGGCTGGAGCTTCAAGTATACAAAGTCTCCGATCTGAAATACCCGGGAGGAACGGTGGCGATCCGCTGGTTGCTTCATCCGATTTTGAGCTCGTAGCAAATGAAACTTCAGCATGTTGATTACCTCCTCTCGTTTTTGGAAGCTCCTGTCAATAATCATTGAAGAGCTTTCTCCCGACAGATAAGGCAAATGCGTAGGAGGTGGCTGTCCATACACAATCTCGAATGGGGAGCTACGGATTGCGGAGTGATAGGTGGTGTTATACCACCATTCAGCAAGTGGTAACCACTTCGACCAGGTGTGTGGGGCTTCAGATGTCATACAACGAAGGTATGTTTCCAAGGTGCGATTGGTGACCTCTGTCTGGCCTTCCGTTTGAGGATGGTAAGATGTAGAAAATTTGAGATCGACACCTTGGACCCGAAATAACTCCCTCCACACTTCGCTTAAGAAAGTCGGATCCCTATCGCTTATGATGTCCTGAGGCAGCCCATGTAGCTTGAAGATGTTGTCCATATAGAGTTGAGCAATGTCAGCTGCTGTATATGGATGCGAGAGGCCTAGGAAATGGGCATTTTTGCTGAGTCGGTCCACGATTACCAAGATACAGTGCTTGCCATAAGAAGGAGGAAGTCCCTCAATAAAATCCATACTTACCGATTCCCACACGCCTCTAGGAATAGGCAACGGTTGGAGGAGGCCGGGTTTAGCAGCCATGTCATATTTGTTCCGTTGGCAAATCGAGCAGTTACGTACATAGTTCTGGACCTCCAAGCTCATTCTCGGCCAATAGAAGAGTGATTTTACCCGTTGGAGTGTGGAATCACGACCTAAATGTCCACCTATGGCTGAATCATGTAGCCATCTGAGGATATGTAGCTTCACCTCCTGATTGTTTCCCACGACCAACCTCCCTTTGCGCCGCAATTCATTATTAACGTATGAAAAAGCAGGGTGGGAACCTCCTTTTTGCTTAATTTCCGATATAAGCTTCTGCAAGGTGCAATCGGATTCCCATAGTTGCTGGATGGAGTTGTACAAATCAGTATGGGCGTGCGACAGTGTGATGTGCAGCAGTTGTGATCCAGAGACGCGGGAGAGTGCATCGGCAGCGTGATTCTCCTTGCCTTGTTTGTACTCAATATCGAATGAATACCCCATCAACTTTGACAACCACATATGTTGGAACGGCGTAGTAACCTTTTGTTCCGTGAGGAACTTGAGGCTTTTTTGGTCCGTCTTAATTAGGAAAGGACGGTAGGAGAGATAAGCGCTCCAAGTCTGAACCGCGTGAACTACTGCCAATAATTCCTTTTCATAAACAGAGAGAGACTGATGACGTGGGCCAAGTGCTCTACTGATATAGCAAATAGGATGTCTGTCTTGCATCAAAACTGCACCTATACCAGTGTTTGACGCATCGGTTTCCACAACAAAGAGTTTATCAAAATCAGGTAGAGCGAGAACCGGAGCTGACATCAAAGCTGATTTTAGAGTAGAGAAAGCTGTTGCGGATTCGGTAGTCCAATGAAAATTGTCCTTCTTGAGCAGGTGAGTTAAAGGTCTCGCGATCACGCTATACCCCTGAACGAACCTCCTGTAATAATTTGCAAGCCCAGGAAAACTTCTAAGCTGCTTCTGAGAAGTGGGAACCGACCATTGTTCAATTGCCTTTACCTTAGCTGGATCAGTGCTAACACCTTCTGCCGAGATAAAATGGCCAAGATATTCGATAATTGTTGCCCCAAACGTGCATTTAGACGGCTTAAGGTATAGCTTATGTTCCCGGAGTATTGAGAAAACCACACTCAAGTGTCGTAAATGCTCCTCCCAATTAGTGTTGTACACTAGAATATCATCAAAAAATACCAGCAAAAATTTCCTTGAATTAGCCCTGAATACATGATTCATCAATCCCTGAAACGTACAAGGGGCATTAGTCAAGCCGAAAGGCATGACTAAATACTCATAATGCCCCGAGTACGTTTTAAACACCGTTTTATAAACATCTTCCAGTGACATTCGTAGTTGATGAAAACCAGCCCGTAAATCCAATTTAGAAAAGAACATTGAACCTCCCAACTCATCCAACAAATCTTCAAGAAGAGGGATAGGCTACTTATCTTTGACGGTTTGTTTGTTTAGACCTCGATAATCGACACATAGCCTCCAAGACCCATCCTTCTTCTTGACTAAGACAATAGGAGATGCGTAGGGGCTGGTACTATGCTGGATCACCCCTTGTGTCAACATTTCCTGGATCATATCATCAATAACGTCCTTTTGCAAAGAAGAGTACCTGTATGGTCGAAGATTAACCGGGTTAGCCCCAACTTCTAGAGGTATTTTGTGGTCGAAACCTTCTCGGAAAGGGGGTAATGACTCCGGTTCTTCGAACAAATCAACAAACTCCTTTAATAATAGTGAGAGCTGTTGATCTTAAACCCCATGATCTCCACTGGCAGCTATATGCGAAAAGAGAACCTCCGGTTCCAAAGTGCAACGAGCCTCCTCCGTAATTTTCTGAACCCGTAGTAATGCGATCTGAGGACTTTGAAGCATAAGCTTATTCAGACTTCCTCCTTTGATCAGTTTGCAACCGGCTTTTGTAGCTCTCCGTAATACATGTTTCACCTTACCAATATTGAACTCCATTGTAAGATTTCCAAAATTCCACCATATTGGACCCAGAGTAGTTAACCATTGTACCCCAAGAACCAAATCGCAGCAGTCCAAAGGTAATGTCCTTATCTCCATGGTGAATGTATACCCCTGCATCTTCCACGTGAATTCGAAACAGCGGTACTTAGAGAGCATAAGATTACCATTGGCAGCAGAGACAACCATGGGTTTGATTGCTTCTAGCAAACAACCCATCTCGTTTGCCACATTTATGTCCAAAAAATTGTGTGTACTACCCGGGTCTATGAGGATGTACAACTTCCTCTTACCATGTTGTCCCAACACTCGCATACAATTGAAGGTTGTTGAACCACTTAGTGCGTTAATGGAGATTGTTGGGTTGGTTGTTACTGCCTCGGTTGCTTCTTCGTCGACTAAGGTTGCCTGATGCTCCTCGTCAATATCAGACAATTCCTCCTCCTAACATTCCATCACAAATATTTGTGACTTCTTGTGCTTCAAGTGATGACCCGGAGTATACGGTTCATCACAGAACATGCATAATCCCTTCGTTCTCCTGTCCTGCATCTCTGCATATGAGTACTTACGAGCTGCATTACCCTAAAGTGTCTTGGAAGGGACCTCCGATTTTTGGGCATAATTTTTATCAGGGGTTGGTAGCAACGGTGTTGCTACTGGAACCTTACTGTAAAAACTGTTAGAAGGCCTCAGAGATGGATTGAATGGAGATCGTTGGTGCTTGAGCACGGAATGCGAGCGATACGACTCATGTAACTTCGAAATGCGAGCAGCTTCAAAGATACTCGTCACTCTGAACTGGCGAACATGTAAGGCAAGTTGGGGATTCAAATTCGTTAGGAAGATGCTAAGAGCGTGTGATTCCGGCAAAGATAGTCGGGTCAAAGCTCCTTCGAACTTCTCTAAGTAAATTTCCACCGAATCTCCCGCTTGTTTTAGACTTACCAGCTCGGAGAGAGGGTCATCATAAGCTTCACCAAATCGGTTCGAAATGGCGATAACATACTCCGGCCAGGAAGGAAAACCCCCGTACCGATTGTTGAGGAGATTGTGATGCCATTGCAGAGCCTTCCCTTGTAGGTGAATCGAAGCTAGGCGTACCTTGGATTCGGGAGGAGTATTATCGAGCATAAAAAATTGTTCGCACCTATAGATCCACTCCCTCAACATCGTGCCGTCAAAAATAGGGAATCCTATTTTTGTCAGCCGAGAAGACATTCCATTAGGTAGCGCCGGAGCCCCATCATAATCCGATCTGCCTCTCCCTAACGATGCATGGCTTGCGTGAATCGGATCAGGTGGGTCTGGTGTCTTTGTCAAGATCGGATTAGCCACCACACTAGTAGGAGACGATGGAACAGCTTCGGATGGGCGACAAGGCAGAGACCCGGTTGGTGAGAGGAGATTCAAAATCAGAGTTTCCAAGTTGGAAAAACGACCTCCGATCTCCGATAGTTTTTCTCCAAGCTCGACCCGTAACTCCGATGTTTGTTGAGACTGTAAGAGCCGGAGCTCTTCCACTTGTTTATTCAGCTATAACAAAGAAGTCTGACGTGTTTCCATGGCGTGATAAGGTCCGAAGAACAACAGCTCTGATACCATTGAAACCATGTTAATAAATCGAAGATAAAAACCTGCCCAGGAGCTCACCATGAGTTCTAAGGAAGGAAGATCTCAACCTAAAAGATGAAATATGAAAGAATAATCACCTTAGGGGTATTGAGAATCCAGTAGAAAAAGATGGAAGAAGATTATGTAAGTTGCTGAAGAGAGAGAGGGATAAAGGGAATAAAACTTTCGATAACTTTTCCCAGGTGGAAATTTGGCTTACATAGTACGAGTCTCAACGTTAAACCAAAGTTAAAAACATAAACCAAAGATAACCAAAATTAAAAATAAACCAATAAAATTGAAATGAGAAGTGGGGCTGGCGAATTCTCAGAAATTCCCGTAACAGTATCATCTAACCCTAATTGACTTGATGTTTTCCATGCCGTTTTCACTTGATTTGTTTTAATTTTTTTTCTGTTTCTGTCCTTAATTTCAAACGTGTTTTTGCCTACCATGGCTCTCCCTCTTATGGGTATAATACAGGGATTTTAATTTTTAAGATTCAGGGGTATGATAATCTGGATTTTTTCTTTTGTCATTTTTTGTAATTTTTATATCCATAGGCGAAATTACTTGGGAAAACAACCTTGATTTTTCTTCTGTCATTTTTTTTGTTGTATTCTTCCTTGACAAGTTCAGTGATTTATTTTTGTTCTATGAAAATTGAACTCTATAATATTTGGTTCCAACACGAATTCAAGGAACACCCATTTGTGTTCTCATAATGAATTTCTTAAATCAATCTAGTAAGAGATGGTGGGAATCTGAAAGTGTTGTAGCCATGCGTGCAAACTCATCATCTCCTAGCCATACGTTTTTGTCCTCTGCATTAATTTAATCCAAATCAAATAATTAGCAAAGTTCATTTTTTAGTAATAATTATGTTATGGCAAACGGCTAGAGGAAAGTTCATTTTTAGTAATAATCATTTTTACTTCATTTTAGTAATAATCATGTAGCTTATGCAATTTAAGATTTTTTCTCTATTATTGCAAAGTGTGGCTAAACCTGATATATTTTTTTCTCTGATATATCATCGCATTTTTCAGATGAAGTTGGCGGTGAAAGATGACGCTTGCTACGACACCCTTATTGATAAAGCTTTGACAGGCGTAGATGGTGTAAAACCAATGGAGAGGAATGAAGAAACCCATGTTGTAGATTCGGATGGTGAAGATCCAGTGGAGAGGAATGAGTACGAAGTGGAAAAGGACATTCTTGATATTATTGAAAATCCAGAAGTTCGACACAATGTGTTCCCCGAAACCGATAGTGAAGATGAATCTCCTATCGATTGTAGCTTCAGTCGTAGTGGCGATGGAAAGTTGTTTATAGGTCAGACGTTTTACAACAAAGTAGCCTTCAAGGAAGTTGTCTTGGATTACGCATTGAAGAATCAACACAATATCAGACAGGTACGTTACGATAAAACCAAAATCGCACACCATTGTATTGGAAATGCAAAATGTGGCTGGCGAGTGTATTGTTCAATGATAAGAGAGTCTGGTAAATGGAAAATACGAGTGTTGAATGAGAAGCATTCATGTGAAAAAAGTGGAACTTGTAGCATGCTAAAAGTTCTTGCAATTGTAGTGGCAAAGGAGTTACCAAAAGCAGAACACATATATTGTGTTCGACATATCTATGGTAATTTGAAGGCAAATCATGGTAAGAAGCCCCAGATGAAGCCTCTCATATGGAACTTAGCATGGAGTTATACAGATACAAAATATAAAGAGAGACTATGCGAGCTAGAGAAGTACGATGCAGCTGTTTATGTTGATGTGTTGAAGTCAGATCCGGAACGGTGGTGTAGAGCATTCTATAAAATTGGGCCTCATTGTGAAGATGTTGAGAACAATTCAACTGAATCATTCAACAAGTCCGTTGTGAAAACCCAGGAGAAGCCGTTCGTCCCAATGTTGGAGACTATCCGAAGACTTGCCATGGTCCGTATAGCTAACAGATATACAATGGCTGAGAAACACGAAGGTTTGCTTTCTCCTTACGCCTCTGAAATTCTTGCATTGGAGGAAGAATTAGCTAAAAATTGTAAGGTAAAACCGAGCACAAATGGAACATATGAGGCTTTGATTGCTGGTTGTGGTCATTGTGTCCATTTGGAGAAGAAGACTTGTACGTGCAGGAAATGGGATATAAGAAGGATACTGTGTGAGCATGTTTATGGTGTCATCTTGCACAAAAAACTGTGTATCTAGGAATTTGTCTCTGGATGGTTTCACATTTGTATTTGGAGAAGGACTTATGCAGAGGGAATAATGCCACTAAGGGATGCTAGGTTTTGGCCTCGGAGAACGCATCAATTGGTGAATTTTCCACCTAATACGGGGAAGGATAAAAAAGAAAAAAAGGAAAAAAAGGAAAGAATGAATCCCTAGGAAGAAGCAGCCAAAAGAGTCCAAAAGAGTTATGTATTGTGGTGTGTGTGGTGTTGGTGGACATAATAGCAGATTCCATAAAAAGGTTTGTATGTCGTTCTTTATTTTGTATTGATATTGAAGATGCAGTAGGTTGAAATATTCTTGAGCTAACTGGGAAGTAGTACAAGAGATGAGTCAAGACATCATGCAATAAACTAGAGAAAAAAGAAGAAACTGGATTTCGTGAAGCCCATCTAGAATGACCTAACATGCTTGGATTAAGAGGAGAAGTATGGAAAAGAAAGCAAATTCGAGTCTTAAAGGAGGATATATTTTTGTGAAAAGAATATGGAAATTTTACAATAAAAAGAGATATGAGAATTATGAGAAAAAGGAAGTTGTATCTAGGGTTTTGCACGAATTAGCAAGGATAAATAAGGAGGCAAAACATTGTGGCAACTCAACACTCATAAGAGAGAGTTTTTATTCAAGGGTTTTGGGTTTCGAAGAGAGAGGGCAAAACTAAAGGGATAAAAGGGTTTTGGTGAGGTGTTCTAAGATTGTGTGCAATCTTGTGAATGTGTGAGGCTAGTGTAACAAGTCAAGGGCGTCTTGAGCTTGTTCAAGGTCGTTTCAGGTGAGACTTGAGTGTACACCTAAAAGATTTTCTAGTAGAGACACGTATTGTAGTAGTCGTTGTATCACTACTTGACGCAGTTTTCTATTTCTATTAGTTTTTGCATTTTCAATTGGTATCAGAGCGACACTTGTCGGGTTACATACAAGTGTGATCCTAGAGAAAAAATGGAAAGCTATACAAATCTAGTTAACAGCTCAAGGGTGATACTAGATTCGGGAAACTATGGCTTCTGGAAGGCAAGGATGAAGTTCTTGATTCGGGGCATAGATGTGTTAGCCTGGAAGGTTGTTCTTGTTCAATGGGAAGAACCCATGATCAAGGATGAAGGAGGAACAGTAAGCATAAAACCAGAGGAACACTAAACAGAGGAAGAACTCAAGAGGTCCAAGTTTAACTCAAAGGCACTTACTACGATACACTGCAGTATATCAAAGAAAACCTTTGAACTGATTCAAGGGTGTGAAACTGCAAAAGAGGCGTGAAACACTCTACAAACCCATTTTGAAGGAACCAAGAAGGTTCAGAGCTCACGGAAGGATCTACTGGCTTCCAGATTTGAGAATCTGAGGATGGAAGATCACGAGTCTATTTCAGATTTTAGCTCGAAGCTGAGCTCGCTGGCACAAGAAGCGTCAACACTTGGTAAGAAATACAAAGATACCGAGTTAGTCAAAAAAAATTTAAGGTGCCTGCCAGCAAAATTCATGGCATATAAATCAGCGCTTAGTGTATCACAAAATCTTGATGAAATCAATTTTGCCGAAGTGGTTGGGATGCTACAAGCTCATGAGTTAGAGCTTGAAGGAGTTAAGAAACCAAAAAGTTTAGCTTTTAGTGCATCTGCAGCTCAGGTAGGTGAGTCTGATGGAGAAGTCTCCATGAGTCTGTTAGTACGAAGGTTTGGTCGTGTACTAAGGAAGATGGAACAAGAAGATAATTCAAGAAAATTTGATTCCATCAAGAAGTATGCTGAAGTAGATAAAACAGTAAAGAAACTTGATGTGGAATGCCATGAATGCAAGGGATGAGGTCATTTCGAAGCTGAATGTTCCACTGTTAAGAGAAGAGAGTTAATATGCTTAAAATGCAAAGGTATCGGTCATACTCAGACAGAATGTGTGAACAATCAAAAATCAAGGAGAGAAAAGTCTATGTTGGCAGAAGATGACTCAGATGATGCTGTTGAAGATGAAGTGAACAACTTTGTGGGAATCGTTGAACAAGAATCAGATGATGAGGATGACGAAATCGATCTGATAGAAAGCTACAGGGAGATTTGTGAGACACTTATCAGGCTTGGCAGAGAAAATTCAGTCCTAACTAAGGAGAAAAAACGACTTGAAGCACTAGTTGAGTCACTGCAGAGTGACCTTGAAGCTGAAAAGAAGATAAATCAGGAAGGATTGTCAACAACAAGGGAAAAGCTAAGATTGACATTCAACTACGAGCAACTAGAAAAAGAGCTTCAGTTTGAAAGAGAGCTATCAACTAGACTCCAATCCGAACTGAATCAGCAACATAAAAAGATCCACATGTTTGCTGGTACTAGGCAATTGGATCAGATTTTAAACTATGGGAGGACCATGAACTCCCACATGGGATTGGGTTACAGTGGAACAAAGGAGAACTATCTTGGAGAAATCCGTTTTGTGTCAGCTAATCAGTATCGTCAATCAGCTCATGCATCAGAAAGTAGGTCAACATGCAGAATTCACTATTACTTCTGTGGAAAAGCGAAGCATATCAAAGCTTATTGTTACAGATACATGAGAAGAATCAAGAGAATCAGAAGTCAATGGAGATTCACATGGAATGGTGTGCGAAATCAAATCTGGATGAAAAAGTCTGATCTTCAAGATAAAATGAGTAGAAGTGCAGCAAAGAGCACATCAGACAGTGCATCAAAGAGCACATTAGGGAGTGCATCAGAGGAAAATTATTACAGTAATATGGCTCTGGTTGCAGATAAATATGATGAAATTGGCCCTTGGTACTTTGATAGTGGATGCTCTCGTCACATGACAGGTTCAGCAAGTAATCTTCGAGAGGTTTAGCAAGTTAAGGAAGGAAAAGTGACCTTTGGTGATGGAGGTCGTGGAATCATACAAGGGAAAGGTAAAACATGTAATGGATTACCACAATTGGATAATGTTTATCTTGTTAATCGTCTCAAAGCCAATCTAATCAGTGTAAGTCAACTCTGCTCTAAAGGACTAACTGTAGCATTCACTAGTACAAATTGTGAGGTAGTATATCATAATGGTGAAAGTGCGATGAAAGGGGTTCGATCTGGAAACAACTGCTATGTGTGGGAAAATTCGATTAAATGCTTCAGTGCAAGGGATGATCTACACATGTGGCATCAACGATTGGGGCACATGAATGTTCAAAATTTAACTACTCTAGTTAAAAATGAGATAGTACGGGCACTATAAGAAAACTGCCTATTTGCGACTATAATTTGTGACTACATACGTGGTCGCAATTTTTGCGACGACATTTGCCACGGTTTAGCGACTAATTTGCGACCACGGCGAAGTAGTCGCAAATTGGTCGCAACAATGTGACCATTAAGTGTGGTCGCAAATCAGTCGCAATATGCAACCAATTAGCAACTGAAATGCGACTGCCGTGAGACTGACCCAGGTAGTCGCTAATCAGTCACAAATTTGCGACTGATTAGCGACTACATATAGAAAATCAGGTGGTAGTCGCTTATTGGTCGCTAAAAATGCGACCAATAAGCTACTACGATATGTAGTGGTTCTGAAGTCACAAAGTGGTGGCAAAGTGCCAACATAAAAAACATGTGCGTGTTAGGTATACCGACATTTAAGCGACTACATAGCTGTAGTCGCAAAGTAGTGGCAAATCAGTGGCAAAGTAGTGGCAAAGTAGTCACAAAATGTTGTATATATATGCACCATCCCATTCTCTCATTTGTGAAATCAAAGGTAAAAATTTATGTAAAACATGTGGGGAAATTATAACAATTCGAGAGATTGGATGTACAGAAGAATTGATAATGAAACAAGAAATATCTCAGCGGAATTTGCACAAGGCAAGGAGCAGTTCATGAATTTTACAAGTAGTCAACCTATAGCTCAAAGTAGTGGAGGTAAGTTTTTATGTCCTTGTATTAATTGCAAAAATGATAAATTTATTCCGGGACGAAAAATATGGAGTCATCTATATAGTCGAGGGTTTATGCCAAATTATTATATTTGGTATAAACATAGAGAAGAGCTGAATGTTCAGTTAGAGACGAGTACTAGTCGGGTGATATACAAAGAAATCAGGGACGTGATTGTAGTAGTGATGAAACAGTTGGTATATCCGGTAATAGATATGTTGAAATGGTGACGGATGCATTTCGTGAGACAACGACTGATGATCATCATCAGTACTATAATCAGAACGAAGAAAATTATAATTATAATTATGAAGAAGAACGGTCTAATGAAGAAGCAGAAAAGTTTTACAACATGTTAGAAGCTGCGAAAAATCCATTGTATGATGGTTGTCATGAAAAGCACTCACAGTTATCTTTAGCGGCTCGGTTTATGAACATCAAGTATGATTTTAATTTACCAGAAAAATGTATGGATTCTTGGGCGGAGCTATTTACAGAATATTTACCCGAGGAGAATCAAGCGACGGGTTCATATTATGAAACCAAAAAATTGATGTGAAATTTAGGCCTCCCGTTTTATACAATTGACGTGTGTGTTAAAAATTGTATGATATTTTGGAAAGAAGATGAGAAATGGGAAAAATGCAAATTTTGCGATTCCTTTCAGTCGTATGTGGTATTTACCTATAGGTGATAGACTTAAAAGAATATATCAAAGTGAGAAAACCGCATAGGCAATCAGGTGGCACACAGAGTTTGAAGTAGAAGAGGGAGAAATGAGTCATCCATCTGATGTTGCATAGTGGAAATTTTTTCAATATTTACATCCTAGATTTGCTGCTGAATCTCGAAATGTTTATCTTGGCTTATGTACTGATGGGTTCAACCCATTTGGGATGTCTCGTAATCATTCATTATGGCCGGTGATTATCACTCCATATAATTTGCCACCGGAGATGTGTATGAAGAAAGAGTATTTGTTTCTAACTATTTTGAATTCGGGGCCAAATCATCCGCGTGCTAGTCTGGACATATTCTTCCGACCTTTGATTGATGAGTTGAAAGAATTATGGTCTACGGGAGTTGATGCATACGATGTATCGCTGAACCAAAATTTCAATCTAAAAGCTGTGTTATGTTGGACGATAAGCGACTTTCCCACTTATGGAATGTTGTCAGGATGGACAACGCATGGAAGGCTGGCCTGTCCAATTTGTATGGATGATACGAAGGCATTTCAATTACCAAATGGGAGAAAGACGTGTTGGTTTAATTGTCATCGAAGATTTCTTCCTAATGGTCACCCGTTACGGAAAAATAAAACAAATTTTTTAAAAGGAAAGCACGCTTTGAATGACTGTCCTCCACAATCATTGACAGGTGAACAAGTTTTGTACGAGCGAATAAAAACTGTCAATCCTTTAAGAACATCTGAGTGCGGCGGAAACGGTCATGAAAGTAAAGAAGAAGGTTACGGCAGGTGGCATAATTGGCACAAAGAAAGTATATTTTGGGAGTTGACGTACTGGACGGATCTTAACCTTCGACATAATCTTGATGTGATGCATATAGAGAAGAATTTCTTCGATAACATCATTAATACTGTTATGAATGTGAAAGAGAAATCAAAAGATACAGTTAAATCAAGGTTGGATATTGCGAAGTTTTGCTCTCGAAAAAGTTGCATGTGGATGGTCGGGGTAATGCTCCATTCCCTATATTTGGATTGACCCAAAAAAGTGAAAGAACGGTTATTGGAATGTATAAAAAATGATATTAAATTTCCGGACGGCTATGCGGCAGATTTAGCAAATTTTGTGGATATGGATGGACTAAAGTTCTCGGACATGAAAAGCCATGACTGCCATATTTTTATGGAAAGACTTCTCCCTTTTATATTTGCAGAACTTTTACCACGGAACGTTCATCTAGCATTATCACGTAAATATAGTAATAACTATATTTTTAATTGGAAATACATAAATTAATAATAATTGCCTGAACTAATTAATTATCGATGGTAATTAATATATATATATATATATATAGGGATTGAAGGATTTTTTCGTGATTTATGCTCCAGATCATTACAACAAAACCGTGTCCAAATTCTGAAGGAAAATATAGTCATAATTTTGTGCAATTTGGAAAAGATCTTTCCGTCTTCATTTTTCGACATCATGGAGCATCTTCTTGTACATCTACCATACGAAGCTGAACTTGGTGGACCTGTGCAATATAGGTGGATGTATCCATTTGAAAGGTTTTTTAAAAAACTTAAAAGCAAGGCGAAGAACAAACGATATGCTGTAGGGTCGATTGTTGAATCATATGTGAATGATGAGATATCTTACTTCTCAGGACCTTACTTTGCTGAACACATACGCACGAAAAACAGGTAACCTAAATTAATTATTATGTTTATGAATTAATTATTTTATTATATATATATATATATATATATATGAATGTAAGTAATATAATATATATATATATATAAATATATACAGGTCTACAAGATTCGATGAAGGTGACGTGCCTAAATATCCAGATCCCGGAGTACCGGATATATTTACGCACATGGGTCGTCCAAATGGTAAATGTACAGAAATATGGCTCTCCGAAAAAGAATATAAATATGCACATGCATATGTATTACAGAATTGTGAATATTTTCGGCCACTAGAGAGGTATATGAAAATAATTAATTATATTTATTACATTTCATTTTATTGTATTAAGAAATATATAATAATTTTCAATATTTACTGTTGTAGCATGTTTGAAGATCATATTCGATGTACGTATCCATATCTTTTGGAAGATGACATTTCATCTAAAAGAGAGGAAGAGTTCCACATATGGATTAGGGATTATGTATGTTTAATTAATTATTTGACATATATATATATATATATATTATATTTTATTTATTAATTTGGAAATACTAATTAAGTTTAATTTTTGATATATGATCAAAGGTCAATTCATGTAGTTCCACAGATTCACGTGTCTTTCCTATATGGGCTCAAGAATTAGTTCAAGGTCCGATTAATAAAGCATCCACTTGGCCGATGTATTTTACAAGAGGTTATATGTTCCACACGAAGAAACATGGACATAGAAGAAAGATATGTAACTACGGTATTTGTGTGAAGGGGGACAATTACTTAGATGCATCTGATGAAGCTGATTTCTACGGTATTTTAACAGATATCATTCAACTTGAGTATGTCGGACTCCTAAATTTGAAGATCACGCTTTTTAAATGTGAATGGTACGATCCTACGCCCTCGAAAGGTACTCGGAAGTCAGAAAATGGTATCGTTGATGTCTTATCATTGGGGAAATACTACAAATACGAACCATTTATTCTCGGTACGTATGTATTCGGTAATAATTTACTATATATTTTTTTCTTACAAATTTATAACTAATTTATATTTCAATACTTACGATGTATCAGCATCTCAAGCAGATCAAGTTTGTTATATTCTCTATCCATACACTAAATCATCATCAAAACAAACATGGCTCAATGTTTTGAAAGTTAATCCAAGATCTAACATTTTGGGGAAATACAAAAACAAAGACGAGATTGGCCTTTTGCAACAAGAAAATGATGAAGCCGTAATGCTTGTTCAAGTGATAGAGGTAGATCGGTTGGTCGATAGAGTTAACCATACGGAAGAAATTGATTTCGATGTCGGAGATGCGGAACTAGAAGATGAATTTCAATGTAATATTTCATCTTCAGATGATGACGAGAACGAAGAAATGTAATAAATATAGTTATGCTATGTATTTTGTACATATGATTTTCATATAATTTAATGTATTAGCAATAACCATATAAATATAGATTTTTTAAGTAATTGAGACTGATTTGCCACCACTTTGCAACTGCATTGGCAATGTGGTGGCATTTCAGTCACAAAAATTAAATGTGGTCGCAAATCAGTCGCAAATTTGCGACTGATTTGCGACCATATTCTAAAAATTTGATGTGAAGTCGCAAATCAGTCGCAAATCAGTCGCAAATTTGCGACAAATTTGCGACTACATATGGTAAATTCACATTTCCCCTAAGTATTTTCCACATTTAAAACTTGTATTTCTATACTAATGAGACTACTAACCATTATAAGTGAAAACATATATTGAAAACCATATTTCTAATGATTTCATATTTAGATAACATTTGAATTGTATATAAGAAGTATAAGGTTAAGTAAATTTGTTAAGTGTTTTAGGTAAGTTATTTGAAAATTTGGGAAATGTTATTGTTTTAATAGTAATTGAAATTTTTATAACTTATAATCAATTAATCAATCTTATATAATTATATGCATTTATCAAAATCTCAAAATTTAGGGTTTATGGTATTATTTGTGACTGATTTGCCACCACTTTGCAACTGCATTGGCAATGTGGTGACATTTCAGTCACAAAAATTAAATGTGGTCACAAATCAATTTGCGACCATATTCTAAAAATTTGATGTGAAGTCGCAAATCAGTCGCAAATTTACGACTGATTTGCGACCACATATGGTAAATTCACATTTTTGCCACTGATTTGCGACCACGTTCGTGGTCGCAAAAAAAACTATAAATACACGAAGGTTTTCCCTCATTTTTCACAAATCTCTCAAAATTTCACAATCAAAATCTCTCTAAACACTTTCTAAACACTTTCTAAAAACATTCTCTAAAAATGGCAAGTAGTGGTAGGTCGTTAAGAGGTCGTGGAAGACGATCTTTCGGATCATCTTCCGACCGAGGAACCTCTTCGGCCTCCTCGAACCCTTCACCATCCGGTAATAGAGCGGCATCCCGCCTCCCTCCCCAATATACTTTTATCTCTCACTCCGTTCCTGAAACCCAAACACCTCCACGGTTTCAGTAATCGGATGAACATGAGGAGGAACAAATTCCCAACTACGAAACGGGAACGGATGAACAAACTATCACTCTTGATAGTTTGTTACAAACTCCGGGCCGCGAGCAGTATTTGACTGTGCTGTCTCCAGAAGCGGCTCCTAATAAATTGTGGTAAGATGTTTTCTAAATAATAATTTTTTTAATAAATATTTATTATAATTGTAATTATATTAATATAAATTTAAAATTTCTCTGTATAATTGAAATATTAGGTTTGACCGCGATAATGAGGCTATTACTCGTCAAATCGCAAAAATGTTGAAAATAAATTTGACGGTCCGTACTACAGTTGGACCGTCGTACCTCCTGAGAGGCAGGAAAAATATTTAATAGAGTTTGCGATAAGTTTTGTTTTTTAAATTGTACATATTTTATAATATTTAAATAATATATATTAATATTTTCTAATTTAATTTTAAGTAATCGTACACGTGGGATCCTCTGATCACCCCGGTGGTACGAAAAGACTTCGAGACCATCTGCGTAAGGCGGATGAAAGGGATGGTGAGCACGGTTCATACAACCGGAAAACGTCTCCGATGGATTTCCCCAAGTCTGTACAAAATTATGAGAGACTATTGGGGAACAAAAACATCTACCGAGAGGAGTACGAAATCCTCTTATAACCGCAACTCCGCTCAGGACGGTCTTGGCCCGCATAAATATTTATCGGGCCAAAAATCCTATATTCAAGTCGAGCAGGAAATGGTAAGTCAAAATTTTTTTTATTTAATTAACATTTTTGGTAGCAATTAAATAATATTTCAATATCTGTGAAGGAACATAATTTGGGACGACCAGTCTCAATAGGTGAGGTTTTTATAAAGACTCACACAAGACTGGATGGTTCGTATGTAGATTTGAAAGCAAAATAAATATGTGAAGCATACGAACGAAACATCTAAGAGAAGATGGCGATCGTGGAGGTCGATCCAACAGAAACATCTGATGGAACCTCCCGTCCAATTGAGCTGACTCAAGCACAGAAGAATGAGATTTTCTTACAGGTAAAAAAAAATTTTCAAAGTTTTTTCTTTTAACATATTTTTGTAATTAATTAAATAATTAAATTTATTATTTAAATTATGTTTTTTTTTTATTTTGTAGTCATCTGTTCCGGATGAACGAGGCCGTCTTTATGGACTCGGTAGCCTCAGCCGCATACAGCCTACGGGTAGACGTACTAGGTACAAACCCATTCACCCGAGTACATAATGTTTCAAGAACAAAACGCGTTGATTAAAGCACAAAACGCGCAGATTATGGAAAGAAATGAGAAGATTGAAGAGTTGAACAGAGAAAACCAAAAGAAGATCTCGAGTTTGGAGATGCTCCTCGGATATATCCACGGACGGATCCCGCATTCGCCTCCTATATGCGGGATAACGATTGCACAGGAGAACCATCGACGGCTCCGCCCACCACCCCATTTTCGCCATCAGATTTCCAATTTCCGCCACCTGAGAATTAAATTTTTTTCATGTATTAAATAATTTTCAATAATAAATTTTATAATTTTAAATTTGTATATATTTTTATTTAATATTTAATATTAATTAGTTCACATATTTTTCATTTAATATTATAATATTTTTAATTCATTAATAAAAATTAGTAATAAATTAAATAATATGAATTTTAAACCAATTATAAGCTTATATTAATATCTAATATTAAAACATAATAATATAAATTATTTTATTAATATTTCTAATTACAAAATATTAATATTATTATTGAAATTAATTTCCAAAATTATTATTCAAATTTAAATTTACAAATATTATTTTACATTTTTTAAAAATAATTTAAATATTTCGAAATTAAATTTCAATAATTAATATTATATTTTTTCCAAAATATTCGAAATTATTTCAATAATAATAAAAAATATAATATATTTTTTTAAATCTAATTACGGTGTAGTCGCAAATTAGTCCTAAATCAGTCGCAATTTTTGCAACTGATTTGCGACTCCTTCATATATGTGGTCGCAAATCAGTCATAAAAAATTGCGACTAATTTGCGACTGCGGTTCTCCTGAAGTCGCACATCAGTCGCAATTTTTTATGACTGATTTGCAACTGCGAGAGTTGTGCAGTCGCAAAACAGTCACAAAAAAATTGTGACTGATATGCGACTACGAGAGTTGTACAGTCACAAAAAATTATGACTGATTTGCGACCGCGGTTCTCTTGTAGTCGCAAATCAGTCACAAAAAAATATGATTGATTTGCAACTACGGTTCTTCCGTAGTCACAAAACAGTCACAAAATTACATATTTAGCAACCACAAACGTAGTCGCAAAACAATATCAAAATTTGTTACGGAAATTCAGTGGCAAATTAGTCGCAAAAATAGTCACCACCTTGTGGTCGCAAATTAGTCGCAAAAGAACCACTATTTCAGTGGTCGCAAATCAGTCGCAAATGTGCGACTGATTTGCGACTACTTTTTTTTGCGACTAATATTTTACGACCACTTCACGTGGTCGCAAATCGCATGTGTTTCTTGTAGTGGGGGAGTACCTCAAATCAAGGGAGAAGATCGTATGATTTGAGGACCATGCAACAAAGGAAAACAAGTTAAAGTCCAGCGTAAGAGGGTCACTGACATTCAAACTAAAGCAATACTAGAGCTAGTGCATATGGATTTGATGGGACCAATGCAAGTTGAAAGTTTGGGTGGTAAAAAGTACGTCTTTGTGCTTGTGGATGATTACTCCAGGTTTACGTGGGTTCGTTTCATTCGTGAAAAATCAGAAACAGCATACAGTTTCAGGATATGGGCACTCCAATTGATAAATGAGAAGGGAAGCATCAAAAGAGTGCGAAGCGATCATGGAGGAGAGTTCCAAAATGATACTATGAAGGTGTTTTGTAAAAATCATGGAATAGCTCATCAATTTTCTGCTCCAAGGACTCCTCAACAGAATGGGGTGGTTGAGAGGAAGAATAGAACACTTCAGGAGATGGCTCGAGCCATGATTCATGGAAATAAAGTTCCTGTAAGATTTTGGGCAGAAGCGATCAATACGGCGTGCTACACAGTCAACAAAGTATACGTCAGGAAAGGAACAACAAAGACTCTATATGAATTGTGGAAAGGAAAAATACCAAACCTAAGTCATTTTCATGTTTTTGGATGCAGATGTTACATTCTCAATGACAAAGACCATCTGGGAAAGTTTGATTCGCAAAGTGACGAAGGAATTTTTCTAGGTTACCCAGCAAGTAGCTCTGCTTTTAGAGTCTACAACATGCGATCGTGTGTGATTATGGAATTTGTTAATGTGGTGTTTGACGACCAGTCTTTCACGAAGTGGTGTGAAGGAAATTCTGACAGTGAAACGGATCAATCAGAAATGAACAGTAAGGAACAAATCACTACAACAGAGGAATTAAGTAGCTCAGAAGATCATAGTAACTCAAACAAAGATCCGACAGATTAGAGCTCAGATCAACAAGTTCATAGAAATCATTTGTCATCTGATGTCATTGGAAATGTGATGGACGGAAGGAAAACTCGAGGTGTGAAGATCAACTTTAGAGAAATGGTATGTTTCGCTAGCTTTGTCTCAATTCTTGAACCAAAATCACATGTTCAGGCACTTGAAGATGAATTCTGGATTGTTGCGATGGAAAAAGAACTAGAACAGTTTGTGCGAAATGATGTATGGGAGTTGGTTCCTCGACCTGATGGAGTAAATTTGGTTGGCACAAAGTGGATTTTCAAGAACAAGATTGATGAAAATGGAGTTGTGGTACGGAACAAGGCTCGACTTGTAGTTCAAGGTTACTCTCAAATTGAGGGAGTTGATTTTGAAAAAACATTTGCTCTAGTGGTTCGTCTCGAGTCTATCAGACTATTCCTAGGTATGACATGTATCATGAATTTTACAGTCTATCAGATGGATGTGAAGAGTGCTTTTCTTAACGGGATACTACAAGAAGAGGTATATGTCAAGCAACCTAAAGGGTTCGAAGACCCAGTGAAACTCAATCACATATACAAACTGAACAGGGCGTTGTATGGATTGAAGTAGGCCCTGTGTGCATGGTACGAGCGACTGACACAATTTTTAATCACAAAGGGTTACGCCAAGGGAAATGTGGACAAAACCCTTTTCATTCTAATACATAACAACCACGTCATGATGGTTCAGATTTATGTTGATGATATCATCTTTGGTAGTACATCACAACAGTTGGTGGATCAATTTGTACAAGATATGACTCAAGAGTTTGAAATGAGTATGGTTGGTGAACTGAAATACTTTCTAGGATTGCAGATTACTTAAAAATAAGAATCTATATTCATCTCTCAAAGCACGTATGCGAAGAACCGTATACAAAGGTTCAAGCTTGATCATTGCAAGGAAGCTAATACTCCTATGAGCACTACGCTCAAACTGTCAAGAGATGATGAAGGAAAGGAGGTTCATGCAAAATCCTACAGAGGCATGATTGGTAGTCTTTTGTACCTTACTGCTAGCCGGCCAGATTTATGCTTGAGTGTTGGCATATGTGCAAGATTTCAGACTGTACCAAAGCAGTCACATCTAAAGGCAGTAAAGAGGATCATCAAGTACGTCAAAGGGACAACCAACCTTGGTATCTGGTATTTTAAAGGGTCGAACAAAAATCTAGTGGGATACTGTGACACTAACTGGGCAGGAAATGTGGATGACAGAAAAAGCACGAGCGGAGGTTGTTTCTTTCTTGGAAACAATCTAATCGCATGGATGAGCAAAAAGCAGAATTCTGTGTCACTCACTACAGCAGAGGCAGAATATATTGCCTTGGGTAGTTGTTGCTCACAACTTCTATGGATGAAGCAAATGTCTGCAGATTATCAAATCGATTCATGTCCCCTCCTAGTTAACTGCGACAATAAAAGTGTTATCAGTATATCAAGGAATCCGGTACAGCATTCGCGTACAAAACACATCGATATTCGACACCGCTTTATCTGCAATCTAGTGGAGGAGAAACAGGTAGTGGTTGAACACATTGTCACTGATTTGCAACTGGTTGATTTATTTACAAAACCATTAGATTTTACTCGTTTTATCATATTAAGAAATGCAATTGGTGTTTGCGAGATATGACTCTGCTTTAAAGCCTGTAGGACTGGACTGTGTACTGATCAAGAATCATATAAAGTTTTGATTTAGTTTGGATCATCGAGCTGCTCCTGAGAAATCAAGTGATGGAGCTGTCTCACGTGCTGTTACAAAAACAAAAAGAAAAAAAAGGCAGAAAAACGAAGCACAGAAAAATCTGGAGAACAAAAAGAAAAGAAAACAAGAAAAAGAAAGTCAAACAGGAGAACACAAAGTTCAAACTGTATATCTCAGTCTTTTGTCACTCCTTGAACAAAGGTTGAAAACTGACTCAATGCATGATAAAGACATGATAGTGTGAAAGCTAGTCACAACAACAGTGACCACCAGACATTACGAATCAGGCCAAGCAGAGTATGTTATCTTGATCTGGTACAAAATCGGTTAGAGTCATGTTGAGCAATCTCGTTGTATACTTGTGTGGCATATTCTTGCTTTATTTTTTCCTGTTTGATTCAGTCACTAGTTGCTTGGTGATGTATGTGACAACCACGCCAGGTTGTTCCCCATAGCGTTGGATATTGTTTATGGTTGTTGTTATCTTGTGTTGTGCTTGAGGTTGTACTACTAATCTGTTGTTAAGTGGTTGATACAGTGAGCTTATGAGGAGGATCTTTTTCATTGGTTGATACAGTGAGCTTGTTAAGGAGTCTTGATGCAATGGTTGACCTTGTGTCTGAAGGAGGCAAACAGTCTTCGGCTGAGTTTTGTGACGGGCTTGTTGACATTGTTGCTGCACTATCAGCTCTTGGTGATATTGTTCGTCAGCTTCAACATGCCTTCAGAGGTATTGTGTTTTTTTAACTTATGTGCTCACAAGTAGGGGGAGAAGAGGATCTTAGTACTAATTCTGAGTCATTCTGATAGTATACCAGTTTGTGTTAAACCAAATTTTTTGGATTCTCATTGTGGTAGTCAGTTAAGATTACTAGACTTTTTCTATAAGTGTCTGCTATGATAACTAAGATGGCTAGAATCATGGGGGCAGATTTGTATTTATAAACAACTCATGTCGTTCTCTAAACCAAGTATTTTGGATATCTCTAAAAGAAATTGAATTTTCATGATTAACTCGATTCAAGTTTTATGGCTGTTGTTTGGTATGTGTTTTGTTTTTGTTTTCGTGGTATGAGTCTGCTGTTCAGGTGCTTGTGAGATACACAAGTCAAAAAGGGGGAGATTGAAGATGCAGTAGGTTGAAACATTCTTGAGCTAACGGGGAAGTAGTACAAGAGATGAGTCAAGACATCATGCAATAAACTAGAGAAAAAGGAAGAAGCTGGATTTCGTGAAGCCCATCTAGAATGACCTAACATGCCTGGATTAAGAGGAGAAGTGTGGAAAAAGGAAGCAAATTCGAGTCTTAAAGGAGGATATATTCTTGTGAAAAGAATATGGAAATTTTACAATAAAAAAGAGATATGAGAATTATGCGAAAAAGGAAGTTGTATCTAGGGTTTTGCACGAACCAGTAAGGATAAATAAGGAGACAAAACATTGTGGCAACTTAACACTCACAAGGGAGAACTTTTATTCAAGGGTTTTGAGTTTCTAAGAGAGAGGGCAAAACTAAAGGGGTAAAAAGGTTTTGGTGAGGTGTTCCAAGATTGTGTGCAATCTTGTAAACGTGTGAGCCTAGTGTAACAAGTCAAGGGCGTCTTAAGCTTGTTCAAGGTCGTTTTAGGTGAGACTTGAGTGTACACCTAAAAGATTTTCTAATAGAGACACGTATTGTAGTAGTCGTTGTATCACTGCTTGACGCAGTTTTCTATTTCTATTAGCTTTTGCATTTTCAGATATTTCTTCAATCCTAGTGATGTTTCTTTTATTTTCTTGTTTTATTGATTGTAGGGAATTACACCAGGACAATCAAGTCAAGTTATTCTTTCGCATGACTTTTCACAACCGGAATGATTTTAGAATTTAGTATGATGGTTAAATTTTGTAAAATGTCCAGCTATTTTGATTCGGTGACATTTCGTACAGGTTTCGGGTTTTTGTAAGAATGTTGACTAAAAACTGAAAACTAACCAGAATGATGATTAAAAAAGTTTTTATTAGCATATAAAATTTGGATAAAAATTGGGATAAAATTGGATAAAAATCAAGTATAATTCTATTCAAAATCTGCTAAAAATCGGATTTAAAAATTGGGTAAAATAGGGTTAGAATTTGGTCAAAATAAGATATAACTCGGGTCAAAAATCGGGTCAAAAGCGGGTCTAATCGGGTCTAAATCAGGTAAAAACGGGTCAAAATTGGATCAAAATTGGTTTGACTTTGGTTAAGTAATAAAACAATTGGTTAATTTTACAAATTTAATTTCGGATAAAAATAGGTTGAAAATTTAAGTTTAGGAAAAATTAGACATTCAATTTCTATCTGACAATAAATAAAAAGAGGTATAAATTTTGTATGTATCTACAAAGATATGAAATTTTATGGGGTGAAATTAGACGGTTTTCCCAGTTTAATGAGAAGATAACTTTGTTTTTTTTTCTTTTCTATTTGTAATGATCAAACCAACAAAATAAATTCTAACAAAGCAGAACACAGTCATTAAAGATACAAGAGATTATTCACATTGAATTTATTCATTACAAACAAGGTTATTTGGTGATCGATTAGTTTTGTAGTTATCTAACGACGAATCAAATCCAAAATTGATATGAAATTGAAACTTTTAGTAAATTCGTCCCAATTGTATAAAATACCACTAGTTCAAATTTTTATTACAAATATATTACAAATCATTTAAATTTTCAAAATAACACAAATTTAATAATAAAATAATTAAAAAACTTATTTAAAAAAGGTTAAATTTTAAATTAAAAAAAGTGAGTGCAAACATTATGTTTTAATTTTATATATAGTTTATTTGAAGTACGTAATTATTTTCACATAATAATTTATGATATTTTCAAAATTTTATTTTTTAATATGTTAGATTTGAAAGATAAACTTAAAAATATGTTATTTTATGATATTACTGAATCTAATACTATAGATTTTAACGTTACTTTGAAGCAATGTTGAAAATATTGTATATCAAATTAACGATAAATAAAAAAATTATAATTTTCATGTACTTATTCAAAGAATATTTTTTGATATTTTTAAATTATTACTGGTGGATATCCAATAAATATTCAAACAAAAAAACAATTAAACTATGTTGTCTCATCTCATCCATCTATTTGGATTTTGTTACTAATACCAACTCCATGATGATGTCCTTCTTGAATCAATTATAATAACTTAAACTTTGTTACATTCACAAGAATCTAAATCTTCTTTTATATACTGATAAAACAAGAATTGAAAACTCGATAACAAGAGAGAAAATTCAAAAGGAAGAAAATAAATTTGCTCTATGTTGTGGAGAGTTTCTTTAACTTTCCTTTATATCTAACCAAAAAAACCTTTTTTATAATATAGAATAGACCTAGGTTTTCGGGTTTTTCGAGTTAATTGGGTCAGGATTTTTGGATTTCGGTTTTTTTGGTTTTGAAAAAAGTCGAGTGAAAAAAAATTATCGGTTCGGTTCGGTTATTTTTTCAGTTTAATTGGTTCGGTTTTTAGCATAAAAATCATTCCGATTTAAATCGATTAAAAATTAATTTTTGGTTTAATTACATAAAATTTAGGCTTAATCAGTTTATTAGTTTGTATTTCAGTTTTTCGGTTAATTTTGGATTAATTTGATTCAATTATACGATGTAATTCGGTTTATTGGTTTATATTTTTGTTTTTTCAAGTTTTTGGATCGAACCAAACTAAACCATAAACCGATTAAAATTATTATTATATCTAATCGGTTTAGTGCATATAAAAAATCAAAACCAAAAACCAAAATTTTTTGTTCGGACGATTCGGTTTTATTCGGTTTGGGCCGAATGCCCAGACCTAATATAGAATGCTTGTTTACACATCATTTTTTCATATTCTAAATTAGTTATGTATAAGTGTTTGTTTGATGGGAGAAGTAAGTGATGTAGTAGTTGTACCATATGTACGTTCATCCCATAGGTTTGGAGTTCAACTTCATTGACTTTGCATGAGGATGCTAAATCTTCGTATTAAGATATTGGGTTATTGGATTGGTACGTTATGATCCAATGAAAAAAAATTTGTTTGTCTGTTTGATGAAATTGAGGTAACCAATGCTTCTATACCTGTTTTATGTATCTCAAATGTAGTAAACCATGCCCAGGATTTGTATCACATCACAAATCAAAAGGTTCTACTTTATTTTCATCATAGTATTAACTTTTTAATAAAAATTATGAAAGACATGTTGACAAAATATTAATATTTATATTGTTAGGGTCTAAATTACAAAATCAATTTTGATTATTCTATACTCTTTCTGATTATTTTATTTTTTCTACTTTAAAATACACAGATTAATTACTTTATAAATTTTGCATATATATTATTAAATAGTTTAATTTAAAATAAATTAACCAATCATAAAATGATACTGCATAATATAAATAATTACAGAATATTAAACGTATTTAAATTTTACAAAGAAACTTACAAAAAAAATTATAAAAAAAATTCAAATCTCAAAAATATCTTATAAAATAAAACATAGAGAATATTATACATAATTTATTGTTATATATATTTAGAATTTAAAACTGCATTCACTACGTAATCTTTTTTTTTTAATTTTTTTAATTTAAATTCAATTTTCACTCCAATTATTATTCAGAAAAAAATTCATTATCACGATTTAACTCCAAATTTCAACACAGATATTTTATAATATTAAAGGAATATGCCAATAGCCTTTTAGTTGTGGAAATTGGACAAACCGAAAGTTGGGACTTATTGGATGCTTACAAGATATCTCCCAACTACATTTTTGCTTTCTGTCATCAGCAGTTTTGTAAGTAACTTCAAAATATTGACGTTAGATAAAATGTATCACGCACCATGCATGTTCTTATTAAAACCTAAATTACTTTAAACAATAATACAATTTCTCAATCTATAATATATTAATTAGGAATCATTTTAACAAAGTAACATTATGTTGACGTGTGATTTATAAGTGTGTCATGCTGATGTGTCATATTATTAGAGCATTTTAAGATAAATATGACCTAAGACATAATTTACTAGAGTATTTACGAAAATTGTCATTATAAAATATATTATATGTAAATCCTTAATATTTCGACATACAATGTATTTTTTCATAAAATATAAATATAATATAAATTTTGAAAAATTAGTCAAAAAAATTATAAACCAAAAGTTTAGTTTAATTGAATATTTATCATATGTATAATTTTATCCAAAATAGATACAATTTAAATCTATTTGTATAATCCGATTTTATTATCTATTTTATTTTTGTAATCAATATTAAAAAGTTTTAAAAAATTATTTTAAATATGAGGTAAATTATATATATATATATAATTTAAATGAACAAAATAATTAATTAATTATTATCTGTGAATATTTTTCCCATGCAAGGCGTGAGTTAAAATCTAGTTAATTATGATTTTGTAGTTCCAGGCCGAGACCAATTGCTACAATTTCTTTCCACAAATAATTTTTTAAACACTACATAATTTTGTACATATTAATTTTTTTTGTCACTCGACTACAATGAAACGGTACAATAATCCAATATTTTCATATGAAGATTTAATATCCTCATACGAGGAAAAGTTGAGTCGAACTCTACACTTCTGTGATGGACGTAGAAGTGATACAAACATTATACCACTTACTATTCCCTATACATATGTATTCTAATTAAGTTTAATATTTGTATATCTTTAATATATTATTTGATAAATATTTAAAAAAAATAACTTTATTATGACGTATTATTAACAGAAATGACATGCTCACGTGTCATTACCATAGTGAGTTTCAAATAAATATATAAATGAGTTTAAATTACTAGAATAATTATACAATATATTATTATTATTAATTTAGTTAAAGAATTCATATATTTTATTAAACTAACCAAAAAAATACTATTAAATTTGTAAAAAACAGTTACATTTTTTTCCTTAATTTACATATAAAAATTATTATTAAAAATAATTTTAAATAAAAGTTAAAATTATATAAATATTTAATTTATATTTAGTAATAAACAATATTATATAATTTACGAATATTTTTGACTGCGTAAATATAAATTTAGTATATTATTATAAAATAAATTAATGATGTGCATATCACATCGAGAGATTTGACTTTCTTTATTGAATATTTCATAATTCACTTTTCAAGTATGTGCATGAGAGATTTAAAACTTAAAGTTGATCAGCTACATATGTTATAATTTTATCTAATTAAGAAAAAAAATAAAAAGTATTCTACAAATAGAAAATTATAATCATTGCGCAAATGATTTTCCTTACTTTGAATAAAATCATACCTTTTAAATGTCGAAATAATTGCAATCATTTTTTTCCTAAAACGTAAAGGGCAAATCTGTAACTTTCCAGAATCCATGAAGTCTATTAACCTTTCAACTATAAATTCAAAACCTCTTTTGTATCTCACAGAACCTCAATTTTCTCTTCACTCAGAAAACCAAATAACATCGCATCGAGCGAGAGATAAAATTCTGAGTTCTTCCTTTATTCCAATCAAATCAAATCTTCTCGTCCCATTCCGATATAAAAAGGGTAAAAATTCAATATATTTTTTTGTTCTTGGTTATGAAAATTCTTTGATCATTCTTTGTATCGGTTGTTTGTCTGTATCATCATTTCCAGGTTTTTGGCTCTTAAGGATTTACTCAGATTGGTTGATTCGTTAGCCTAAAACAATCTTTTTTCCTTGTAAGCATTCCCCTGAACCTTTTAGTATATTCATTATGAATTATTCCAGATTTTTTTGAGGAATCTTGATCTTGTTTAAGCTTCCAATGATAAGGTTTCTGTTCATAGCTCTTTTTCTTGATTAGGTATTGCATTTCTCTCTTGCTTCTTCTTATATGGCTATTTGTTTAGGTGAATGAGAAATGGAGACTAAAGGTGGTAAAAAGAAGTGTAGTAGTAATAGTAGTAGCAATAGTCTTTTCTACGAAGCTCCTCTTGGATACAGCATTGAAGACGTTCGACCAAACGGTGGAATCAAGAAATTCAGATCTGTTGCTTACTCAAACGTGAGTATTGTTACCATTTCATAGTTTTGGCTTGAAACCATGAAACAAAATTGTCTTAACTCATCTTTTTTGCTTGTTTTGTTTATTTCCCTTATGCAGATCACTCGCAAACCATCCTGATATTCCTCAATACGTTTTCCTCCTAACCACTTATTAACAGTGGTTCTTTCTCTTTTTTGTTCTCTTTCTCTTTTTGTTCTCTTTGAAACTTGTTCTTCTCGAGTCTGTTCTTCCTCTTGACATTGAAAAATGACTGTCTCTGCTATCGGTTTTGAAGGATTTGAGAAAAGGCTTGAAATCTCATTCTTCGAGCCTAGTGTATTTCTTGATCCAGAGGGAAAAGGTCTTCGTGCTCTTACTAAATCGCAGTTAGATGAGATATTGGCTCCAGCAGAGTGCATGATTGTTTCCTGTCTCTCAAACTCTTTTGTTGACTCTTACGTGCTCTCTGAATCTAGCCTCTTTGTCTATCCTTACAAGATCATCATCAAAACATGTGGGACTACAAAGTTGCTCTTTTCTATTCCACATATCATTAGGCTGGCTGATTCCCTTTCCCTTGCAGTTCAATCTGTTCGCTACACTCGTGGTAGCTTTATTTTCCCAGGAGCTCAATCATACCCTCACCGTAGCTTCTCAGAGGAAGTAGCTTTACTCGATGGCTATTTCGCTAAGCTCAATTCAGGAAGCAAAGCTTTTGTGATGGGAGGGTCAGCTAATAACCCTCAGAGATGGCATGTCTACTCTGCCTCTGCTACTGATGAATTTGCGGCTTGCAACAAACCCGTGTACACATTGGAGATGTGCATGACTGGTCTAGACAAGAAAAAAGCTTCTGTGTTCTTCAAAACCCATTCTGGATCAGCTTCTGAGATGACTATCAGCTCTGGGATCAGAAATATCCTTCCAGGCTCTGAAATCTGCGATTTTGACTTTGACCCGTGCGGTTACTCGATGAATTCAATTGAAGGAGATGCAGTTTCGACTATCCATGTGACTCCAGAAGATGGTTTTAGCTATGCAAGCTTTGAAACAGTTGGGTATAATCTAAAAGCTTTGAACTTTAAGGAGTTGGTGAATAGGGTTCTGGTTTGTTTTGGACCTGGAGAGTTTTCTGTTTCGGTTCACGCTGATATTGGAACCGAGCTATTGTCGCGTGACTGTAATATGGATGTGAAGGGATACATTAGCCATGAGAATGGACTAGAGGAACTTGAGCTTGGCGGTTCGGTTTTTTACCAGAAATTTGTCAAGACTGTGGAATGTGGCTCACCGAAATCAACTCTTAGGTTCTGTTGTAAAGAGGAAGAAGTGGTTAAAGAAGAAGATTGAACTATTTTCTTCTTTTCTTTTCTGGATTTACAGCTTTTCTTAAGGATCTTTTGTGTTTTAATTTGGAATAAGTGAAAGCAGTTGTTGTTTGTGTTTTTCAAGGTTGCGATTGTTTATGTTTTCTGGTTTCTGCACCAGAAAGATTTTATATTATATGCTTTGTGGTTTGATTTTTGTGGTTTGCTTTATATGTGGTTTCCATTGTTCTCACTTCAAACAATTCACAAATATCATTTTGTTAATTTTTATTTCAAATATAACATCATAAATTTAAATTTTTAAAAATAACACAAATTTAATATTAAAATAACTTATCTTTCCAATAAAAAAACTAAATCTTAAACTAGAAATTTTTTTAATATAATATTTTAATTATATTTATAATTTATTTATTGTAAATATATATTTTAGAAAATAATTTGGGCCAATTGTCTAAAATAGCACATTTTTAAATTTTTGTTCCAAAAATAACATTATTAGTTTAAATTTCCAATAATACCACAAATTTAAAATTAAAATGCATTAAAATTATATTTTAATAGAAAAAATTAAACCATAAATTAGAAAAAAATAAATCCAAATATAATGGTTTAAGTTTATGTATAATTTATTTAGAATAAATAATTATTTTAAATAATTATTTGTGTTATTTTTGAAATTTTAATTTTATGTTGTTAGATTTGGAAGAAAAAAAAATTAAAAGATGGTATTTAAATAATAATTAGTGTTATTTCCATTGTATAATGTAAATGTACATAATCTATTTTAGATACTTATTTTAAATTAATATAATTGTCTAAATAGCACAAATTAATATAATTTTCTAAACTATTTTAAAATAATTTGTGTTATTTAGACAATAGACAAAACAAACCAGTAGCATAGGCAATTGCTATTTTTCTCAATTGTCCGATGTAAATTTATACAAACCATTTGTTTTTAACTTTATCACAACGAAACGGTCCAATAACGCAATATCTTCATATGAAAATTTAATATCTTCATACAACAAAAAATAAAATCGAATTTCACGGGTCAGTAGATATAGTGCAACTAGTAATCGATTTACTCCCATTTACATAATCTAATTTAATAATGTCATTTGTCAAAACCTCGTTAGTTACTTTATACTAAGAAAATCTGAATATTTTCATTTCTTTTATGCGAAATGAAACAAAACTGTTTGTAATGAGAACAACACACACCTAAGGTCTCTGTTTTGTCCAAGAAAACCTAAGCATTACATAGGAAACAAGAAGGAAGCTGAAAAGGCTGTCTCTCAATCATGTATATAGATCAGAGTCAAGCCCAAAATCCTTGTTAGTACCAGTTCTTGAAGAGAATTTCTTCAGATCTTTGTTCACATTTGCGATATCCAAACTAGGGACAATGTTCTTTAGCAGAGCTCCAACAAATCTTATCACAGACGGACCAAACTCAGGCCATGAGATCACCAATGTTCCTCTGATGTTCTTTAGCTGACACCGGCTCAAAAGGGAAGCACTCAGACCATCAATGACACTCCCTGATGGAAAGTAATCCAGATTGACCAAACCGGTGTGTGTTGTTGCTTTCTTCTCAGATGATGTCTCGAGTTTAGCGGCCAATGTTTCGTCTGTTGAGAGTTTACCTCTGAAGTTACGGCTTTGAATGGAATCAAGGATTATAACCCGCTCGGGGATAATGTCTTGGCTAATGAGCAATCTCGAGACTAGGTTAGACCTTTCAGGAGATACAGGAAGCTGAACACAGACAAGGAAGATCGAGTGTTTATCATCGGTGCCACTTAAGGAATATATGTTGCAGGTTTTGTCTTCTAAAGAAGGTTCCGTGGTGTTTCCAGAAAACGGGACTTCAGGTATGATGAGACTTCCAATGAGAGTCTTTGAAGGTAAATTGTGGAAGACGTAGAGGGAAGGTGAAGATACGGCTATGATGAGTAGAGATGGTCGGAGAGGCAGTTCAGGTTTCGGGTTTGAGATGATGATGAAAGGAGATGGAAGAGATTCAGGCGGTGGAACAAAGTTGTTAAGATCTTCTTGAAAGAATCTTGAAGGTGGAGGATTCTCGGTTAATACATCTTCCATTTCTTAGCTTTATATTGAAGTCTTACAACTCTGTATCAAGACACATCAAAGATGCAGTTAACTAACAAGAAACAATCACAAATACAAACCTATTTTTGGATTCAAATCGACTGTAAATACTTCAACTATATCCTTTATATACTAAAAGCGAAACAGGAAAACACAATTATACACATATCTTATGTTCTAAATAAGATCTTGCAAAAACTCTTGAGAATGAGATTACAAAAACACCTAACAGACTTCTGTTCGGTCGTGAGCCTATAACTATAAGAAGTCGATTCATCTTATATTCTGCAACATCCACAAGCAATAAATTCTACATTTTGACACGTTAAACTAGCTTAAGAGCTCGTTAAGAAGTCGACTTTCATTACAAATAGTTTTGTATCTCTACTTTCTTATCTAAAGATTTAAAAATCCTATGAGCTGGTGGAAGAAAAACCCCTTATAGATCATTTGCTAAATCTTCGATTATCAACGAAATTTGACGAAACCCCAAAACACTAACAACAAAAGTTTCGACTTTTTTCCGACCATCCAAATTATACTGATAACCAAAATCAAGTTTTTAGATTATATATGACTAGACAGAGCTTCAAACTCAAATCTGTAAGAAAAATTACATCACCATGTCGAAAAAAGAAGAGAACTCCCAAACTTTCTGAATTTCAAGAGTATCAAATTCAGCAAGATGTCGAAGCGAGTGGCGATCCAGAAAAATTCGGGGTTAGTGTAGTGTGAGAAAAGGGACAGACCTTTTTGCAGGAGAATCGATCCTTGCGATGTTACTGTCTTCTCGGCTAAACCTCAGAAGCGTGAATCTATCTGTGCCTTCAAGTAAATGATCATTATTTTTATTTTGAGATCCGTTTGAAAAAAATGCGAGATAATATAGCTTTTGAGACTCTTATTTTCAAAAGAATAATATTTAAAATTTTAAACATATCATAAATTATTATATAAAAAATAATTATTTATTTTCTTGTTTTAATTTCCAATTTAAAATTTTAATTAAAAAATATTTTAAAAGATTTACTATTAAATTAATAATATTATTAAATAATTAAAATAGAATAATATTTTTAGATAACACTTTTTAAAGTTTTTGTCTAAATATAGCACCCTAAAATTAAAATTTCAAAATTACCACAAATAATTATATAAAAATACTTATTTATTCTAAATAAACTATACATAAACTTAAAATATTATATTTGAATTTTTCTTCTAATTTATGGTTTAATTTTTATTATATTAAATAAAATTTTATTGTATTTTAATTTTAAATTTGTGATATTACTAGATTTTTAAACTAATGATTATATTTTACAATAAAAACTTAAAAAAGTGATATCGTAGAAAATTGTCCTTTTCAAAACTACCTTCACTACAAGAAAATACGGGTTTTGCGATCACGCATATGATCGTAAAGTGGTCGTAAATCCCAAATTTGCGACTACTTTGCAATCACAGTCCATGGTCGCAAATCCTTTTGTACATTCAATCTCTCGAATTATTGTAATTTCTTCACATGTTTCAAGTTTTTTTTCTTTTTGATTTTACAAATAAAAAAACGGGATATGAAGGCATATATATAAGATTTTGCCACTATTTTACCACTATTTTACCACTATTTTGCCATTATTTTGTGACCACAACAGTGTGATCGATTATATGTCGGTATACCTATCTCGCACATGTTTTTCATGTTGTGATTTTGCCACCACTTTGTGATTGAAGAGTCACTCCCACCTTGGTCGCATATTTTGCGACCAATATGCGACCAACAAGGGGTGACTGATTAGCGACTGCATATTATGATCGCAAATTAGTGTCATATTAGTCGTAAAATAGTTGCGTATTACAATTGATTTGCGACTACTATTTTTAATCCAAAAATTGTGATTAATTTGTGACTATTGCTCCGTAGTCACATATTGATCGCAAAACCGTAGTAAATATGGTCGCAAAATACAATGGAATTTTGGCAGTGTTTTTGTAGTACTTTTAAAAAACCACCAATTAATTTGTATATTTTACTATATTTGAATCTTAACATATAATTTTTTTTTGATGAATGTTTAACGAGATTTTTTTATGAGAGTTCTTCAATAAAAGATATAATCGAAAATCAGAGCTCTTATTGTTGGAATTTTGGAATCGAGTTCGTTATGGTTTATTATTAATTTCCAATTTCGTTTGTTTACAGTATAAATCTATGATTTGTATAATAAATTGCGATATGACAACATTTGGTTTTATATTTTATAAACTATCTTACAAAAAATTATAAAAGTTTGTACTCAGTTCTGATTTTTCAAAATATATAGACGAATGGATATTCAATTTGAGAAAAATGGTACTAGTGATATTTACTATGTAAGTAGTGATATTTAGGTTAGCTCTTGCAAAGAGTGTTGAATATGTAAGAGGTTTGGTTTTCATAAAATATACTTTGTTGCATAAAACAAATGTTAGAATGTTATAACCATAATTATAAATTTAACTTGTTTATAGTTTTGTTTAAATTATAAAAATTTAAAATTTTGTTAAACGGGTGAATTTTATTTATATAAACATATTTTATAAGATTTATTGTCTGATGTTAAGGATGTTGAATTTTTAATGTTTGCAGCTCAAACAATAATCACATATTTATAAATTTATAAATATTTTATAAACTTTTATTAACCCTTATAAAACATTTGGAATCAAACTTACATATTTAGTTAAAATTTTATAAGTTCTAGAATCATGTAGAATAACAAACAAAGTTTGTATATTCGACATATAAAGAAAACAGCTTATAATGTATGTTTACACATTGACAACCTTTGGGTTGCATTAATAAAATGTTTATAAACTACCGAGTCCCAAAATAGAAAGGTAAATGAAACTTCTATGTTAGAAACTAGTTATAAGATTTTAAAATTTAAAAATACCATAAATAATTATATCAAAATACTTATTTATTTTGAATAAATTATATATAAATTTAAAATATTATATTTATATTTTTTTCTAATTTAAAGTTTTACTGTTTTCATAAACAAAAAGTTTTATTGTATTTAAATTTTAAATTTGTGTTATTATAAAAAATTTAAATTGATTCTAATTTTGGAATAAAAACTTAATATGTTATTTTAGAAAATTATCCTAAAAATAATGCATTTATAATAAGTGTTAATATATATGTGAAAACTTTACAAATTTATTAATTTAAAACATAGGAAATCTTTTTGTAGCCATCAGCTATTAGAGTATTTAAATTGAACTTTATATGTTAGGTATTAGAGTATTTAAATTTAACGATATATGTAACTTTTTAAAATATAAAAAAGTTAGCTTACAAAAAAACTTAAAAAAGAGATAAGAGTACTAATACTAAACAACTTAATTTTTGAGTCAAGTTAAATAGGTAATTAAATTTCATTTACTCCGTAATGTTTTTGAAAAACTTCAACTTAGCTATAACATATGAACAAATTGACTTTTGAAGAATATATTTTTAACAAATAATAAAAAATTTACAAAAAGGAGTGATATTAAATATAGAAAGTTGATATTATGGCCTTATAAAATCATAATTAACTAAATTTATATCCACGCTGCGTGAAGAAAAATATTCGCAAATTATATAATATTATTTATTACTAAATATAAATTAGATATTTTTTTATAATTTTAATTTTTATTTAAAATTATGTTAACTTTAATTTTTGTATATATAAAATAAAGAAAATAAAAATAATATTTTTACGAATTTAGTAGTATTTTTTAGTTAATTTAATAAAATATATTGATTTTCTAACCAAATTAATAACAATATCATATAGTGTAATTATTCTAATAATTTAAGGGCAATTGACTAAAATAGCACCATTTCAAGTTTTTGTTCCAAATATAGCATTAGTCATTAAAATTTCCAAAAATAGCACAAATTTAATATTAAAATAATTGAATTTATTCCTAATAAAAAAAATTTAAACCCTAAATTAGAAAAAGTGAACCCAAACATTATGTTTTAATTTTATATATATTTTATTTAAGGTAAATAATTATTTTTACATAATAATTTATGTTATTTTGGGAATTTTAGTTTTATTGTGCTAAATTTGGAAGATAAACTTAAAATGGTGCTATTTTAGGGTATTATTCATAATTTAAACCCATTTATATATTTATCTGAAGTTTATTGTGATGATGACACATTAATATAATAGTTTTGTTAATAACACTTTAAAATGAAGTTATTTTTTTAAATATTTATATCAATATAAATTTATAGAATCAAATATGAAAAAGATGGAACCATAATTTGCTAGCAAATTACAGATTAAATTTATCACACTGTATCGTAGGTATTATAGAGACAGACAAAGATAAACAAATCCAGTAAAGAAAACAATGTAGAGATAAATTAGCTTAATTAAAAAATGTTCAAATATTCAAATTTGGTAATTGTAAAATCATTCAGGTTTACAATTTTGTGCAATTCTATAAAAATAATATTTTAAAATTAATATCACTAGTTTAAATTTCTACTAATAATACAAATTTAATATTAATATATATTAAAATTTATAAAAAAAAATAAATTATAGTTACTAAATAAGAAGTAATTGATACAATTTTTTAGCATTAAATTGTGAAACGAAGAAACAGCTAAAGAAAATTTATAGTCCTGCATAGTTATGCGATTGATAAAAAATTGTATAGTGACATCATCATAATATCTTTTTGTCATTCCAGAAATTACAAGAAAGTTCTCTCTGAACGTTACGCATTAATTAAACACTTTAACTGAGTTATTATATTTCTTTATTTAATAGTCTCGAAAACGTTCTATTAATTCTTTGGAATTGTTGTCACGCACTATCACCAGAGCCTCCACCATCCTTTGTCCTCTTGTGTTCCCTTTTCAAATCTTTCTTCTCTTCCATTTCATCAGAGTTAATGGGTCAAAACTTGATCCAGTTTCTTTCGTAACTCATTGAGTTTGAGACACATAGAATATATTAATTTTTGCATCATGTTTTTGGAATCATTTTTGTTATTGACTGACGCTTTGAATTGATGGATCATATGGTGTCTACTGTGTTTAGGTCTAAAACCAATTCTCAAACTATTTTTATAATATTTTTTCCAAGTTATTTCGACCAAATCCTAAGCTATATGTGATGATGTCTTTGTCTAAGGATGAGATCTTTTGTATGTGGTTAACATTGGTCGGAATGTAAGAGAATAAATATATGAAAGCTTGTGGTTGAAAATAGTTGCAGTTTATAAACAAAGACTATCATTAAGTTATTATTACACATATAACTATGTGTTGAAGTAGGTCGAAAGTTAAAAAAGAAAATAAAAGATTGATTTAGTGCTCAGATTTTACATAATAGTAATGCGCCAGGTGAAAATCAAGAAACATTCTTGGTGGACTTGTCACATTCAGAGAGATGCTTTAAATGGATTATAAAAATAAAGAAAGAAAATGGGATAAAAAAAAGAATTATAATGATTAAGAATTTGATTAAATTTCAAAAGAAAAAATAAGGCCTTCATTTTTAGCAATATTTTTGTTTTCTTTCTTGTTTGCTATGAATGTTTTTAATGATGTCCAATGTAAGTGTATTTACGCGGCGAGCAGAAACTCTCAAATTTTGATAATAGGGTTTGTCATAATTAATTAATAATATGGTCATATTCGTTTATCAGTCATATCTTTTTATGTCTGCAATTACGATAGATTGTTGTTCGTTTAACTGCCGCAACTACATACAGCATATGCAGTGTTTGAGCGCTGCGTTCTACGTCACAATTTTTTCAACCGTTGATTAAAACATCAATTCGACTAAAAATTTGTGATTAACCGCAACTATAACTGCAACCACCGACAAACAAACGAACAATATATGTTGCAATTATAGCCGAATCATTGATTACAGCTGCAACCGCAACTGTTTACAGCAACCAAACGAACAACATTTCTATATTTTTATGATATTATTTTGCCTTTTTAATATTGTATGAATTTGAATCCGAAGTTTTTTGTGGCATAACAACACCAAATGCAAAATATATTAGATTACAAGTCTTGGTTTCCATATTTATATTTATTTATTCATTTGTTATAAAATTATATTACGTGTTCAAATTAGTAACCACAAAAAAACAAGGGCATTTGCATTAAAAATTTACGTGGACAATTTTTCCGTCGCTATTTAGCAATAGATTAATGATAATGTTACAACGAAAATGAAATTCGTTGTAAATCTATAATGAATGATTTCGATGTTAATTTGAAACAATGTTGGGGTTTTGAAAATTGAATTTAGACGAATAATGCGATGCTAAATAGTGATAAATTGATTTTATTGCAAATTAACAAAAAATTTGACGTTGAATTGTTGGTGAATTTGTAATAATATATCTAACTTATGCGAATTCGTCGTTAATTTGTTCGTCACGAAAACATTAAAAATTTCTGATAATAAATATTTGATACTATTGGATAATTTTTCTATAATGCACCTATTTTTGAAATGATTCATACAATATAAAAACTATTTTTTGCAAAACTCTTTCAAATATATTTATACATAAGTTACGAATATACATAATAAAAATACATAGGAATCAATATCAAAATAATTGTTTTCTGATCATTATATATCGGAAAATATACTTTGATTTTAAAAACCGGTAAAATCTACATCGTAAAATACATTTTTAACAGTTTCATTCTTAGAAATGGTTTTATTATCTTTCTATTTATTTATTTAATATTTTCTCCTAACTTCATTATTTATTTTGAGTTTTTATAAGTTATATTATAATAAATGTTAAAATCTAAAACAATAGTAATACAATTCAAAAGTCTGTGAGTTATATTATTACTTTAACAAAATCATGTTTAAAATTGGTTTGGTTATCTTTTTCACTTTTTTATTTAATATTTTTAAAAGTAATTGTTTCGTTTCAAATTTGTTATAACAGAAATCAAAATCTAAAATATAAAGTAATAATGATATGTTAAAGTTTCGTGAAAGTTATATTAATGTTATGTTTCATGTTCGTTTTTGTGAGTTATATTAATTATCTTATATATAATAACATTTCAAATATACACAAAAACAGATTGGAGAAGATGAATATGCTCAAGAACTAAGTTAGATTATTATTGAAGTACAATAAGCATATATATATATATGATCGTTACCAAATTTATATTCGAGAAAACAACACAACTAAAATCCCTCGATCGATCTTTTTCCTGTTGATAAACACAAACCCAAAAACTTTGCCCCTCAATTTCAATTTGAAGAAATACTAAATATCTTCGAGATCTCTTTTGTTAGATTTCAATTCAAAAACAAGATTTCGAAGATCAGAAGCTTCTTCTTTGAGCTTAGAATTCTCCTTTAATACGATATCTTTAGACTCTGATACGCGATTCAGCTTATCAATAAGACAGTTGTTCTCGTTACGAAGCCTTATCACCTGAGACCAGAGTTCGTCGAGATGTCTCTGTTTCCTCATCCTCGACCTCCTTGCGGATTCTCTGTTTGAAAGCATCCTTCTCTGTTTCCTCTCATCAAGTATTATGATGCTTTGATGATGATGATGATGATGATGATCTTCGTCGGAATTTGAGTTGTTGCTTATCATGAGATCTCGACCAGTTGATGATGAGGAATGGTTGTTCTTGTTGATGAGATCGTTTAGGTAACTCAAAGAAGAGGAAGAGGTTGGAGATGAGGGCATGTTTAGTACGTTGAACTCCGTTGGGATTGTTAAGTTTTCCGGCGATAGATATCGGAAGTAACCGGTGATTTCCGCCGGAATCATAGTTTTTGTTTGGTTTGTTTATGTGAAGAATTGGGAAGTAGTTTGAAGTAAGAGGAGGAAATGAGTACACAGGTTTTATAATGTTTGAGAGATCCGTAAATAACGTAGAAGTGGGTCCCATGTATTAAAATATTGTATTTTGGAGCATAATATATATATATATATATATATATATAGAATGGCCATAATCTTTATAGTCATTTAAAAAGATAATAATTTCCCTCTCTTGTTTCATTAGTTTTATATATTTTTAAAAACTAATTTGTGCTATAATTTTTTTAAAACTAAGTAATCAAATTTGTCTGCACATTCCATAATTGAAATTTTTTAAGCAGACGTAATTTTCAAAATAGAAGTAATCACTATATTTAAAAATTTAGTGTTTTATATGGACTAAAATATCATTCCATTCTATTTTATATTGTTCATTTTTTGTATATAAAATTTTCTATATTATTTTTGGTTTTTAGTTTGTTCATAGAGTTTAAAATTTTTTATTTTTTTAGCCAAAGTTTAGTTTTTGGAATTTATTATGGGGTATAAAACAAAATATATGTCATTAAATTTTTTCATTCACTAGTGTATATAAAAAAATCTATTGTTTCATTAGTTTTTTTTTTATCATTAGGCCACAACGTCCGAACCCAATATCCCAATATGTTCATATGAAAATTTAACATTCTATTACGAGGGAAAGTGAAATCGAACTCCCCACTTTTATATGTTGTCTCTTTAACTTTCTAAATATAAAAGTAATAATTTAAGTGATGTTTAAAAGTTATAATGTTAAGCAATAATTATAAAGTGAATATCCATTCCCATTTCTAAACTAAACTAAGAACATTAAAAGAGATGTATTCAATCTAGAATCTAGAATGATTTCTGTTACAATGATAAATCATATGTTATTCAAACATAATTTTAAATAAAAATGTTATTGGACTAGTAATTTAAAAAGTATACTTTCAAATCCAACTTCATTGGAAAAAAAATTTAACTAGTGTTTTAAGAAAATTTTGAAACAAAAAAAACTAAAAGTACTTAATAATCAATTAATTTTTGTTATTTTATTACTCTTCTGCTTATTTTATTCAAGCTCATAGGAAATATTGGCCTTAATTTAACGAAATATTTACAGTGACTTTAGAATACTTTAAGGAAACAAATTTTAAATTCCTCATTAAATGATTAGATTCCGGCCATTTAAAACATATTTATGAAGATTTAACATCCTCGTAAAAGGAAAAATAGAGTCGAACACTTCTAAAATATACGTATAAATGGTGCAACCACTAATAATTTTGATCCTTCCGCCATTTAGAACATATTATTTATAGGAAATGTAGAATAGACTATTCACTTGGCAACATAGGAGACAACGACAACAAATTAATTTCAAGTTTATACAATTTGATATTTCTTGCATATTAAATATATACAAGAATTTTTTTAACTTACAGACACAATTATTTGTATGAAGTACAAAACACGAAATTCATATATATGAAAAATTTCTTATAAATATACGAGAAAATATATTCTTATAAATTTTACCGTTGAAAGTCAATTAAAGAAAATTGCGGTTAATTTCCTAAGATTATAAATTTTATGTGCAATAAAATTAGGATATTTAAGATCAATGTTGCTAGACATTTTTTTCATTCTCTTAAATGTAAAAGTCTTTGCAATGTAAACCAGAAATTATAACAAAATAGCACATTAAAGAGTGATGCTTCACGTATTTTAAGTTTCAACTATATGATCACTTAATGACTTTAAACAAGAAGTGTATATGGAACAATTTGATTTTTTTTATGCACTTAGAAAACACTTCACACATTTATTTCTATGTTTTATTTTGGGTCTATTTGTTTGTATGTCGTATTATCTTCAGCGGTTATATTCGATCAGACGCTATGATAATATGCGATAAATTGTTGTTCATTTTATAGTTGCAGCGTATGATCACAAGTCGCTGTTATAGATTTGTTCGTTTGCTAATTGTGCGGTTGATCGTAATGTTTGACCATATGTTTGTTTGTTTTGTTGTCACTGCGATAATTTTTTCAGTTGATTTATAAATAATTATAAAAATATATTTATCTTTTATCATTTAAATCATAAATTTTCGATGGTACCGTTAAAATTCAGTAACGATTAAATAAGTGAGAATTCTTATGATCGATCATTACGTTTAACCGCAAAAACATGCGATAAACAAATAAACAATCTTTACATTCGCAATTATTTGCGAGACAAATTTTATTCATTCATGAACTCAATTTAATTAGTTGTTTTAGATTCAAAGTATGTAATTTTAATTCTGGTAGATATATAACTGATAAAAAAGTGATAAAAGGGATAATATTATAATTAATTAGATAAGGACAATACTAATCGCAAGCAACTATTATTTTTTTGTGTTCAAATATTGATTTAACCAAATGCTTGTATGCCTTTGGTTTCATTCTATTAATAATTCAAAATAATTTTTTTTCGGATAAAAAGTAATTATTTGGTACAAAAGTAATTAAGTAAAGAAATAAGGTAGTGATCCACTCAGGCTTTACCTTTTCACACTAATTAATTACTTATTCGTTAAACCTATCTTATTAGATTACGTAAGCCATTTTATAATCTGTATTGTATTTGTGGACACGTATCGTTCCGACCAAATTAGGATACTTAGATTAGCTGATAAGATCATGTAGTTTTTTACAATTCTTTTTTTTTATTATAAATGCATTATATTTTTTGATTAACAATTTTTTAGAATGATAAACCAATATTAAATTAATAAATTCAATTATATTTTTTAAAATTCACATTTAGGCAATTCTATATAATATACTATTTTTAAAATTTTAATCAAAATTTAGCATCACTAATTTATTTTTATAATAATAGTACAAATTTTATTACTAAAATATATTAAAACATAAATTGTAAGTAAATTCTAAATTACAAAAAAGAACATAAATATAACATTTTAATTTTATTTGTAACTAATTTAAGATAAATAAATATTGTACATTTGTCTAAAATATTCATTTTAAATTTTTGTTCCAAATGTAGTATCACTTATTTAAATTTTTTAAAAATAGCACAAAGTTAATATTAAAATAATTAAAAAAAATTCATAATAAAAAAATTTAAAGCCTAAATTAAAAAAAGAATCTAAACATAATGGTTTAATTTGATATATAGTGTATTTGGGATGAATAATTATTTTCACATAATAATTTATGATATTTTATAAATTTTATTTTAAAGATACTAAATTTGAAGATAAAATTTAAAATTGCTATTTTAAGATATTATTCACAAAAACTTTTATATAAAAATTTGTGATATTTTTGGAATTTTAATTTTAATATGTTAATTTTAAAAATAAAATTTAAAATAATGTTATTTTAAGATATTAATATACGCAATTCACAATTCATTAGAGTTAACTAATAAATACATAAAAATATAAAAGTTTATCTTTTGTGAAAAAACGAAAAAAAAAATATTTCTTTTAGAAATATATGGGACAGCTTTGCGTGGGTTACTACTTAGTTAATGATTAAATTAAGACACGAGAAAAAGGATTAGCATATAATGTGATTTCTACGCTTAAAGACAGCCATACGAAACTGTAAAATATTAAAGAAAAAGTTAGATGCTATATTTTAATCAAAGAAATATATCATTAGCACTTTTGAAGCTAACTTGCTGCTTAAAAATCGCGTCAGCAAATGTCAACCTCAGAGTGTAAGAATCTCCACTTTTTTTTCTTGGATTTGAGGCTCTAATTGATGCTAATCCATTTTATCTCAGACTTTTACCACATTCAAATGAAATATTTGAATTGACTTCTATTTTATAATGGCCCATTTAAAAAGAATTTAGTTATAATATATGTTAAAAAAGCTCAAGTGAAAAACAAATTTAAGTAAAAGAAAATTTCGTAATATATTATTTATAAAATAATTTAATAAAATAACTTCATCCTAAAAATTAATTAACAAAAATACCATGATAACGTGTGATCACCACACTAAATTTTAAATAAATATATAAATAAATTTAAATTAATAAAATAATTATGATATATGTCATTTTTATTAATTTGGTTACAAAATAAATATATTTTATTAACTAACAAAAAACACTATTAAATTCATAAAAAAAATTTAATTTTTTTAATTTACATATATAAAAATTAATATTAAAAATATTTTTAAATATAAGTTAAAATTATATAAATATCTAAATTATATTTACTATTAAACAATATTATATAATTTGTAAATATTTTTTTCACACATGCTATTGGTATAAATCTAGTTATATGTTATTCAATGATAATATGCAAGCAATTTGACTTACCTTTTTTTAATGTCTAAAATGACCAATCATATGTTATTTAAAGATGAGATTATTGATTATAAACTTTTTAAGTATATTTTAAATTCTAATGTTATTGAGGTAATGAATTTGCAAAAATCTTTCAAATCTATTGTTATAGAAAAAATTAGGCAATTGTCTAAAATATCATTTTTTATATTTTGAATCCAAATATATCACTAATCATTTAAATTTCTAAAATATCACAAATTTAATAATAAAATAATTAAAAATCTCTTCATAATAAAAAAAATTTAACTCTAAATTGGTAAAAGTGAATCCAAATATTATATTTTAATTTTATATATAGTTTATTTGAAGTAAATAATTATTTTTACATAATAATTTTTGATATTTTAGGAATTTTATTTTTAATTTGCTAGATTTGAAAGATAAATTCAAAAACATACTATTTTAAAGTATTAATAAAAACATTTAAGCATTAGTTTTGAAAATACTTAAAATAATTTTATGAGGAATTTCTTAGTTAAAATACAAAAATTGTTTTACGGTTTTATGTGGAACTACTCTGTTTTAATACTAAATCATAATACTTAGATTTGCATAAGTCACCAAAATCATCCAAAACCTATTAAAACTTAAATAATTCTAGATACTTATTAAATATAATAATGTATAAAGTATCAAAATATTAAAATAATTTGTCGTGAATCCGATTGGTGGATAAAATTGTAGATATTTTAGATTTAACATATCTTTTGAAAAAAGAGTTTTTTTGGGTTAAAATTAACCATTCATATATATTTTCCTCACTGATATATATGTTATACTCATATTATACTACTGATAATTAATATATTTTTTTATATTTTCCTATCTCTAGAATATTATCCAAATATATTCTTTAGACAAATCCATTTTCCACCTGATGAATCTGAAAAATAAACAATCTCTAGAAAATCCTATGCATTAGGGCAAAAATGCCTCCCCAAATTTAGATGAGCACAAACATATCCACTCAAAATATTATGTGTGAACATTTAGGGAGGTAATATATAAAATCTCGAATCCATTTACATATAAAGAATAATGTTCTTTTCAGCAAAATAAATTGTTTTTTTTTTGTAATGTTCTTTAAATATGTGATCTAAATCTAGACAAATCTATTGTTTAATCAATCAAAGACGTGGCTGGTCTTTTCTAACTATGTGATTATAAATTTCCTTTGGCTGGTACGAATCCATTTCCACCACAAAATTGAAATTGGATATATTCTTATTTTTTAAAGAATACATTTATATTTGCTAACTTAATCTTGTTCTCATTCTCCAACTCTCTCTTATCGTAACATTATGTATTTGATTCCATATTAGATATACTATAAGTAGCATGAAGACAAAATCTAGTTTTTGCGTTCAAAATTATATATTTAGTTAAAAGGATGAAAAATGTGTTCAAAATAATTTAAGAACACAAGAATAATACCTTAAAATAACACATTTTAAAATTTATGTTCTAAATCTAGGATTATAAAATTAAAATTCCAAAAATACCATAAATAATTAGGTATAAATGTTAATTTATTCTAAATAAATTAGAAAATACCATATATTAGCACTAAATTAGGTTTTAGTGACAAATATAGCATTCAATATCAAAATTTACTAATATAACATTTTTACCAACCAGACTTTATTATCCTCCAATTAAAACAAAGGTAAAAACTTAATTTAGCTAGAATAAAATGATTATATGTTGATTAGCTACCACATCATATTGGTTCGATCTCTTTAAACTGATATATTTTTTTATATTTTAATTGAACAACATGATATATATTAAACAAGAGGATTTATGCTAATTGATTACTGTAGTGTATTAGTTACACATCTTCTTATTAGAATTAATAGTGCATGGTTCAATCCTCTTCATTATATTTTCTAAAAAAATTTCTTTTAATTTAATTATTTTATTTAGATAAGATTTTCTTAATATTAAGAACTTTTTACTGAATTTAGGTTAATATTCATATTTTATGCATAATTTAGGAATGTCTTTCTAAAACATGAAATTTCATATGATTAATTAACAACAGCAAGAAGTGTTTATCCAAAAAAACATCAAGAAGAGTGTTTATCAACATTCAACAATCACAAATACAAGTTATAAACAAAAACATGAAAATGTCCAACACAATTAGATATAAGATTGAGTCTTTAGATTTTTCGTACAATAGCATCCCATTCCTAAATTTTGCTATTTAAACTAAAAACAGATATATATAATAAACAAAATGACTATATATTGATTAATTACATTAGTGTATTGGTTACACTCTCCTTCTCTTATCAATTGGTTCAAGGTTCGACCCCCCACCTCTACGATCTTATAAAAATTTTGCTATTTAAACTAAACACAGATATATATATACTAAACAAAATGGTAATATGTCAATTAGTTATTATAGTGTATTGATTACACACTCCTTTTTTTATATAGTGGACAAATGTTATATCCCCTATTTTGCAAAAGATTAGTTTTAAAGATAAATAAAGTTATTTTAGTCTTCTTATTTGAAAAAATGATATTTGTGGGAGTTTAGATTTGGGATGCTAATTTAGTCGCTAAAACATTATTTAGTGCTAAATTAGTCAATTGCCCAATAAATTATGTATAAACTTAAAATATTATATTTGGGTTGTTTTTTTCTAATTTAAGGTTTAATTTTTATATTACAATGATGTTTTAATGTATTTTAATTTTAATTTTATGCTATTATTAGAAATTTAAACTAATTGTACTATTTTTGGAACAAAAACTTAAAAATATGGTGTTTTAGACAAATTTCCAATAATAGCAAAAATTTGAGATTAAAATACTTTAAAATTTCATTTTAATAGAAAAAAAATAAATTTTAAATTAGAAAAAATGAACTCAAATATATTATTTAAACTTTATGTATAATTTTTTTTAAATTGTAGAGAATTTGACTTTAAAATAAGTTAAAATCTCATACTATTGGCTTTAAAAATAAAAGCAAAATAAGAATAAAATTAGTTTTTTGGATTGTACAATATTCAAAGAATACTTTTAGGACTTTAAAACATTTAAAGTGTGATTAGGAAAATTTAGACTCAATTATAGTCTCAATATGTTAAGGAGATTTTAACTTTAGAACGTTATTTTAAAATAATTTATTTTTACTTAAAATTCAATTTTGTTGATTTTATATTCATTAACAAAAAAGGTTAGGCTGTGAAATTTTTAAAGAAAATATTAGGAATTTAAAAACGTAAAGCTTGGTAAAAATAAAGATAATTTTTCAAAATAGTATTTTTTAGTTTTATTCAAAATATATCATTATTAATTTAAATTTCTAATATTATCATTAATTTAATATTAAATTATTTTAAAATATGTTTTTAAGTAAGAAAATCTAAGTTTTAAATCAGAAGAAAATAATCTAAACATAATTTTTAGTTTTATTTATAATTTATTTAGTATAAATAATTAATTTCACATAATGATATTTTTAAATTTTTTAATTTTAATATAGTAGATTTAAACAAAAAATTAAAAAATATACTATTTTATGATGTTATTTTTAAAATAAAATTTTAACAAAGTAATTTTTTTAAATCCTAACCAAATACTAATGTACATTCATATCCATTTGTGAGATTGTAGATTGAGTTTAAATATCTATCGCCACAAATCATACAAAAACTTTTTAAAATATATATATGTATATATATATATATATTTATCATCATTGAGAAAATCTTTTTAAGATAGTGAAGAAAAGAAATATTGATGTTTATAATAGTAGACAATAATTAACTGGTACAAGTACAAAAGCCTTCAAAACACAGATAAGAACCAGAGACACATGTAGATCTCATACTAGGATCACAATCACTAGTCAACTTGCATGTCTTAGCATAACTATTCTTCTTTAAATTGTCAAGACTTTCTTGATGAGTCGATGAAACACTACATTTACATTGTTGGTTTACACATAGAGCTTTCCCACTCGAACAATGAAGATATTCGCAATCTTTTGTTGTTTTGCATGGAAGAAAGATCTGAGCTTCTGTTATTGCACCTAATGAACACACATTGATAAATCAAACTTATATTGTATATTTTCAAATATTTTGGTAATATTCGTTTGGCAGCCGCATGAACTATCGGTTACGGCTACGATACATTATTTTTCATTTACCTGTCGTACCGGTCAAACGCTACGTTTTATATCGCAATTTTTTCGACAGATAATTAAAACATCGGTATGAATAAAAATCTGTGATTAATCGCAATCACAACTGTCGACGACAAACAAACGAATAACATATTCCACAGACATATTCAAATTGTTGACCGCAACCGCAATCGCTTGCGGCGACCAAACGAATAACACTTTTATGATATAAATTATGTTTAACTAAGAGTCTATTTAGAAGACTTACAAGCGATAACAAGAGCAAAGAGGAAGAGGAATGTGATTTTTGATGCCATTTCTTAATTATGTTAAGTGTATTCTCAAAGATACCAATAACCTTTGTTATTAATAGTCTCTTTCAAATTATTTTAGGAAGTTAATCTCAAATTTTTATTCAAAATATTTGTGCCGTTTTGACATTAAATGACAAATTCTGTATTTTAACCAAATATAGTTAAACTGTATTTGTCAAGATTTGGATGATTCTTTGCTTTTTACTGATTAATTTCATTACCATATTAATTATGCTCATCTTTGATGCAATATCAGTTGATTATATACTAGATTAGCATGGCGTTACATGGATGAGAATAACATATTTTGATTTCAAAGTTGATATTTTGCATAAGTATAGACTATATAGTTATGTTTCAAATTAAAATCCGTATTTAACTATCCAAAAAATTAGTTAAGTAAACTATAATCAATAAATATAAAAAATTTCAAGAAAGAAATCAGAAAATTCAATAATATTACAAAAAACCCGAAAAGCAATATATATAGATGAATGAAAATTCCAAAAACAGATTTCAAATATTATTATACTTGACACTGAATATATTTGATATCATTTTATAATATAGACACTGAATATATTTGATATCATTTTATAATATATTTATGTGAGTCTGAATTATTTTTACATGGATGATAATTATTTTAATTGAACGATGAAAATTTGAAATGTAATTTTAGATATGAAGAAACCAACTTTACATAAATACATAAATTACATAATCACACACAATAACAAATTACAACAACAAATCACAGAAAGTTTTATTTCATACATTATGAGTTATATATAATATATATATATATATTATATATTATGGTTTTTATTTTTGATTTTTACGTTTCCTACCTTACTTACTTTTAAGTTTCTTTCAATTTTTTTTAATGTTTTTGTTATTATGTATTTTTAAGAAAAATAATTAATCATAGGAAATTTTATATTAATTTATATTATTATATTTACACATGTCATGATTTAAAATAATAGTGACATGTGTAAAAATTTCATGAATTATATTAGTCATATATATCGAACCTTAGCTAACAACAAGATTTAGTTTTTAAAGATATTTCCATTATAATTAAAATATATATATATATATATATGGGAGATATATACAATAATATACTTTGATTTCTCTTATTTATTTTAGGTCGAAAGGATGTTAAAGAAATGAATCAATTAAAAGTTTGATTATAGATATTATTCGTTTTTATTTTCAAAAGGATAATGACAATAATCTATCTATGAGTAAAAAAGAAAATCTTAAGGAAACCAAAACGAAGTGTATAAATACAAATCAATTTTAAAATAAGATACATAGCAAAAAATTTTTTACTAAATAATCCAAATAAAACAAAAAAAATTTGTACCTCTAAAGGAAGAGGATGCATAAGAAAATTCACTATTGTCAATTCCAAAATTTGAATCAAGATGGAATTTGTTGAGTTGTGATATAGTTCGCAATTAAAATTGGACTCTGGTTTAACCTATCCAAAGGCTAACCGAAAATGGAAGATGATAGATTCAAGTTTAGGCTTCGGAATGTTAATATGGGGTTTTAAACCAGATCAAATTTTAAATTAATCTGGTCCTAAATTAATACTAACTCTATTTTAGTCCACCAAAATTTATGAAATAGGGTTAACCTTTTGTAATCTATTTTAAACTCATCGATTTTTTTCATCTTTTTTATATATATTACGATAGAATATAATTATTTTTACATTCAAATTATATATAAATCTTGCATAAATTAAATTATTAGTTTTCTAAGTTAAGAAAAATAAATTTTTATTTTACGATTTTGGTGAAAATATGCTATTTTATGATTTTTATGAGAAAATGTTATTTTACGATTTTGAAAAAATATCATTATGCGGGGTGGCGAAAAAATGATATGTTACAGTTTAAACAAAAAAATATTATTTTTCGAGTTTAAAAATAATAAGTTATTTTGCAGTTTTGACAAAAACGATATTTTGTAGTTTTAATAAAAAATTCTATTTTGCGTTTTTTGCAATTTTGACGAAAAAATGTTGTTTTGCGATTTGGCCAAAATGCTATTTGTAGTTTGATGAAAAACACTATATTCAATATTGATGAAAAATATTATTTTTGGTTTTGATAAGAACTTAAAAAAGAAACACTTAATTAAAAATTAAGTAAGAAAAATTAATATATAATAAGCCTAACATTTTTTAATCCTAATATTTTAAATACGATCATAAAGTAACCTTATAAATTTTCTATATAATAATTCTACGGGTCCAATTAATCATAAACTTTTAATGATCAAACCAAAAATGGAGATAAGCGAAAGCTAAAGATTGGGACATACATTAAGATATAGATCACATACATATCTTCATTCTTTTTCTTCCATTGTTTTACTAGCATCCATTTTCTTTATATTGTATGTTATATATGCGTGTTGTTACACATTTTGATAGTGAATTGTTGGATTTTATAAATAGCTATTAAATATTAACCTCTAAAAAGATAAATATTATGAGGTTTCAATCACAAACTACATTTCTAATGCAACAACATTTTGGTTATCTAGCCAAAAAAACTATATTATTCCATTAATGCACTAAAAGTTTTGTACAAACAAAACCTTTTTGCATTACTTAACAAGTACATATTCCTTCCATACAATATGGTCCTGGAGATCTATTACAACGAACTCGTTTCCTACAATTTTCCTGTAAATCACAAGTCCACATGTGACATTTTGCAATTTTTCCATGACCACACCATATCCCATCGCATTTATCGTTTGATCCACATATCGGAATATAGTTGCGACATTCTACTCTTGATGCATTCATTACAAACAATATGAACAAACCTACATGTTAATCAAACAAAAATTGTTTAATTCTATCCCATAGATAAAAAGTGTTCAGATCATCTAAAAGTTTTTAAATAGTTAGTGTTGTTTTTAGATACATAGATAGAGAATTGTACACACACAAAAAACACTTACAAGACAAGAGAAAAGATACAAAGAAACCTGATGTTACTTTTGAAGTCATCTGATAGTTTGTTTTTGAAGAATGATTTTAGTGAGACATTTTATTGTTGAAACATTTATTTGTGGTCTTTGAAAAAATTTTCCATGGTTTTTCGCATTATTTATTAGGTAAATATGTTTCATTATATTGGATATATTCTTTTGTTTTCCATTATTAGGTAAAAATTTGCATTTTTCTAATATATTTATGAAATTTTGAATATTATACTATATATGATAACAATGTAACTATTTGATTTATATTATTATCTTTACACATGTCATGATTTAAAATAATAGTGACATGTGTAAAAATTTCATGAATTATATTAGTCATATATATCGAACCTTAGCTAACAACAAGATTTAGTTTTAAAGATATTTCCATTATAATTAAGAACTAGATTTATATCCACGCCATGCGTGGGAAAAATATTTGAAAATTATATTTTATTAATAAATATAAATTAAATATTTATATAATTTTAATTTTTATTTAAAATTAGTTTTAACACTAATGTGTATATAAATTAAGAAATAAAAAATAAATATTTTTATGAATTTAATAATATTGTTTGGTTGGTCTAATAAAATATATTAATTGTCTAACTAAATTAATAACAATGACATATATTGTATTCTAATAAGTTAAGCTTATTTGTATATTTATTTGAAATTTACTATAGTGATGATACTTTATCATGATATTTCTGTTAATAACACGTCAGAGTATGATTATTTTCTTAAAATGTTTCTCAAATAATATATTAGGGATTACGGTAATAAATTAAATCTATTTATATTTATTTAAAATTATTTATAAATTAACATATAAAAAATTTAAAGAACTAAAAATTATTGTCTTTGCAAATGTAATAGTATTTTTGGGTTAGTTGAATTAAATATATCTATTTACTAACCAAATTAATATCAATGGTATGAATTGTAATTATTCTAATAACTTAAACTTTTTTATATATTTAAATTGAAATTCGCTGTGGTGTTGACACGTCAGCTGGTATTTTTGTTATTAACACGTCAGAGTAAGGTTATTTTGTTAAAAAGTTTCTCAAATAATATATTAGGGATATATATGGGACATATATACAGTAATATACTTTGATTTTTCTTATTGATTTTAGGTGGAAATGATGTTAAAGAAATGAATCAATTAAAAGTTTGATTATAGATATTATTCCTTTTTATTTTCAAAAGGAAGATAATGACAATAATCTATATTGTATGAGTAAAAAAGAAAATCTTAAAGAAACCAAAACGAAATGTATAAATACAAAACAATTTTAAAATAATATACATAGTAAACAATTTTTTATTAAATAATCCAAATAAAACCAATTTTTTTTTGTACTTCTATGAGGATGCATAAGAAAATTCACTATTGTCAATTCTAAAATTTAAATCAAGATGTAGTTTGCTGATTTGTGATGTAGTTCGCAATTGGAATTAGACTCTGGTTTAACCTATCCAAAGGCTAACCGAAAATGGAAGATGATAGACTCGAGTTTAGGATTAGAAATGTTAATATGGGTTTTTAAATTAATCTAACACTAAATTAATACTAATTTTGTTTTAGTGCACCAAAATTTAAGAAATACGATTAAATCCTTGTAATCCATTTTAAATTCATTAATTTTTTCATCTTTTTATATATATTATGATTGAATATAATTATTTTTACATTCGAATTATATATAAATCTTGTATAATTAAATTAGTAGTTTTCTAAGTTAAGAAAAATAAATTTTTATTTTGCGATTTTGGTGAGAACATGCCATTTTATGATTATTGTGAGAAAATGTTACTTTACGGTTTTGAAAAAATTTCATTATGCGGGGTGGCGAAAAAATGATATGTTACAGTTTAAAAAAGAAAACGTTATTTTGCGAGTTTGAAAATAATAAATTATTTTGTGTTTTTGATAAAAAAACGCTATTTTGTAATTTTGCCAAAAAAACACTATTTTACAGTTTTGACAAAAATGATATTTTGTAGTTTCGTGAGATATTCTATTTTGCGTGTTTTGCGAGAAAATATCATTTTCAAATTTGGTGAGAAAATGTTATTTTGTGGTTTTGGCTGAAAAACACTATTTACCGTTTGAAAGAAAAGCACTATTTTTAATATTGATGAAAAATATTATTTTCACTTTTGATAAGTATTTTAAAGAGAAATATTTAATTAAAAATTAAGTAAAGAAAATTAAAATATAATAAATCTAACTTTTTTTTAACCCTAATATTTTAAATCTGGCCATAAATTAATTATATAAATTTTCTATACAATAATTCAAGGTTAAAATTTACACATATTTTAACGGATTCGGATGAACTCTAAACTTTTAAACGTTTTTAACATTTCTATTTAAGCTAATGATTATACCAAAAATGGAGATAAGCGAAAGCTAAAGATTGGGACATACATTAAGATATAGATCACATACATATCTTCATTCTTTTTCTTCCATTGTTTTACTAGCATCCATTTTCTTTATATTGTATGTTATATATGCGTGTTGTTACACATTTTGATAGTGAATTGTCGGATTTTATAAATAGCTATTAAATATTAACCTCTAAAAAGATAAATATTTTGAGGTTTCAATCACAAACTACATTTCTAATGCAACAACATTTTGGTTATCTAGCCAAAAACTATATTATTCCATTAATGCACAAAAAGTTTTGTACAAACAAAACCTTTTTATCTTACTTAACAAGTACATATTCCTTCCATACAATATGGTCCTAGAGATCTATTACAACGAACTCGTTTTCTACAATCTTCCTCTAAATCACAAGTCCACATGTGACATATTCCTATTTTTCCATGACCACACCATATCCCATCGCATTCATCGTTTGATCCACATATCGGAATATATTTGCGACATTCTACTCTTGATGCATTCGTTACAAACAATATGAACAAACCTACATGTTAATCAAACAAAAATTGTTTAATTCTATCCAATAGCTAAAAAGTGTTCATATCATCTAAAAGTTTTTAAATAGTTAGTTTTGGTTTTAGATATGTAGGTTATGTTCGTTTGTCAGCCGTGGGAACATTCGGCTGCGGTTGCGGAAGATTGTTGTTCGTTTAACTACCACATGTATTTGTGGCAGACGCAACGGTCAGACATTGCATCTTCTGTGACAATTTTTTTAACCGCTGATTAAAACAGTGATACGACTAAAAATCTGCGATCAACTGTAACCGTAACTGTCGGCGACAGACAAACAAACAATATCTACCGCAGCCGTAGTCATAGTGTTGATTGTACCCACAACCACAGGTACAACCAACTGTGGCGATCAAACGAACAAAACTATATATAGAAAATTGTATACACATAAGAAAGCACTTACAAGACAAGAGAAAAGATACGAAAAAACCAGATGTTACTCTTGAAGTCATTTGATATTTTGTTTTTGAGGAATGATTTTAGTGAGGCATTTTATTGTTGAAACATTTATTTGGGGTCTTTGAAAAAATTTCCATAGTTTTTCCTTTTTCGCATTGTTTATTAGGTAAATATGTTTCATTATATTGGATATATTCTTTGTTTTCCATTAGGTAAAAATTTGCAGTTTCCTAATATATTTATGAAAATTTTGAATATTATGCTATATATGATAACAATGTAACTATTTGATTTTGACGAATTATAAACAGCAAGTTTTACAGTCAATCGGGTATGATACTTTATTTGGGCTTCAGCTTTGAATAATAACCTCGTTGATCTCATGCCTAATCTCGAGAGAAGATTTTATTAATGATTCGAAAAATAATTGATTTATTAGATTTAGTAAATGAGAATTTGATGATTCCATTTATGAGATTGACTAACATGTGAAGAGGACTATATATTTATATAGAACTCGGTTATTTTTATATTTTGATTTAGTTTCGTTTTGGTTATATTTCGATTTCGTTCAATTCGATTATTAAATTTAAAAACTGAAAATAATTGATTATGATTCAATGAATAATGATATTTAGTTCCAACACTTACATCGAAATGATTATTTATTGATTCATGAAAATAAAATGATTTATATTGATTAACATTAGGATTAAAACGATTTAGTCAACAAAAATTGGGTAGTAAAAAGATTTGATCAATAAAATTGATTTTTTTGTTTATATAAAATTGAATATTTTTACCAAAGGCATATAGTTTGATTATTTTTTTTAAATTGGTGTCTAATTTTTTATATTCTAAATGGCATGGTGGTTAAAAAAAATCTATGTTAAAAAACTTGTTTTCTTAAAAAACATTTAGTTTTTAAAGATTAATTAGATTTATAACCACGCTATACGTGTAGAAAAATATTCACAAATGATATAATATTGTTTATTACTAAATATAAATTAAATATTTATATAATTTTAAATTTTATTTAAAATTATTTTTAATAATAATTTTTGTATATATAAATTAAAGAAAAAAATAATTGTTTTTACGAATTTAGTAGTATTTTTGATTAGTTTAATAAAATATATTGATTTTCTAATCAAATTAATAATAATGATATATATCGTAATTATTTTAATAAATTAAATCTATTTATATATTTATTTGAACTTAATTGTGATGATTACACGTTTTCAATAACTTAAATTTATTTATATATTTATTAATATGTTACCATATTATTTCTTTTAATAATAAATTAGAATAAAATTATTTTTTAAAATATTATTTAAATAATATATTAGAAACTATGTTTAAAAAAATTATTTTCGCTTTTTGATTTTTTTTTATAAATTGGTGTCTAATTTTTTCTAGAATTCTAAATGGTAAACAAAACCTAAACTAGAAAGATTGCTATAAAAATTTCTAATTTTTATGTAACCTTTTAAACATGATACGAAGCAGTAAATATTAAATATCGAATTTGTTCTCGTTCAAATAACACATGATCGAATAATGATCTTCTACCCTCAAACACAAAGAAGACAAACGTAATAGAAAGATGAGCATATTTTGGTATCAAAAATTTCATTGCAGATAGAAAAAGGATCAATCTTGCCAAGGATCACTCTCTGCTCTAACTTCAGATGGTTCAATTACTTCTGTTTCTCCACTTTTTTCATCTCCTTCATTCACATTCAAGCTTTCTTCTTTTGCAACATCTTCCTCCTCTTCTTCTTCTTCTTCAACTCGGCCCCATCTTCCTCCAACTGCCATTGCCATCATCTCATATATCTTGTTCCCCAGCTCAGCAGGGCTATCAGGCTGCTCAATATACACATCAAAAGTAAGTGAAAAAATGGTTGAGACAAACTACTGAGAAACAAGAAAGCTAAGAGCTTTTAGATTTCTTACAGTGAATCCACTTGAGATTATAGCGGTATCATACAAGAGATCAACTACTCTTGTTGCTTCAGTGCTCTCTGGTGCATTCTTACAAGCAGCCTGCACAAATATACAAATATGAAGAGGCTTTTCTCGACATCGCTGAGACAAGATTTTTGAGAGTATGGCACACACTTACATTCAAGTCTTTGATGATGGGATGATCTGGATTGATCTCTAGTATTCTCCTACCTCTCATGAACTCCAAGCTTGAAGTATCTCCCAGTGCTTGTGCCTTCATTAACCTTTGGCCAAAACAAACATATCAAGTTTTTTATGTAAATTTCGGGTTTAATAAGTATTTTACGTCTAGCTGCTAAAGAGTACTAACCTTTCCATATTAGCTGACCATCCGAATTTGCCTGAGACAAGCACGCAAGGAGAAGAGCTCAGACGATTCGATACTTGAACTTTGGCAACTTTATCGCCGAGCTGTTGTTTTATCCAATCGCAGAGAAGATTGAACTCCTGTTTAACTTCCCTTTCCTTTACTTCATCTTCGTCACCTGCAAAAATTGGCACCATGCTTTGTTAGAAAGAAAAGATTTCACACTGGCTGTGTCGGAATCATTTAACAGTATATTTACCAAGTTCTAAATCTTCTTTGCTGATATCAACGAATTTCTTTTCCTTGTAGGTTTGTAAATTCTGAATTGCAACTTCATCGATTGGTTCAATCAAGTATAGAACCTATAATCAACGGAAAACAATGGAAGTCAAACAAGAATCACACACCAGAAAAAATTTTCAGTTTGAAGTTGAAAAAACTAAGTATATACCTCAATATCTTTTTGGATTAGTTTCTCCAAGAAAGGAGCAGACTTTGCACTTTTAAGACTGTCTGTTGCGAGGTAATAGATTGCCTTTTGGTTCTCGCCCATGTTTTCAATGTATTCATCCAAGCTCGTCAATTCTTCTTCATTCTTGGAGCTGTAGAATCGAAGCAACGGTGTAATACGCTTGTGGTTACCAGTGTCTTCAATGCAACCCAATTTAAGGAATCTACCAAAGTTTTCCCAGAATTTCTTGTAATCCTGAAACCATTCATACCACAAAATGAATATCCGGGGCCTTCGAATAAGCTTAAGGGAGCAAAACTGATTAGTGAGTGACACAGACCTCTTTGTTTTCACTTTCGGAGATTTCTTGAATCATGTCAAAGGTTTTCCTAATGAGCCTCTTTCTCATGATTCTTACAATTCTGCTTTCTTGGAGAATTTCACGGGAAACATTAAGAGGAAGATCGTCTGAGTCCACTATACCCTTAACAAAGCTCAAGTATCTCGGGAACTGCAAGCAAATTATGAAACATGGTAAAGCAAACAATGAAACCACAGCAAATCTATATCTTTAAAGAACAACACGACTCTCTCGTGAAAAATATTCGTCTTGAAAATGATTACTACAAAAGAAAGGACCGTTATAAAACATAGACTCACCAGCTCTCCATCAAAGTCATCCGAGATAAACACTCGTTTTACGTACAAACGAATGTTCTTTGTTTTTGGGTTCGTAACGTCCTCATTGTTAAGAGGACCCATTCCAGGGATGTATAGAATGCTCCTGAATTCAACCTCACCCTGAGGAACAAGAAAGTACAAACAATAAGTGTCAAGACAAAGGATAATATATCAAAAAGTAAAAGTACCTCAGTTGTAAAGTGTGTGTGAGCAAGTGGGTCCAAGAACTCATTGAAAGCCTTTTTGTAAAACTCATTGTACTCCTCCTTTCCCACTTCCTTCGAATTGCGCATCTGTTTAGAGACAAAGGAAAGAAAATCAGGTAAGCATGCCAAACATCATAAAGAACAAAAAGGAAACACATGATCAAAGCTCACGGCCTCACCCACAACGGTTTCGTTTCATTGGCTAGTTCCCAATCCCAGTACTTCTCAGTTTTAGTAGTCTTCTTCTTCTTAGGCTCACCCTGGAAACAAACAAGTAACAAGATCATATCAGTAAACATGAAGGACAATGTTTGGATTCAGAGAGCTTATGCACTCAAATAAAATAAAATAAACCTCTTTTTCTTCTTCTCCTTCCTTAGCTGGCTCTTCCTCTTCAACCTAAAACAAGTTCATATTGTCAAATCACATTAGTAATGTGAAAAACACTAACCTGTAATAAACTGCAATAAGCAGCAAGAACGTCATTTTCTCACCTCTATTGTCCTTGATTTCTCCTGCCAAGTATAGATGGGAAACCCAACAAACTGCGAGTAATTCTTAACTAGGTTTTTGATTCTAGTAGGTTCTGCAAACTCGTACTTATCATCCTCCTGCATCCCAGAATAAGCAGTCAAATAAACCATAAAAGTTCTCAACACGCAGATGCATCAGATGATGATTGAATGGAGAAAATTACCCTCAGGTACAAGGTGATTTGGGTCCCACGACGTAGAACATTTTCAGGGTTTGTTTCTTCTCTAATCAGGTATGAGCTACTGTCAGCAACTGACTCCCAAACGTATTGCTTGTCAGATTTGGGGCTTTTGGTGGACACAACAATCTGAAAGCAGACACAACTATAAGTCCACTTCTCATAAGTAATACATTGACAAGAACAGACTACGAAACAAAAGTTAAATTTCTTCACCTTTTCAGCAACTAAGAAAGCAGAGTAAAACCCAACACCAAACTGGCCTATCAAACCATTGTCAGCACCAAGGTCCTTGTTTTCCTGAATAAAGAGAGAGATATTAACACTGTGCCTGAAATTTTGACACCAAGATTGATTTGATTGCCATTAATTTTCAGAGAGATGGAGAAAAACCTTTAGAGCCTTCAAAAATTTCGAAGTACCACTTTGAGCAATAGTTCCAAGACAGTCTATAAGTTCTTCTTTTGTCATTCCGATACCAGTATCGCTGCATATTCGCATCAACGTCTTTTAAGCAGACAATTTTATTCAATCGTTAATACTAAAAAGAGAGAGAATTATCTCATACGTTATGGTGATAGTGCCGTTATCAGGATCAGGCTTTATTCGAATCTCAAGCTCGCCACCATCGCCAAGCAAAGAAGGCTCTGTTACACTCAAGAACCTCAACTTATCCAAAGCATCACTTGCATTACTGAATATATACAAACACATTCAAATCACATTTTTACAAAAAAAAAAAAAACACAAATCAATTCTTTAAACAATCCGTTAGTATCAACAAAATTGCCTCACCTTACAAGTTCCCTGAGAAAAACCTCCTTGTGACTGTATAAGCTATGAACAATCAAATCCAACAATCGGCTAACCTGCAAAATGAGATTGAACGAAACTTATCCAATTTGCATATTCACAAAGTCTCAAACTTTATATCTCACTTCACAGTTTATAACTCAATATTCGATTTTAACCAACAAATCAAGAGATGCTCAAAATCAAAGTTCGAAACTTTTAGGAGAAATGAAAAATCTAACCTCCGCTTGGTACTCGAACTTCTCACCGGGCCCTTCTTCAATCGTCTCTTTCTCGGCAACGGCGGCGTCGCATCTGACGGAGAAGCTATTGTATCTCTTTTCGAGATTCCAGCTGCAGGAAACGCCGTTCCTCAGACCGCCGCCGCGAGGCAGAAACGCAGTTCTCAGATGAGAGAGACGGTTTTGATTTTTGAGCGAAGAAACCGGAGTAAATGGAACTGAAGTCAAAGGACTCGTGTATAGGCTTCTACACAAAGAAGGAGCCATTTAGATGCAGAGAGATTTGAAATTCTGAAGGAAAATTGATTGAAACCTCAATCTCTATCTCTAGAAAAGGGCAGTGTAGTTGAACAACGGATTAACATAAAAACCCTATCAAAGGTTTAAGCTTTAAGCTTTAAGGAGAGTGAGTAGAGAGGGTTCTAGAAGAAGGGTTCAAAGTGGCGTTTTTTGGATTCTGAGGTCTACGAATAACCATTTCATCAAACCCGTAGCATTATCCGATATAACAGTACGTACTTCGAAATATGCTTGGCAAATTATGGAGGATCCGTTTTATATATTTGTCCGATATACAATTCGATCTGTTTTATAATAACTAATTAAAATTAATATTAAAATTAATATTTTAAATTTTTTTATTATTTGAATGAAAAAATTAAATATATTTTAATTTAAAATATTATATATATTATAAAAAATGATATTATTATTGTTATATATTATTCAAATAATATTACATTATTTTATAATTGTTTTTGATCAAAAATATATTTATAAATTTTTTAGTAAAATATTTAAAACATATTTTAAATTAAATTAATAAAATTAGTAGTTTTAATTAATTTTGTTATGTTATAAAATATACTTATATATAGAGTAGTCATACTAAAAAATAATTATTAATTATTCAAATTTAATATTACAAACAAATGATATAATATAAAATTTTATTTGTAAATATATTGATTGTTTGAAAACAAAACAAATTGAGTGATATAATTTCTATATGATTTGTGATTTAGATATGCCGACTATATTATTACACAATATATATATACATATATATTTCTATAAAACAATTATTATTACAATATATTGAATTTAATTATTGAGTTAAAAAGTAAAATTGCATATAATATAAAAATGGAATTAAATAGTATTAATGAAGTTTCTATATCTATAAAAATTTGACATATTTACTTTTCTTATATATGTGTACAATAATTAATTATTTATGTAAAAAACAATCTTTTATTTTTAAAATTGGCGAGTAATTAAATATGTAATTTACTAACTCAAAATTTCTTAATTTTTGAATCTTCGTATATTTGAAAATTAAATAGTGTTTGGAAACTCATTAAATTCTATAATTAAGTTATCTAATTAAGCTGTTTAGATAATAAAATAAATAATTTATATTTAAACTAATTAGTAAAATTGTTGAGAGTGAATATGGTGATGACACCTAAGCAATTTTTACTCTGCTTCTCCTTTAATATATAGTAGATTTTATCGTTTTATAAAATAATTTTACTATACATTTAAAATTTATACATATTTTATATAATTTAAATTTTAAACTTTTACAAAATAATTATTAAATTTCAAACTTAAAAATCATTTTATTTTTTTATTCAAAATTATATTTTTTTCTTATTCTACCTACAATTATTTTTACACTTATATATTTTTCTTAAATCTCAGAGTTTTAACGAATAATAATATAACTGAATCATATTTATTTGGGCAAATATCTAAAATAGCACATTTCTAAGTTTTTGTTCCAAAAATAGCATCATTAGTTTAAATTTCCAATAATAACACAAATTTAAGATTAAAATGCATTAAAACTATATTTTAACAGAAAAAAAATAAACCCTAAATTGGAAATAATGAACCCAAATACAATACTTTAATTTTATGTATAATTTATTTAGAATAAATAAGTATTTTCACATAAGTATTTGTGCTATTTTTGGGAATTTAATTTTATGATGCTAGATTTGGAAAAAAAAACTTTAAAAAATGCTATTTTAGGATATTACTCTATTTATTTTAATTTTCAATAATATAACTCAATCATATTTTTGTTAAATTTTAGAGTTTTAACCAATAATAAAATGCAGATGAGTTTTCGGTTTATTTTTTGTTCAGTTAGAATTTTTCCCCAAAATCACGAGAAGTATGGTAATGACTTCAAACACACAAGTAAAAGTAGCCCATATTAAGGTTAAATATATTGTGTGAATAAATATAAATTAGGATAATATCTGTATTATACACAAGAAAATTTTAATATTTTAAATTTTTATATTTAAATTAATTTTTAAATAAATATAAAAAAAGATTTATCATATTTTTGTGTGTTATCTATAACTGTAAAAAAATTTTATAGAAATCAATTAATTCTGTTAAAAATCTTAAAATCTATAATTTTTGAATTCGTTAAATATTAAAAATTTTAATTTCAATTTTTCTCTTTTAATATACATTAGATATGTGTGAAAATAAATAATTTAAAATTTTTAACATATACAAACTAATATAATGTTATAAATAAATTTTGATTGAATTAAATAATAGATTTTGTAACATGTTTTAATTAAAGTAATGAAATTAATAGTCTTAAATAATTTTTCATATTATAGAATATATTTATATATAAAATACTCATAATAAAAAGTAATTATTAATAATTCGAATTTAATATTAAAAACAAATTATATAATATAAAATTTTATTTAAAAATATATTGATTGTGTTTAAAAACAAAAACAAAACTAAACTCATTAATTTAAATTAACTAACATTAGTTGTTTGGTTATTAGAATGTGTAATTAATGATTTTTTATTAATTTAATTATAAAAATATTGAAAGCAAATGTGGTAATGACGCATACGCAAATTGGAACTACAGTGTTTTTCCTTTAATATATAGTAGATGAGATTAATAAATAGAACCACTTCAAGAGTAAAATTAACATTCAAATTACAAACAAAAGTATTTTGAATAATAGGATAAGGTAATATCATTATTATAATTAATTAATTATTTAATAAATATAAATTAGATATGTATATAATTTATTTTTTATTTATTTTTTAATATTATGTACATATCTAATTTATAAATTTTTAAAATTTTAATTCAAATACAAATTGATCATACAAATACAAATAAAATAAATAATTTAGATTATATAAATAAATTAAAAAAAATTATATCTTCGATAAATAATATTATTAAATAGGTAAATAATTGTAGAAGTGGTATATATGCAATTAAACTAAATTTTTGTTTTATATTTTGTTTGAATAATTTTTTAGAATTTTTAATTTTTTTTAAATTATATTTACGTTTTTATTTCAAAGTGTTATTTATGTCAAAATATTAAAAATTTATATATAATATATTATTAAATATTTGTTTGATGTGATTTTCGTAAATATTTTAATAAATTATGTTTTATATAATAATTTTATTAAAATGTTCTGTTGTTGATGTAATAAAATATATTTATAAATCACGTATAAATATAAAATTTATTTTATTAAAATATTTTTTAATTAATATGTTAAAAACTACGAAAAGTAATAACACGATATCTTATGTTATAGAACAATATAACACTCGAGCGTTAGACAAAAAATAAACATTTTCGTCAAATCGCCCTAAAAGTTCATCATTCCCATTTTTGATTAAAAAATTTTATAGTACTTTAAATTCTTCGACATTTGAAAAAGTAACTAAAAAAATGTAAAAGTTTATTTTGAAAAGAATGATGCGAAGGTCTTGTCTTGGTAGACGTGGAATGACTTAAAGACTATATTAATGTTAACGAATATATACAATTAATGGAATTACCGAAATCATAGCTTAATTATTCCATACTAATTTATCAAAAACATATATCGTTATCGATTTCTCTCAATTTTTTTATCATTGTGTCACATTATTCACTACAAATAGATTTATGGAAAAAATATTTGTAAATTATATGATATTATTTATTAGTAAATATAAATAAAATATTTATATAATTTTAATTTTATTTAAAATTATTTTTAATATTAATTTTGTATATGTAAATTAAAAAATTTAAAATAATTGTTTTTAATGAATTTAATAATATTTTTTAGTTAGTTTAATAAAATATATTGATTTTTTAACCAATTAATAATAATGTTATATATTGTAATTCTTTTAGTAACTTAAGTTTATTTATATATTTATCTGAAAAATTTACTATGTTGATATTATGACATTTATGTTAATAACACGTAATAATAAATTTATTTTCTTAAAATATTTTTTAAATGATATATTAGAGATATAATACCATTTTGATATGATAAAAATATGTGGTCAAACTTCGGATATTTAAAACAACAGCACAGATGATATAACAAAGATAAACAAAAAGTGGTGAGGGGAAAATAAACTCTTGTTCTTATCCACGGAGGTTAAGTATCGAGGAGAATCTAATGGAAGGGGTGCTCCAACGCTAGATCACAAGAATGATCATTCACCCTTTGTTTGTTTTATGACGGCTCTTGGAAAAAAGGGGAATTCATATTATGAATGGGATGGATTATCAAATTACATGATGGAACAACTCGCATAGGCATGAGAGACATATTTAAAGGATAGTCTACTCTTCATATGGAATTTTTTAGTTTTCAATGGGTGATGTTTAGTATGCACAAAAGGCAACGATTTTGTGAGAGATTTTATACAAACTCAACGGAACTAATTCAACTAATCAACAATCCATATGGATATAGCCAGCCTTCACAACAGAAATAGATGAATGTGTTTACTTCCGTCAACTACACGAATTTATGCGAATAAACTTATTTCTATCCGTATTTTTTAAGTCTTTTATAAGTTACATAAACTGTGTTTTTCTTTCGTAAACTACATAAACTTCATAAATTATTCTAATTACAAAAATTCCGTTAATGTTTACACATTAAATTATTATTAAACCTTGTTTTACTTCGAAAATATGGTTTTAAATTCAAAATAAACTCAAGTTAAAACTAGATTTTCGAATTAGAACCAGATTTAGTAGGTATTTAACGCATAAACATTAATAGAATTGCTACAATTAAAAGAACTTATGAAGTTTGTGTAATTTATGAAAGAAAAATACGGTTTATGTAGTTAAAAGAAAACCTAAAAAATACGGGTGAAAATAGGTTTATTCGCATAAATTTGTATAGTTGACGGAAGTAAACTCTAGAAGAATTCAAAGTAATCCGACAGCACTATTTGAACTTTTCATTGAGCTACCAGGTAAGAAAGAAGAATATTCAACCAGATAGGATATCAAAACAAGTGCGAATAAATAATTTTTTTTATATAAGTATTTCAATATCAAAAATTGGTTTGAGAATACGATAAATATCTTTTAATTGATCGAATATTATAATAGTTATATAAAAGTGACAAAAAAATAAAAATAAAAAGTGGTGCTAGTATGATTTTTTTTTCTTTCAACTAATAATATATCAGTTTTAAATGTGAAAAAGAGTGATTTCATCGTAAGCCGTTGTGTAGAGACAGAGAAGCACACAACACGCAAATTTATGGATTGCAATTTACGCAATCTTAGCAAATCTCAATATGTAATAGACCACATTTCAGTCTCCTTTATTCGATGACTAAAATTCTTTTTAAGATAGCTTTTGTTTCCATAAAATATTAGTAAATCATAATCACTAAATCAAAATTTTAATTTCACTGATAATCTAAATTCATAATGATTGTCACAGTATAAAAAAACTGATATTTTTAATGGTAAAATTTCGTTGGCTACAAATTATCAAAAATAATTTTTTTATTATAAATCTATCGGAATATTTAGATAAATTTTTTATGAATAAATTTCGCTACAAACTTTCGTTAAAGACTATCAGAATGCATTCAAAAAATTATATCGGAAAAGTGTATATGACATTTCCGGTAGAATTGATATGATCTATCCGTCAAAATAATTATGATGAAATTTTTAAAAATAAAAATATAAAAACACCGATGTATTTTTTTGACGGTTTATTTTTTGATATTATGTTTTCAATATATATAAATTAGTTTAACAAGATATATTATATTATCAAAATTAATATAACAATTTGCCAAAAGTAAATATTTTAGTTAATTTTTAGTTAAAATTTTCAAAGTACACGTAAAAAATGTCTTTGGCAGTCAACTCAAATTCATAGCTTACTGAAAACAGAAGAGATGTCACGAATTTACTTATTATTATAGCATCAAAAAGATCATATTGTCAGAGAAAAAAAGGAATTAATCTCAGTTTATTCTTTTAGTTTGTCTGTGCAATAATTAGCAAAGACTCTTTGAAAAAAATTGATTATGAGATTTCTCGTGATTTTAAAATCATCATTAAAAATAAAATAAAAATGAAGGCATTGAGATTGACAAAATTGGTTTCCACAATATAAATAAACATGTGGTGACTCGAGCATTTATGCAGACACGACTTCCTTTGTTTCTATCAATTTGCGATAATATTTGAATATTTTAATTTTAAATATGCCGTGGGAAAAATAATTCGTTGACATAGTTTTTGACCTCCTAGGTTCTACCATTTTTATAGAATTATTAATAATATAATAGGGTTAACTTCCATGTATTGATGCAGTATTTTTTTATATATTTTTTTAATTACATAAAGTATATTTTTCCGTAAACTACATAAACTTTATAAATTATTATATTTATAGAAATCTCGTTAATATTTATACGTTAAATCGCTATTAAATCTGGTTTTAATTCAAAAGTATGGTTTTCACTTGTATTTATTTTAAAGGTAATACCAAATTTTCGATTTAAAATAGTATTTAATAGCGATTTAACATATAAATATTAATAAAAAATTTTAATTAAAAAAATTTATGAAATTTATATACTTTACGAAAGAAAAATATAGTTTATATAATGAAATAAAAATTTAAAAAAATATAAGTGAAAATAGAATTATGTGCATCATTCGTATAGTTGATAAAAGTAAACTTGTTAAAAAATATTGTGCCCCTAAAAATTGTGCATCTAAAAAATATCTCAAAATTCATAGAATTTGCTTTCATTTAATTATATTGATTTTTTATAATTATACATGCACTAATATCTATTATGAATTTTGTGATTACCATTCAAAATTTGTTATGTTTATTTGTATGTTTTACACAATCCCATTTATTCAACTTGTTTTTGTCATTAATTCTATAGTTTCTTGCAAAATCATAAATTACTATTTAAATTATTCACAACGATTGCAAATTTCAAAACATGTTGATTATAAAGACGAAGTACTCAGCTTTTGACTCGATATATTAACTGAATTTTAAATATTATTTATTCGATATAATAACTATTAATTTTTCTAATTATTTATAAATTTGTGTATGTGTAAATTAAAAAATTAAAAAATATTATATTTTCGAAATTAATAATTATTTTTAGTTAATTTAATAAAATATATTAATTTTTAACTAAATTAATAAAAATAACATATTTTATAATTATTTTAATAATTTTATATTTATTTATCAGTAGAATAAAATTGTTTAAAAAATATTTTTTAATTAATATATTAAAAATATATGGTCGAGTGGATTGCATATGGACGCAATAGCATAGAAATTGAAAATATCTCTAAATACAACTCTTCATCGTAAGAATCCAAACGTTACACGTAAACAGAGACACATGGTTCAGGACTAATTATGGTTACACGAACTTAAAACTTATGTTCAGTAATCATATAATCTTCTATATATAGACTCTCCTCTTTCTTTTAATAATTCGTCCTCCACCTTAAGTTCTAAGGAAATATATTTTCCAAAGAATAAACTCAGATAAAAACAAGACATATTTAACGTTTTGACGAAGAATCAAGAATAGTCATGACTTCTTTATCAAAGATTCTCTGTGTGTTGATCATTCTTTTCATATGTTTCTCCTTTCGATATTCTCTTCATGGTTTGTCTCTCTCTCCTTCTCTCGATCTCTCACACACTATTTTCTTAGTTTCTATCCCAAAGGACAAAATCTTAAAATCTCTATATATACGAGTATAGTCTTATTTATTTGTTCACCGCTGGTGGTTGTAATTGCGATTGTGGTATATGTTGTTCGTTTGTTTGTTATCGATAGTTACGATTGCAGTTAGTCGTAAATTTTTAGTCGTACTGATGTTTTAATCATTAATTAAAAAATTACGATGTAAAACGTAATGTTTAACCGGTATGATTGATTGTAAATAATTGCGTTATATATTGTCCTTTTGATATATAACAATTTAACACAGTGGTAGCCGCATATATATTGAAACTTAACTTTTTGATAGTGAACTATAATTGGACAGTCAACGTTGACGAAAAAAACTGAATTCTCATGCTATTTTCATGTATTAACCATGCAATGTTATATACTAATTCATCTAAAAATTATTTAATTATAATATTTTGTTATATTTTTATTTTTGTAAATTTAATTAAATAGTTTCTCGTTTATAAATTATTGGTAAATATCAAATCACTATCAATATGTTTTTAAATAATATTTATTTTATATAATATTTGTAATATAAATACAAATACGAAATTTTAAATTGTTTGATGTAATATTATAATTATTTTATTTTTTCAGGTAAATAAATTATTCAATTATATTAATAAATTTTTTAATTTTTAAATATTCGATTTTATAATATTGATGAATATAATTTATAAAATATGAATATAAATTAAATATTTATAATTTGTTAATTTGCTATTTGTATTAATATAGTTATTCTATTTATTTTCATACAAAAATTATTCAACTAGATTAACAAAAATCTAAATTTTAAATATTAGATTTCATAATACTAATATCTATTTTAATCTTCTTATATATATGGTATTTCTTAAATTAGTTATTTATAATAGCATTTGAATTAATATTATATAAATCAAATATTATTTTTAAATTGTATTTGTTAAGTAAATGTAAAGATAATTTAGAGTATGAGAAAACATTAAAAAAAAAACAATTTATTAACCAATACGTTTGCATGCATATATACACATGCATGAGTGAGAATTCTTGTCTTATTAAAATCACTACTCGAATGTTAACATATAATTGTTATTCTTTGTTTTCTTCATCATTAGAAGATGAGAATCAACAATCAAGTCGTGATTCCATTTCAACTCATGATAAGGTATATATACATATAATACGTTCTGGACTTAAATTCTTTCGTTTCGAACGTAAATCTATGATCCTAAGCAACTTAAAAATGCAGGTGTTCGAACATGGTGATGTGATGAAGAATACTAAACAAGGAAGAAAACTAATGATGACAAACGAAGAAGAAACAACAATGAAGAGAGGAAAGAGAGAGATAGAGAGAAAATCAAGCAAAAGTGTTGACGAAGATGAACTTGTTGCTTACACTGCTGATTATTGGAGAGCTAAGCATCATCCTCCCAAGAACAACTAATTTTCCATGACATATATGATCTTATTTTATGATCTTCTCTCTCTATATATATGACTTTATAATATAAAGTGAAATATGTTTTGTAGCTAGCTACTTTTACGTTGTAACGGCTTAATTAATGGTTTTATATGTAAACCACAATTTTGAATCTTTGAATCTTAACTTTGTATGTATATGGATTATGGTTTTCTTCTTGTTTACATCAATTAGTTTTTTCAGTTTTCAATTAACACGTATAAATGTTATAAAAATGGTTAGACGAGTTCCAAGGTGATTTAAAATATTCTTTACATTTAATTCTAGAAAAATATTCATTAATATATTAAACTGTCTATAAATTTGATCACCTAAACAACCGCCGATATATAGAACATTGATACTAACACTCTAGAGAATTAAGAACGAGATTTGTATAATTTGGCAACTGATTAGTTTTGAAAAAGATTACATATAATAAAATATAAATACTGATACAAAAATTTGGAAAAAACGGATTTTCAAAGCGATATGTTTTTTTCTTATTTATGAAAATACTTCGTAATGTGATACTTGCATGGTATTCCGAATCCCATTATATAATTGCAATTATTCTGTTTTACACAATCCAAAAACAGAATCTAACGAACGTTTTTTATATGTTGCACTTTCAAACTTAATATTTGAAAGATTTGTGTATAATGTTATACTTTTACAATGAGAAAACAAAGGTTTTTTTTTCTTCTTTTATAGTCTTAATGCTCAACATATAAGTTTACAAAAGGTTATTTCATTTTTTTTAAATTGATTATCCACAAAAAAAATCATTATGATTTTTTTACGTTGCAAATCAATAAACCAAATTAATTTGGTTATAATTTAACTCAAGTGAAGAGATATTGACTATTTGAATTAGTCAACAAATAACAAATGAGTTTTGAAACAAAATATAATATTAATTGTACCGACCATTGGTACATTTGCTAAATTTTGAAAGTTCGAAACTCAAATTCGATTATCTATTTCCATTAATACATCAAATTGTATCCAAAATTTTGAGTTTTATTATAATTTATCCACTTGATATATAAGAGAGATTTCATTTTTAATTTCTAATCGGATACAAAATATATTTTTTCACTTTATATTTATTAAACAATCCATTTTAAACATTTATTTCTTATTCAAACGAATTTTAATTTACATATTTTAAAGTAACCACGGTGAATTGAATTTTCCAAAACCTCAAGAATTTGGTAGCGAAAATAATTGTTTACAAAACATTGATAATGATGAGTAATAAAGAACAACTGAAATTGGTGAGTGTATAGTTAAATCCATCAATCTCTCACCACATGACAAACAGTTCTCTCTTGAAAACATCTAATCGCGTACATGAAATTCGCCAATTGAGTCGGATGAAAAGGATCGAAGAAGATATGTGTGTTTGGTACCTTACAGGAGCTCGAACTTGGCATGCAAGTTATTGTGGTTAAACCTCCATCGTAAACGTTAGGACAACAAGGACTTATCGTGTTCACAAGACTCGAACTAGCTTGATTGCTTGAAGGTCCACGAAGTCCCAACATGAAGTTGAAGTAATCTGAGTATAGAAAAGAAATGTTGGAGAGTATGTGATGCATATGGGACAGGCTTGCTCTAAGCTTAGCATTGAAAATGCCGATCGCAAGGTTTAAACGCTCGTTGCAGCTTCCACGTGGTATGGTATGAACTATTATATTTGGGTAACAACCTAAAGGCTTGATGTTGTTGATGAAGAATTTCCTTGCTCCTAACTTATGCAATCTCTGTAATAAACCTCAAAATCTTGATTATAACACTAAAAATGATAATAACAATGTCTGGATTTAATGAAAAATGTTTATTATAAAATTTTATATTATATTAATATGCGTATTTATATATTTATTTTTTTTATAAATATTTTTTTAAGGGTATGTATAAAATAGTATTATCGAAAATAAATAACAAACAATGATATTTTTGAAAAATGTATCGATATTTTTGAAAGAATAATAGCTTAAAATAATATTTTTAAAGATTTTATCCCAAATTTAGCATGTTAAAATTAAAATCCCAAAAATATCATAAATAATTATGTGAAAAATACTTATTTACTCTAAATAAATTATACATAAATTTAAAACATTATATTTAAGTTTTTTCTAACTTAAGATTTAATTTTTTACCATTAGTAAGAAATTTCAATGTATTTAAATATTAAAATTGTGTTATTAATGAATATTTAAATTAGCAATTCTAATTTTGAAACAAAATTTTTTTAGAGAATTAATCTTTTTTGAAATTTTCAGTTTACGTTTATATTTAGTTTCAAAGGAATTTATGTGAATTTTTTATAAGATTTTGGAAATAAAAATAAAACAAATCTAACGAAGACTCATTCCGGTTTATGGCTTGGTTTAAATACTCATACCCTAAACTATATAGTGACAAAAAAAAAAGAAAACCCCTAAGACTTTTTGTACCTGAATTTGTTGCAAGTATTGATGAAGAAGCTTGTCTGCAAATTCATTAGCATTGATTGTCTGATTATAGAAGAAAGCGTAATCGTTTACTCCAATGGCAGTCATAAACAATGATTCAGACAAATGTTTACTGAGCTCTGACTGTGTCTTAAACTTTTTCTTCAGATTCTTCTCGATGGTTTCATTAAATAGATCGACTTGGACACTCAACGAGAGACATTTTCCCTGTTTTATACAAATAAACCAAACAATTTTTTATAATTGTTTTTTTTTTCAAAATTGCAAAGATTATATATGTAGAGATTAGGCTTTAGTATTTGGCCCAAACCGAATAAACCAAACCGATCGAACTGGAATTTTTGGTTTTTGGTTTTGATTTTATTATATGTACTAAATCGATCAGATATAATAATAATTTTAATCGGTTTATGGTTCGGTTCGGTTCAGTTTAAAAATCTAAAAAAATTAAAAATATAAACCAATAAAACGAATAAACCGAATTACACTTAATAATTGAACCAAATTAATTTGAAATTAACCAAAAAACCAAAATACAAACCAATAAACCGATTAAACTTAAATTTTATGTAATTAAACCAAAAATTAATTTTTAATTTTGTTTAATTCGAAATGATTTTGTATGCTAAAAACTGAATTGATTAAGCCGAAAAAATAACCAAACCGAACCGATTATATTTTTTTTCAATCAATTTTTTTTCAAAACTGGAAAAACTAAAATCCAAAAAACCTAAACAGATTAATCTGAAAAAAACCGAAATCTCAATCCTAGTAGAGATTATTGAAATTTGAAACATACCAATAGCTTTCCTGTGTCAGGAAAAATCCCACAGCTAGCAGAAGCATAGTTAAAACCAGTTGAGATATTGTTCTTTTGTTCTTCGGATAATCCCAAGTAAGCAGGAACCAATGGAAGTCCATAATAAATAGCTGAATATAAAGAAAACATGACAACCCAATGTGTAAATCTTCAATGATTTAAATTCAGGGTAATTCTTTAAAATAATATCTTTTTAAGTTTTTGTTTTAAAATAATACTCTAAAAAAATGAAGCAATTAATTCTATAAAGTCAATTTTACTCTATGAATAAAAGAAATCAATTTCAAAACCTCAACAATACCAATCAAATATCACAAAAGAAGTTATTAGCTAATGAACACAATATGTAATTTGCTTAGATCATTAAAATATAGAACCCTCCTTGAAAAATATAGAAATATAATTAGTTTAGGATTATGTGTGTTACCTATATAATCAGCAATGGTTTTGCCATTGCTAAAACGGCCAGTGGGTTTGCCTCCTTCAAAGTCAGAACCATAAGGTGGAAAATTGGATTTGACCTTCGTCTCAAGATGATTATTGTTTCCTGAATCAACCAATGAATCTCCAATAACATACAAAGCCTGAAATTGCCCACCAAAAAGTACTGTCTCTTCTTTTAATGGCTTTGAGTTAATGGTGGAAACATTGACAACACATAAGAGGCTGAGCAAAACAAAGAATGTCTTCAGTGAAGATTGCAAACCCATGTCTTCTTTTTCTTCTGGTTATTAGAAAATTAAATAAATAAATAAATAAACCTTGCAAAATGATTTGGAAATCATCGATACATTTTTAACTATTGTTAACAAAACCTATATATGAAACAAAAACTAAGCTTTAATTACCAAACATTATGTCGTAAATTCTTTGTTTATTCTATAGTTTAGATTATCGAGGGTTTATGTACATGCAGCTGTCTCTAAGGTAATAAATGAACAACAGTTTAAAAAGAATTAATTATATTTTCGCATATAAATTTTTGAAACGTTTCTATTTTCATTTATTAAATGATTTCCGGTAAAATTTAAACTTAAATGATTTGGTGATATTTAATAAACTAACTTAAAAATAACAGAACCGGTCCATAGGGGGATGTTCATTTATTTTCCTTAGTAAAACTTGAATTTATATGTTCAACAACATTGTATTTTCTATTTTGTAATAACAACGATCTCTTTAGTTCACATAAAAATAAACCATATTTTGAGGTAAAAAAAGAAAGAAAAAAAAACAATATATTTTTTAAATGATGGATAAAGTTTGGAACCAGACTTGTTATTATAAGTGTTGACTACTGGTTCTCGCTCCGTTTGACCCGCTGCAAGGCAGGTGTGGGTCCATGAATAAAAATTTTTTATAAGCGTGGCGGATGTGTGTTAAAATTTTGTTACACCGAAATGGATGCGAGTTGTCTTTTACTATTTTGCGGGTTAGCGGTTATCTACTAATTTTGGATCAAAACTAGTTAACAAAAGCCTAAACCAATTTAAATCTAAACCAATTTAATTTCAAACCAAATTTATCCAAACCAATTAACCAAGATTATAAAACTAACAAACCGATTTGACCTAATTTGATCTAATTTTAAATATTTTAAAAAATTTTAATTAAACGAAACGGATCGCCGATCGCCCATTAAATCCGCCAGATTAATGCAAGACATGTGCAGATTTTAAAAAAATAACTTATGGATTTTACGGATGAAAAAGATTTATAAAAAAAAATATTAAATCCATCGCGTATTGGGTGAGGCGTAACGGATCTGATCCGCTTGACATGACTATTTGGAACAGATCTCTGCGTTTCTAGCAAGTGGGTTTTTAAATGCCGTAGTCATACGTTGTGGGTTAGCCATTAAATATTTATATTCAACTTATAATTTCACCGTCAAAATTCAACAATAAAATTAAATTTGAGATACGATTCATGGATCTACAATAAATGTGATTTACCACTCATCAACTATACACATTAACTTCCCACTAACCACTTACTTCAATCAAACAATATTGTTAAACATTTTAAGTTTACTACTAAAATAATAGGGTTCATTTTCTTAAAATACATGAAATTATACTATTAAGTTTAGTTTTTTCCATATTTTTAAGATTTTTATTTAAAAATATAAATTGTGTTTTTATTCGGTAAACTACATAAATTCTTATAATTACATAAATTTTGTTATTTGTTACCAATTATACGTTAAATTTCTATTAAACTGAAGTTATAACCAATGGTTTTAATCAAAAAACAACCATATTAAAATGGCTCATTCTACTATATCTAAATCGATTAAGAAAAGTTGAAATCGTATTGAAAAATCTATTTGAAGAAAATTTGATTTTAAAATTTGATTCGAGAGAGATCGATGGCTCAAATTGAAGCAAAAGTGACGAAGGTATAGATCGTGGTCGCCGTCAAAAGTGGAGGTACTGGTTAATATCGAAAGTGAAGTCGAAGTCGAAATTGCAGTGGAAAAAATATTGGAGTTAAAGTTAAAGTGGAAGAACAAGAATACGATAAGAATTCAAATCAATTTATGATAGAAAATATGTGGATCAAATTTTTAGATCCAACTCAAATTTTTGGTTTGGATTGATTTTGAAGTTAAAATCAGATTTTCGAATTAAAATCAAATTTAATATCAATTTAACATGTAAACGTTAATTTAACGTGTAAACGTTAACCGAATTTGTGTAATTACAATAATTTATGAAATTTGTGTAATTTACGAGAAAAAAATATAGTTTATGCAGATAAAAAAATTCAAAAATACATATGAAAATAAACTTAATCGTATAAATTCGTATAACTACTAAAATAAACCTAAATTAATATTAAAAAATTATGAATATGTTGCACCAAAAAGATAAGTAAAGTTTCTTTATCACGCATTGAACTTAACAAAACGAACAAAACAGAACAACCGACTGTATGAGTCCTCTAGAGAACTTTGAGATTACAAATATATAATATGATGTAAGATTGCAAACAAATATGATGTACGAGTACTAAATAATCTGGAAATTGAAAGCGGAAATATAACACTAGAAAATAAAAATGAGAGAGTAAGGAAATACCGATGGAACACAGAGGAGGAAAATGAATTGAATTCAAACGAAGAGAAAGCCAAAACCTTTGAAGGAGATGTCTAAAATTTAGAAAGATTGAGTAGGACAAATCTATTTATAGCAATAAATGATAAGAAATAGTTAATGTGTTTCAGAGGAGAAACATAATATAGGAAATATATTTGAATATAATATTTCAACCACTTCTTTTGGATACCAAACAAGAAATAATACCACATACCATGGATGACTTTTCATAGATTCAGGATTTACAATTTCTCTTGTCTTGTTTTCTAATTTTTCCCATTTTTTAAGTTTCGATTTCACAAACATTTATGTTCTCGTTTAATATATCTTGTCGGTTTATCTAAATGTGAACGTTGTGTTAAATCTAGATTTTCTGATCAAAATTTTGATGATTTAACTTAGATTAGGTGGATATGATTTCGGTTAAAAAAAAAAGGATAGTTGATATTAATATGTCAGTTCGGTGAATATTTATTAAATAATTTTTTTGTTAATTTTTAGATTCTCATTTAAGGTCAACATTGTTAAATTTTTATAATTTTTGTCTTAAATGCCATATTAATGATCATTAATGTTGTCTTCAAACATCTAATACCTCCGTGTCCAACAAAATCATACATTTTTGGAAGATTTTCTTACCTTTTCGAAAATAACAAAGATTGCCGTACAAAAAAAATTATATTTCGAAGTTATTAGATCGATTTCGTCTTATACCGATTTCATGTTGGACCAAATTTAATGATGGTGGTGCGAAATCCACCTCCAACTTTTTGGAGTCATAATGAAGATTGTTGAGTTAAAAAATGTAAAAGTCTAGGCTTCGAATGGCAATAACCTCTTAACTGTTTTTGGGTGTTAGTGTTTGGGTTTCTTTAAAGTTGAATATAATGGTAATTTGTTTAGCTTTCGGTTCCTAGTTATATTGTCTTTAAATTATGTTAATAAGATCTTTTTATTTTATATTTTGGTTTTTGTATTTTTTTTAAATGATCAAAATTGCTAAAATGCATGCATAAAGTTGTATAATCAAAGCAAAGCATATATATAAACACAAAAAGGTTATTGGACGAAGAGAGACATGTATGAATGCAAATTCTAGAAAAAGTTTACATAAATAACGTTAAACCTATATCAAATATTTGAAAAAACTATTGAGGCAGATGAGACATTTTTTTAAGTTTGAAAACATTGTATAATATGATAGTTGTATGGTATTACAAATCACATAATACAATATTCTTATTATTTGCATTACCAAAAATCATAAATTTTGAAATATTTTTATTTGATTCTCATAAAAAAGTAATGAACTAAGAAAAAGTAGAAAAAAGAAGTGAAGATATTGTTGCCCATATAAAATGAAAATAACAAAAAAATGAAATTATTAATGGGCAAATGTCTAAAATAGCATTTTTATAAGTTTTTATTCCAAAATAATATCATTAGTTTAAATTTCTAATAATAGCATAAATTTAAAATTAAAATGCATTAAAACTATGTTTTAATAAAAAAATTAAACCCTAAATTGGAAAAAATAAATCCAAATATAATATTTTAAGTTTATGTATAATTTATTTAAAATAAATAAGTATTTTTACATAAGTATTTGTGCTATTTTTGGAAGTTTAATTTTGGGATGTTAGATTTGAAAAAAAAACTTTAAAAATTGTTATTTTAGGGTATTACTGTTTATTAATTATCATTGTTATTTAACTTCACATTAACCTCATATTAATTATCTAATGAATAATATCCTAAAATAACACATTTTTAAGTTTATATTCTAAATTTAGTAATTTAAAAATAAAATTTCTAAAATAGAGTAAATTATGATGTAAAAATAATTATTATTTACCCCAAATAAACTATATATAAATTAAAATATAATATTTAGGTCCACTTTTTCTAATTTATGGTTTAAATTTTTTTTATTACGAATATATTTTTAATTATTTTAGTACTAAATGTGTGCTATTTTTAGAAATTTAAATGATTAGTAATATATTTAGAATAAAAACTTAAAAGAGTGCTATTTTATTCAAGGGCAATTGTATAAAATAACACTATTTTAAATTTTTGTTTCAAATATAGCATTAATCATTTAAATTTCCAAAATTTAGTACTGAAATAATTAAAAATCTTATCATAATAAAAAATTTAAACTCTAAATTAAAAAAAGTGAATTCAAGCATTATGTTTAAATTTTATATATAGCTTATACAAAATAAATAATTATTTTCACATAATAATTTGTGTTATTTTAGAAATTTTATTTTTAATATGATATATTTGAAAAAATAAATTTAAAAAATATTATTTTAATGTATTACTATTTATTCAATTACTCTTATCTAATAGAAGAGTTTATTTTTTTTAACTAAATTTAGATAAGATAGCTAATTGGGCCAATACCTATCTATCCAAACCGAAATCCGAGCCCAAGTCCTGCCCATGCAATCTGACTCGGTTCAATGCACACGTTTGTGTGTTTAACATGGATTTTTATCTTCTATATTATGAAGATTTATGTTATGAGACAACACCCATTTTTGTCTATTTTATGTTATAAAAGCAACAAATTTTGTACTGTAATCTTTCATTCAAACGAAATTTAACTTTTCACATATCAATGTTAGCGACGATGCATTCATCGTAGTCATACTCCGATCATTCCATCAAAATTGCTCGGAAATATGCCGACACAACATGTTAAAGGGTAATAATATAAAAGGGTTTATTATATTTGGAAACCAAATAAAATATGGGCTAAAAAGATCTAATGAATAGTAAAATAAATTTGAGTTTACTATATGGATATTATGTGAGGAAGAAAGTCAAACAAATGGTTATTAAGTGACGATATTTTTCTGCTGAATGAATTTAAAATTTTATCAGATTCACATCAAATCATACACCAAACAATGAACAAGTTGCCTATCAATCATATCCAAAGCCAACAAAGCATCATAATTCTTTATCTATTGTATTGGTAGGACAAACGTGAAGCTTAATCATTTTAAAAAAAAACAAAAAATTAAGTGATCACTACAAATCCAAGACTTTGTTTAAGTTCCAAAACTAACAGGAGAACTAGAAACATAACATATTGGTTACACAAATTTGTATGTAATGAGATAAAAAGTATATAAAAAAAAATACTATGTCAAAAATGTTATAGTGGAATGATTTTAATTATTTATAGGATTCCAAAATACAAACATTTAAAAATAGCATATTTTAAATTTTTTTTAAATTTAACACCATAAAATTAAAATTCCAAAAATAGCATAAATAATTTCATGCTTATTTATTACACATAAATTAAAATAAGACAATTGACTAAAATAGTACTATTTTAAGTTTTTATTTTAAATATAACACTATTTATTTTTAAATGTCAAAATATAGCAAAAATTTAATACTAAAATAATTAAAAAATATCTTCTTAATAAAAGAAATTTAAATCTTAAATTAGAAAAAGTGAACCCAAATATTATATTTTAATTTTATATATAGTGTATTTGAGGTAAATAATTATTTTTACATAATAATTTGTGCTATTTTAGAAATTTTATTTTAATGTGCTAAATTTAGAAGATAAACTTAAAAATATGCTATTTTAAGGTATTACTCATTAAAATATGGGCAATTGACTATTTCAAGTTTTTGTCCTAAATATAGCACTAATCATTTAAATTTCTAAAAATACCACAAATTTAATACTAAAATAATTAAAAACTTCTTCTTAATGAAAATTTTTAAACTCTAAATTGAAAAAAATGAACCCAAACATTATGTTTTCATTTTATATATAGTTTATTTAAGGTAAATAATTATTTTCACATAATAATTTATGCTATTTTTAGAATTTTAATTTTAGTATGCTAAATTTAGAAGATAAAATTAAAATAGTGTTATTTTAGGGTATTACTCATTAAAATATTATATTTATGTTCTTTTTTCTAATTTAAGATTTAATTTTTTGTTAAGAAAAAGTTTTAGTGTATTTTAATTTTAAATTTATATTTTTATTAGAAATTTAAACTAATAATGTTATTTTAAAATAAAAAAAAACTTAAAAATATTTTATTTTAGAGAATTGTTCAAAATTTAATACTACTAGTATTAGAATTGTTTTTTTTCTTCATGTTGACATATTCCATTAACACGTTTAGAGGATAGATGTAGTGACTTTATTTTAATAAATGTATAATCAATTTCCAACTATGTCTTTTGTTTTGCACATAGAACAAGTCGAAATCTCCTCTTAAGGTTAATTGTTCTTATATGGGTAAATATCTAAAATAACATCTTTTTAAGTTTTTATTCCAAAAATAGCATCATTAGTTTAAATTTCTAATAATAGCACAAATTTAAGATTAAAATACATTAAAACTATATTTAAAAGAAAAACTAAACTCTAAATTGGAAAAAATGAATCCAAATACAATAATTTAAGTTTATATATAATTTGTTTAAAATAAATAAGTATTTTTACATAAGTATTTGTGCTATTTTTGGGAATTTAATTTTGAGATATTAAATTTGGAAGAAAAACTTGAAAAAATGTTATTTTAGGGTATTACTCTTCTTTATATTTGTTAATTAAATAAAAAAGAAAGCCTTTTAAAAGAAAGAACAATTGACTAAAATAGCACTATTTAAAGTTTTTGTTCCAAATATAGTACTAATAATTTAAATTTCCAAAAATAGCACAAATTTAATACTAAAATAATTAAAAATTTCTTCCTAATGAAAAAAATTAAATCCTAAATTAGAAAATATGAACCCAAACATTATGTTTTAATTTTATATATAGTTTATTTAAAGTAAATAATTATTTTCACATAATAATTTGTGCTATATTTGAGATTTTATTTTTGGTGTGATAAATTTGAAAAATAAACTTAAAATGGTGCTATTTTAAGATATTACTTTAAAAGAAAAAAAGGATAAAGAAAAGAGAGAATAATGATGAAAAAGGAACTCTCAAAACATTCAAAGGTTTTTGGTCAAATGTTAAAACACTTTAATATTATATTTCCAAAAAATAATTACGAGGTTTAAAGTAATATGTGAACATTGTAAAAGATAAAGCGAAAATAGATTTCTTTATTGTCAACAAACTGTTATATTATATTAGTTAAAACTCAGTATAACTATCTTACCAATTGATTTTTCCATACTAGTATCTTAAAATTATACTTTTTAAAATTTTTGTTTCAAGTCTAACATTTTAAAATTAAAATTCCAAACATAAAATAAATAATTATATAAAAATATTTATTTATTATAAATAAATTATATGTAAACTTAAAACATTATATTTAGATTCTTTTTTCTAATTTAAAATTAAATTTTTATATTAAAATGAATTTTAATATATTTTAATTTTAACTTTATACTATTATTAAAAATCTAAATCAGAACTTAAAAATATGGTATTTTAGAGAATTACGTTTTTAATCGTGGATAAACTATTACCGTAAAAATGCTTTGAAAAATAATTCCAAAAATGTTTAAATAAACAATTTAATTTAAGATTAACAAGAAAAAAGAATTCAATAATTTATTGATCATGTAAAATTAATAAATGATTAATACCCTAAAATTAATTTTAAAAAATAAAAATTATTTTAAATCTAATAATTTAAAATTAAAATTTCAAAATAGCACAAATAATATGTGAAAGTACTAATTTACTCTAAATAAATTATATATAATTTTTAAACATTATATTTGGATTATTTTTTTAATTTAAGATTTAATTTTTACTAACAAAAAGTTTTAATGTATTTAAATATTTAATTTGTGATTATTATTGAAAATTTAAACTAATGATGCTAATTTCAGAATAAAAAATTAAAAATATGATATTTAAAAAAAATTACCAATGATAAATTTAGGTAAATACATTAATGAACCCGTTTGAAACGAGAAATAATAGATTAAGTAAGATGAAATGTCACTTAGAAGGTAAAGTATGATTTTCAATTGCCAGATTTAGAATATGAAAAAATAACATCGATGGAAAATTTTAACATTTAATGAAATATGTAAACAAATAGAAATACCTCACACACACACACAAAAAAAAAGATCATCAAAAGAAATGTTACGTTAATGCTGTCTTGTCGAAAGCAAACATAAAAAAAAAATGATAACCCAACCCAAAAATTGGGTCCCATTTCAATTGGTAGAGATTCTTTGAACTTTAGACAAATTTGGAAATAACCTCATGGGAATGGATAATGGAAAATGGGTCAATTTGCTCTTAGGCTTTTCTTTGCACAAACAATCCATTCTTGGGACCATCAAGCTTACATTTTACCACTTTCTCTTGTCTCTCTCTCTCTCTCTAACATTCTTCAAACCTCATAGTTTGGTCTCAAACTTAAACTATGAATGATGAATTACGGTTTGTGGCGGTTAAGGAGTCGGAATGCAATAGAACATATATATATATACATATATATTGGATATATATTTAAGGGCAATTGTTTAATATAACATTATTTGAAATTTTTGTTGTAAATATACTATTAATCATTTAAATTTCTAAAAAATAGCAAAAAATTTAGTGCTAAAATAATTAAAAAATCTCATCCTAATAAAGAGGGCAATTGAAAAAATAACACTATTTTAAGTTTTTATAACAAAATAGCATCATTAATTTAATTTTCAATAATATTACAAATGTAATACTAAAATTTATATTAAAACTTCATTTTAATAGAAAAATCCTAAACTAGAAAAAAATGAACCCAAATATAATATTTTACGTTTATTTATAATTTATTTACAGTAAATAAGCATTTTTATATAATTATTTGTGCTATTTTTGGAATTTTAATTTTATGGTGCTAGATTTAGAATAAAAATTTTAAAATATGTTATTTTAGGATATTACTCTAAAAAAATTTAAATTCTAAATTAGAAAAAATAAATCCAAATAATAATAATTTGTGTTATTTTAAAAATTTTATTTTTAATATGTTAGATTTTTAAGATAAATTTTAAAACGAAAATAAACTATTAATGCATCACATTAACTAATCTTGATTATTTTTATTACCATTTTGCTTATTTTCTTCAAATGCCATAGTAAAAAGATTGAAAATTCATATATAATCACTTAATATAGTCTAGATAGTTAAAAGAAACATATAACCAACATTGCCAATTAAACCAAAAATATGAAGTCTCAAATCTAAATCAAATCTAAATATAATCATTTAATACCTTAAAATAACATATTTTAAAAATTTTTATTACAAATCTAACAAACTAAAATTAAAATTCCAAAAATAGCATAAATAATTATGTGAAATACTTATTTACTCTAAAAAATTATATATAAATTTAAAATATTATATTTGAGTTCATTTTTTATAATTTAGGGTTTAGTTTTTTTCTATTAACAAGAAATTTTAGTGTATTTTAATCTTAAATTTGGGCTATTATTGGAAATTTAAACTAATAATTCTAATTTTGAAATAAAATTTAAAATGATGTTAATTTTGGAACAAAAATTAAAATGATGCTATTTTAGAGAACAAAATAAAATGATATTTATTTTGGAACAAAAATAAATTCAAATATAATGTTTTAAATTTATTTATAATTTATTTAAAATAAAATAAATATTTTTACATAATTATTTATGTTACTTTTAGAATTTTAATTTTAAAATATTATATTTGGAACAAAATTTTTAAATATGCTATGTTAAAATATTATTATTATTATTATTTTTTGTCAGTGCACCACAACGAACCGACCCATTAATCCAATATTTTCATATACGAGAGAAAGTGAAACCGAACTTTACACCTATAAAATGAACGTAAAAATGGTGTAATCACTAACTTAATTACTGTTCTCCATTAAAACATTATTTTTTATATAGAAACATTTACGTTGTTAATAACAAATATCATAAAAATTCAAAAGTAAAATAAGGTTAAACCTTCACTACATATAATATTTTTTATATATATATATATAATAGATAATAGGTTCAAGGTATTAACTTACAAACCAAAAATTGAAAGAAGACTAATATTATTTATGAGACAAGGCCAAGCAAGGACATACCAAACAAATAAAAAAAAAAGGAGAAGATGATAAATAAAAGGGGCAAAAACAAGAAAAAAAATTACAAAGAAAATCACAAAGAGAAACAAAATATTTACAAAACAGTTATAAAAAAAAACCCCTTTTCTTCACCTTGTCGCTTGTCATAAGCCAAACCTTACAAAAGTAACTATTTTTTTTTCTTTTACTAAAACCACCAGTTTGTGTCTCTCCTTTAACTCGAGATTTACTTCTTTTTAAGTATATAGTTTCTCAAAACTGGCATGAAGTGCCAAGTCTCTGTCTCTTACTCAACGTTGCGGTTTTGCGTTTTGCGAAAGCCGGTCCAAGCAATTCTTGGAACCTCTCTAAGAACAGAACCCACTCGCCTTCTTTCATGTCTGCTACTTTCACAAAGCTTGCACTCACTGGAAGCTGTTCATTTGCGCTTTTGTGACCAGACGATGTGTTTTCGGATTTACCTCTTATTAATGGTTTGGGGTTTTTTCGTCCCGTGTCACTAAGATGTGTGTTCTTCATTGAAGTAGAAAGCTTTGATAGAGATGGAACTTTGTCATGATGAAATGCAGCAGAGCTAAAAAAGCTGTCTTTCATCGTTGTCATCATCGGGACAGCATTTTCAGTACTGTCCAATTCTTCTTCTTCATCTTCTTCTTCCTCCTTGATGCTTTCTTCGAGCTTACCCAGCGACGACCGTCCATTTGAAAAAGGATTTTTCGTGAAGTAGTCATCAGTTAGTTGCATCTTGGAGCCGTAAACTGATTCTAGTTCATCACAGTCCAGATCAAACTGAAACTCTGCTTCTCCTCCTACTACATCTGACCTTGGAGAGAACACATCTCGTTCAGTGACTGATCTCTTTGCTTCAATACATACAACCTCAAGTTCACTTGGCTCCTCTTCTCCTGGTCGAAATTCCCGAGTCATCATCTCACCAATCTCCGCAAGACACAGTCCGTAAGCAGCAGCTTCTTTGAGGAAAATAGTACAGAGAACAAGAACCCGAAGACACGCCTCTCTAATCATTGGAAGTTCTCTTCTAAGCATGTCACAGTCCTTCAATGGATCAAGACTTTGTATGTAGTCAAGCTCTTCATCAGAGAAAGGTAATGATGCCTGAGGCCAATGAATCCACTCAAAATAAGGATCCTCTAGGGTTTCTGGCAAGCAGAGGCCATGATCTATTGGCATAAGCTCCACTTGACCAAACGCCCCAGCTCCATCAAGCTTCCTCACCAAAAGATTCCCACCATGACGGTCTGTGTTGAAGATCCTTATGTCCAATATACCAATGCGGTGCACTGAAGCTACAGGGAAGCTTGAAGTGCCATGATCGCTTGCATCGAAATCATGAGCCACGAACTTCTGGAAAGAAGCAATCTTACTAACCAGCTTCTTCTCCCGAGGCTTGTTCCCCTTCACCTCATCATTCACATTGAATACAGAATGAGTTATCTTCACAAGAGCAGTGGGAGGCACATTAGCAAAGCGACCATAATCAAGAAGATAAGCTGCGACTTCTCTAAACCCAGTTTCTCCAACTCGTACAGAAGATTTTAAGCCAGGTTGCCCAAGGGCTTTCCCAACAAAGCCTTTCGGATTGTTAGGTGCAAATGGCTCTTCATCCGTGGGCTTAACAATAGCAACACTCTCACCCTTTTTGTTCCTAAAGTAGTATGCCCCTCCAAGTCCGCTGCGAACAGGGAGTGGTTCAACACCCATCTTCATCGCCTTGACAATGTCCTTCACCATGCGTTTGACAATAGAAAAGCAATCCGAATGGCCCAGTATCTCGATAGGACCACTTCGGTCTTTCTGTTCCAGATCCCTCCCAGTAGGTGAAAGACAAGGAGTAGACGAGCTTCTGTGCATAAAGTTACGTTTTAAAAGAAGCGGAGAATCATTCCTCACGGCACTCAGGTCATTCGTCAGCACCATATCCCCATAGGTCAATGAACTTTCCTCAGTGGGAAAATTCAAAGCAATTTGAAGCCTTCTTTTAACAGTATGAACATTGTCACTACGATCCAACTCCATCCCCAAGACACAACCAGTTTCCGTTTGCACAAAAACCCTCCGTCCCGAGGATTGCCTCTGTAGCTGCTGATGTTTATGCTGCTTCCCTTCCATTTTATTAGCCCCACTAAGGGGAGTCTTGAAGACTGCCACTGCCATTTGTGTCTGAACAGGACTGTCCAAGTTCCGAGACATTAAATGAAAGGAGAAACCAGAGGCCTCTTGTGGTGAACAGCAGAAGCAATAGCCGGAGAAGAGAGACTGTTCCTGTTCTCTTCCAGACCAGTGCCTTTGTCTGAAACCAACACGAGCCGGACACAGAAGAAGAAGCAGATAATACCTAAACCGATCATGAAACGCAGAGAACGAACAAAAGGCAGAAAGATTTTTTTGATCTAGTTACTACATCAGGTAAGCCATGTTTGATAGACCAGGAGAAGCTGCAAAAAAAAAAGAAGATTAACATAAAACGATCAAAAATCTAGTAGATCTGTCAACCATCATCTCTAGATTTAGGGAGATTCCACAAAAAAAAAATTAGAAATTTAATCATTCTGCACATATCCATCGAATATATCCAGATCCAAGAAGAAATGTTACAGAAATCGATCTCAAATATTGAAAAGAACAAAAAAATCACTCCATTTTTCTATAAACTAATAGAAATTTCCAAACTAAGAACAAAATCAATGAGCTTCAAAGGCGAATAAAAACGGTAATCACACATAAAGATGAAGCGAAACTCACCAGAAAACCAAGATCTGAAGAAAAGAGCAGAAACGAGAAAACTTTAAGGCGAAACAATCGCAAGGAATGAATTAGTCAATCAAATCAGAAGCATCTTCGTCGTCGACTACAGAAAAGCACAAAAACACAAACATGGAGGAGAGAATCAACGAAGAGGCAAGGAATCGGAGAGAAAAAAAAAAGAATCAGACTCAGTGAGAAACACTGATCCCTAAGCAGCCTCTCTATATCTCCTTCCATCACCTCTCTAAGCGGAACGCTTTTTAACTCTCATTTTCTAAATACTCTGGTTAAATCCCTAACCATGGTTTGAATAAATATTCCATCACCTATTTTTCTGATAAAATCATAAATCTATCCTAATGACACGTCATTATATTATTTTAATTTCATTACCCCTAATCTATATTAACTTAGGAATTGGTGTTGTTCTAATTTATTTTTACTTTGTATAATTATATTTATTCAGAAATATATATATGTCAAAACAAGAAATAAAGAGACTTTTCTAAATTTGGTAAAAAAGGGCAAAATAAAATAATGACTTTTGTATTTCCTCATTTCTAGTTTCTGTTGTTTTTCAGTAATTTTCCTTTCATATTTATACTTTAATTTTGCTGACAAAAAAATCCTACTTTAATTTTTAATTTCTCATTTTCTCCACCTTTTTCCATATTTTCTATTTTATTTAACATTTTACAATAATTAAACATTAGAGAATTACAAGGTGTTAAAATAAATTAATAATACTAATTTGAAATAAAAGAATATATAATACTGAAATAACAAATAGTAAAAATAAGAAAGTTAAATAGAATCATAAATGGAGAGGTAAAATAGTAAAAAAAAATAAAAAATAAAAAAGAACATTTCATCATCGTCCCCATTTTAGAAGAGTCTAGAATAGGTCAAGAGAGCCATTCGATTATAGATCCTTATGGAACCTTGACCGTCCGATGTTCACATGATACGTGGCGAAGGATGAGAACGCCGACGTGGTTTTCAATGGATTTAGTCGTGATCACGAAATTGGGCCTTATAACTTAAAAAGCCCATAATCACGATAACGTCAAATTATGTAGTGACAACTGACAGGTGAATTAAAAAATAATAATAATACGAACGCATTTTAAAATGATCGAAAAAAATATCATTATTTTAAATTTTTATTTCAAATATAATATTAGTAGTTTAAATTCCAAAACTAATTTAAACTTCTTTTATAACAAGAAACTAAACTACAAACTAAAAAATATAAATATAATATTTTAATTATATTTGTAATTTATTTATGATAAATATGTATTTTAAAAAAATAATTTATGCTATTTTTACAATTTTAAATTTACACTATTAAAATTGGACCAAAAATTTAAAAATGTTATTTTATACTATTAGTCTTTTAAAATTTTGGTTTCAAATATATCATTTTAAAATTAAAATTTTTAAAACAACACTAATAATTATGTAAAAATACTTATTTATTCTAAATAAATGATATATAAACTTAAAATGTTATATTTGGATTTATTTTCCAATATAAGATTTGATTTCTATTAAAATAAAATTTTAATGTATTTCTGTGTTAAATTTGTGATATTGTTGAAAATTTAAACTAATAATTATATATTTGCAATAAAAGCTTAAAAATGGTATTTTAGAAAATTGGTCAGGAAAAAATTAAATTCGTATTTATATGATAGTAACATAAATACACACCAAAATAATGACAAAGGTTTTATTCACAAGAAAATTTTTAAGGGTTAAGCTAAAATTTTTAGTGAATATGAAAAGAAAATCATAAATCTTTTGAAATCATGTAACATAAATATGATTTAAAACAAGGTCTAATCTTTGCATTTGACAATACCTAATCAAAACTTTTTGAAATGATTTAATATTTATCTATAAATAGTAATTAAATAAGATACAAAATTAGGTTAAAAATGTAAGAATTATTTTGGGGTCACACATGTATAATCAATGTGTTAGGGTCATTATTTAAAGTAGTCAAAATTATGTGGTCACTTATTTATAAAGATAAAAGACTATGAGGCATAAGTGTTATGAAAAATTTGTGTGTGGATACATTATGTAATTTCTAATTTGATGAAAGGTCGAATTAGAAATTATTTTCTATATAAATAGAAGGATTATGGTCTCCATGGTAACCCTAACAAGAAATTCAGCCACCTTTGTATCCCATCAACAAAAATCTTCAGTTATTCTGGGTTTGTCGTGGAAGAACCGTTCCCAACTTCAGTATCATAAGCCATAGATCCAAAAGGTACGCTTCCGCTATTGTATTTCTTATTATTCAGGAATTAACATGAGTTTTATGGTTATAGAAATCATAAAATATTCTAAAAAAAATAGATATTATTGATAAATCATTATTTATCTTATTTAAAAGATAACTGCAGAAGAAAAAATGAAATTAAATATTTAATTATGAGGTACATTAGGTAGAAATGAATTATGCGACTACAGTGGCACTTTTGTAAGTCCACATGAGAGTAATAGTGAATTATATAATGAGATTAAACAACTTTGGACATAAAGATCTTGTCTCCATAATGCATACTTCAGCTTTGGACACTTTTGAGTATTATAATAATTTTTATTTCAGAAAAATATAGAGAGATTAAAGCATTAATTATAATACATGATCTAAAAACCATGTGCAGTAGTGTCTTCCCATTTACTCGACTATGATTAATGAGATATAATAATAAAATTATATTTATATGTGGTCTTATGCGCATAATAATATAAAATAAATGTAATATTGTTTTACTTATAAAATCTAAACTAATTTTTTATAAATATTATTATTTAAAATTTAAAATCTGAAAATATGATTATTATTTTAATATAATGATCATTTTTATTTTATTTAAATTATTGATAATTTCTATACAAAATATCTATTACCTGTTAAATTATTAAAAATATTAATTTTTTCTTGATTAAATAATAAATATTCATATTTTTTATAAATTCGAATTTATAATTTATACTAATTAAAATAAATATATTTTTATATGAATGATTTAAATTCTATTTTTTTATTCATCAAACAAAAATGATAATAAAAAATATAAACATAAATAATATGATATAATAAAACTTTAAATATTATTTCTACAATGTGATTGAATATTATTTATTTTTTTGTAATTATTTACAAATTTTTGTATGCCTAACAAATGAAACAAATTTTTTGTTTTAAAATTAATAGTTATTTTTAGCTAATTTAGTAAAATATAATTATTTTTAACCAAATTAATATAATGATATATATATATATATTATAATTATTTTAATAATTTAATTTAATTTTTATTTTTATTTAAAATTTATTTTAACGATGATACGTAATCATACCACTTTTATAAATAATATATTAAAATAAATTTGTTTCTAAATGCTTTTCAATTAATGTATTAAAAATTATTTAAAAAACTTCTAAAACAATCATATACTATGTTGCATTGTGATCTAAAGCCATCTGATTGTTACTAATACCAAATTGGATCTCTTATAACTATATTGTGATCATAATAACTATCTCACCAGGCAATGTTATCAAGCCAAAGGCTAAAGCCAATTTCTTCTCGTTGTGTTGTCTAAGGGAATGTTCCATCTTTTCTCCTTCAAGAATTTGAACATAACCAAATGCAATCAGTATGTGGATCATTTGGTTCAGCATCCTATTGACTTCAACACTTTCTCATCGTCGGGGTCGAATTCTATGACCTTTTATCAGCTGCATATTTGGCTAGAATCATGTTTCTCTGAACCCGACAAGCACCAAGCAGAGTTCTCCATGTCAATCTGGCTCGCACTCCATTTCGTTTAACAGCTTGATTGTATCGTCGAGCTTTCCAGCTTGATCCACGGTTACAAAAAACTCAAATCACCATATATCCATGGCTGAGGAACAAGTGCTTCCAAAATTCACAAATTGTATATTTCAATCCACAAAGCTAAGACATTGCAGGAGCCCATTTCCGCAGATACATTCCAAGTTATGTGTGAAAAAATGGGATATAAGTTGATGAAGCAGCTAAATTCAAGTTTGGTAGAGAAAAAATTTCTTGAAATAGCTAAGGCACAGTAAGAGCTTGTTTCTCTGAATAGGTCAAATCAAAACAATGTTTCCAAACTCAGATACATAACTCTTTAGAAAGTCAAGTTAAAGTAATAGAGAGACATACTTTTTCAGAATAAAGTTCTTAGACAGCATCTGGTTGAACAAACGGGTTAGCAATCTCTTCGGTCCCATCAGTTGGTGAGACAAGCATCACAGCGGTTCCGCGGCAAACCTAAACCAGAAAAGACATGGTGGTTTAGAATCTAGTGGTCCATTACAAGCAAGATGACAAAATGTAATGATAAGAAACAGTGCTCTTATATGTTACTTGAATGTTTCCATTATACAAGATTACACTTATAATAAAGAAGAGGAAGGTAAATGAGTCTTACAATTAAGCCAAGGCGTCTGGTTTGATCAGTGGTCTTCAAAGGATCATCATGATCTGGTCAAATATCAGACAAAGATCAAAAGAATGCCATATAGGTCATGTAAATCAAGAAGACAACACAACTCTAGATTCTCGCATATCTAATAAAAATTTGTGACTTTAAATGACATAGAGACACATACACATGGAGACATGTGTATGAAGCAGAGGAAAGAAAACAAATGAGATACAGAGATTCTCTTATTTATTAGCAGAATTCGACTCGAGAATTGTAGTTGAGCATGGATCCAGTTGGCGTGCAAAAACAATATGTAAAGACAGAAGAAAGAGCCTAACACAAACAAAGCAGTAGATATAGCTGTGAAAGCAAGCAAAAACCAATTCTTACCTCGAACGAATTCAACTGCTTCATCAAGAACAAGATTAAGCAACTGATCATATCCTTTAAGAGTTCCAGTGACTGCAAGAGAAAAACACATAGTAACCATCAAAACAATCACATAGAAACAGTGTAAAATCATCTTTGCATAATCATTATTTATTTAACCTTGTCTTCCACCAGTGAGCTTCACTTGTACACTCTTATCCACAAACTTTGCCAAATCCAAAACCGTTTCCTTTCTTCCAGACTGTAAAAAAACATAGAAAATCGAAACATTGAACTGAGCTTGTTTTGAATTAAACAAGAATCAACTCAAATAGTTTAGACATTAATTTGGGAATAATCACCATGTTTAGAGCAAAGTCTTGGACAGAACTTCTCGAGAAAGAAAACAAAACTAAAAATCTGCAAGAAACAGGAATCAAATTGATTCAGATAGATCAGTATGAAGATCACTGCAAGGTCAATACTTTAATTAAACACTGTTCGTTCAAGAAGAAAACTCAAAAACAGAATTTTGTTATCAAATTTAGGGTTTGCAAGTGTTACAGAAACCCATTCCAAAAAAAATGGAAACTTTACTCCATTTTTCTAGCAAAGCAATGAGCTTCACATGATTGGCTAACCAGAATGAAGAAAACTAACCAGGAAACCAAGATCTCCAGGTCGGAACGAACAGTAAAACCCAGATTTTGTCAGGCAGAGAATCGCCAAAAATAATATAGTCAGTTGAAATTCTGGAGACCTAAGGAGTCTCTCTAATAAAGGACTCTGGTTAAACTCCCTAAAAACCATGGTTTGACTCAAAATCATATAATTTTTACTTCAACTGATTATTATTAACAGAAAAAAGCTAGTATGAATTTGTGTCCATAGGTAGCATTAGGTTTTCCGCAAAAATGGAAATAACTGAACTGATCAAACTGGTTTATTCGATTTTTTTTGTTTTAATTTGGTCATAGATAATAAACTAATATGTAATTTTAAATATATAATCGGTTTTTGGTTTGGTATGATTAAGTCAATATTAACTGATTAAGTTTTTTTAAATATCAAAAATAATCGAACTAATCAAAATAATATTTTTTACAAAAAACAATTTTTTTTATTTTCGGTTCAAAACTAATTTTAACATGTAAAACTAAACTGAAAATTCGAATTTTGAGCTAACTCAAACTGATTTATTCGGTTTAATTCGATAATATTTAAATAAACCCAAAAATCTATAAACCAAATAAATTGATTCGAAAAACTTAAATAAACCGAATGCTCATGGCTACATAGTATAATCGAGATCCAACTACAAATTTGTAAAACTCCCCAAAAACTTGCATATTGTTGAATAATAATCAAGATATAGAGATTTTATTATTATACTGATTTTATTAATCTTATAAATTTTACAGAGGAAGAAGAGAGAAAGAAGAAGGAGAGAAAGTTACTTCATCTGAATGAAGTAACATACGTATTTATAGAAAAAGAGTAAGTCGGCAAACGTAAGTTTACATAAATAATCAGACGATATTGTTGACTTTTTCAACACTCCCCCTTGATTATTTATTATTATTAAATTATTGCGTTCTGCCTCGTTAAAAACCTTATCATGTAAAAACCCAATGGGATAAAAATTATGATAAGAGAAAAAGAGTACAAATACGCAATATCCCCCTCGAAAAGATAGATATGTTTCCCTTTATAAGTCTCGTAGATGACGCATTCTAATATTCTGAACGTGTTTTCTGAACGTTGTCGTAGGAAGCGCTTTTATAAACAAATCTGCTGCATTATCACTTGAACGAATGTACGCGACGTTAAGTTCTTGATTTTTCTCAAGTTCTTGGATATAGGAGAAAAATCTCGGAGGAATATGTTTTGTTCGGTCACTCTTGATGTAACCTTCTTTGATTTGGGTCACACATGCAGCATTATCTTCGAATAATTTTATTGGCTCCTTATTGTTGATTAATCCACTTGCTCCTTCTATATGTTGAGTCATAGATCTCAGCCATACACATTCTCTACAAGCTTCATGAAGAGCAATGATTTCAGCGTAATTTGAAGAAGTGGCAACCAAAGTTTGTTTTTGAGATCGCCACGAGATTGCAGTTCCACCAAGTATAAAAACATAACCGGTTTGGGACCGAGCTTTGTATGGATCCGATAAATATCCAGCATCTGTAAAACCAACTAAACCAAACTCGAGGTTTCTAGAATAAAATAATCCCAAATCAATCGTACCTTAGAGATAACGGAAAATATGTTTTATTCCACTCTAATGTCTTCGTGTAGGTGATGAACTATATCTCGCAAGTAAGTTTATAGCAAATGCTATATCTGGTCGAGTGCAATTTGCGAGGTACATAAGTCCACCGATAGCACTCATATAAGGTACTTCAGGACCTAATATGTCTTTATTATCTTCACAAGGTCGAAATGGATCCTTGTTTATATTAAGCGATCGATTAACCATTGGAGTACTCAAAGGATTCGCTTTATCCATATTAAATCGTTTCAATATCCTTTTCATATAATTTTATTGATGCACAAATATCCCATCTTGGAAATGTTCAATTTGGAGTCCTAGACAAAATTTTGTTTTTCCAAGATCTTTCATTTCAAAATCTTCTTTCATATGAGTTCTGACATTATCAATTTCCTTTTGAGTTCCAATTATATTCAGATCATCTACATAAACAACAATGATCACAAAGCCTGATGGGAATTTATTTATAAATACGCAAGGACATATCGCATTGTTAATATATCCTTTTTTCAACAGATATTCACTTAAGCGATTATACCACATGCGTCCGGATTGTTTTAACCCATATAATGATCGTTGTAATTTGACTGAATATAGTTCTTTTGGTCCTTTAGAGATCTTTGATCCTTTTGGGATCTTGAATCCTTCTGGGATTTTCATGTATATATCACTATCAAGGGTTCCATACAGGTATGCAGTCACGACATCCATAAGGTGCATTTCTAACCTTTTGGATGATGATAAACTCATTGAATATCTAAATGTAATTGTATCCATGACCGGAGAATATGTTTTTTCATAATCTATTCCCGGCCTTTGAGAAAACCCTTGCACAACAAGACGAGCTTTATATCTAATGACCTCGTTTTTCTCATTTCTTTTTCTTACAAAAACCCACTTGCACCCAACTGACACTACATCTTCAGGTGTAATGACAATGAGTCCGAAAATATTTCTTTTTTGTAGAGAGAATAATTCATTTCTCATGGCTATTTGCCATTTTTCCCAATCAGATCTTTTTTGACATTCTGTTACAGACATTGGTTATGCGTCATCATTTTTATTTTCAATTTCTTTGGACACAGAAAAGGAGAATATTCCATTAATATCCTCTATTTCATTTCTAACCCATAATTTTCTATTTTGGGTATAGTTAATTGAAATCTCATATGTTTCTATATTGCGTTTGTCTTCTGGACGGAGTTTCACTTCACGGTTTTCAAAAACCTGTTCGCATATGTCTTCCGGACATTCCGTTTGAGTTGGTTCCTCTATAACCTCTTCACAAGTATTTTCGAGACGCTTTTTGTAAGGTTCTTCCAAAACCTTTTGATTTTGTTCTCCCAAATACTTTTTCTTACGGAGATTTTTATCTTTTGAGCCCATCAGTCTCCCCCTTTTTAACTGAACTATGGGTTCATTTATTTTATCGCCATCAATATGTTCTACAGAAATATTAATTCTTGATGGGACATTCATAGCGGGTATATATGATTTCGTCACTCGTTTTGTATCTGTGAATGCATCTAGCAACTGGTTTGCAATATTTTGCAAATATACGATTTTCTGAACTTCCATTTCATGTTGTTTTGTGGGAGGATCAAGATACAACAAAGATGGCGTACACCATTTAATATCTTCTTGCAGTTGTTTAATTCCTCCCCCTAACGTAGAAAATTCTTCTTCATCAAAATGACAATCGGCAAATCATGCCGTAAACATGTCACCAGTTCGTGGTTCAAGATACCGAATAATATTTGCTGGTATAAATCCAATATATATTCCTAATCTTCTCTATGGCCCCATCTTTGTTCTTTGTGGTGGGGTTATAGGAACATAAACCGCACACCCAAAAACTCGGAGATGAGATACATCAGGCTTCTGGCCAAATGTTAATTGTAATGGGGAATATTCATGATATGCACTTGGTCTTATTTGGACCAATGCTGCCGCATGCAATATAGCATGACCTCATACTGAAATTGGGAGATTTGTTCTCAAAATTAATGGTCTCGCAATGAGTTGTAACCGTTTTATCAAAGACTCAACCATACCATTTTGTGTATGAACATGCGGAACCGGATGTTCAACATCGATTCCGAGAGCCATACAATAATCATTAAAGGCTTGTGACGTGAATTCACCAGCGTTGTCAAGTCTTACTTTCTTTATAGTATAATCATGGAATTGCGCTCTTAACCTGATTATTTGGGCAATGAATCTTACGAAAGCCGCATTTCGTATGGTTAACAAACACACATGTGACCATCTACTAGATGCGTCAATTAAAACCATAAAATATCGAAATGGCCCACATGATAGATGAATAGGCCCACATATATCACCATGTATTCTTTCTAAGAATACTGGGGATTCATTACTAATTTTGGCTGGTAATGGCCGAGTAATAAGTTTTCCTTGAGAATATGCTTTACACGAAAACTCTCGTGATTGAAAAATCTTCTGGTTTTTCAATAGATGGCCATTAGGAATTCTGCACAATTTTTCTCATCATAACTGATCCAGGATGTCCTAGTCTTTCATGCCAGACTTTGAATGTACTCGTAAACTTCTGGTTTACCGTAATATACGATTCAATTATATTTATTATTGTGTAATATAATCCAGAGGACATCATTGGTAATTCTTCCAATATTTGTTTCTGCTCCCATGTAATGCAAAGATATTCAATGTTATTTTTGTTCATTGTCTCTATGTGATATCCATTTGTACGGATGTCTTTGAAACTTAATAAGTTTCTATGAGACTTGGGGGAATATAAAGCATCATTTATTTTAAATTTTGTTCCCATTGGCATTGAAAAACTAGCTCTTCCAGAGCCTATGATAATATTTGTATTACCCGATATTGTATTTACGCTTCCGGCGGAATCTTTCATTTTGAGGTAGGAGAAAAACTTTTTATCTTTAAGTATTGTATGCGTTGTAGCACTGTTTGCTAGGCATATATCTCTATTTTCACTCTCAAAACGATACATTTTCTAGATTAAAATATTGATAAAGATATATTAATAAATGTTAAACACACATATTTCAAAATCAACTTATATTATAATAAAACTATTTTACATTAAGTAATTAAAGTTCAAACTTACATATATTTTTTTAAAGACATTAAGTTTTGTTTTGTTCGTAAGGAAACTAAATACAACTTTATATATATAATATTAAACTTAATTATCTTGTTCTTTGGTATTCTCGGAATCAACCAGAAAATCAACAACATCGAGATATGCATTTCCATCGAAGGAAAGTCCGGGTTCATCCGAGATAAAGTTGGTTTCACTTTCTTTTCCTTTTTGTTTATGTGATTCTTGATACAGATTAGCCAAATGTTTTGGTGTACGACATGTACGAGACCAATGACCTTTCATGCCACATCTGTAACAAACATTTTCATATTGTATATTTTGGCGTACAGCAGGTACGCGACCAACTTCATTTTCGTGGACTTTATTCTTTCTCCCGAATTTGAATTCATTGAAACGAAAACCTCTTCTTTTTCTTCGTCCATGTCCACCTCCTCGTCCACGTCCACGACCACGACTATGGCCTCGACCACGTCCATGTCCTTGCCAATTATTGTAACTGGATGATGCAACATTCACTTCTGGGAATGGAGCTGATCCAGTGGGACGAGATTGATGGTTCATCATCACAAGTTCATTATTTTGTTCAGCAACAAGGAGAACTTGCATTAACTCCGAAAACGAGTATATCCCTTTGCTCAATATTGTTATTGCATGATTACATTTCCAGGATGAAATATTTGGAGAGTTTTTTCAATCATATCATAATCACTTACTTTTTCTCCACATAATATCATTTTAGAAGTGATTCCGAATAACGCGGAATTATATTCACTTACACTTTTATAATCTTGAAACCGGAGGTTTAACCACTCATGTTTGGCTTTTGGTAAGATCAAATATTTCTGGTGATCAAACCTATCTTTTAGTGATTGCCAAAGATCTACAGGATCTTCTTTTGTAATATATTCATCTTTTAAACCATCATGGATATGGTGGCATAAAAATATCATGGTTTTTGCTTTTTTCTTATTGGATGTTGTTTCCGACCTATCGATGGTGCTAAGAAGGTCTTTTGCCTTTAAATGCATTTTTGCAGCTACTGCCCATGTCATGTAATTTTTTCCAGATATATCAAGGGCAGCTATCTCGAGTTTTGCCAAATTTGACATTATAACTATACACATAATAAAACAATGCGTTAAACATCAGTTTTATAAAAATTATTTTTTAATTATTTTTTAATAAATAATCATGATAAAATTTTGGGTATAGATTTTAATTTATTATTATTATTATTATATATATATTTAATAAATATGTATAATTAGTTTTAAGAATTTAAACATAATGATGACATAAATTAATTTATGATAAAATTGTAAAACATTAGTGAATATAATAACACATAAATTAAAATAATTTCTACCTACCATATAAATCAGGAGGCAGCGCCTACCATATAATATTTAGAAGGCAGAGCCTACCATATAATATTCAGAAGGCAGAGCCTACCATATAATATTCAGAAGGCATATCCTACCATATAATATTCAGAAGGCAGAGCCTACCATATAATATTCAGAAGGCAGAGCCTACCATATAATATTCAGAAGGCAGAGCCTACCATATAATATTCAGAAGGCAGAGCCTACCATATAATATTCAGCCTACCATATAATATTCAGAAGGCAGAGCCTACCATATAATATTCAGAAGGCAGAGCCTACCATATAATATTTAGAAGGCAGAGCCTACCATATAATATTCAGAAGGCAGAGCCTACCATATAATATTTAGAAGGTAGAGCCTACTATATAATATTCAGAAGGCAGAGCCTACCATATAATATTTAGATGGCAGAACCTACCATATAATATTTAGAAGGCAGAGCCTACCATATAATATTTAGAAGGCAGTGCCTACCATATAATTTAGGAGGCAAAGCCTACCATATAATATACACATGTATTAATAAAACAGAATTTTACCTTATTTTAGTATTTCATGTAGATGGTAGAAACACTCGTGCTGATAACGTGTTGAATAATAATCGAGATATAGAGATTTTATTATTATACTGATTTTATTAATCTTATAAATTTTACAGAGGAAGAAGAGAGAAAGAAGAATGAGAGAAAGTTACTTCATCTGAATGAAGTAACATACGTATTTATAAAGAAAAAGTAAGTCGGCAAACGTAAGTTTACATAAATAATCAGACGATATTGTTGACTTTTTCAACACATATTATTAAATCCAAAATAGGTTTCATATTTATGACTTGGCGTGATTGATGAAAATGAGATGCTGAATATTTCACCATTTTATTTGGAAATAGAAACATTACTTTAAGCCATATAGAATATTTTGTAATGGAAGATTATGTCAATCTTTTTGAGTTGAATAGTGTAAATCATCGGGAAAATGGTCAACTTTTCGAACCTCCATCACGAGATCAGTGGTCTGAGCACTCAACAAAAAACCAATTGGTCTGAGCACTCAACAAAAAACCAATCAACTAATTCGAAAATATAACTTACCGAAACACCTTTTAATCCTAGATCTCTTTTTAATCCTTAAAACACTTTTAACATTATCTGGAAAGAGAATATTGTTTAATTAAATTGAAAATCTATAGAGTTGTTCGTTTTGTAGCCGCATAAAGTTACAACTGCGTTATTTGATTGCCGCAACTTTCTGCGTTCAAACGCTACGGTTGACTGTAATAATTTATGATAAAAAATTTAACGCTGCGGAATTGTAACATTTTCGATTTAAAAAATTATGATAAAAACATGTGGCGACAATTTATGGTGATAAAACGAATAACAATACTGTAGCGTTTAACCGAAGTGTCTAATCGTATATCGGTGTCGGACGCTATGGTAGACAAACAAACAATGTATGTGTAGTTAATTATCTAGAAAAACAATTTATGGTTTAATATTTTTTGGTATTCAGTTTCTTGGTATAACTTATTTTTATTTGAAAGATAAATTTTAGAAAATGTTGAAATGTTAAGCATTTTATTTCAGTTTAGTTATACTTTTTATATGGAAAACATAAAATAGTCTCATATCCACATACATATCTATATTTAAAAGAATTTAAAATTCAGTATTTCGTATTTAAAATTTAGGTTTATGCTTACAGTTTAGGTTACGATTTATATTTGAGAAATGATACAACTATTAGTTTATGTAGTGCTCTCCATTTATATATGAAACTCAAACCAAAATATTTTTGCTATATGTATTTATGCATGCATGTACACATAATCCTTGTATTTTTAATTCTTCATCTATGATCAACATTCAGGTTTTCCACGTTCCCATGTTTTTTTTTCAAAACTAACAAAATTTAGAAAATAGATTTCAAAATAAAGCAAAACAATAGTTCTAACACAAATTGAATTATGTTTTTAACATTCCGGATGATGGAATAGTAAAAATAAAACACTACAAAATAACCCAAAACAAACAAATATTCACTCTTTATTTACGCCATTATTTTTAGAGATAAAAAAATAATTAAAAGAAAATTAGGATATTTGCTCATAGAATACAAAATAAACATTTTTATAATATAAGTCATATAAATTGGCAAAGTCCCTCTTTAATGGAACTCACTAAAAAAACCCTAACATAAGATTGTTTAGTCTTTTATGTTTGTGTTATGTTTGTGTTGTTGATCGGTTTGGTCAAATGGTCCATGGAAATTTTTATAACCTAATTTTTTCCAACTTTAAATTCAATAAACTCAAACTCTTTCATCAAATTTATGACATAATATTCGAATAACAATTAATTAAAATTTTATAAACTAGTCTTTTATTTCTATGAATAAATTATGTTTTTAATTCAAAACTAAGCAAAAAAGATATTTTCTAAATTTGTTAAATGTTGAAGTACTTTTTGTGTGTCAGTCTAGTTTCATTGGATTTTGTTTAATATTATATAGTAGTCGTAAAACCAGTATATAAAAGAAAAATAGTCACTAAAATATTGAAATTTTGTGTCTGAGTCATTTAAATACTAATTTTTTTAATAAATCAATAACGATTTGTAATTGACTACGCTGATTTAGATATCCGATTAGTCAATATTAACAAAAAAAGTAACACCGTTAACACCAAAATTAATTATAACGATCATACGGCATCTCGGTGTCTAATTTTAGTTAGTTAAAATAAATAATAAAATTAATGGTATTACTTATGGTATTAATATCGATTAATCGCATACCTAAATCGACACAATCAACTATATATCATTATTTAAATGACTCATTAAAAAATTTGATATTTAAATGATCTAATATAAAAATTCAATATTTTAATAACTATTTTCCCCTATATAAAATAAAAATTTGGATAATTTTAGGAAGTACAATATATATATATATAGGATTTTACGTGGAGGAATTAGCAAATCTAAAACAATTAATTAACTCAACTAAAATAAAATTTAACATCGTTATTCTCTCTCAAAAATAAAATAAAATTATAATTAACCACTTCAACAACCATGTTACAGCGCATGAAACGAAGAACATATAAGCTCAAACCCTAAACCAGAGTTTTTGGGTTTTGCTCCATTTTTGTCGGCCATTATCATTAATTAAAACTATATAAAACAAATTAATACGAACATATTCCGGTAATTACAATTAACCATCTTAAACTTATCCTGATTAAACTTATCTAGCTTAAAAGATATTTAATAGTTATATTGAAATAGTTTCATGTTTTCATGGGATTAGAGGTAGAGACTTGTTGTGGACTGGTCGTCTTCTTCTAAACTTTGGATAATCCATTGAAAGGTATTTCGATAGAGCATTCTTCTCTTCTTCTAAACCTGATTTCTTCTTATATTTTCCTATAAAATAATATAAACGAGATTTAATATAAATGATCCCATAATGTAAATTCTTAGTTCAAAAATTTCAAAGACATATGAATCTTTACGTTTTTCTTTTATATTTATTTATGTGTTATGGAAATTATAAAAAGTAATATTTTAAAATAACACATTTTTGTTTCAAATATTAGCATTTTAAAATTAAAAAATTCCAAAAATAACATAAATATAAAATAATATTAACGATATTTGATATAAATGATCCCATAAAGAGCAATTAAAAATACAGCATTCTTTTAAGTTTGTTTTCTAAATATAATACCATTAGTTTAAATTTTCAAAAAAAATAGTATAAATTGAATATTAAAATACCATAAATTTTTTTAATAAGCTAAATTATAAAAAAAGAATTTAAATATAATATTTTAATTATATTTTGTAATTTATTTATGGTAAATATGTATTTTTATTGTGTTATTTTAGGAATTTTAAGTTTATAGAGTTAGATTTGGAACAAAATTTTTAAAATGTGTTATTTTATGGTATTAGTGTAAGATCAATTCTTTTGAACTAATATAATATAAGAAAAGCTTATGATATGATTTACCAGAAGAACTAATCACTGGAAGTTGTTCGTTTGAACTTTCATGAACTGTTGATGTCATCACCTGTTCATTAGCAAAAAAGATAAATCGAAGAAATTTGATTAGAAACTTTCATTTACATAAATTAGGGTTTTCAAGAAGATAAATATATAATACACATAAATAAATAAACCATTCTCTTACATTTACATGTTTGCTAGAGATGATGAAGAGCTTCCGCGACATCATTTTAATAACAATCTTTTTGCTTAAACCTGTATATTGTATTTGTAGTTCAATCGATTAGAACATATTTATATTCTTTTTCCATATTTTCAGAATCAAAACTACATTTACAAAACATTTTTTTCGTATTTTGAAATTACAGAAAAATAGTTGGACGTTTGAAAAAATTAACACATGTTGTTCTTATAATTTTCTTAAATGAAAATGAAAAAGCTTTCACTATAATGACTTTGTATTTTGAAAGAAAAGAGAGCTGTAATCACCTTTGCTAGGAGATGAGTAGTAGTGAGAGTTGAGTTGTAGAGAAGAGGTTGGAGTTAGAAGCAATAAACTTGTTATTGCACAAAGCAAGAAATTGACTCTAATTAGCTTCATAATCTCCAAGTGAGTTTTTTTTTTGTATGAGAAGCTCTTTTTGTGCTATCTTTCTTTTTCTTCCTCTTCTTTTATATGTAAATCTATATTTATTTATAATTGGTTAATGTGTTTATGTGAGAGAGAGAGAGAGAGAGTGCACGAAACACAAAAATGAGAGTCCCAAAACACAAGTTGAAGAAACCTTTTAGTAATAAAAAAAAAAAGTATAAATATGTTATATGTTAAGGTTTTGGAAAATGGGGTCACGCCATTGAGGCTCGTTCTCGGGGTTGTCTGTATTGGGACAAACACAAGTTTGTCATCACACTTCATCAAAACCTAATTTGTCGAGACTTCGCTTTCTGTCTTTTTTTGGTCTCGCTTCTCATATTTCCCTTGTTGTATATATATATACTATTTTTTCATTCATTTTTTGATAAATAATACCATAAAATGATATTTTTAAAAAATTTTGTTATAAATTTAACACCAAAAAATTAAAATTTCAAAAATAACATAAATAATTATGTAAAAATAAATTTTAAAATATCTTAATATTAAATTTGTGTTATTATTAGAAATTTATACTAATAATGATATTTTTCGGAAAAAATTTAAAAAGATATTACTCTATATTTTAATGTTCAGAAATTAAATAATAGAATAATTGACAAAATAGCACTCTTTAAAATTTTTATTTTAAACATGGTACAATTAGTTTAAATTTCTAAAATAACACAAATTTAATATTAAAATACATTAAAAATTATTGTTAGTAAAAAAATAAATCCTAAATTGGAAAAAATGAATTCAAATATAATGTTTTAAGTTTCTGTATAATTTATTTATAGTAAATATATATTTCAGAAAATAATTTATGCTATTTTTGGAATTTTTAACTTTACAGTGCTAAATTTGGAAAAAAACTTAAAAATAAGTTATTTTAAGGTATTACTCTAAATAATATGACAATTGAAAAAAATAACACTCTTTTAATTTTTGTCTTCCAAATATAGCACAATTAATTTAAATATTAAAAATAGCATAAATTTAATATTAAAACACCTTTAAATTTATTTTTAATAAAGAAAAATTAAACTCTAAATTGGAAAAAAGAACCCAAATATAATATTTTAATTATATTTATCATTTATTTATGGTAAGTATATATTTTCATAAAATAATTTATGTTAGTTTTGGAATTTTAAGTTTAAAGTGTTAAATTTGGAATAAAAATTTTAAAATATGCTAATTTAGGGTAGTACTCTAAATAATATCCTAATATGGTTTTAAACTAAAACTATACATATTTTACCGGTTGTTAAATAAATATATTAAACATATTGTAAAGTTAGTTAAATACCCAATTCAACAAGATTTTTTTTTCAAAAATAATAATACATATAATAAAATTTTCTATTAAATATTAGAGTAATACCCTAAAATAATATTTTTTAAGTTTATTTTCCAAAATTAACGCATTAAAAATAAAATTTATAAATAGCACAAATTATTATGTAAAATAATTATTTATCTCAAATAAACTATATATAAAATTAAAATATAATATTTGGATTTAATTTTTCTAATTGAGGGTTTAAATTTTTAGCACCATTTTAAGTTTATGTTCCAAATTTAGCACATTAAAAATAAAATTCCAAAAATTAAATTATTATGTGAAAATAATTATTTACCTTAAATAAACTATATATAAAATTAAAACATAATGTTTTTCACTTTTTACAATTTATGTTTAAATTTTTTTATTAAAAAGAAATTTTTAATTATTTTAGTATTAAATTTATGATATTTTTGGAAATTTAAATGATCAATGATATATTTGGAACAAAAACTTGAAAATTTGAAATAGTATTATTTCAGTCAATTAGATTTTTTTTATTAAGAAAATATTTTTAATTATTTTAATATTAAATTTGTGATATTTTTAAAAATTTAAATGATTAATGTTACATTTGAAATAAAAACTTAAAAAACTGTTATTTATTGACATAGGAAAATCAAATAAGACCTATCTTGACCTACAAGGCAAGTGTGAGCACGAAAATTCAGTTTGAATAACAAGGGAAATGAAAAAGGATGGGTTATTATTAACCACATGGTTGAAATGGTTAAATAGCTACCTTGGGAGAAGAATCAAGGTGAAAAAGTCATGCCCATGCTGCACACAGTCTTGGCAACCACACCAAACAGTCATGCCCATGCTGCACACAGTCTTGGCAACCACACCAAACAGTCATGCCCATGCTGTCTCCTCTCTTCTCATTGGTTGTTGACAGGCTCCTCCTCTATTCAAACTCATCCACAAGTTTGAATTCGTTTTCTTTTGTGTTCACATTGTAAATCCTCTATAAAAGGGCTGTAAAGACTCAATGTATAAAATACTCTTAGGAGATTCTTCTCCATAAGTCTAAGTCATTTCTCATTTTCTCATACTTCTCTTTGAGTTTTCAGATTCAATTCTTCACATTTCTCCTCTATAATCTCAATATTCTTACATGGTATCAGAGCATAAGATCATTCTCTTATCTTTTCTACTCAAATCTCTCAGTTTCTAATCTAAAATTCTGTCAAAAATCTCTCAGTCTTTAGACTAAAAACTCACGGTTTCATTCAACCATAAAAGCTGCTTCCTTTGAGCTCTTCAAAGCCTAACAATGGAGGATACAGTTCAAATTAGTTCCAGCCTGAAACCTACGGTGATAGCAGTAGTTCTCAAAGGCTTGAACTACACATTATGGTCAAGAACCATCAAGACAGCCATTTGTGGCAAAGGACTTTGGAATCACATCTTGGAGGATAATACTCCATCTATAGATGATCCAAAGGAGAAGAAGGATGAGGCAACAAGAAAAGAAGAAGCTAGGTGGTTCCAAGAAGATCAATCAGTCCTTGGATTCCTCCAAAATTCATTGGACCCATCCATTCTTGAAGCTTATTCACATTGTGAAACTGCCAAGTCTCTTTGGGACACTCTCAAGAGGGTGTATGGGGATGTTTCAAACCTCAGCCGTGTGTATGAGGTTAAGAAGGCTCTCAATGATCTACACCAAGAGGATATGGAGTTCACAAAATTCCTGGGCAAGTTCCAGTCAACATGGTCCGAGCTTGACATGTTGAGACCAAGTTCTATGGATCCAAAGGTGCTTAATGAAAGGAAGGAACAAGACAAGATATTTGGGCTCCTTCTCAACCTAAATCCAGCCTTTAAGGATGTGATTAAGTCCATCATGAGAGAGCCAAAACTCCCTGATTTCGAAGAGGTGTGCTCACGGATTCAAAGGGAGCAAGGCAACATTGGTTTGTTTGGTGGTAAAGGAGAACTAGTCATGGCCAACAAAAGCGTGTTTAAGCAAGAGGATAGGAAGAGTGTGATGTGTGAGCATTGTAAGAGGAATGGCCACATCAAGGACAAGTGCTGGATACTTCATCCTCATCTCAAGCCAAACCGGTTCAAGGATTCAAAGGCTAACATCTCTCAAATGGTTGCGACTGAACCGGCAAGTTCATCCAACCAAGGAGGGGAGCTAGCTATGAATGTATCCATGGAGTATGTTAAGAAGAGTGACTTGGAGGATCTCATCAAGGCCTATGCCTCAAAACTCTCCGGTATCACACTCTACTCCCATAAATCGCTTGATAAACCAGATCATAAGTTGGTAGTGGATTCAGGTGCTTCTCACCATATGATTAGCAATGCTAGGTTGTTAAAGAACATTGAACCATGTCTAGGACAAGTAACTATAGCTGATGGTAAGGGTATTCCAATTGAAGGAACCGGAAAATTAAGACTATTTGACAAAGAAACTAATGCATTCTTTGTACCTAAATTTAAGTCTAATCTAGTTTCTGTCAAAAGGCTACTAAAGACCTCAATTGCAATGTTACATTTGGGCCTAACAATGTTTACTTTCAGGATATTAAGAGTGGTAAGATACTTGGAGGTGGTGTAACTCAAGATGAGCTCTATGTTCTTGAAGACCCTCCAAGCAATTTGGATTCCTTAGCTTTCAAATCCTGTGTTTTTGCTAATAAAGATGTCTTATGGCATGCTAGATTAGGACATCCTCATGCTCGTGCTTTAAGCTTAATAATTCCTAATGTCGCTTATGATCACTCAGTTTGTGAGGCTTGTATCCTTGGCAAACATTGTCGTGTTGTTTTCCCTAAATCGTCTACAATTTATGAGCATTGCTTTGATTTAGTACATTCCGATGTTTGGACCTCACCTTACATGTCTAGAGATAGGAATAAATACTTTGTGACCTTTATAGATGAGAAATCGAAATATACATGGGTTACATTACTTCCATCTAAAGATAGGGTTTATGAGGCATTTATAAACTTTCATAATTATGTTACTAATCAATTCAATGCCAAGATCAAAGTGTTAAGATCAGATAATGGAGGGAATACACAAGTCAAAGATTCAAAGCTCATCTAAACAAACATGGAATACTACATCAAACTAGCTGTCCACACACACCACAACAAAATGGAGTTGCTGAAAGGAAGAACCGACACTTAATGGAAGTAGCAAGATCCATGATGTTTCATACCAATGTTCCTAAAAGTTTTTGGGAGATGCAGTCTTGGTTGCTTGCTACCTCATCAATCGGATTCCAACCAAAGTCTTGCAAGATATATCCCCATTTGAGGTACTCAATAAAACTAAACCTTCCATTGATCATTTACGTGTATTTGGGTGTGTGTGCTTTGTGTATGTTCCAGGTGATCTAAGAAACAAGTTGGAGGCAAAGAGCATCAAGTGTATGTTCCTTGGATATTCGACAACACAAAAGGGTTATAAGTGCTATGATCCGAGCAACAACAGGACATATGTGTCTAGAGATGTCAAGTTCATAGAAGAACAAAGCTATTATGATCAGAAAGATTGGGAAGGATTGAAGGATCTCTCAAGGTCACCTTCTGATTTGGCTACGAGTTTGAGGTTTCTCTTGAATCATTTGGGAAATGATCTGCCAAAGGATTCAAGACACGAAGAAACAAGAACCTTAAGTAGTTCACAAGATACCCAAGAGAATGAACAAGGGTGGTAACTCAAGAACCAACTCCAATCCAAGAAGAAGCTATGGCCCAAAATCAAGAACAAGACGACTTGGAAGTGGGTATAGAGGAACCTATTCACCAAATGGAAGAGGAAACGGTTGTAGAGGAGGCTGCACCACCTGTTCAGCATTTAAGGAGGAGTACTAGACTTAGGAACACTAGGGTATTCTACAACAACCAGGCCATGGCTCATCCCATACAAGCTGTTTGTTCCCTTGACCTCTTGCCATCTAGTCATCAAGCATTCCTTGGAAAGATTGAACAAAGTCAGATTCCAAGGACTTATGAAGAAGCTGAGAGCAAGAAAGAATGGTTAGATGCAGTAAGAGATGAGAAGGGAGCTATGGAAAGGAATCATACATGGGATATACAAGAACTTCCCAAAGGCAAGAAGGCTGTGAGTTCCAAGTGGGTGTTCACCATCAAGTATAAGAGCAATGGGGACATAGAAAGGTACAAGGCACGTCTAGTTGCAAGAGGTTTCACTCAGACATATGGAGAGGACTATACTGATACATTTGCACCGGTGGCTAAGCTACACACTGTAAGGGTTGTTCTTTCACTAGCTACGAATCTGACTTGGGACTTATGGCAAATGGATGTCAAGAACGCATTCCTACAAGGAGAACTTGAAGAGGAAGTGTATATGACTCCACCACCAGGCCTTGAAGACTTTTGCAAAGAGGGACAGGTTCTAAGACTTAGGAAGGCAATATATGGGTTGAAGCAGTCACCAAGGGCCTGGTATCACAAATTAAGCTCCACACTTACTGATAATGGGTTTAGGAAATCCCATTCAGATCATACTTTGTTCACTCGTCAAAACTCCAAAGGAATCGTGGCGGTCTTGGTTTATGTGGATGACCTTATCATCACAGGAGATGATAAGGAAGGAATTCAGTCCACAAAGGCCTTCTTAAACAGATCATTTGACATCAAGGATCTTGGAGAGTTGAAGTACTTCTTGGGTATTGAAGTGTGTCGGTCTCAAGAAGGGCTCTTTCTATCCCAAAGAAAGTATGCTCTTGATCTGTTGACAGACACGGGAAAGCTTGGGGCTAAACCGGCCAAAACTCCTCTTGAAGATGGCTACAAGGTCAACGGAAAGGGGAGAAAGCTGATGAGTTATTTAAGGATGTTTCTCAGTATAGGAGACTAGTTGGGAAGCTGATCTACCTCACCCTCACACGACCAGACTTGTGTTTTGCTGTGAATCAAGTAAGTCAACATATGCAAAAGCCTACTGTATATCATTGGAGCATGGTAGAAAGGATCCTTAGATACATCAAAGGATCTCCTGGTCAAGGTATATGGATGGGCAAGAATGGGAACACTGAGATTGTCGGGTATTGTGATGCGGATTGGGCTGGTGATAGGGTGGATAGGAAATCAACCACTGGGTATTGCACCTTCGTTGGTGGGAACTTAGTCACTTGGAAGACTAAGAAGCAGAAGGTGGTATCATGTTCTAGTGCTGAAGCAGAATATAGGGCTATGAGGAAGCTGACAAATGAAGTAACTTGGCTCAAAGCACTCTTGAAAGATTTCGGTATTGCACAACCAGGGCCAATTACCTTCCATTGTGATAATCAGGCAGCCATTCACATAGCTTCAAACTCAGTGTTTCACGAGAGGACCAAGCACATAGAGATCGACTGCCATAAGGTTAGGGAGAAAGTTCAAGATGGAACCATTCTGCCATGTTATACAAGGAGTGAAGACCAACTAGCTGACATCTTCACAAAGGCAGCAAGTCTCAAAGTTTGCAAGAACATCTTTAGCAAACTTGGGCTTGTTGATTTATCACACCCATGATCAAAGGTCTCCTAATCCAAGAGCAACACACTCTTTTTCCCTTATTAAGGTTTTGTCCCAAGTGGTTTTCCTTAATAAGGTTTTTAATGAGGTGTTGCCTTGGGTTCCCAAGCTTAAGACTTTAGGGTGATTCCAAAGTCTTTAGCTTGAGGGGGAGTATTGACATAGGAAAATCAAATAAGACCTATCTTGACCTACAAGGCAAGTGTGAGCACGAAAATTCAGTTTGAATAACAAGGAAATGAAAAAGGATGGGTTATTATTAACCACATGGTTGAAATGGTTAAATAGCTACCTTGGGAGAAGAATCAAGGTGAAAAAGTCATGCCCATGCTGCACACAGTCTTGGCAACCACACCAAACAGTCATGCCTGCTGTCTCCTCTCTTCTCATTGGTTGTTGACAGGCTCCTCCTCTATTCAAACTCATCCACAAGTTTGAATTCGTTTTCTTTTGTGTTCACATTGTAAATCCTCTATAAAAGGGCTGTAAAGACTCAATGTATAAAATACTCTTAGGAGATTCTTCTCCATAAGTCTAAGTCATTTCTCATTTTCTCATACTTCTCTTTGAGTTTTCAGATTCAATTCTTCACATTTCTCCTCTATAATCTCAATATTCTTACATTATTTTATACAATTTTTCTAAATATTATTATAGTACTCGTTTATAAAAATCATTTAAAAACAACTCAATTATTAAGGCGTAAAATTAGGCAATTGTTAACATAATTTAACGATGAAACAATATACTTCAGACAGCAAATTAATAACAAAGCTTTAAAACAAAACCATTTATATAATTTGTAAATTACATGTTGAAATTGAACAAAAATGACATATGAACATTTTTATTAACTACATTTCCCAAATAATATTACATTATCAACGCTTATATTATAATCATTTTTCCAAAATCATACCAAATAAAACATTGTTAAACCTGTTATTTTTCGTTATTTTATTTTAATTTGTTACTAGTTGTAAGCTGGCATTTTATAATATAAAGGTCAATCAGCATGATCTATACTAGAATCAATATGGATTTTCCGAACATGACACTTTCTAATCACTATTATAACCAACTTCGTGCAAGTATTAACATATTGATAATTTGACCTATAAATAGCTTCTAATCATGTTTTTAAATGTAGCATTCTAAAGTTCAATGGAATTCACATGTATAATAAAAAAATAACGTGTAAGCATATTTGTTGTATGTTTAAATAAATTGATTCTAAATTTAGATTCATGTTTTACGCGGTAAAAATATTCATATATTATAATTAATTAATTATTTAGTAAATTTTAATTATATATAATTTATTTTTTATTTAAAATAGTTTTTAAAAATATTTAATATTGATTATACAAATAAAATAGACAATAAAATTAAATTATACAAATAAACTTAAATTTTCTATATTTTGAATAGATAATATTATTAAATAGATAATAAATTATAGATATTATATATTCAATTAAACTAAAATTTTGTTTTATATTTTGTTTGACTAATTTTTCAAAAATTTTGATATTATATTTGTATTTTATGATGAAATATTAGATATTTATATATAATATAGTGTTAAATATTTTGTCAAATACTATTTTTGTAATTAATCTAATAAATTTTATCTTATATAATATATGCGTGAATGTGAGATTTTTTTGATGAAATGTTTTTCAATTAATATATTAAAGATTTATATTTTTCATAGTAAAATGCTATATTGAAATGCGATTAACTTGAAAAAAAAAGGTTAATTCTGTTCCTAAACTTGAATAATTGATATACTTTTCCATATTACTCTTCAATTATTTTTTGATGTGATATATAACTATCAAGTAAGAAAGAAGACCAACAAAGCGAGACGACAATAGTCTTGAAATCGCCGACAAGTAGAAGAGAGAGAGAGACAAATGTCTTGGAACATGGAAAAGAGATTGACCCAATTCTCTGATACATTTGACCAAACAACATTCAATAATATGGAACAAAAACATGAAACTTTAAACATAAAAAGAGCAAAAGAAATGAACATTCTGTAATATAAACTAATAAATAAGTTAAATGATTTTTAGAAGAAAAAATTAGTAATAAACTCATTGCTTACATAACCTGCATCCAAGACAAATTAACCCTCACGGTTACTTCTTAATACAAACTAACTACATTTATACCCATCTTTTTTGTAGAAAGAAATATTTGCAAACTTTATTACTAAATATAAATTAGATATTTAAATATTTTTAATTTTTAATTTAAATTATTTTTAATATTAATTTTTTTATATATAAATTCAAGAAATAAAATTATTGTTTTTATAAATTTAATAGTATTTTTTTATTAGTTTAATAAAATATATTGTTTTCTGACCAAATTAATAATAATAACATATATTATAATTATTTTAATAAATTAAAATATTTATATACTGATTTAAAACTCATTATAATGATGATATTTCAACATGATATTTTTGTTGATAATACGTTATAGTAAAAAATTTATTTTTAAATGTTATATGGGAGATAATAATAAAAAAACTTCTACCAAAATGCCAAATTACCAACCTTGGGGCATAACTATCTATAAAAAAATATTTACTTCAGTATTACAACAAAATTAAAAAAAAAAAGCACCACTTTCAAAGAAAAATATTGTAAATTTCATTGTTCCTTCTTCCTATTTGCTTCAAAGTAAAAAGCTTTTGACCTAATTATATATGAAGAAGTGAGATTTAAGAGAATTTACAACAAAGAAGAGACTGTCTCCATCCTTTTTGTCTTCTCTTATCAGCTTTTGCCATTCTTACAGGACTACTGTTCCATTCTGATTGTAATCTGCACATTAAAAACATTAAATTCTCAGCAAAAGGTTTCCTTTTTTGTTTTGTTGAGTTCTCACAAAGTGATGAGAATGAACCAAATCAATATACATTGGGAAAGCAAAGGATCTTCCACTCGTTGTGCTTGTATCAGAACGAACAGAGAGGCTTCCAGCGAATGCAATTGGTCCTGAGTATGTTATATGACCTGTAATTGAATCTGCTTCTGCTGCAGAGAAACTCGTCTCTCCAAATCCACTTGTGAGAAGTTTGTCGTCTTCGTACAAATCCTTCACTAAGTATTTTTGTTGTTGATTCTCTGTTTCTGGCTTTTCAAGGCCGTTGCAAGTTTTGTCTAGTTCTCGAGAGGTTGTTGTAGAATCAGAGGAAAGCTTCTCCTCTGTATCGAAACCAGTGGTTTCTAAGCTTCTTTTTTCCTTCTCCTGCAGCCCTCAACAAATCAGCAAGTTAGGAGCTTTGGATTGAGAAGTCGAAACTGTATATGATAGTATATAGATTGATGAAAATGTATTGCCTGAAGCTGAGGAGGAGATTGTTCTTCAGGTCTGTTTGTATTGTTGATGTCCTTTTGTTCAACTTCCCTTGATATAATATCTCCCAAGGTTAAAGCTTCCTTGATGACATTCTCCGATGGCGCCAATGCATTCTTCGGATTCTCATCAAAATCAAATTCAAGAGAAATTGCAGATGGAGTTAAATCCACTTGATTGCAATTGCTAGAACCTTCCACATCAGCAAAATCTTCGACACTTCGGTCTGTTTTACGATCTTTAGAAACCTCAGAATCATAAACCTTACTGTTGCTTTCTTCTGAGGACTTAGTTTCTAGATGACGCACATTTGTATTGTCTGCTTTCATGAGATCCTCTGAGCCACACTGGTTTGAGTCCGAGCTACACTTTACAGAACCCTTCTCACCGAATAAGAACATCTCCTGAACAGGCACACCTTCATCTACACATATGTCTTTAACAACATGGTAAGTATTCTCCTTGTAACAAACAACAATCTCAGGTAAGTCACAGACCGTAACATTCTTTTCCATAAAGAAGACCGGAACGACTTTCTCAAGAGAATCCCCGTTTGCATGGCTAGTATCTCCGATTTTCTTTCCAGCCTCATTAGAATCTCCACAAGAATGGCAGTCCAAAACGTTTCCACCATTCTCTTTATCCCATTCGCCGCCACTTCTTGTATCATAAAACAACTCACACATATTGTTGTTATTCTTCCTATTTTCCGGGATCTTAGATTCATCTTTCCAACTCTCTACCGAGTTTCCAGCAGCATGATCATTATCTGAAAAATGGAAAAGCAAAACCGTTTGGTCTACTGATTCCCAAAACATTTCACCCATTATCGGAACATCTTAACACTACAAAGCAGATGGCAGTTAAAGATCAGTGACTAGAAAAGATTCAAAAGCTAAACCGTTTTTACCTGCCCTCATAGTTCCAAGAGAGTAAATCTTGCATAAAGAGAAGAACTCTTCAACAAACCAAAGCTATATCTTCAAGAACGATCTACATGTGCAAGGGAAAATCCTTTCAAAGCGCCTCAATACGAAAGAAACAGAGAACAAAAATGATTATGACAAACATAAGGAAACTTCATTCTAGAGGATAGAATCTATATATATCTATGTAGTTGCTAATCTCAAAGTTAGATACAGAAGCAACCTCCATATGAGTGAGATACAAGAGTTGTTCAACGAAGCAATGGGACTAGAAGATTGTGACAGAAACAATCCTTAAGACAAAAATTATCCTATATATATACATCCATCACAAAAATATGGTCAGTCACACATGTGAAAGATAAATATTCTTCAACAACAAATCATCATCAGTTACTACAAGAGCAATAAAAAGATGCAATCAACCACCACCATGACCACTTTCCAACTTTTTGCTAATGAGAAAATGAAAATTAGATGCCATAATATGCAAGAAACTTTCAAAGTAGCTTAATCTGGATTAGTTGTAACAATGTAAGAAGATGGATAATAAATCTGGATTAGTTGTAACAATGTAAGAAGATGGATAATAAATCATGGTTACAGGAATGTGGCAAAGTATTTATCTATGGCTAATTGTTATAAGCAAAGAATGAAGAATCTTTTGCTCTGTCATAAGAAAGAGGAAAAGAGACAAAAAGAAGAAAGCTTTAAACTTTTTCTCTAATCTGTTTCAGAGGAATATCAATAAACAATTGGAATTTGCAGGACAGAAGAATCTCGAACTGATCATCTTATATTAAAAAAAACATACCCATCTGGATCTAATCTAACAACAAAAAAACTAATACCCTAATCAAATAACTAAACTGAAAAGCCTAAACATAAATCAAAGATTTAAACTTTTAAAGGAGTCCTTTTGTAGAACAGTGAAGAAGAAAGTAGAAAATCTACACACAAAAAAAAAACTTACTTGATCAGTAGATACTCAACCTTTGTCCGCCATTAACTTTAACCTAAAATTGGTAATAAAATCAATTAAAAACCCTAATAGTTTGAAGGAGAACAGAAAATCTGGAATCACCAATAAGAAAAAATATCCGACCCTTTGAGAAGAAAAGGAAGATACTTTATTACTTTGGGCCGTTTAAAAGAAAATAAAAATAAATCTTCAAACATGTAAATTGGGTGTTCAAAGGTCAATTGAAAATCACTATTGCAATTAATTTGAGTACAGAGAAAGAAAGAGATAACCAAAGGTTGCACAATCTCTTTCTTCTTTATTGCCTTTTCGTTTCGCATTAAAGTATTAAACCAAACACCTGGAAATATAAATTCAAATTTATTTTTTATAAATGAAAGCAAAAAACAGATTTTTTTTAATTTATTTATTTTCCTGGGAATGATAAAAAAACCTTTGGGGAATCATTGAAGGTTTTCTTTTTGCCAGTTTCCAATGAAAAATTGTTGAAAATATGAATTGTACAAACCTAAAAGAGGGAAAAGTCACTTACCAATACTCAATAATCTCTTCACTTTCAAACTGAAAACTTTCTCGGAAAATTGGAAACTCTTGATATTCATTAGATCATAAGCAGAAATCGTACAAGATCGAAATACCCTTGTGTTAGTTTTTTGAGTTTTTTCTCTCTAGTGTCTGAACTATACTGGAAAGATAGAAACTTTGAGTTTTTGGTATTCAGGTTAAAAAAAAAAGTCAACTATCTGCCAAAAGAATTTTACGAGGCGGTTTGTATTTTGTCTCTTCTCCATTTCATTTCTCTCTTTCTGTTTAATTTTTTTTTTTTTTTTGCATCAGGTATAGGTTTCTCTCTTTAATACTATGAAATTCCAAAGTTTTTTAATTTAATTTTTAAAAATTTGTGTTTCTGAGTTTGTCTCAATGGAAACAGTATCCAATTTGCTGATTTTTTATTATTACATGAAAAATGATATAGACGTGAGTTCTAAGTCACACCAATTTTCAGTTTCATAAATTTCTTGCAGCCAGTTTTGTCTCCATACATTTCTCATGATTTATTATATATATATATATGAAAATACTTTAATATCCCGTTCTACTGGATATATATATTTCAAATGATTTTTATTAAAATAATACTAGATTTATATTGAAAAATATTCATAAATTTTATAATATTATTTATTACTAAATATAAATTAAATATTTATATAATTTTAAATTTTATTTAAAATTACTTTTAATAATAATTTTTATATATATAAATTAAGGAAAAAAATAATTATTTTTTACGAATTTAATAATATTTTTTGGTTAGTTTAATGAAATATATTGATAATCTAACCAAATTAATAATAATAACATACATTATAATTATTATAATAAATTAAACTCATTTATATATTTATTTAAAATTCATTGTGGTGATAGTACGTTAGCATAATATTTCTATCAAGATAAAATTATTTTTTTAAAATGTTTCTCGAATAATATATTAGAGATGTTAAATTTAAAAATAATCTGTTAAAATTATTAGTGTTGTTTATGTATATATATGAATATCGCCTCCAAAGATTACAACTAAATAGATACTTCTTTTAGATGTAAATGCGTTTGTTTTATATATATGTATTGGCATTTGGATTTACTTACTAATAAAATAAGTAAAAAAAAAATCTAATTATTTAAATGATTTTTTTAAATTTAAACAATACAATAAATTTATTTTAAAGAAATAAACCACTTTTAAGATCATTTAAATTTTTTATGAATATTATTTTTGTGGAAAAATGTAATAATTCATCATTTAAAAAAATAAAACTATTTTGCACATTTAAAAAAATTGATGATATTAACACACAAAATAATATAGATTTTGTAAAAACATAAGATTTTAAGATTTTTACATCAAATATTATTGTAGAGGAAGAATATATTTTATAGTTTTTGTAGATAATTTAATTTTATAATTTTGATGAAAAATTGTTATTTTATTGTTTAATGTTATTCAAAAATCTTAACAAAAAAAATATTATGATACAGTTTTAACGAAAAATATTATTTTACAGTTTGATATATATATATATATATATATATTATAAAAAAGATTATTTAATCATTTATTTCTCTTGTTAAATGGAAAAAATGTTTAAAAATGAGAAACGTTATCTTGCGGTGCATTCGATAAACAAATTGACATTCATTATTATAGTTTTAGGGATTGGCGTTTAAGTGAAAAGTGCACCAAATATTTAATATTACATGTGCAACTAAACTAAAGAAAGTTGAAACCATTAATGAATGAAATAAAAGCTTATTTCGTCGTTATGTCAAAAATAAAATAAAATCAAAAAAAGGAAAGCTGCGTACGTGTTGGTGTTTTGTATTAATATAGTTCAGCTAATAAGTACCGTACGATCTCTTCACGTGACAGACTCTGTTATTTAATGTTCGTACTAATCGACGGCTATATTTTGTTGACTACAATTAATTAATATTTTAAAAAATAACAATTTTTCGTACTCAATATAGCTTTTATCATGCGTAGGTGATGTAAAATTTTCATAGTTTTTAAAAATTTAATACACTAAAATTAAAAATTTTAAAAGAACATAATTTATTTTTATAAAAATAGTTATTATATTTAGATTGTAAAAAATTAAAATATTATGTTAGAGTTAATTTTTTTAATTTAATTTTTTGTTAAAAATATTTTAATATTAATTTTATGATATTATTGAAAATTTAAAGTAACGATAATATATTTGAATAAAAACTAAAAATATGATATTTTGAAAAAAATCAAAGTTAAATTTGAAGATTAAAAAAATCGATGCTATATCCTAAACTTTTTATAAATAAACACGTTAGATTAAAAAAAAAAACCGTTTTTTTTCTCACCTCCTTATGTGATTCCGCATGCGATCTTTCCGGCGACATCATCGGCGACGGTTTCACTTTGAAAATCACCGTCGATGCGTTTTTCTCTTCTTTCTGAAGAGTGTAATCCGTCGATTACAGATGGTTTCTGAATTCCTCTTCCTATTTATTCATTCTTTCCCCTCTTTTTTCTTTTCGATTTCCCCTGTTTCCGACACAACAAATAAACTCCACACAAAGCAGATGTCTGATATAATCTTACGACAGATGCAAGACATCTCTCTTGGCATCTCTGAACCCATAATCTCCATTCCCCCGGAATTATGTGTTCAGGCAAAAAACGAGACGCGATACTCCATAATCGGCAAACCGGTAAACTCCCGGAAACAAAACATTCGGGCCTTAATGACGACACTACCACGCCTCTGGAGTGTTGGAGAACCAGTGATTTCCCAAATCATCGACAATAATCAGGTTCAGTTTCTTTTTCAAACTAAAGAAAGTTTGATAAATGTGCTTCGCCGGAGTCCGTGGAGTTTTAATGACTGGATGGTCATTTTGCACAAATGGTCACCGGATCTTTCCCCTTCCGAGATGAAAACGATTCCATTTTGGGTGCAATTTCGTGGAATCCCATTACAATTCCTTACCTATCATATGGTTGTTTGCATCGGAGGTAATTTGGGTACCATCTTGGAATCGGATTTTAACGCCGAGGGTGCTCATCGCGTCGAATTCGTCCGGGTGCGTATCCTTCTTGATGTGGATAATCCTCTCCATTTCCAACGAATCTTCAAATTTGGAGAGGATGAAGTTATTCTTCGCTTTCGATATGAAAAGTTGAAGAATTTCTGCACTAATTGTGGACGCATCACCCACGAATCGGCTGATTGTGTAATCGGCGTCCCTCCACCGCCACCACCGATCGAGTCGGATGATGAAGACAATGATTCATCTCCTCCGGATTTTCCCTCTGACCGATGCCCTGATGGCCACCTTCACAGTAATCCTAGTACTGCTGGTGCTACAAGTTCACGGCCCATCGGAGACATTAACGCCGGCGAGTCGTTAATTCCAGAAGCCAAACGTCGGCGAGGCAACCCTCTACCAGGTTCAATTTCTCAATTCAATCAAATCGGATGGTTTAGGCGGTTATTAGAAATTGGAAAATTAGAAATTGTACCGGGAATAGGGTTTGCTCGGTTCATTTTAATTAAAATCGATTTTCAAAGCGGTTTGGTTAAAATGCTCGGTTTAATCGTGGTTTTGCGCGGGTCAAGACAAATTCGCGGGTCCAGAAAATTGGGTTGGTCAGCTGTGTTTTATTGGGGTATGAATTCGTTTTTCGACTTTCATAAAAACGTGGATGGGCTGTTAAAGTTTGGGCCTCTACAGTATGCAAAAAATTTAATGGGATTCAATCGAGTATGCACTCTCGGTTATGGTCGGTTATTCGGTCAGGTTGATTTGATAATTTGCGAAACTTGTGATAATCCGATTAGCCTTAATGCTACTAGAAATCAAGTTCATGATTACCGCAAATTTACCAAACTTATGTGGTCTATTAGTTTCAGCTTAACTCGATTTTTTCGATATAAGTGGTTTTTAATAGTTATTTTTATTATCATTTCCTTTATGATGATAATTAATTTTGGTAAATTGCTAAGTAATCTAGGTGATGGTGAGGTGGGCCATAATCCACCGGAACCAGAATGAATATTGCGTTTTGGAACTGCCGGGGCTTAGGAGGGTCCCTGGTAGTTCGACGCCTTAAGGGAATATGCAAGGAATATTCCCCGGACATACTCTTCTTGGTGGAGACGAAGAACAAAAATAATGTAGTACATGATGTAGCAGCTTGTCTAAATTATGATTCTGTGATGTGTATTCCTCCAAATGGAACTGGAGGTGGTTTAGCTGTATTGTGGAAACAATCGGTTGTTGTATCTTTTGTTTTTTCGGATGAAAGGATGTTGGATTGTAAGATTATTAAAAATGGTTATAAGTTCTATTTATCGTGTGTATATGGCCATCCTGTTCGTAAATTTCGTAATAATCTTTGGGAAAGATTAAAAAATATTTCAAAGACACACAAAGCATCTTGGCTTATGTGTGGTGACTTTAACGAAATTTTAAATACACACGATAAAAGAGGAGGACCTAAGAGGGAGCCTTGGAGTTTGAGGGATTTTCAGAATATGGCTCAAGTTTGTGGAATGTCGGATATTAAATATTCAGGGAATAATATGACCTGGTTGGGGACCCGAAATAATCATATTATTCAATGTTGGTTAGATCGAGCTATGGGTAATGATCAATGGAAAAATCAGTTCCCAGGATCAACAGTTCAGTATTTAGATATGATAGAGTCTGACCATAGACCCGGTATTATCAAGGTCAGAAGGACATCAGAATTTGGGAAACGAATGTTTCGTTATGACCATAGATGGAGCGATCAAGAGGATTTTAAATCAGTCGTCTCAAAATCCTGGAATGCGATCCCACATTCTTTAGAACCAAATGTGAACGCCAGAATCACCGCATGTCGGAGAGGAATGGCGTTTTGGAAAAAAACCTATTGGGTTAACCCTGCTAAACGTATAAGGGAGATTTCTTCAAAAATAGATAGTCTAAAATCGGAGCCCACTACTGATAAGTCGAATGTAGTGAAGTTAAAGCAACAACTATTAGAGGCATATGTGGATGAAGAGAAATTCTGGAAGACTAAGAGTAGAAATCAATGGTTATAGGAGGGTGATCGTAATACAAAGTTTTTTCACGCCAGTACAAAGAATAGAAGAACACGCAATACTATACTCTCGATCAAATCAGAGGAGGGTTCTGATATCTTTGGTAATGAAGCAATAGCCTAGGAAGCACAGAAATACTTTACGAAATTATTTACCTCTTCATCTCCAGATGTTTTTGAATCGGTGCTATCATCTATTAGCCCAGTGGTTTCTGAGGATATGAATACATAGCTAATTAAACCAATTTCGATGGAAGAGGTTTTTTCAGCTGTCTCGTCAATTGGAGCCTTTAAAGCACCAGGTCTGGATGGACTAAATGCATCCTTTTTTCAACAATATTGGAGTATTATTAAAGAGGACATTTTTCGAGAAACGGAAAGTTTCTTTCAGACAGGTATTATGAATTTGGAATTCAATCATACAAATATATGTTTAATTCCAAAAAGGGATTGTCCATCATCTATGGAAGATTTCAGGTCTATCTCGCTTTGTAATGTTGTATACAAAATTATTTCGAAAATATTGGTTTTTTCGATTGAAGAAATTTCTACACAAGTTGGTATCGGAAAATCAAGCCGCTTTCATTCCAGGCAGATTCATAACAGATAATGTACTTTTGGCTCATGAAGCGCTCCATGCTTTAAAGGCAAAACAAATCTGTTCTACGAACTATATGGCTGTCAAAACAGATATGAATAAAGCCTATGACAGATTGGAATGAGGTTTTCTTCAGGCAGTGATGATAAAAAAAGGATTCTCTCCAGTATGGATTCATTGGATAATGCAGTGTGTGTCATCAGTCACCTTTTCGATAATTATCAATGGTAGTCCGTATGGAAATTTTCGACCAAACCGTGGTTTACGACAAGGAGATCCTCTCTCCCCCTATCTGTTTATCCTTTGTTCGGATGTGCTCAGTAATATGGTATTACAGGCAGAGAAAGCTAAACGAATCGAAGCGTTAAGAATCAATAGAGGCGGTCCTTCAATTTCACATCTACTGTTTGCGGACGATTCTCTATTTTTTGTTAAAGCTGATATCTCCAACGTCATTTGTTTGAGGGATATTTTTAATGATTACGGCAGAGCTTCTGGTCAAAGTGTCAATATGGAAAAATCATCAATTACCTTTGGTACAAAAGTATTTGAGCACACTAAAACAACGCTTCAGCGACTTCTGGGTATTACTAAAATAGGAGGTGGAAGAAAGTACTTGGGATTGCCAGAACAATTCAAAAGTAACAAGAGACAGTTATTTCACTTTATTACTGATAAAGTAAAGGCTTCAGTTTCTGGTTGGCATTCAAAATTTCTTTCACCTGCTGGGAAAGAAATTTTAATTAAATCTATTGCCTTTGCTATGTCCGTATACTCAATGAACGTTTTTAAGTTACCCAAGGACATCTGTACAGCAATTGAACGATCTTTATCCAGGTTCTGGTGGGGATCCTCAGAAAGGCAAAATAAAATGGCAATGGTTTCTTGGAAGAAATTATCTCAACCTAAATTGATGGGAGGTCTGGGTTTTCGGGATTTACAGAAATTCAACCAAGCTCTTTTGGGAAATCTTTGTTGGAAAATTATACGTAGACCCGACAGTCTTATTCACCGAATATTAAAAAGTTGTTATTTTCCAAAAGAAGACCTTCTATCTGCTAAAGCTGGATATCGTCCATCATTAGGCTGGTAATCTATACTACATGGTCGTGAATTATTAAAGCATGGACTTTAGAGATTAATTGGCAACGGTGAACAGATTTCAATTGGTGACGGAAATTGGTTACCTGTTACGCCCCCTCGTCCTCCGAGGTTGTTACCATATTCAAATCCGACATTGAAGCTTCAGGTTCTAATCAATCCAGCTTCTAACCAGTGGGACAAGAAGATGATCCAAGATTTCATCGAGACAGGAGATCACCAATTAATACAAAAAATATTTTTACCACCAACTGCTGAATCAGATGATTGGTTTTGGAAGTATTCTACAAATGGTGAATATTCAATTAAATCAGGATATCGTCTAGCAACTCAATTACATAATGATTTGTATCCGACAAATCTAACAAGTGCACCGCATTTGGGAAGTCATCTCGATCTGACAAAAGATATATGGTCTATAAATGTAGCTCCAAAGATAAAACATTTCATATGGAAATTATTATCTAAGGCCTTACCCTTAAAGTTACATCTTCATCGTCGTAAGGTAATACCGGATAATTTGTGTATTCGGTGTGGGGAATTTGAAGAATCGGAGATGCATACTTTTTTCCTCTACCCTCTATCTCAGATGCTGTGGAGAAAATTGGGGATTCTGACAACAACTATTTGTGACGTCAATTCTAATATTCATGATAATATTAGATATCTTTTAATCAGTTACCAAAAATGTGAGACTCAGATGCCACAGAAATACCAACCTTTCTACCTCCTTTGGCGAATTTGGAAAGCACGTAAGGAACTAACGTTTAATAAGAAGGACTGCTCAGATGATGTTATCCTACAAAAATGTCTTGATGATGTTTTGGAATGGTTAACAGTTGTTCAGAAAACGTCGATTAATACTCCCACCAATTCAAGAGCAAATTGTGCTAAATGGAAACCTCCTACCCAAGATTGGGTGAAATGTAATTATGATGCTGCACACCATGGTGATACTGATAATTCGGGATTAGGATGGATCATCCGAAACAGCGATGGGGAATTCAGTCATACTGGTATGGGGAAATTTGAAGGTCGTCATTCTGCACTCGAAGCAGAATCCACAACATTGATTTGGGCAATACAAGCGACATGGTCTCTTGGATATCGGAAAATTATTTTCGAGGGAGATAATCTCACTCTAAATAATTTAATTAATTCCAACGGTATAAATTTGCGACTCCAATACTATCTCCAGACAATTCAAGCTTGGATATCTAAATTCAATGATGTTGAATTTCACTATCAACCAAGATTATGCAATAAAGCAGCTGATATATTGGCATCACAATCGCTTGAAAGACTTTATCATTGGCAATTATTTGTATTTTGTCCTCTGTTTTTAAGACATATTGTAAATTTTGAATCTTCAGATTAATACAATTTGTTGGCAAAAAAAAACATGTTAGATTAATACATTAAATTAGTACATTTTAAGTTTTTAATCCAAATTTAACATTATAAACTTAAAATTTAAAAAAATAACACAAATTTCTTTTTGAAAATATATATTTACCATAAATAAATTATAAATATAATTAAAATATTATATTTGTATTTTTTCCAATTTAAAATTTAATTTTTCTTTATTAGAAATAATTTTAAAAATATTTAATATTAAATTTGTGTTATTTTTGAAATTTAAATTAATATTTATAATAAAAAAATTTAAAAATGTTATTTTTGTCAATTGCTTTAAAAATTATTGCTTGATTAGCTTTTATTATTTACCCATTTGATATCATGACTCAATTTTGTTGTGTATGATATTTACGTAGGGTTTCTAAAATATTTCAAAATATTTTATGATTTTGTTTAAGATCTACTTAAACGAATATTTCCATTCAGGATTATTGGATTTGGTTTAGCATATCATACATTTTATACTTCAACTAAAACAAAGAAAACAGAGAATATACACACTTTATGTTATAAAGATATTAGAAGAAATGTTTAACTAAAATGTGCATCATTCAGGTTCTCCATAAAAGATAGTTCTGTTCACCACTACCAATTTTCTTCTCAACGTCATAACAATGTGGATTGTCTGCGAATAACTGTATAGTTGTCGCTGGTGGAATTCGAACTTTTTCTGTAAGATGATCGATCACTTTAAAACCATATTCTCATAAATGATCGATCACTTTTTCTGTAAGATGATCGATCACTTTAAAAGTAGATCTTAAACAAAATCATAAATCATAAATGTCTCTTTGTGTTATGGTTCTGAATGCATATTCTCACATTATCTCTTGGAATTTAAGTAGGAGGAGTTTAAATATCAATAAAATAAATATAACAATTTTACAATTTGCATGTATTATATCATGTAATTCATTTTTTTATTATAAAATGTGCAGAAGTCACGTTATTTACATTTCCCCAGATTCTAGGTGATTAGTTTTCTAGTTTATTGGAATTTCATAGAACTTTTGAATTTGAATGAATAATCTTCCAATTTTTTATTCCAAATACAATTAACATGAGTAGTTCATGCAATGATATAAATCATAACAAAACTTGTTATGTATAATATAATATTACTAAACCATAACCAAAGAACATCTTGTCTGATTTTTTGTCTCAATGGTTTTGCTGCTGATTCCAATTGGACATCTTGTCTGGATTCTAAAAGATTAACAACTGATTTTTGCATTTATCTTAGTAAATTTTTAATATTTTGAAAATCTATAAAGCATACTCAATCAATTGTAGCAGTATGTCTCCTGCTATTTGTGAATTTATTTGGCATCACCAATTGCTACGGAATATACATCACCAATTTTGAGCTCATACTATACAATAAATATGATATGTATATATTTTTTATAAGTTTTTGCTAGAAGATTGCAAAAACCGTTTGCTTTGATATTTAAAAAGTAGAATGTGAAATCAAATGTAAAAAATTTATCGAATAACATTTTATTACGAGTTGTGAAATCACATTTGAAAATCTCAATTACAAGAAAGACAATAAAAAAGAGTAAAGTCAACTCAATTTCTATTGTATTGTAAAATTCTTTATTATTGTCTTTCATGTTTTTTCAAAGTTAACCTAAAGATAGCATTTTAGATGAATTTCAAACTCAAATTAGCTCTAACAGTTGAAAATAATCAACCCTACCAAGTGATAGATTCTGAATCAACATACCAAAAACTCAGATTTAAATATGAATCTCAAAATTCATGTGAAATCGTTTGGCTTCCCAACATTGATGCTCTGTTCAGCCAAGAACTCTGTAATGGCCTTCTTTTGCCATCCTTTGAAGCTCCTGTAATAAAGAAATCATAACCCATTATTCATATTCCATGCTACATGTGTAGGAGAATGATTTTAGACTTTACTTTTGATCAAGATGAGCCAAGATCTCGCCTCCCGGGAATGATGCTTTAGTAGCTTCAAATGCTGCTTTTATTGATTGTCTCCAAGTTCCACCAACGTAATTCTCTCCAGGCTTTGGATCTTCCATTGGTAACGAGTATCCAGAAAGCAAATGGCCTACCCAAATATCCTCTTTTCTGATGAACACAAGAAAAAATAAATCAGACACAGAGAACATGCTTGCACGAAGCAGAGTTCTTGACAACTTACAAAGCTATATCCATGTGACGAGGAGCATAATGTCCACCTCCAATCCCTAAAAGAACTTTCCTCTTTCCGGTTTCACTGTCCACCAAAAACAATCCATGTTACTACTGTTTTTTTATGTCGAGGTAACGATCAAGCTACCATGGATATATATACCTGTTCCATCTCCCTACGGCTTCACCGCCTCCTAGCCCAAGTCCTTCCCACAGTAACTAAATGACATAACAGAACACTTACACTAAATGAAAACAAGGTTTTAGAGACTGACAAGCTATTTTATGTATATCAGAAGTATTCACAAAAGAAATAACTGATCTTTATGATTTGAAGCTGTTAATCAGTCATGTTAAGCAGATATTGACGATTAGAAGCAATCTTTAAAACCAAAAAGTAGTCTTTTAAATCAACAAGAATCAAGAAGAAACAACAACCTTGATCAACCTCCTGAAAAACATAAAGCAACAAACGTTTTTCACTTACAAGAGCGATGACATGAGCTGCATCTTGTCTCTTCCAGTATTCTTCTGTACTACCTACATATAAACTCAAGAAATGATCATATTAGTGCCCCAAATTATTGACACACAAAGTTAAACATTAACACATTCCGAATGGGATACAAGAAATGGCTATTAAACTCACCAATCTCTAAGAACATCGTCGGCTTGCTAGTTACTGGTCCATGATGAGTGCCTTCCAATGTTATCTGCATACACATACAAAGCAACTTGCTTTACTTCAATTTCCAGAGAAAAGCAAAGCAAATTTCATGAGGAGAACAAACAACAATACCTCAAACTCAGGAACTAAGCTATGAGCTTCAGCCATTTTCTTCAAAAGACGAAACCACGGACCAATTCTAGGGTTTGGCAACGCTGCCCATCCCGGCTTTCCTCCGTGCGGCGGCGATTCTCCTTCTTTTAGATGAAGCACTCCTTTTCAATTATCAACAAACATCAATCAGAAAAATCCAAAAAGAGGGAAACCCAAATTGAAAATTCGGGCTTTTGCACACCAATCGGATGAACAGTTAAAGCAGGACGATTTGAGACGGCGGTATGACGGCTAAGGAAGATGACTTCATCAACAACCTCGCCGGTAGCTTCTTCCCATCGTAAATCGAGATCGTCTTCTTTCACAATAGATCTATCGTGTTGAATCATTCTCGTTTGCTGGTTAGTGAAACTCTTAATTTCCTGAAAATTTGAGAAGAAAGAATCAGGTAAGCAAAAACGGCGGCGGAGAGCAGTCAAAATGTTACCGGCGATAAGATAGGTCCGGAAGTCCATCCCGGCATCGCGAGAAGCGCCGCCGCAGGGTAGATCGACGCTGGGTCGGAGGTGGTGGCTACGATCAGCGTCACCATCTCTCTCTTTGTCACTGTAACGCGCCAAGTGGCGTTTTGAAGCGATTGGTTATGAGTTGCGTTTGTTTTGAAACTGATGTGCGTGTGGACAAAGAAGCGTAAAACGTTTCGGCCGCTTATTTTCGGTATCATAACTTTTAGCTTTTAACTTTTGGAAAGCTATTATTTAAGAATAAATATTTTGTTTGCTCAACAAGCTAGTTCTATTAACTGAAATAAAAATTTTAAACACAAATCCGAATCTATATTTTTTTTTGAATTTGATGTCGAGCCCAAGTGAATCCAATTTTTAACATAACCTAAATTAATCAAAGTTTTTCAAAACAACTAGTATATTTTTCAAAACAACTATATATTTTAAACTATAAAAATATTATAATATATAATAGGAAAAATGTCTAAAATAGCATATTTCTAAGTTTTTATTCCAAAAATAGCATCATTAGTTTAAATTTTCAATAATAGCACAAATTTAAGATTAAAATACATTAAAACTATATTTTAAAAGAAAAAACTAAACCCTAAATTGAAAAAATGAACCCAAATACAATAATTTAAGTTTATATATAATTTGTTTAAAATAAATAAGTATTTTTTATAAGTATTTGTGCTATTTTTGGGAGTTTAATTTTGATATGCTAAATTTGGAAAAAAAACTTGAAAAGATGTTATTTTAGTATATTACTCTATAGAATATTAATTTAATTTAATTTAATTGATTATAATTTTCATAATTATTTTTATTCAAAATTTAATTCTACTGAAATATAATTTAATTTCAAATATTATTACTCTTAATAAATTTAAAAAATTTAAACTTTTTTCAATCCGTTTTTCATAGTCTTACATATTATTTACTATATTTTTAAAATGGGCAAATATATAAAATAACACCTTTCTAATTTTTTGTTCCAAAAATAGCATCATTAGTTTAAATTTCTAATAATATCACAAATTTAAGATTAAAATGCATTAAAACTATATTTTAATAAAAAAAATTAAACCCTAAATTGGAAATAATAAACCCAAATATAATATTTTAAGTTTATGTATAATTTATTTAGAATAAAAAAATATTTTTACATAAGTATTTGTGCTATTTTTGGAAATTTAATTTTATGATGCTAAATTTGGAAGAAAAACTTTAAAATGTGCTATTTTAGGATATTACTCTTTTAAAATCAAATAAATTTTATAAAAACAATTATTTTAATTTTAGATTTATCTTATACAAATAAAAATAAATTAACTATAAATTATATTTAAACTTTAATATATATATTATAAAGTTAAGAAAAACTATTGTTAAAGTGATAGATTTTTAAATTTTTACTAACATCTATTATTTTTTATTCTAATTATTTAACAAAATCGAAATAATATAGTTTCTTTATTTTTAACTAAATATTTGAACATATCTATATTTTATTATTTAAAGTATTCTAGCAATATTGGATACTATAAAGTTAATTCCCAAACTTTTCAAAAAAAATATTTTTCAAAATATATTTTAAAAATATAAAATCAAATTTCTCTTTTAAATTTTGCTTTATTCACAGTAAATATAAATTTACCAGTCCATTTTTTTTTATCAATTTGGCAATAAAACTTTTCATTTTTACTTATTATTTTTTATTTTTAAATTGCGAAATAGCTTTAAATTTTCAGTTGTTTTAAAATGAGAGTTACCCTAAAATAACACCATTTTAAGTTTATCTTCCAAATTTAGCACAATAAAATTAAAATTCCCAAAATAGCATAAATTATTATGTAAAAATAATTATTTACTTTTAATAAAATATATATAAAATTAAAACATAATGTTTAGTTTCACTTTTTCTAATTTAAGGTTTAAATTTTTTTCATTAGAAATAAGTTTTCAATTATTTTATTATTAAATTTGTACTATTTTTAAAAATTTAAATGACTAGTGCTATATTTGGAATAAAAACTTGAAATGGTGCTATTTTAGTCAATTATTTTTTTTAAATTATAATTTAATTTACGGCAGTTTTCTTTTCTCCATTTAATTTTCGGCATTTTGAATGTTTAATTTTTGATAAAATTTTAACAGTGTAGTCCGGTTGGTTCTGGTAGAAACAAAAAGATCATGGTGCTGCCCAGGATCGAACTGGAGACCTTTTGCGTGTAAGGCAAACGTGATAACCACTACACCACAGCACCGGATGCTTACGAAGTAAGATTAATGTTATATAGTTCTATACTCAAAAATTTCGAATAACCCTTCGGCTTCGAGCGAGGATCGGGAGAAAGCAGACAGATGTTGAGTTGTTCATCGGTGTTCCAGAGAGTTGTCTTTAAATACATGGCTCCCAGATCAAAATCTCAGAGACTCCATCAACGTAAGTATATAATAACATTTACTCAATCCGTGTGTCTTCCAGGTCACGACGTTTCAGTGAGGTAGATGGGTTTTAGGGGCGGCGATTCACCACTGGCCGTCAAAAGAGACTGCTTCCCCGTGACCGACGAGTCTTTTGGGCACATTCAAGGCTTTGTTACTCGAGAAAACGCTAGCTCTAACATTTATGACTTGAGTATTCTATCTAGTGTAAATCCTTAACGAGATTTTTGAATTTTTCTGTGTAGTTGCAGATACTGGAACTGAACAGCTGGTTAAGAAAGCTAGGACGATGACTACAATATCTTCTATCAAAGATGCTTTCTCTACATACGCTGATTATCTTAATAACTTCGTAGGTTTTTTGTTCCTTTTTTTTCTTCAATTTTCTACGAGAAATCTCTATGTTTGGATGGGTTTTATCTGTTGGTCAAAAAGTTTGAAGCTTTCTGAATAAAATTTTGGAATTTGGCATTGGGATTGATTTCTAATATTTCTATTAGTGATGTATTGGGTAGACGACTAAAGAAGTAATTTGCAACTTCGAGTTTTTGGTCATTTAGACGAGAGTGGGTTTTTTTTTGTCGTCGTTTTAGTAATCACTTGGTTATAAAGTGGAATGCTTTATCTTTAGCCCGCCATTTCTGTGTTCTTGGTAGAACGAGAAGCGGGAAAGAGTGGTGAAGGCGAGTCGTGATATCACCATGAACAGCAAAAAAGTTATTTTTCAAGTTCATAGGTAACATCAAAACTCTGTTTTTGTTTCATGTTTGTTGCTATTTATTTCTGTTCATGAAGATGCCACGGAGCATGATGACTTTGCTATGTCTTAATCTCGTCTTCTCTGATTGTTTGGCTTATATTGTCTTGTGACAGACTCAGTAAAGAAAACAAAGAAGAGGTTTTGGAGAAAGCAGAGAAAGATTTAGAAGCAGTTAGAGAGCAACACTTTTCCCGGCTGATGAAAGAACTTCAAGGAACTGATTTTTGGAAGTTGAGACGAGCTTATTCCCCAGGGGTCTGTGAGATTTAAATAACTGATTTTTGGAACCTTTTTGTTAACTATTCAAAGGTTATATGTCGTGTTTTTGGCTTATTGCAGGTGCAGGAGTATGTTGAAGCTGCAACGTTTTATAAGTTTTGTTCATCTGGGACGCTTTGTACTCTCGATGAGATTAATGCAACACTTTTACCGCTTAGTGACCCTTCTTTAGAGCCATTGCAGATCAATATCCTTGACTATCTTCTTGGGGTATTTAGATTCTCTTGATTAAAAGTTACTGCTAAAGATTTTGGTATTGTGGTTGATTATTGTTTGTTACGTGCACAGCTTGCAGATTTGACTGGCGAGCTAATGCGGATGGCAATTAGTCGAATATCAGATGGTGAAATCGAATTTGCGCAGCGGATTTGCCAGTTTGTTAGACAGATTCATAGGGAACTATTGCTACTTGTGCCACAGATGGATGATAGTCACGACATGAAATCAAAGATGGAAGTGATGCTTCAAAGTGTGATCAAAATAGAGAACGGTATGCAAAAATTTCATATACGCATTTATAGATACCAATCAAGTTGCTGGTTTCTGCCGTTTTGTGATTTTGTTCTTGTTTATTAGCTTGCTTTAGCGTTCATGTGCGAGGATCAGAGTATATTCCGCTACTTGGAGATGATGCACCAACATCATTCCTATTCACAGGTGCTGATGTCGAATGATCAAAAGTGAGTTTTTGTTTATCTCGTCGAATTCTAGGATCTTGTTAAGGTTGTTGCAAGAAATGTTATCATTTAGTGTGGACTATTGAACAATCGAACTGAAGTTTATATAAGATTGAACCTTTTATCTACATTTGGAAATTCATAGAATCTAGCAATTGCTTTCTATCTAGTAATTGTTTTCGTTCTGTTCAGGAAGGACTTTTTTGGTTCTTATTCATTTGTTCTAAATGAGGAAGACAATTGATTTCTTAACTTTGATGTTGTTTAATATAGAGTTGAACATGCCACACACCATAGACTTAATCGAGTTCTCTACACAAATTCCTCAAGGGTCGCTGTCACTCCCCGAGTCCATTAAGGACTCAGTCTTGTAAAACTGTGTATTGTTGCAGGAACCTGAAGCATGTGTTAGTCTTCATGAAAAGTTTGATTCTTAAGGAGATGGTTGGGTGCACAGTGGAGGAAATGGTAAGAGGGTTTTGCAGAGGGTTAAGTGTTTATGGAACCCTCTTGGGATCATGCCTTAGGATACTGGGACAAGAGCAGAGAAAAACCATAAAGATGGTTTTTTTTTGTTATGTTCGGTAATGAGTTAATCTCAGACAGAACCAAATGCATATAAGAGAAAAATTGAATTTCAGAAGCTCGTAGATTCAACCTTAGAAAAGAGTAAATGGAAACATTTCATACCCCTAATATATAAATTAAAAACATTTAAACAAAATATGTTAAGTCAAATATTATATAAAATATAATTTATTAAAATATTTACTAAAATTACATTAAACAAATATTTAACAATATACAATATATATATATTTCTAATATTTTAAATTAAAAAATATTTTGATATAAAAGATAAACATAATATAAAATAAAATTTTAGTTTAAATCAAAAATGTTAGAAATTTTGAAAAATTTGTCTAACAAAATATAAAACAAAAATTTGGTTTAATTGAATATTTATCTGATTTATCATTCATTGTTTATTTAATAATATTGTCTATGTATGATGAAAATAATTTAAATTAATTTGTATAATCTGATTTTATTATTTATTTCATTTGAATAATCAATATTAAAAAATTTTAAAAAATTATTTAAATAAAAAATCAATTATATATGTATTTAATTTATATATACTAAATAAATAATTAATTATAATGTGTGAATATTTTTTTCAACACACGACATAGATTTAAATCTAGTATAGTATTATACTTTGGTGTGTGGATGTTTACTTTATCATACATATAACATTCTTCTAAAATTACAAATCCTAATAGTTTAGTTTTTATTTAATAAGTTAAACATTTATATTAAAAACAACACGTTATAAAACGGTTAAAATAAAAAAGAAAATAGTCAAATGTTTTCATAGTGGAATGATATATAAAAATTCACATTAGAATATGCAATATGCATATTCATTTCTGTAATAAAAATAATTAATTTTTACATCGATCCGTTTTAATTTAAAAATAAAAAAAAGGAAATCAAAAAATATTTATATACATTCCAACAATTAAAATTAGAAAATTCGTTGGTTGACAGAAAAAAATAAAAAATCTATATTTGTCAAAAAAAATATATTATAATTTTGTTCGTTTGGTTGTTGCAAACGACTGCGGTTACGATTATGACATATGTTATTCGTTTGTATATTTTCGTTAGTTGTAGTTATGGTTGAACGTATATTTTTAGTTGTATCGTTGTTTTAATGATTAAAAAATTACGATGCAAAACGAAACGTCTGATCGCTTCATGTGTTGCATATAACTACAGTATCTAAACAAACAACAATTTATCATAGCGGTAGTTTTTTACACTTGTGTATGACAAATGAATATAACCTAATTTATTTTAGACATTAGAGTCGTAATTCTCCTAGGAAAAAGGAGTCGTGATTCTTTCTCCTTCCTTTAGATATTATTATTATTCAACGTGCTCTTCAAGTAAATGATGTATTGACCATTCCACTCAAAATAATACATTAGAACCAATAGAGAAATTGAAGTGATGTGCCATTTACTTGTAGAGCAAACTTCTCATACATATATAAAATGCACACAATGCATAACTTCATAAAATGCAAATAAAAGCTTTAAGAAAAAACACATATCATATTGTTAACATTTTTCAAGATACTCTTAACAATGTCTTCGTCAGTCCCTGATTACTTGGGAGATAAAGATCTGACTCAAGAAACAATAGATATGATATCTTCTCTTCCAACTGAGAAAGGTTGGTTAGTGAGTCAAATGTATGAATACCAAGGACGATGGCACACAAAAGCTTTGTTACAAGGAATCATGATTTGTCAAAAACACTTCGAAGCTAAAGATTCCGACATTATCCTCGTCACTAATCCTAAGTCAGGTACCACTTGGTTAAAAGCTCTTGTCTTTGCTCTCATTAACCGACACAAGTTTCCTGTTTCTTCTTCTGGTAATCATCCTCTTCTGGTCACCAATCCACACCTTCTCGTTCCCTTCTTGGAAGGAGTTTACTACGAATCACCAGATTTTGATTTCTCCAAATTGCCTACTCCAAGACTCATGAACACACACATATCTCACTTGTCGCTACCTGAATCCATCAAGAGCTCGTCTTGTAAGATTGTTTATTGTTGTAGGAACCCTAAGGACATGTTTGTCTCCTTATGGCATTTTGGGAAGAAACTAGCTCCTGAGGAAACTGCGGATTACCCAATTGAAAAAGCGGTTGAAGCGTTTTGTAAAGGGAAGTTTATTGGTGGACCATTTTGGGATCATATGTTGGAGTATTGGTATGCAAGCCGCAAGAATCCAAACAAGGTCTTGTTTGTTACTTACGAAGAGCTCAAGAAGCAGACCGAAGTTGAGATTAAGCGAATCGCTGAGTTCTTGGGATGTGGTTTTAGTGGAGAAGAAGAAGAAGTAAGAGAGATTGTGAGGTTGTGTAGTTTTGAGAGTTTAAGCAATTTGGAAGTTAATAAAGATGGGAAATTGCCAAATGGAATGGAGACTAAAGCTTTCTTTAGAAAAGGAGAGATTGGAGGATGGAGAGATACTTTGAGTGAGTCCTTGGCAGATGAAATAGACAGAACCATTGAAGACAAGTTTCAAGGTTCTGGTCTGAAATTTTCTTGTTGAATCAATCTTCTTCGATTTTGTTGTTATGCTTTTATAATGTTTTCGTTAATCTTTTGAATTTTCTTTTCTCTGTTTTTGTGGTTCTTTCTTTCCCCTTTTGTTTTGGTTTACTTTTGTTGTTCTTCTTGCATGAATAAAATGAGTTATGTTTGTATTTTATTTATTTTCCTTCAAGGATCCCAGTAAATTTTTAATTACTTTTAAATGGCACATTTGTCTGTTTTAAATTGAATAATAGATTAGAACAATATATTTTAAATTCTTGTTATAAATATAACGCAATAAAAAATTCTAAAATATTATAAATTAGTATGTAAAAATAATGATTTACTATAAATAATTACAAATAAAAATAAAATATTTTCTGATTTTTTTTTTTTTAACATTGAGATATTATTGACTAAAAATATTTTAAAGTATTTTAATATTAAATTAGTGATATTATAGAAAATTTAAACTAATAACAATATATTTGTATTAAAAACTAAAAAACTGTTATTTTAAAAGTTTTTTTTTAAATTCGGATTGTGACATATAAACACTAGCACCTTTACAATAATAAGTAAAATTAGCAATTTACAATATAAAATACACAGACAGTCACACACTAAATCTATTATAAACTGATGGTTTCACTAAAACAATGAGGAAACTATAAACTAGTGTTAAGACAAGTTTACAACAACATATATATAAACTATAAACCAATATTAATTTATAATCTCTAATTTTAAAAGGAAGCTACGATTGACTTTTTATGAATATATGTTAGATTAATAGTCTAAAATAGTATTTTTTTTATTTTTGTTTCAAATTTAGCATTTTAAACTAAAATTTTAAAAATAACACAAATTATTTTGTGAAAAATACTTATTTACCATAAATAAATTATAATAAAATTAAAATATTATATTTAGATTTTTGTCTAATTTAGAATTTAATTTTTCTTTATTAAGAAAATATTTTATGTGATTTTAATAAGAAAAATTGAAAAAATAACATTTTTTAACTTTTTATTTCAAATATCGTACTATTAGTTTAACTTTTCAAAAAATAACACAAGTATAATATTAAAATATTTTGAAATTTTTAAAAAAAAAAATTAAAATCTAAATTAAAAAATCTCAATATAATATTTTAATTATATTTATAATTTATTTATATAAATTTGTATTTTTAGAAAATAATTTATGTTATTTTTAAAATTTTAAGTTTAAAATGGTAAATTTGGAATAAAATGTTAAAAATATGCTATCTTACTTTTAAAAATTTAAATTAATGGTTATCTTAATCCCAACAATATATAGATTTGATTTAATTCAACCTAATATTGTAGAAGAAGAAGAAAATACTAACCTTGATCCATGAAGAATTGGATTGATTTTCTCCTCTCTTTGATCTCTTCCTTAATCTCTTCATTAATGATTCTTTTGATGAATTAAGAAATCAATAATAACTTTTAATGCTGTATATTTTCTCTCTAAAAATCATAAACCCAAGGGACACACACCCTTTTTTTAAGAGTTGTGATGGTTTTATAACCATTAGAAAATAACCACCCTTTTAATAACCACCATATATATATAACATTATCAATATGTAGTTATAATTATTCTTTTATTAACTACTAATGTTTTATATATAAATGTATTTAAACATTAGAGAAAGTTATTTATTAAATATGATAAGATAAGGGAAGAGGGTTATCAATACATCCAAATTCTAATATCGTTAACCGAAACCGATTCATCACGGTATCGTCTTTTATATATTACAATTATGAACATTAATATAAACTTGATCCGTATAATTAAACCGAAAGACACATATGTCACATACAAGAATATAAATATTCTTACATTCTCCGACTTGACCTTGTGTCGATTTGATGATTCAACAACTTTAATGTTCACTTTACATCAAGTTCATTTCAATTTAAACTATCATAATAAAATTAGAATTGATCGGATCATGGCGGTCACACATCATTAGCCGATATGATCCCTTCCATGTATCACAAAGCAATCCCAACTTCATATATAGTTTCTTTATATCGAGAATAACCTTAATTCTCAATTTAATCATATGTTATCTAAGAACCATAAGTGTATACACATACTTTAATGATAACATATCTATTAAAACTAGAAACATAACTTAAATTGAATTCATAGTGTCATACATATAATGAACATATCACAATCATAATAGCAAGGCTTTGTCTATAATACCCATACGCTCTACATGACCAATAAACATTTTGGGTGGTAGTCCCTTAGTTAACGGATCCGCTACCATCATATCAGTTCTTATATGTTCAAATGACACTCTATGTTTCTATACTTCTTCTTTGACAGCTAAGTACTTTAACTCCATGTGCTTAGCACCTTTAGAGTACTTGTCATTCTTTGAAAAGAAGACAACTGCGGAATTATCACAATAGATTCTCAGCGGCCTCGCTATAGTGTCGACAATACGAAGTCCCGAGATAAAGTTCTGCAACCACAATGCATGAATTGTGGCTTCAAAGCATGCCACAAATTCGGCCTCCATAGTGGAAGTAGCAATGACGGACTGTTTTCCACTTTTCCATGATATTGCTCCCCCCAGCTAATAGGAACAAATAGCCAAACGTTGATTTTCTACTGTCAACGCATCTGGCATAATCTGAATCTGAATATCTGGCTAATAGGTGATCAGATTTCTTGTATGTAAGCATGTGCTCTTTGGTGCCTTGCAAGTACCTGAGAACCTTCTTTGCAGCTCTCCAGTGGTCCATTCCGGAATTACTTTGATATCAACCCAACATACCAATCGCAAAGCTGATATCTGGCCGAATACATGTTTGAACATAGTTCAAAATTCCAACCACTGATGCATATGGAATTATTTCCATTTCTTTACGCTCTAATTCATTTTTAGGACATTGCATTTTAATGAACTTATCCTCTTTTTGAATTGGAGCTATCCCTTCGGAGCATTTATCTATTTTATATCTCTCTAAAATCTTATTGATATATCTTTTCTGAGATAATCTTAACAATCCTTGTGCTCTATCTCGAAATATTTCTATTCCGATCACATATGATGCCTCATCCATATCTTTCATTAGAATATGCAATATGCATATTCATTTCTGTAATAAAAATAATTAATTTTTACATCGATCCGTTTTAATTTAAAAATAAAAAAAAAGGAAATCAAAAAATATTTATATACATTCCAACAATTAAAATTAGAAAATTCGTTGGTTGACAGAAAAAAATAAAAAATCTATATTTGTCAAAAAAAATATATTATAATTTTGTTCGTTTGGTTGTTGCAAACGACTGCGGTTACGATTATGACATATGTTATTCGTTTGTATATTTTCGTTAGTTGTAGTTATGGTTGAACGTATATTTTTAGTTGTATCGTTGTTTTAATGATTAAAAAATTGCGATGCAAAACGAAACGTCTGATCGCTTCATGTGTTGCATATAACTACAGTATCTAAACAAACAACAATTTATCATAGCGGTAGTTTTTTACACTTGTGTATGACAAATGAATATAACCTAATTTATTTTAGACATTAGAGTCGTAATTCTCCTAGGAAAAAGGAGTCGTGATTCTTTCTCCTTCCTTTAGATATTATTATTATTCAACGTGCTCTTCAAGTAAATGATGTATTGACCATTCCACTCAAAATAATACATTAGAACCAAAAGAGAAATTGAAGTGATGTGCCATTTACTTGTAGAGCAAACTTCTCATACATATATAAAATGCACACAATGCATAACTTCATAAAATGCAAATAAAAGCTTTAAGAAAAAACACATATCATATTGTTAACATTTTTCAAGATACTCTTAACAATGTCTTCGTCAGTCCCTGATTACTTGGGAGATAAAGATCTGACTCAAGAAACAATAGATATGATATCTTCTCTTCCAACTGAGAAAGGTTGGTTAGTGAGTCAAATGTATGAATACCAAGGACGATGGCACACAAAAGCTTTGTTACAAGGAATCATGATTTGTCAAAAACACTTCGAAGCTAAAGATTCCGACATTATCCTCGTCACTAATCCTAAGTCAGGTACCACTTGGTTAAAAGCTCTTGTCTTTGCTCTCATTAACCGACACAAGTTTCCTGTTTCTTCTTCTGGTAATCATCCTCTTCTGGTCACCAATCCACACCTTCTCGTTCCCTTCTTGGAAGGAGTTTACTACGAATCACCAGATTTTGATTTCTCCAAATTGCCTACTCCAAGACTCATGAACACACACATATCTCACTTGTCGCTACCTGAATCCATCAAGAGCTCGTCTTGTAAGATTGTTTATTGTTGTAGGAACCCTAAGGACATGTTTGTCTCCTTATGGCATTTTGGGAAGAAACTAGCTCCTGAGGAAACTGCGGATTACCCAATTGAAAAAGCGGTTGAAGCGTTTTGTAAAGGGAAGTTTATTGGTGGACCATTTTGGGATCATATGTTGGAGTATTGGTATGCAAGCCGCAAGAATCCAAACAAGGTCTTGTTTGTTACTTACGAAGAGCTCAAGAAGCAGACCGAAGTTGAGATTAAGCGAATCGCTGAGTTCTTGGGATGTGGTTTTAGTGGAGAAGAAGAAGAAGTAAGAGAGATTGTGAGGTTGTGTAGTTTTGAGAGTTTAAGCAATTTGGAAGTTAATAAAGATGGGAAATTGCCAAATGGAATGGAGACTAAAGCTTTCTTTAGAAAAGGAGAGATTGGAGGATGGAGAGATACTTTGAGTGAGTCCTTGGCAGATGAAATAGACAGAACCATTGAAGACAAGTTTCAAGGTTCTGGTCTGAAATTTTCTTGTTGAATCAATCTTCTTCGATTTTGTTGTTATGCTTTTATAATGTTTTCGTTAATCTTTTGAATTTTCTTTTCTCTGTTTTTGTGGTTCTTTCTTTCCCCTTTTGTTTTGGTTTACTTTTGTTGTTCTTCTTGCATGAATAAAATGAGTTATGTTTGTATTTTATTTATTTTCCTTCAAGGATCCCAGTAAATTTTTAATTACTTTTAAATGGCACATTTGTCTGTTTTAAATTGAATAATAGATTAGAACAATATATTTTAAATTCTTGTTATAAATATAACGCAATAAAAAATTCTAAAATATTATAAATTAGTATGTAAAAATAATGATTTACTATAAATAATTACAAATAAAAATAAAATATTTTCTGATTTTTTTTTTTTTAACATTGAGATATTATTGACTAAAAATATTTTAAAGTATTTTAATATTAAATTAGTGATATTATAGAAAATTTAAACTAATAACAATATATTTGTATTAAAAACTAAAAAACTGTTATTTTAAAAGTTTTTTTTTAAATTCGGATTGTGACATATAAACACTAGCACCTTTACAATAATAAGTAAAATTAGCAATTTACAATATAAAATACACAGACAGTCACACACTAAATCTATTATAAACTGATGGTTTCACTAAAACAATGAGGAAACTATAAACTAGTGTTAAGACAAGTTTACAACAACATATATATAAACTATAAACCAATATTAATTTATAATCTCTAATTTTAAAAGGAAGCTACGATTGACTTTTTATGAATATATGTTAGATTAATAGTCTAAAATAGTATTTTTTTTATTTTTGTTTCAAATTTAGCATTTTAAACTAAAATTTTAAAAATAACACAAATTATTTTGTGAAAAATACTTATTTACCATAAATAAATTATAATAAAATTAAAATATTATATTTAGATTTTTGTCTAATTTAGAATTTAATTTTTCTTTATTAAGAAAATATTTTATGTGATTTTAATAAGAAAAATTGAAAAAATAACATTTTTTAACTTTTTATTTCAAATATCGTACTATTAGTTTAACTTTTCAAAAAATAACACAAGTATAATATTAAAATATTTTGAAATTTTTAAAAAAAAAAATTAAAATCTAAATTAAAAAATCTCAATATAATATTTTAATTATATTTATAATTTATTTATATAAATTTGTATTTTTAGAAAATAATTTATGTTATTTTTAAAATTTTAAGTTTAAAATGGTAAATTTGGAATAAAATGTTAAAAATATGCTATCTTACTTTTAAAAATTTAAATTAATGGTTATCTTAATCCCAACAATATATAGATTTGATTTAATTCAACCTAATATTGTAGAAGAAGAAGAAAATACTAACCTTGATCCATGAAGAATTGGATTGATTTTCTCCTCTCTTTGATCTCTTCCTTAATCTCTTCATTAATGATTCTTTTGATGAATTAAGAAATCAATAATAACTTTTAATGCTGTATATTTTCTCTCTAAAAATCATAAACCCAAGGGACACACACCCTTTTTTTAAGAGTTGTGATGGTTTTATAACCATTAGAAAATAACCACCCTTTTAATAACCACCATATATATATAACATTATCAATATGTAGTTATAATTATTCTTTTATTAACTACTAATGTTTTATATATAAATGTATTTAAACATTAGAGAAAGTTATTTATTAAATATGATAAGATAAGGGAAGAGGGTTATCAATACATCCAAATTCTAATATCGTTAACCGAAACCGATTCATCACGGTATCGTCTTTTATATATTACAATTATGAACATTAATATAAACTTGATCCGTATAATTAAACCGAAAGACACATATGTCACATACAAGAATATAAATATTCTTACATTCTCCGACTTGACCTTGTGTCGATTTGATGATTCAACAACTTTAATGTTCACTTTACATCAAGTTCATTTCAATTTAAACTATCATAATAAAATTAGAATTGATCGGATCATGGCGGTCACACATCATTAGCCGATATGATCCCTTCCATGTATCACAAAGCAATCCCAACTTCATATATAGTTTCTTTATATCGAGAATAACCTTAATTCTCAATTTAATCATATGTTATCTAAGAACCATAAGTGTATACACATACTTTAATGATAACATATCTATTAAAACTAGAAACATAACTTAAATTGAATTCATAGTGTCATACATATAATGAACATATCACAATCATAATAGCAAGGCTTTGTCTATAATACCCATACGCTCTACATGACCAATAAACATTTTGGGTGGTAGTCCCTTAGTTAACGGATCCGCTACCATCATATCAGTTCTTATATGTTCAAATGACACTCTATGTTTCTATACTTCTTCTTTGACAGCTAAGTACTTTAACTCCATGTGCTTAGCACCTTTAGAGTACTTGTCATTCTTTGAAAAGAAGACAGCTGCGGAATTATCACAATAGATTCTCAGCGGCCTCGCTATAGTGTCGACAATACGAAGTCCCGAGATAAAGTTCTGCAACCACAATGCATGAATTGTGGCTTCAAAGCATGCCACAAATTCGGCCTCCATAGTGGAAGTAGCAATGACGGACTGTTTTCCACTTTTCCATGATATTGCTCCCCCCAGCTAATAGGAACAAATAGCCAAACGTCGATTTTCTACTGTCAACGCATCTGGCATAATCTGAATCTGAATATCTGGCTAATAGGTGATCAGATTTCTTGTATGTAAGCATGTGCTCTTTGGTGCCTTGCAAGTACCTGAGAACCTTCTTTGCAGCTCTCCAGTGGTCCATTCCGGAATTACTTTGATATCAACCCAACATACCAATCGCAAAGCTGATATCTGGCCGAATACATGTTTGAACATAGTTCAAAATTCCAACCACTGATGCATATGGAATTATTTCCATTTCTTTACGCTCTAATTCATTTTTAGGACATTGCATTTTAATGAACTTATCCTCTTTTTGAATTGGAGCTATCCCTTCGGAGCATTTATCTATTTTATATCTCTCTAAAATCTTATTGATATATCTTTTCTGAGATAATCTTAACAATCCTTGTGCTCTATCTCGAAATATTTCTATTCCGATCACATATGATGCCTCATCCATATCTTTCATTAGAATATGCAATATGCATATTCATTTCTGTAATAAAAATAATTAATTTTTACATCGATCCGTTTTAATTTAAAAATAAAAAAAAAGGAAATCAAAAAATATTTATATACATTCCAACAATTAAAATTAGAAAATTCGTTGGTTGACAGAAAAAAATAAAAAATCTATATTTGTCAAAAAAAATATATTATAATTTTGTTCGTTTGGTTGTTGCAAACGACTGCGGTTACGATTATGACATATGTTATTCGTTTGTATATTTTCGTTAGTTGTAGTTATGGTTGAACGTATATTTTTAGTTGTATCGTTGTTTTAATGATTAAAAAATTGCGATGCAAAACGAAACGTCTGATCGCTTCATGTGTTGCATATAACTACAGTATCTAAACAAACAACAATTTATCATAGCGGTAGTTTTTTACACTTGTGTATGACAAATGAATATAACCTAATTTATTTTAGACATTAGAGTCGTAATTCTCCTAGGAAAAAGGAGTCGTGATTCTTTCTCCTTCCTTTAGATATTATTATTATTCAACGTGCTCTTCAAGTAAATGATGTATTGACCATTCCACTCAAAATAATACATTAGAACCAATAGAGAAATTGAAGTGATGTGCCATTTACTTGTAGAGCAAACTTCTCATACATATATAAAATGCACACAATGCATAACTTCATAAAATGCAAATAAAAGCTTTAAGAAAAAACACATATCATATTGTTAACATTTTTCAAGATACTCTTAACAATGTCTTCGTCAGTCCCTGATTACTTGGGAGATAAAGATCTGACTCAAGAAACAATAGATATGATATCTTCTCTTCCAACTGAGAAAGGTTGGTTAGTGAGTCAAATGTATGAATACCAAGGACGATGGCACACAAAAGCTTTGTTACAAGGAATCATGATTTGTCAAAAACACTTCGAAGCTAAAGATTCCGACATTATCCTCGTCACTAATCCTAAGTCAGGTACCACTTGGTTAAAAGCTCTTGTCTTTGCTCTCATTAACCGACACAAGTTTCCTGTTTCTTCTTCTGGTAATCATCCTCTTCTGGTCACCAATCCACACCTTCTCGTTCCCTTCTTGGAAGGAGTTTACTACGAATCACCAGATTTTGATTTCTCCAAATTGCCTACTCCAAGACTCATGAACACACACATATCTCACTTGTCGCTACCTGAATCCATCAAGAGCTCGTCTTGTAAGATTGTTTATTGTTGTAGGAACCCTAAGGACATGTTTGTCTCCTTATGGCATTTTGGGAAGAAACTAGCTCCTGAGGAAACTGCGGATTACCCAATTGAAAAAGCGGTTGAAGCGTTTTGTAAAGGGAAGTTTATTGGTGGACCATTTTGGGATCATATGTTGGAGTATTGGTATGCAAGCCGCAAGAATCCAAACAAGGTCTTGTTTGTTACTTACGAAGAGCTCAAGAAGCAGACCGAAGTTGAGATTAAGCGAATCGCTGAGTTCTTGGGATGTGGTTTTAGTGGAGAAGAAGAAGAAGTAAGAGAGATTGTGAGGTTGTGTAGTTTTGAGAGTTTAAGCAATTTGGAAGTTAATAAAGATGGGAAATTGCCAAATGGAATGGAGACTAAAGCTTTCTTTAGAAAAGGAGAGATTGGAGGATGGAGAGATACTTTGAGTGAGTCCTTGGCAGATGAAATAGACAGAACCATTGAAGACAAGTTTCAAGGTTCTGGTCTGAAATTTTCTTGTTGAATCAATCTTCTTCGATTTTGTTGTTATGCTTTTATAATGTTTTCGTTAATCTTTTGAATTTTCTTTTCTCTGTTTTTGTGGTTCTTTCTTTCCCCTTTTGTTTTGGTTTACTTTTGTTGTTCTTCTTGCATGAATAAAATGAGTTATGTTTGTATTTTATTTATTTTCCTTCAAGGATCCCAGTAAATTTTTAATTACTTTTAAATGGCACATTTGTCTGTTTTAAATTGAATAATAGATTAGAACAATATATTTTAAATTCTTGTTATAAATATAACGCAATAAAAAATTCTAAAATATTATAAATTAGTATGTAAAAATAATGATTTACTATAAATAATTACAAATAAAAATAAAATATTTTCTGATTTTTTTTTTTTTAACATTGAGATATTATTGACTAAAAATATTTTAAAGTATTTTAATATTAAATTAGTGATATTATAGAAAATTTAAACTAATAACAATATATTTGTATTAAAAACTAAAAAACTGTTATTTTAAAAGTTTTTTTTTAAATTCGGATTGTGACATATAAACACTAGCACCTTTACAATAATAAGTAAAATTAGCAATTTACAATATAAAATACACAGACAGTCACACACTAAATCTATTATAAACTGATGGTTTCACTAAAACAATGAGGAAACTATAAACTAGTGTTAAGACAAGTTTACAACAACATATATATAAACTATAAACCAATATTAATTTATAATCTCTAATTTTAAAAGGAAGCTACGATTGACTTTTTATGAATATATGTTAGATTAATAGTCTAAAATAGTATTTTTTTTATTTTTGTTTCAAATTTAGCATTTTAAACTAAAATTTTAAAAATAACACAAATTATTTTGTGAAAAATACTTATTTACCATAAATAAATTATAATAAAATTAAAATATTATATTTAGATTTTTGTCTAATTTAGAATTTAATTTTTCTTTATTAAGAAAATATTTTATGTGATTTTAATAAGAAAAATTGAAAAAATAACATTTTTTAACTTTTTATTTCAAATATCGTACTATTAGTTTAACTTTTCAAAAAATAACACAAGTATAATATTAAAATATTTTGAAATTTTTTAAAAAAAAAATTAAAATCTAAATTAAAAAATCTCAATATAATATTTTAATTATATTTATAATTTATTTATATAAATTTGTATTTTTAGAAAATAATTTATGTTATTTTTAAAATTTTAAGTTTAAAATGGTAAATTTGGAATAAAATGTTAAAAATATGCTATCTTACTTTTAAAAATTTAAATTAATGGTTATCTTAATCCCAACAATATATAGATTTGATTTAATTCAACCTAATATTGTAGAAGAAGAAGAAAATACTAACCTTGATCCATGAAGAATTGGATTGATTTTCTCCTCTCTTTGATCTCTTCCTTAATCTCTTCATTAATGATTCTTTTGATGAATTAAGAAATCAATAATAACTTTTAATGCTGTATATTTTCTCTCTAAAAATCATAAACCCAAGGGACACACACCCTTTTTTTAAGAGTTGTGATGGTTTTATAACCATTAGAAAATAACCACCCTTTTAATAACCACCATATATATATAACATTATCAATATGTAGTTATAATTATTCTTTTATTAACTACTAATGTTTTATATATAAATGTATTTAAACATTAGAGAAAGTTATTTATTAAATATGATAAGATAAGGGAAGAGGGTTATCAATACATCCAAATTCTAATATCGTTAACCGAAACCGATTCATCACGGTATCGTCTTTTATATATTACAATTATGAACATTAATATAAACTTGATCCGTATAATTAAACCGAAAGACACATATGTCACATACAAGAATATAAATATTCTTACATTCTCCGACTTGACCTTGTGTCGATTTGATGATTCAACAACTTTAATGTTCACTTTACATCAAGTTCATTTCAATTTAAACTATCATAATAAAATTAGAATTGATCGGATCATGGCGGTCACACATCATTAGCCGATATGATCCCTTCCATGTATCACAAAGCAATCCCAACTTCATATATAGTTTCTTTATATCGAGAATAACCTTAATTCTCAATTTAATCATATGTTATCTAAGAACCATAAGTGTATACACATACTTTAATGATAACATATCTATTAAAACTAGAAACATAACTTAAATTGAATTCATAGTGTCATACATATAATGAACATATCACAATCATAATAGCAAGGCTTTGTCTATAATACCCATACGCTCTACATGACCAATAAACATTTTGGGTGGTAGTCCCTTAGTTAACGGATCCGCTACCATCATATCAGTTCTTATATGTTCAAATGACACTCTATGTTTCTATACTTCTTCTTTGACAGCTAAGTACTTTAACTCCATGTGCTTAGCACCTTTAGAGTACTTGTCATTCTTTGAAAAGAAGACAGCTGCGGAATTATCACAATAGATTCTCAGCGGCCTCGCTATAGTGTCGACAATACGAAGTCCCGAGATAAAGTTCTGCAACCACAATGCATGAATTGTGGCTTCAAAGCATGCCACAAATTCGGCCTCCATAGTGGAAGTAGCAATGACGGACTGTTTTCCACTTTTCCATGATATTGCTCCCCCCAGGTAATAGGAACAAATAGCCAAACGTCGATTTTCTACTGTCAACGCATCTGGCATAATCTGAATCTGAATATCTGGCTAATAGGTGATCAGATTTCTTGTATGTAAGCATGTGCTCTTTGGTGCCTTGCAAGTACCTGAGAACCTTCTTTGCAGCTCTCCAGTGGTCCATTCCGGAATTACTTTGATATCGACCCAACATACCAATCGCAAAGCTGATATCTGGCTGAATACATGTTTGAACATAGTTCAAAATTCCAACCACTGATGCATATGGAATTATTTCCATTTCTTTACGCTCTAATTCATTTTTAGGACATTGCATTTTAATGAACTTATCCTCTTTCTGAATTGGAGCTATCCCTTCGGAGCATTTATCTATTTTATATCTCTCTAAAATCTTATTGATATATCTTTTCTGAGATAATCTTAACAATCCTTGTGCTCTATCTCGAAATATTTCTATTCCGATCACATATGATGCCTCATCCATATCTTTCATTTCAAAGTTCTTAGAGAGATACTTCTTTATATCATGTAACATGCCCATGTCGTTTGCAGCAAGCAAAATATCATCAACATATAAGACTAAAATCACAAACTTGCTCCCACTAACTTTAATGTAGATACATTCATCAACGACGACCTCTACAAAACCGTATGACAAGATGATATCATTAAACTTTAAATACCGTTGTCTAGAATCTTGTTTTAGTCCATATATCGACTTTCTCAGCTTACACACCATATGTTCTTTTCCTGTGACCACGAAACCTTTAGGTTGGTCCATATATACTTCTTCCTCAAGCACTCCATTTAGAACGGTGGTTTTCACATCCATTTGGTGAAGCTCTAGATCATAATGAGCTACCAAAGCCAAAACAATTATGAGAGAATCCTTCTTTGAAATGGGAGAGAAGGTCTCTTTATAGTCAATACCATCTTTTTGGGTGAAACCTTTAGCAACAAGACGAGCCTCATATCTTTCAATGTTACCTTTCGAGTCGCGTTTAGTCTTAAAGACCCATTTAGAATCAATGGTTTTGAAACCGTTAGGCAACTCTACTAAGTCCCATACATTGTTATCACCCATAGATTTTATTTCTTCTTTCGAGACAATTAACCATTTTTCAGAATTGTCACTTTTCATGGCTTTTTGGAATGAGCTCGGATCTTCATCAATGCTTAAGTCACATTCACTTTCAATAGTATAAACCACATAGTCATTTGAAATAGCAGATCTTCTTTCTCTTCCAAATCGCCTTAATGGTTCTTGTGGTACACTATTCTCTTCTTGAATTGTAACCGGTTCATTAATTGTATTTTCTGCTAGCGGGATTGACACATCATTATGTTGTTCTATTGCGTCGTTTAACTGTGATGCAACAATAGGAATAACAACATCAGGTGCAATGATAGGTGAAGGAACATCAACATGGACTTCCTGAATGTCCACTTTTCGTGGTTCACCACACCCACTAGTTTCAGCATTTTCAATGAACCTAGCATTACCGGTCTCCACTATTCTCGTACTATGTTTAGGACAATAAAATATATACCCCTTTGATTTTTCAGGATAACCAATGAAAAATCCACTGATAGTCCTAAAATAAAGTTTTTTTTCATGTGGGTTATACAACCTTACTTCTGCTGGACAACCCCAAACACGTAGATGTCTTAAACTAGGTTTCCTTCCCGTCCATAGTTCATAAGGGATCTTAAGAACAGCGTTGCTAGGAACCCGGTTCAGTAAATACATTGCAGTTTTTAATGCATATACCCACAACAAAAAGGGTAAAGAGCAATTACTTAACATGCTCCTAACCATATCCATTAAAGTACGATTTCGCCTCTCAGCTACACCATTCTGCTGAGGAGTACCAGACATTGTATATTGTGCAAAAATACCTTTACTTTCAAGTAACTTTGTAAATGGACCTGGACATTGTCCATTTTCATTGAATTTTCCATAAAACTCACCACCTCTATCAGATCTCACAACTTTTACTTTTTTTTTATCTAATTGCCTTTCCACCTCGCCAATGAACACCTCTAGGACATTCATAGATTTGAACTTTTCATACAGTAGATATTTATATCCATAACGTGAGTAATCATCGATGAAGGTGATAAAATATTTTTCACCACTCCAAGAAGGAGCATCTAAAGGGCCACAAATATCGGTATGTATTAACTCAAGAAGCTGAGTACTTCTTGTGGCTGATTTCTTTGTTATATGTTTAGTCTGCTTTCCTTTAATGCAGTCTACACATACATTTAAATCACCAAAATCCAATGGAGGAAGAATTTCATTCTTTACCAACCTCATAATTCTTTCTTTGGAAATATGACATAATCTTTGATGCCACAATAAAGCAGAATTTTTATTTGATGCACTACGTTTAATGCCTCGACTTTCAATATTAAAAAGAGATTCAGAAAATTTTACATCAAGATTGAACTTATAAAGTAAATCAAATAAAGTACCACTACCATAAACGTAAGCATTTCGGTACAAAGAGAAAACACCATGTCAAACCTTAAAAACAAATCCTAAATTATCCAGTCTACTTACGAAAACAAGATTTCTAGCACATTCATGTACATAGAGACATCCTTCAAGATCTACATGACACCTAGTGTCTATCAATCTATAAGTCACCATGCCTTCAATTTGTGCCTTCATTCTGTTCCCCATGAACAAGTATTGTTCAGTTCCTCTTATGGGCTGGATCGAACTGAATCCTTTGTTTAATATGAGACACATAAGTAATAGCACCAGAATCTAACCACCAAGTATTATTAGGCACTTCTATAAGGTTCAATTCAGAGCAAACAAAACTATGATGTTTATCTTTCTTGTCGAACCAGACCTTTCTTTTCAGACAATCTTTCTTGAAATGTCATGTTTTCTTGCAAAAGAAATATTTCATCTCTTTATAGATTTTGCTTTCAGGTCCTTTCACAAAAGCTTTATCCTTGCTTTTGTCTTTTTTACTCGGTTTTTCCTTATAGCTGCTAGAACTTCCAAGACTTACGAGATTCGTAACTTGGTCCTTCATTTTCTTTAATCTCCTTTCCACTTGAACCAACATAGTCTTTAATTCTTTAAAATTACATTTATCTTTAATGGTGTTGTAGTTCACCTAGAATTGGCTAAATTCAAAAGGTAGAGAGTTCATAATGAATTAGACCAAAAACTGCTCATGAACTTCCATTCTCATGGATGTTAACTTTGCTGCCAAGTTAGACATGTGCGTTACATGATCATGGATTGGTTGAGACCAGTCAAACTTTTTTGTAGTTAGCTCACTCATTAAGCTTCCTACAATCAACTTGTCAGTCAAATCCGATTGTGAACACTATTTAATTTTTTGTATGAATTCTCTTGCTTTCTTTGTCTTAGGCATAGATGGCTTAATACTTTCCGCCATCGTCATCCTCATAAGGTTCAAACTCAGCCTGTTAGTCTCATACAGAGTCTTTTCAGTTTTGGAGCTATCATCTATAATGGCTGAGGGTTCCTCATCCGTTAGGATTGCAAGGTTGAGTGCCATAATATCCAGTGTGAACCGGATATGTTCTAACCATTCTCCATAATTGAGCCCATTAAACTTTACAACAGAATTAGCAGATTCATACAAATTTGATGAAGCTGCAAAACATTTATACGTACTTACTCATTATTACTTTGAGACTTTATTACAGATTCAAAGACCTAATCATAAAATTTTTAAAAAAGTATTCAAGCAACCTTTAAATAATACTTTAAATACAATCACTTTTAGTGATGTTAAATTTATTATTTAACAATTAATCATATCTCTTATAAAATCAAATAATTATGTTACCTTTGGATATACATAATATCGACTATAGTGAAATGATTAATTCTTTTCATATTAATAACTATATCATATGATCTACCTTTGGGTAATCTCCTAGAATATAGATATTAAAACAATTGATCAATTAAAATTTTAATATCATTTATAACATCACTCTAATCATGATCAATTGATAAACTTTACTATTTTTAATATTTATATCTATTATAACAAAATCACTTTGGTGACTAACATGTTATATAAAATATAAACATTAAAAATTTAATAGATAAAATATCTTTATATTGTATTAATATTTTAAAATAAAATTAACCATTTCTATTAAACCACCGAAAACTTTATTGTACACTTATATATATCAGTTTTTTATATATATAAGCAAATTTATCTAATCAAATATTTTTTACTTTAATAAGTTATCACTTTATCTTAATTAATAAGTACCATTTATTATGATTTATATGAAAAAAATCATTAAAAATTTAATAGATAAAATATCTTTATATTGTATTAATATTTTAAAATACAATTAACTATTTCTATTAAACCACCGAAAATTTTATTGTACACTTATATATATCAGTTTTATATATATATAAGCAAATTTATCTAATCAAATATTTTTTACTTTAATAAGTTATGACTTTATCTTAATTAATAAGTACTATTTATTATGATTTATATGAAAAAATCGATTCTGCAACTATTAATTTTTTATATATTAATTTTCCTTTTAAAGTCATAAATTAATGAAAATAACTAACTATTTATAATAATTAAATAAATAACTAAAAAATTTTTAATATACAATAATTATACCATTACTTCATGCACTTTAATGTGCAACTTATGATTTTGAGAAAAGAAACCGTGATGCATTTTAAATTTTTAAACTTCATGCACTTTAATGCATTTCATGAATTTCTTGCATTTCATGCACTTTAATGCATTTCATGAATTTTCTGCATTTCATGCACTTTAATGCATTTTAAAATTTTCTCATGTAATCATCAAGCAACCGCAAGATGCATTTTTTTAATTAATATCTAACGTATCTATCAATTTCTTTTATGAACATTAATGATGGTTATAAAACCTTAAGGCAATCACACTTAACATCAAAAACTAATCTACATGATTTTTATCATGAAAATCAATCACTAATTTTTATGGTGAATTAAACAAATCTAGTTTTGCTCTGATACCAATTGTTAATTTATTTTCAATAATTTCGATTATGAAATCTTAATCCCAAAAACATGTAGATTTGATTTAATTCAACATAATATCGTAGAAGAAGAAAAAAACACTAACCTTGATCCATGAAGAATTGGATTGATTTTCTCCTCCCTTTAATCTCTTCCTTAATCTCTTCCTTAATGATTCTTAATTTTGATTAATTAAGAAATCAATAATAACTTTCTCTCTTTTAATGGTGTATATTTTCTCTCTCTAAAAATCATAAACCCACACGACACACACACCCTTTTTTGAAGAGTTGTGATGGTTTTATAACCATTAGAAAATAACCACCCTTTTAATACATATATATAACATTATCTATATGTAATTATAATTATTCTTTTATTAACTACTAATGTTTTATATATAAATGTATTTAAACATTAGAGAAAGTTATTTATTAAATATGATAAGATAAGGGAGAAAAGTTATCAATACACTCAAATTCTTATATTGTTAACCGAAACCGATTCATCACGATATCGTCTTTTATATATTATAATTATGAACATTAATATGAACTTGATCCGTATAATTAAACCGAAAAATACATAGGTCACATACAATAATATAAATATTTTTAAGATTATACATTTGAAACAAAAAATTAAAAATTGATATATGTATCAATTGCTCTATATTTATAGCTAGTTGCATCCGTATTGTTGCGAGAAAAAAAACGATAAAAGAAACAGAAATTGTGGGAGAATTTCCGCAGAAATTTTCATCCTTAAATATCTCTAAAACTTTTTATTTTATTGTAGTATCTATGGTACAAAGAGACTTGTGATCCACTTACTACTTAGTCCAACAAACGATTGGACTAACCTCTTAAACTGGCATCTATTTACATTGAGTAGTTCAGCTAGAAAGTAGTCAACAACTTATGAACATAAACCAAACAAGTTATTAAAACTTCAAAGTCGACTCTCGTAGTTTATATTTCACGATCTCATAAAGAGTTTTCGCCATAAAAGGAGTGAGATGATTCTTCCAATCACTAACTTCACCTTTCCTAAAGAAAGCTTTAGAATCTACGCCAATTCTTGTTTTCCCCTTCTTGTTGATCGGCAAATCTCTCAAATTACGCAAACTACACAACTTCAAGATCTCCTCCACCGATCTATTCTCTTCTTCGTCCTCTGTGAAAGGATAATTCAAGAACTCTGCGAGTCTCTTAACTTGAAAACAAGGATCCTTGATTATCTCTTCATACTTCAAGAAAAGAACATTCTCTTTATCTTCCAAACTCCCTTTCTGTTACAAGTGTTGACAACGAATGGGCCTTATTTGGGCCTCGTATTTCATAAAGTCACAAATATAATTGGGTCATGTTACCCAATTGAGGAGGAAGAATATATAAATCTGTTGCAAAACAGATTTAGACGCAGCCTGAAAAAAGAGAGAAGCATTCTTCTGATCAGAGAATCGGAAGAAAGATCGCACAAGAAAATCACCAAGAAGAGAGAGGGGATTTTCGTACCTGAGAAAGAGAGGGATTCATTATTTCTTTGGGTTCTGAATCCTGGGGTATTTTTCTCAAACGGTTTTAGCGATAGGTTTGGGGCTTCTTTCTTTTCTCTTGAATTCCTCTTTGGGTGTTAGCAACTTCACCGTCAAAAGCTCGATACTTCTGAGCTTTTGACAGAGCCTCATTGTGACTTTGGAGATAGTGGATTGGGATCTTGGATCCCACGAGATGTACTGGCTTAGGCTGGGAACTCGTTAAAATTGATCTTGCATTTCTTATTTCCTGCATTACACACAAAGCATCAGTAAGAAATTAATCTCCAACAAGGCGTAAAACATCACAAGTGGTATCGGAGCACCAGGAACAAGAAGTTGCAACAGGTGCGAACACACAGCAGAAATAAGTAAGTGAATCTTTCTCAACAGAAGAGGTAATTCTGATCATCGACATCAAGAAACAAAGGGAGGTTTCTTGAATCGCAAGAAAGATCAAATCCTGCAAACAAAAAAAAGGGTAGAAATACTTATCTGAAACCACGATTCTGATAAATAGTTCTTGCCCTGCATCTCGTCACACCAAGTAACTTTCTCATCACTCTCTTTAAATTCCCAGTTGGTACCATCATAGTTGTAGGTAGTATGTGCCTTTAGATATAAGTTTCTCAATCTGTGGTATTGGTAATATTCCTGCAGAATATTCAAATATACAGTAAAATTACAGATTCTGATTCTTGAGTAATAAATTCCATCAAATTATCGTAAAGTTCATAAGGGAGTAAAATGACTACTTTACGTAATGAGGTAGAGAGATTTGATGGTAGTGGTGACTTCACCTTATGGAAGGTGCGGATGATGGCCCATTTTGGGATGGCTGGCATAAAAAGCATCCTGAAAGATGAGGAGCTTCTCCTTGAGTCACCTGTCACAGAAGAAGCAGAAAGCTCTTCTGAAAAAGATCAGTTATCAGGAAAAATCAAGGATCCAGAGAAACTAGAAAAATCTGAAAAGGCCATGAGTATAATAATCACAAATGTTGGTGATCAAGTCTTACGCAAGATCATCCATTGTGAAACGGCAGCTGCGATGTGGAATACTCTCGAGAGCCTCTACAATGAGAGTACATTACCAAATCGCATCTACCTCCAACTAAAATTTTACACATTTAAGATGGTAGATTCCAAGAAAATTGATGAGAATGTGGACGATTTCCTGAAGTTAGTAGCAGACCTAAGCAATATTGGTGTAACCGTATCAGAGGAGGTTCAGGCCATATTGCTTTTAAGTTCTCTACCTTCTAGTTATGATCAGCTAAAGGAAACGCTGAAATATGGAAGGGAGACTCTTAGCCTAAAGGAGGTTACAGCCTCGGCTAAATCAAAGGAAAGAGAACTTAATGAAAGCCTAAAGATGGTTAAAACTCAGGCTCAAGGTCTGCTTGTCCAGCAAAGGGGAAGAAAAGAAAAGAAAGGAAATCAGTCTGGGCGAGGTAGGTCTAGGAGCAGAAATCGAAGCCAGTCAAAGACAAGAAACAAGACTGGTAAAGGGGCATGTTTCATATGTGGCAAAGAAGGCCACTGGAAGAGAGAATGCCCAGACAGAAATGCAAAGAAGCATTCTGACTCTGCTAACATAGCATCCGAATCTGGACAGCCTCTAGTCTTAACAGCCAGCATTCAGGACAGCCAAGATGAATGGGTCCTTGATTCTGGTTGCACCTTTCATATTACACCAAACAGAAACCTTCTGTCTGATTTCAGAGAAGTCAAAGGTGGGAAGGTTTTGATGGCAAATAATACTGAAAGTGAGGTGAAGGGAATTGGGAATATTAAGATTAGGAATCCAGACAATTCTATGGTAATTCTCACTGATGTGAGATACATGCCCTCAATGAGTAGAAATCTCATTTCTTTTGGCATGTTAGAAAAGTTAGGATGCAACTATGTAGGTGGAGATTTTCTGGTGACATTCTACAAACAAGGGAAAAGAGTATTCTCTGGGAAATACTCAAATGGGCTCTATTACCTACAGGGAAAGGTATTAGAAGGAGAAGTTTGTAATAGTGGGCTGATGGCAGACACAACGAAGTTGTGGCATACCAGGCTCGGTCATGTTAGTCAGCATGGCTTAACTGAATTAGTTAAGGAAGGATACCTGCCAAAAACTGACATCAAACAACTTGAGTTCTGTGAGCACTGTGTGATAGGGAAATCACACAGACAGAGTTTCTCATCAGCCAACTATCGAGCAAAGGCTATCCTAGACTATGTCCACTCAGACCTTTGGGGCTCACCAGCAACTCCGAGTAGCTTAGGAGAGTGCAAGTATTTTCTATCTTTGATAGATGACTACTCCAGAAAAGTATGGATATACTTTCTAAGGTCTAAGAGTGAAGTATTCCAGAAATTCAAGGAATGGAAAGTTGCTGTGGAAAATCAGACTGGTAAAACTCTAAAATGTCTCAGAACAGACAACGAATTAGAGTTTTGCAATCAACAGTTTGATGAGTATTGTAAGAATTCTGGAATAAAGCGTCACAGAACATGCACCTACACCCCTCAGCAAAATGGGGTTTCAGAAAGAATGAACCGAACCATAATGGATAAGGTGAGGTGTATGCTCTCTGAGACGGGTTTAAATGAAAGTTTTTGGGCAGAAGCTGCATCTACTGCAGTCTACATCATAAACCGATCCCCATGTACTGCCATTGATAACAAACTGCCAGAACATATGTGGTCTGGTCATAAACCAGACTTAAAGCACCTAAGAAGATTTGGGTGCTCAGCATATGTTCACACTGTTCAAGGGAAGACCAGTCCTAGGGCAGTTAAAGGGATATTTGTGGGTTATCCCTTTGGTATCAAAGGGTACAGGGTCTGGTTGCAGGAAGAAGGCAGATGTACGACTAGTAGAAATGTAATTTTCAATGAACTAGAAGTGTATAAAGATACACTGGTAAATCTAGAGAAGTCTGAGAGTGACCAGAAAGAAGAAACCCAGAAAGAAAAAGGAAACAAAAAGGTTTCCTTTAGTGATGAGCTGATTAGGGGACCTTCCCCAAATGGTTCCAATGGGGAGGGATCATCGAATCAAGGTGGAGCTATCAGTGAAGCTGAAAACTCCGATTCTGATGAGCAGAACATAGAGGAATCAGAGTACTCTGAAAGTATTCCAAATCAGGAGGATTACCTCCTTGCTAGAGATAGGGCAAGGAGAACAATCAGACCCCCATCTAGATTTGAAGATACAGATTTCGTAGCTTATGCTCTATCTGTTGCAGAACAGTTAGACATTGATGAACCTAAGACTTTTCAGGAGGCAATGAAAAGTAAAAGGAAGAATCAATGGTTAAAAGCTACTAATGAAGAGATGGATTCACTAAGGAAGAATCACACGTGGGTTTTAATAGAAAAACCAGAGAATCAAAGATTAGTCGAATGCAAATGGATCTTTAAGCTTAAGCAAGGGATCCCAGGAGTAGAAAAACAACGCTACAAAGCCAGGCTTGTAGCTAAAGGTTTTTCTCAGAAAGAGGGCATCGACTATAATGAGATCTTTTCTCCAGTAGTTAAACACGTGTCGATTAGAGTGATGCTTTCATTAGTAGTGAATTTTAACTATGAGCTAGAACAGATGGATGTAAAAACAGCGTTTTTACATGGAAATCTAGAAGAAAGAATTTTGATGAGACAGCCGGAAGGTTACATCAAAAAAGGAGATGAGAATAAGGTCTGTCTTTTGAAAAAATCCTTATATGGGTTGAAGCAGTCACCCAGATTGTGGAATCAGAGATTCGATTCTTTTATAAAGACCCTAAACTTCAAAAGATGTGAACATGATCCATGTGTCTACATGAAGGACATTCAAACAGAAAAGGCTATATACCTTCTTCTGTATGTAGACGACATGTTAATAGCCTCAGGAAGCTGGACTGTGATTAGGGACTTGAAAGAAAGTCTGAGCAGTGAGTTTGAGATGAAGGATTTGGGGAGAGCATCTAGAATCCTAGGAATGGATATAATAAGGGATAGGGAAAAAGGCATTCTAATGTTATCCCAAGGTAACTATCTAGAAAAGGTTCTGAAAACCTTTGGAATGTTTGAGACTAATGCAGTAATAACCCCAACAAACTCACAGTTTAAACTGAGAAGTTTAACTGATGATGAGAAAGTCACAGAGGAGAGGCATATGGACAGAATTCCATATGCAAGTGCTGTTGGGAGTTTGATGTATGGGATGGTTGGCACAAGGCCAGATCTAGCATACGCAGTAGGTCTAATAAGCAGGTTTATGTCAAGCCCAGGAAGGAGTCACTGGACAGCAGTGAAATGGGTTCTAAAATACCTAAAGGGGACCTATGGAGCAAATCTAACATTTCACAGAAATTCAGAGATTGAGATAGAAGGATTCTCAGATTCTGATTATGCAACTAACCTTGACAGGAGACGGTCAGTTACAGGATACGTATTCAAGGTAGGGGGGAATACCGTATCATGGAAGTCTAGCCTGCAATCTGTAGTAGCCCTATCTACTACAGAGGCAGAATACATGGCATTATCATCAGCAGTGAAAGAAGGAATATGGTTAAGAGGTTTGTGTTCAGAATTGGGATTCTGTCAGAAAAGGGTTCAGGTTCATTGTGACTCACAGAGTGCCTTGGCATTAGCCAAAAACTCTGTGCACCATGAAAGAACAAAACACATCGACACAAAGTTTCACTTTATCAGGGATATTGTGGCTAAGGGTGTTGTTGTCCTATCTAAGATTCACACCTCTAAGAACCCAGCTGATTTCCTAACCAAAACTGTCCCTAGGCAAAAGTTCCAGCTTTGCTGTGAACTGCTCGGAGTTCAGTAAGCTGAACTCAGCTCAGGTAATCCAAATTTTTAAAATCGTCTAAGTGTTTTAGGTAGATTTAAAAGTTGGGATGAGGTATAATTTTAGGTCTCAAAGATTATACCTAATGGATTACCTGAGGAAGATAGAAGCTTTAAACCGATGGTTTAAGCTTCAAAGGAAGAGACAGGGATGAAATTTTTTTTTCAGTTTTGGTTTAGGGATAATTCGGTTTAAGTCAACATGTAGATGTGTCTTGATCTAGATTTAGGAGTGTTAAATCTAAGATCTAGAAGAGTCGGGTAAAGATCTAGAATTTTTGGTTTAGATCTGAAGTGCAAAGGTCAGATCTAAAAATTTCAGAGTCGAATCTAAAGGTAAAGGTCGAGATCTGAAGGTTCTAGTGTTAGATCTAAACATAACGTTTAGATCGGAAATTTTTTTTTTAAAAAGATTTCTGGATTTCGAAATTTTTTAAAAAATTTTTTTTAACATGTTGTTTCTTTACTTAAATCGAAATTAAAATCAGCTGTAAGTTTTTTTTTTCGAAAGAAATCCTATCTACAGGCGGTAGATGAAGGTTCGGGACTTACCTGAGGAACTGGGAAGAAGAGAAGCTCCGGTTTCAGGTGGAGCTCCGGTTTCAGGTGGAGCTCGCCGGAAGTGTACCTGAAAAAGAGGTCAGGAAGAAGAACGAGTAAAAGTTCTTCAAGATATGCATGTCGGAAAGGAAGAAAGGGGAACGAAGAAGAACGTTACCTGGAGAAGATGTGCAGAGGAGCTCTCGGCAGAAAGAAGCTGCCGGAAAAAAAAAGGAACCCTCCAGAAAATCTGCAGGGAGAGAACATGCGATTCACAGAGGCGCCGCATGGAGAGGAAGAAAAGTTGCTAGGGTTTTTTCTAAAATGAAATCGTGTGTCAACAAGGTGGAGTTTTGTTACAAGTGTTGACAACGAATGGGCCTTATTTGGGCCTCGTATTTCATAAAGTCACAAATATAATTGGGTCATGTTACCCAATTGAGGAGGAAGAATATATAAATCTGTTGCAAAACAGATTTAGACGCAGCCTGAAAAAAGAGAGAAGCATTCTTCTGATCAGAGAATCGGAAGAAAGATCGCACAAGAAAATCACCAAGAAGAGAGAGGGGATTTTCGTACCTGAGAAAGAGAGGGATTCATTATTTCTTTGGGTTTTGAATCCTGGGGTATTTTTCTCAAACGGTTTTAGCGATAGGTTTGGGGCTTCTTTCTTTTCTCTTGAATTCCTCTTTGGGTGTTAGCAACTTCACCGTCAAAAGCTCGATACTTCTGAGCTTTTGACAGAGCCTCATTGTGACTTTGGAGATAGTGGATTGGGATCTTGGATCCCACGAGATGTACTGGCTTAGGCTGGGAACTCGTTAAAATTGATCTTGCATTTCTTATTTCCTGCATTACACACAAAGCATCAGTAAGAAATTAATCTCCAACAAGGCGTAAAACATCACACTTTCCAATAGCTCAATACATGTTCCCAATAAGGTCCATACGAGTGAACTCCTTTGCAATATGAATCAAACATGAGCTCAAGAGTTGGTTGATTCGTATTCTCGGTGCGATGCAACATGTCTCTATAATGCCAACCGGAGACTAACGTATCTTTGATATCTCTACACACGTAGACGATTTTACAAGGTGAAGAAGACTTCTTGGTGGCTTCACGTAACGTGTGTAAGTGCATGTGTGTTGAAAACAACATAGGAGAAGGAAACTTTGTGAGATCTGGAGTTTTATTTCTAGCGTATAACTCCAGTTCAAGAAATGGAACTAGGTCATGAGGGTTTTGTGATAACAAAGGATGGATGTGAGGATTTTCTGGGTATTTTTCTCTATTGACAACTGAAAAGGCCAAGGATTTGAACCATGTAGTGCCAGATTTAGGAAAAGAAGCGAGGATTATGTCTGTATTTCTTGGCTTGAAGTGTTTTTGGACATCAAGAACAGCTTGAAGTGTGTTGGGATAATACCAACAACCTTCATAGTTGTAAAGATCAAAGCCTTTTGAATCTTTGTCCGAAGGAAGAGAAGAGATCAAGTTTTTGCATTCTTGGCTAACGCTATCGTCCTTCATGAAGTGTGGAATGTGAAGTTTTTGAGAAGCAGCCATTGTGTTTTATTATTTCTAGATATTCATCAAAGTTAAACTATATATAGTAAAGAAGATGAAAGAGTTTATGTTTGTTGTTTGAGACAATTTGATTCATCATCATAAATACATACGTGTGTGTGTTCTAGAGAAGAGACGAGTGTCTAAATTCTAATGTTTGTACACGTATTACTAGCAATTGCTTCATTTCAGCGGCACAAAATCAAATCTTATATTTGTTTCTACGTTAAGCAAATAAATCCTATTATGTATATATCCAATGTTGGAATAAGTGTTAGACACTAGTCGCAGGGTTGAAATGGATTTAACGTACTAATGAGATAGTTGAAATGGATCTAAAATCTAATAAAAAAATTGGAGATTATTCAGTGGTAATTTTCAACTTATTTATTTTATTATATATACGAGAATTCATAATTATTTATAAATATAATATAATTTAAATTTAAAATTCCATAAAACACATTAAACCTAATTTTTAGATTTAGTATATTAGAATTTTATTTACTTTATCAATATAATTTAAATTAAATTTTCATCTGATTTTTTAAAAAAATATTTAGAAAATAAAAATAAAAACAAAAAGATGAGGCGATCACTTAGGTGTCTAACATTCGTCTAAACAGATTATACGAAAAAAATCAGACATCCAGTTTGTTTGACTGATTTAAAAAAAATCATCACGATTGGATGGTGTTTAACGTTTAGACATTTATGTAATTTGTATAGATAAATTATATGGATAAAAATCAGACATTCGATTTATTTAACCTTCGTCACGCGAACTTAAAATCCAAATGAACATATCTAAAAAATCTTCTTATTTTCGTGCTAGTTTTTGTCTTTCTTTGATTTTCGTTCTTATCTTAAAAACAAGATCACATCGAGAAATGATCAAATTGTCTGATATAACAGAACCGACATTAACGTAATATAACAAACGAAATTGGACATCACTATTGTACATTTATTCACTATATGCAATACCAAATTAAATCTACAAGAATATATTATGGCAATGGATAAAAATAATATTATTTTAAAATTTTATTATAAATATAATAATATTAATTTAAATTTCTAAAAATAAAATAAATTTATGGGCAATTGAATAAAATAGCAATAGTTCAAGTTTTGGTTTCAAATATAACATTAATCATTTAAATTTTTAAAAATAATACAAAATTAATGCTAAAATAATAAAAAAAATTCTTTCTAATGAAAAAAATTTAAATAGTAAATTGGAAAAAGTGAATCCAAACATTATATTTTCATTTTATATATAATTTATTTAAATTAAATAAATACTTTCACATAATAATTTGGGTTGTTTTGGAAATTTTATTTTTATTGTGCTAAATTTAGAAAATAAATTTAAAATGATACTAGTATTCTTCTAAATTTAATATTAAAATAGTTTAAAACTTCTTTCTAATAAAGAATAATTAAACTATAAATTTTTTAAAAAAGAACCCAAATATAATATTTTATTTATATTTATAATTTTTTATTATAAATATATATTTTCACAAAATAATTCCTGATATATTATTTGAGGAGTTTTAAAAAAAAAACTTACTATGACGTGTTATTAACATAAATGTCATGCTGACATGTTATCACCTCAGTGAGTTTCAAACAAAATATATAAATAGGTTTAAGTTAGTATAATAATTACGATATATGTCATTGTTATTAATTTGGTTAGAAAATTAATATATTTTATTAAACTAACAAAAAAACTATTAAATTCATAAAAAGCAATTATTTTTCTTTCTTTAATTTACATATACAAAATTTACTATTAAAAATAATTTTAAATAAAATTTAAAATTATATAAATATCTCTAATATATTATTGCGGAGTATTTTAAAAAAATAATTTTATCCTAACATGTTATTAACAAAAATATCACGTTGATATATCATCATCTCAGTGAATTTCAAATAAAATATATAATTGAGTTTAATTTATTAAAATAATTACGATATATGACATTGTTATTAATTTGGTTAGATAATTAATATATTTTATTAAAATAACAAAAAAATACTATTAAATTTGTACAAATTTTTTATTTTTTTTAATTTACATATACAAAAGTTAAAAATAATTTGAAATAAAATTTAAAATTATATAAATATTTAATTTATAAATTTTAATAAATAATATTATATAATTTATGAATTTTTTTTTTCACGTACCGTGTGGGTATAAATGTAGTTTATGTTATTACTGATTTTTAAGTTTAAATTCCTAAATTTGGAATAAAAACTTTATAAAATATTATATAATATTTGTGTCTTCTCCCTTTCCAAATTTATTTATTATTAGCAACATGTATTTTATTATGGGCAATTGAATAAAATAGCATTATTTCAAGTTTTTGTTACAAATATAACATTAGTCATTTAAATTTCCAAAAATAGCACAAATTTAATACTAAAATAATTAAAAACTTATTTCTAATGAAAAAAATATAAACCCTAAATTGGAAAAAGTGAATACAAACATTATTTTTTTAATTTTATATGTAGTTTAATTAAGGTAAATAATTACTGAATAATATCCTAAAATAGCACCTTTTAAAAGTTTTTATTCCAAATTTATCATCATAAAATTAAAATCTAAAAAATAGCACAAATAATTATGTAAATACTTATTTACTCTAAATAAATTATACATAAATTTAAAGTATTATATTTGGATTCATTTTTTCCAATTTAGGTTTTAATTTTTTTCTATTAAAATATAGTTTAATATATTTTAAGGCAATTGTCTAAAATATCACTTTTTTAAGTTTTTTTTTCCAAAAATAGTATCATTACTTTAAATTTCTAATAATAGCACAAAATTAAAATTAAAATGTGTTAAAACTATATTTTAATAGGAAAAAATTAAACCCTAGATTGTAAAAAATGAATCCAAATATAATGTTTTAGATTTATGTATAATTTATTTATAATAAATAATAATTTTAATATAATTATTTGTGCTATTTTTGAGATTTTAATTTTATATTGTTAGATTTATAAGAAAAAATTTAAAAGATGTTATTATTCTACATTTTAATCTTAAATTTATACTATTATTGAAAATTTAAACTAATGAAGTTATTTTTGGAACAAAAACTTAAAAGGTGCTATTTTAGACAATTGAGTATAATTATTTTCACATAATAATTTATGATATTTTTGAAATTTTAGTTTTACTGTATTAAATTTTGAAGATAAAATTAAAATAGTAATATTTTACAGTATTACTCTTTTATTATTACATAAGCTAATAGTCAACCAAATTATTAGATTATTTGTTATAGCTAAATTCAATAATGGAACAAACATTAATATCTCTTGATCGTAGGATAAAAGTTAAAAAAGAATATGGACTTTACTATTGTAAATTTATTCACTTTAAGTAAACCCAAATTGACAAAGATATATAATGTTATCACTTGTGACTTACAAAATTTTCTTCTTATTAACAACATGTATTCTATGTTTATATTTAAATAGTTAATTAATAGCTACACTATAAGGAATTATTATTTTTAAGTAATATCCAAAATTAAAATATTTTTAAGTTTTTATAAAAATTAACATATTAAAATTTAAATTCCAAAATTATCACAAATTTTATATAAAAACAAGAGTAACACTCTTAACTAACACCTTTTAAAATTTTTCTTACAAATCTAACATATTAAAATTAAAATCCTAAAAATAGCACAAATAATTATGTAAAAATATTTGTTTATTCTAAATAAATTATACATAAACTTAAAATATTATATTTGGGTTCATTTTTTCTAATTTAAGGTTTAATTTTTTTAATTAAAATATAGTTTTAATTTTTTTTTTTAATTTTAAATTTGTGCTATTATTACAAATTTAAGCTAATGATGCTATTTTTGTAACAAAAAATTTAAAAAATTTTATTTTAGAGAATTGTCCTAAAAATAGTTACTTTTTATAATAAATTATAAATAAAATTAAAATATTAGTTTCTTTACAAATAAACTTTTCTTTTTTAGTCACTTTTATTTAGTTCTTGTCTAAGAAATGTTTTTACGACAAGAATGCTATGCCACTTATATGGTAGGGATTAACCCATGAATGGTTGTATGATTTTTTAATATCGAAAATCAAAAAGTAAAATATTTATTGTTTCGAAAAAATATATTATATTTAGAACTGAAAATCCAAAATAAATATATTTGAAATATAAATTCTCAAAATTTATTATGGTATTATTGTCTTTCACTTTATCAAAAGTTAGTTTTCAAATTTGTTAAATATGAGATCATTTTCAAAATATATAAAATTTTAAAATATTCAAATTTCCTCTTAAAAAATAATTTTTTTTGTTATTTTATTGTGAGTCCACCATAATGTCTCCTTCAACATCACATAAGTACCTCCCAATTAAAGAACCACTCCTAATATATTATTAGAGGAATATTTTAAACAAAATAATTTTATCCTAACTTTTTATTAACAGATATATAATGATAACATGTTATCACCACAACGAATTTAAAATAAATATATAAATGAATTTAAATTATTAGAATAATTATAATATATGTCATTAGTATTAATTTAGTTAAAAAATTAATATATTTAATTAAACTAATCAAAATTATTATTAAATTCATAAAAAATAATTATTTTTAAATTTTTGTATATAGAGAACGAGTTCCTACCAACTATGTATATCAAAATCGTATTTTTTCTTTGTATTCTTCTTTCGATTATAATATTAAAAATCATATGACATATAAAACAAATAATTTTGAAATAAATATAATTAATTTAAGTTATTAAAATAGCTATAATACATTCTAGTACTATTAATTTATCAATATATTTTACTATAAACTCAATAACATATGTAATTTATTTAAATTATAGAAATATTTTTTTGAATTCAATGACATAATAATATCTCTAATAATAATATATTATATATATATAAATATTTAAATAAATGACAAGTAAATCAATTAAATTATGTATTAATAGATAATTAATATATAAGTTTTAAAATATTTACGTATTATTAGTGTATATTCAAAATATTAAAAATAAATTATTTAAATATCTAATTTATATTAATTAATTAATTAATTAATTATAATAGATAATTTTTTTTTTGCACAAGGTGCGGATCTAAATTTAGTTTCTTGTTTATTTGGAGTGATGTAACACATTAGTGACCCAATAATTACCTTGTAAAATACTTTTTTTATTGAATTATTAAATGAATGTAAATTTAAATTCTACATTCTAGGATGTTTTAGATTATAATGTATATTAATATTTAACCTAAACTTAGTTATCTATAAATTTTATAATTATCTATGATTATATATAACATTCACATATCAATATAATAATATTTCTTTTTATCTTTTTTTTTTGTTTCCACAACACTATTGAAAACTTATATAATTTTTGTCAAACATTAAAATCATATTAAGGTTTTTACGGATGTCTAACCCATATAATTAGTTTTTTTTTGCATTTCATTGGTCTAATGGATATATATATATAGATATTTGGGCTGACGATCTATTTTTCCATGAGAAGTATCATATAATATCAAATGTCTTCCAAACTTAGCCATAGTGTCATCTTCCCATGAAATGGAAGTTAAATACTTATTTCCACCCGAATCGAAAGTTCAAAACCAATTTTCCCATCAATTTAAAATTCGAAACTGATTTCCCCAAATCAATTGGTTTACTGTACCCGAAAACCATTTAACCCAATTATTATGAACTAAAACCGATTACAAACCAATTAACCGATAATATAACTAATTTACCTGTTAATTAAAACCAGACCCATTAAAACCGGTTAGGTGAACCGAAAACACTTAACTAAAATCGAAACTTCCCAAAAAATCCCAAATCGAGAACCCTAGAAAAATTCCTAAATCGCAAAACCCCCAAATCGAAAACCCTAACATCGAAATCGTGAAACATTCTCAAAATCGAACCCAAAATCGTGAAACAATCTCAAAATCGAACCCAAAATCGGCTTCCATTGGAGATGGCGTTAGTGATTCGCGGAGATGTTGATGAACTCGAGTTCGACGAGGCAGCTGGTGAATGGGATGAGTTCGAGATCGAAAAATTGGTGGGGGACTTCGTCGACGAGCCTTTTGTGCGGCATGAGGCTTACCCAGACAGCGATTCGGAAGAAGAAATGAACACAATGCCGAGAGAGAAAACGCACATCAAGCGTGGTGATGGGCGTTTGTACAAAAGCCAAACGTTTTTCAATGCGGTTGCTTTCAAAGAGTGCATTCTAGACTATGCACTGAGGACAGAAAGAAATTTAAAGCAGTACATGTATGATAAAGATAAGATAGGATTTAAATGTGTTGGTGATAGTGAAGGTGAAAGCTGTAACTGGCAGATTTATGCATCAACTTTGCCTAAGGATGCAATGTGGAAGGTTAGGGTTTATGTAGATACCCATAACTGTGTTCCTAATGGGGAATGTGAAATGATCAAGGTACCACAAATTGCTAGGTTGTTTCTTGATAGAATTCGGGAAGAACCTGAGTATTATATGCCTATGAAGATTGAGGAAGTGATTAAGGTTGGATGGAAAATTAGTGTATCTAGGCCTCAATGTTAAGCAGCTCGTAATAAGGCATTAAAGTGGATTGAATCCGAGTATGATCTTCAGTTTGCTCGGCTCCGAGACTATGCAGCTGAATTGGTTTACTCAAACCAGAATTCTACGGTAGAAATAGAAACCGTAACAAACGAGAAAGGTGAAAAGGAGTTTAATAGATTGTTTATATGTTTTGATGTGCTTAGAAGGTCTTGGAAAGACACATGTAGGCCTCTAATAGGACTCGATGGGTGCTTTCTAAAACACAAAATAAAGGGACAAGTGCTTGTAGCATGAACAATAGCATGGGGTGTGGTCAAGGTGGAAAATAGTGATAATTGATTATGCTTTGTGAGAAAGGTAAAGGAAAAACTTGGACTAAATGATGGTGAAAGCTACATTATGATATCGGACAGGCAAAAGGTATGGTTTAAATGATGGTTGTTGTTATAGTTTAAATGTTATATTTTCTGAAATTTTATATTATGTTTCAGGGATTGATTAAAGTTGTGGAGAAAGAATTACCAAAGATTGAACATCGTATGTGTGTTAGGCATATCTATGGCAATCTAAAGAAGAATCATGGGAGTAAAAAGGATATGAAATCATTGATATGAAATCCAGCATGAAGTTACAACGAACCAGAATTTCTGGAACGTTTGGACAGGTTGTTCTGCTACGACATTGGAGTTTACAATGACGTACAGAAGACAAACCCAAAGAGTTGGTGTAGAGCATTTTACAAGATAGGTAATTTCTCCGAGGACGTTGAAAACAATTCAACCGAGTCCTTTAACAGCACTATTACCAAAGCAAGAGAGATGCCATGTGTGCTGATGTTGGAGATAATTAGGAGGCTAGCTATGGCACATATTGCTAAAAGAGATGTTATAGCAAATACTCATTAAGGTATTTTTGTGACTTTTGTGATTCTGTTTTGGGCTGTTTTTGATTATGTCTTTTTGTTTCAGGGATTTGTACACCGTATGTTGCTAAATTCCTTGCTGAAAAACACAAGAAGGTCTCAGAATGCAAGATTACTACGAGTACCAATGGAATGTACGAAGCAAGACTGAGTGGATGTGCTTATCGCGTGAACTTAGAGAGGAGAACTTGTACCTGCATGAAGTTTCAAATCTGTGGAATACCGTGTGAGCATGCCTACGGAGTGATTATGGTGAAGAAGCTTGTACCTAAAAACTACGTGTGTCATTGGTTTCGAACCAATACGTGGAGAAAAACATACGATGAAGGGCTTGTACCAGTGAGAGGCTCCAAGTTTTGGCCTTCAACTAACCTACCGAATGTCCACATTCCTCCACCACCACCCCAACATGGAGGAAGAAGATCACAAAGATGGATAAGGCAAGGAAGAAAGGAGTTAATGAGGCTCCAACGAAGAAGCAACCAAAATAGAAAAAACGAATAATGCATTGTGTATATGTGGTGTTGCTGATCATAACTCTAGATTCCACAAGAAAGAACAAGCACGTGTATATCAAGAAGCATTCACATGGATTAAGTAGATTCAGAACGACTAAATCTTGATTTTTTTCAGGAATCTCAAGGACAGTCATCGCAACAATCCTTATCGCAACAAGCTTTTAGTCAAGATGAATCTTCTCAAGAAATGTCACTGCTTTGATTACATGTTTAATGTTGTTTTGGATCGATATTTAAGAACATGTGGCAATGGTTTTTTTGTTTTATAGTACATTCGCACATGGTGGGATTTGAATTTTAGTGTATTTGCACATGGTGGGGTTGGTTTTTGTCGGATGTACACATAAATATTTTAAACACTTTGTGCCCACTTCTGCTTTGCTTTATCTTTTGGATTGATTCGATATAAATTAATATTTCAAAAGATTCCTTCATTCATTACAAGCAAACACTAAAACACATAAACTTACACACTTATATAATAACACAACCGAACACAAAAACATAAAACCAAACACTTCAAACTTCCAAAGTCTTAGCCGAACACACCCTTACAAAGCCTTAGCCGAACACAAAATTGGCTTCTCCGATTCATCTAACCCCACCTATCTTTTACCCAACACAACCTTAACCTACAAACTTGATGCAAGCAACCATAATCACACATCCAACCACAACTCCAATCATCATCTTCTTCATCTTAGCATTGGTTTCTAGCACCATATCTTCAACCCGACCAAGCAATTCCTTTTCTATCTTCATTTTCTCCGAAACAATTTTTTCGAACACCAAATTCTCTGTTATAATTTCTCTCAGGTCACGTTCACACCTACTGTTCTTGAATTGCAATGTTTCAATCTCATTCAAGAGTGCCTCATCAAGCCACTTGAAAACATGACTATCATTCACAAGCTAAAAAACATACTCGTCATTAGTCATAAGCATCAACGAAAACTAACCAACACATTCAAATTACCTTCTTTGATGCAGCAAAACCACACCGGAAGTAGCGACGACACGGATTCAGGTTGGATTTCGAAGTCAAAGCGACCACATGTTCACCACACCAACACCTCTTAGGAACGCCCACAACTATACCATTTCGACTTCAAAAGCTCAATTGACCACTAGAAGCTTCAGATACAACAGTTGATTCTTCACAGTTAGACATCACGTCGATTCCCCCAATTCGATTTTGCGGCTCACGATTTTAGTGTTCTTCATTTGGGAGAAACTTTCTAGGGTATTTTATTTGGGGGAAAATTTGTGGGTATACGGGTCGGGTCAGATTTGGGTGCTGGTTCGGGTTTTTTATTAGTTTCTTTTGGTTAGTTTTCGTGTGGTTAGGTTTACTCTCGGTTCTGTCTAAAAACTGATCGATTTCGATCGAATCGACATTGATGGAGAAATTGGTTTTGAACTTTCGATTCGGATGGAAATAAGTGTTTAACTTTCATTCCATGAGAATATGACACTATGGCTAAGTTTGGGAGACATCTGATACTATACAATATTTATCATAGAGAAATAAATCGTCAACCCTATATATTTTGTGAAAATCATATATTTTATTAAAGTTCTTCTTACATTTAAGGAAGTTAACTTATGCTTGTGGTTCTAATTATTTAACTATGTATCATGCTTTTTAACCAATTGTTTTTTAATGTTTTTGAGTTACATACTAATATTGTATGTTATGTTTCTCTTGAAACCGAAAAACGAGACCGTTTACTTCAAAATTATTCTCTTTATAAATGATTTTCATTAAAAATTTTGATATTATTTCTAATTTTTGTCAGTATAAAAACGAAAGAATAAAAAACAAAACATACGTCACATTATTTAAAAACAAAGTCAATACCCCTATTAATAAATTAAATTATAATCTCATTTGTTTTTTTCTTTCAACACATTCAAAATAAGTTATCTTTGAGACATACGTGTATAAACACTGACATTCTACTTGCCTAGAAACATACAGAGAGAGACTTCCTTTTCATAGATAATTAACATATAAAACAATACAAGTCTCTCCTTAAGATAAGATATTTACCTCCAAATTAAAAACTAAGAGATAGTGGATTGAAGTGTTGGCAAACCCCAACTAGTTTCTTTATAAACATATCGAAGTTCTTATTATTTTTCACAATCCTCCTTTTTGTGTTCACAAAAAGAAATAGAATACCACAATGGAGACTTCTCAAGAAATTTACTTTCCAAATTTCATGAAAGACGACAACATTAGCCAACAAACCAAAAACTTGATCTCTTCTCTACCTTCAGACAAATATTTTATGGGTTACGGTCTCTACAATTACAAAAGTTGTTGGTATGATCCCAAACCACTAGAAAGCGTTATTAACGTACAAAAACACTTCTGACCCAAAAACACCGATATAATCATTGCTTCTTTGTCTAAAAGTGGCACCACTTGGCTAAAATCCCTAGTTTTTGCTGTTGTAAATAGAAAAAAATACCGTCTTAATCCCCAAGTCCATACTTTGCTCTCACAAAACCCTCACGACCTTGTCCCATTTCTTGAGATGGAACTATACCCTAGCAGCAAAACTCCAGACCTCACAAAATTTCCTTCTCCTATGATTTTTTCTACACACATGCACTTACAAGCATTGCATGAAGCCACCAAAAATTCTTCGTCACCTTGCAAAGTCGTATATGTGTGTAGAGATATCAAAGACACTCTTGTCTCTGATTGGCACTTTAGAAACATGTTGCATCGTACCAAGTTGAATCCAAAAACATTTGAACTCATATTTGATGCATATTGTAGAGGAGTTCACTTATATGGACCTTATTGGGAACATGTGTTAAGCTATTGGAAAGAGAGCTTAGAAGATAGGGAGAATGTTCTTTTTATGAGATATGAAGAGATGATTGAGGAGCCTCGTGTTCAAATCAAGAGACTTGCCAAGTTTTTGAATTATCCGTTCACAAAAGAAGAAGAAGAGAATGGATTGTTGGATGAGATCTTGTCGTTGTGTAGCATGAGTAATCTGAGCAAATTGGAAGTTAATAAAAAAGGTACAGTAAGAATTGGTCTCGATTCTAAAATGTTTTTTAGGAAAGGTGAAGTTGGTGATTGGAAGAGTCATCTTACTCCTCATATGGCGAAAACTTTGGATGAGATCTTAAACTGTATAATACGAGGATCCGGTTTGATGTTTCAATAAGATTGTGTATTGTTTTTGGTTTTGAAATTTATGTGTATTTTGTCGATCAATAAGGTTGTGTATTGTTCTTGCCTTTCAAATTTATGTGTCTTTTGTCGATCAATAAGGTTGTGTATTGTTTTTGGCTTTGAAATTCATGTGTCTTTTGTCGATCAAAAATTGTGTATTGTTCTTAACTTTGAAATTCATATGTTTTTTGTCGATGAACTCGGTTGTTTTTTCAAATAATTTCAAATATTATTCGTAATGTAAATATTAATAAATTTAAATATATATATATATATAAGTGTTTAATCTCTATTTGTTTATAATTTTATTTCAAATAATATTGTATTAAAGAAGCTAAATAATGAATCCATATATTTGAAATTATGATTAAAATGAATGTTAATAACATATATAATTATTGACGTAAATTTTAGTTATTTATTTAAAATTTGAAAAAAACTGTGGCTAATTTTTTTAACGCATATGATATATATGAAATTGAAAATAATATTAGTTAGGTTTGTTTATTAGTTACAACCGACCGATGATTTCGATATCTTGAAAATGATTTCGATCCCCGTAGCTGTGCTTAGCAAGATTGGTTCTCTGTTTTTGATCAACGGAAGAAAGCGAAGCGGTGTAGTCAATAGAGCTATAAAAGTTGGTCGGAAGAATATGACAATGACCATTGCTCTTAATATGCCCAATATTTTGAAAAGTAATTCTTGTTTCAAAAAATTTAGAAACTAAACTTTTTGTATCTAATATGGCCAAAATACCTTTAATAAATAGAACCTAATTTAAATATTAAAAATAATGGAAAAATACATTATTTCGTTTTTATTAATTAATATAAATATAATAGAACATCCATCATTTTTAGGTTATTAAACTGAGATATTCTTAAGGTTTAATTTGAAATTTTAATTTTAATTAATAAAAATATGTATATGTAGAGTTTGAGCTTATTGGTGATAAATATAGGAGCAAATTTTAATATCGAAAATTAAAAAGTAAAATATTTATTATTTCGAAAAATATATTTTATTTATAACTGAAAATCTAAAATAAATATATTTGAAATATAAATTCTCAAAATTTATGATGTTATTATTGTCTTTCATTTTTTAAAAAGTTAGTTTTCAAATTTGTTAAACATGAGATCATTTTCAAAATATATAAATTTTTAAAATATTCAAATTTGTTCTTAAAAATAAATTTTGTTTTTGTTGCTTTATTGTGAATCCATCATATATGTCTCCGTCAACATTAGTTATTTTATAAGTAGCTCCGAATTCAAAGAATCATATTTCTCATTTATTTGGAGTGATGTAACACATTACTCACCCAATAATTACCTTATAAAATACTTTTTTATTAAATCATTTGATGTAAATTTAAATTCTACATTCTAGGATGTTTTAGATTATAAATATATATTAATCTTTAATTTAAATTTAATTATCTATAAACTTGATAATTATCTACAATTATATATATATAAACATTCATATATAAATATAATAATATTTCTTTCTATCTTTTTTGTATCCACAACAATATTGAAGTCTTATATAATTTTTGTCAAACATCAAAATCATATATTTTTGTTAAGGGTTTTAGAGATGTCTAACCCATAAAATTAGTTTTTTTTCTTTTGCATTTCATCGGTCTTTAGGATAAATATATTTTGTGAAAACCATATACTTTGTTAAGGTTGTTCTTACATTTAAGGAAGTTAACTTATGCTTGTGGTTCTAATTATTTAACTATTTATCATGCTTTTTAACTAAGTGTTTTTTTAATGTTTTTGAGTTACATACTAATATTGTATGTTATGTTTCTTTTGAGACCGGAAAATGAGACCGTTTACTCCAAAATTATTCTCTTTATAAATAATTTACATTAAATTTTTTTGATATTATGTCATATTGTTTTCAATATAAAAACGAAAGAAGAAACAAAACTATCGGTAAAATAAAAAGTAATATTTTAAAATAGCATTTTTAAAATTTTATTCTAAATCTATTAAATTAAAATTTTTAAAATAGCACAAATGATTATGTAAAAATATTTATTTGATCTAAATAAATTATACATAAAAATAAAATATTATATTTAAGTTTTTTTTAATTTATGATTTAATTTTTTCTATTAAAATAAAGTTTCATTATATTTTAATTTTAAATTTGTATTATTATTAAAAAATTTAAATAATAATTTAATTTTTATAACAAAAAATTTAAAATATATTATTTTAAATAATCGTCCTAAATTAAATTATACTATCATTCCTTTTTTTCACGCTCTCAATACGTAGTGTAGATACTGATATTCTGCTTGCCTACAAGCACATAGAGAGAGAGACTTCCTTTTCAGGACAAGTCACTCCTTAAGATAAGATTCTTATCTCCAAATTGAAAACTAAGAGATCGTGAATTGAACATGTGTGGTCGAGGATACACCCATGATTGAAATGTTAACAAAAACCTTGACTAGTTTTCTTTATAAAGATATCCAAACTTGTGTGATCGAATTATCTAAAGCATGTCGAAGTTCTTATTATTTTTTTCTCCCTTTGTGTTCATAGAAAGAAATATAGTATCACAATGGAGACTTCTCAAGAAATTTATCTCCTATACTTCATAAAAGAAGACAACATTAGCCAAGAAACCAAGAACTTGATCTCTTCTCTACCTTCCGCCAAAGATTTCATGGGTTACAGTCTCTACAATTACAAAGGTTGTTGGTACTATCCCAAACCACTAGAAAGCGGTCTTAAAGTACAAAAACACTTCCGACCACAAAAAACCGATATCATCATTGCTTCTTTTCCTAAAAGTGGTATTACTTGGCTAAAATCCCTAGTTTTTGCTGTTGTACATAGAGAAAAATACCATCTTAATCCCCAACTCCATCCTTTGCTCTCACAAAACCCTCATGACCTTGTCCCATTTCTTGATATCGAACTATACCATAGTAGCAAAACTCCAGACCTCACAAAGTTTCCTTCACCTATGATCTTTTCTACACACATGCACTTACAAGCATTGCATGAAGCCACAAAAAATTCTTATTCACCTTGCAAAATCGTATATGTGTGTACAGGTATCAAAGATACTCTTGTCTCTGATTGGCATTTTAGAAACATGTTGCATCGAACCAAGTTGAATCCAGAAACATTTGAACTCATATTTGATGCATATTGTAGAGGAGTTCACTTATATGGACCTTATTGGGAACATGTGTTAAGCTATTGGAAAGAGAGCTTAGAAGATAGGGAGAATGTTCTTTTTATGAGATATGAAAAGATGATTGAGGAGCCTCTTGTTCAAATCAAGAGACTTGCCGAGTTTTTGAATTATCCGTTCACAAAGGAAGAAGAAGAAGAGAATGGATCGTTGGATGAGATCTTATTATTCTGTAGCCTTGGTAATCTGAGCAAATTGGAGGTTAATAAAAAAGGTACAGTAAGAATTGGTCTCGATTCTAAAATGTTCTTTAGAAAAGGTGAAGTTGGTGATTGGAAGAATTATCTTACTCCTCATATGGTGAAAACCTTGGATGAGATCTTAGAATATAGACTACAAGGGTCCGGTTTGATCTTTCAATAAGATTGTTGTGAAAAACAAGATGATGGTTAAACTCAATTTACTCAACAAGTTACTAAGAGTAAAAGGAGAAACTCCTGAAGTAACTTGTGTACTATATTTCCTCATTTAGTAAGACAACAACCATATACTGCAGGCTGAAGAATAAGGTCTTAATTGATCTTAAAGAAAGATAGACTGCAGGGGCTCTCTAGCACATGAGAGATGTTCTCTCAAGACACAAGAAAACCGATAGAACAGAGCACAGAAAGGTGATACCAAGACATGAGTAGCAGCGCATCAATTAGCTGCAATGTCAACAGCTATTCAGCTAGATTGCAGACAAGATCTACTCAACATTCTGTCAAGCATAAGGAATGCTTACGGTTTAAAGTATGAAGTGTAGCAAGTTGTAGAGGGAAGCTAAGAGAGAGTGGTTGTAAACTGAGAAAGAAAAACTCAGTAAGAGAGGAAGTAAGAGTGTGTAATCGACTGTAAAAGAGCTCTAGTTTATGAGCAAGTGTTTTTAGTGGATTCCGAGAAATTCCTCGGCGAGACGTAGGGATCCAAGTTTGGATCTTGAACTCGTAAATATCGTGTGTCAAACCTTCTTTCTCTTCTACTCAAACTTAATCAAACACAAACTAAACTGTTCTAATCTAGTTCTTTCAAGAGTGAAGTGAACAAAGACTTAAGATTTGAAGGAAGAAAACTTACAAATTGGTATCAGAGCCTTACAAGTTTGTCATTCAGAAAGTGATAAACTATCAGCAAGATAACTTCTGGGAGAACAGACATGGAGAAGTTTGATGGAGGAGGTGACTACATTCTGTGGAAAGAGAAGCTCCTTGCTCACCTCGAGATGCTTGGACTGTTAGAAGGACTTGAGGAGGATGAGCACACAGAAGAAGGAGAATCAACTGCAGCCACAGGGGAACATGCATCTGCAACAATGCAACCACAGGAGGAAACTCACAGTAAAACAGTAGACAAGAGTCTAAAAGAGAAGAGGGGAAAAGCCAGATCGACGATCATACTTAGAGTGATAGACAACGTCCTGAGAAAAATAGTAAAAGAAAGAACTGCAGCAGATATGATCAAGATTCTAGATCAACAGTACATGGCTAAGTCTCTTCCCAACAGGATCTACTTGAAACAGAGACTATACAGCTATAAAATGAGTGATGCAATGACCATTGAAGAGAACACGGATGACTTTTCAAAGCTTATAGCTGATTTGGAGAATGTGAAGGTTTCTGTTTCTGAAGAAGATCAAGCAATCATACTCCTAATGTCACTTCCAAAGCAATTTGATCAGGTAAAGGAGACCCTGAAAGATTGCAAAACGACCTTATCTCTCGAAGACATTCATATTGCCATAAGATCTAAAGTTCTGGAATTAGGAGCAAGTGGAAAAACAGTCAAAAATGGTTCAGAAGGTCTGTTTGTACAAGATAGAGGCAAGACTGATAAAAGACAAAAGCAAAATGAGAGAGGTAAAAGCAAGGGCAAGTCTCATGGAGGAGCTAAGACTTGTTGGATTTGTGGAAAAGAAGGGCACTTCAAGAAACAATGCACAGTGTGGAAAGAAAGGAATAAACCAAGAGATACAAGTTTTGAAAGAGGGGAAGCATCAACGGTTACCTCTGATATCACAGATGTTGTAGCATTAGTGGCCTCTGATGCACTCATCTGCCTTCCTGAGATTACGCCAAACACTTGGATACTCGACACAGGATGCTCTTTCCACATGACCTGCAACAAACAGTGGCTGTTAGACTTCAAGGACACTGAAGTGGGAAAAGTCAGAATGGGAAATGACACATACTCAACAGTCAAAGGAATAGGGAATATCAGAATAAGAAAGGATGATGGATCTACGATTCTACTTACCCAAGTGAGGTATGTCCCTGAACTTTCTAAGAATTTGATATCTCTTGGAACCTTAGAAGACAAAGGATGCTGGTTCCAATCAAAAGGAGGTGTGCTGAATGTTAGTAAGGATGAAAGAACACTACTAACAGGTAAGAAAATCGATACTCTATATTTCTTACAAGGCATAGCAGTTGTAGGAGAAACACACACTGCACATAAAGTAGTTGATGAAACAAAACTGTGGCACAATCGATTGGGACATATTGGCACAAAAGGTCTAGACACACTGGTTCAAAGAGGTCTTCTAGACAGAAACAAGATAACAGAGGTGAAGTTTTGTGAGGACTGCATATTTGGAAAGACTCATAGAGTCAGCTTTGGTTCTGCAAAGCATGTCACAAGGGATAAGTTAGAGTACATTCACTCTGATTTGTGGGGGTCACCGTCAGTACCATTGTCTTTGGGTAAGTGTCAATATTTTATAACGTTTATTGATTATTTCACTAGAAAGACATGGATATACTTCATCAAGACAAAAGATGAAACATTCAGACAATTCAAGGAGGGGAAAATTCTCACAGAAAATCAGCAGAACAGGAAACTCAAGGCCTTAAGGACAGATAATGGCCTTGAGTACTGTAATTCAGAGTTTAATGGCTACTGCAGAGGTGAGGGAATCATCAGACATCGAACTTGTGTGTACACACCACAACAGAATGGTGTTGCAGAGAGAATGAATATGTCAATCATGAACAAAGTAAAGTGCATGCTCAGTGAATCAGGATTGGAAAAGCAATTTTGGGCTGAAGCAGCAGCTACTGCAATTTTTCTGATAAACAAGAGTCCTAGTTCATCAATAGAGTTCATGATACCTGATGAGAAATGGACAGGTCAACCTCCAGACTACAACAATCTGAAAAGGTTTGGTTCAATAGCCTATGTACACACGGATCAAGGGAAGCTTAATCCACGAGCAAAAAGAGGAGTGTTTGTAGGCTACCTAGCTGGTGTAAAGGGGTTCAGAGTTTGGTTACTGGAAGATAAGAAATGTGTAATTTCTAAAGATGTGGTATTTCAAGAAGACACAATGTTTTCAAGGGCAGAAATCATCACAACCATCAGAACACGAGACAGACAAGGAAACACTTAGTATAAATCTAAGAGAACTGTCTGCAGAAACTCTGCAACAGTCTGATGGGGCTGAACCAGAAGCACAAGATGAACCAAGCACCAGCTCACAAGGAGAACGTGTACAAGAGACAGAAAGGACATCAGACAGTGATTCAGAGGAAGATGACCTCAAAGATTATCTTCTTGCAAGAGACAGATCAAGAAGGAATATAAAAGCTCCTAAGAGGTTTGATGAGCAGATAAATCTGGTTGGTTTAGCATTATTGGCTACAGAAGATGGTGATACGAATGAACCACAGTCGTATCAGGAAGCCATCTCAGGCCCCAACAAGAAGGAATGGGAAAATGCTATGAAGGAGGAGATGAAGTCCTTATTGAAAAACAACACATGGGAACTTCAGGACAGAACTGCGTCAACAAGGACCATTAGATGCAAATGGATATTCAAAAAAAAAATCAGGCATTCTTGGTGTTGAAACACCAAGATACAAGGCGAGACTGGTTGCTAAGGGATATTCACAGAAGGAAGGGATAAATTACCAAGATATTTTCTCTCCGGTAGTCAAACACACCTCAATCAGAATTCTACTGTCAATAGTGGTTCATCATGACCTGGAATTGGAGCAATTGGATGTCAAAACAGCATTCCTTCATGGAGATTTGACAGAGCACATTCTCATGGATCAACCAAAAGGTTATAAAGTTAAAGGAAAACAGGAGAAAGTTTGCTGTCTGAAGAAATCATTGTATGGTCTTAAACAATCACCGAGGAAATGGAATCTCCGATTTGATTCATTCATGACAACCTCAAATTACAGAAGAAGTAGGTATGATTCTTGTGTATATTTCAAGAAGCTATCTAACCATACATACATCTACTTGCTTCTGTATGTAGACGATATGCTGATTGCCTCAAAAGACAAGGAAGAAATCAGAAAGCTTAAGGCACAACTTAGTGAAGAATTTGAGATGAAGGACTTGGGTCCGGCTAAGAAAATTCTTGGTATTGACATCAAAAGGGATAGAACCAGAGGACTGTTAGAGCTATCCCAAGAAGACTATATCAGGAAGGTACTTAAGGTGTTCAATATGGATCAAAGTAAAGCTGTTAGAACTCCATTGGGAGCTCATTTCAAGTTTAAGTCTGCAACAGAAATAGAGATGCTGCAGCAATGTGAATTCATGAGGTCAGTTCCATATTCTAATGCCATAGGTAGTATCATGTATTTGATGATTGGCACACGGCCTGATTTGGCGTACACAGTAGGAGTTATAAGTATATTTATGACAAATCCAACAAAGAACCACTGGTATGCCGTGAAATGGGTTATGAGATATATGTAGGGAACTAGTCAAGTTGGTCTTCAGTTCAGAAAAGGGGGAGAGACTAAGATTAAGGGCTATTGTGATGCTGACTATGCTACTGATCCTGATTAGAGAAGATCGGTTTTTGGTCGAGTTTTCACCTTTGGTGTAAACACAATTAGTTGGAAGGCAGGACTCTAATCTGTTGTAGCTCTCTCCACTACTGAATCTGAATATATGTCACTAATTGAGGCAGCAAAAGAAGCAATCTGGTTGCAGGGGTTATTGGAGGAAATGGGATTCAGTCAAGAGAAGGTGGAAATACTATGTGATTCTCAAAGTGCGATTGCACTCTCTAAGAATTCAGTATTTCATGAAAGGACGAAGCACATTGATGTGAAAGTGCATTTCATCCGGGAAACGTGTTAGAAGGAAGGATTGAAGTGGTTAAGATATCCACAAGCTGAAATCTTGTAGACATCATGACAAAGATTGTTTCAGTGAGCAAACTTCAGGAAGCACTGAAGTTGCTCAGGCTGTCCAACATTTGAGACAGCACGAGTTTCTGAGGAAGCGAATCATCACACTAAGAACTAAGTATGACAGTCAAGGAGGAGTAATGTGAGTCTAACCAAGGAGGATTTTTGTGAAAAACAAGATGATGGTTAAACTCAATTTACTCAAGAAGTTACTAAGAGTAAAAGGAGAAACTCCTCAAGTAACTTGTGTACTATATTTCCTCATTTAGTAAG